>CM019706.1:10256437-11659086 GCA_009760885.1 Achatina immaculata | reverse complement strand
AAATGAATGAATGAATTGTTTAATACATTAACACATTTAATTTAATTAATACATATAATCCATTAGGAAGCTATCATCCAGGAAGAGACGTGTTGTAAAAATCTAACTAGGAAAAGTAATTTCTGATCAGGAATGTCGGGATGTGGTAGAATATTATATACTGGTAGAAAAATGAGCAGACATTTCTCCTTGACCAAGATCAGCAGTTCTTTTTTGAGAGTGACCATAAACCAGTAACGGTAACCGGCTGACAACTGACTCACGTAAATATTATTTCAACACTTACAATGAACTGAAGAAAAAGATGTGAGGAATTATAATAACTTGTAGTGTATTCATATAATTAAATGTCTTCATAACATTTGTTACAAACACAAAGGGAAAAATACATTGATTCTGTTTTCAAATATAAATTTCTATTAAACAATTGTTACATTTATCATGAAAAAATGTGATATAGTCTCAAATGCTGATTATTAATAATTATGATCCAAATTATAATAATATAAAGGTAAAGGTAATCCTGTCATGCCATAGAGGCACATAGGGATATGGTGTTAGTGCCCATATTTTCCTTGACCTGTCAGCACACTATAGGGGGATATTGTCAGTATCACGCCCGGCTGCCTTTCCTTTCCCAACTCCGGAAGAAGTCGGGTACCCATTTCTACAGCTGGGTGACTGGGGTGCCTCTGGCCGCATTCGAACTTATGAACTTCGCCATGAGAGGCCAGTGCACTAAACACTTCGCCGCTCAGACACCCACATATATATTCTTGATAAATTTATGCAAAAATTATAAGTTATGGCTATGAGTTATGTGTAAAGAATGTAACATGAATCAAGGTGGTTATATCTGTGTATAAATAATTCATACAATAATCATATGTTTATGTCACCCATAAAAAAAACAAAAAAGCAAAATATACACAAAATGGTCCTATGGTATCTGTCAATTTATCAAAGCTTTCATCCAGGCTGATATTAACATTATGATGTGATAGCTATTTAAATTGTTGTAAATGCTAAAAATAGTATCACATCATTTATTGTTAAAACACCACAGTCATAATGAATGATAACAAAGAGTGTTTGTGTGTCACAGGTGTTATCTGGCAGTCTACTCACTTCTTAACTTTTACCAACAGTGAACTTTAACCTACACAATGCTGTTTTTATGTCCCCTTTAGAGTTTCACGTAGTCGACCTCTTTTTTTTTTTTTCTGTTGTGTTCCACTTGATAGCTTGTTTTGGGATTCCCTGATTGTTTCTTCTCATCATGTGACCAACATATGTCCATTTTCTTTTTCTGATCACCCATGAGACAGGTTGTTGTTTGCTTATCCGTCTTATCTCTGCGTTGTTCTTGAATTCGTTCCACTGTATACTGACTATTTTCCTTAAGCATTTCTCTTCAAAAGAGTCTAATTTATTGTCTATTTCTTTAGCTGTTTTCCAGCTTTCACATGCATAAATGAGGGTGGATATTACATTTGAATTGAATAATCTTAACCTGGTTTTTGTGAATATAAATTTTTGAATGGCATATGTTCTCAAGAATCTTGAAGGTCAATGATGCTTTTGCAATTCAAATTTTAACTTCCTTTCTGGTGTCACCATCCTGGTCTATGTAGCTGCCGAGATATGCAAATCAGTTTACTTCTTCAGCAGCTGTTCCCTCTATGCATATTTGATAATATTTTTATGATATCTGATACAGAGCTGTATTTCTGCACTGCCTGTTGAAAGTGCTTATATTCTGCGGTGTCTCTGCTGTTCGATTGAGTGTGGTGCAAATAGAAACACAAATGTGTCAAATAAGCAACAGTGTTGTCACTGCTTTCAAGAAGGAAGTTGGTTCTGTGTGTCAAGTTACTAAGTTTAGAGCTATGGCACCACTGTGAGCTGTGAACTTCGTATGAACAGTGTTGATGGTTCTTACTTGTGTCATTTGGCCAATGGTAAACTGCGATGGACTTTGTGTTTCCTGATTTGGCTTGGCGCCTTAGCTATGAAGTTCACACCATGAGCAACGCTGACTATTTTCACATTTGAACTGTTGTAGTTCCTGAAATGGTGCTCTCACTGGGTAGCTCATCATCAAGGACTGATGTGAAGGACCATCGATGAACATTTTGTGTGATATTCACTGGCACAGGCAGTGCAGCAATTATGAATTCTGAATATAAACACAGAAACATGAATATAAAGAAGAATAATTCCTAACTAAGTCGGATGACACCACCACTGTAGCCACCATGACGGATAGCCAATGAGACTGCTGTTTGTGCGTGATAAGAAGAAAAAAAACATTACCTATTTAGTTATCATCATTATCATCATCATCAGCATCATTATTACTGAACTCCAGACAAATCTCTGATCTCCTTTCAGCATTCAGCAACTGATGACACCAGTTTTATGCTGACTCACAGTTCTCTTTGTAAAACAAGACAAACAAATACAACAAAGTCTAGTGTGATCAAAATTCAGGCCACGGACGCCAATACTTTGGAAAAATTTCATATCTTTGTGGTAGCTATGTCATTTCAATGCAAAAGAATTTGTTTTTAAAAGAAAATGTGGGTAACCTTTAATGAATAAACACTACACTATGCTAAAAAAAATACACAGTACAGACTTGGTGAATTTTCAAACTGACAATAATTTAATTATATTTTTAAATGTGAAAAATGTTCCTTCATCCATGCAGGATTTGCCGAAACATCAGATGTTAAACATTCCACAGTGGAAAAAAAAACAAAAACATTGAGATATTGTCATGGACTCCTGGTCCGTATACCACCAATTGGGAAACACTGTCCTAGGCTAATGAAGTCACATAATGATGAAGGAAGTACTTCTATGTTAGCCAGGCATCTCTTATGCCACTGTAGTCACATAACGATGAAGCAAGTACTTCTATGTTGGTCAAGCATCTTCTAGGCTACTGTAGTCACATAATGATGAAGCAAGTACCTCTATGTTAGTCAGGCATCTCCTAGGCTATTAAAGTCACATCTATTTCATACATACTGTAACTGGTCCTTGACATAAGCTGTAAAAAAAGTAAAGTAATCCTGTTAATGCTATAGAAGAGTTCTACAAATATCGTGGACACAAAAAAGAACAAATATATCTATACTACAAGAGCTTAATATTGAAGAAGGCTGGCTAGTAAAGAGGATTAAAGAGAGAAAACTTAAATATTTTGGACACATTAAACGTCATGATAATTTAGAGAAGACCGTAATGGAAGGATACATAATCGGAAAAAGAAAAAGAGGAAGACCGAAACGAAGATGGCTGCAAGACATCGTTGATGATCTGGAAATGGATGCAGCAGCAGCAGGCCATCTTGCTCACAACCGAGAGGCCTACAGGAGTGCTGTTTGGGAGGCAAAGTTCCGCAAGGGACATGCAAAGGAATGAATGAATGAATCCTGTTGTGCCATGGAGACATGATGTTAGTGCCCATATTTTTCTTGACCTGTCAGGGTGATGTGGTCAGCATAACACCTTTCTTCCCTGCCTCTAGATCAAGCCAGGTACACGTTTCTACAGCCTGGGTGACTGGTGTGCCTCCAGTCATATTTAAACCATCAACTTTCAACTTGAAAAACTACCATATACTGTATCTTTAATGTATGTCAGCTGTACTTCTGTCTATGCTAGTTGCTCCCTAAATGCACATTAGCTGACCATCGGTGTATGTTAGTAGGCCATAAAAATAATCTATTCTGGGATGTGTTGCATCTTCATTTTGACAAAAATGATCATTTGCAAATAAATAATTCAGAATGACCAAATTCAATATCACAAATACAATTTTAAAAACTATGACACTGATAAATATATCTTGAACTGGTAATCTGTTGAATGTGCCTCACATATTTTATAGCACTCAAGCTAGCAACAAATCCTAGGCTTGGCTCCTTCATCAGACTAGACCTGTAAGCTGTGTACAAATGCTGATTACGAAGTAGTAGTACAAGTATAATAGGCCAAGCAAAGACTGCATTTCAGAGAATGAGAAACATATTAGCTAACACATCTTTATCAATGAATGTTAGAAAACGAGTCCTAAAATGCTATATTGAACCTATCTTGTTATATGGAAGTGAATCATGGACAATATGCAAGTCTGCACAAAAATCATTAGAAGCAGCAGAAATGTGGTTTATTAGAAGAATGTTGTGAATCCCCTGGACAGCAAAAATAACTAATGAAGAATGTATGAGAAGAGCTGGAGACACAAAAAAACCTTGTCAAAAAGATAAGAGAGAGACAATGTACTTTCACAGGACATGCAATGAGAAGAGGAGGCATTGAAAATATTATAACAACAGGAAAAATAGAAAGAAGAAGATCAAGAGGAAGACCAAGAGAAATGATACTGCACAGTCTGACGGTATGGTGTGAGAGGAGATCACCAACTGAACTGATGGCCTGCATGAAGGATCGGGTACTCTGGAGAAGGATAATAGCCAATGCCAGTCGGCACAGCACATGATGATGATGGTGATGAGTAGAAGTAGTAGTAGTAGCAGTAGTAGTAGTAGTAGCAGTAACAGTAGTAGTAGTAGTAGCAGTAACAGTAGTATTAGTAGTAGTAGTAAGTAGTAGTAGTAGTAGTAGTAGTAGTATTAGTTAGTAGTAGTAGTAGTGTAGTAGTAGTAGTAGTTAATAGTAGTAGTAGTAACAGTAGCAGTAGTAGTAGTATTAGTTAGTAGTAGTAGTAGTAGTGGTAGTAGTAGTAGAAGTATTAGTTAGTAGTAGAAGTAGTTAATAGTAGTAGTAATAGTAGTTAATAGCAGTAGTAGTAACAGTAACAGTAGTAGTAGTATTAGTTAGTAGTAGGAGTAGTAGTAGTAGTATTAGTTAGTAATAATAGTAGTAGTTAGTAGTAGTATTAGTTAGTAGTAGTGTTAGTAGTAGTAGTAGTTGTAGTATTTAGTAGTAGTAACAGTTAGTAGTAGTAGTAATAGTATTAATTAGTAGTAGTAGTAGTAGTAGTAGTAGTGGTAGTTAATAGTAGTAATAGTAACAGTAGCAGTAATAGTAGTATTAGTTATTAGTAGCAGTAGTAGTAGTAGTAGTAGTAGTAGTAGTAGTAGTAATAGTAGTATTAGTTAGTAGTAGTTAGTAGTAGTATTAGTTAGTAGTAGTAGCAGTAGCAGTAGTAGTAGTTAGTAGTAGTAGTAGTTAGTAGTAGTAGTATTAGTATTAGTTAGTTAGTAGTAGTAGTAGTAGTAGTAGTAGTAGTAGTAGTAGTAGTAGTTATTTGTAGTATTAGTAGTATTAGTAGCTGTAGTAGTATTAGTTAGTAGTAGTAGTAGTAGTAGTAGTAGTAGTAGTAGTAGTAGTAGTTAGTAGTAGTAGTAGTAGTAGTATTAGTAGTATTCTTAGAAAGTAGTAGTAGTAGTAGTTAGTATTAGTAATAGCAGTATTAGTATTATTTAGTAGTAGTAGTTAGTCCCCCGTGTGGTACCCGGGATCTGTAAAGAATACTACCACTGTACCCTACCATGCATGATCGTAAAGGCGACTAAGGAGGGTTCAGCATAGGGCCAGCAACCCTATCTGGTAAAAAAACTATCAGACTGCTACAGAAACAGAAGCAAGGGAAAAAGCAAATGCAGGTGGAAGGAGAAATGCGTATCAGGAAACTGAGCCCATGAAGGTTGTGGATGAAAGCCAGCCACTGGAAGTCCCCAGCCCGACTGCAGACCTCATGGAACCTAAACAAAAGATGCAAATAGGCAGCTGGAATGTAAGAACACTAAACCAGACTGGAAAACTAGCACAAACCATCAAGGACATGCACAGATAAAAACTAGACATACTAGGAATACAAGAAGCAAGATGGACAGGACAAGGCAGAAGGAAATTAACAACACAGCACACAGAAGATACAATAATATGGTCAGGTAAAGAAGATCTTCATGAAGGAGGAATAGCATTGATTATAACAAAAGAAGCATCAAGAGCATTGCTGAAATGGACCCCAATAAATGAGAGATTATTATATGCACGGTTCAACTCAAGATTCACGAAGCTGTCTATTATAGTTTGTTATGCACCAACAGAAGCAGCTGAAGAGGAATTAAAAGAAGATTTTTACAACAGCCTCCAAGCCACAGTAGAAACAATACCCAAGCATGATATGCTACTCATCTTGGGCGACTTCAATGCAAAAGTAGGTGAAGGAAATGAAGATAGAAGAAGAATCATGGGAAGAGAAGGAACCGGAGAAATAAATGAAAATGGAGAAAGACTGTGCAGTTCCTGTGAAGAAAATATGATGACCATCGGAGGGACAATTTTCCAACACAAAAACATCCATAAGGTGACTTGGAGGTCACCAGATAAAACCACAGAAAACCAAATCGATCACATACTAATAAACAACAAGTGGAAATGGTCACTACAAGATGTGCGAGCAAGGAAAGGAGCAGATATAGGAAGTGATCACAACCTTCTGGTAACCAAAATAAAACTAAAATTAAGGAAAGCCAGAATCGGAGAACACAGAAAGATACATTTTGATACAAGATAACTGATAGACCAGCAAACAAGAAATGAATTCTCAATAATACTTAAGAACCGCTTCAGTGTCCTACAAGACGAAGCAGAAATGTCCATATTAGAGTTCAATAAAACACTACAGGAAACAGCAAAAGAGGTGCTGAGATATCGGAAAAGGAGAAAAGAGGAATGGATAAGCGAGACCACATGGGAAAAGATAGAGCAAAGAAAAGAAATCAAAAAAAAAATTACTGAACACCAAATCACAACGGCTTAAAGAACGAGTTTTAAGTAATTATGCACAAAAAGACAAAGAAGTGAAGGAATCATGCCGTCAAGATAAACGTCAATATTATGACAACTTAGCAGAAACAGCAGAGAAAGCAGCATATACAAATGACATGAAAACCATATATAAAATCACAAAGCAGATGACAGGTAACTTCAACACAAGATGTGAAAGTGCAGTAAGAACACAAAATGGACAACTGGTCAGTGGAGAAAGAGAAAAAATTGAAAGATGGAGGGAACACTTTAACACCCTACTAAACAGAACACAGGCAGCACAAGCAATAGATATACCTGAAGCAAAAGCGGAACTAAACATCAATACAGGACCAATAACAATAAATGAAGTAAAGGAGGCGATAAAGATGCTAAAATCAGACAGGGCACCAGGTGAAGATGAAGTGACTGCTGAGATGTTGAAAGCAGAAGAAACAGAAACACCAAAACAACTTTGCCGGATATTACAACAAATTTGGGAGTTAGAAAAAGCCCCAGAGGAGTGGAAAACTGGTCTTATAGTAAAACTACCAAAGAAGGGTGACCTCAGAGATTGCGGGAACTGGAGAGGCATTACCCTACTGCCACTCACTAGTAAAGTATTTTGCAGAATAATCATCAACAGAATTGTACCAACACTTGAGGAAAAACTTCGGAAAGAGCAGGCAGGATTTAGGAAAGGAAGATCATGCATAGACCACATATTTGTACTTAGACAAATATTAGAACAGGCAAATGAGTGGCATAGCACAACATATGCATTATTCATAGATTTTGAGAAAGCCTTTGACAGTGTCAAAAGAGATGCACTGTGGAAAATCCTAAGATGGCATGGCCTCCCCCATAAAATAGTTAATGTAATCAAAGCCCTATACGAGGGTTTTCAGTGCAAAGTTATCTGTGGAGAGCATACCTCCAGCAGCTTTAGGGTACAAACAGGAATGAAACAGGGATGTGTACTATCACCAACATTATTTATCTTGGCAGTAGACTGGTTAATGAAGGAGGCAACATCAGACAAACGCAGAGGATTACAATGGACCCTTGACACAGTGCTGGAGGACCTTGACTTTGCGGACGACATTTGTCTATTATCAAGCAGTCACAAAGATATGCAAGATAAAATAAACAAGCTAACTCAGAATGCAAACAACATAGGACTAAAGATCAACGTAGGAAAGACAAAGTTAATGAAGCAAAATGTGAACAACAGAAATGTACTCAGAGTAGATAACAAGTTAGTGGAGGAGGTCAGCGAATTTGTATACCTTGGCAGCAGAGTAGTAGAAAATGGAGACAGCACAGAGGACACCAACAGCAGACTTACTAGAGCAAACCAGGCTTTTGCAATGCTGCAGAATATATGGAAATCAAATAAACTAAGCATAAATATGAAAATCAGGATATTTAAGAGTAATGTTCTAAGTGTACTACTCTATGGAACTGAATGCTGGAAAATCACCAAAACCATAGAAAACAAGTTGCATTCTTTCCAGACTAAATGTTTACGAAGAATTAAAAAAATATTTTGGCCAAACACCATAAGAAATAACATTTTATTAGCAGAAATGCAGATGAAACCACTGACAACAATTATTGAGGAAAGACGCTGGCGATGGTTGGGACATGTGCTCCGAATGACTGACAACTCACTACCAAAAATAGCACTAAGATGGACACCACAGGGGAGCAGAAGTAATGGTAGACCAAAAGAGACATGGAGAAGAACAACAGAAAGGATGTTGAGCAATAGAGGGCTCACCTGGGCAAGAGCAGAAAAAAAGGCAAAGGACAGGCATTTGTGGAAAACCCTTGCGGAAGCCCCATGTGCCCTGGGCACTTAAGGTTCAGAGAGTAGTTAGTAATAGTAGTAGTATTAGTTAGTAGTAGTACTTAGTAGTAGTAGTAGTAGTAACCCTAACCCCAACCCTTAACCCTAACCGTAATCGTAACCCTAACCCTAAACCTAACCCTAAACCCTTAAACATTAACCCTACCCCTTAAACATTACCCCTAACCTCTAGCCACAAACCCCAAACAATTACTCTAACCGTAAACCCTAAATATTAACCCTAACCCTAAACTCTTAAACATTAACCCTAACCCTAGCCACAAACCCCAAACAATTACTCTAACCGTAAACCCTAAACTTTAACCCTAACCCTAAACTCTTAAACATTAACCCTAACCTCTAGCCACAAACCCCAAACAATTACTCTAACCGTAAACCCTAAACATTAACCCTAACCCTAAACTCTTAAACATTAACCCTAACCTCTAGCCACAAACCCCAAACAATTACTCTAACCGTAAACCCTAAACTTTAACCCTAACCCTAAACTCTTAAACATTAACCCTAACCTCTAGCCACAAACCCCAAACAATTACTCTAACCGTAAACCCTAAACATTAACCCTAACCCTAAACTCTTAAACATTAACCCTAACCTCTAGCCACAAACCCCAAACAATTACTCTAACCGTAAACCCTAAACTTTAACCCTAACCCTAAACTCTTAAACATTAACCCTACCCCCTTAAACATTAACCCTAACCTCTAGCCACAAACCCCAAACATTTAGTCTAACCGTAAACCCTAAACATTAACCCTAACCCTAAACCCTTAAACATTAACCCTAACCCTAATCCTTACCCCTAACCATAAAGCCAGTGTATGTCTATGTTCACACTGCTTCACGGTGAAACCGCGTGCATAACTGGCAATTCTAGAGCTAATATATGCTTACCAAGCTCCGAACCTCGTGGATTGAGTACTTTTATTAATTCGAAACAAACTGTCGTTGCCCTTCGCGGAGCGCGGCGTCCCAACTGGTGACTCTGTGCTGGCGATGCATCTTTTAAATGTCTGCCCTATCACATGTCGATTGTACGTGACATTCCTACCATTTTCGTAACGGATAAAGGGGATTTAGGGTTCGATTCCGTAGAGGGGGCATGAAAAAGGATACGCAACTTACCCATTCCTTGAACAAGGAGGTAGTGACGAAAAAAATATACGGGACTCTTTCGAGACCCTGTATTTGGACTGAGTACACTTTAAACTCTTCAACGAGGATCTATTGAAGGGCAAAGTTGCAATTAGAAAGCTCGTAGTTGGATCTCAGGCTCGCGCCAGATCACTGCCCAATGTCTCCTGCCCTACCGTCTCCCGGTTCTCTTCCACGGGTGCTCTTCGCTGAGCGTTCCGGGTGGCCGGCACGTTTACTTTGAAAAAAAAATTAGAGTGTTCAATGCAGACCCCAGCTGCCTAAATAATGGTGCATTAGAATAATGGAATATCACATCGGTTCTATTTTGTTGGTTTTCAGAACTGGAATTAAATAGTTAGAAGGATAAACGGGGGCTTTCGTATTGCAGCGTTAGAAGTGAAATTCTTGGATGGCCGCGTAAAAAGCATTTGTCGAGAATGTCTTCATTAATCAAGAACGAAAGTCAATGGCGCGAAGACTATAAACGATGCCGACTAGCGATCCACAGGATGACTCTGCGGATAGCTTTCGGGAAATCAAAGTGTTTTGAGTTTCCGGGGAAATATGGTTGCAAAGCTGAAAATTAAAGGAACTGACGGAAGGGCACCACCAGAAGAAGAGTTGGCGACATAATTTTACTCAACATGGAAAAACTCACCGGGTCCGAACATTGTAAACATTGAAAGCTCTTTATTGATTCGGTGGGTGGTGGTGCATGGCCATTCTTAGTTGGTGGGACGATTTGTCTTCCGATAACGAACGCAACTCTAGCCTATTAAATATTTCGTTGGTTCCTCGATGCGCTGGCTCAACCTCTTAGAGGGACGAGTGGCGTTTAACCAAACGAGACTGAGCCGGTCTGTGATGCCCTTAGATGTCCGGGGCCACACGCACTACACTGAAGGAATCACATGGATGCCTCCCTGGGCCGATAAGCTTGGGAAACTCGTTGAATCTTCTTCGTTCTAGGGATTGGGGCTTGTAATTCTTCCCACGAACTAGGAATTACCAGTAAGCGAGAGTCATAATTTCGCGTTGATTACGTCACTGCCCTTTGTACACACCGCCAGTCGCTACTATCGATTGAGCGGTTCAGTGAGGGCCTCAAATAGGTCTCGGTCAGGTACGCAAGTGCTGGCACCCTTTGCCGAAGAAGAAGTTCGAACTCGATCGTTTGGAGAAAGTAAAAGTCGTAATAAGGTTTCCGTAGGTGAACCTCTGGAAGGATCATTACCAATTTCGCTCGCTCGTTCGCTTGGGGCTCCGCTGATAGCGGGCAAGGGTTGACAGTCGAGCAAAAAAAGCAGCAGCAGCAGGTGGAATTTGTCTCTTCGCACGAAAAGCTCGAGACCGCATGAAACGCCTCCTCGGCCGACTGGCCGCTCCCCTCTTTTTTCCGAGGTGCCTAGGAAGTCCTCGATACGATCTGCGGTGACGGCTTTGAGCTCTAACTGTGCTCGCCGGATGGTCAGGCTCAATAATTAGTGTAAAGGCATACAACTATACACAAAGCACTGCAGTAAAGTTGTGATACCAAAATGCATAAACTAGGAAAAAAGTAGGAACAGTTTTATTATTTTAACGATAACACACTTGTGATGTTTCGGCGCGAGCCTTTGACAAACAAAAACAACAGGGCGAAGAATCAGAGAAAGGAGACAAAGTATAGAACCACATCAAACTTATGTAACCAAAATAAAAAAAAAAAGAAAAACGTTAATGAAAAAAGTAGTGAAGAATGTAACTGAATGAAAACTTTTCTCTATAAACCGCAAGGAAGGATTTACTTTTTTCATTTTTTGTTTTCAAAAAGCCCGGAATGCACTCTGCATGAAATTCGACGTTTCCCGATAGCGCGACTAGCCCCCTACCCTAAAACCGACATTTGCCGAAAGCCCGCCCTGCCACCAGCCAGAATTTCGACGTTTCCCTAAGAGTGTTCCCGCAAACTGACGTTTCCCGACAGTCCTGGCCGCCCCCTTCTCTAGAAACCGACGTTTCCAGAAAGCTCGCTCCAATTCTGCCCGGTAATAGACTTTTTCCGAAAGCGTGTCCCAACTCTGCCCGAATTCTCTGCACGAAAGGTCCGAAAACTGACGTTTTCAGAAAGCTCCGGCCGCCCTTTGCTCGAAAACCGACGTTTCACTAAAATTTTGGTCGCCTTTTGCAAAAAAAACGACGTTTCCCGAAAGCTCGGACCGTCCTTTGCGCGAAAACCGATTTTTCACTAAAGCTTATGCCACCTCCTTCCCGGAAATCAGCTTTTCCCGAAAGCTCGGGCCTTTGTTTTCCCGAAAACCGACGTTTACCGAAAGCTCGGGGCGTTCTCTGCCCGAAAACCTACGCTTTCGGAAAACACGGGCCGCCCTCTGCTCGAAAACCGACTTTTCCAGAAAGCCCGCCCAGTCAACTGCCTGAAAACAGACATTTCCCCAAAGCTCGGGCCGTCCTCTGCCCGAAAACCGAATTTTCCCACCAGCTATTTGGGTTGAAATCGACGTTTGCCGAAACCTGCCACCCCCCCCCCCCCCCCCGCCTCAAACCGGCCGAAAGCCCGAACAGCCCCCTGCCCGAAAACGGACGTTTCCCGAAAGCCCGACCAGGGAACGGCCCAAAAACAGACGTTTCCTCAGAGTTCGGGCTGCCATTTGTCCGGAACCGACGTTTCCCGTGCGCCTGGGCCGTCCTCTAACATCTACTAGAACTTTACTACAGTCCTCAGCTCGTCTATCTCTACTCTACTAGAACTTTACTGCAGTACCAAGCTCGTTTATCTCTACTAGAACTTTACTGCAATCCTCAGGTCGTCCATCTCTACTCTACTAGAACTTTACTGTAATCTTCAGTTCGTCTATCTTTACTCTTCTAGAACTTTACTGCAGTCCTCGTCTATCTCTACTCTACTAGAACTTTACTGCAGTCCTCAGCTCGTCTATCTCTACTCTACTAGAACTTTACTGTAATCCTCAGTTCATCTATCTTTACTCTTCTAGAACTTTACTGCAGTCCTCGTCTATCTCTACTCCACTAGAACTTTACTGCAGTCCTCAGCTCGTCCATCTCTACTAGAACTTTACTGTAATCCTCAGTTCGTCTATCTCTACTAGAACTTTACTGCAGTCCTCAGCTCGTCTATCTCTACTCTACTAGAACTTTACTGTAATCCTCAGCTCGTCTATCTCTACTCTACTAGAACTTTACTGTAATCCTCAGCTCGTCTATCTTTACTCTTCTAGAACTTTACTGCAGTCCTTGTCTATCTCTACTCTACTAAAACTTTACTGCAGTCCTCAACTCGTCTATCTCTACTCTACTAGAACCTTATTGCAGTCCTCAACTCGTTTATCTCTACTCTACTAGAACTTTACCGCAGTCCTCAACTCGTCTATTTTTGACGGAAACGCTTTGCTCCAGTGTTTAAATAATACAATTTATTGTTCTAATTATAGACTTTAAAACATTCTTTTTTTTAATATTCAGATAAATATTATGTCAAACAGAGGAGAAAGATTATCAGGCATGGAGTATCGCAAACGGAGACAGCTAAAAGTACGTGCTATTTAAAACTGCAGAAGTTTGTACAAATATCTAAAAAACCGAAACAGTTGATGTAGTACAAGAAAAAATAATATATAGAAACCAATGATTCTCAGATCACTGCATGTACTTCTGACTGGGACCCTAGTAACATCGACATTACTGACAGTAAGGGCAAAAATGAAACTGATCTGACCTTTTCTATTACAAAACAATTTCAGTAATGAACTTGAAATGCTCACTGATCCGGCGTAAGTCCTCCTCGAAGAAATCATAAAAGAAGGCCTGCCCTAGAGAGAAGAAAACACTTTCATATTTCAGTACAGGAAAACATTGGTTGGAGGTTCTTACTTCAGGGAACTATCCTGGCTAGAGTATTTTGTTTCTGCTCTAAGTTGCTTTCTTGTCGACTAATGCCACTTTTGACGGCTGCACTGACTGGGGAAAATATATGCCCCAATCCTTAAATTATCATTTTATCCCCAATCCTTAAATGAAGATGAAAAATGTAAAAACCACTTGAGGTCCCCCATAAAATGAACGGAGTTATTAGACCACGACGATGCAAAAAGAAATGATTAAATACAGAAGAGAAAGCATAATAAAACATTTAATTGCAAGTGCCCAGTTTTTGAGTAAACAGTGTTTCTTCTTTCGCGGTGCATCTGATAAACTATATGCTCCTAATAACAGAAATATTTAAAAGATTGTCCAAATGGGGTTCAATGATAACTATGGTTGCCAGCAGCAAGGGAAGCAAAGGGAAATAACAACAAAATCTTTCACTACAAAACAGCATTGGCAGTGTGCCTATACTTGATCTTGCACAAATCAATGCTCAAAACGATATACTGAAAAGCAGTAAATTCTAATCCAACCAACATTTTTTTAAAATTATAGAGCAAATTCCTTTCAGTTTCATTTTACCAAAATTTATTGTGGCATAGCATGGAAATTAATTCAAGAGTGAACAAGTTAAATAACGTTTCCATGTCTTATCATCCAAGGGGCCATCACCATTTATTTCTGTCTTATCATCCACAGGCCATCATAATTTATTTCTGTCTTATCATCCACAGGCCATCAGCATTTATTTCTATCTTATCATTAATAAGCTATCAGCATTTATTTCTGTCTTATCATCCACAGGCCATCAGCATTTATCATCCAAGGGGCCATCACCATTTATTTCTATCCTGCTTCTTCTATCCGACACCTGGTCACTCTGATCTCTGCTTCAAGACTCCTTCACCAGGTGATTCTAGGTCTTCCTTGTTTCCTCTAACCCTGGGGATTAAAGCTGAAAGTTTATCTGGTTATATTAATGGTCCTATACATCTCCAATGTCTTTTCCCTATAAATTTTTAAACTGTGGGTTGTTTCATTTTCTGAAACAGCTCTTCATTGCTAATTTTATCTGTCCAACTGATCTGAAAGATCTTCCTTAGGCAGGTATTAACAAATGTCTGCAGTATCTTGGTACATTTGGCTGATGCTGTCCATGTTTCTGATCCATACAAGACTGATCTGACATTTGTGTTAGTCTAAGTTTTGTTAAAGATATTTCCTTGTCTTTCCATGTTTCTCAGCTGTAGAAATGCTACTCTAGCATGCCCAATTCTTGGTGTAATATCTGCTTCTGTATCACCCTCTCTATTATATTTATCATTATTTCATTTTTGCTGAAATTACATACACCAGCTTTCTCTTATGTTGCAGCCATCATGTGAAATTACAATACAAGAATAATGCACTTACAGCCATATATTTGTCTGAAATCATAACAGAACAAATATGCTGCAATCATCTTTGACACTTTCTGATTTCTTGTATTCAGCATTATAATAAATTTACACAACCTCCAAATATGTAAAAGCAACATATATACAATTTGTAAGCACCATACTATATATATATCCAAATCTGCAGTTACAAAGAAAGATCAAAGCCAAAGATAAAATGTTCTGACGCAGAACATTAACAACAAAGTTTCTAACTTTACACACAACAGAGTTTTCTAACTACTCGCAACAGAGACAACAACAAAGTTTCTAATTTCTAACTTTACACACAAGGCAAACAACTTCACACACAGCAGACAACAATAACATTTTTTAAATTTTACACACAGCAGAGACAACAACCAAGTTTCAGCATGGATAATATTTTATTGTGAGATAAAAGTGTGTATCAGCCCTGAAGACAAATTTCTCATAGATTTCAATCTTGCCCAGTGTATAACAAGTAAACACAAAACAATAATATGCAACATACTATTTTAATATGCTCACAGAGGATAAGAAATATGTACTTTTGTGTGTAGAGATGAGTGCTTTCCTGTTTGCTAACTTGGCAAAATAATATTCTCTCACATGTCCAGGTAATGATTAGTTGTGTATATTCTGTTGTGTGTACATTCTTGTATACAATGACCACTGTACATGCTTACAGACTATGTATACATTATGTATGTTGCTGGTATGCTTATAGACTGTACTATATGTTGCTGGTTGATATATTTATAACTATATATTGCTGGTATGTTTATAGTGTATGTGTACTGTATGTTGATGGTATGTTTATACATTGTAGGTGTCCTGTATGTTGCTGGTATGTTTATATATTATATGTATACTGTATGTTGATGGTATGTTTATACAGTGTAGGTGTCCTGTATGTTGCTGGTATGTTTATATAGTATATGTATACTGTATGTTGCTGGTATGTTTATAACAGTGTATGTGTACTGTATGTTGATGATATGCTTATAGATCATATGTAATGTGTGCTGCTGGAACTTGTTTGCAGGTTGCATATGTGTGGGTCACGTTTCTCTCATTTTAGTATGAATGGTGGTGTATATGTAACCTCCATAAACAAATTTGTGTGGACAAACAGTGCTCATGGCTGTTGATAGTGACCAATATTTGTTAAAAAAGTGGAAAGTACAAGTCATTTCACAATCAGCCTGTGGAAATTAAAGTGTCATTAGAAGAGAGTTTCAGTAGAACAAGACAGGGCCATCCATTCTATAATAGGTTGGCTAAAGCCGACGCCAGGAACAGTTTTCAAATATCTCTCATCAAAATATCTCAGCTGGAGTAAAAACTGGCTGTTTTCAGTGACTTTCACCTTTCTTCCCTGCCACCTGCCAGAGGACAAAATAAAAAAAAATTATTGAAACAGTGTTAAGACAATTAACAATGCTGCCAGTTTTCACTGATCATGCATACAGATACAAAAGAGGAAGAGCACTGTCATTGCCACTTCAATGAAATGCACAGTAAATGTAAAAATTTTTAAAACAATCCATAATTTTAACTTTACAGAGTAACTTTATTTCTGCTAATAAAGTGTAGTCAAAAGCGAAAATCTTAATTTATAACTAATATTTGTGTGTAGAGATGAGTGCTTTCCTGTTTGCTAACTTGGCAAAATAATATTCTCTCACATGTCCAGGTAATGATTAATTGTGTATATTCTGTTGTGTGTACATTCTTGTATACAATGACCACTGTACATGCTTACAGACTATGTATACATTATGTATGTTGCTGGTATGCTTATAGACTGTACTATATGTTGCTGGTTGATATATTTATAACTATATATTGCTGGTATGTTTATAGTGTATGTGTACTGTATGTTGATGGTATGTTTATACATTGTAGGTGTCCTGTATGTTGCTGGTATGTTTATATATTATATGTATACTGTATGTTGATGGTATGTTTATACAGTGTAGGTGTCCTGTATGTTGCTGGTATGTTTATATAGTATATGTATACTGTATGTTGCTGGTATGTTTATAACAGTGTATGTGTACTGTATGTTGATGATATGCTTATAGATCATATGTAATGTGTGCTGCTGGAACTTGTTTGCAGGTTGCATATGTGTGGCTCACGTTTCTCTCATTTTAGTATGAATGGTGGTGTATATGTAACCTCCATAAACAAATTTGTGTGGACAAACAGTGCTCATGGCTGTTGATAGTGACCAATATTTGTTAAAAAAGTGGAAAGTACAAGTCATTTCACAATCAGCCTGTGGAAATTAAAGTGTCATTAGAAGAGAGTTTCAGCAGAACAAGACAGGGCCATCCATTCTATAATAGGTTGGCTAAAGCCGACGCCAGGAACAGTTTTCAAATATCTCTCATCAAAATATCTCAGCTGGAGTAAAAACTGGCTGTTTTCAGTGACTTTCACCTTTCTTCCCTGCCACCTGCCAGAGGACAAAATAAAAAAAAATTATTGAAACAGTGTTAAGACAATTAACAATGCTGCCAGTTTTCACTGATCACGCATACAGATACAAATGAGGAAGAGCACTGTCATTGTCACTTCAATGAAATGCACAGTAAATGTAAAAATTTTTAAAACAATCCATAATTTTAACTTTACAGAGTAACTTTATTTCTGCTAATAAAGTGTAGTCAAAAGCGAAAATCTTAATTTATAACTAATATTTGTGTGTATGCTTCTGTGCTTTGCTTTAAATAAAATAGTAAGTATTATTCCCTTTAACTAAATAAATATGTATACTAGTTATAATGGTAAATGAGGTGTGTGTATATTTCCATACATATCATTTCATTTTTGCAATTCTAACACCATAGAGGTTATGGCTACTTCAAGACGGAGCTGCCTAAATCATCCAAAAATATTTTGCCATATTTGTGGGGAGTACACACTGAAAGCAAGTAGGAAACCTATTTCTAAGTTTGTAAAAAGGAGCATATGTAGATTATTTTGGTGTCAAGCTTGGAGATGAAGATAAGCCATGGGCTCCTCATATTGTGTGCAAAACTTGTACGGAGCATTTGTGCCAGTGGACAAATGAAAAGCTGTCTGAAATTTGGAGTACCAATGGTGTGGAGGGAACCAAAAAACCACTTCAATGACTGTTATTTTTGTATTCTTAATATCATAGGCATCAATCGAAATAACTGTGACAAGTGGTCATACCCTGATCTACTTTCAGCCAGAAGACCTGTTTAGCATTCGGATCTTGTACCAGTTCCACCTTTCCTTGAACTACCACAGCTCTCAGAGGACGAGTCTTGCATGTCTGATATCGCACAAGGTAAAGAAAGTGGGGACAGTGACAGTGAATTCCAAACAACTTCACATGGTGACTGCTTTGATCAGAATGAATTGAGTGACCTGATCAGGGTCTTAAATCTTTCCAAGGAGTCTTCTGAACTTCTTGCCTCCAGACTAAAGGGAAATAATGTACTTCAGCATGGAACAAAAATTACATTTTATCGAAGGAAAGAAAAGGATTTGCTGCCATTCTTTACTGATGACAACTTAGTATTCTGTAATGACATTAGAAACCTTGTGAAGAAAATTGGTCTTTCAGAATAAAACCCAAGTTAGTGGCATCTTTTCATCGACAAATCAAAACAGTCTGAAATGTATTCTTTTAAATAACAGGAACAAATATGCTTTTATTCCAATCGGTCATTCCACTAGGATGAAAGAAGAGTACAAGGCCATCTCTTTAGTCATGGAAAACATAAATTACCAAGAACATCAACGGGTGATTTGTGCAGACTTGAATATGGTTAATTTTCTTCTTGTGTCAACAAAGTGGCTACACAAAGTATCCTTGCTTTTTATGTCTTCGGGGTATTGAATACATAAGATACCTGATCTACCATGGAAAAACTGAAGACAGGTCCATTGATCAGACAACTTATATAAATGACCCACATTTCAGAGCATCAATGAATGAAACTAATCATGTGCTTGTTCTTGTTAACATTAAGGCAGATAACTACACACAGTTAGCAGATCTTCTTCTTCTTTGTACACACATTGGTGATGATGTGTGGTACCCTGATTTTTGTGATGTGCCTTTTGACTGGGTACCTTCGACTTCAACACCTTTCCTTGCTAGGGCAGACTGTGGTCTTGCTCGGACTGCCATGAGGACAGTGGTGTAGGCTGGTGCTTAAGCCCCTTCACATCAGATCCAGCATGCAACGCTGGCGGGCCAGATGGCTTTGAGACAGTTCCACAGAGACACTCTGACTTTGGGATGAGGAATCCGACAAGTGCCTCAACGATATCCATTCCCCACCACCTATAGTCTGCTGGCTCTGTTTTGTTTACATCATTCTGATAGCCTTTTTTGTAGAGACCCATAGGCTTGTCACGTCCTGGATTCATTGGTTTCACACCAGATTTTCCTCATCCCTGCCAGTGATCTCCATGTCTCCATCCATCGACAACCTGACACTACATTTTACAAAAATAACAATTACAATTAGTGTTGACTGCTACAGGTTTCTGGGCTACAGAAGTAGGTCAGAGTTTTTAAGCAAACAGATCTATGTTCCCTGTCTCACAAAGTCTATGTTAAGATAAGTGTGTTCTCAACACCTGGGTAAAGCTGGGGCGATCATCCCCAACCCAGCGCGTCACAGGTGGTGGATGGTGAAAGTCCTCCAGATATGGAGGATCCCTGTGAATAAGGAGTTGTCCAAATAAGCAGGTGCGGACCAATTGGCGGTAGACTCAGAGAGCGAGGTGGGGTAGTAGGTGGCTCTATTACTCCTATAAAGTGCCTCAGGTGCTCAGTGAAGGGAATACCAGGCGGGTCAGAGGTGCCTTAAAACCTCTCGCTCCCGCTGCCTTGCGGGTAGGACAGGGAGTCCAAAGGCTAGCAGAGAGTCTGTACACAAAATGACAGAAGGCAACGGGAAACCACTGTTGTAGTTCCCAAGAATAGTTATGCTTGAACAGAATAATCGATTCATCATGAACGACGTTAATGGATGTTCCTCTGGAACAGCCTTGTCCGGTAGGGCATCTCACGAGCCACAGGTGAGGCCAGATCGTCATCAAGCAACTGGTGTCAAAACTAACAAGTTCAAAACAGCAACATAGAATGTCAGAACTTTATTCCAGGCTGGAAAATTAGAAAATGTAAAGATGAAAATGGAAAGGATGAAGATCAACATATTAGGAATGAGTGAAGTTAGATGGACAGGTGCAGGGAAGATAAAATCAGATAAATATACAATAATATATTTAGGAAGTGAGAAACATGAACGAGGAGTAGGAATAATATTTGACAAACAAACAGCAAGGACAACTGTAGGATATTTGAACATCTCGGACCGAGTCCTGCTAGCTCAACTGAAAGGACAACCAATAAACATAAATATTACACAAGTGTACGCTCCAACATCTGAAAGCTCTGAAGATGTACAGCTATTTTATAATGACATAGAGACAGCACTAAAACACACAAAGTCACATGAAGTTACCATAGTCATGGGAGATTTTAATGCCAAAGTTGGTAAAGGAAGAACTTCCGACATCGTTGGTTACTATGGACTGGGGGAGAGGAATGACAGAGGTTATAAATTAATTGAATGGGCAAGAATACACAGCATGGTTGTAGGAAACACCTGGTTTAAACAACATCCTCGAAGACTGGCAACATGGTGCAGCCCAGACATGAAGACTTTTAACCAGATAGAGTACATATTAATCAACAAACGATTCCGCAATGCATTACTGACAACAAAAACCATGCCAGGAGCTGACTGCAATAGTGACCATGATCCACTCTGTGGAAAAGTTAGAATAAAACTAAAGAAAGCATGCAGAAAAGTGAGAAACATCAAACTGAATACAGAACTTCTTAAAAATGACCAATAAATGTGAGAACAATACAAAGTTACTATAACAAATAGATACAATGCAATAGCAAAGATAAATAGTATAGATGAACAATGGGAAATTTTAAGAGATTCTATCCACCAAATTGTTAAGGAGATAATACCACCAAAGAAAGAAGCCCCTAAAAATAAATGGATGACAGACGACATCTTAGGACTGATGGACAAGAGCAGGAGGAATAAAAATAACGAGGAAAAATATAACAAGATAAATAAAGAAATAAGACGCAAATGCAGAGAAGCAAAAGAAGTGTGGTTAAATGAGCAGTGCAGACAGATAGAGGACTCTCATATTAAAGAAAACAAAAACATGCACAAAATATATCACAGGATGCCTGAAATCGAAAGAAGGTAAAATGTTAATGGGAAAAGAAGACATTGTGGACAGGTGGACAGAGTATATCGGTGAGCTATATGGAGGAGAAAGACCAGAATTAACACCAGATACTGAAAACTGTGAGGGACCACCAATACTTGAAGATGAAATCATAGATGCCATCAAACACATGAAGAAAGGAAAAGCAACTGGGCCTGATAATATAACAATAGAAGAAATAGAGGCACTAGAGGAGACAGGAATAAAAATAATAACCAAGTTACTGAATGACATTTACAACAGTGGTTATATTCCCAGTGACCTGATTAAATCCACGTTTATAGCACTACCAAAGAAACCAGGTGCAAAGGAATGTGACGACCACCGGACTATCAGCCTCTCATGTCACATAACGAAGCTACTTCTGAGAATAATTATGAGAAGAACAAAGAAAAAGATAAAAATGGAAATAGCAGATGAACAGTTTGGATTTGTTGAAGGAAAGGGAACACACAATGCCATTTATGCTTTACGAACACTAACAGAAAGAGCTTTAGAAGTACAGAAAGATCTCTACTTATACTTCATGATTACACCAAGGCATTTGACAAGGTGAAACATAATGAAATTATTAAAATGCTTGAAGACATCAATATTGATGGCAAAGACCTGAGGATTGTAAAACATCTATACTGGCAGCAAGAAGCAGCAATTCGAGTTGAAAATAGAACTGGAAAATATCAACCTATAAAACAAGGGGTGCAACAAGGATGTGTACTGTCTCCAGACCTTTTTTCTCTGTACAGCGAGAATATTCTAAGAGCGATCATCACAGAACCTGGCATAAAAATTGGAGGATACAATATTAACAACCTTCGGTATGCTGACGACACAGTACTGATAGCTGAGAACCAACAAGACCTGCAAAATCTCTTGGATAAAGTCACCAAAGAAAGTGAACAGAAAGGCTTTACTTTGAACATCAAAAAGACAGAGACTATGGTTATATCTAAGAAACAGAATCCACCAGCATGCAGTATTAAATTAAACGGAACTATTCTAAAGCAGGTGCAGAAATTCAAATACCTTGGAGCAGTAATAACTTCAGATGGGAAATGCAGAACAGAAATTAGGAACAGAATAGGCCAAGCAAAGACTGCATTTCAGAGAATGAGAAACATATTAGCTAACACATCTTTATCAATGAATGTTAGAAAATGAGTCCTAAAATGCTATACTGAACCTATCTTATTATATGGAAGTGAATCATGGACAATAGGCAAGTCTGCACAAAAATCATTGGAAGCAGCAGAAATGTGGTTTATTAGAATAATGTTGCGAATCCCCTGGACAGCAAAAATAACTAATGAAGAATGCATGAGAAGAGCTGGAGAGACAAAAAACCTTGTGAAAAAGAAAAGAGAGACAATGTACTTTCATAGGACATGCAATGAGAAGAGGGGGCATTGAAAATATTATAACAACAGGAAAAATAGAAGGAAGAAGATCAAGAGGAAGACCAAGAGAAATGATACTGGACAGTCTGACGGGATGGTGTGAAAGGAGATCACCAACTGAACTGATGGCCTGCATGAAGGATCGGGTACTCTGGAGAAGCATAATAGCCAACATCAGTCGGCACGGCACATGATGATGATGATGTTCTCAACACAGTTGTTCCCAGGGGAAAGTTAGTAGATGATATGCTCTTTCATTTCAACAGGCTTGGCTGTAACTTGAGTGTTAAAATCCATTATCTGCTCAGTCACTTAGATCACTTACCAGAGAACGTTGGTGACTTAAGCGAAGAGCAAGGTGAAAGATTTCACCAGGACAAAAACAATGGAAGCCAGATACTAAGGAAGATGGGATGCACACATGATGGCAGACTACTGCTGGAATCTTACGCGGGTTTGTCCTGGCAGATCCCACACTCAGAAGTCTTAAAAAAGGATCTTCTTGTGTGTTGAATGCATGGAAAGTTTGTATCATAAAATGTGCTTTTGTTATAAGTAGATTTTCATGTGGTACACTTTTCTTTTAATTTTTAATATTTCCTTTATTCTTAAAAGATATTGATTTAAACACTACATTAAAATATCCTGATTTGTTAAAGGTGAGCAGAGTGAAGAATGGTATATGGCATACGTTCTATACCTCAAAAACTTGATCTGATAGGGGAAAAATTGATATTTTTGGAATCAGCAGGCCAAACATATCCAGAAACAGCTAACATTTGAGGCACCAAAATGTATGTTGGCCAGTGTTATTAATGACACTATAAAAAAAAACCAGTGTTATTAATGACACTATAAGGATGCAGTTGGTTTTGAAAGGACATGTGCAAATAAAGAATTATGAATTTCCAATCAGAGAAAATTCCTGAAAATTTTATAGAGCTTGCTACTGAAGAATGGCAAAACAACAGACGGACAGTATATTCAGTACACAGAGATTGTGTTTACTGTTTTTGCTGCAGAATATTTAGTAAGAACAATAAAACAAGAACTGCAGCAAAGATAGGATGCAGAGATTGGAAAAACCTGTATTTGTTGCAAGTTCACGGAAAATGGACATTCTGTATTTTTTCTATGTGGCAAGAGATGGCAATCAGACTAAAACTGAATAAAACTACCAATTTTATTCTGCAGTGGCTTTTGATGGGGAAGTTCAACTTCTGAGATTAGTGCTACTTTGTGCAATAATATGGTGTATCACTCCTCAAAATATTGCTTTTCATGAGTCACTGTGTACAATAAATGCATCTGACAATGGTAACTTATGGAACATAGCAGAATTGTCTGCACCATTTTCATTGTGTTACCAAAGATCAAATATCCTGGGTTGTAAGTAGTCAACAAAGACTTTACTAGCTTGGCCAAGAATATAGAATAAATTGATTCTTCTGATGTCAGTGAAAATCAAAACAGAAAACACTAAGATGTTACAAAGAGTAAAGTACTAATCAATTATTTTTGACTGCATGACAGTGTGTGTCACTTGTAGAAACTGACATAGATGTATATGAACATTTTCTTGGGTTCTTTAAAGTTAATTAAAAAAGTGGTCAAATAATACAGAAACTTACAGATCTCACACAATGTACAGACATCGTACAGGTACCATGGTGGGACAGCTGTCCATAGAAGGTAAGGATATTAACAGCATAGTGAAGGAATTCAATGCTTGTATCCTTCAGGCCGCTCGTGAAACCATTCCCAGAGGAGCTCGCAGGGACTATAAACCATACTGGTCTAGTGAGCTGGGAAAACTCCATGATGACGTGGAAGCAGCTCGAAAGCAAGCAGAAAATAGACCATGCCAAGAACACCACAATAATTACCAACATTCTAAGGATAATTTTCAGAGAGCAAAGCTGCAAGCCAGACGGGAAAGTTGGAGAGAGAAAACAGAGTCCCTAAACTTTAAAAAGGATGGAAGGAAACTGTGGAAACTAATCAAACAGTTAAATGATGAGAGTACTGGAAGAAGTACAAAGGTTACACTAATAGAGGATGGGAAAACTCTTACAGGTAAGCAGGTAGCAGATCACTTTGCTCGCATTTTTGCACAGGACTGCAACATTGATATCCATCCAGAGAAGGAGCGTACAGTGCGCATCGAGCCACAGAAAGAGGAGGAACAAGTCAGAAAAGTGGAGGTCATGGATGCACCAATCACACGCAGTGAGTTAGACCTAGCAGTTAGTAAACTGAAACCAAGGAAATCACCAGGACCAGATGGAGTGTTCAATGAAATGATCAAGAACCTGGGAATGGCAGCAATGGGAAAGCTGTTGGATATTTTCAATATGTGCTGGAGCACAGGTAAGTTACCTCAAATCTGGAAGGAAGCAAGCATGGTACCACTGCTAAAACCAGGGAAAAACAGTGATACTGCCTCCAGCTACAGGCCAATCAGTCTCACTAGCTGCCTATGCAAAACGATGGAACGCATCATTGACCTGAGGCTAAAATGGTACCTAGAAAGTGAAAACCTTCTCGTTCCACAACAAGCAGGATTTAGGCAGTACTACAGTACGGAAGATCAAGTGACCTATCTCTCTCAAGAGATTGAGGATGCATTCCAAGAGAAAAACCTTGTACTAGCAGCGTGGATAGACCTGAAGAAAGCCTTTGATAAAGTATGAAAAAAAGGTCTGCTGTGGAAACTAAGAAACTGCAATGTGAATGGAAGACTGTACAACTGGATAAAGTCCTATCTACACAATAGAAGAGCTAGAGTAGTAATGGATGGACACAACAGCCAGAAAGTACTTCTGCGACACGGTGTACCACAAGGAGG
Organism: Achatina immaculata; assembly: GCA_009760885.1. Classification (NCBI taxonomy): domain Eukaryota; kingdom Metazoa; phylum Mollusca; class Gastropoda; order Stylommatophora; family Achatinidae; genus Lissachatina; species Lissachatina immaculata. Next base: position 11,633,427 of record CM019706.1, on the reverse strand, counting down.
AGTCCTTTCGCCTACACTATTCCTTGTATTCATTAATGACCTGGTCAAGGAACTTCCCTATGGAATCAAAGCGGCACTGTATGCAGATGATCTGGTCATGTGGTGTACAGATGAATATGCGACAGTTGCTACACAGAGACTCCAAAGAGCAGCAGACATCTTGACATCATGGACAAACAAATGGTGTGTAAGTATCAACACAGAGAAATCAAGTACCACTCTGTTCACCCTCTCATCTAAACAGAAAGCAGGTAAGATCTTTGTAAATGAAATACCCTTAAGGATGGACAACCAACCCACTTACTTAGGAGTGACTCTTGACTCAAAACTGACGTGGAAGCAACACATCAACAGTGCAGAAGCAAAAGCCAGAAGAAAACTAGCCATATTAAGAAAATTGAGTGGAACCACATGGGGAGCTAGTGACAGAATCCTCAAGAATGTATATCAGCAAAGTATTCTACCACATTTAGAATATGGCTCAACATCTTGGTGCACAGCATCAAACACTACGCTGCATAATCTAGACAAGGTTCAAAATCAGTCACTACGGATTATCACAGGTGCCGTGAGGTCCACACCAATAGTAGAAATGCAGAAAATAGTTGGTGTTCAAGCGCTAAAGGAACGTAGAGACACAAAGGTCATGACCATAGGAGAAAAATTCCTTAGCTCTGTAAGCCATCCCCTGAAGGAGAGATTCAATAACTTGGCATTAGGACGGCTTAAAAGAAGCAGCTTCATTCATCAGGCCAAGCGTATGCGTAAGCTGATACCTGACCTTCCAACTGTAGTCGCTCCATTATCATCTGTACCAGAGCATACACCATGGAAAGAAGCAGATTATACACAAATATCTATTCAGACTGAAGTGAAAGGTGTGCAGAATGGTGAGATGCAGAGCAGTCTTGTAAGATCAACAGCCACACTTAGTGTTCTAGATGACAAATATCCATGTGACACCTGGATACGTGTGTATACAGATGGATCTGCACATAATGCCATAAAGAATGGAGGTGCAGGAGCATATATTGAATATCCAAACAACACCATTGACAAGATTTCCATACCCACTGGTAAATACTGCAACAACTTTGATGCAGAAGTTAGGGCAATTATTGCTGCAGTTGAAAAACTATCAGACTCCAGAATTGATACATGTCCTGTAGTAATTCTCACAGATGCAAGATCAGTACTGGAGGCTCTTCAGTGCAACAAACTACCAGACCTTAAGGATGCCTTGTCAAAAATTGGCTTACAACATGGAGTCACTTTGCAATGGATTCCCTCCCACTGTGGGATACCAGGCAATGAGAAAGCTGACCAACTGGCCAAAGAGGGCACTGAAATGGAGCAACCAGACATACCAATCACTTATAATCAGAAGAAAAGCATGATAAAAACCTACAGGAAGCCACAAACACCACCACATGATGACTATCACATGCTAAACAGAAAGGAACAAGTCACCATCTTCCGTCTCCGAACAGGACACAGCCGACTCCGAAGTCATATGTATACAAAGTTTAAGGTTGGTACTACTAATCTGTGTACATGTGCCCAGGTGCCCCAAACTGTGGAACATATCCTCCAGAACTGCATCAACTACGAGTCACTGAGAAATAATTACTGGCCCAGTGAAACCACTAAAGAAGATAAGCTCTATGGTTCCATACATGAATTACAAAAAACTGTGAAATTTATCCAAGAGACAGGACTGCAGATATAGACAGACAGTGCGAACGAAGAAGAAGAAGAAGAAGACAGATCTCAACACTAAGATCAATGATATGCATGAACAAAGCCATGATAATGGTTCAACATGAGAGAATAACATAAAGGAACGTAAAAGCATATACCCAACATACGAGGGGTGATTGATAAGTTCTCAGCATAAGGTACAAATACTTGAAACGCGCAGTTGATATTAGGAGCATTTGCATATCAGGTTAATGTAAGAGTATTCACCAAGTTTCAAGAAATTAACTGCAACCAATTTTTTTTTTTTTCAGGCTACTGAAATGGTATGGGGTGGCAGAAATTGAGAAAATGGATACAATTTCTCATCAAGCAGTCAGTTGCTACATCTGCATCAAGGGCTTATCATCGAAGGAGATCCATGAGGATAAAGTAGACTCTAGGGGTGATTGCCCCTTCTTACAGCACAGTGAAGAAATGGGTAGTTCAATTCAAACATGGAAGGGAGAGTCTGGAAGATGATCCCTGTCCAGGAAGACCAAGAACAGTAACCACCAATGAAACCTCTGGCAGAATCCATGACATGATAATGGAGGATTGATGACTAACTGAGCGGTACATAGCTACTGAGTTGGGCATCTCCCAGGAATGCGTTCATGTCATTATTCACAATGATCTTCAAATGACAAAGGTCTCTGCTCGATGGCTCCCAAAACTTCTTGGAGCTGATAACAAACAACTGCGTCTCAACATGTCAAGAGGCAATCTTGGTCATTTTTCTGTAGATCCTGAAAAGTTTCTTCAGCAATTTGTGACTATGGATAAGACTTGGGTTCATTATTTTCAACCAGAAACCAAAGAACAGTGAAAGCAGTGGAAATATCATGGATCCCCACCTCCAAAGAAAGCAAGGGTGGTTCTGTCTGCAGGCAAAGTAATGGCTTCCATCTTTTGGGATTCAGAAAGTGTGCTATTGGTAGACTATCTTCAAAAGGGCTGAACGGTCACTGGGGCCTATTACGCTAATCTTGTGAAGCAACTGCGGGTCAAACTGAAGGAAAAGCATCGAGGGAAACTGACGAGAGGAGTCATCTTTCATCAAGACAATGCTCCAGTTCACAAGTTGGTGGTGGCAATGACCGCCATTCATGAATGCGGCTTCCAGCTTGTTGAACATCCTCCTTAATTCCCAGATTTGACCCTTTCAGACTAATACCTGTTTACCAAACTCAAAAAGGAGCTCAGTGGTCGCAAATTTGCTTCAGATGTTGACGTCATTCATGTTGTAGACCACTTTCTACTGGCACAAGATGCTGACTTTTACAAAGAAGGGATCCATATGCTCCAGCATTGCTGGACTAAGTGCATAAACTTACAAGGGGACTATGTTGAGAAATAACACAAAAAAGTTGTCCACAAATACTCTGCTGTACTTTATGCCAAGAACTTATCAATCACTCCTCATAAACCCACAGCTGTATATTGTTCTCACACTTTGAATTTAATCAATAATGGTGCTGCAAAATGTAACATTGGCATCATTTCATTTTTTTCAGCACAGTTAAAACACTTTATCATTTTCGTTCTCATCATCCTTTGACAGGTGGAATGTTCTTATGAAATCTCTACCTAATCTGACAATGAAAAAAGTCTGTGATACAGGTTGAGAGTCTGGAGTTGATGCAGTTAGATTTGATACCAGCTGGGCGAGTTCTACAATGCTTTAGTGTATATCAAAGAAGATGACAGTCTGAAAAAGACTGCATGGCCTGAAAATGAGAACTAGTTCAGCAAATTTTGTGAAGTATATTTCTGACTATAATTAATTTGCTGTGTGATAGTTTGGTACAACATACAAGTGCAGTAAATCTAATCACCAAAAAATTCAATCAATCAATCAAATGCCGAGCCGTGTGGCATTGGTGATCATTTCTCTCCACAATTCCCTGTCTTTAGACTTGATTATGAGATCCGCCGGTGACTTTCTTCCTAGCCATGCTGACAGCCCAACAATTACAATATGAAAATTACAATATAAAAATTTCAATATACAATTTGCTGTCACATCTATTATGCAGGTCACAGAAATTCTGAGAAAATATCAGCAAAGTAGGTTCAACAAAATTACCACCTAAGAACTTCCAGCAGATGTTGAAATGCCACCAGGATTCACTGCACAGAGAATGATTTGCAGTCTAAAGAAAATCAGACAATTTGATGATTATGAAAGTAAGGATGATGCTCCTCTCAGTAAACTTTAAAAGATTACAAGAGATTTAAGCTGAATAGCAGTTGAATACATTTAATAGCAGATGACACTTTGAATATTGGTTCAATTATATTGGTTCTATATAAGAAAGATTTGAACAATCACTGAGTCACAATTCACATTTCAGATTTTTGTATGATATCAGTGGTTTAGTTAACCAGACAGCCAAGTCCATACAGATTCTGACTGCTTTGTGTATATTACTAATGATACCAGTCAGTATTGAGAGGAGCTTCTCTAAACTGAAGCTCATAAAAAAAATCATGTCAGATCAACCATAACTGAAAAAAAGAATAACTGAACCATCAGTTATGTCAGTCAAATACAAGTCAGCAGAGTCCAAATCTAGACAAAACTGTGCAGGACTCAGTGTGAAAAAAAGGGCCTGGGAAGTTTTGAGCTGTGACTTGGCTGATGAAACATTTCAGTAGGTTCTTTTCTTAAATTAACCTCTAACATGCTATAAGTTTACTAAGTGCAATGCACATTTTTACCTGATTTAAAAAAAACTTAATTTTAAAACAGACATTAATCTATTCTGTATAGATAATATTAAAAGGAGGACATCTATTGCTCTTCAGAAAGTAAAACAAATAAAGAATCTGTGGAGAGGAGCAGACAGAACCACAAAAATAAGATTTTTAAGGGCATGCATCTTTCCCATCGCAACATATGCCTGTGAGACCTGGACACTTAACAAAACAGCTGAGAAACACATAAATGCCTTTGAATGTAAATGCTATAGAAGAGTTCTCCAAATATCGTGGACACAAAAAAGAACAAATATATCTATACTACAAGAGCTTAATATTCAAGAAGGCTGGCTAGTAAAGAGGATTAAAGAGAGAAAAATATTTTGGACACATTAAACGTCATGATAATTTAGAGAAGACCGTATTGGAAGGATACATAATGGGAAAAAGAAAAAGAGGAAGACCGAAACGAAGATGGCTGCAAGACATCGTTGATGATCTGGAAATGGATGCAGCAGCAGCAGGCCATCTTGCTCACAACCGAGAGGCCTACAGGAGTGCTGTTTGGGAGGCAAAGTTCCGCAAGGGACATGCAAAGGAATGAATGAATAGATAATATAAACCAAAACTAGCCTGGAGTTTGTGGCTTAGAAATTTTAATTAAATTATCAATGACTGGCGAAAAGCTAATAAGACAAATAGATAATTGGAGGACAAAAAGATTACAGTAAGAATACTGCCATGGTAAAGGAATACAATTTTGTTTATATGTATAGAATCTTTTATGTTTCATAAAGAGGATGTATTTTTTTATCTTGCCTAAGGGCAGTACAAGTTCTAGGGATAGGCTTGCAAGCATCACACATAAATATATAACATAGCAACACAAAACAAATGTTACTGTAGATACAAACATTGCATATAAATATTAATGTAGCAACATAGAAAACAAATGTGTCACAGACATCACACATAAATATCAATGTAGCAACACAGCAAACAAATGTTACTGTAGATGCAAGCATTACACATAAATATTAACTCTTCCCGTGCCAAAGTCACTATAGTGATAATTTCCGGTTACTGAGTTGGGTGTCATAGTCGTTATAGTGACAACTCATTTGTTTCAATAAAACAACTGGTGTAACATTTAGATTATACATATTTCATCCGTGTTTCCGGTGACACTTTTCAAAATGGTGAAAAAGTCCTTAGTTACGAGCGATGCCGAGCAAGAAAAAGGAAGAGAAACATCAAAAATTGATGACGTAGATAGGGGTATGGACATGGTCTGTGATCACCCCACTGCTCTTGAAAGTATCCCAAGTAGATCTAGACATATTAGACGACTGGAGAAGTAGTTAGGAGGTTATTTCAGACATTAATTTAGCGAGAATGCCACATAGAATCAGAATACGAGATCGACAAGTAGATCTAGACATCTCAGATGGTAAGTAGTGTAGATCTAGACCTAGCCAATGGTCAGCTAGGCACAATCATTGTCTAAAAACATCACATTATTTCTTTTTTCCTAAAAAACTCTGCATTTATGAAATTTTCATACATTTAGTTATACTTTGAAACATAATAAGTACACGGAAGTACATGGAAATACTGTTTCCATTCCATTTTACAGCTATACCCCCTGTACATATCAAGACCCACGGTTTTTGTGTGGCACGGACGGGAACATCCGCGTTTTTTTTCTGGGCCCTGGAAGAGTTAATGTAGCAACACTGCAAACAAATGTCGCTGTAGATACAAACGCACATACATATTTTTAAAAAAAAGGCTGTACCCGCTTAAACTCAGCCATGTTGGTAGTACTGGCTGGAGAGCCAATCAGAGCCAAATAATCAATACGTGTTGTGTCTGATCCTGTCTGGTTGTCTTTTACAAAAAGCTGCAGAAACAATTCAAGAACACATTCATCCTATCAACTGTTTGTCCTCTTTTGCACAATACCATTTTAAAATTGCAGATCACAACTCTATGTACATAAATATTTCCAAACATTTTACCTCTTTGATTACACTTAGATAACACCACTGGATAACACCACTTGTACATGTTTATACAAATACAATGTCTGACTTCACCAAATATGACAACAAGGCAGGAATAAAGTCTGAAAGTACATGACATGGTTTTTAAATTTTAATTAAAGTATGACTGTTGCCACAGAAGCTTGTTAGAGCTTACATTTGTCATATTTTCATCAAAATATGGATCTTGTGAACAAAACAGGTCTTTTTTTCTTTTCTGTTGTGTTCTGATAGTCACTGGACAGACGAAATGACAGAAACAAGCATTTTCTATCTTTAACCTGGCATTAATGGGAATCACTTTGATCTCTGACCTGATAATGAAGACCACCTTGAACTCTGATCCGGTTGTAATGAGGATCAAATTGATCTCTGACATTATAGAAATGAGGATCACACTGACCAATGACCTGATAGAAATGAGGCTCACACTGATCTCTGACATGATAGATATGAGGACCACATTAATCTGGGACCTAATAGTCTGGTCTCTCTTCTGTTCTTTAAATTTTAAGGACTTCCATCACTTACATCAGCCACAAAATTTTTCTTATTCACCCACACCTCCTACAAAAAAAAATATTCAAAATCTCATTATGTGTTTCTGAAGTTATCTATAACTGCTTGGATTTATTTCTCTACCTTCATTCAACAAAAACTTATTAGTGAGATTAATGTCCTTCAGAGAAATGATAATTTTATTTGTGAATCTGTGCTCATTCTTGCTTTTGCTTTTCTAAAAACTGCAACTGAAGTAAATGATGCCTTCTGTTCTGGTTACTGTTAGATGTGGGTTATGATAAAAAAAATGTTGCTTACAATTCAACTGAAACAAAAAAAAAATGATTTACATAACTCAATAGAACACAACCAAAATGTAGGTTTGCCATTCACCTATGAAGTTCCATTATTACTTTCTAACACAGACCTAATTCAGCCTTGGTATATCTGGTTAGGCAGCCTGGTTAGCTGAGTTTTTAGGTGCTTGGTTTACTAATCTGGTGGTACAAGGTTCAGTCCCAGCAGTGGGATTTTTTCTGTATACACCAAAAAGGCCTTGCGGTTCACCCAGCCTCTAAAAATGGGTACCAGAGAAATCTAGGAAGGTAAAGTGGATAGGCGTGATACGATCACATCACATTTTCATGTGCTGAAGGTCATGGAAAATATAGCCCTAACACCACATCCCCAATATGCCTTAATGGATAGAAATCTTACATCCTTCCCGTGCCATTAAACATCACATAGGGCTCGCATGGTAGTTTGCTAGGTGTTCCCGTCTTCAGCGAGTTTTTCAACTTCATAAAGGGATTTTATGCCTACTAATTGGCCTCTTTTAACAATGTCCTCTTTAGAGTTTCACATGGTCAACCTTTTTTTCTGTGGCTTGTTGTGTTCCACTTGAAAGATTGTTTTGGGATTCTCTGATTGTTTATTTTCATCATGTGACCGATGTATGTCCATTTCCTTTTTTCTGATCACCCGCGAGACAGGTTGTTGTTCACTCATATGCCTTATCACTGCATTGTTCTGAATTTGTTCTATGTTATACCAAGTATTTTCCTTAGGCATTTGTTTTCAAAAGAGTTTAAATCGTAGTTTATTTCTTTAGTTATTTTCCAGCTTCCGCATGCATAAATGAGGGTGTATATTACGAGGGTCATGCCTAAAGTTGTGAGCAAAATTTTTTAAAAAATCAGAATTTATAGATTGAGAAAATATAAATGTATTACCTTAATCTGCATCCTTTGCACTTCATGTAGAGGTCACATGACACCACCATCATGTGTGATGTGACCACGTGGAGCAGAAACAAAATGGTGGGTGCTGAAGTTCCGTTTCATCAACGTGCTGTTATTGAGTTCCTCGTTAAAGAGGAAATCCCTGCTGCTGAAATTCACCAAAACTTCAACTTGCTTATGGAGATGTGTGTATGGGTGCTAGCAGTGTTAGGAGCTGGGTGAAACATTTCAAAGATGGAAACATGAGCATCCAAGATATGCCCCGCAGTGGTCACCCTCGAACTGCTTCCACTGAACGAAATGTGGAAAGGGTTGATGACATCATTAAAGAAGACAGACGTGTCACAGTTTTTGAAATCGCTGTAAACCTTGGAAAAGGATACAATGCAGTACAGGAAATGATTGAAACCCTAGGCTATACAAAAGTTTGTGCCCGCTGTTTCCCACATCTGCAGACTGAAGATCACAAAGCTGTGAGAAAAACTCTGCTCACCAGACAACTGAGGAAATTCAGGAAATAGGTAGGGAAATTCTTCCACACCCTGCCTATAGCCCTGACCTGGCACTTAGTGATTACCATCTTTTCGGTTGTGTAAAAGAACAAATGCAAGGCCATTATTATGACACAGGAGAGAACATCCAAAAAGCAGTGCATCTGTGCTTTCGGTCAGCTGGAACGGAATTCTACCGGGAGGGTATTTTCAAACTTGCAGAGCAATGGGAAAAATGTGTGCAGAGAAATGGAGATTATGTTGAAAAGTGAAGAAAAGGGTGCAGATTAAAGTGATATATTTTATATTTTCTCTATCTATAAATTCTGACTTTTAAAAACTCTTTGCTCATGACTTTTGGTATGTCCCTCATACATCTGAATTGAATAATCTTAGTTTGGCTTGTGTGCTTATAACTTTTGAGTGCCATATGTTCTCAAGATCCTTGAAGATCAATGGTGCTTTAGAAATTCTAACTTCCTTTCTGGTGTCACCATCCTGGTCTATGTAGCTGTTGAGGTATGCAAGTTAGTTTACTTCACCAACAACTGTTCCTTCTACACATATTTTTCCTTCTTGATTAATGGGAACTTTCATTATTTTTGTTTTTTTCCTTATTAATTTCAAGTCCTATTTTGCTAATCAGTGAAGACAGTGTATCTATTTTTTCTTGCATCGAATTCACATTGTCACTGATAAGTGTTATGTCATCTGCAAAATCAAGATCTTCTAACTGGGTCCCATGTACCCAATCAATGCCCGTTTTGCCTGTGCAACATTTTTTTCATTATGAGGTCTACAGCAATGCCAAAAAGCAAAGGAAACAGTATACCTTACCTATATTTGGTAATAATAATAACATGTAAATGTTATGTATGGATTAATGCTTTCAATAGAATCTTTCAGACAGATATTGTGCGAAGGGCATGAAAATCTCAGCTGGTTTGTATTTTATCTTACACACTCCCCATGCCATCAAGCATTACATGGGGCTCGCGGTGTGTTTTGTTATGAGTCTCCATAATCTGTAATCGGAGACTGGCATCTATTCACTCCGGGCATTCCTATATATGTTCTGTCTTCCATTCCAACACCCACTGAAGTGTGCACCTGTTGATGGAACCAGTCACACACTGGTTGTGGGTAATGTGCGCTAAACTACTTCATTTGGAAAAACATCCACTTACACTCTCCTCCCCCAACTCGATCATCCTCCTGGTGTGATTGGTGTCATTCAGCCAGATGTTGTAATCCATATGCAGCTTGTCCAAAGTGGCTCTTGCAATTTCCTTCTGAGGGTACCCTAAATTGCTGCCATGCCTGCTAGCTTGTCTGCTTTCTCATTGTCTTTGACTCCTGCATGACCTAGGCAGTAGATCCACATCAGACTGGATGAAAGAGAGCCATCTAGAAGCTGTACCCACTCCTGGAAAAAAAATGCCTCTCAGTTCTCTGAACATGCTTTGGGAGTCCATCACAGTGACCCTATGTGACCATGGGAGTTGTCTTGCTCCACCAACCAGGAAATTGCTTCTCATGCTGCCTCCACTTCCATTATCATGCTTGAATTGGTGGTTGCATAAGCTCCTGATTTACCCATAACCAGTTGACTGTTATGGTAGACAACACAGCCCCATCCATAGGTTTTAGCCTCATGCCACAGACCCACCCATGAAGATCACAGGGTCAAGTGGTTTGGAGTGTTGCTGAATTTGCTCCTGCACTTAGACTTCTCTTCTACCTTGAGCCCAGTCTCTGCATTCACAGCCAAGCCTTATCATGACCTTCATTATATATTTTGCACATCTGACGCTTTAGTCCATTCTGGTTCTAGAGACAGTGCCTCTTCTGTCTCCACCACCCATGATCTCCCTTGATTCATATGCTCGCTCTTTGTTGAGTTCAGCTCTGCTACAAGTGAGTAGTTTGCTGTGCTGGAAATCCTGGCATACTTGTGCTTTACTTTCATGCTGGGCATATCCAGCAAAGAAGCACATAGCTATGATTGGAGTAACACTGGTGCACCTCAGAACTGCTCTCATGGCCTCATTTTGGGTTCTTTCAAGCCTGGTTATCTGAGTCATGGACAAAGTCAGAAGGCCAAGGCCATACTTAACCATTGACACCACCAATGCCTGAATCAGCAGGAAGAGTGTCTGCTGTGGCAGACCAGCATCTGCCTTGGTCTTCACTGTGCTGAATGACCATGTACACGGTGGTCGAAAGATAGTGCCCTGTCAAATGTGATCCCAAAGTACTTCAAACATTGTTCCTTCTTGATGGTTTCATCATTGCATTGCACTGCCAAAAGGATGGTCTTCACATATCTGTTGTCTGATGAGCACCAGGGGAGTTTGGCCTTGGTGGTGTTTATCACTGCACTGTTGACCTCACACCAACCCTTGATATGGTCAATATTTTCCTGAATGTGGGTAAATATCCTCCATCTGCAATTTCCGTATACGTATGTCAAGATGTCATCTGCATATGTGAGTATTCAGCCAGGGCCAATCTGGTGTAGCTGTGCACTTCTGGCAGTATATATGTTGAAAAGCAATGGTGACAGTAGAGAGCCTTGAGGTAGTCCTGCACAATGATCCTAGACTCCAAGGACCATGATTCATATCACAGTGCCACAGTTATTCTTAGAAGTACTGAAGTTTTCCAGGCACCACTGCCCATTTCCATCATAAGGCATAGAAGTCAACTCTGTTATAGGCATCCTTCACGTCTGAAAACCCCTCATATACATTGTATGCCAGTATCAATGCATTGCTCATTGTGTCTGCCGGGTTGATAGCTGCCTAGTGTTCCTGGAAGCTGTCTGCCATTCTCCAGTTCCCATGTCAGTTTCTTAGCCATGATCTTTTCCAGCATCTTACCATAAAAGTTTTACTTGGTGACATGGTACCCAGCCAGTTTGGTGATGTCTCTGCCTGGTTTAGGTAATGGCAGCAGGTAGCCATGTAATCATCCTTCTGGTATCTCATTAGACCTTATGCTATTGTTGTACTCCTCTGTCATTTTAACTTGAACTTCCTCTAATACCTGCTTTGAGTGGCTGTACTAAACTCCATCTGGACCTGGGGCACTTTCCCTAAATGGTTTGGTTCCTAGATGTCTGTGAAACCTCCTCAACACTGATCAAGTCTGTATGCTGCTGAGGTCATAGTGATTCTGCTACAATGCTCCATGCTGATCTACGATCTTCAATGTTGCCCTGGTCAATGTATCTGTGGAAGAATGCTGTCCCTTTCTCTGTATCAGTGTTCAGCACCTGACCATTCTCATCCTTGATGTTGCCAGCATTAATTGTTCTACATTCTTCATCCTTCTGAGCACATGCCAAAACTTTTGCAGGGCTTTATCTTTCACTACTTCCTGCACAAAGTCCTCCCAGCACTGTCTTTTTTTTTTTATTCTGGTGCAAGTTTTAAATATATGTGTGGCAAGCTGCATATCTTTCTCTTTTCTCCTGTCCTGTCATAATTTTTTTCTCAGTCAGTCTATTTTTTTTGTTAGGGTCTGTTTCATCTTCCAAGCTTTTCAATTTCCTCTATCCAATATGGGGGCAAAAGGAAGCCATTTCTTGTGAACTTTCTCTTTTAGGTTACCTGTTGTGCTCTATCAAGTGGTGTCTGATTAGTGCACTCATATTTGAATGATGATATGTGCTTTTGGTATCTTAGTGGTTGGCCCTTAGCTGTTCTCAATGAGCACAGTAAGTTGCTGCCATAGTGGGATTATTCCTCTCAATTAAGTCCCACTTAGCCTCAGTGGACACCAGAGTCAGATCAATATTAGAGTCTGAATCAGAGTCTTGAGTGACCAGATGAGTCAATTTAACGCTGTTCAGGACAGGCAGGTTCGTCCTTATCATGGCATTATCCAGCACATGTCCCTGAGTGTTGTCGGTAAGACTGCCCCAATGCCAACTTTAAGCACTAAGTCACCGCAGACTATCAATCTGTCCCTCAGTCAGCTCCTCCAGGTCCTCAAGAAAGCTCCAGTTTTCTTCACTTGTTAAGGAGTTGTCACTGATATAGATATTAATGATATTCTATGTACAGCCACCCACTGTGATCTGGATTCCTGGATTCCCTGTAACTCTACGTTGTCATTCTCTCATTCTTTTACGTCTAGTACAGAGCAGGGAAGATCTTTTTCAGATAAGAACGACCTGCCTGTAATGTGTTTGACTCATTGGATTAGCGTAGCAGATGTATCTGGGTTAGCTGAGAAGCCCTGTCTGCATTTCCTGCAAGAGGAGAATATCAAACTTGTATAGGAGGCGTTCCAATTTAGCTCCTCTTTGTTTGGCACTTTCACAGCTCCAATATCCAATGTCAATGTACTTTAGCCTTATTCTCTGAGATTTCACATGAGTCTCTAATCTCTGCAAGCTCCTCAGTCTCATTAAGGGGTATGATGCTAATTATCTTAGCCTCTCTTGTCAGTGTTCTCTTTAGATATCTTGATGTTCGCCTCTTTTTCTTTTTTCAGATGTCTCCCATTTCATGGCTATTTTGTGATTCTGTTTCTTCTCATCCCATGGCTCACATATGCCCACCTTCTTATCACTGCTGAGACGGTTTACTGCATGTTCATTTCCTGTAATTTATATATTATTTCTAATTGTACAAAACGTATTCAAACAAGTTATTGTTACTTTTAATTGCATAAAATATATAATCAGATACACTCCTGCTACTTTCTGATTGTCTGATACTTACAGTCAGGCTGATTACATTCTGGAATTTGACAAATTTGAGAGGAATGACAGAACCTTCTTGTAAATCTTCAGGAGCTAACCTGCATAAGAGGAAAAATCACAGCATGTGATCACATTATATCTCACAATTACTCATTACAGTAACAGCCTGAGAAAGGAGATGGCTTTCTATGATGTATAGTCACTGTAGATGAATGCTTGGTACATTACTTTCAGCCAGAGACAAAGTTAGCTAGTAAAGAGTGGTAACATTCTTCCTCACCAAAACCAAACAAGTTCCACACAAGTCTGTAGGCCTGAAAACTGATGCTCACGCTCTTTTGGGACTGCAAAGGCCCAATTCTGGAACATTACATACCCAGAAGAACCACTATCAACAGTGAAACATACTGTTATCTGCTTGAGAACCACTTGAAACTTGCGATCATGTCAAAACATCATAGTTTGCTCAGTTGTGTTCTTACAGTATGATAATATGCAGCCTCACATAGTACTCGCAACGAATGCACATTTAGAGTATTTTTTTTTTAAAATTTGGAATGTCTTCCACATCCTACATATTCATCTGACCTTGCACCAGTGATTATCATGTGTTTGGACTGCTCAAGGATGTGTTAGGCGGGAAGAAGTTCAGTACAAATAAAGAGATTACAAGTGGTCATGCACAGTTGGCTACGAGGTCAATAAGATTTTTCATTCGAGGAATCCAGACATTAGTGAAATTGTGGCAAACCTGCATTGAACAATGTGTGTGTGTGTGTGGAGGGGGTGGGGGTATTCTGAAAACAGATAAAGGGTTTTCACTCATATTTGTGTATTTCATTCAAATAATAATAATATTCAAAAAAGGTTACTTTTTTTACTCATCCTCATATATATTACTTTTGATGCACAAGAAAAAAAAAATGTAAAGGTATCCAAAACTTCCAAGATTAAAATGTCAGGCACATACATTACATAGACTTAATGCACGGGTACATACATTACACAGACTTGACACACAGGTATATACATTACACAGACTTGACACAGGCACATACATTATACAGATTTGACATTTAGGTACATACATTATACAAACATGACACACAAGTACATACATTATACAGACTTGACACACAGGCATATATATTATACAGACTTGACACATAGGTAAATATGTTTTACAGACTTGACACACACAGACTTACTCTAACATCTGAACTGGCTCCATTGAATCCGCAGAATCAAAGTCAAGAGTATGAGGCTGGTTTATAAATAACTTGACATTCTTTGGTCCATTGTCTGTATTAAATTTATATAGTACATAAGATGAAGAAATGAATCTTGTATGTGTAATACTTCCTAGTCTTGTCTGTGTGTTACAGTTCATAGTCTTGACCATGCTACACTTCTTAATCTTGTCTGTGTGCTACAATTCCTAGTCTTGTCATGGTGCTACACTTTCTAGTCTTGTCTGTGTGTTACACTTCCTAGTCTTGAAGATGTGAATTGTTTGGTTATTTGATATAAGAGAGAAGTGAACTACTTGATGTAAGAGAGATGTGAACTAATTGGTTATTTGATGCAAGAGAGATGCGAACTATATGATTATTTCATGTAAGACAGTTGTGAATTATTTGGCTACTTGATGTATGAGAGATATAAACTATTTGTTTATTTGATGTAAGAGAGATGTGAATTATTTGGTTACTTAATGTATGAGAGATATGAACTATTTGTTTATTTGATGTAAAAGAGATGTGAATTATTTGATATAAGAGAGATGTGAGTTATCTGATGTAAGAGAGATGTGAACTATTTGGCTATCTGATGTAGTATAATGAGAATTATCTAATAGTTTGGTGGAGGACAGGATGAGACCTTTGCAGTCCTATCAAAAAACTGTTGGACTGATCTGTTTATTTAACTTCACAGTTTCCACCTAGCACTGCAGCAGTCATCAGTATGGATTGTTCTCCACTTCCACAATTAATACATTCCAAAACTCTTTAAGCAAGTCAGTTTTTTTTTTTTTTTTTGGGTATAAGTTGGAGATTTCCCTCCCACTCACTAAACCACTAACACCCATGAACATAACCTATTACAAACACATGAGCCAAAAATACACCAGGCATCCAATGCTGTACAAAAAAAACATTAAATGCTGTACTAACAGATTAACTAATTAAATGAAAGATAAAGATTACAGCCTTGTTTTAAACTTCAAGTGCATGTTTACCATATGCATTGGTGCAGAATATGAGAAAATATATGTATTTGTAAACATTTTTAAAAAAAAAGCATATCACAGTAAAGTGATAGAGCACAGTTTGGTAGCCTCAAAAAATATATATGAGAAGAAAAAAAAAAAGCAGAGAATGACTGGTTCAAACTACAGATTTTGATAGGATGAGCAACTGCCTAACCACGAGGACAACACAATATCCTCTCCAGTAGGTTTATAGAAGTGATGCAGCAACTCTATAGCCTTGAGTTGCCCGATGATTGGTATATATTTGCAGAATAGATGCATTAACTCTACTGATTAAATTATGTATCTAACTAATGAATGTGTTAGACTATGAAAATATTTTCACAGCATATACTTAGTTCCCTTATACAAGTGACTGTGTTGATACAAGTTTTTATTTCAATGTTTTGTCATTTTATTCATTCTTGTCATGTATCTACTGAACTAACTAAATGTTAGTGAAAGCTGACAGATGAAAGGCAGATGGGTCTGTGTGTCCAATTCTTTACCCTTCAAAAATAAAGTTGTTTGTTTGTTCATTTTACATCACCCTCATGGCTAGGTGGTTGTTAGGAACTGTTTCA
The DNA here is from genome assembly GCA_009760885.1 of Achatina immaculata. Classification (NCBI taxonomy): domain Eukaryota; kingdom Metazoa; phylum Mollusca; class Gastropoda; order Stylommatophora; family Achatinidae; genus Lissachatina; species Lissachatina immaculata. The sequence goes on along the minus strand of CM019706.1, from coordinate 11,617,160 downwards.
CTGTATCACATAGATGTTATCATTGTATGAGATATTCAGAAACTGGAAACATGCAGCATCTTGCCTTCTATGGGGTGCTGGATTACACTTGAGCTTCAAATGTTTTGTGTAGGTGCTATCAATATATTTTATGCATGTTGGAAATTTCTTGTGATAAATTTATGTATGTTGGTTTCATGTAAGTTGAAAGCTGTGTCAACACTTTAAGAATTTTATGTTCAGTTTCAGTGCAGGGCACAACATGGTCCAGTCAGGTGACATATTTTTTTGCCTAAAACACTGTCACTTTTGTGAATTTGATATCTTGCATAGCTTGCATTTGACAGAATGTATGTGTTGAAAAAACAGTATGGGAATATTTGCTTCATGTTCTGGAAAACTAAACTCAAGAAATGCTTGAGAAAGCACTGACTGGTTTCAGTTTAGGAAAAGGAATGTTCAGCCCACCCACTATATCAAAATATGATCCAGACTTTGAGTAAAATTAATTACAAGTTTTGAAATAAGACAATTTAAGATACTGCAAACAAAGCTGACAAAAATTTTAACATGAGTCAAGTGGCAGCAAAATTTTACAAGTCTGTCAGGATCTCAAACTACAAGTTAAAAATGATGATGAGTTTCATTCCACAGTCATTTAACATGATGAAACACAAATGAACAAATATGATCCAGTGATAAAAATTTACTTCAGTCTGAAGAAGCAATATAAGCGAAAAGCTTAGAAGAAAAAAATAATAGTATTAATTTTTTTATAAATATGGCATTGTTCACTGAGAATCTGTTCCATAGATAATGTACCAGTGTTGCTACACTGGAGTCCTGAGAAGTCTGGGAAAAGCGTCAGGATAAAATGTAAAGTGATATGGACAACCAATGACTGGTAACCATGACAACATATCAATTTTTGCCCAGCTAATTCCAACAAAGAATTATATCCCCTTACCCAACACATTTTGCCTCCTGTTATTTCATCCTCTTTCTTCACATTAAAATCCTCTCTAGGTGTGACAGTATTTTTAAATACTGCATTCCCCCTGGGAACAACTGTGTTAAGAGCACACTTATCTTAACATAGTGTTTGTGAGACAGGGAACATAGATCTGTTTGCTTAAAAACTCTGACCTACTTCTGCAGCCCAGAAACTTGTAGCAATCAACACTAATTATAATTGTTATTTTTGTAAAATGTAATGTCAGGTTGGTGGACGGATGGGGACATGAAGATCTCTGGCAGGGATGAGGGAAGCCTGGTGTGAAACCAATGAATCCAGGACGTGACAAGCCTATAGGTCTTTACAACAATGGTTATCAGAATGATGTAAACAATACAGAGCCAGCTGACTATAGGTGGCGGGGAATGGATATCGCTGAAGCACTCATCAGGTTCCTCATCTCAGAGTCACAGTGTCTTTGTGGAACTCTCTCCAAACCATCTGACATGGAGAAGGGACTTACGTACAGCCACCAGAGGCTGGAAAACAAAGTTTTGGCCAGGCCAGCCACACTGTCTTCATGGCAGTCTGAGCAAGACCACAGTCTGCCTTAGCAAGGATAGGTGCTGAAGTCGGAGTTACCCAGCCAAAAGGCGCATTGCAAAAATCAGGGTAACACGCATTATCGCTAATGAATGTCTCTATCTGCAGTATTCAAACATGGTGCTCGCCCTGTGAAGACTAACCAGGCAGGTGCAGTGCCGGGCCCCCTGCCTCGAAAGGGTGCACCCAATGCTACTGGAGGTCCTCTCAGTTCGTCTTGTGGAGTCAGGAGACATGAGAGTAGAGCTACTGGCCAAAAAATACAACGGAAGAAAACAGCCAAAAAGCAAGAGCTTAAAATAATGCAGTGGAATGCTGAGGGTGTCAGCAGTGTTAGAGATGGCTATAGAAAAAAGGTGGAACTAGAGAACATACTTTTTGCAGAGCAGGTAAGTATATGCTGCATACAGGAGACACACCTAACCAAAGATGAAGACCTTTAAAATCAGAGGATTCCAGTGTTTTAGATCAGACCAACAGGACAGAAGAAAAGGAGGAGTACTCACACTTGTTAAGAATAACATCAGCGCATGTCAGGTGGGAGTGTACATGGAAGGAGCCGAATACCAGATGATCCATCTAAAAAGTAGTAATACAGATTTCCACCTACTTAACTATTACTGTCCTAATGACCGCCCACTTGCTTTAGAAACAATCCCACACAAAGAGAGACTGATGGTCTCTGGTGATTTTAACAGCCATTCCCAGAGCTGGGGCTATGACCACATAGACAAGAGAGGAGAGGAAGTTGAGAGCTGGCAGGATGATAATGGACTTCTCCTGATCAACCAGCCAATGGATCCCCCAACATTTTACTCAAGGGCTTGGCGTACAACCTCAGCACCAGATCTGGCATTCCATTCTCCAGATCTGAAGTGGAACATTACACGTGAAGTTGGAAAACAACTTGGAGGTAACGACCATCGACCAGTCTTCCTGACAATAGAAAATGAACTCCTTACCACCAGTAGCCCTCTCCCCAGATGGAACTATAAAAAAGCAAACTGGACAGTGTACAGACATCGTACAGGTATCCTAGTGGGACAGCTGTCCATAGAAGGTAAGGATATTAACTGAAGAAATTCAACGCTTGTATCCTTCAAGCCGCTCGTGAAACCATTCCCAGAGGAGCTCGCAGGGACTATAAACCATACTGGTCTAGTGAGCTGGGAAAACTCCATGATGATGTGGAAGTAGCTCGAAAGCAAGCAGAAAATAGACCATGCCAAGAACACCACAATAATTACCAACATTCTAAGGCCAAATTTCAGAAAGCCAAGCTGCAAGCCAGACAGGAAAGTTGGAGAGAGAAAACAGAGTCCCTAAACTTTGAAAAGGATGGAAGGAAACTGTGGAAACTAATCAAACAGTTAAATGATGAGAGTACTGGAAGAAGTAAAAAGATTACACTAATAGAGGATGGGAAAACTCTTACAGGTAAGCAGGTAGCAGATCACTTTGCTCGCATGTTTACACAGGACTGCAACATTGATATCCATCCAGAGAAAGAGCGTACAGTGCGCAGTGACCCACAGAAAGAAGAGGAACAAGTCAGAAAAGTGGAGGTCATGGATGCACCAATCACACGCAGCGAGTTAGACCTAGCAGTCAGTAAACTGAAACCAAGGAAATCACCAGGACCAGATGGAGTGTCCAATGAAATGATCAAGAACCTGGGAATGGCAGCAATGGGAAAGCTGTTGGATATTTTCAATATGTGCTGAAGCACAGGTAAGTTACCTCAAATCTGGAAGGAAGCAAGCATGGTACCACTGCTAAAGCCAGGGAAAAACAGTGATACTGCCTCCAGCTACAGGCCAATCAGTCTCACTAGCTGCCTATGCAAAACGTTGGAACGCATCATTGACCTGAGGCTAAAATGGTACCTAGAAAGTGAAAACCTTCTCGTTCCACAACAAGCAGGATTTAGGCAGTACTACAGTAAGGAAGATCAAGTGACCTATCTCTCTCAAGAGATTGAGGATGCATTCCAAGAGGAAAACCTTATATTAGCAGCATGGATAGACCTAAAGAAAGCCTTTGATAAAGTATGGAAAAAAGGTCTGCTGTGGAAACTAAGAAACTGCAATGTGAATGGAAGACTGTACAACTGGATAAAGTCCTATTTACACAATAGAAGAGCTAGAGTAGTAATGGATGCACACAAAAGCCAGAAAGTACTTCTGCGACACGGTGTACCACAAGGAGGAGTCCTTTCGCCTACACTATTCCTTGTATTCATTAATGACCTGGTCAAGGAACTTCCCTATGGAATCAAAGCGGCACTGTATGCAGATGATCTGGTCATGTGGTGTACAGATGAATATGCGACAGTTGCTACACAGAGACTCCAAAGAGCAGCAGACATCTTGACATCATGGACAAACAAATGGTGTGTAAGTATCAACACCAAGAAATCAAGTACCACTCTGTTCACCCTCTCATCTAAACAGAAAGCAGGTAAGATGTTTGTAAATGAAATATCCTTAAGGATGGACAACCAACCCACTTACTTAGGAGTGACTCTTGACTCAAAACTGACGTGGAAGCAACACATCAACAGTGCAGAAGCAAAAGCCAGAAGAAAACTAGCCATATTAAGAAAATTGAGTGGAACCACATGGGGAGCTCGTGAAAGAATCCTCAAGAATGTGTATCAGCAAAGTATTCTAGCACATTTAGAATATGGCTCAACATCTTGGTGCACAGCATCAAACACTACGCTGCATAATCTAGACCAGGTTTAAAATCAGTCACTACGGATTATCACAGGTGCCATGAGGTCCACACCAATAGTAGAAATGCAGAAAATAGTTGGTGTTCAAGCGCTAAAGGAACGTAGAGACACAAAGGTCATGACCATGGGAGAGAAATTCCTTAGCTCTGTAAGCCATCCCCTGAAGGAGAGATTCAATAACTTGGCATTAAGACGGCTTAAAAGAAGCAGCTTCATTCACCAGGCCAAGCGGATGTGTAAGCTGATACCTGACCTTCCAACTGTAGTCACTCCATTATCATCTGTACCAGAGCATACACCATGGAAAGAAGCAGATTATACACAAATAACTATTCAGACTGAAGTGAAAGGTGTGCAGAATGGTGAGATGCAAAGCAGCCTTGTAAGGTCAACAGCCACACTTAGTGTTCTAGATGACAAATATCCATGTGACACCTCGATACGTGTGTATACAGACAGATCTGCACACAATGCCATAAAGAATGGAGGGGCAGGAGCGCATATTGAGTATCCAAACAACACCTCTGACAAGATTTCCATACCCACTGGAAAATACTGCAACAACTTTGATGCAGAAGTTAGGGCAATTATTGCTGCAGTTGAAAAACTATCAGACTCCAGAATTGATACATGTCCTGTAGTAATTCTCACAGATGCAAGATCAGTACTGGAAGCTCTTCAGTGCAACAAACTACCAGACCTTAAAGATGCCTTGTCAAAAATTGGCTTACAACATGGAGTCACTTTGCAATGGATTCCCTCCCACTGTGGGATACCAGGCAATGAGAAAGCTGACCATCTGGCCAAAGAGGGCACTGAAATGAAGCAACCAGACATACCAATCACCTATAATCAGAAGAAAAGCATGATAAAAACCTACAGGAACCCACAAACATCACCACATGATGACTATCACATGCTAAACAGAAAGGAACAAGTCACCATCTTCCGTCTCCGAACAGGACACACCCGACTCCGAAGTCATATGTATACAAAGTTTAAGGTTGGTACTACTAATCTATGTACATGTGCCCAGGTGCCCCAAACTGTGGAACATATCCTCCAGAACTGCACCAACTATGAAACACTGAGAAATAATTACTGGCCCAGTGAAACCACTAAAGAAGATAAGCTCTATGGTTCCATACATGAATTACAAAAAACAGTGAAATTTATCCAAGAGACAGGACTGCAGGTATAGACAGACAATGCGAACGAAGAAGAAGAAGAAGAAGAAATACTGCATTTGTTAGTATAGAAATTTTTACTATCAAAATTACATAATCAAAGATAGATTTAGTTCTTAGACTTAGTTTTCAAAGCCCTTAAATGGGGTTAAGGGAAGCTTAGTTATGTCATGTTGACTTAAGGAGAATTATTAATATTTAAAAAAAAAAAATTGTACCTAGATGGGCTAAATTTAGTACAGAAAAATTCAGGCCTTGGAATGTTTGTTTTTTTTTTCAAGGTCGTTTTGACATGTTAACTTCACAAGAATTATTAATATAATTGGTGAGACGTCTGCCTAGACTAGTTATATTTAGTAACAAAGTTAAATTTGGAAATGTTTGACACCTTATTACCCAAGGTCAGTAGACAGACAATTTCTCTAGGGTAAGACATCTCGTGAACTTTTAGAGAAAGTTCAAGGTAAAATTTGTAGGGAATATTTAAGCTTGAGCAACTTTTGTTTGGGGGGGGGGGGGATTTTGTGTAGAACGTTTTGCTGAGTGGTCATTTTTCTCAGTGGAGTAGTTACAAGTCAGTTTTATAATGTAATAGTTTTAGCTCAGCATATTGTCCTTTAGGACAAGTCCTTTTACCTTGTACAGATATGTAGATGTTAGGAGTGTTGTCCTTGTCAGGACAGATTTGTGTATTCGGGAGATGTGTTGGAAGTTCACTATATAGTAAGTAGTTGTTTTTACTTGCTTATTGTTGTCAGGCTTTTCTTCCCCATGGCGCTGACTACGCGCCCAAGAAGCTCTTGTATTGCTTGTTAAATCAGCCTGCCATGTTGGCAGTTCATTTTTCTTCCTCTTCTCCATCTTTCACCATTCATTTTTTCAATCAATAAATATTTGATCTGTATCTTGTAACTTAGTCTGTTCATTACCTACATGGAGTTCTTATCTGTTGTTAGTCATGTTGAGTGAGTGGGAGTCCTGTGTAAGTTTTCATTACGTGACATTGTTGTTTTTGTTGTGGCAGTTGCGAACCTGGCATTGTTGTTGTGTCACTCGGGGTATACCATAGTGACAAGTTTGCCTTTTTTTGGTAGTGTTACCAACTCTTACAGGCAACAACAACATGTGAGTCTTTCTAATACAATTAAAGTCCACAAAAAGTCAATATCTCTGACTCTCTGTGTACTGCCACAGAGGCATACGCCTATAGGTGATGACATGTTGGCACAATTAGTAATATATAATCCTCGAAGGAAATACTTTTACATAGGAAAGCCATTTCAGAAATATTAACAATATTGTAATTGAATGCCAGGACATATAGAGTATTGTAGTGGAAGAAAAGTTCCAGAAATGCTCCACACTGTGGCAACAGTGCTGGAATCAGTGTACTGCATCCCAAAATGAGTACTTTCACAGCTGATGTGGCAAGAAATTTTTTTTCCCTGACAAATACAGGTGGTTCTTGACCCATGATCATGTAACTAATGATTTTCAATGTTATCATGGTAGGACTATAGCACAGTAACATAGAACTACTATATAGTCATCATATGAGCTGTTCTGCACTGCCAAGATGTGGCAACCTTGATTTTACTCTTGCTTATGGTCAGGGTTAGGTTTAAGGGTTAAAACTAATTTGATTTTTCTAAACTAAATCAGCAAGTCACTGACTTTGTGTACAGTGCTGAATTTCTACACTAAATCAACAAGCACTTACCTGGTGTAAAGTGTTAAGTTCTACATGAAATCAACAACACACTGACCTTGTGTACAGTGAAGTTTGAGAGAGTGCAGCTTAACAGACTGGGTGAAACCCACATTAATGATTAGCTGCCAAAAGATGTCAAACAATTAACTGCATTGCAAATGCTTTAATAATTGTTTGTTGTAGTTTATATTACATTGGTAAATACAGGTAAGCACAGATATATGTTGCATATACTGTATACCTGATAATGATGGTGATGACAGTCAGTCAGTCAATCATTTGCATGTCCCTTGTCGAACTTTGCCTACCTAACAGCTCTCCTGTAGGCCTCTAAGTTGTAAGCAAGATGAACTGCTGCTGATCCGTCCATTCAGAGATTATCAACGATATCCTGCAGCCATCTTCGTCTTCGTCTTCCTCTCTTTCTTTTTCTCATTATGTACCCTTCCAAGATTGTCATCTCTAAATTATCATACATTTAATATGTCCAGAATATTTAGGCTTTCTCTGTTTAATCTTCCTTACTTAATCTTCTTCAATATTAATTTCTTGTAGTATGGGTATATTTGTTCTTTTCTGTGTCCATGATATTTGAAGGACTCTTCTGTAGCATTTACATTCAAAGGCATTTATGTGTTTCTCAGCTGTTTTGTTAAGTGTCCAGGTCTCACAGGCATATGTTGCAATGGGAAAGATGTATGCCCTTAAAAATCTTACTTTTGTAGTTCTGTCTATTCCTCTCCATAGCTTCTTTCTCTCTCTCTCTCTGAACCTTAAGTGACCAGGGCACATGGGGCTTCCGCAAGGGTTTTCCACAAATGCCTGTCCTTCGCCTTTTTTTCTGCTCTTGCCCAGGTGAGCCCTCTATTGCTCAACATCTTTTCTGTTGTTCTTCTCCATGTCTCTTTTGGTCTACCCTTACTTCTGTTCCCCTGTGGTGTCCATCTTAGTGCTATTTTTGGTAGTGAGTTGTCAGTCATTCGGAGCACATGTCTCAACCATCGCCAGCGTCTTTCCTCAATAATTGTTGTCAGTGGTTTCATCTGCATTTCTGGAAGATGTTATTTCTTATGGTGTTTGGCCAAAATATTTTTCTAATTCTTCGTAAACATTTAGTCTGGAAAGAATTCAACTTGTTTTCTATGGTTTTGGTGATTTTCCAGCACTCACTTCCATAGAGTAGTACACTTAGAACATTACTCTTAAATATCCTGATTTTCATATTTATGCTTAGTTTTTTTGATTTCCATATAGTCTGCAGCATTGCAAAAGTCTGCTGTTGGTGTCCTCTGAGCTGTCTCCATTTTCTACTACTCTGCTGCCAAGGTATACAAATTCGTTGACCTCCTCCACTAACTTGTTATCTACTCTGAGTACATTTCTGTTGTTCACATTTTGCTTCATTAACTTTGTCTTTCCTACGTTGATCTTTAGTCCTATGTTGTTTGCATTCTGAGTTAGCTTGTTTATTTTATCTTGCATATCTTTGTGACTGCTTGATAATAGACAAATGTCGTCCGCAAAGTCAAGGTCCTCCAGCACTGTGTCAAGGGTCCATTGTAATCCTCTGCGTTTGTCTGATGTTGCCTCCTTCATTAATCTGTCTACTGCCAAGATAAATAATGTTGGTGATAGTACACATCCCTGCTTCACTCCTGTTTGTACCCTAAAGCTGCTGGAGGTATGTTCTCCACAGATCACTTTGTACTGAAAACCCTCATATAGGGCTTTGATGACATTCGCTATACATAGCTTCTTTAGTTGTTTTATTTTCTGAAGGGCGACAGATGTCCTCCTTTTAATACCCCACATTGTATCTCCATTATTAGTTAGTAATGATCCAAGATATTCAAAACTCTCCACCTATTCTAATTTTTCCTCACTGATATATATTTCAGCTGTCTTATTTGTTTTGCCAGTTGTCATCAATTTAGTTTTCTTTGGATTAAGATAAAGGTCTTGTGTTTCACTGTTCTTAAGGACTGACAAAATTAGTTTTTCCATTCCTTTTTGTGTTGTGGACAGTAATATTGTATTATCAGCATATCTAATCTCTGGTACTTCATAACCTCCAATTGTTATGGCATCGTAATATGGTGATGATAATGGATGGCAATTATTAGAATTTACCATATTTAAGGTGCAGAAGCACCTAAGATGCATGTTCCACCAGCACGTTACAGTTATCCCAAGTGCAGTGCTGTTCAAATACTGGGACATCATCTCATGTAATCTAATATCTACAATATTGCTTCCCACGCAAATGAAACTGCTAGGCTTCAGATGAACCATAAATACACTGAGTTACACCTTTCTCATAGTATGATTGTGCACATCAAATCTGGCTGACACTGGGCATTTGAATGAAATATATAAATGTGTTAATAAAACACATGCCTTTAGATTGTGGCACACAAGTTCTAAAAACAGATCTGCAACATCAGTGCTTGAAATCTGGCTGACTGACAAAGAAAGATGCAATGATTGATTCTCCAAAACTAGTAAACAACAGCTTGTTATCTGGAGATCAAGGAGAAGGTGGCAAAGGGTACTGATCATTTTTAGTTCTCAAACCTAGTAACATTTTCATCTCAGTTCCTTGGCATACTTAAATGTGAAGGAGAGTCAAAAAGTAATCTTATTTTTTAATTTGAATAAAATGAACAAACATGACTGAAAACTCCTTATCACTTTTCAACAGTTCCCACCACTTTCAATGCATGCCTGCCACCGCTTCAGTAACACCTGGATTCCTCAAGCAAAAAAATCTTGATTGACCCGGAGGTGAACTATGCATGGCCTCTTTGATATCTTTGTCCATACTGAACTGCTTCCCATCTGGTGCCTCCATGAGGGGTCAAAACATGTGATGAAAACATGGTGCAAGGTCATAACATGGAAGACACTACAAATGCAGATTCATAATTTGCTGAGCTGCTGCATATGCTGTATGAGGCTGCATGTTATCATGCTGTAACAACACACCAAAACTGAGCAAAATGTGATGTTTTTACATGATTATGGGTTTCAAGTGGTTCTCAAGAAATCACAGTATGTTTCGCTATTTACAGCATTTTCTTTTTGGCATGTAATGTTTCAGAATTTGGCCTTTAGTCTCAAAAGAGCATGAGCATCAATTTTCTGGCTGATGGAGTTGTACAGAACTCCTTTGGTTTCGGCGAGGAAGAATGTTACCACTCCTTGCTGGCTCTCTTTGTCTCTGGCTGGAAGTAATGCCCCAGTATTTGTCTCCAGTGATTATACACTGTAGAAAGCCATCTCTTTTAGCTTCAAAATGTTGTAAAAGAGTTCCAACAAACATCCTCACAACATTCTTTCAGATCAGGAGTGAACTGTCCTGGTTCTCACCTACTGGTGACTTTTTAGCAATGCTGCACTTTTGTGAACAATGTGGTGCACTGAATCGAGTTTTCAATTCTCCAGCCACTTCATCAATTGCTACCCATTGTTTTTCCCTGTACCAGTTGTTTCTCTTAAGTGTTATCATCAAACCTATTTGCAGTATGAGGTCAGCCAGAGCGAGCTCCGTCCAACACATCTGACACCCCATTTTAAACTTCCTGTGCTGTTAAGCAACACAGTTCTTGGAGTTTCAGCTTACTTGCAATGAAATTCCAGGCTGCTGTATCCTTGTAGTGTAAGCAACTTACTGTTCCATCAAATGATGCCTGACAATCTTCAAGTATCAATACATCAACAAAAATAAAGAAAGAACATGAATGTTTTGACTATGCTGGTGGTAAATTAACTTTTCATTATGACCTGTTTCTGGTAATGAGTAAAAATAAAAAAGGCAGTGTCTATCCGCACACTGGCCTCTGTAACCTACATTTAAACTATATATATATACGACACAATGAGAATTATTTCAACTGTCCTGTTAGCTCAGTCAGTAGGAGCATGAGTCTAGTAATATAGAGGATATGGGCTTGAACCCCACTATTGGTGAATGTTTTTTCTTTTTTAACATTTTAAAGGTATACTTTAGATTATGACACTATTTACTTGTCTTTTTATTTAGAAAACTTTATTTTATTTATTTTTTTATTTTGAAAAACTAGCAGTTTTGCATGTCCCCTGACTTTTTGTCCCGGACAGAGTAAACATTCCACCCTGAATTCAGTTAGGACCCTGGGTCGACTATCTGTCCTGGAAGGAGTAAATGTCACACCCCGCATTCGGTTAGGACCCTGCCCCCACTGTCTGTCCTGGCTTGACTCAGGGTCAGAGATTAGGGAAAATTGTTAAAGAAATTCACTTGAAATACGTTCCCCACAAATCCAATGTTAGTGGCATGGGGTCAAGGGCCGCAGGACATGCGCAGTTTCAATATAGGTCACAGAAGGTGTGCACACAGACTCAGCCAAAAAAAAAAAATCATGATCCAATGCCACAGATGGCTTCTCATTTTGTAAATGAAGCTAAACAAATGCTTCTGTGCAACATCCTGGCAAAGATATATACTTTCATATACATGGGAAATAAGTTTAGAAATCTTCATTAAGATAAAGTAAATAATTTTAGAAATATTCATTAGGATAAAGTAAATAATTTTAGAAATACTCATTAGGATAAAGTAAATAACTTTAGTATAAAGTAAATACTAAAATTTTTATTTTTGTTAACTTTTTGTGATCAGTATATGCACATCTAACTCTACAAGAGCAGGCACATATTGTTTCTCCGAAGTTGAATAAAGAAAGCACTACTAACTAAAACTAGAACTACATATTTTATTAGCACAGTTCACTGTCCTAACTGACCACAATAAAAATTAATGATGGACAACCAAACACACCTGTTCATCACAGTCAGACTCCAGATAGCCTGCTTTAGGTGTGAGACAATGCTCAAAGATGTGATCATTGGATTCATTCAAGCACTCACTTCCTGATTTATTGATCATGGGTAGCAGATCAACCTGAAATATAAGGGCTACACCTTGAAACATGTTAATACAAAACTTCTCTATTCTCTTTATAACTTGCTATGTGCACTACTGGTCTTTGTAAGTCCAGAAATTAATTACAAAATCGTTACAAGTTTGTAAGCCCCCACACCCCTCCCTTTATTATTGGGTGTGGCCATTATATTTTAAAATGTTCACGTGCCATTTTATCAGTAATGGGAGTTGAGCAATATATGGTTATGTAGTTACCATATGTTAACCCTCCCTGACTATGAGTAAACACAAATAAGACCAAATTACTGAAAAAAAAATCTTCAGGTCAATCACAGTAAATCATTTGCCAGGTTAGTAAGTCAAGGACTTTACATATCTTGGTAGTACAGTGAAAATTGATGGAAACAGTTAGAGTAGTAATGGATGGACACAAAAGCCAGAAAGTACTTCTGCGACACGGTGTACCACAAGGAGGAGTCCTTTCGCCTACACTATTCCTTGTATTCATTAATGACCTGGTCAAGGAACTTCCCTATGGAATCAAAGCAGCACTGTATGCAGATGATCTGGTCATGTGGTGTACAGATGAATATGCGACAGTTGCTACACAGAGACTCCAAAGAGCAGCAGACATCTTGACATCATGGACAAACAAATGGTGTGTAAGTATCAACACAGAGAAATCAAGTACCACTCTGTTCACCCTCTCATCTAAACAGAAAGCAGGTAAGATCTTTGTAAATGAAATACCCTTAAGGATGGACAACCAACCCACTTACTTAGGAGTGACTCTTGACTCAAAACTGACTTGGAAGCAACACATCAACAGTGCAGAAGCAAAAGCCAGAAGAAAACTAGCCATATTAAGAAAATTGAGTGGGACTACATGGGGAGCTAGTGAAAGAATCCTCAAGAACGTATATCAGCAAAGTATTCTACCACATTTAGAATATGGCTCAACATCTTGGTGCACAGCATCAAACACTACGCTGCATAATCTAGACAAGGTTCAAAATCAGTCACTACGGATTATCACAGGTGCCATGAGGTCCACACCAATAGAGAAATGCAGAAAATAGTTGGTGTTCAACCGCTAAAGGAACGTAGAGACACAAAGGTCATGACCATGGGAGAAAAATTCCTTAGCTCTGTAAGCCATCCCCTGAAGGAGAGATTCAATAACTTGGCATTAGGACGGCTTAAAAGAAGCAGCTTCATTCATCAGGCCAAGCGTATGCGTAAGCTGATACCTGACCTTCCAACTGTAGTCACTCCATTATCATCTGTACCAGAGCATACACCATGGAAAGAAGCAGATTATACACAAATAACTATTCAGACTGAAGTGAAAGGTGTGCAGAATGGTGAGATGCAGAGCAGTCTTGTAAGATCAATAGCCACACTTAGTGTTCTAGATGACAAATATCCATGTGACACCTGGATACGTGTGTATACAGATGGATCTGCACATAATGCCATAAAAAATGGTGGGGCAGGAGCATATATTGAATATCCAAACAACACCATTGACAAGATTTCCATACCCACTGGTAAATACTGCAACAACTTTGATGCAGAAGTTAGGGCAATTATTGCTGCAGTTGAAAAACTATCAGACTCCAGAATTGATACATGTCCTGTAGTAATTCTCACAGATGCAAGATCAGTACTGGAGGCTCTTCAGTGCAACAAACTACCAGACCTTAAGGATGCCTTGTCAAAAATTGGCTTACAACATGGAGTCACTTTGCAGTGGATTCCCTCCCACTGTGGGATACCAGGCAATGAGAAAGCTGACCATCTGGCCAAAGAGGGCACTGAAATGGAGCAACCAGACATACCAGTCACCTATAATCAGAAGAAAAGCATGATAAAAACCTACAGGAAGCCACAAACACCACCACATGATGACTATCACATGCTAAACAGAAAGGAACAAGTCACCATCTTCCGTCTCCGAACAGGACACAGCCGACTCCGAAGTCATATGTATACAAAGTTTAAGGTTGGTACTACTAATCTATGTACATGTGCCCAGGTGCCCCAAACCGTGGAACATATCCTCCAGAACTGCATCAACTACGAGACACTGAGAAATAATTACTGGCCCAGTGAAACCACTAAAGAAGATAAGCTCTACGGTTCCATACATGAGTTACAAAAAACAGTGAAATTTATCCAAGAGACAGGACTGCAGATATAGACAGACAGTGCGAACGAAGAAGAAGAGGAAGAAGATGGAAACAGTAGTAAAGAAGTCAGAATATGAAAAATAGAAGCCAGGTAAATTTGGGCTGCACTTAACCATATTTGCAGGTCAAAAAAAAAAAAAAAAAGATAAGGCAGAAAACCAAATGCGGAATATTCAAGAATAGGGTTTTAAGTGTCCTACAACACAGAAGCAAATCCTGGAAGATGACACAGAATCCTGACACTTTCCAAACAAAATGTCTATGTGAGATCAAAGGAGTATTCTGGTCAAATATCATAAGAAATGACATCTTGTTGAGAGAGATGACCATGATACCATTGTAAAAAATGATAAAAGAGAAGGTAGCAATGAACTGATCACATTATGAGAATGACAGACAAATTCTTCCAGAAAAAGCTTCAAAGAGAACTCTACTAGGCAAAACAAGCATGGAATGACCCAAGGAGACATACAGAAGAGAAAATATGGCAAGCAAAGAAAGGACATGGAAGACACCCAAGAAGATACTAAATGACTGACAAAAGTGGAAATTTCTTGCTACTTGCAGCTCTGTTTGTCTTTGGCATTGAAGGAACAAGAGAAAGAGAGATATGTTAACACAGGTGATATTCATTCTGCAGGAACTAAGAATGAAGTAAAATTCTGTGCTGAAAGTATACATATATAACTGTAATACAATAAAGTACATGTACAAAAAAAAAAAAAAACCAACATATTTTGTCATTAAAAAAACCCAGTGAAATCCATGGACAGCAAAAGCATATATTCTAGATACTTCATGATGAAGTCTGAACAACCGCTTTACAATTAATCCCATGTAAGATTTGCAGCTCTTGTGATCTATGTAGTTCTGACTGTCTGGCTGGTCATGTGGTTCAACTATAATATGTAGTTCACATTATGATATTATAAACTGCATATATACTACAAGACTTTCTGAATACCTTTGGGTGCTGTTAGTATTTACAGATAGCTTGTGTTTTTTTTCTGTCTTTGAATTATGATATAAACTTTTGATTATTAGCTATCCTGATACAAATATGCTAAAATGATGCATTAGTTCTAATAGGGCTTTCAAAAAATAATTAAGATCATCTATATCTATCAGTGTGAAAAACACAACATTTCTATTACAAATCTAGTTTAGGATTTAAGATGAAGTCTGACAGGCTAGTTTTTCTTGTCCTCACACAATGAAGACCCTCTTACCCTCATCCAAACACAAGAAGAAAAACATTTTGAGTATTCAGTTTAAAAAAAAAAAAAGTTTTCAAATTAAGTGCTCAGAACAAGCACTTTACAACAATGGGTAAAATTGTAAAAATCAACAATGCTGAAATACAAGTATAATGACAACTGCAGTAAAACTGGTACTATTGGAACAGTGGTGGACAGAGGTGTATAGTTCAGACTGTACAAAAGATAGAAAGAGGAATGATAATGAAGACTTAGCACTAGGAAAAAACAAGAACATGTGGAAATGAAAAATGACAACAGCTCAAAATTTCATCAATAAAAAAAAAAAAAAAACACACTAACAGATAAATACACAAAAAAGCTTTGCCAACAGAGATCCACTTGGTCTGGATGAACATGACCAAATGAGCCCAAGAGTGAGTAACATGAAGGAGGACAAGAGAAGCAGTCAAACCTAAAGAGGCTACCAGTAGGAGAATGAGAGAATAGCAATAGTAAACTTAACCAACACTTACATCTAAAGGGCATATGTGACACTGCAAAATTCAAGGAAAGCTAATTTACGAAGGGCATTCAGAAAGTAATGCACCACATCAATTTTTTCAGCTTATAATGAAGACAGAAGCATGAAATTTTGCACACTTTAAATATGGCATGTGCCGATTGTGTGAACCAAATTGCACTGCAACCAGCCAAAGAATATGGTTGCCCTAACCAATGAAATAGAGCATGTTAGCAACTTGCGGTTTAAGCAGCGAATTGTAATAGAATTTCTCATTGCAGAGAAGAAAACTTGTGAACATTCACAACCGTCTATGTGATGTTTATGGAAGTTTTGCAGTCAACAGGATTACAGTCTGTCACTGGGTTCAGAGAATCAAAGAATCAATAAGTGGAGATAAGGAGTTGCATGATCGGCCGTGCTGTGGACGTTCTGCCATAGCCACCAAGGCAGAAATGTTGAAATGCAATGAAGGCATTATTTTTACTGATAGGCGTATCACTACTCAACAACTGGTCTTAAAGCTGTCAGTCAGCAATGGTAGTGCAAATGCAGCTCTTGGATTTTCTAAGGTTTGCACAAGATGAGTTCCTCAAAGTCTCACAAATGACCATCAATTGCAAAGGAAAGCAATTCTTCTGAATTGTTGGAGCATTTCAATGCTGAGAGAAAGAACTTTTTGGCTAAGATTGTAACAGGTGACGAAACCTGGACACATCATTTTGAACCTTAGATAAAAAGTCAGTCAATGGAGTGGCATCATCCGCAATCACCATGAAGAAAGAAATTCAAGACACCTCCTTCAGCTGGAAAGGTCATGATCACTGTCTTTTGGGATACTGAAGGTGTGATTCTTGTGGATGTTATGCCAAGAGGAGAGACAATCAATTTACAAGCTTACAATAAGACAATGAAAAAACTCAATCAACATTTTCGCAGAGTTTGACCACACAAGAATCCAACAGACCTGCTTCTTCTTCATGACAATGCGTGGCCTCACACAAGACTGGCAACACGGGAAGCAGTCGCCAAATTGGGTTGGACTGTACTACCCCATCCAGCCTATAGTCCCGATTTGGCACCCTGGTCTGGTCCACATAAAGATGCACTCCAAGGTGTAAGATTTGAAGATGATGATGGAGTGATTCATGCAGCGAAGAAATGGCTACATAATCAAGAGAAAATTTGGTACGGGCTAGGAATACATGCGCTTGTTTTATGCTGGTGCAAACGCCATACAAGTTGATGGAGATTATGTTGAATAATACTGATGTTTACATGACATATCCATGTATATTGTGTATAAATGTCATGCTTTTTGAATAAACAGCTCCTGAGAAAAACGATGTGGTGCATTACTTTCTGAACACCCCTCGTAGTATTAAGTTTGGCTGCATCTGAATCTCCCTAAAGATTGTTTCAGCAAAACCTAAAAAACATCTCCATCAAGGTGTCCACACTATTCTCTTTGCATTATAATCAACAGAAACACAAGGGAAAACAAGACATTTCAATCACAACTGTTTGCTCCTGTTACTCCGATGAGCACATCTGCAAAGCTCTGGAACAGTGTCTTATCTTCTAGGTTAGCTGTTTCCATTTCTTACATCCTTCCCGTGCCGTTAAACAACACATAGGACTCGCATGGTAATTTGCCAAGATTTACTGTTTTCAGCAAGCTTTTCAACCTCATCAAGGGATGTTATTCCTACTAAGCTGGCCTCTCTTAACAATGTCCTCTTTAGAGTTTCACACGGTTGACCTCTTTGTCTTCGACCCTTTGTGTTCCACTTTATAGTTTGTTTTGGGATTCTCTGGTTGTTTCTTCTCAGCACATGACCAACATATGTCCATCTTCTTTCTCTGATCACCCATGAAACAGGTTGTTATTTGCTCATATGTCTTATCACTGCAATGTTCTTGAATTCATTCCACTTTATACTGAGTACTTTCCTGAGGCATTTGTTTCAAAGGAGTCTAATTTCTTGTCTATTTCTTTAGTTGTTTTCCAGCTTTCACATGCATAAATGAGAGTGGATATTACACTGGAACTGAATAATCTTAGCTTGGTTTTTGTGCTAATAACTTTTGAATTATATGTTCTCAAGATTCTTGAATGTCAATGTTGCTTTTGCAATACAAATTCTAACTTCCTTTTTGGTGTCACTTTCCTGGTCTATGTAGCTGCTGAGATATGCAAACTGGTTTACTTCTTCAACAGCTGTTCCTTCTACATATATTTTTCTTTTATGGTCAACAATAAGTTTCATTATTTTTGTTTTTTCCTTGTTAATTTCAAATTTTAATAGGCATTGAAGATAGGGAATCTGTTTTTTTTTTGCATTGATTTCACATTGTCACTGATAAGAGTTATGTCATCTGCAAAATCAAGATCTTCTGGTTGTGTCTCATGTACCCAATCAATGCCCGTTTTACCTGTGCTGCATTTTTTCATTATGAAGTCTATGGCAATTCCAAAAAGCAAGGAAGATAATATACATCCTTGTTTCACACCTGTTTCAATCTGGAACCATTCGTTCATTCCTTCTTCTGTATTGATTGCACAAACATATCCATTGTAGAGGTCCCTAATGATGTTCATAATCTCAGATGGTATTCCATATATTCTTAAAATTCTCCACAATGAATCTCTGTGTATGCTATCAAATGTCTTTCTAAAGTCTATGAAGTTCAGGATTAATGGTTTTTGTTTTCGATATGTTCTTCAAGTAAGAGTAAAGATCTGGTCGAGACAGCTTCTCCCTTTTCAAAATCCTGTTTGTTCTTCTCTCATTGCAGCATCCACTATATCTTTAATTCTATTCGCAATAATTTTGCAAAATACTTTTGACATAACTGATAGTAAGGTCACTCCTCTCCAGTTAGTGCAATCACTAAGGTTGCCTTTATTTGTTATTTCAATGATTCCTTTTTTCCATTTAGAATGGACCTTTTCTTTCCAAACTTTATTAAACATTCTTTGTAGTTGGCTCATATTGTCACTGTTAATAGCTTTTAACAATTCAGCTGTTATTTCATCTTCACATGCAGCTTTGTTGCTAGCCATTAGATTCATTGCTGTTTCAGTTTCACGCAATGTAATTTAATCTAAGCTGACATTTAGTTGTGGGACTGGTAAGTCAGTTTCAAAGTCTATCAATTCTTCTGGGTGTGGTTGATCAAGTATTTCTTAGAAGTGTTCAGCCCATCTTTGCTTTTGGTCTTTACTTGATGTTAATAGGGTGTAAGTTTGGCTAAGGATTGGTCTTTCTTTAAATGCAATAGTACCTGTTACCTACTTTTGTATGTTATATAGAGTTTTGCTGTCTCCTGTTTTTGCTGCTTTCTCTGCTTCTTTTGCCATACTGTCCATGTATTCTCTTTTATCCCTTCTAAATGAACATTTCACTTTAATGTCTAGTTCTTTGTATGTTCCTTTTCCAAAACTTTTCCAAGATCTGTCTTTACATTCAACATGGGTAATTTGGGTGTTCATCTTTCATGTATGTATTTCCATGTGTTATCTGATATTAATGCTTTGCTACTTGTTTTTTTGCAGTCCAGCACTTGCTCTTGTTGCTGTGATTATGGCTGTGTTGTAAGAATTCCATAATTCATCTATAGCTGTCTCTTCTACCTCACTGAGTGCATCAAACTGTTTGGTAATTACCAGACTGAAATTATTCTTAATATTTTCATCCTGTAGACAATGACTGTTTATCTTTCTCAGCATTGCTTTCTCATTTTGCCTTTTCAGTTTTAGTCTTATTTTCCCTATACATGGATTGTGATCACTGTTGACATCTGCACCTCAGTATGCTCTTACATCTATCAGAGATGTTCTGAATTGCTTTCTAATACAAAAATGACCTATCTGATTTCTGGTTCTATCATCTGGAGATATCCATGTTGTTTTATGTACCTCTTTGTGTGGAAATATTGTTCCTCCAATGACCATGTTTCCACTTAGCTGAACTTAATTCTCAATCTGCCTTTTTTTCCTGTAATGTTGTATATTTCCTTCTTTTCTACAAGTTCCTTTTCTGCGAAAAAATGTTAAAATTATAAACATAAACATCATGTACGTGTGAAAATCAGAAAAAAAAAATCTGCATAAAACAACTAGAATTCCATTCAATGCAGACAAGATAACAGAAAACTTGGAGTAAATTTTGAACTTACATGACCTCGGACCATACTGTCTCCCTCCTCACCCTCATCCTCAGTGTACCACTTTTTTATCTTCTCTTCCAGAAGTGTAGAATCAGCTCCCCTCATGATATCTACTTTAGCTTTACTTCGGTAGAAAATGAATGTAGGCATGGCAGAAACTCCTTCACGCTGAGCAGTCTCCTGATTACAATAATGATAAATCTATGCACTGTGTACCAGTCACTTATGCCATAAAAGTCACATATGACTTCATAATAATAAATCTATCTTCAAGTAAGTGCACCACTAGATCTGACACTATAATAATGAGTCTATCATCAAGTAAATGCATCATTCAAATCAGACATTAAATAATATGTCTACCATCAAGTAAGTGCATCACTCAAATCAAACATTATAATAATATGTCTACCAACAAGTAACTGTATCACTCAAATCAGACATTATAATAATATGTCTACCATCAAGTAAGTGCATCCCTCTCAAATCAGACATTTTAATATGTCTACTATCAAGTAAGTGCATCACTCTCAAATCAGATTTGGAGAATCCTTTTCAGTAGGCGTTTCAAAATACTTAAATTAACTTTGGCTGTGACTGTAAATTTTTGTGAATAACTCCTTTGCATCAGTTGTAGAAGCACACCAACACTGCCTTCACTTTCGACTTTTGAAGACGAATTTTTTTGCCTTTTGGTGATGATGATGACTTCCACTGAGCACTTTGGCATTTAGTTGTGGGATCATAGCGGAAAATCCATGTTTCATCCTCTCCAACAATCAAATTTAAGAAATGTTTATTTCTGCAACATGTTTTGATGATGTTTTTGGTCATCAGACAATGAATGTGGTACAAACCGGCAACCAACTTTTTTCTTGCCCAAATCTACTAAAATTTTACGAATGGTCTCTCAGTTAACATCAAATTCATCTGACATCATCCTTTCAGTCAAACAATGATCTTCTTATATCTGTTCTCTGATTTTTGCAATGAGTTCCTCATTATGAACATAAATTGGGCGTCCAGTCTAGTTACATTTCTAATCATTTCCACACTACTTTTGAATCATGAATACCACCTGAATATCTGTGCACAAGATAAACAATTATTCCCATAAACTTGTCACACCAATTCAACTGTCTCAAAGGAACTTTTTCTGAGTTTTAAACAGAATTTAATGTTAGCTTTTTTGCTCCATGCTGATTATGTAACAATGCACCTCTGACTAGGTCAACAAAATGGTGGCTTGTTGGTCGTCTGCTTATCAGGTGATGATGAAAAGTTGCCAGATCACAGATGAAGGTTGCCTCTTTGGATTCCATGTTTTGCTTCATAGATGCCATTTTTGTCTTGGCCATAATCTTCTTCTTTTTCTTCGTATGCACTGTCCGTCTATATCTGCAGTACTGTCTCTTGGATAAATTTCACTATTTTTTTGTAATTCATGTATGAAACTGTAGCGCTTATCTTGGTTGTTTCACTGGGCCAGTAATTACTTCTCAGTGTCTCGTAGTTGGTGCAGTTCTGGAGGATATGTTCCACAGTTTGGTGCACTTGGGCACAGGTACAAAGAGTAGTAGTACCAACCTTAAACTTTGTATACACATGAGTTCGGAGTCAGTTGTGTCCTGTTTGGAGATGGAAAATGGTGACTTGTCCTTTCTATTTATCATGAGACAGTCATCATGTGGTGGTGTTTGTAGATTCCTGTAGGTTTTTATCATGATCTTCTTCAGATTATAGGTGATTGGTATGTCTGGTTGCTCCATTTCAGTGCCCCCTTTGGCCAAATGGTTGGCTTTCTCATTGCCTGGTATCCCACAGTGGGAGGAATCCACTGCAAAGTGACTCTGTGTTGTAAGCCAATTTTTGACAAGGCATTCTTAAGATCTGGTAGTTTGTTGCACTGAAGAGCTTCCAGTACTGATCTTGCATCTGTGAGAATTACTACAGGACATGTATCAATTCTGGAGTCTGATAGTTTTTCAACTGCAGCAATAACTGCCTTAACATTTGCATCATAGTTGTTGCAGTATTTTCCAGTGGGTATGGAAATCTTGTCAGTGGTGTTGTTTGGATATTCAATATGTGCTCCTGCCCCTCCATTCTTTATGGCATTGTGTACAGATCCATCTGTATACACACGTATCGAGGTGTCACATGGATATTTGTATCTAGCACACTAAGTGTAGCTGTTGATCTTACAAGACTACTTTGCATCTCATCATTCTGCACACCTTTCACTTCAGTTTGAATAGTTATTTGTGTACAATCTGCTTCTTTCCATGGTGTATGCTCTGGTACAGATGATAATGGAGCAACTACGGTTGGAAAGTCAGGTATCAGCTTATGCATACGCTTGGCCTGGTGAATGAAGCTGCTTCTTTTAAATCATCCTACTGCCAAGTTATTGCATCTCTCCTTCAAGGGATGGCTTACAGAGCTGAGAAATTTCTCTCCTTTGTGTCCCTACATTCTTTTAGTGCTTGAACACCATTTTCTGCATTTCTAGTACTGGTGTGGACCTCATGGCACCTGTGATAATCCGTAGTGACTGATTTTGTACCTTGTCTAGATTATGCAGCGTAGTGTTTGATGCTGTGCACCAAGCTGTTGAGCCATATTCTAAATATGGTAGAATACTTTGCTGATTTACATTCTTGAGGATTCTTTCACTAGCTCCCCATGTGGTTCCACTCAATTTTCTTAATATGGCTAGTTTTCTTCTGGCTTTTGCTTCTGCACTGCTTCCAGTGTTGGTTCCAGGTAAGTTTTGAGTCAAGAGTCACTCCTAAGTAAGTGGGTTGGTTGTCCATCCTTAAGGATATTTCATTTACAAACATCTTACCTGCTTTCTGTTTAGATGACAGAGTGAACAGAGTGGTACTTGATTTCTTGGTGTTGATATTTACACATCATTTGTTTGTCCATGATGTCAAGATGTCTGCTGCTCTTTGGCGTCTCTGTGTAGCAATTGTCGCATATTCATCTGTACACCACATGGCCAGATCATCTGCATACAGTGCCGCTTTGATTCCATAGGGAAGTTCCTTGACCAGGTCATTAATGAATACCAGGATTAGTGTAGGCAGAAGGACTCCTACTCATGGTACACCATGTCACAGCAGAACTTTCTGGCTTTTGTGTGCATCCATTACTACTTTTGCTCTTCTGCTGTGTAACTAGGACTTTATCCAGTTGTACAGTCTTCCGTTTACATTGCAGTTTCTTAGTTTCCACAGCAGATCTTTTCCCATACTTTATAAAAGGCTTTCTTCAGGTCTATCCATGCTGCTAGTACAAGGTTTTTTTCTTGGAATACGTCCTCAATCTCTTGAGAGAGATAGGTCACTTGATCTTCTGTACTGTAGTATTGCCTAAATCCTACTTGTTGTGGAACAAGGTTTTCACATTCTAGGTGCCATTTTAGCCTTAGGTTAATGATGCGTTCCATCGTTTTGCATAGGCAGCCAGTGAGACCGATTGGCCTGTAGCTGGAGGCCGCATCACTGTTTTTCCTGGCTTTAGCTTGGTTCCTTCCAGGTAACTTACCTGTGCTCCAGCACATATTGAAAATATCCAACAGCTTTCCCATTGCTGTCACTCTCAAGGTCTTGATCATTTCACTGGACACTCCATCTGGTCCTGGTGATTTTCTTGGTTTCAGTTTACTGACTGCTAGGTCTAACTTGCTGCGTGTGATTGGTGCATCCATGACCTCCACTTTTCTGCCTTGTTCCTCTTCTTTCTGTGGGTCAGTGCACACTGTAAGCTCTTTCTCTGGATGAATATCAATGTTGCAGTCTTGTGCAAATATGCGAGCAAAGTGATCTGCTACCTGCTTACCTGTAAGAGTTTTCCCATCCTCTATTAGTGTAATCTTTGTACTTCTTCCAGTGCTCTCATCATTTAACTGTTTAATTAGTTTCCACAGTTTCCTTCCATCCTTTTCAAAGTTTAAGGACTCTGTTTTCTCTCTCCAACTTTCCTGTCTGGCTTGCAGCTTGGCTCTCTGAAATTTGGCCTTAGCATGTTGGTAATTATTGTGGTGTTCTTGGCACAGTCTATTTTCTGCTTGCTTTCGAGCTACGTCCATGCCATCATGGAATTTTCCCAGCTCACTAGACCAGTATGGTTTATGGTCCCTACAAGATCCTCTGGGAATGGTTTCACAATACAAGCAGGATACAAGCATTGAATTCCTTCACTATGCTGTTAATATCCTTACCTTCTATGGACAGCTGTCCCACCAGGATACCTGTACGATGTCTGTACACTGTCCAGTTTGCTTTTTTATAGTTCCATCTGGGGAGAGGGCTACTGGTGTTAAGGAGTTCATTTTCTATTGTCAGGAAGACTGGTCGATGGTCGCTACTTCCAAGTTGTTTTCCAACTTCACATGTAATATCCCACTTCAGGTCTGGGGAGTGGAATGTCAGATCTGGTGTTGAGGTTGTATGCCAAGCCCTTGAGTAAAATGTTGGGGGATCCATTGGCTGGTTGATCAGGAGAAGTCCATTATCATCCTGCCAGCTCTCAGCTTCCTTTCCTCTCTTGTCTATGTGGTCATAGCCCCAGCTCTGGGAATGGCTGTTAAAATCTCCACAGACCATCAGTCTCTCTTTATGTGGGATTGTTTCTAGAGCAACTAGGCAGTCATTAGGACAGTAATAGTTAAGTAGATGGAAGTCTGTATTACTGGTTTTTGGATGGATCATTTGGTATTCGGCTCCTTCCATGTACACTCCCACCTGACATGTCCTGATGTTATTCTTAACAAGTGTGAGTACTCCTCCTTTTCGTCTGTTCTGTCAGTCTGTTCTGAAACACTGGTAGCCTCTGATTTTAAAGGCAGCATCTTTGTTTTAGTGTGTCTCCTGTATGCAACATATACTTACCTGCTCTGCAAAGAGCATGTTCTCTAGTTCCACCTTTTTGCTATAGCCATCTCTAACACTGCTGACACTCTCCACATTCCACTGCATTATTTTAAGTTCTTGCTTTTTTTGGCAGTTTTCTGTTTATTTTTTGGCCAGTAGCTCTACTCTCATATCTCCAGGCTCCACAAGATGAACTGAGAGAACCTCCAGTAGCATTGGGTGGACCCTTTCGAAGCAAATGGCCCAGCACTGCACCTGCCTGGTTAGTCTTCACAGGGCGAGCACCATGTCTGAAAACTGCAGATAGAGACATTTCATTAGCAATAATGTGTGTACTCTGATTTTTGCAATGCGCCTTTTGCCTGGGTACCTCTGACTTCAGCACCTTTCCTTGCTAGGGCAGACTGTGGTCTTGCTCGGACTGCCATGAAGACAGTGGTGTAGGCTGGCCTGGCTAAAACTTTGTTCTCCAGCCTCTGGTAGCTGTACTTAATCCCTTTCTCTATGTCAGATCCAGACGGATTTGAGACAGTTCCACAGAGACACTCCGACTTTAGGATGAGGAATCTGATGAGTGCCTTAACAATATCCATTCCCCGCCACCTATAGTCTGCTGGCTCTGTTTTGTTTACACTATTCTAATAGCCATTGTTGTAAAGACCCATAGGCTTATCACGTCCTGGATTAATTGGTTTCACACCAGATTTTCCTCATCCCCGCCGGCGATCTCCATCTCCTCATCCATCCACCAACCTGACATTACATTTTACAAAAATAACAGAAACAATTAGTGTTGATTACTACAGGTTTCTGGGCTACAGAAGTAGGTCAGAGTTTTTAAGCAAACAGATCTATGTTCCCTGTCTCACAAAGACTATGTTAAGATAAGAATGTTTTCAACACAATTCTTCCTAGGGGGTTGGCCATAATAAAATCAGTCTCATTACTTAATTGTTGGACCGTGTATGTCTACCATCAAGTAAGTGCATCACTCTCCAATAACACATTATAATAATATGTCTATCATCAAGTATGTGCATGTAAAATACTGCCTGTGATTCCATTTGAATTTCATCTACATTGTCAAAGTGACACCTTTTTAGCTCCAGTTTCACGTTAGGGAAGAAAGCAAAGTCACAGAGGTCAGGCAAATATGGAGTGTGTGGGATGTTGTCAGCATCTCATAAAACTCAAAGCACTTGTCAAGACAGAGCTGCTTTTATTCAATATCAAGAGTCGGTAGACAAACTTTACAGCAATGCAATGCATGTTCAGGTTTTCCATGAAGATCTCCTAGTAGACTTTATAACTGTTTTCAGCCACGTGAAAGAGCTGATGGATGAGTTCATGAATTTTTTTTCTTATTTTATGGACTTTTTCTGGTGACTGATACCCCTAAATGACCATTATCTTGATGAATGGACAGTCAGCCAGCCTTGAAATGTGCATGTCATTAAAAAACGTGTTGAATCTAAAGAATATTCACAAAAAGCCTGAAAAAGCATTTCCAGAGTCTTGGTAGCAGATTTGCTGAGCTCCACACAAAACTTGATGTTGCTAAAAAGTTGGTGCTGTGGTGATTAGTAGTTAGTGCATTCGCTTGTTGATCAAATCAACCCCAGTTCAATTTTTTTTATAAATAGGGAACAATGAAGTTTTTGTATGGTAAAGTAAGAGAACACAGATTTGTAGGATTAGCCACGAGAGAACAGAGTACTAACCAACTATGCCAACTAGCACCTCCAATAAAAGGTGTTTACTGGCACGGTCATTAGTTCAGTAGACACAAAGGATCGTGACACCCAGAAAGAAATGAGGTCATGACACATAAATTTTGATTGAGTCTCTCCAGATGGCTGCTCGTCCTACTGGAGTTCGTGTTCAAATCCTAGGTAATTCTCTTGTGATTTTTCTTTCTCTCACATCTCACTAAAGTGCTTTGTCTACGATTTTTTTCGAGATCTAATCCTACAAAACTGTGTTCTCTTACTTTACCAGTTCAATTTTGCATTCAGGTGGAATGTATTTGGACTGATCAACACTGCGGTTCATCTAGCCTTGAAGAGTAGGTACCTAGGGCTTCACTAGGAAAACAAAGGGAGCACGGACAGGTATATCCCTACCTCAAATGCTGCAGTGCCCTAGAAATATACTGTCCAAAAAAAGAAACACTTAACTACTGATGACCCAATTTTAGCCATAACTTTGATATTCTATAGCTTTTTAAATTGAATGAATAAAATTTTCAAATTGCACACAATAATACATAATGGTTTAAACACTCACTTGACTGTTTCTTGCATCTGTGTCATGAGGATTTGTTAGTCCCAGGGGTTCTCAACTTAGTATGGTATGTGGCCTCCGCTTGCATCGATCAGCGACTGGATTCTCCTGAGCATAGATGTGATCAGATGTCTGATGTGCGCCTGTGGGATGGCTGCCCACTCTTCCTGGAGTGCCTGCCACATATCATGACAATTGGCTGGAGAAATGTTTCGGCGACAAACACATGTTTGCAGCTCATCCCATAGGTGCTCGATCAGATTCATGTCTGGTGACAGGGATGGCCAGGGAAGGGTGAGAATGTTGTTGGCAGTCTGGAACTGTGTGGTGAACTGTGCAGAATGGGGTCTGGCATTGTCCTGTTGAAACATAGACCTTTGCGCAGCCAAAAATGGAAGGACAAGGGGTCGAAGAATTTCACTGACGTATCATTGTGCATTCAAGCCTCCTTCAATCTGCATCAATGGACTCCTTCCATTGAAATTGATCATTCCCCATACCATTACACATCTACCGCCATGCGGCGGAGCATCATCAACGCAATTTTGGGCAAAACATTAATTTGGCCTACGGTAGACCCTTCTCCGCATATCATGCCGGTGCAACAAGAAGGAAGATTCGTCACCAAACCAGACACCTCTCCATTAATTGTCAGTTGTCCAGGGCTGATGCTGGTTGGCCCAAACAAGTCAATTTTGGCGATAGGATCTTGTTATGACAGGACCTCAGTGAGGTTGTCGTGCCACCAGTTCAGCTTCATGCAGTCTATTCTGGACAATTTGATCAGACACACGACGTCCTGCAAGCAATGACTAGGCACTTGAGGTAACTGTTGTAAACCTGTTTCTGAGGTGATGTACCAGAATAAAGCGATCATCAGCTGCTGTTGTCACTCTGGGTTGACCAGTGCAATGCCGGTCTTCAGCTGAGCAAGTGGCTTGGAAACAGTGCTAAAGTCAACTGATGGTACTCTGCTGCATGTTTAAATGCCTGGCAACCTGATTTTGACTTTCACTTGCTTGCAGGCAACCAATAGCAATGTTTTGTAAATTCAGTGATAGACACGCCATAATTGTCTGCTTGAAAATTAACTGAATTTGTTTGTGTAACCTCACCCTTTTATAGGGTTTCATTTGCATGGGAAATGAGCTGTGTTCACCACAAAAATCACAACTTTTCCATAAATGCAACGTGAGTTATGATAAAAAAAAAAAGCGTGATTAGAAAGGGCAGCTACTGCATTCTGACTATACACGAGAATAGCAAAATTCATGCTAAATCATGGACCTGATATCTTGGTGACAATTTTTGGTTTGGTTTGAGATACCTGGTAAAAAAATGTTTGTCATAACATATAAAAAATGAAGCTTATATAAGCTATTCGTTTCTTTTTTTGGACAGTATATAAAGGCACTAAAACTTCATACCCCTACAGCACACAAATGCTATGGGACACAGATTTTTTTTTTATCATAACAAAACTGTAGAGTGGTCCTAACACAAAATGAACACTTGAAGACGGTAAATTGTCAAGCGCAGACTGATCAGCAGGTTTTGGATTAAAGACCTACAGCATCTCACACATACTTGCTCAAAGGTAGCCATGGCAAATGCAGTCTGGGAACTTTCAGATGCCATCTCTTAAGTCTATCATCAAGTTTGTGCATCAGTCAAATCAATGTAAAAAAGACAAAATGTTCTGCTCTCATAAAAATTCACTTTCATAAAAACAGTTTCATATTCTAATTGTTATAGGAAAAAATACAAGATACTGGAATACTGGACAGTGAGAGTGCTCTTTTGTGTGTGTGTATGTGTTTTTTTTTCCAGGAAAAAGTGTTGACAAAAATGATACTGGCCAGAAAGCAGATAGGAATATGTCAAGATAGAGAATAAACAAGATAAGTGACTAAAACAAAAGTATCTCTAAAAAACTGTAAAAATACTTCTGTCACATAACCCTACAAATTCTATGACATCCTCATTCAGCACAGGATGGAAATTGAACCAACCACTCAAGCCATAAACTGCCTTGCAAACCTGCAAGCATCACAAGCCATAATATTATCAGACTTACATGCATGCTAAAAAAATTTTAAAAACCAGGTGATGTGTTGCAATTCGATGGCTAAATTAAAAGAGTCACAAATCTCCTCCCTAACATGAATTTATTGCCCAGAACATGCTGGTATCAAAGGTAATTAAATGACAGATCAACTGGCAAACAAAACAACAACCCTGAGCAATCTACAAATGGACAAAGCTGATATTTTAACAGCCATCCTATCAAAATTACAGAGAGATGAACTTCTTACAAGTCACAGCTAAGTGCTCCATTTACTCTATTTTATTCTATTGTTTTACATTCTTACTTTTTTTACATAGCATTCATGTGAATTTATATTTATCTTCTTTCTCTATTTCTTCATCCTGTATGTTTTTGTATGATTAAGGTGCAAATTGTAACATCACAACTGTGTGCTTGTTAATGTATAAAGCTGTTCCTACTTTTTTCCTCGTTTATACAAGCTGTTTTTAATGTGCCAAAGGCACTATCATCCAACACACTACAAACAACATTGAGGTTAAAGGCTAAGCACACATGGGAGTGTCCTGAGTGTAAGGAGGCCCATTTCTAGGCCAGCAGCAGAGCATGGCCATTTGTTAAAGTTCAATTCTGTGACACAAATTTTACCAGTTTTCTTACAGAAATAGATTTCACTCTGATAAATATCAACCACCACAATCAATATAATAAACATTAATAAACCTGAACATCAAGTTTGTTAACTTTCACTATCACACAAACTAACCATTATAACTAACATATGAAGATCACATGTGGTTATGTGTGACAATGTCTCACCTGACACTGATCCACATCAATTTTGAGGAAAACAGCTCTAGGATAACGAGTACTCAGATCAGCAAAAGCTGGGGCAATTGCTCGACATGGTCCACACCTGAACATAAGAAAAGTTAAATATCTTCAAACATGTATATGATCCACACATAAAAACAAATTAAATTTGTTGATACTTATGCAAAAAGACAAGTTAAATTTCTTGAAATATACATATAAAGACAAGAAAAGTTAAATTTCTTGAAGCATGTATTTTGTCCAGACATGGAAACCAGACACATTAAATTCTTGAAACATGTATACAGTCCAAGATAATGACAAGACATTACATTTATTGAAATATACACATAACGACAAGTTCAATTTCTTGAAATATATATATATATATATATGGGCCACACATAAAGATCAGACATGTTAAATTCTAGAAACATATATATGGTCCATACATGAAGAAAAGAAAATTTACATAATCTACTCTTGAAGAAACGAAAATTTACATAATCTACTCTTGAAGAAATGAAAATTTTCCATGACCTATACATACTGTGGGTGTCTGAGTGGCTAAGTGGTTAGTGCACTGGTCTCTCATGGCGAAGGTCGGGAGTTTGAATCCAGCCAGAGGCGCCTCAGTCACCCAGCTGTAGAAATGGGTACCCAACTTCTTCTGTAGTTGGGGAAAGAAAGGCAGCCAGGCGTGATACTGACCACATCACCCTCTAGTGTGCTGACAAGTCAAGGAAAGTATGGGCACTAACACCATATCCCTATGTGCCTCTAAGACATGACAGGATTACCTTTACCTTTTTTTTATACACATTGTATACACACAAAGATGAGAACAATTATATTCGGTGGAACAAATACATAGTTTACAAACAAGCAAACTGTTACAAAAAAGGCAGTTAATTTTATTACTGTCCCTGATTTCCCACCTGCATTTAATTGAAATCTAAAATGTGTGTTTAATTTTGTCGGCATCTTATTTATTCTGATCATTAAAAAAATCTGCTATGACAGATAATCCAGTCAGTTTTCTGAGCCTAATCTTAACCATCCCCAACCAGCACGCCAATGGAAGTCTTTCAGACATGGGCAATATCTGTGAATAAGGGTTTACCCAAATAAGCAGGCACGGACCAACTGGCAGAAAACATTGAGGTGGAATAGAGGGTGGCTCTTCTATTCCCACAAAATATCTCATGTGGACAAGGAAGTGTTTGTCAGGTCAGGAAGAGGTGCCTGCATAACCTCTGGCCACTACTGTCCTGCAGGTCGGACATGATCCAAAGGCTAAATGAGTCCGTAAACAAACTGAAAGAAGGCAATAGGAAACCACTATCCCACGAGTAAGCTCTGTGTATACACAGGAAATGATGACATGAGAACAATGTTAATGAGGACCCCAATGGGGCACCCTCAATCTCTAGGGAACCTCACATGTTGAGACCAGGCCACCAGAAAGTGACTGCAGGCAAAATAAATAATAGCAGAACAGCAACGTAGAATGTGAGATCCTTATACCAAGCAGGTAAACTAGAGAAAATTAAAAAAGAAATGGCAAGAATGAACATCAACATATTAGGGACAAGTGAAGTGAGAAGGACAAGGGAGAGGAAATATAAGCTCTGATGATTACACAATTTTATATTCAGGTGGACAGAAACATGAATAAGGAGTTGGTATGATCCTTGATAGTGAAACAGCTAAGGCAATAAAAGGTTTCTGGAATAAATTGGAGATTACTAGTTCAATTTACCAATGAACATTATATAAGTATATGGTCCCACCACTGAAGGATCCAAAGAAGATATACAAGAATTCTATAATCAGACAGAAAACAAGCTGTAAAACAATGTAAAACAAACATAATGTGAATATAATTATCGGAGACTTTAATCCTAAAATTGTTAAAGAAAAAGTAAAAGGTGTAATTGGTGAATATGGATTAGGAGAGAGGAATGAAAGAAGAGAAACATTAACAGAATGGGCTACAACAGTGGTTCCCAATTATAAAAAATCTATGGACCCCCCTACTTTGCAAAAGTTTCATATCTGTATGGTACCTATATCATTTAAATGCAAAAGATTTTCTTTTCAGTAAATATGGGTAACCTTTAAGGAGTAAATGGTACAGTACATCAAAAAACACAGTATAAACTTTGCAAATTTTCAAAATGACAATAATGTTGTTAGGAAAAGAGAAAAGAGACAGCAATTAACATTCGTATTTGTTCTGAAAAATGAAAATGGAATATGAAATGTGTGACAGCTATAACCAGCCTAAATATGGTGAGAGAAATCATGTCGCTTTTTATTCCGAACAATCGTTTCCACATCTAGTTCAATATTCCCTGTTTTTAATCTCAAATCTGGATCAACATAAAGCTGATTCCTTCCCCTGGGAACAACTGTGTTAAGAGCACACTATCTTAACATAGTGTTTGTGAGACAGGGAACATAGATCTGTTTGCTTAAAAACTCTGATCTACCTCTGTAGCCCAGAAACTTGTAGCAATCAACACTAATTGTAATTGTAATTGTTATTTTTGCAAAATGTAATGTCAGGTTGGTGGACGGATGGGGACATGGAGATCTCTGGCGGGGATGAGGGAAGTCTGGTGTGAAACCAATGAATCCAGGACGTGACAAGCCTATGGGTCTTTACAACAATGGCTATCAGAATGATGTAAACAAAACAGAGCCAGTAGACTATAGGTGGCGGGGAATGGATATCGTTGAAGCACTCATCAGATTCCTCATCTCAGAGTCAGAGTGTCTTTGTGGAACTGTCTCAAACCATCTGACATGGAGAAGGGGCTTAAGTACAGCCACCAGAGGCTGGAAAACAAAATTTTGGCCAGGCCAGCCACACTGTCTTCATGGCAGTCCGAGCAAGACCACAGTCTGCCCTAGCAAGGAAAGGTGCTGAAGTCGGAGTTACCCAGCCAAAAGGCGCATCGCAAAAATCAGGGTAACACGCATTATCGCTAATGAAATGTCTATATCTACAGTTTTCAAACATGGTGCTCGCCCTGTGAAGACTAACCAGGCAGGTGCAGTGCCGGGCCCCCTGCCTCGAAAGGGTCCACCCAATGCTACTGGAGGTCCTCTCAGTTCGTCTTGTGGAGTCAGGAGACATGAGAGTAGAGCTACTGGCCAAAAAATACAACAGAAGAAAACAGCCAAAAAGCAAGAACTTAAAATAATGCAGTGGAATGCTGAGGGTGTCAGCAGTGTTAGAGATGGCTATAGCAAAAAGGTTGAACTAGAGAACATACTTTTTGCAGAGCAGGTAAGTATATGCTGCATACAGGAGACACACCTAACCAAAGATGCCGCCTTTAAAATCAGAGGCTACCAGTGTTTTAGATCAGACCGACAGGACAGAAGAAAAGGAGGAGTACTCACACTTGTTAAGAATAACATCAGCGCATGTCAGGTGGGAGTGTACAAATATACCAGATGATCCATCTAAAAAGTAGTAATACAGATTTCCACCTCCTTAACTATTACTGTCCTAATGACCGCCCACTTGCTTTAGGAACAATCCCACACAAAGAGAGACTGATGGTCTGTGGTGATTTTAACAGTCATTCCCAGAGCTGGGGCTATGACCACATAGACAAGAGAGGAGAGGAAGTTGAGAGCTGGCAGGATGATAATGGACTTCTCCTGATCAACCAGCCAATGGATGCCCCAACATTTTACTCAAGGGCTTGGCATACAAAATCAACACCAGATCTGGCATTCCACTCTCCAGATCTGAAGTGGAACATTACACGTGAAGTTGGAAAACAACTTGGAGGTAGCGACCATCAACCAGTCTTCCTGACAATAGAAAATGAACTCCTTAACACCAGTAACCCTCTCCCCAGATGGAACTATAAAAAAGCAAACTGGACAATGTACAGACATCGTACAGGTATCCTGGTGGGACAGCTGTCCATAGAAGGTAAGGATACTAACAGCATAGTGAAGGAATTCAATGCTTGTATCCTTCAGGCCGCTCGTGAAACCATTCCCAGAGGAGCTCGCAGGGACTATAAACCATACTGGTCTAGTGAGCTGGGAAAACTCCATGATGACGTGGAAGCAGCTCGAAAGCAAGCAGAAAATAGACCATGCCAAGAACACCACAATAATTACCAACATTCTAAGGCCAAATTTCAGAGAGCAAAGCTGCAAGCCAGACGGGAAAGTTGGAGAGAGAAAACAGAGTCCCTAAACTTTGAAAAGGATGGAAGGAAACTGTGGAAACTAATCAAACAGTTAAATGATGAGAGTACTGGAAGAAGTACAAAGATTACACTAATAGAGGATGGGAAAACTCTTACAGGTAAGCAGGTAGCAGATCACTTTGCTCGCATGTTTGCACAGGACTGCAACATTGATATCCATCCAGAGAAGGAGCGTACAGTGCGCATCGAGCCACAGAAAGAGGAGGAACAAGTCAGAAAAGTGGAGGTCATGGATGCACCAATCACACGCAGTGAGTTAGACCTAGCAGTTAGTAAATTGAAACCAAGGAAATCACCAGGACCAGATGGAGTGTCCAATGAAATGATCAAGAACCTGGGAATGGCAGCAATGGGAAAGCTGTTGGATATTTTCAATATGTGCTGGAGCACAGGTAAGTTACCTCAAATCTGGAAGGAAGCAAGCATGGTGCCACTGCTAAAACCAGGGAAAAACAGTGATACTGCCTCCAGCTACAGGCCAATCAGTCTCACTAGCTGCCTATGCAAAACGATGGAACGCATCATTGACCTGAGGCTAAAATGTTACCTAGAAAGTGAAAACCTTCTCGTTCCACAACAAGCAGGATTTAGGCAGTACTACAGTACAGAAGATCAAGTGACCTATCTCTCTCAAGAGATTGAGGATGCATTCCAAGAGAAAAACCTTGTACTAGCAGCGTGGATAGACCTGAAGAAAGCCTTTGATAAAGTATGGAAAAAAGGTCTGTTGTGGAAACTAAGAAACTGCAATGTGAATGGAAGACTGTACAACTGGATAAAGTCCTATTTACACAATAGAAGAGCTAGAGTAGTAATGGATGGACACAAAAGCCAGAAAGTACTTCTGCGACACGGTGTACCACAAGGAGGAGTCCTTTAGCCTACACTATTCCTTGTATTCATTAATGACCTGGTCAAGGAACTTCCCTATGGAATCAAAGCAGCACTGTATGCAGATGATCTGGTCATGTGGTGTACAGATGAATATGCGACAGTTGCTACACAGAGACTCCAAAGAGCAGCAGACATCTTGACATCATGGACAAACAAATGGTGTGTAAGTATCAACACAGAGAAATCAAGCACCACTCTGTTCACCCTCTCATCTAAACAGAAAGCAGGTAAGATCTTTGTAAATGAAATACCCTTAAGGATGGACAACCAACCCACTTACTTAGGAGTGACTCTTGACTCAAAACTGACTTGGAAGCAACACATCAACAGTGCAGAAGCAAAAGCCAGAAGAAAACTAGCCATATTAAGAAAATTGAGTGGAACCACATGGGGAGCTAGTGAAAGAATCCTCAAGAACGTATATCAGCAAAGTATTCTACCACATTTAGAATATGGCTCAACATCTTGGTGCACAGCATCAAACACTACGCTGCATAATCTAGACAAGGTTCAAAATCAGTCACTACGGATTATCACAGGTGCCATGAGGTCCACACCAATAGTAGAAATGCAGAAAATAGTTGGTGTTCAACCGCTAAAGGAACGTAGAGACACAAAGGTCATGACCATGGGAGAAAAATTCCTTAGCTCTGTAAGCCATCCCCTGAAGGAGAGATTCAATAACTTGGCATTAGGACGGCTTAAAAGAAGCAGCTTCATTCATCAGGCCAAGCGTATGCGTAAGCTGATACCTGACCTTCCAACTGTAGTCACTCCATTATCATCTGTACCAGAGCATACACCATGGAAAGAAGCAGATTATACACAAATAACTATTCAGACTGAAGTGAAAGGTGTGCAGAATGGTGAGATGCAGAGCAGTCTTGTAAGATCAACAGCCACACTTAGTGTTCTAGATGACAAATATCCATGTGACACCTGGATACGTGTGTATACAGATGGATCTGCACATAATGCCATAAAGAATGGTGGGGCAGGAGCATATATTGAATATCCAAACAACACCATTGACAAGATTTCCATACCCACTGGTAAATACTGCAACAACTTTGATGCAGAAGTTAGGGCAATTATTGCTGCAGTTGAAAAACTATCAGACTCCAGAATTGATACATGTCCTGTAGTAATTCTCACAGATGCAAGATCAGTACTGGAGGCTCTTCAGTGCAACAAACTACCAGACCTTAAGGATGCCTTGTCAAAAATTGGCTTACAACATGGAGTCACTTTGCAATGGATTCCCTCCCACTGTGGGATACCAGGCAATGAGAAAGCTGACCATCTGGCCAAAGAGGGCACTGAAATGGAGCAACCAGACATACCAGTCACCTATAATCAGAAGAAAAGCATGATAAAAACCTACAGGAAGCCACAAACACCACCCATGATGACTATCACATGCTAAACAGAAAGGAACAAGTCACCATCTTCCGTCTCCGAACAGGACACAGCCGACTCCGAAGTCATATGTATACAAAGTTTAAGGTTGGTACTACTAATCTATGTACATGTGCCCAGATGCCCCAAACCGTGGAACATATCCTCCAGAACTGCATCAACTACGAGACACTGAGAAATAATTACTGGCCCAGTGAAACCACTAAAGAAGATAAGCTCTACGGTTCCATACATGAGTTACAAAAAACAGTGAAATTTATCCAAGAGACAGGACTGCAGATATAGACAGACAGTGCGAACGAAGAAGAAGAAGAAGAAGAAGCTGATTCCTGTGCATGTTCTTCATGTAATAATAAGTCTTTGTTCACAAAAGGGAACGAGATGCTTCAACACTTTCTCAACAGTCAGTCATTTGCATGTCCCTTGCGGAACTTTGCCTACCTAACAGCTCTCCCGTAGGCCTCTCGGTTGTAAGCAAGATGCCCTGCTGCTTTGCATACATTTGCATATTATCAATGATGTCTTGCATCCATCTTCACCTTGGTCTTCCTCTCTTTCTTTTTCCCATTATGTACCCTTCCAAGACTATCTTCTCTAAATTATCATGACATTTAATGTGTCCAAAATATTTAAGTTTTCTCTGTTTAATCCTCTTTACTAGCCAGCCTTCTTCAATATTAAATTCTCACAATATGGATATATATTTGTTCTTTTTTGTGTCCATGATATTTGAAGAACTCTTATTTACAGTCAAAGGCATTTATGTGTTTCTCAGCTGTTTTAAGTTTCCAGGTCTCACAGGCATATGTTGTGATGGTAAAGATACTTTCTCACCAACCTTCCTATAATCAGAAAAAAACTTGCACCCAGAATAGGACCAACATCAGTTGTTAAACATTTCACAGTGAAAATAAGAAAAAAAAAAGGACCATGAGTTTTTGTTATGGGTCCCCATGACAGAGTCCATAGAAAACCAAGTGGGAACCACTGGGCTAGAACACATACATGATTATAGGAAATACATGATCTGAGCAACAGCCTCAAAGACTTGCAACATAGCACAGTTCTGAACAAAAGATCTCCAGTCAGATAGATTACATCCTTATAAACAAGAAATACAGGAAAGCATTATTAATAACCAAAACACAGCCAGGAGCAGACTGTAGCAGTGATCATGATTCCCCATGTGGGAATCTCAGAATAAAGCTAAAGAATATTGGTAGAAAAGTTGAAAACATCAAATTAAATGTAAATATCACTAAGAGAATGAAAAAATGAGAGATACATACCAAACTATTATTTTAAAAAATTGATACAATGCAATTGCTAAAATACACAGTATAGGCGGACAATAAGAAATGTTCTTTGATTCCATCCACCAAACAAGAAAAGAGAAACTACCTGAGGAAAAAAAGAATTGGTAAGAAAAAAAAATGGATAACAGGAGAAATATTACACATGACGGACAACAGAAGACAAAGCAAAAACAACAGAGAAGAATACTAAAAAGTAAACAGAGAATTAAAACATAAATGTAAAGACACTAAAGAAAAACTAATACAAGAACAATGTATACCAAAAGAAGAGCATCAAAATAATGATACTAAAACTATGCACAAAAATATAAATGAACTGACAGGGAAGAAAGGAAGACATATTACAGGCTGCCTGAAACTGAAAGAAAGAAATATGCTAATGGACACAGAAGAAATACTAGATAGATGGACAGAATACACAGATGACTTATATGGTGGAGAAAGATCTGAAATATCACCAGATACAAACTTGAGTGACCACCAATTTTGTAAGAAGTTCTAGATATTAAGGAACACATGAAAAAGGGAAGGCAAATGGAGCAGACAATATTGCAATTGAAGAAATAAAAGCTCTCAGGGAATTGGCATGAAAACCCGTACAAAACTATTTAATATTTATGACAACAGACATGTACCAAAAGATATGCTGATATTTGCCTTTATAGCAAAGAGAGCAGGTGAACAAGTATGTGAAGAACATCAAACTATTAGTTTATCATGCCATTTTAACAAAGTGCTGCTAAGAATGATAATGAGAAGGATGAGACAAAAAGTTAAAGCAGAGATAGCAGAGGAACAATGTAGCTTTGTTGAAGGCAAAGGAATGCAAAATGCTATATATGCACTGAAAACACTAATAGGATAAGGATTTGAGGTCAGTCAGTCAGTCATTTGCGTGTCCCTTGCGGAACTTTGCCTCCCTAACATCTCTCTTGTAGGCCTCTCGGTCTAGATACAGCAGTGATATTAAATGTATCAAATGTGTTGGATATCCCATTTTTTTCCATTATTTCCCAAAGTTCTGGTGTTGTATACAATCAAATGCCTTTGAATAAAAGATAAATATAGATTCACATTAAATTCTCTGCATTTCCCATATTGAATATATGATCTCTTGATCCTCTTCCTTGTCTAAAACTAGCCTGGACCATATTCGAGGATACATGCAAAAACAAAATACAAACATATATAACTTATCTGAAGCGTCTTGCTCTCAGTAAAGCGGAAATGTGTGTGGAAGAAGGAGGAGGAGGAGGAAAAAAAACCGTTGCCTACAGACAAAAGATTCCCGATATAGCCAATCATAGCGAAGAAGCGGAGAGAGAGGGGCTGGGGGAAGGCAATAGAAACATGATAGCCGCTAGAGGTGTCGGGGGGGGGGGGGGGGGGGGGGGGGGGGGAGAGAGAAAAGAGGATGCGAGAGATAATAAATGAAGAACTTAAACACCTACAGGGAGGAAATGTAAAACTGGTGAATGGGACAAGACCAATATGTTGGCAGAGAAGGAAATAGGATGGTGGTAGGGAGGGGTAGCATAGAGAAAGAAATTAGAGTATAAAAAAGGCCAGTGGAAAAATAAAGAAGTTACAGAAAGCTGAAGACGTTGTGGACGCCGTAGATGCAACACTTGTCCGTTTGTTGTCGAGGCCAGTCAGATCTCTTTCCCTAAATCCACGTTATCAGTACAGGAGGGTTTCACCTGCACTTCACGAAATGTCATTTATGTTATCATGTGCAAACGTTGCGGTTTGAAGTACATAGGGGAAACTGGCTTACGGTTAGGAGATCGATTTCGCCAGCATCTCAATGATATTTCTAAGAGGGCCTGGACACCTGTGGCTAAACATTTTTGCCTTGGTAACCACAGGGGCAAACAGGACATTTCGGTTAGTGCGATCCGCTCTTGTTCCGCAGATGTACGATCTCGGAGGGTCCTAGAACAGCGCCTTATTTTCCAGACTGGCTGTCTCCACCCAGCTGGAATTAACAATGTCTTCAGCTTTCTGTAACTTCTTTATTTTTCCACTGGCCTTTTTTATACTCTAATTTCTTTCTCTATGCTACCCCTCCCTACCACCATCCTATTTCCTTCTCTGCCAACATATTGGTCTTATCCCATTCACCAGTTTTACATTTCCTCCCTGTAGGTGTTTAAGTTCCTCATTCATTATCTCTCGCATCCTCTTTTCTCTCCCCTTTCCCCCCCGCCATCCCCCCCCCCCGACACCTCTAGCGGCTATCATGTTTCTATTGCCTTCCCTCAACCCCTCTCTCTCCGCTTCTTCGCTATGATTGGCTATATCGGGAATCTTTTGTCTGTAGGCAACGGTTTTTTTTCCTCCTCCTCCTTCTTCCACACACATTTCCGCTTTACTGAGAGCAAGACGCTTCAGATAAGTTATATATGTTTGTATTTTGTTTTTGCATGTATCCTCGAATAAGGCTCACGCCGAAATATCGGATGTTGTATGTTTTTCATTTATACATTCTCATACTTTATATTCGTTTTTTTCTCACCTTGCTCACTTCCTCCCTCACTTTGTAAAACTGCACCATACACCTCTATCTACCTTATTTATATTAACCAGTTTTACTGCAATCGCCATCACTTTTACCTGGACCATATTGACTTCTTCTTCTATTTTCTTATGAAGTCTATCCATTAAGATTTTTAACAGAATTTTACTGGCATGGCTAATCAGGGCAACGGTTCTGTAGTTTGTGCATAATTTCAAGTTACCCTTTTTTGGCAGTGGTATGAATACAGTTCTTTTCCATTCTTTTGGCCAAATACCTGAATGCTATATCTTTTTACATAGTGCATGATAGATTGTTGCACATTCCTTTCCTCCTGCTTTAATAAGTTCTGCTATTATCTCATCACATACTGGTGATTTACCATTTTTCAGATTCTTTATTGCCCGTAAAACTTCTTCTATTGTCGGTTCAAGTTCTTTCTCCTCCAATAATAATTCACACTGTTGAATTCTGCTTTCACAGTGAGTTGTTTCATACATTCCTATGCAACATTCCTTCAATCTTTCTAGAATGTCCTCTGTTTCTGTCAAGGTCTTCCTATCTCATCACAAATTAGGTGTGACACGCTTAGGTGTGACATTTCTCATCAACGTCTTCATTTCTTTAAACATTTCACCATTTCTTCCACACTTCTGATGTCCTTCTATTCTTTCACAACAATCTTGTATGTATTGTTTTTTGTCTTTTCTTATGTTTCTTCGTACTTTTTTTGTTAAAGATTTATATTCCTCTTTGTTGTTCTTTGTCACTTTCCTGTCTGTCTTAATTTCTCTATGTTGTTTTATCAGTTCTAGTGTGACTGCTGTAATCCATCCATTCTTTTGTGTTTTCTTTACTGGAACCATGCATTTAGCTGTTGTTATTAAGATATCTCTGGCCTGCGCAGCTAGTTCATCTAGTGTCATCTCCTCCTGTACAGCCATCAGATTTCGAAATGTTTCTTCACTTCTATACCATATTGTTCTGGTACTTTTGTAAGATCAAAGCGGAGTGGTCTTGATCCTGTAACTGTCTTTTTTATCTTTATCTTCATGTCTGCTATTAATAACTCATGGTCCATATCACAATCGGCATCTGGTAAAGTTTTTGCTGATGTTATACTTGATCTTCACCTTCTTTGCACTAAAATGTAATCTATTTGATTCTTGATTTTCCCATCAGATGATGTCCATGTGTAAAGTCTTCTTGGATATTGTCTAAAAAGCGTGTTAGCGATCATTAGCTCATTTTCCATGCAAAATGCCATTAGATTGTTACCTGCATCATTTCTATGTCCTATACTAAATTTCCCCAAAACATATTCTTTGTCTTCTGCTCTTCCTGTCTCAGTCTTTGCATTAAAATCACCCATTATTAATACAATATCATTTTTTCATACCTGGTCTATCGTCGTTTGCAGTGTGTTATAAGTCTTCTACCTCCTCTTCTTCTGTTGCTGATGTAGGTGTATATATCTGGATAATTGTTACATTTCTAGGAGTGCCCTTAAGCCTGATAGCGAGGATTCTTACTGGATTGTAAA
This sequence comes from Achatina immaculata, assembly GCA_009760885.1. NCBI lineage: Eukaryota > Metazoa > Mollusca > Gastropoda > Stylommatophora > Achatinidae > Lissachatina > Lissachatina immaculata. The sequence goes on along the minus strand of CM019706.1, from coordinate 11,575,023 downwards.
ACCTAATAATGCTTTTGATGTTAATTTGTCAAAGTAAAAAGCTACTCCATTCTTTTCTCCACCAGAGTATATAAAGATACTATTATCACTTTTGAAGTGTCCTGATCCTTTCCATCAATATTCGCAGATTCCCAAATGTGTATCCCTGTTCTTTTCATCTCATCACTTGCTATTTAATACTATCCCTCATACATACTTCTCACATTCCATGTTCTTACTCTTATTTTTCTTTTTAGTTTGATGCAGGGGTTTTCCTTATTAACACTGTCAGGATTTTGTCCATCATCACAATTACCAGTACTGACCTCTCTCTCACACTCTTCCCCAGTGTTAAAATTAGATCTATCTGGCCTGGGGGACTCGCCACCAGATCTTTCTCCTATCTTACCTTCCATATTGCTATTTGGGTTTCTTGGTATATTTCCAGAAGGTAGTTTACCATTGCTTTCCTTCCATGAGCAGTGACTGTACTAGTCAGTGATTGTAGCCATTGTCCCTACATTGAGATCATCTGCCTACCATCATAGGATGGTGACCATAACCAACATTATCTGTCAGCTGCTCCCCCATTCCATCCACAACCTGCTCCCATGGCTTCACGTCACCCTGATCAGGGGGCTATATGGGTAGCATTAGAGGTACAAGAAGATATATACCTGTTTTATTGAATACACCAAAGCATTGGACAAGGTAAAACTTGAGGAAGTGATGAAGATGCTGGAAGACACACACACTGATAGAAAAGATATAAGATTAATGAAAAATATATATTGGAAACACAAATCAGCTATAAGTTAAACAACAAAGTAGTCAAATTTCAGAGTATAAAGAAGGAAGTAAGACAAAGATGTGTGATGTCCTCAGATCTGTTTTCTCTCTACAGTGAGAATATTATGTGAGCCATTACCAACAAGCCTGGGAAAGAAGTTGGAGGACCTAACATCAATAACTTAAGATATACTGATGACACAATTCTGATAGAAGACAATGAAAAAAATGTACAATAGCTGCTATATAGTGGCTGAAAGTGAATATACCAGACTATCAATGAACAGTATGAGAACAGAAATGATGGTTGTGTCTAGAAAGAAATCTGTACCCAAATATGATGTAAAAATCAAAGGAACATCATTAAAATAAGAGCACAAATTCAAGTACCTTAATACAACAACAGCATCAGATGGTAGGTGTAACACAGAGCTCAAAAACAGAATATACCAGATAAAAGTAGCAATTCAGAAAATGAAATATATTTTCTGCAGCCCATCTTTGTCAACAGATACTAGGAAAGGAGTTTTGAAATACTATATTGAGCCAGTACTACTATATGGAAGTGAACCATGGTCACTAACAAAAACAAGAGAACATTAGAGGCAATTGAAATGTGGTTCCTACAAAGAATGTTAAGAACGCCAGGATAACAAATGAAGAATGCCTAAGGAAAACCAGTGAGAAATGAACCTTAATGAACACTCTATGGGGGGACAGTCTAGGTTCATTGGCCATATAATGAGAAAAGGAGGGATCGAAAATATTGTGATATCAGGAAAAATTGAAGGCAGGAAGGGAGAGGTAAACCAGGAGAGAAAATAGATGGCTTGATAAAATGTCATGGGAGAAGCACAATGGAAACTATAAATAATATGAAAGATCAGAAACTGTGGAGAGACATGGTCGCCAACGCCTCCAGACAGGGCACATGATGATGATGAATTATAACCATTCATTGTCTCTTTCATTTACTGTTTCTGCTGTTATTATTTTTTAAAATCTGTTATCACAAGCTGTTTTTTGTCTATCTACTGTTTATTTTCCCCAGTTTCTATACATATGTCTGACATCTCTAGGCCCTCTTTGTCCAGTGTCTATTCTTTCTGCTTCCATGTTTTTCAATCATTGTCTATTTTGTTTTTTTATCATTTATTCTCCTTATCATTATTATGTTTCCATGACATCACCTGCTACTCTCTGTCTCCCTTTCTATTCCAAATTCTATCATTCTTAATTCATCTCTGGGTGCATAACTCCACTCTTAATTATGACTGTATCATCCACAATTCATCACTGAATATACCACTCAGAATCTAATTTGGACCTAGCCATTCACAACTCATCTCTGACTGCATCACTCCACTCTACATCTCTAATTTTATCACTGCATTCTAACTTTCACTCTACTTTTGGTCACCAATTGTATCACTCCACTCTCAGTATCTAATTCTCAGTCAATAATTATATCATACTACTCGCAGTATCTATCTTAATGTGAAGAAAATTAAATTGATGATGCCTGACAAAACAAATAAGGCAGCCGAAATATGTATCAATGAGGAAAAATTGGTAGAAGTGGAGTTTTGAATATCTTGGATCACTATTAACTAATAATAGAGATATAATAAGAGAAATTAAAAGGAGGACATCTATTGCTCTTCAGAAAGTAAAACAACTAAAGAATCTGTGGAGAGGAACAGACAGAGCTACAAAAATAAGAATTTTAAGGGCATGCTTTATTCCCATCACAACATATGCCTGTGAGACCTGGAAACTTAAAACAGCTGAGAAACACATAAATGCCTTTGAATGTAAATGCTACAGAAGAGTTCTTCAAATACCATGAACACAAAAAAAAAAGAACAAATATATCCATACTACAAGAACTCAATATTTAAGAAGACTGGCTAGTAAAGAGGATTAAACAGAGAAAACTTAAATATTTTAGACACATTAAACATCATGATAATTTAGAGAAGACCATCTTGGAAGGGTGCATAGTGGGAAAAAGAAAGAGAGGAAGACCAAGGCGAAGATGGCTGCAAGGCAACGCTGATGATCTGAAAATGGATGCATCAGCAGCAGGGCATCTGGCTTACAACCGAGAGGCCTACAGGAGAGCTGTTAGGTAGGCAAAGTTCCGCAAGGGACATGCAAATGACTGACTCAGTATCTAATTCTCAGTCAATGACTGTATAACTCTGCATTCTCAATCCTCAACAATATCACTTTGCTCTCTCTATTCTCAGTCTGTTTCACATCACTCTAATTATGTCACTTTACTCTCAGTTACTGATTATATCTAATTATGTCACTCTCTAATATGGCGCCTTATAGTAAACAGGCAGTCTTATTTACAAATAACAAGCTCTCCAAACATTAAAAATCATTCTGTCTACTATACAGATCATAATATATACAAAAACACTCCCACCATGTTGCAAAGTAGTCTGCAACAACCAGCTTAGTTCCAGCATTGGCCAATTCTGCAGCAAAATCTGTGTCACTGAGAAGATGTCGAATGTTGCCCATTTATTCACTCAAATAGGACCTAAAGAGAAAGATGTGTAATCTTTGTAAAACTTTAGCAACAAGAACTAAATGAAACATGAATAACAGAATGTTCTTGTGCTATCCTGTGATACAGATATCACATGAGTAGTACAATTTTTTTCTCTCTAAAAATGCCTCAAATGATATTCAGTAAGTTCACAATGTTAATAAGTATCTACAACTGCTTGCTACATTCTTTCTACTATTAACATTTACTCTGTGAGATTACATAACTTGTAAATATGAATGTAGCTGCTTGTTACATTTTACTGCTAGTGAGATTACATAACTTGTAAATATGAATGTAGCTGCTTGTTACATTTTACTGCTAACAGTTACTCTGTAGGCTCATAGCTGTCTTCAATGAGGTGTTTAGACATCTATAGTAAAAACATGGCCTGTGTTTTCATCTAAATCTCAGATCATCTCACCAAGGTAACTGGTCACCCTTTCTCCCTAACTAGGAGGAGTGCTGACTGGATTGATGCCCGAAAACATACATGCCTTACCAAAGTTCATATACTGATTAGTCAAGAATGCTGAAATTGTGTGGCAGGATGAGCAGAATCAGAAATCAAAGAGTGAATTATTAAGCACTCCAACCCAGATGACTCTGTATACAGTTGGATTGGTCACGCATGGTCAAAGGAGCAGATGGGGATTTTTGGTCTATCACAATGGACACCCCATGTCAGCGAGTCTGGAGCCTTTGCTACAACTACATTCAGCATGAGGATAGAGACTGAAGCAACCACTCAAGCCATAAACTGGCTAGCAAACCAGCAAGCATCACAAAACATAATATTATCAGACTCACATGCATGCTAAAAAAAAAATTTAAAAACCAGGTGACGTGTTGCGATTGGATGGCCAAATTAAAAGAATCATAAATCTCCTCCCTAATACAGATTTATTGCCCAGTACATGCTGGTATCAAAGGTAATGAAATGGCAGATCAACTGGCAAACAAAGCAACAACCTTGGGCACCCTACAAATGGACAAAGCAGACTTATAACAGCCACCCTATCAAAATTAAAGGGAGATGAACAAAAAAAATTTGAATGCTGTACCTATCACCAAAGACTATGTGAAAGGGGAATAATGAAGGGCAGTGGCAGAATATCAGAACTTTGCTGCATTCAATCAATGTGCCACTGAGACTATCATCCAACACACACTACAAACAACACTGAGGCTAAAGGATGAGTACATATGGGTGTGTCCTGAGAGAGAGAAAGCCCAACTCTAGGCCAGCAGCAGAGTATGGCTGTTCTTCAAATTCAAGTAGGAGGGGTAGAGAAAAGTTATCACTCCAACCATGAAGGGAAATACCCAGACCAATGAAAGTTGCAAATTATTCTGCATATTTACCCCAAAATTCAACAAACTTGGCCCATCATTTCTGAAATTTCTTAACTCTTTCAAAAAAAAAAATTCTGACAAGTGGTCAATGACACACTCTCTGTTGTTGCTTTAACCTCCAAGTCATATGAAAATGTCCTCCTTTGCAAACACTTTTTAAGGTAGGGAAACTGGAAATAGTCAGATGGAGCAAGATCTGGTGAGTAGGGTGATCTATGCACTCAAACCCCAAATTCTTCAAAACATCAAACACCTTGCAAGCCTTGTGAACAGAAACCTTTCACAGCTTTTCTCACAATTTTTCTTTCAATTCATCCTTTAATCAGCACAGCAAGTTGGAGCAGTATTCCATATACAGCAAATGGACAAAGTTCCTAGATATGACATACAATTAACCTTTGGCAATTTCAATGCAAAAGTTGCCAGCAATAGTGAACATCATAAAAATATAATGGATACAGAAGGTGTGGGGGAGATAAAACTAAAATGGAGAGACACTTCAGAGGTTTTTGTGAAGAAAATAAGATAGTCATAGGATGAACAATTTCCAACACAACCAAATTCATAACATGATATGGAGGTCCTCTACTAGAACAACTGAGAACCAATTTGATCATATATTGTAGTCATAAACGGCAGACAGAGATCTCTTTAGGACGTTACCAACAGAAGAGGAACTGATGTGGAAGTGATCACAATCTCAAAGTGGCCAAAGTCAAACTGAAGCTAAAGAAAACAAAACTAGGAGAAAGAAAGAATCTACACTTTGACATAAAACAGAAGACAACAGCATTAGGGGAAAATTTTCCATGGAGTTAAAAGAGCCCTTTAGGAGAAATAAACAAAAGGGGTAATAAATTAGTAGAATGGACAAGCATGAATAATACGATAATCAGGAACACTTGGTTTAAACAACAAACAAGAAGACTGAGGAGATGGAAGAGCCCAGACAATAATACAGTCAATCAAATTGACTACATAATGATCAACAAAATCTTTAAAAGTACACTGCTGTCAGTTAAGGCATTACCAGGAGCAGACTGTAATAGTGATCACATACCTCTAAGGGCAAATAAAAGTCAGACTAAAAATAAAAAAACACACACAAAGAAGTGTCAAAAATATAAGGTTAGATTTGGAACTATCTCAGTCAAACCAGAAGAAAATACAAAGTTATTACTCAAAACACTATTGTAAAAATGGTAAGGAGCAATGGAATATGCTCAAGGACTCCATCCAACAGACAGAAAAGGAAATTATGCCTATGATAAAAGAAGAAAAAGAAGTGAATAACAATGGAGATGCTGCAGTTAATGAACAAAAGAAGAGGGATTAAAAACTGCCAAAAGGAATATAAGAAATTAAATAAAGAAATCAGAGATAAATGCAAGACTGCAACACAATTATGGATAAATGAAAAGTGTAGAAAAATAGAGGAACAACACAATATGGGTAGAAGAATATTTATAAGCTTATAAATGAATTAACTGGTAGGAAAGTTAGACATAAGATAGGGTGCCTAACATCAAAGTGTGGTGATACAATATTGGAGAAACAAGCATTACTGGAAAGATGGACTGAATATATTTCTGATTTATGTGGAGGGACTGATGGACAAGAGGAGGAGGAGTAAAAATAACGAGAAAAAATATAACAAGATAAATAAAGAAATAAGACGCAAATGCAGAGAAGCAAAAGAAGTGTGGTTAAATGAGCAGTGCAGACAGATAGAGGACTCTCATATTAAAGATAACAAAAACATGCACAAACGAATTAATGAACTCACAGGCAGGAAAACAAAATATACCACAGGATGCCTGAAATCGAAAGAAGGTAAAATGTTAATGGGAAAAGAAGACATTGTGGACAGGTGGACAGAGTATATCGGTGAGCAATATAGAGGAGAAAGACCAGAATTAACACCAGATACTGAAAACTGTGAGGGACCACCAATACTTGAAGATGAAATCATAGATGCCATCAAACACATGAAGAAAGGAAAAGCGATTGGGCCTGATAATATAACAATAGAAGAAATAGAGGCACTAGAGGAGACAGGAATAAAAATAATAACCAAGTTACTGAATGACATTTACAACAGTGGTTATATTCCCAGTGACCTGATTAAATCCACGTATATAGCACTACCAAAGAAACCAGGTGCAAAGGAATGTGACGACCACCGGACTATCAGCCTCTCATGTCACATAACGAAGCTACTTCTGAGAATAATTATGAGAAGAACAAGGAAAAAGATAAAAATGGAAATAGCAGATGAACAGTTTGGATTTGTTGAAGGAAAGGGAACACACAATGCCATTTATGCTTTACGAACACTAAAAGAAAGAGCTTTAGAAGTACAGAAAGATCTCTACTTATGCTTCATTGATTACACCAAGGCATTTGACAAGGTGAAACATAATGAAATTATTAAAATGCTTGAAGACATCAATATAGACGGCAAAGACCTGAGGATTGTAAAACATCTATACTGGCAGCAAGAAGCAGCAGTTTGAGTTGAAAATAGAATTGGAAAATATCAACCTATAAAATAAGGGGTGCGACAAGGATGTGTACTATCTCCAGAACTTTTTTCTCTGTATAGCGAGAATATTCTAAGAACAATCATCACAGAACCAGGCATAAAAATTGGAGGATACAATATTAACAACCTTCGGTATGCTGATGACACAGTACTGATAGCTGAGAACCAACAAGACCTGCAAAATCTCTTGGATAAAGTCGCCAAAGAAAGTGAACAGAAAGGCCTTACTTTGAACATCAAAAAGACAGAGACTATGGTTATATCCAAGAAACAGAATCCACCAGCATGCAGTATTAAATTAAACGGAACTGTTCTAAAGCAGGTGCAGAAATTCAAATACCTTGGAGCAGTAATAACTTCAGATGGGAAATGCAGAACAGAAATTAGGAACAGAATAGGCCAAGCAAAGACTACATTTCAGAGAATGAGAAACATATTGACCAACAAATCCTTATCAATGAATGTTAGAAAACGAGTCCTAAAATGCTATATTGAACCTATCTTGTTATATGGAAGTGAATCATGGACAATAGGCAAGTCTGCACAAAAATCATTGGAAGAAGCAGAAATGTGGTTTATTAGAAGAATGTTGCGAATCCCCTGGACAGCAAAAATAACTAATGAAGAATGTATGAGAAGAGCTGGAGAGACAAAAAACCTTGTCAAAAAGATAAGAGAGAAACAATGTACTTTCATAGGACATGCAATGAGAAGAGGGGGCATTGAAAATATTATAAGAACCAGAAAAACAGAAGGAAGAAGATCAAGAGGAAGACCAAGAGAAATGATACTGGACAGTCTGACTGAGCTGATGGCCTGCATGAAGGATCGCGTACTCTGGAGAAGCATAATAGCCAACGCCAGTCGGCACGGCACATGATCATGATGATGATGATGATGTGGAGGGGAAAGACCTCAACTAATTATTAGTACTGAGCTAGAAGGCCCACCAATACCTGAAGAAGAGGTTGTGCATGCAATCAAGAGCATGAAGAAAAGTGAAGCAGCTGACCCTGATAATATCAAAACTGAAGAAATAGAACCTCTCTGTGTCTTTGGAATAAAATTAGTCATCAAAATTGTAAATGATATATATATATATATATATATATATATATATATATATATATATATATATATATATATATATATATATATAATAGTGGAGTAATACCTGATGATATGGTAAAATATATATTTATATCTCTATCTAAAAAACCAGGACCCAAGGATTGTGAAGATTACAGAAATATTAGCCTATCCTGTCACATTACAAAAATATTGCTAAGGACCATAATGAAAAGAATCATACATAAAATAAAAATGGAAACTGCTGACAAACAGTGTGGATTTGTTGAAGGGGAAGGAACAAGCAATGCTATATATATATGATAAGAACATTAACAGAAATAGCATTAGAAGTACAGAAAGATCTGGTTGTATGCTTTACAGACTACACTAAGAAGTTTGATAATGTGAGACATAGGAAGTAATTGAAATGTTGGAAGACATAAATGTTGACAGCAAAGATGTTAGAATAATTACAAGCATATACTGGAAACAAGTGGCAGCAGTTAAAGTAAAGAATAACACAGGAAGATACCAGGTAACGAAGCATGGAGTTAGAGTAGGATGTGTTATGTCACCTGATCTGTTCTCTCTTTATAGTGAAAACACCATAAGATCAATAATAGATAGTCCAGGAATAAATGTGGGAGGATATAATTTAAATATCTTGTTACATGGAAGATACAGTATTAAAAGCAGAAAATGACAAATATTTGCAGGACATGTTGAATACTGTATAACCAGAGAGTAAAAGGAGAGGACTTAGAACATCAAGAAAAGGGAGACAAAGAAAAGAATTGCCAACCACCCTGTAATATGAATATCAATGAAGCAACACTGCAACAAGTGAAAAAATTTAAATACCTGGGATCACTGAAAAACAACTGATGAAAGATGTGTCACAGAAATTAAAAGCAGAATATGCCAGGCAAAAGTAGCATTTCAGAAACTGAAAACCATATTGTGCAATAAGTCATTGTCATCGAATATGAGAAAAAAAGTATTACAGTGTTATACTGAACTTATTTTGCTATGCAGGTGTAAATCATGGACTACTGACAAGCAAATGAGTAAATCAATGGAAGCAACAGAGATGTAGTTCCTGAGAAGAATGATGAGGATCTCATGGACAGCCAAGATAACTAATGAGCAGTGTTTGAGACAAGCTAATGAAAAATGTAGTATAAAAAGGATAAGGAAAAGGCAATCATCATTCTTGGGGCATGTGATGAGAAAAGAGAAACTGGAAAACATCACAACAATGGGCAAACTTGAAGACAGGAGAGGCGGATGATGACCAAGGGAGCAGATGTTAGAAAGCCTGATACTGTGACATGGAAAGAAATCAGCAAAAGTTACTCAGAAATGTATGTCAAGGACCCAGATTTGTGCCAGTATGGCACATTATGATGTGCCTTGAAACACAACATAAAACTGACCATTTCAACCAGGCCACAAAAGAAGTAAAAGGATGCCAAAAAAAAAAAGGATTGGCTAAACTACACAAGACATCACTCATCAAAGAGGAAACTAAAATGAAAGCTACTAAATACGAAACACAATGACTAAACAGACAAGAAAAGCATATACACAAAAAACAAAGAAATGAGCATCATGGCAGCATGACATGTAATTTTTATTTTCACAAATAAAAGAAGCAGAAGCAGCTGCATGCAGCACTGACATGAGAACACTACATGGAAACAATTTTAACATATGACAAGATGGGTTAGCCAAAGCCAGAAGATGGAAAACAAATGAAGAAAATGAAAATTGGAAGACAGAAAAAAACACTTCAGAATTTATTAAACAGATGGAAAACTGATAAATAGAGAAAAAGAAAATTGAAAGATGGAAAGAACACTTCAGATTCTACTAAACAGACCTAAGCTTAAAGTTAAAACAGCTATACCACCAGCAATAGAATAACTTAGATAAATGTAGGATCTACAACAATAGAAGAGGTCAAGACAGCAATAAAGAAACTAAAAGCTGGCAAAATACCAGGTGAAGAAAGAGTAAGCACAGAAATGCTGAAAGCAGTAGACAAGGAAACATTCAAGTATCTATGCAAATGAGGGGAAGTCACTAAGTAACTCGCAAATTGAAATATTTTATCAGTGGCAGTTATCAGGTAGTATTTAAATATATCCTCAGATAGTACCATCATCCAACTTTATAATAGCTGTATGTAGGGGGTGCTGGGAGTTATGTGCGCATGTGCAAAGTAATAACAAAATGGCTACCCAACTGTTAGTGTATACCAAAGAAGAACAGAGAAGTGTAGTGCGATTTTTGTGGGCTAAAGGACATTCAGTTGAGGACATTCATAAGGAAATGATTGCACTTGATGCTGAAAAGTGTTTATCACGTAAAGTGGTCTATAACTGGGTAAAAACATTTTCTCAGGGATGCACCGAAATTGTTGATAAAGTCCAACCTGGCCGTCCTGTTCAGATTGCAACAGAAGCGACTGTGTAACGTGTGAATGAGATTATCAGAGCTGATAGACGAGTAACAATAGACAGAGTAGCAAGTGCAATCAGATGTTCACATGGGTTAGCCTACAGAATAATGCATGAGCAATTGAATTTTCGGAAAGTTTGCTCACGTGGGTACCCAGAGATCTGAATGATGGATACAAAATGAACCAATTTGATTTGTCATTGCAGCATCTCTGTCATTACGTATATGAAGGTGAAGACATACTCCAAAGGATTATTACTGGAGACGAATCTTGGGTGCACCACTACCAACCCGAATCAAAATGTGCCTCAATGCAATGGAAACACCTGTCATCGGCATAAGCAAAAAAATTCAAGATTACAAGAAGTATGCTGACAGTGTGAATTCTGTATTGTACTGTGAAGTTCTGTCGATGCTATGTCACGCAATTCGAAGAAAACGTCCTGGTCTGTTGACAAGAGGTGTGCTTCTCCTTCATGACAATGCCAGACCACATATGGCTCAGTTAACCCAAGAGAAAATTAGCCAGTTGGGTTGGGAAGTTCTTGAACATCCACCCTATAGTCCTGACTTAGCTCCAAGTGATTTTCACCTGTTTGATCCATTGAAAAACCACCTTGGTGGGAGAAGATTCTCAAGTGACAAAGATGTGGAAACAGAAGTAAAAAATGGTTCAGAAATTGGACTCCCATCACTGATTACACGATGGAACAAATGTATCAATGTTGGTGGTGATTACGTTGGGAAATAGGGGAATAATGTAGGTTCAAAAATTAAAAGTTTTCAAATTACTGTCACATTTAGTTTTTTTTTGTAACAGGCATTTGCGAGTTACTTAGTGACTTCCCCTTGTACAAAGCATCTGGGAAAAAACCTGCCAAAAACAATGGAAGATGGGGTTAATATTCAAATTTCCTAAGAAAGGAGAGACAAACATATGCTAAAACCAGAGAGCTATTACATTCTTCTCATTCACCAGTAAAGTTTTCAGCTGAATCATCCTAAACAGAGTCATAACAGTGATAGAAAACAGGGCTAGAAAATAAGAAGCAGGCTTCAGGAAAAACAAATCTTGTGAAAATTGAATATTCACCTTGACACAGTTACCAGAACAATCTAATGATTGGAACAACCCATTGTATTGCATAGACTCTGAAAAGGCACTTGACAGTATAGATCTCTGTGAAAAATCCTCAGGTAGCATGGATTCCCACCAGAAACTATCAATGTCATCAATGTCAAATATCAAAGATGTAATCTGTGGAAGATTCCAAACTGGGGTGAAACAGGGAGGTGTTCTATGGCCAGCACTGTTTGTTCTTGCCACTGACTGAACGATGAGAAAAAAAAAAACAGCAGACAAACATAGGCATCTAGTGATCAGGACGTCAGAGATGACACATAGCACTACTCTCAAACAGACACACGGACATATAAGAAAAGGTAGACTAACAACAAAAGCAAGTAGAACTGGATTACAAGCAAACACAAAGAAGCCCAAACTGTTGAAACAAAATGCTGAAATCATCAGGCCAATCATGACTAATCATTTGCCAACACAGTAACAGTGATTAATCATTTGGCAACACAGTAACAGTGATTAATCATTTGGCAACACAGCAACAGTGAACGTCTATGTCAAGTTAGATGTAAATAAGTGTGAAGGTCTGGGTTTATCTGATATGTCAACATATAGCAGACACACAAGAAATTCCACAACAAATTAGCTCCACTGTTGTAGCAGAAGGTTAAGCAAATGTGCTGCTCCCATGGAAAGATATACTTAAAAGAAAAATAAGACATATTAGGAAAGAATCAGAGCTTCCACTCAGAGTTGAGAATCTTCAAATACTTCATACATACTGAAACATTTGTATTGATGGCACTGATCAGCAGTTGTTTTTTGTTGTTTTTTTTCATGATTTGCAATAGCAGTTTTAACTCACTATATCCTGATACTTTCCACCTGTAACAACTTGCATTTACTGCAAAGAGACTGAAGTGGTTTGCTGATGCGACATTAAAGACTGCCCTCTTATATTTCAACCGCATTTGATCTTTCGTTCTCTTAAAAAGTAAAGATGGCTGTTTCTTCCATTTCATTCAGTTGTTTGGATTCATATGATACCAGCACTGTGGTATCATACATATTTGTTCCTCCAAATAAGGTAGTGAAAACTTTGAGGATCTAGTTGAGCATGCAAACTTTTCTAAAGAAGCTAAAACCACTGTCAAGTATTTTGAGGATTACACACACTGGCCACCAACTACACTGAAGTTGCTGTGCACCAACATTTGTTGTAGATATTTGGAACTTGTACCATCAAACACTACAAGATCAACATCATATCAACAGCAATATTGAAAGATGGCACCACAACTTTTAAGAAACTTGCAGAGCTACTTTTGTTAACATTAACCATTTTTTTTTTAGTATTTAAAAAAGATAACATGATATGTACAATTACAATGTTGTTCAGCTGACTATAGGACATCAGATGAGTTCAAAGCTATGAGGATCAAAACTGTTGCTGTTGCTGACGATCGCAGTATTACAGAAAGTACTGCTTACAATTTTTAATTCCAGACACTTTCTGTGACCTGTATTCTGTATGACAGTAATCTGTGCCACAGAAAGCTTACAACTTTTTCAATAAAGCTATTTTATGATACACTTTTTGCTTGCTACATATCTACTTTACAATTGCATATACATGTTCAGACAGTAACTTATTTCTTATTTCTAAGATATAGGTGATTTTGGCACTGAAATGTAGCACCACACAATTACAGGCTAACTTTGCAGCTGAAATTTTAAAAATCAGCCATTTCATTGTTTGTTGTTGGTAAAACAATCCGGATCCACTTAAAGAAGTTTATTAAATTCACATTCATTTCTTACAAAAAATTTTAATAAATCAAGGTAAACTTCCATGCCTTGTTAAGAGTCTCTGACACTGTTACAATAGAGTCTTTAATGCTTCTACATAGAACTTACTTAACCAGTTTATTGGAGGGAGTGGAGGGAAGGAGAGAACTGACAACACCAGCCAAGAGTTTTATAAGAAGATAAGAAATAGCATTAAAAATCTAAAATGAATTGACCTTTGTACCAGGAGGCAATGAAACATCCATGGATGAAATGTCCACATACCCTTCCTTTCAACTGATATAACAGCAAAGGACTCACCTTAGAGGCAAAAAAAAAAACAAACCAGAAACAAAAACAGAAGAAGAATCCACCTAAGCACAATGTTAAAATACAAGGAACAACCTTGAGACAAGTGCACTCATTCAAATATTTGGGAATGTCAGCAAATAAGATGGGAAATGCACCTCTCAAATAAAGAATTAAATATGCCAAGGGAAAACAGCTTTCAAACAAATGAGAAACATCTTGTGTAATGTATCTCTATCACTGAGCATCAGAAGAAGAGTTCTAAAATGCTACATTGAACCTTTCCCATTTTATGGAAGTGAGTCGTGGACAATAAACAGATCAATGCAGAGATCACTAGAAGCAACAGAGATGTAGTTTCTTAGAATAAGAGTACCACGGACAACTAAGATGATGAACATGAAATGTCTAACAGAGGCAACTGACTAAAGGAACCTAATTAAATCCTTAACAAAATGACAGTCATCAATCACCGAACACACAACGAGAAGGGGAAGGCTTGAAAACACCATAAAAACAGGAAAGATGAGTGGGAAGAAAGGCAGGGAAAGACCAAAATAACATTCTTTTAAAAAAGTATCAACTGAGCTGATGGAAATATCAAAGATCAAGATATATGGAGAAACAAGACTACCAATGCCTGCTGGCATGGTACTTTATGATGATGAAACACCTGCTGAAACAAATGAAGCATTTCAGATAACCAGAGTATACAATATCCTTGGAAAAATTTAGAACAGATGCAATAAAGCAAATCAGGTCAGTGGACAAAGATACCTTTAATGAAATAATACCACAGTTGATACAAAAATTGCTACAAAAATAACACAATCTTCCTCTCAACTCCATATTATCTATATCAGCTATGGATCAGTTAACAACAATGGGAAATCATCACAAAAGAAATAAGATGTTTGAAGAGAACATTAAATGTAACAAGATGAGACAAAATTTAAAATCAGACTATCAGAGCAAGAGTTGGGACAGCACCAGAATTACACTACATCCAGAAACAACAACAACAAAAAAATGGCACAGCTATATTACATGATTACTGCAAGATAGCATGCCTCAGAAAACATTCATGCTAAGAATGGTAAGAAATAAAGAGACCACTCACACACGAGGTGGATGGATGAGATAAAACCTTAAATATCCCATTATACAAAGCAAACTGTCAAGACCTATCAAGACATTTACTTCCTCTCAACATTGAAAGGTACAAAAAGAAGAAAACAAGACCGACTGGAAATATAAATGGCTAGTAAAATGTATGCTAATATATACATGCTGTGCTGAAGGCAATGATGTTGTCAAATTTAGCAGTCACTGACCCATAATTGACATACTAGCATCATGCTTAGTGAACCATAGCCAGTCAAGACCTAGTTTCACCTCTCCATTGATGCCCTCAGTAACAAGCCTAGCCTGGCTAACAGGGTAGGGATTACCACTGTCCTCATGATGGTGGAGTCTGCCAAAGAAGTACTGCATATACCCTGCTTTTCAGCTCAACTCAAGGACTGAAAAAAAATAGCTGCCATAAACCGCTCCCAATCTGATATAATATTGTACTTTAATATTTCACTGCACTGGCTCTAAAGTTTACAGTTTCATGGAGAGAAAGAAGAAGAAGAAAATATGCTCTATTATCAATGCCTTATGAAGTTGATACAATCCTGGATTGTCTGACACAATGAAAGATTACAGATACTACCATCATAGACAATGATATATTCAAGATACAAGCTTTACACTTATTGGAATATCACTACTTCATTAAAGGTATCTCTGTCCAATGACCTGATTTGCTTTATTGATTTACTTGTAGTTTTATGTCATTTAGGTAAATGGAAGATATCTCTGGCTCTGTGAGGTTACTGGAAGATCTCTAATATTACTATTTTTTGTTTAGGCTATTGGAAGATCTGAAATATTTCTAACATTTTGGAGGTTACTGAACGATCGGTAATAGTTATATACTTCTGTTCTGGCTATTGAAAGACTAGTAATATTTCTACCTGTTTGGTGAAGTTTGAGTACAACCTTTCACGAAGTATTTTCTCAGGAAGACGTTTACCATGAGACAGCACTTCCGTCAAGGGGGGGATCACTTCAAATTAACACCACCATAGGCGAAATGAATATGGAGACGTATAGAATGGCTCAAACTGCTATATATCCCTCGAGATTTAAAAAAAAAATCATATAGTGAAAATGCTCATTATCTGCCTGTTTATTTAATTTGTATGCAGAGAAAAATTCAGGGACATTAGTGTGATGTCTGTAATCAGCATCATGATTATTAGGTGTCGTGCCGATTGGCGTTGGCTCCAGAGTTCATGATCCTTCATGCAAGCCATTAGATCAGTTGGTGATCTCCTCTCACACCATCCTGACAAACTGTCCAGTATCATTTCTCTTGGTCTTCCTCTTGATTTTCTTCCCTCTATTTTTCCTGTTGTTATAATATTTTCAATGCCCCCTCTTCTCATTGCATGTCCTGTGAAAGTACATTGTCTCTTATTTTATTTTATTATTATTTTTTTTACAAGATTTTTTTGTCTATCCACCTCTTCTCAAACATTATCCATTAGCTATTTTTGCTGTCCTGGGAATTCGCAACATTCTTCTAATAAACCACATTTCTGCTGCTTCCAATGATTTTTGTGCAGACTTGCCTATTGTCCATGATTCACTTCCATATAACAAGATAGGTTCAATATAGCATTTTAGGACTCGTTTTCTAACATTCATTGATAAGGATGTACTGGATAATATGTTTCTCATTCTATGAAATGCAGTCTTTGCTTGGCCTATTCTGTTCCTAATTTCTGTTCTGCATTTCCCATCTGAAGTTATTACTGCTCCAAGGTATTTGAATTTCTGCACTTGCTTTAAATAGTTCCATTTAATTTTATACTGCATTTTGGTGGATTCTGTTTCTTAGAAATAACCACAGTCTCTGTCTTTTTTGATGTTCAAAGTAAGGCCTTTCTGTTCACTTTCTCTGGCGACTTTATCCAAGAGATTTTACAGGTCTTGTTGGTTCTCAGCTATCAGTACAGTGTCGTCAGTATCCTACTTTTGTAACTGGTTCTGTAATGATCGTTCTTAGAATATTCTTCTTGTACAGAGAAAAAGGTCTGGAGAGAGTGCATACCCCTGTCGTATTCCTTGTTTTATTGGTCGATATTTTCTAGTGTTATTTTCAACTCGAATCTCTGCTTCCTGCTACCAGTATGATGTTTTACAATCTCAGGTATGTGCCGTCTATATTTATGTCTTCAAGCATTTTAATAATCTCATCATGTTTCACAATGTCGAATGCCTTGGCATGTACTTCTAACATTCTTTCTGTTAGTGTTCGTAAAGCATAAATGGCATTGTGTGTTCCATTTCCTTTAGCAAATCCGAACTGTTCATCTGCTATTTCCATTTTTGTTATCTTTTTCCTTGTGAGAGGTTGATAGTCCTGTGATCATCACATTCCTTGATGTCTGTAGTTAGCAACCTAAGACATGCAAATAGCACAGTGCTGCCAGCAGAAATTTTTGACACAAATACACAACAAAATCTAAGAACATGGACTCTAAAAGCCATTCTCAAGGGAGCTATGGAGGGGAGGGCTTGAGGGGCCACAGGCTGAAAGAAATAAAAAAGGACAGAGGGAATTAGGAACTAAAAATCTGTGAGACACATGCTTTTGTATTAAAATTCTCCGATATGCGAAAGTGGGAACAAAATCCAGTTATCTATATATTTACATCTATCTTATATTCTCCCCTTGCCGTTAAACGTCACATAGGGCTCGCAACGCAGTTCGCCAACTTTTCCTGTTTTCGGCGAGCTTTTCAACCTCACCAAGGGATTTTATGCCTATTAATTTGGGCTCTCTTAGCAATGTCCTCTTTAGAGTTTCCCGTGGTCTGTCTCTTTTTCTTCGGCCTGTTGTGTTCCACTTGATACCTTGTTTTGGGATTCTCTGATCGTTTCTTCTCATCACGTGACAAACATATGTCCATCTCCTTTTCCTGATCACCCCTGAGATTGGTTGTTGTTCGCTCGTCTGTCTTATCTCTGCACCGTTCTTGAATTCATTCCACTTGATGCCGAGTATTTTCCTCAGGCATTTGTTTTCAAAAGAGTTTAATTTATTTTATATTTCTTTAGTTGTTTTCCGGCTTTCGCATGCATAAACGAGTGTGGATATTACATTTGAATTGAACAGTCTTAATTTAGTTTTTGTGCTTATAACTTTTGAATACCATATATTCTCAAGATTCTTGAAGATCGATGCTGTTTTTGCAATTCTAAATCCAATGTCTTTTCTGGTGTCACCATCCCGGTCTATGTAGCTGCCAAGGTATGCAAATTGATTGACTTCTTCAACATCTGTGCCTTCTACGAGTATTTTCCCATTTACACTATTTGAGAGATTTAATGGCTCAGTTCATATAGAGCACGTTATCTGCCTTAGTGTGTTTCAGATTTCCCTTACAAGAAGATGGGTCAGTTTTACATGATAATAACTCTCTTAATATGGCATATGTCCTATTCTTCAATGATAATGAATTAATGGAGTATATGTTGTTTGCCAGAAGTATTAAAACCAGTACAAAGAACTACCTATAATAGAGATAGTCAACAGTTACCTACTAGAAAACTCCATTCATTGCAGAATGTAGTTGATCGTCCAGTGGTACAGAAGTATAAATGATTTTATTTTAAAATGTTAAAACTACTTAAAAGTAGGAAGAACTTTATTAATTAACGATCACACAGCTGTGACGTTTTGGTTTACACCTTAATCATACAAAAACATGCAGGACAAAGAAATAGGGAAAGAAGATATACGTAATATATGAATGCTATTCAACAAATATGAATGGAAAAAATGGGGGAGGGGGAAGCAACACTTAGATGTGGCTTGTATAACATTGTAAACAAATGTGATCCATTTAACAAAAGTTGGGTTGGGAGCTAGCTAATAAGGGGGGGGGGGGGGAAGAGTGAAGCTCGTTCCCAAGCCGGGTGGTCTAAAACCAGTCCACTACTAGACCGGACATCGCAGCAAAACTGTTTTGGTTTTTTTTCTTATCAAATTTAAGCTAGGCATAAGAACATTTGGGCAAAAACACCAGACTTAAGGGTTATATTAAAAATACTGAGAAAAGTATTTTAAAGATGTTTATAAACCTCTTTAGTTATCACTAATGCGCTTGATTTGATTTTTAAATGGTTTATTGTTATTTTTTTTACTGTTTATACCCTCCTTACTCAAACCATAAGTTTTAATTAATTTTTTTATCACTTGTCCTTTTTTCATTTTTTTTTATTCCTTCATTCCTCGTTCATTAAATAACTTAATTGTCCAGTCAACAAAAGTTTTAAATATCATCATCATCAGGTGCCGTGCCGACTGGCGTTGGCTATTATGCTCCTCCAGAGTACCCGATCCTTCATGCAGGCCATCAGTTCAGTTGGTGATCTCCTCTCACACCATCCCGTCAGACTGTCCAGTATCATTTCTCTTGGTCTTCCTCTTGATCTTCTTCCTTCTATTTTTCCTGTTGTTATAATATTTTCAATGCCCCCTCTTCTCATTGCATGTCCTATGAAAGTACATTGTCTCTCTCTTATCTTTCTGACAAGGTTTTTTGTCTCTCCAGCTCTTCTCATACATTCTTCATTAGTTATTTTTGCTGTCCAGGGGATTCGCAACATTCTTCTAATAAACCACATTTCTGCTGCTTCCAATGATTTTTGTGCAGACTTGCCTTTAAATATAATCTTATTTATTTCTGATTATTCTTGTGTACTTCACAAATATTAATTTCACTGATTTTTTCCAGCTTTAATTGAAAACCATTAAGAAATTTTAAAAATGAATTTGCAATTAAAAAGTATTAGTCCGTGACAGATATTTAGAGAGATACACATTAGTTCAGTATGTTTAATTGAACCCAAACATACGTTCACGGAAGAATGGAGGATTTGGGGAAAAGAAGGGGGGGGGGGGCTTGAAAGCTGAGAAAAGTTCAAAAGAGGCCACGGCAGAAAAAAAGACTGAGAGCAGCTGGGCTAGATACGAGGGGTGATTGATAAATTCTCGGCATAAGGTACAACCGAATATCTGTGGACAACTTTTTTGGTGTATTTCTCAACATAGTCCTCTAGTTATGATAATCTAGAGAAGACTGTCTTGGAAGGGTACATAATGGAAAAAAAGAAAGAGAGGAAAAACAAGGCGAAGACGGCTGCAGGACATCGTTGATGATCTGCAAATGGATGCATCAGCAGCAGGCCATCTTGCTCACAACCGAGAGGCCTACAAGAGTGCTGTTAGGGAGACAAAGTTTCGCAAAGGACATGAAAATGAATGAATGAGTCCTCTTGCAAGTTTATGCACTTAGTCCATCGATCCTGGAGCATACGGATACCTTATTTGTAAAAGTCAGCATCTTGTGCCAGTAGAAAGTGTTCTACAGCATGAATGACGTCATCATCTGAAGCAAATTTGCGACCACTGAGCTCCTTTTTTAGTTTTGTAAACAAGTAATAGTCCGAAGGGGCCAAATCTGAGGAATAAGGAGGATGTTCAACAACCTGGAAGCCGCATTCATGATGGCAGCCATTGCCACCGCCAACTTGTGAAATAAAGCATTGTCTTGTTGAAAGATAACTCCTCTCGTCAATTTCCCTCGACGCTTTTTCTTCATTTTGACCTGCAGTTGCTTCACAAGATTAGAGTAATAGCCCCCGATGACCGTTCTGGTCTTTTAGTCTACCAATAGCACACATTCTGAATCCCAAAAGATGGAAGCCATTACTTTGCCTGCAGACAGAACCACCCTTGCTTTCTTTGGAGGTGGGGATCCATGATGTTTCCACGGCTTTCACTGTTCTTTGGCTTCTGGTTGAAAATGATGAACCCAAGTCTCATCCATAGTCACAAATTGCTGAAGAAACTTTTCAGGATCTGCAGAAAAATGGCCAAGATTGTCTCTTGACATGTTGAGACGCTGTCGTTTGTGATCAGCTCCAAGAAGTTTCGAGACCTATCGAGCAGAGACCTTTGTCATTTGAAGATCATTGTGAATTATGGCATGAACACGTTCCTGGGAGATGCGCAACTCAGTAGCAATGTACTGCTCAGTTAGTCCTCGATCCTCTATTATCATGTCACGAATTCTGCCGGTGGTTTCATCGGTGGTTACTGTTCTTGTCTTCCTGAACGGGGATCATCTTCCAGACTCTCCTTCCATGTTTGAATTGATCTGCCCATGTCTTCGCTGTGCTGTAGAAGGGGCACTCTCCCCTAGAGTCTCTACCATATCCTCATGGATCTCCTTTGATGATAAGCCCTTGATGCAGATGTAGCGAATGACTGCAGTATGAGAAATGTTATCCATTTTCTGAATTTCTGCCACCCCTTAACATTTCAGTAGCCTGTAAAAAAATGGTTGCAGTTAATTTCTTGAAAATTTGTGTTTAATCTTACATTAATCTGATCTATAAATGCACCTAATATCAACTGTGCGTTTCAAGTATTTTTACCTTATGCCTAGAACTTACTTATCAATCACCCCTCGTATTACATACATCTGAGACACATGATAGCAGATAATGTGATGGCAAGGGTGTCAGTTTGTGTGAGGTCAAGTGTGTCAGTTTCTGTAAAGTCAAGGGTGTCAGGTTCTGTAAAGTCAAGGGTGTCAACTTCTGTAAAGTCAAGGGTGTTAACTTCTGTAAAGTCAAGGGTATCACCTTCTGACATCCAGGAATATCTGGATCACTAAATCTAGTAACTGAAGCAGCAACAGATCTTGAAATCTTTATTCAGCTAATCCAGATGTGCATATTACACTTGAAGGTCATCATCTGGTATTTTCTTTTTCCTTATCCAATTCAAAAATGATTGGAAACTGAAACAACTCATGACCGATATAAAACGTCTAAATGAGAATAACATGACTCCCAGAGGTCTTGTGAGTTGTTGCTTTTTTTGTCAAGGATTGAGTTGGCACTGCACTTTTGATGTGCGTCTTTAGCGATTTAGCCACGAAGGACTGGTATAGGCCGCGACAAGCGAAATTATTTATGTTCTCAATGCTTGTTTCGCATACTCCACAACCACCATGAAGCCTTTTCTGCTGTTTCTGAAAGGCTTTTCAATGCCCTTGCTCTTGCTTGTCCCTTTATGCCCAGTTGCTTACATAGGTTGTATGCTGATGTTGCTACGAATCCTCTCGGTCTCACTTCTACAGCTATCACTTTTGCCCTGACTCCTGCCCCCTGCCTCAGTTGCTTGACCAGGTCATTGTACTTCTCACATTTGAACAGATGTTGCGTCTCTATTCTTGTTTCGTACGGAACCGTAAGCTCAATAATTATTAGTTCCTGTTTTTCTATGGAGTACACTACAATGTCCGGACGCATTCCTGTGTTCTTAATGGCAGTCAGGTATTCTCTTCTTCCTGGTAGGTACGCTATCACATCCCAGTCATTTCCACTATCTAGCAGTGATGGTAAGGGAATGTCCCTGATTTCAATATTCGATGTCGTACCAGCGCCTGTGAAGTATTTAGGTGGGATCTCAACTCTTTTGCTGTTATTTGCTTTATCTTTTACCCTGTCTACAATGACTACTAGTTCCTGCAGCACTCTGTTGTGCCGCCAGGTGTAGCGTCCTTGACCTAATGATACTCTGCATGCTGACAGCACATATTCCAATGTTTGCCTTTCGTTGCAGAGAAGGCACTTTGTGTCTTCTGATAAACCCATTTGTATAGGTTGAAGCCTGTAGGCAGAAGATCATAAGTAGCTCTGATGATGAAGTTAAGTCTCAAGGGTGCCATTTTCCAAATGTCATTCTATGTTAGTGATCTCTGCAGGACTTCCTCCCATGTTGTCCACTGACCTTGCTGTGCCTGTTGGACTGCCTTCTGGACCCGCTTATCATCCTCTGAATTCCTTACTTCGCTGATGATCATATCCCTTCCTTCCTTACAGGAGGCCTTTGACCACCATTTGATTTCACCATGACCAAATCCCCTTTTGTTGGTCTGGGTGTATCCTATTACTTCTTTCAGGTCCTGTGTTTCCCTGGCTGCTGTCACTTCCTCACTTACTTTCCACTTTCGTCCAGTTTTAAGTGTTGGCTGCACTTCTCGTACTACTGGATCTGTAGATTCTTGTAGCATCATTGCAAGCCTTGTCTTTCCTACCTTGTATTCTTCGACCACAGATCTGAACGGTAGCTGCAGTTTGCTCTTCTTGCAGTACAGTGCCACATCAGTTAATCCTGGTGGTTCACCCAGGCACTTTCTTATGGATTTATTTATCTTTCTTTCGACTGCCTCTATTGTGCTGGTACCTACTTCGTAAATGAATAGTGGCCACATCAGTTTTGGAATCAGCATTAACTGGAGGCACCATAGTTTGAACTTTCCCAGTAGCTTGCTTTTGTCTATGATGTTCAGTCTATTCTGTGCCATTTCTTTGATCTGCTTCACCGCGTGTGAGTCTTTAATGGAAGCATCATATACTCTGCCAAAGCTATTCACTGGCTCTTCCCCTACAGTTGGGATTATTTGATTTGCCACTGTGTACGATCATTCTATCACTTTCCCCTTTCTGAGTGATTTAGTGGCTATATTTCCAGTAATGTTAGTACAAGCAATACAGATAATCCTGAAAACAGCAAGAATTATTGTAGCAAGTCAAAAGTTTAGAAATGGCTGCCAGATGCAACCACTGAAGGCACTGATGGACGATACAGCACTGATGGACGATACAGCAGTCGTGGACGATACAGCAATCATGGACGATACAGCAATCATGGACGATACAACAGTAATAACAACTAATGAAGTGCAAGCACGAAGGTGCTATAATGTCGGGACAGCCTCATCATCAAGTTACGACCGTCAGTCCCCAAAAGTTTCACATGACTATTAAAAGTCGGCACGAGAACGGATATTAGAGAGAAAAAATCATTTGAAATTGCAAGCAGCATGTGGAACACCTTTAGATTACGAGGAATGCAAACTAACATATCAAGGTGTAATTGATCTGCAAAGGAAAAGAATAGATGAGAAAGAATGAACAAGAAAGAGAAATGAGCTGTCAGGAAAGATATTTATGGCGAAAGGAGCAGCGGATGTTGTTTGATAGCTTTACTACAGCACATTTTTAGTAAAATATTGAAGACAACATCATTCAATAACGTTATTTCTGGGTGTACTGTCGGAGCAAAAGCTGATGGTGCTTGAGCAGTATGCAAGCACGGAAAAAAGTATCTCCGTGTTCCAACTGAGAACTCAATCACGTGGATCTGAGTGGAGGGATGTAAGAATGAGGCAGTTTTTCGTCTGAATATGGTAGAGACATGTCGCGTGTGAGTTTTCTCTAAAAAAGATGTTTGTTAGGACTTGGTTCGTCATGTAAGTTTTGTAGTTGATTGCCATTGTTAGGACAAATGTGTGTTCAAGTTAGAATGTAGTTTTGCTAGTTGATTGTCCTTTTCAGGACAAAAGGTTGTAAAGTTTAGTGTTGTAAGTTTGTCTTTTTTTTGGGACAAAATATGATTCTTTGTTGCAAGGTTGTGTTTGGAGTTTTTCAGTATATATGAGGTTCCTATGTTTTTTAAATGTTCTATGTTAGTGAGTGTCCAATGGCGATGCTCATAGCCCGGACCGTTTTTCTATCCTTATGGTAATTGTTTTCATCAGTTACACTTAACGTACATTTACAACACATCATCATCATCAGGTGCCGTGCCGACTGGCGTTGGCTATTATGCTTCTCCAGAGTACACGATACTTCATGCAGCTGACGGCTCAATTGGTGATCTCCTCTCACACCATCCTGTCAGACTGTTCAGTATCATTTCTCTTGGTCTTCCTCTTGATCTTCTTCCTTCTATTTTTCTGGTTCTTATAATATTTTCAATGCCCCCTCTTCTCATTGCATGTCCTATGAGAGTACATCGTCTCTCTCTTATTTATTTTTACAAGATTTTTTGTCTCTCCAGCTCTTCTCATACATTCTTCGTTAGTTATTTTTGCTGTCCAGGGGATTCGCAACATTCTTCTAATAAACCACATTTCTGCTGCTTCCAATGATTTTTGTGCAGACCTGCCTATTGTCCATTATTCACTTCCATATAATAAGATAGGTTCAATATAGCATTCGAGGACTCGTTTTCTAACATTCATTGATAAGGATGTGTTGGTCAATATGTTTCTCATTCTCTGAAATGCAGTCTTTGCTTGGCCTATTCTGTTCCTAATTTCTGTTCTGCATTTCCCATCTGAAGTTATTACTGCTCCAAGGTATTTGAATTTCTGCACCTGTTTTAGAACAGTTCCGTTTAATTTAATACTGCATGCTGGTGGATTCTGTTTCTTAGATATAACCATAGTCTCTGTCTTTTTGATGTTCAAAGTAAGGCCTTTCTGTTCACTTTCTTTGGCGACTTTATTCAAGAGATTTTGCAGGTCTTGTTGGTTCTCAGCTATCAGTACTGTATCGTCAGCATACCAAAGGTTGTTAATATTGTATCCTCCAATTTTTATGCCTGGTTCTGTGATGATTGTTCTTAGAATATTCTCGCTATACAGAGAAAAAAGGTCTGGAGATAGTACACATCCTTGTCGCACCCCTTGTTTTATAAGTTGATATTTTCCAGTTCTATTTTCAACTCGAATTGCTGCTTCTTGGTGCCAATATAGATGTTTTACAATCCTAAGGTCTTTGCCTTCTATATTAATGTTTTCAAGCATTTTAACAATTTCATTATATTTCACTTTGTTGAATGCCTTGGTGTAATCAATGAAGCATAAGTAGATATCTTTCTGTACTTCTAAAGCTCTTTCTGTTAGTGTTCGTAAAGCATAAATGGCATTGTGTGTTCCCTTTCCTTCAAGAAATCCAAATTGTTCATCTGCTGTTTCCATTTTTATCTTTTTCCTTGTTCTTCACATAATGATTCTCAGAAGTAACTTCGTTATGTGACCTGAGAGGCTGATAGTCTGGTGGTCATCACATTCCTTTGCACATGGTTTCTTTGATAGTGCTATAAACGTGGATTTAAGCAAGTCGCTGGGCATATAGCCACTGTTGTAAATTTCATTCAGTAACTTGGTTAGTATTTTTATTCTTATCTCCTCTAGTACCTCTATTTTTCTCTATTGTATATTGTCAGGCCCAATCGCTTTTCCTTTCTTCATGTGTTTGATGGCATCTATGATTTCATCACAGTTTTCAGTATCTGGTGTTAATTCTGGTCTTTCTCCTCCATATAGCTCACCGATGTACTCTGTCCACTTGTCCATAATGTCTTCTTTCCCATTAACATTTTATCTTCTTTTGATTTCAGGCATCCAGTTGTATATTTTGTTTTTCTGCCTGTGAGTTCATTAATTCGTTTATGCATGTTTTTGCTGTCTTTATTATGAGAGTCCTCTATCTGTCTGCACTGTTCATTTAACCACACCTCCTTTGCTTCTCTGCATTTGCGTCTTATTTCTTTATTTATCTTGCTATATTTTTCTTGGTTATTTTTACACCTCCTCCTCTTGTCCATCAGTCCTAAGATGTAGTCTGCCATCCATTTATTTTTAGGGGCTTCTTTTTTCTGTGGTATTATCTCCTTAACAGTTTGGTAGATAGAATATCTTAACATTGCCCATTGTCCATCTATACTATTTATCTTTGCTATTGCATTGTATCTATTTGTTATAATAACTTTGTATTGTTCTCGCAGTTCTTGGTCAATTTTAAGGAGTTTTGTATTCAATTTGATGTTTCTCACTTTTCTGCATGCTTTCTTTAGCTTTATTCTAATTTTTCCACAGAGTAGATCATGTTCAGTATTGCAGTCAGCTCCTGACATGGTTTTTGTGTCAGTAATGCATTGCGGAATCGTTTGTTGATTAATATGTAGTCTATCTGGTTAAAAGTCTTTTTGTCTGGGCTGCACCACGTTTGTAGTCTTCGGAGATGTTGTTTGAACCAGGTGTTTCCTACAACCATGTTATATATCTTGCCTATTCAATTAATTTACTACGTCTGACATCCCCCCCCCCCCCCCCAGTCCACAGTCACCAACGATGTCTGAATTTCTTTCTTTATCAACTTTAGCATTAAAATCTCCCACAACTATAGTAACTTCATGTGACTTTATGTGTTTTATGTCTGTCTCTATGTCATTATAAAATAGCTGTACATCTTCTTCAGAACTTTCAGATGTTGGAGAGTACACTTGTATAATATTTATATTTATTGATAGTCCTTTCAGTTGGGCTAGCAGGACTCGGTCCGAGATGTTCAAATATCCTTTATTTGTCCTTGCTGTTTGTTCGTCAAATATTATCCCTATTCCTCGTTCATGTTTCTCACTTCCTGAATATATTATTGTATATTTATCAGAGTTTATCTTCCCTGCACCTGTCTATCTAACTTCATTCATTCCTAATATGTTGATCTTCATCCTTTCCATTTCCTTCTTTACATTTTCTAATTTTCCAGCCTGGAATAAAGTTCTAACATTCCATGTTGCTATTTTGAACTTGTTAGTTTTGCCACCAGTAGCTTGATGACGATCTGGCCTCACCTGTGGCTCGTGAGCTGCCCTACAGGACGAGGCTGTTCAAGAGGGACATCCATTAATGTCGTTCATGGCAAATCTATTACTCTGAATAAGCATAATTGTTCTTGGGAGCTACAACAGTGGTATCCCGTTGCCTTCTGTCGGTTTGTGTACGGACTCTCTGCTAGCCTTTGGACTCCCTGTCCTACCCGCAAGACAGCAGGAGCTAGAGGTTTTAAGACGCCTCTTACCCGCCTGGTATTCCCTTCACTGAGCACCTGAGGCACTTTATAGTAATAGAGCCACCTACTACCCAGCGTCGCTCTCTGAGTCTACCGCCAGTTGGTCCGCACCTATTTATTTGGGTAAATCATTATTCACAGGGATCCTCTATATCTGGAGGATTTTCACCATCCGCCACCTGTGACGCGCTGGGTTGGGGATTTACAACACACATTTAACAAATGGGAATTCATTATTAAACGTTTGTGAGTTATCAAAGGTACAGTGCCCGTTAAATCTTGTGATAATTGGATTCATGTTGAGTGTCAACTGTGGTGTTGAATGACTTGATTACATGTAACTGGTCATGTTCGTGTATGGATATGTAATGGTTATTGTCCTGGGTATTCCTGTGTCACACGGAGTATATCGATGTGACGTCTGTTGTGTCAATTGTGTAGCAGTCAAGAAAATCTGCTCAGTAAATAGTGACGTTTGTAACAATAAAATAATTTTTTCCATAATGGGAAAAAGAAAGAGAGGAAGACCAAGGAGAAGATGGATGCAAGACACCGTTGATGATCTGCAAATGGATGCATCAGCAGCAGGCCATCTTGCTCACAACCGAGAGGCCTATACGAGTGCTGTTAGGGAGGCAAAGTTCTGCAAGGGACATGCAAATGAATGAATGAATGACCCAGTTCAGTACTCTAAGACGGTAGCTGCGCGCGCGCGCACACACACACACACGTATTAGCACAGTACAGTACAGGGTGTGGCAAAAATGTGTTTAGTATTTAAACTGGACAGGGATCAATAAATGTGAACACAACTGATTAAGCAAACTCTCAGAAAATACTGCATGTGACTTTACTGCCCGTCACAGAAAATACTGCATGTGACTTTACTGCCCGTCACAGGCTCCATGGGCAATGGAAACCCCGGAGGATAATTTATAAAAAAAACAAAAAAAAAACCAGCGCCTTAGGCGACCTAGCATGTTCCATGCCTCGAACAGCGAAGCTGGACAGTCATCAAGTATAGTGGATTGATCAGTGTATGTTTGTAAATTTGTGTCAGTCCGTTATCAACATTACCTTATTGGCATGGGGTCAAGGGCCGCGGGACATGCGCAGTGTCAATGTAGGTCATTCGCCGCGCGAAGGAGTGTGAATAGACACAGCCGTTAGATCAGTCGGGCTGTGTTGTATGAGACTGCAACGTGTTTCACTCTGAGGTTACCTTAAAGATAGTTTTTCTTTTTTTATTTGAAGATCTGTAAAGTTATGAAATATCAATTCTTACTCAATCAATCAATCAAGTGCCGTGCCGCGAGGCGTAGGCGATCATTTTTCTCCACAATTTCCTGTCTTTAGACTTGATTATGAGATCCGCCGCTGACTTTCTTCCTAGTCACACTGACATCCCATCCAGTAGCTTCTCTCTGTGTCCTCCTCTGTCTCCTCTTCCCTCAATTTTTCCAGTTGCCATAATGTGTTCCAATTTTCGCTTGTCTGCCTCTGATCTTTGCTGTAATTTACCTTTTAACTCCAGCCTCTTTCAGAGTTCTTCGTTGGTTTTCTTAGCTGTCCATGGTACCTTCAACATCCTTCTTATGAACCACATTTCCATGGCCTCCATTTCTCGCTATACTCTTTTATTCATGGACAATGCTTCACATCCATAAAACAAAATTGGCTCGATGTAACATTTAAGTACTCCGAATCTTGTTTCTTTTTTATATGGATCTGTTGCACAAGATGTTTTTTTTTTTATTTTCTGGAATGCTGACTGGCAATTCTTACTGGCTGAAGATAAAGAAAAAAAAAAAAACAGAAACGCTCAAATGCATATTTATGTCTAATGGGCACAGAACCGTTGCCCTGATTAGTCATGCCAGAAAAATTCTATTAAAAATCATAGTGGGTATACTTCGTAAGAAACAGAAGAAGTCAACGTGGTCCAAGCTGGTTTTAGACAAAGAAGAGGATCAAGAGATCATATATTCAATATAAGATTAATACTAGAGAAATGGAGGGAATTTAATGTGAATCTATATTTATCTGTTATAGACTATTCAAAGGCATTTGAATGTGTACAGCACCAGAAACTTTGGGAAATAATCCAGCACTTGAGGGAAAACTTCGGTAAGAGCAGGCAGGATTTAGGAAAGGAAGATCATGCATAGACCACATATTTGTACTTAGACAAATATTAGAACAGGCAAATGAGTGAAATAGCACAGCATATGAATTGTTTATAGATTTTGAGAAAGCCTTTGACAGTGTCAACAGAGAGTGTGGAAAATCCTAAGATGGCATGGCCTCCCCCATAAGATAATGAATGTCATCAAAGCCCTATACGAGGGTTTTCAGTGCAAAGTGATCTGTGGAGAACATACCTCCAGCAGCTTTAGGGTACAAACAGGAGTGAAGCAGGGATGTGTACTATCACCAACATTATTTATCTTGGCAGTAGACTGGTTAATGAAGGAGGCAACATCAGACAAACGCAGAGGATTACAATGGACCCTTGACATAGTGCTGGAGGACTTTGACTGCGGAGGACATTTGTCTAGTATTAAGCAGCCACAAAGATATGCAAGATAAAATAAACAAGCTAACTCAGAATGCAAACAACATAGGACTAAAGATCAATGTAGGAAAGACAAAGTTAATGAACACCAGAAATGTACTCAGAGAAGACAGCAAGTTATTGGAGGAGGTCAATGAATTTGTATACCTTGGCAGTAGAGTAGTAGAAAATGGAGACAGCACAGAGGACATCAACAGCAGGCTTACTAGAGCAAACCAGGCTTTTGCAGTGCTGCAGACTGTATGGAAATCTAAAAAAACTAAGCATAAATACGAAAATCTGGTATTTAAGAGTAATGTTTCTATGGAATTGAATGATGGAAAATCACCAAAAACCATAGAAAACAAGTTGAATTCTTTCCAGACTAAATGTTTACGAAGAATTAGAAAAACATTTTGGCCAAACACCATAAGAAATAACATCTTGTTGGCAGAAATGCAGATGAAGCCAATGACAGCAATTATTGAGAAAGACGCTGGCGATGGTTGGGACATGTGCTCCGAATGACTGACAACTCACTACCAAAAATAGCACTAAGATGGACACCACAGGGGAAAAGAAGTAAGGGTAGACCGAAAGAGACATGGAGAAGAACAACGGAAAGGATGTTGAGCAATAGAGGGCTCACCTGGGCAAGAGCAGAAAAAAAAGACAAAGGACAGGCACTTGTGGAAAACCCTTGCGGAAGCCCCATGTGCCCTGGGAACTTGAGGTTCAGAGAGAGACGTCATGAACGTTTAGAGAAGATCGTCTTGGAAAGGTACATAAAAGGAAAAAGAAAGAGAGGAAGACCAAGGAGAAGATGGCTGCAAGACATTGTTGATAGTCTGCAAATAGATGCATCAGCAGCAGGCCATCTTGCTTACAACCAAGAGGCCTACAGGAGAGCTGTTAGAGAGGCAAAGTTCCGCTAGGGACATGCAAATGACTGACTGGGCACAGATTTTATACTGAAGATAGGGTTAAAGTTATCTGTTTCTAGTGGGCTTTAATAATGTGTACATTTGAGAACATACTTACTGAAACACTTCTTCATGTGATTTGTAATGAAAAGCACATATTGTGAATTACGTTTAGTTATTTTAAGTTGATTTACGTTTAGCTATTTTAAGTTGATTTGCGCATGCTGATATATCGATTTTGATACTTCTGATTTGGTGGTTGAAACTGACAATACCTCGCAGACTTAGAGCTTGACTTGAGACTTGAATGTAGAGTGGCTTGAGACTTGAATATAGTAGCTTTAGACTTGAATGTAGAGTGGCTTGAGACTTGAATATAGTAGCTTTAGACTTGAATGTAGTGACATGAGACTCGAATATAGTAGCTTTAGATTTGAATATAGTGACATGAGATTTGAACATATTAGCTTTAGACTTAAATGTAGTGACATGAGATTTGAACATAGTAGCTTTAGACTTGAATGTAATGCCACGAAACTAGCCATGAAGGATTTGATCTTTGCAACCGATGCCGTGAAGCTGTTAAAGTATAACACTGTGGCAGACTGGGGTAGGTTACCGTGGCTATTTTTGGATACACGGAGTAGAACTAAAAAAAAAAAACAAGAAAAGGTGCTATGCTTCTTTAGCAGATTCCACCACCATGGGGGCAGGATCAGTCATGTTACTAGGGGCACCACCGGAGAGTGGAACAGAGTTGCGGTTAATTATGGTCCACCATCCTTGACTAGACAGTCAGCTATCAGACTGCTGTACTGCACGCATCTTCACACCTTCCTAACGTAAACACAATGCATTCTCAGGAACCATATATATATAAAATAGCCATGGAAGATGATGTAGACCTCTGAGAAGTATCTCACAACAGCAATTATTTTAATGAAGCAGGCACTCACAACACTGGACAAAGGAGCAAATACTGCTCGCTCACTCACTCACTCACTCACTCACTCACTCACTCATATTCTACAGCTTTCTCGGGATCATCTTAGACAGAAGTCTGTCCTGGATAGTCCAGTTTGAGATTAATCAATCACGGGCGCAGTGAAGGATGTCCGTCACGAGTAAACTTGCTGGAACAAACCTATGGAGTAGACGAGAGTGTGCATTAAAAAACAAATCACCTAAAATAAGGCAGGTACGACCTGCATTAGAGTACTTTCTTGAGAACAAAATGACAGTCCAGCATCTGCTACAGGACTGCTCTGCTAAAGAGGAGCAAAGAAGACACTACCAGTTCAGATCAAGTTGTATGAGGTGTTGATGACTATGACGGACTGTTGCGTTTTTCAGGCATATTCAAACTGAGGGATCATAGATAGTAGACGCTAAGGGATCCTATCCGTTAAAAAAAGTTAAAAAGAAAAGAACAAAATGTTATAAGCACAAAAACCAAGTTAAGATTATTCAATTCATATATGATATCCACCCTCATTTATGCTTGCGAAAGCTGGAAATCAGCTAAAGAAATAGACAAGGAATTAGACTCTTTTGAAAACAAATCATCATCATCATCATCATCATCAGGTGCCGTGCCGACTGGCGCTGGCTATTATGCTTCTCCAGAGTACACGATACTTCATGCAGGCCATCAGCTCAGCTGGTGATCTCCTCTCACACCATCCTGTCAGACTGTCCAGTATCATTTCTCTTGGTCTTCCTCTTGATCTTCTTCCTTCTATTTTTCCTGTTGTTATAATATTTTCATTGCATGTCCTATGAAAGTACATTGTCTCTTTCTTATTATTATTATTTTTTTTTTTTTTTGTTGACAAGATTTTTTGTCTCTCCAGCTCTTCTCATACATTCTTCGTTAGTTATTTTTGCTGTCCAGGGGATTCGCAACATTCTTCTAATAAACCACATTTCTGCTGCTTCTAATGATTTTTGTGCAGAACTGCCTAGTGTTCATGATTCACTTCCATATAATAAGATAGGTTCAATATAGCATTTTAGGACTCGTTTTCTAACATACATTGAATGAAATGCAGTCTTTGCTTGGCCTATTCTGTTTCTAATTTCTGTTATGCATTTCCCATCTGAAGTTTTTACTGCTCCTGGGCATTTGAATTTCTGCACGTGCTTTTTAGAATAATTCCGTTTAATTTTATACTGCATGTTGGTAGATTCTGTTTCTTAGATATATAAACCATAAACTATAAACCATAGTCTCTGCCTTTTTGATGTTCAAAGTAAGGCCTTTCTGTTCACTTTCTTTGGCGACTTTATCCAAGAGATTTTACAGGTCTTGTTGGTTCTCAACTCTCAGTGCTGTGTCGTCAGCATACCGAAGATTGTTAATACTGTGTTCTACAATTTTTATGCCTGGTTCTGTGATGATCGTTATTAGAATATTCTCGCTGTGCAGAGAAAAAAGTTCTGGAGATAGTACACATCCTTGTCGCACACTTGTTTTATAGGTTGATATTTTCCAGTTCTATTTTCAACTCGACTTGCTGCTTCTTGCTGCCAGTATAGATGTTTTACAATCCTAAGGTCTTTGCCGTCTATATTGATGTCTTCAAGCATTTTAATAATTTCATTATATTTCACCTTGTGAATGCCTTGGTGTAATCAATGAAGCATAAGTAGATATCTTTCTGTACTTCTAAAGCTCTTTCTGTTAGTGTTCGTAAAGCATAAATGGCATTGTGTGTTCCCTTTCCTTCAATAAGTCCAAATTGTTCATCTGCTATTTCCATTTTTATCTTTTTCCTTGTTCTTCACATAATGATTCTCAGAAGTAGCTTCGTTATGTGACCTGAGAGGCTGATAGTCCGGTGGTCATCACATTCCTTTGCACCCGGTTTCTTTGGTAGTGCGATAGATGTGGGTTTAAGCCGGTCACTGGGCATATAACGACTGTTTTAAATGTGAAAACAAATGCCCCAGAAAAAATACTTGTAATAAAGTGGAAAAAATTCAAGAACAACGCAGAGATAAGTCAAATGAGCAAACAACAACCTTTCTCATGGGTGATCAGAAAAAGAAGATGGACATATGTTGGCCATATGATGAGAAGAAACAATCAGAGAATACCAAAACAAGTGGAGCACAACAGGCCGAAGAAAAAGATGTCGACCATGTGAAACTCTAAAGAGGACACTGTTAAGAGAAGTCAGTTTAGTGGGCATAACATTCATTGATGATGTTGAAAGACTCGCGGAGTACAGGAAATCTTGGCAAGCAACTATGCGAGCCCAATGTGACGTTTAACGGCATGGAATGATGTAAGATATAAGATGCTACATAAATACATATATGGCTGGAAACGGGACGCCCTTGTGTGTACCTGTCTCCTCGCCTGTATTATTCAGGTAGTTTCTTTTGCCCACACAGTTGCAGGCCAGGTAAAGCGTGTCATACTTGCCCCCAGCGCTTGATTATGTATGTGGGTGGTGCTAGACTGTGTCGAACTAGTCAGACAAGTTCAGTCACGGACCGGTATATGTGTTTTCTCGTGGTTGTTGTACTGGAACAGAAAACCTCATAAAACTCCAGAATTATTCCATGATCTCACGTGCACACTAGGCATGGCATGAAAACAAAGTAGTTGTGATATTTGTTAGATTTACTTTGATAAACTTCATAGTTTATATATCCTTGGTGATAGTATCTGTGATAGAAAAATATATTAACTTCCGATCATATTATGCGGTTCAGAGTTGTGCTAGCATGTTTTATATCTCATGAATGCCATTTCATTCACACTCTCTGCATTACTACCACGTGTGTGCACTTCCTCGAGACAAGTTTCTCATGAGATAATATCCAGAACCAACTTACAGAAAAAGAAAGATTCTTGAAACGACAGATTTAGTCACTGATAAGGGTAATGAGACATTTTTATGTGCTTCAAATAATGTAGCACGTTATCAATAGCCTTCTTACATGTATAAATGTTATAAGTCGTTCTCATTCGATTTTAAAGGATACACTGAAATACTTTATGTGACGGTATGAGATGGTCGATTATGTGAGGGTAAATCTGTCGATTTTATGACTGTAAATTTGTAAATTTTATGGGGGTAAATCGGTCGATTTTATTAGGGTACATTTGTCAATGTTATGAGGGTAAATCGGTCGAATTTATGGGGGTTAATTAAAGGAATAAATTTGCATAGCAAAATTTTTTGTTGTTGATATTTTACATGGCCAAAACAGGACGTGGGTGTGGTAAATGTTCGGAAAGTAAGGTTACAGTGGTTACAGGAACCATATTAACCCATATCACTTGTGAACGAACATTCTGTTTTCACCAGAAGTTGGTCCGTGGTTAACTTTGAGAAAACTTTGACTATCCCAGGAATGAAAATAGCAATGATCATGCTGTTCATGGTTTCCTGCATAACTGTTGGAGTATCTGCGCAGACAGGTAAGTCTGTATGTCTGCCTGTCTGTCTGTCTACCTGCCTGCTTGCCTGTCTGTCTGTTACATTTGTAACTTTGTAACTATCATCTCTGTATTTATCAGTT
This sequence comes from Achatina immaculata, assembly GCA_009760885.1. Taxonomy (NCBI): domain Eukaryota; kingdom Metazoa; phylum Mollusca; class Gastropoda; order Stylommatophora; family Achatinidae; genus Lissachatina; species Lissachatina immaculata. The sequence goes on along the minus strand of CM019706.1, from coordinate 11,539,227 downwards.
CATATAATAATTTTTCTATCTGATAATATGCCCTATAGTCGGTCTAAATTGCTTGTCTCTCTGCATATCTAAGCATCTCCCCGTGGTCACGAGTACAACTGTTTGTTGTTCTAATAGGTTTATCTGTCTATGTGTCTAATCACACTGTCTGTCTGTCTAACCACAATGTCTGTCTGTCTGTACTACTAACCACCGGCTGTCTAACTGCATCATCCTTGGGACCTGTCTTTCTAGGCGTCTATCATATTTAGCACCTCCGAAAGACATAGTACATGATCAGTACATTTGAAAAAGTAGCAAAAACTTGTATCACAATCAAAGGTGCATTTTTCTGTACAGTAGCTGATTTCTTGTTAAATTAATGATAACTGAAACAAAAACAAAGATAACTCACTTTACATCAAATACAAAGTAATCAAATTTAGTAGAAAATCTACAACATGCAAACGTTTAGGTGTGTTTACATCAGTGTATAGTACAGGGAAAAGCAGAACAATGAGGGAAAAAGAGAATACATAAGTCAATACATACTAAGAAAAAGTATCGATATATTTTCCAATAATTCTTCCTAAAAGATCAATTTTTGTTGAGACAAACTTACCACTGATGCAGGGAATATAAAACTGCAAGTCATTCGTAGCTGTAATGTGTCAAATTAAGAACATCTGGATTAATGAACTAGTAGCTTAGCACAAATTGTTTTGTTTCCTTTTTGTGTATCGACGCTAAAAGTTGATTACCTCATATTTTGACAAGTGAATGTATATTGTATAATACATTTTTATAATATATAATTATATTCATTCATTCCTTTGCATGTCCCTTGCGGAACTTTGCCTCCCAAACAGCACTCCTGTAGGCCTCTCGGTTGTGAGCAAGATGGCCTGCTGCTGCTGCATCCATTTCCAGATCATCAACGATGTCCTGCAGCCATCTTCGTTTCGGTCTTCCTCTCTTTCTTTTTCCCATCATGTATCCTTCCAATACGGTCCTCTCCAAATTATCATGACGTTTAATGTGGCCAAAATATTTAAGTTTTCTCTCTTTAATCCTCTTTACTAGCCAGCCTTCTTCAATATTAAGCTCTTGTAGTATAGATATATTTATATAATTATATATATAATTATATTATGTAATAATTATATATAATATATAATTATAACATAATTATAATATAGTTTTTATAACTTTTATAATACATTTTTACCAGCGAAATCAGTTCAACCATATATGCTAATATATATTGTATCTACAAGAAGACGATGTGAAAGAAAACTGTAAACCAATAAAATACACTGCTCTTATCTATTATCTACATGGCACTGACAGTAAAATACACCGCTTTTATCTATTATCCACATGGCACTGACAGTAAAATACATGTTTTTATCTCTTATCTACATGGCACTGACAGTAAAGTACACTGCCCTTATCTATTACGCTGGCCAACACATATTTTTGTGCCTCAAATGTTAGGCCTGATTCTGAGTATATTTGGCCTGCTGATTCAAAAAAAAAAAAATGGTACAAGTTTTTCCCTATTAGCTTTAGTTTTTGAGATACAGAACATATGGCATATACCATTCTTCACTCTGCTCACCTATATCGTGCTACCAAAGTTTCATTAGTTACGTTTTATCCTCCAACCACCATATATTTCCTCAAAACCCAGTCTTTTCATGCCTAGTGTTCATATTTGGCTCTACTATCCCGAAGACATAAAAAGCAAGGATACTTTGCGTAGCCACTTTGTTGACCAAGGAGAAAATTAGCCATCTTCAAGTCTACACAAATCACCCATTGATGTTCTTGATAATTTATCTTTTCCAAGACTAAAGAGATGGCCTTGTACTCTTCTTTCATCCTGTTGGAATGTATGATTGGAACAGAACAATATTTGTTGCCATTATTTAAAAGAACACATTTCAAGCTACGTTTTGAACTGCCGATGAAATGACGGCACTCAGTTTGGTTATATTCTGAAAAAAAAAATGTCTTCACAAGGTTTCCAATGTCACTGCAGAATACTAAGCTGTTGTCTTCGGTAAAGAATGACAGCAAATCCTTTTCTCTCCTTCGATAAAATGTAAAATGCAATTTTCGTTCCAGGCTGAAGTACATTCATTTTCTTTACTCTGGAGGCAAGAAATTCAGAAGACTCCTTGGAAAGATTTAAGTCCCTGATCAGATCATTCAATTCATTTTGATCAAAATGATCACTGTGTGAAGTTGTTTGAAATTCACTGTCACTGCCCTCACTTTCTTTACCTTGTACGATATCAGACATGTAAGACGTATCCTCTGAGCGCTGTGGTAGTTCAAGTAAAAGTGGAACAGGTACAACATCCAGGTGCGGACCAGATCTCCTGGCTGAAGGTACATCAGGGTAAAACCACTTGTCATGATTATTTCGATTGATGCCTATGATATTAAGAATACAAAGATAACAGCCATCGAAGTAATTTTTTCAGTTCCCTCCACACCATTGGTACTCCAAATTTCTAGCAGCTTCTCTTTCCATTGGCCACTGGCGCAAATGCTCAGTACAAGTTTTGCATACAACATGAGGAGCCCATGGCTTATCTTGATCTCCAAGCTTGACACCAAAATAACCCACGTATGCTCTTTTTTACAAACTCAGAAACAGATTTCATACTTGTTTTCAGTGTGTACTCCCCACAAATATAGAAACATACGTCGGGGTGATTCAAGCAGCTCCGTCTTGAAGTATCCACAACATCTGCAGCGTTCCACGTGCATACATGAAATGATAAGAGTGTGAATATACACACACACCTCCTATACGATCATAACTATTATACATCGCAACTGTTTTAGACAGACCAGGTTGAGAAACATTTGAAATACAAATTTATGTAGTCTAAGAACACCATGATTTATCATCTTAATTTTTTGTATACTCGTAATTATGTAATAAAACATAACAAAAGCGATTTTGTCATTTGAACTATACATTTTTATGCCAGTGTGCATTATAGGAAAGGAAGTAGACGAATAGTTGTGAAACAAAAGTCACTGTACAAAAAAAAATTGTGAGTAAATTAAATACATACATTTCCCATGTCAAATAAGACAGCTTGTTATGGCATCCCAGTTCTGCAGAAGTGATTTGTTAAAGAGCGGACTAAAATTTTTATAAATTCAACCATATCTAAGAAACTAGAGCCAGTGACAACCATGTCTAAGAAACTAGAGCCGATGCCAACCATATCTAAGAAACTAGAACTGATGCCAACCGTATCTAAGAAACTAGAGCCGATGCCAACCGTATCTAAGAAACTAGAGCTGATGCCAACCGTATCTAAGAAACTAGAGCTGATGCCAACCGTATCTAAGAAACTAGAGCTGATGCCAACCGTATCTAAGAAACTAAAGCCGATGCCAACCATATCTAAGAAACTAGAGCTGATGCAAACCGTATCTAAGAAACTAGAGCTGATGCCAACCGTATCTAAGAAACTAGAGCCGATGCGGTCTGTCCAATGGAATTTTCTGAATCAGTGCCCCAAATAAGCCCAGGAACAGGCCCAAAAACCAGGGCACCAAGAAAAAAATTGTTGTTGGGCTGTTTTATCTACATGACACTGTCAGTAATATTCATGACACACGCTATAATTTACACAAGTTTTCCTAAACCTTTTTTTCTTTTGACTTTGCTTTTTTTCTGTGACCTACTCCCCCCTCCCCCTTACAAATCCTCCTAGTGGAAAAATAGCCTCTTCCCCTGTGAACTGACTATTTGTTTCTATTTGTACTGCGTTTATTAATGCGGCTTGCAACACACAGTTACATACACAGTTTTATTGTTAGTGGGATTATTACATAGTCAATGTGACCCTTGCCTTTGGTGAAGTGATGCAAGTTTGTTTTTTTTTTAATATCAGGTTCAGCTAAGGAAAGTGGTTAACGCAGATCATATCTGCTCACTATGTCCAGGCATGTGCGCATTTGTTAAATCTTCTTCTTCTTCTTCTTTTTCTTCGAAGGGAAGAATGTAAGACGGGCCTGCGTGCCCAATTCTTTACCCTTTAAAAATAAAAATTATTCATTCATTCATTCATTCGTTTGCTTTTACCACAAAGATCGGCCTTTGCTACTAATGAATTTATTGCTGTGGTCCTTGAAATAAATCTCATTTAGGATGGAGGCTCAGCGCATTAGGAGCTGTGGCCTAAATTCCTGGTGGGTCACAGAATCGGAATTGTGTGACACTGTGGTTTTCGTTGCATCAGTGAGCTTCGAGTTGGACTTTTCTCAACGGAACCTCTACGTGGTTTGGATATGAAATCCACCGGGTGAGATGAGACTGCCAAAATTAGGCTACACTGGTCCAGTGTCTCCGACTTCTGCGTTTGGTGGTCGTGGCCGCTACCCTTCCAGGTGGTGACCAGAACGTAGCTTTTGTCGAGGAGGACGAATCTTCGCTACGTGTCAAGTTTCACCCCTGGGTTAAGCTGATTTAGGCATATTGTCCCAGTTCGGGTGTACATAGGACGCGGCCGGCCTCTATAGCACAGGTGCCGTGATATGAATAGCCTTCACAGTGAGACTACTGGCCATACCGATTAAACTTTCACTTAAGCCTTTGCATCACTTTTTCTTACGGCGCCGCCGCACGGCAACCCTACTCACATCTTTCTTCACTGGCCTGGAGTAGTTTCACCCCACGCATGACAGCCGAAGAATCTCGCCATCAGGCATGTTAACAAACAACTCACTCGACTGAAACCTGAATGTACCAAATATGACTTTGGAAATGCCATGAAAAATAGTTTTCCCTTCTCCCAAAGTGGTAGAAACATTTTGAAAGCTGCAGTATTTACCAAAAAAAAAATATTTCTCTCGTTTAAAAATTGCTTGGGCTTCAATATCGTTGTATAACTCGATGAATAAAGGTAGACAGATGTGTATGGTTCAGTTTTACAAACGACCGACGGAATGACGAAAGTGAGAAAAAACACAAATGGCAGAAAGTGTGAAAGTAAGATGAGAATGTATAAATGAAAAAATGAAAAACATACAACATCCAATATTTCGGCGGCAGCCGTTTTCGATGATTACATACAAGAACAACATAAATAAAAAGAAGAAAAATAAAAAACGTAGCTTTGTGGCATTAAGGTAGTATACTGCCTGACCAGTGTGCTACACAGCAACACTAAGCAATAACTGCTAAAGAAGTACTTCGCAAATGTGTGAACCGCTTACCCAGATACCAACTGGTTTACACTGCTTTTCTATCTCAAGTGATTAAATCTGAGATTTTGCAATTTGTAAATAAGAACGGATACATTTCAACAGTTTGAAAACCACTGGACACCCAATTTGGTAACAGGAAAAAACACATGTTTATTATGGAGAGAATGGGTGGTGATAAGTGAGGATGTGGTAATATATTGAATATCCAGATGATTTAACCGATCCTCTCCTCGACGAGAACTAGTTCGCCATATAGGGAGGGAGTGGGCATCTCTCACTCTCAGACAGGATAGCAGACATACAGCATGATATAATATAGAGCCAACTTACAGTCTCAATGAAAGTTTCCAAGGATCCTCAAGAAAAACATCACATAACAAATTATCGGACTTAACAAGTACTGCTAGGTCTCAAAAGAGAGCTATTTTCACATTCTTCAGTTTACATCTCTATGATCGGCAACTGTAGCAACATCAAAAACACACGTGGATCCATGAAAAAGCTGATACCTCAACGTTCATATCTTTCTACTCCTATCACAACTTCAGCTATAAAAAAATCACAATGATCCATATCTTACAAGTGACTGACTGACCATACGAAAAACTTTCGTTACAAGATCCTTTTACCTAAAATTTCCGTGCTTAAATATAATCCACAATTTCTACTCTTTTTTCTTCGTGAACATTCCTTCACGAGAAAAACTAAACTTAGTGCAGTAGCCTGTTTACTGACCTTCGGCTAGTCTCTGAAAAACGACCAAATTTTAGCTAGCTATAAAAACATGTCCAGAGAAAGTTCAATACAAGTCATCAAAATCTCGGGATGTCATCGTCCAAAAATGACCTTCCGTGGAAAACAAACTGGACATTCCAAATTTAACTTTTAATAAAAACATTTCAGGATAAAGTTCGCTACTCCCAGAGATTTTCCAAGGTCTTAACTAACTTTGAATTAAAAAAAAAACATAACAAGGTAAAGTTCATCAAACATGATCATAAATCTCGGGATTTTAAAGTGTTAAGATTGACCTGTCCTTTACACCAACAATCTACGTCATAATTAAATAAGGGCTTTAATCAATCAGTAAAAATACCAAATTTATCATGGATTATATCACTTAGATAGAATAAAGAACAGAATTAAAGAATTCTGTTACAGCATCCTCTTCATACAAAATGCGCCCTAAAGACGGGGAAAAATTGCAGTGATGAATGGCTGGCAGACGACAAAGAAAACCAACTTGGACCAATCGGATGTCAGCGGCGTGTAGGTAATGGAGGAAGAGAACACTGTGAGGATGGTGGGGGGAGGGGGGAGCAGAGATGAGACTAGGAAGCTATAAATACCTTATAGTTGCTAGAGAAGAAAGGGAGGGCTTTGAGATAATGCTAAAACTTATGAATGACAAACTGCAATGAAATGACTAGAGCTAAGACAGAAAGTAGAGCATGAATAGCAGCAGATAGTAGGTGAAATCTAAAGAAGTTTAAAGGAAGCTGAATTTATTGTTAATTCCTTCTGCGTGGAAACAGCCGGCCTGGAAAATAAGGCGCTGTTCTAGAGCCTTCCGAGATCTTTCATCAGAAGAACAGGAGCGGATTGCACTAACAGAAATGTCCCGTTTTCCTAGCTGGTTTCTTTGACAGAAGTGTATAGCCACAGGCGTCCGTTTCTCTTTTGGAAAAGCGTTAATGTGTTGACGAAAACGATCTCCTAAGCGTAAACTGGTATCTGTAAATCGATGAGGACTTCTTGAAACATCAGTAGCATTCACCATAGATGGATCCAATTTCCACGTCGGAATATCCATTATCCAGCATATCATGGAAACGAGCTTCAATTCTATAATTTAGCTGCTTCAAGTGGTTCATCTTTTAATTCAGAACTTACTGCTACCAAAGCGACTGGTGGCCACTTGCTTCGTGCTGAGCGGCCAGGACGCGGAGAACAGGGGGAAAAACTACTGACCAAAAGAGACACAAAGGAAATTCAACATCTTACGCTGAAGGACTGAACTTACTAAAAAAACTCATGGAAGGAAAATGTATAAAGGAAACACTTGAAACCAGATAACAGATTCACAATAAGAGGATACCAGACCTTTAGACAAGAGAGAGAAGGATACAAGGGAGGAGTTAACCAAATAGCAGCCAAAGAAATAAAACAAGGATGAGAAAACACTGAAATGATAGGACTAGATATAATAATACAAGGAAAAGGACTAAGAATCTGCAATATATACTGCGCACTCCCCCTCCCAGAAAAGCCCATGATGCTCATAGAAATATAAACTCTCAGTACCTAATCATAGGTGACTTCAACAGTCACTCAGAATTTGGGGATATAATGAAACAGACAGCAGAGGAGAAGAAGTAGAGGAATTGGAAATATAATAACCTTCTACTAATCAATCAAGCAGATGACAAGCCAATATTTTACTCAAGAAGATGGAGAACTACCACAACCCCAGATATAGCATTCGCAACAGAAGATATAACACACAAAACTTAACAAGAGATACTCGAACAACTAGGAAGAAGGTCCACAAACCAATAAAACTGAAGGTAGACCTTAACTACAGAACACCAACACAAAAACCACTACTAAGCTGCAATTACAAAAGATCCAAGTGGGAAAATTTCAGCAAGTTTACATATCTATACTGTGAAAACATAAACACCAGACAAAAATAACTAAACAATTCCATGAGACAAAAAAAAAAAAACAAAAACCGCAGCACGAGGAGGAAGGAAAAACTACTAGCCATACTGAACAGAAGAGATTTAAACCTTGAAGATAACTAGCTGCAAGAGAACTAGTAGAGATTAAACAAGACAATGAAAGCAACATCAGACTAAAAGAAGCAAAAACAAGTTATAGGAAAGAAGCTGACCAAGCAGCAAGAAGAAGCTGGATAGAGAACACAGAAAATTTAAACCTAGATAAAAGTCGTGCAAAACTACGGAAACCTATAGAAATACTAAACCATGAAGACGCACAGTGCAAGCCAGTAATCATAGAAAGTAATAGGAAAACCCCAACAGGAAAACAAACAACAAATGCTCTCATGGAAAACTACAAGAACATCAGCTAAGTCAAAGTACCACTTCAAAGGAAAAAAAAAGAATTAGACAAAGAACTTAAAGAGTATAACAACAAACCAACAGCAGTAGAAGAACACCAGTCAGTAAACTTTACCCTCCAGGACCTAGAATCAAAGCTCTGAAATGTAGAAAATCTCTAGGGGAATATGGTATCACAAATGAGATGTTACAACACATGGGGCCCAGAGTAAAATTCTTAAAATATACAACACTAGCTGGAAGATGGGTACAGTCCCACAGATATGGAAGGATGATGTAGTGAAACCAATACACAAACCAGGAAAAATCAAAACTAGCCCATACATCTATTAGCCTGCTAAGCACCGTAGGAAAACTAATGGGAACAATTATAAATACAAGACTTGTATGGCACCTAGAAAGCAAAAATCTGATAAAAAGACAGGAAGCAGGCTTCAGACAACATCGAACAACAGAAGATCAAGTAGTGCACATAGTACAAGAGACTGAAGACTCATTCCAAGAAAATAAAAGTATAATAGCGTCATGGATTGACAGGGAAAAAGCATTTGACCCCACTGATGATAAAACTCAGAAAGAATAATATACATCGAAGAATGCATGGTCATAGGTGTTATGGTTTAATTCATTCTTGCCAGTATTTGTATTTAGTTAGTGGTCTTACGGCCTGCATTTGTTTCCTTCTTATTTATACAGGTACTGAGTTTGTATATGCTTTTCGGTGTCCCCCTGACCTTGCCTGTCATAGTATTATGGACTAATACCATTGGGAGCTACGACACAAGGTTTCTTATTTCGGATACGCATGGGGGTGAATAACGGGTATGTTCTCTGACGTCAGCAAGACAGTATTATAGTATAGTACACTTAGATGTTCTGTGGCCCTCTGAACAAGTTCCATGTCAAGTTTTTCACCTATGGCCCGGTTAAATTATTCCATTGCTGTCGGGGAGGCATATGCCCCCAGACTGAGAAACGCTGATCTATACGACACTGCCAGTAATTTACATAGCACGTGTGATAATCTACACTACTCTGTCAGTAATACACATGACACACTACTATGTGTGTCATACGAAAGTCGTGAGCAAAATTTTTTTAAAAAGACAGAATTTATAGATTGAGAAAATATAAATGTATCACCTTAAACTGCATCCTTTGCACTTCTTGTAGAGGTCACATGACGTCACCATCATGCATCACGTGACCACGCGGAGCATAAGAAAAATGGCGTTTCGTTTCGTCAACGTGCTGTTATTGAGTTTCTCGTTAAAGAGGAAATCACCGCTGCTTAAATTCACCAAAGACTTCAACTTCTTTATGGAGATGTATGTATGGGTGCTAGCAGTGTTAGAAGGAGCATCCAAGATATGCCTCGCTGCGGTCGCCCTCAAATTGACTACACTGAAAGCAACGTGGAAAGAGCTGATGACATTATTAAAGACGACAGACATATCACAGTTTCTGAAATCACTGTAAATCTTAGAATAGGACACAATGCAGTACAGGAAATGATTGAAACTCTAGGCTATAGAAATGTTTGTGCCAGCTGGGTCCCACAGGAGAGAATGTCCAGAAAGCAGTGCGTCTGTGCCGTCGGTCAGTTGGAAACGGAATTCTACCGAGAGGGTATTTGCAAACTTGCAGAATGATGAGAAAAATGTGTACAGAGAAATGGAGATTATGTTTAAAAGTGAAAAGAAAGATGCAGATTAAGGTGATGCATTTATATTGTCTCTATCTATAAATTCTGATTTAAATAACAAAATTTTGCTCATGCCTTTCCATATGACCCTCGTATAATGCACAAGGCATATACAGTAACCTGTATGGCACACTGCTATAACATACATGACACATAGCGTAACCTACATGATAAACATAAATGACACATACAGTAACCTACATGATAGGCTATTATAACATACATGACACACACAGTAACCTACATAGTACATGTCTATAACTACATGGCACGCACTTGCTACCTTCACAATAAGACTGCTTGCTTGAGTTTTGGAATTTACTTCAGACTTTTTTTCTTTGACATATAGAACATTCAAAGAATTATAGTCCCTATAGAATTATAGTCGTGGAGTCTGCGAACCCTGCACAAGACAATTTCAGTTACAAAACACTTGTAGGCTGTGGCTGTTTATCTTTCTGTGTATTGATTTCTTGTGTTGGCTTTTCAGTTTCAGTTTTATTTTCCCTATACATAAATTGGGATCGCTGTTGACATCTGCACCCTTATATGCCCTTACATTTATGAGAGATGTTCTGTATTGCTTTTTAATACAAAAATGATCTATCTGGTTTCTAGTTCTATCATCTGGAGATATCCACGTTGTTTTATGTATCTCTTTGTGTGGGAATATTGTGCCTCCAATGACAATGCCCTCTGTTAGTCATAATTCAATTAATCTTTCTACATTCTGGTGGAGAATTAAGAATGGAGTGGCTTTTTACTTGGACAAATTAACATCAAAAGCATTATTAGGTTACAATCCAGTATGTGATGGAATCCTCACAATCAGACTTAAGGGCACTCCTAGAAATGTAACAATCATCCAGATATATTCACCTACATAAGCAGCAGAAGAAGAGGAAGTAGAAGACTGTTATAACACACTGCAAACAACGATAGACCAAGTACAGAAAAATGATATTGTATTAATAATGGGTGATTTTAATGCAAAGATCGGTACAGAAAAAGCAGAAGAAGAAGGACATGTTGTAGGGAAATTTAGCACAGGACATAGAAATGAGGCAGGTGACAATCTAATGGCCTTTTTTGCATGGAAAATGAGCTAATGATTGCTAACACACTTTTTAAACAGCATCCAAGAAGTCTTTACAAATGGACATCACCTGATGGTAAAACCAAAAATCAAATAGATTATATTTTAGTGCAAAGATCAAGTATAACATCAGCAAAAACTTTACCAGGTGCTGACTGTGACACAGACCATGAGTTATTAATAGCAGACATGAAGATAAAGATAAAAAAGACAGTTACGGGATCAAGATCACTCCGTTTTGATCTTACAAATATACCAGAACAATATGGTATAGAAGTGAAGAACCGTTTCAAAATTCTGATGGCTGTACAGGAGGAGATAACACCAGATGATCTGGTTATGCAGGCCAGAGATATCTTAATAACAACAGCTAAAGACATGGTTCCAGTAAAGAAAACACAAAAGAATGGATGGATTACAGCAGTCACACTAGAACTGATAAAACAACGTAGAGAAATGAAGACACAATGGAAAGTGACAAACAACAACAAAGAGGAATATAAATCTTTAACAAAAGAAGTAAAAAGAAACATAAGAAAAGACAAAAAACAATACATACAAGATTGTTGTGAAAGAATAGAAGGACATCAGAAGTGTGGAAGAGATAGTGAAATGTTTAAAGAAATGAAGACACTGACGAGAAATGTCACACCTCAGTTAAATGTAATTTGTGATAAAATGAGGAATACCTTGACAGAGACAGAGGAAATTCTAGAAAGATGGAAGGAATATTGCAGAGGAATGTATGAAACAACTGACTGTGAAAACAGAAATCAACAGTGTGAATTATTACTGGAGGAGAAAAAACCCGAACCGACAATAGAAGTTTTATGGGTAATAAAGAATGTGAGAAATGGTAAATCACCAGGATGTGATGAGATAACAGCTTAACTTATTAAAGCAGGAGGAAAGGAATGTGCAACAATTTATCATGCACTATATAAAAAGATATGGATTCAGGTATTTGGCCAAAAGAATGGAAAAGAACTGTATTCATACCACTGCCAAAAAAGGGTAACCTGAAATTATGCAGAAATCAGCGGAATTCCGCTTGATCTGTCATACATCATGTACCGGGAGTTGGGCATAAAGCTAACAACCTTATCCTGGGACCTATCTAGAGGCGACTATAGATGGGAAAAAAAATATCGTTATGGAAACTCACAGAGAAACCAACCGAGCATTAGGGATGCCAACTCCGAGGATCTCATTCGTCGCACCAAAACATGTGACAAAGATTGGATTCTAGAATGTGAGAACGATGGCAGCAACTTTAAAAACTACTCAGGTCATCAAAGAAATGGAGAGATACCATCTAGACATACTGGGCATCAGCGAAATGCGATGGCCAGAAGCAGGTAAAAGATTGGTGGAAAACGATAAGTTAATAATACATTCAGGCAGAAATGATGGTTAAATCCGGGATGGGGTAGGTATTATTATGTCAAACGTAGCAGAAAAGAGCCTTGTAGAATGGGAACCAGTGAACAGTCATATAATAAGAGCACGATACAACTTAAGACAAGGAAGAATGACAATAATACAGTGTTATGCACCCATGAATGATGCAGATGATGATGTGAAAGACGACTTCTATCACCAAGTACAACAAATCATCAACAAAGTCCCTAAACACGACATCCTAATTGCTATGGGGGACTTAAACGCTAAGGTAGGGAAAGATAATACCGACGTTGAAAAAGCGATGAGGAAAGAAGGAATTGACATGGTTAATCAGAACGGAGAAAGATTAATTGAAATACGTCTAACAGAGGGCATGGTCATTGGAGGCACAATATTCCCACACAAAGAGATACATAAAACAACGTGGATATCTCCAGATGATAGAACTAGAAACCAGATAGATCATTTTTGTATTAGAAAGCAATACAGAACATCTCTCATAGATGTAAGGGCTTACAGGGGTGCAGATGTCAACAGTGATCACAACCTGCGCATAGGGAAAATAAAACTAAAATTGAAAAGCCAACACAAGAAATCAGAACACAGAAAGATAAACAGCCACAGCCTACAAGAAGAAAATAATAACATTAATTTCAATCAGGAACTTGCCAATCATTCCAAAACACCCAATGAAGTTGAGGAGATAGGTATAGATGAATTATGGAATTCTTACAGCACAGCCATAATCACAGCAGCAAAAGCAAGCGCTGGACTGAAAAAACCAAATAGAAAAGCATGGATATCAGATAAAACATGGAAGTATATACATGAAAGACGAGCAGTCAAATTAGACATGTTGAGTGCAAAAACAGATCTTGGAAAAGATCTGGCGAAAGCAACAAAGAAAGTAAAAAAGTTCAGCTAGAAGAGATAAAAGAGAATACATAGACAATATGGCGAAATAGAAAAAGCAGCAAAAACAGGAGACAGCAAAACTTTATATGACATACAAAAGAGGCTAACAGGTACTATTACATCTAAAGAAAGACCAGTCCTTAGCAAAACTGGAACCCTATTAACATCAAATAAAGACCACAAGCAAAGATGGGCTGAACAGTTCTAAGAAATATTTAACCGACCACACCCAAAAGAATTGTTAAACCTTGAAACTGACTTACCAGCCCCACAACTAAATATCAACTTAGATGAAATTACATTGCATAACATTGAAACAGCAATGAATTTAATGACTAACAACAAAGCTGCAGGTGAAGATGAAATAACAAATGAAATATAAAAAGCTATCAATAGTGACAACATGAGACAACTACAGAGAATGTTTAACAAGATTTGGAAAGAAGAGAAGGTCCCTTATAATTGGAAAAAAGGAATCATTGTTAAAATACCAAAAAGAGGCAACCTTAGTGACTGTAACAATTGGAGAGGAGTAACCTTAATATCAGTTGTGTCAAAAGTATTTTGCAAGGTCATTTTGAATAGATTTAAAGATATAGTGGATACTGCAATGAGAGAAGAACAAGCAGGATTTCGAAAAGGGAGAAGCTGTCTCAATCAGATCTTTGCTCTAAGAATAATACTTGAAGAACATATTGAAAAGCAGAAACCATTAATACTGAACTTCATAGATTTTAAAAAGGCATTTGATAGCATACACAGAGATTCATTATGGAGAATTTTAAGTCTATATAGAATACTATCTAAAATTGTCAACACCATTAAGGACTTATAGAATGGATATGTTTGTGCAGTCAAGACAGAAGAAGGGATGAGAGAATGGTTCCAGATTGAAACAGGTGTGAAACAAGGATGTATACTGTCTCCTTTACTTTTTGGGAATACAATACATTTCATAATGAAAATATGCTGCACAGGTAACACAGGTATTGACTGGGTACATGGGACCCAACTAGAAGATCTTGATTTTGCTGATGACATAACTCTTATCAATAATAATGTGAATTCCATGCAAGAAAAAACAGATAGCATGTCTTCAATGGCTAGCAAAATAGGACTTAAAATTAACAAGGACAAAACAAAAATAATGAAAATTCCCATTAATCAAAATGGAAAAATACACATAGAAGGGACAGATATTGAAGAAGTCAATCAATTTGCATACCTTGGCAGCTACATAGACCAGGATGGTGACACTAGACAGGAAGTTAGGATCAGAATTGCACAAGCGGCATCAATCTTCAAGAATCTTGAGAACATATGGAATTCAAAAGTTATAAGCACAAAAACAAAATTAAGACTATTCAATTCAAATGTAATATCCACCCTCATATATGCATGTGAAATCTGGAAAACAACTAAAGAAATAGAAAAGAAATTAGACTCTTTTGAAAACAAATGCCTAAGGAAAATACTCTGCATCAAGTGGAATGAATTCAAGAACAATGCAGAGATAAGACAGATGACTGAACAACAACCAGTCTCATGGGTGATCAGGAAAAGGAGATGGACATATGTTGGTCACTTGATGAGAAGAAATGATCAGAGAATCCCAAAACAAGTTATGAAGTGGAACACAACAGGCCAAAGAAAAAGAGGCAGACCGCGTGAAACTCTGAAGAGGACATTATTAAGAGAAGCAAAATTAACAGGCATAAAATCCTTTGCCGAAGACAGGAAAAATTGGCGAACTACTCTGTGAGCCCTATGTGACATTTAACGGCATGGGAAGGATATAAGATAAGAAATTATGCATAAACTACAAAACTGTTGCCCTGATTAGTCATGCCAGTAAAATTCTGTTAAAAATCATAATGGGTAGACTTAGTAAGAAAATAGAAGAGGAAGTCAATATGGTCCTAGCTGGTTTCAGGCAAGGAAGAGGATCAGGAGATCATATATTCAATATAAGATTAATAATAGAGAAATGAAGAGAGTTTAATGTGGATCTATACTTATCCTTCATAGACTATTCAAAGGCATTTGATTGTGTACAACACTAGAAACTGTGGGAAATAATGGAAAAAATGGGATTTCCAACACATTTGATACAATTAATATCACTGTTGTTTCTAGACCAACAAGCACCACAAGAATAAATGATGAAACAACTTGGTTTAACATAAAACAAAGGGTCCGTCAGGGTTGCATATTGTTGCCTTACTCATTTAACTTGTGTACTAAAAATATAATGAGGAATGTTAGAGAAGATGTAGACAAAGAATATTACGATGCTATAACAATTGGAGGTTTTGAAATACCAGAGATTAGATATGCTGATGACACAGTATTACTGTCCACAATACAAAAAGGAATGGAAAAACTAATTATGTCAGTCCTTAGAACAGAGAAGAGAAAAACATCTATCTCAGTGTGAATAAAACTAAATTGATGACAACTGACAAAACAAACATAAAAACAGCTGAAATATGTATCAATGAGGAAAAAACTGGAAGAAGTGGAGAGTTTGGAATATCTTGAATCATTACTAACTAATAATGGAGATACAATGAGGGAAATTAAAAGGAGGACATCTATCGCTCTTCAGACAATACAACAACTAAAGAATCTGTGGAGAGGAGCAGACAGAACTACAAAAATAAGATTTTTAAAGCCATGCATCTTTCCCATCACAACATATGCCTATGAGACCTGGACACTTAACAAAACACTTGAGAAATACATAAATGCTTTTGAATGTAAACGCTACAGAAGAAATCCTCAAATATCATGGACACAGAAAAGAACAAATATATCTATACTACAGGAACTTAATATTGAAGAAGTTTGGCTAATAAAGAGGATTAAAGAGAGGAAACTTAAATATTTTGGAGACATTAAACGTCATGATAATCTAGAGAAGACTGTCTTGGAAGGGTACATAATGGGAAAAAGAAAGAGAGGAAGACCAAAGCGAAGATGGCTGCAAGACATCATTGATGATCTGCAAATGGATGCAACAGCAGCAGGCCATCTTGCTCACAACAGAGAGGCCTACAGGAGTGCTGTTAGGGAGGCAAAGTTCCACAAAGCTCATGCAAATAAATGAAAATGAATGAATGATTCTGATTTACCATGTCTGTTCCTTCTTTCCCCATTACTTTTTCAACGTCAGTGTTATCTTTCCCTACCTTAGCGTTTAAGTCCCCCATAGCAATTAGGATGGCGTGTTTAGGGACTTTGTGATTTGTTGTAATTGGTGATAAAAATCGTCCTTCACCTCATCATCTGCATCGTTCGTGGGTACATAGCATTTTATTATTGTCATTCTTCTGTGTCTTAGGTTGTATCATGCTCTTATTATACGACTTTTCACTAGTTCCCATTCTACAAGGCTCTTTGCTGCTACATTTGACATAATTATACCTACCTCCTCTTGGTGTTTCCCGTCCTACCTGCCTGATTGTATTATTAACTTACCGTTTCCCGCCCATCTTTTACCTGCTTCTGGCCATTGCATTTCACTGATGCCAAGTACATCTAGGTGGTATCTCTCCATTTCTTTGATGACCTGAGTAGTTTTTGTTGGTGCTGCCATCGTTCCTACATTCCAGAATCCAATCTTTGTCAAATGTTTGAGGCCGAGGAATGAGCTCTTCGGAGTTGGTATCCCTGATGCTCAGTTGGTTTCTCTGTGAGCTCCCGTAACGATATATATTTTTTTTCCCATCTAGAGTCGCCTCTAAATAGGTCCCAGGATAAGGTTGTTAGCCTTATACCCAACTCCCGGTACAGGATATGTGACAGATCCAGCGGAATTCATGTGATTTCTGCATGCCGGCGAGAGCGTTAAAAAAAAAAAAAACGTTCGCCATCTTGCATGTCACACCGGAAGAAATATACATGTTACCAAAACAGAGTCACCAGTTTATAGTTTTCCAAAAAATATTAAAATTTAATGTGACAATAGATGCTGGTGATAGTGTGAAACTTGTTGATGCAAGTTACATTTTATAACTAGTTGGGGGGGAGGGGATATTTTATTCAGAAGTTACAGACCAACAATTATTTGGCAATGTACTACCGTACTCGAGGCAAATCAAGCTCCCTCATCATGACTGCCAACCCAGGTTCTCCCCTCTTTGCTATATTGTATGCTAATTATGCATAAATCCTGAGCATTTAATAAATACACAATACATTGACATGCAGTACAAATCACCGTCAGAAATTAAGGACATGATATTTTAATCTCACTATATGTCACAACAACACATATAACTGACAACATGGCATCAAGACAGGTGTCATCATAACGGTAATTAAGCATGGTATTATATGATAATGACTTCTCATGTTACATTATTGAAAACCTGATGGAGCTGGGGTACCGGGCTCTTTTGGTCCTACACGTAGCCTAAATTACGAATCTAATGTGCAATCTTATCTTATATCCTTCCAGTGCCGTTAAACGTCACATAGGGCTCGCAAAGTAGTTAGTCAATTTTTCCTGTTTTCGGCGAGTCTTTCAACCTCGTCAAAGGATTTTATGCCTGTTAATGTGGCCTCTCTTAATAATGTCCTCTTCAGAGTTTCACGCGGTCTGCCTCTTTTTCTTCGGCCTGTTGTGTTCCACTTGATAACCTGTTTTGGGATCCTCTGATCATTTCTTCTCATCAAGTGACCAACATATGTCCATCTCCTTTTCCTGATCACCCATGAGACTGGTTGTTGTTCAGTCATCTGTCTTATCTCTGCATTGTTCTTGAATTCATTCCACTTGATGCCGAGTATCTTCCTTAGGCATTTGTTTTCAAAAAGAGTCAACAAATGCAATTTGTGCAAATGCACACCTCTATATAACCGCGTTGCTGCAGCACAAGATCAATCTATATGAAAATATAATAACAAATCAAACATGTTACCCATCCAATATACTGATGAATCACACTGAAATCATACACAGAATTTCCATATTGATACGTAAATACAGAAACCTACATCACAGCTTACTGCATAACTATATAATCTACACCACATGAGGAGGGCAAGGGCAGAATATAGCCAACGATCACAATAATACACAGCAATTTACAGCACATCCATAGGCACAACTACACAAGACATCGGCCGGCCGTTGCCTCTATCTACACTGAACTCCGCCAATGATTTTCAATATCTATATATATCTTTTTCGATACTAACTACTAATCACGTGGACGATGACGCATAGGTCAAGGTCGTACACCCTTCGATCCAAGCGTGCCTCGTCTACAATAGAATGAATAATGGAAAGAATAGAAAAACCAGACAATATCAAGATAGATGATAATGAGAGTTCTGACGAGAAATCACTTCGCCATTGGAACAAATAGATATTCAATACATACTTACAAAACCTTCGTTCCGAAAACACAACACAAATACTATACAAGCGAATCAATTCTTAAAAACATGGTACCAAAAATTGCTACTCTACGTCCTAAGTAACTATTAGGAGAAACCACTCCTTGTCCCACATTCATTCACTCATTTGCATTTCACTTGCGGAACTTTGCCTCCAAAACAGCACTCCTGTAGGCCTCTCGGTTGTGAGCAAGATGGCCTGCTGCTGTTGCATCCATTAGCAGATCGTCAGCGATGTCTTGCAGCCATCTTTGTTTTGGCCTTCCTCTCTTTCTTTTTCCCAGTATGTATCCTTCCAATACGGTCTTCTCTAAATTATCATGACGTTTAATGTCTCCAAAATATTTAAGTTTTCTCTCTTTAATCCTCTTTACTAGCCAGCCTTCTACAATATTAAGTTCTTGTAGTATAGATATATTTGTTCTTTTTTGTGTCCACGATATTTGGAGAACTCTTCTGTAGCATTTACATTCAAAGGCATTTCTGTATTTCTCAGCTGTTTTGTTAAGTGTCCAGGTCTCACAGGCATATGTTGTGATGGGAAAGATACATGGCCTAAAAATCTTATTTTTGTGGTTCTGTCTGTCCCACAAGGACCGAAAATAGACAGTATCCTTCATCTGAATACGTTCCTAGCCAAATCTATATCCAGTTTAAGGACCCAAAACCGACAAGTATCCTACATCTAAATATGTTTCTAGCCAAATCTATGTCCAGTTCAAGGACCCAGTACCGATAAGTATCCTACATCTAAATATGTTTCTATCCAAATCATTGTTCAATTCAAAGACCCAAAACCGACAAGTAACCTACATCTAAATATGTTTCTAGCCAAATCTATGTCTAGTTCAAGGACCCAATACCGACAAGTATCCAACATCTGAATATGTTCCTAGCCAAACTTATGTCCAGTTTGGACAAGGTTGAACAATTCTTTACATAACTCTAGCAAGCTTTCTTCTACGTCTGTATTCTATTCTATCCATCTGTATCTCCATGTACTATATCTTCTAAATATCTAAATCCATCTCTAATCATCTGTCATTCTCTTCCAGTTTTTATATTGCCGGTCTTCGCTACGAATTCCCGAGGATTTCCTTGTGCTTTTCCAACTCGTGACCTTTACAACGCACACTCTCCTTGTCCTAAGGTTCCCGAACCTTCTTAATACTTTTCTCGTGATATACTCGTACAATATTTCCAGTTTAGTACTCATTCATCTTAATTACTCGGTTTTGAAAAAGACTCTTGATTTACTCGTGAATGTTTACTGAGATATAAAAGAGATAATGACTGTAGTAAAACTGATTCTAGTAATACAGGTAGTTAGAGGTCATTGGTGCAGTTTTACAAAGCGATAGAGGGAGTGAGAAAAGTGAACAAAAAGCAAAAAAAAAAAAAAATGAAAAACATACAACATCCAATATTTCAGCCTGAGCCTTTTTCAATGATTACATCTTATATCTTATATCTTATATCCTTCCCGTGCCGTTAGACGTCACATAGGGCTCGCAAAGTAGTTCGCCAATTTTTCCTGTCTTCGGCGAGTCTTTCAACCTCAACAAAGGATTTTATGCCTGTTAACTTGGCCTCTCTTAATAATGTTCTCTTCAGAGTTTCACGCGGTCTGCCCCTTTTTCTTCGGCCTGTTGTGTTCCACTTGATAGCTTGTTTTGGGATTCTCTGCTCATTTCTTCTCATCAAGTGGCCAACATATGTCCATCTCCTTTTCCTGATCACCCGTGAGACTGGTTGTTGTTCAGTCATCTGTCTTATCTCTGCATTGTTCTTGAATTCATTCCACTTGATGCCGAGTATTTTCCTTAGGCATTTGTTTTCAAAAGAGTCTAATTTCTTTTCTATTTCTTTAGTTGTTTTCCAGCTTTCGCATGCATAAATGAGGGTGGATATTACATTTGAATTGAATAGTCTTAACTTGGTTTTTGTGCTTATAACTTTTGAATTGAATATGTTCTCAAGATTCTTGAAGATTGATGCTGCTTTTGCAATTCTGATCCTAACTTCCTTTCTAGTGTCACCATCCTGGTCTATGTAGCTGCCAAGGTATGCAAATTGATTGACTGCTTCAATATCTGTCCCTTCTATGTGTATTTTTCCATTTTGATTGATGGGAATTTTCATTATTTTTGTTTTGTCCTTGTTAATTTCAAGTCCTATTTTGCTAGCCAGTGAAGACAGGCTATCTGTTTTTTCTTGCATGGAATTCACATTATTACTGATAAGAGTTATGTCATCAGCAAAATCAAGATCTTCTAGTTGGGTCCCATGTACCCAGTCAATACCTGTGTTACCTGTGCAGCATTTTTTCATTATGAAGTCTATTGTAATCCCAAAAAGTAAAGGAGACAGTATACATCCTTGTTTCACGCCTGTTTCAATCTGGAACCATTCACTCATCCCTTCTTCTGTCTTGACTGCACAACCATATCCATTGTATAAGTCCTTAATGATGTTGACAATTTTAGATGGTATTCCATATAGACATAAAATTCTCCATAATGAATCTCTGTGTATGCTATCAAATGCCTTCTTAAAATCTATGAAATTCAGTATTAATGGTTTCTGCTTTTCAATATGTTCTTCAAGTATTATTCTGAGAGTAAAGATCTGGTCGAGACAGCTTCTCCCTTTTCGAAATCCTGCTTGTTCTTCTCTCATTGCAGTATCCACTATATCTTTGAGTCTATTCAAAATGACCTTGCAAAATACTTTTGACACAACTGATATTAAGGTTACTCCTCTCCAGTTGTTACAGTCACTAAGGTTGCCCTTTTTTGGTATTTTAACAATGATTCCCTTCTTCCAATTAGAAGGGACCTTTTCTTCTTTCCAAATCTTGTTAAACATTCTCTGTAGTTGTCTCATGTTGTCACTATTGATAGCTTTTAGCATCTCGGCTGTTATTTCATCTTCACCTGCAGCTTTGTTGTTAGCTATTAAATTCACTGCTGTTTCAATTTCATGCACTTTAATTTCATCTAGATTGACATTTAGTTGTGGGGCTGGTAAGTCAGTTTCAAGGTTTAACAATTCTTTTGGGTGTGGTCGATTGAGTATTTCTTGGAAGTGTTCAGCCCATCTTTGCTTTTGGTCTTTATTTGATGTTAATAGTGTTCCAGTTTTGCTAAGGATTGGTCTTTCTTTAGATGTAATAGTACCTGTTAGCCTCTTTTGTATGTTATATAAAGTTTTGCTGTCTCCTGTTTTTGCTGCTTTTTCTGCCTCTTTCGCCATATTGTCTATGTATTCTCTTTTATCCCTTCTAGCTGAACTTTTTACTTTCTTGTCTATGTCTTTGTATTTTGCTTTTGCCGAATCTCTTTCATGATCTGCTTTTGCATTCAACATGTTTAATTTGACTGCTCGTCTTTCATGTATATACTTCCATGTTTTATCTGATATCCATGCTTTTCTATTTGGTTTTTCCAATCCAGCGCTTACTTTTGCTGCTGTGATTATGGCTGTGCTGTAAGAATTCCGTAACTCATCTATACCTATCTCCTCAACTTCACTGGGTGTTTTGGAATGATTGGCAAGTTCCTGATTGAAATTAATGTTAGTATTTTCTTCTTGTAGGCTGTGGATGTTTATCTTTCTGCGTACTGATTTCTTGTGTTGACTTTTCAATTTTAGTTTTATTTTCCCTATGCACAGGTTGTGATCACTGTTGACATCTGCACCCCTATAAGCCCTTACATCCATGAGAGATGTTCTGTATTGCTTTCTAATACAAAAATGGTCTATCTGGTTTCTAGTTCTATCATCTGGAGATATCCACGGTGTTTTATGTATCTCTTTGTGTGGGAATATTGTGCCTCCAATGACCAATGATTACATACACACACAAAAAACCACAACATATAATAATAAAAGAAGAAAAGTGACAAAGAAATACTTAGCTTTGTGGCATCCCTCCTTGTACACAATACAACAGAATGCGCCATAAAGACAAGGCTGGGAGACCACAAATGAAAACAAATTGAACCAATCGGATGTTAGCGGCGGTGAAAGGGAAAATATGATGCGGGTGTTGGGGGGGGGGGGGCTCAGGAAATAGTTCAGGAGGCATTAAATACCTCTAGGCCGCTAGAGAAGAAGATTGGGGGGGGGGGGGGTAGTAAAGAAGCGAATCTGGGAACTAACGTGAAAATTATGAATGAAGAAATGTAGTGAAATATTCGGGGGACAAGAAAATAGAGTATAAATAGCAGAAAATAGATGGAAATCTAAAGAAGTTTAAAGGAAGCTAAATATATTGTTAATTCCCACTGGGAGGAGACAGCCGGCCTGAAAAATAAGGCGCTGTTCTAGAGCGTTCCGAGATCGTACATTAGAAGAACAGGAATGGATTGTACTACCAGAGATGTCACGTTTTCCCCTGTGGTCTCTTTTGGCAATATCGCTAAGATGTTGACGAAAACTGTCTAAATGACATTGCGTAAAGTGCAGATGAAGCCCTCCTGAACTGATAACGTGGACTCAGGGAAGGAGATCTGGCAAGCCTCAACAACAAACGGACAAGTGTTGCATCTACGACATCTGCAACGTCTGGTACCATAAAAAGAGTCATCCGTCTTAAAGCGGCTTCTAATAGGTCCCTGAGGTTTTTGTCCCGTCTAACCAATAGGGTTCCCCAAAGAGTTCAAGTGTATCAGGCTCGGTCTGGAGGAGATGGAGATGGCGAAACAGTATGGACTTAACTGCCAAGCTATGGGGGTGGTGCGTGAGTACCAGTTTGACTCTGTCCGAGCTACAGGGCCTGTTGCCGCGATATATGACTGATGCGGTTCCAAGACGACGTGAGAACATGTTCTGGATAACTGCGTTGACGGAAAAAAATCTAACATCCTGTGAGCTTGGTCATGGAAATCGCCATCTTCAGTACACAAACTTTTTTCGTTTTCATTGTTCTTCTTTTATTATTATATGTTGTGTTTTTCTTTGTTTGTAATCCTTGAAAAAGGCTCACTCCGAAATATTGGATGTTGTATGTTTTTCATTATTTGTGTTTTTTTTTCCCCTCACTGTTCTCACTCCCTTTATCGCTGTGTAAAACTGTACCATACACCTCTGTCTACCTCAATGTTTACTGAGGATTCTTGAAATATTCTCACACCTTTTAATTGTTAAACCTTATTACTTCCTTTGCTCCAGTACCTTAGTGGTACAACTATTCAACACCAATAGATATAAAGAGAGGGGTCAGACAAGGATGTGCCCTTTCTCCATTTTTGTTTAACTTTTATACAGAGAAGGTATTCAAAGAAATTGGTGAGATAACTGGACTAAACATTAATGGAATAGCAATCAATAACTGCAGATATGCTTATGACACAGTGCTGAACGCAGAGAACCAAAAATACCTACAGAATTTAGTGACGCGAATAAACGATGAAAGCCAAAAGCCTGGACTAGAAATAAATATCAGAAAGACAAATGAAAGAAAACCAGCAGTAAATGTTAAAATAAATGGAGAATTACTTGAACATGTGAAAAGCTTCAGATATTTCGGACACATGATAATAGAAGACGCAAATGTGATTAGGAAATTAACAACAGAATAGGAATGGCAAAAAAAAAACACCTTAAGCAGAATGAAGATCCTCATATCAAAACAAACATCACAGCAGCTGAGATTCTTACTTACATCTTACATCCTTCCCGTGCCCCTAAACGTCACATAGGGCCCACATGGTAGTTCGCCAAGATTTCCTGCCTTCGGCAATTTTTCAATCTCATCAAATTATGTTATGCCCACTGAACATTTGTTCTCAAGATTTTTGAAAGACAATGCTGCTTTTGGAATTCTGATTCCAACTTCCTTCCTGGTGTAACCATCCTGGTCTATTTAGCTGCCACGGTATGCAAATTGGTTTACTTCACCAATAGCTGTTTCTTCTACATATATTTTTCCTTCTTGATTAATGAGAAGTTTCAGTACTTTTGTTTTATCCTTCTTAATTTCAAGTCCTATTTTGCTAGCAATGGAAGACAGGTATCTGTTTTTACTTGCACTGATTTCACTTTGTCACTGATAAGAGTTATGCCATCTGCAAAATCAAGATCTTCCAGCTGGGTTCCATGTACCCAATCAATACCGATTTTACCTGTGCAGCATTTTGCGTTATGAATTCTATGGCAATTCCAAAAAGCACTGGAGATAATCTACATCCTTGTTTCACGCCTGTTTCAATCTGAATCCATTCACTCATTCCTTCTTCTGTCAAACATATCCATTGTAGAGATCTCTAATGATGTTGACAATCTTAGATGGTATTCCTTATATTCTTAAAATTCTCACAATGATTCTGTGCATGCTATCAAATGATTGTTTAAAGTCTATGAAGTTCAGGATTAATGGTCTTTGGTTTTCAATATGTTCTTCAAGTATTATTCTTAGATAAAGATCTGGTCGACACAGCTTCTCCCTTTTCGAAATCCTGCCTGTTCTTCTCTCATTGCAGTATCCACTATATCTTTAATTCTATTCAGAATCACTTTACAAAACACCTTTGACACAACTGATAGTAAGGTTACACCCTCCAGTTATTGCAGTCACTGAGGTTCCCTTTTTTTTTTGGTATTTTAACAATGATTCCCTTTTTCCATTTAGAAGGGACTTTTTTTCTCTATGAATTTTATTAAACATTCTTTGTAGTTGGCTCATGTTATCACTGTTAATAGCTTTTAATATTTCGACTATTATTTCATCTTCACCTGCAGCTTTGTTATTATCAATTAGATTCACTGCTGTTTCAATTTCATTCAGTGAAACTTCATCTAACTTGACATTTAGTTGTGGAACTGGTAAATCGGTTTCAAGATTTATTAATTCATTTATGTGTAGTGATTATGTATTTCTTGGAAGTGTTCGGCCCATCTTTGCTTTTGGTCTTTACTTGATGTTAATAGGTTGCCTGTTTTGCTAAAGACTGACTGGTCCTTCTTTGGAGGTAATAGCACCTGTTAGCTTCTTCTGTATGTTATATAGAGTTTTGCTGTCTCCTGTTTCTGCTGCATTTTCTGCATTTTTTGCCATATTGTCCATATATATTCTCTTTTGTCTCTTCCAGCTGAACATTTTACTTTATTGTATTCTTTGTATGTTGCTCTTGCCGGATCTTTTCCAAGATCTGTCTTTATATTTAACATTGATAATTTTGCAGCTCTTCTTTCGTGTATGCATTTCCATGTGTTATCTGATATCCATGCTTTTTTACGTGTTGACTGCAGTCCAGCACTTGCTTTTTCTGCTATGATTATGGCTGTGCTGTATGAATTCCATAATTCATCTATGTCTGTCTCGTCTACCTCGTTCAGTGCTGCGAAATGTTTGGTAAGTTCAGACTGAAATTACTGTTGGTATTTTCCTCCTGTAGGCTTTGACTGTTCATCTTTCTGAGTACTGATTTCTTGTGTTGGCTTCTCATTTAAGTCTTATCCTCCCTATACACATGTTATGATCGCTGTTGACATCTGCACCCCTTTTTGATCTTACATCTATCAGAGATGTTCTGAATTGTTTTCTAATACAAAAATGATCTATCTGATTTCTGGTTCTATCATCCTTGTTGTTTTATGTACTTCTTTGTGTGGAAATATTGTTCCCCCACTGATCATGCCCTCTGTTAGACATAATTCAATTAATCTTTCTCCATTCTGATTTCTTATATCAATTCCTTATTTCCCCATTACATTTTCGACGTCGGTGTTATCTTTTCCTGCCGCAGATGACATGATTATACCCATTCCTTCTTGGTATTTCCCATCGTCTCTGCCTGAAAATATTATTAACTTACGATTTTCCACCATTCTTTTCTCTGCTTCTGGCCATTGCATTTCATTATACCCAACAGATCTAGGTGATATCCACCCATTTCTTTTATTACATGAGCAGTTTTTGCTGTTACGGCCATCGTTATTACATTCCAAAATCCGATGTTTGTTATGCATTTGGGGCCGATGAATTTTCGATCGTTGTCAACGGCACGCAGAGTTGGTGTCCTTGATGTTCGGTTACAACTGTTGCTAGATTCTATAACGGAAAGTTTTTTTCCCCATCTAGAGTCGCCTCTAGATGGGTCTCAGGGTGAGGTTATTGACTTCAAGCCCAACTCCCCTTTTACGATGTGTGGGTATCCAAAATGATCATATGCAAGTGTGCCGACGAGAGCGTTAAAAAGCTCCCGTCATCTTGTACGCCACCCGAAAGCGAAAAAAGCATTCGTATATAAAAAAGTAAAGTAAAGTAAAGGTAATCCTGTCATGCTTTAGAAGCACATAGGGATATGATGTTAGTGCCCATATTTTCCTTGACCTGTCAGCACACTAGAGGGTGATATGATCAGTGTCACGCCTGGCTACCTTTCCTTCTCCAACTCCAGAAGAAGTTGGGCACCCATTTCTACAACTGGGTGACTGGGGTGACTCCGACCAGATTCGAACCCCAGACCTTCGCCGTGAGAGACCAGTGCACTAACCACTTCGCCACTCAGACACCCTTTCATATGTAAACTGCCTTTATTTTCTATATGTAATACAAAATACTTAACTGATCTCTTCTATCAGAGTGATAAAGTGTTTCAGACTAAACACATATTTTTGCCTTGTTGAGATGACTCAGAAAATGACTAGCACAGGGCTAGCCATAGTTTTTATTTATTTTTTTTTAATGTCTCCGACTCTACCTTAACTGACGGTCATGAGAATCATTCATCCATGTCGGAAGAGTGACACAGTATGATCTGTCAAGGAGTATGTGCATGTGTATGGGTTTATTTGTATGTTGTATAGTATCTAATCTTAACTGATTATTTAGTGTTCTATTTATTTCCAAAGTCAGTATACAAATCGCGTGTTCACAGATCTTTTGCGTATACAGCATTTGAAAATGTTTGTTAACAGTGAGGTTTATACACACCAAAATGTTTGTTAACAGTGAGGTTTGTACACAGCAAAATGTTTAAGCACATTATGAGAAATGAAATATTACAGTCTAAAATATTAGGTATAAAAGAGCTAAATATTATAGTCTAAAATATTATTTAATTGTTACCAAGCACGCAACAAACATACTTCAGA
Organism: Achatina immaculata; assembly: GCA_009760885.1. Lineage (NCBI taxonomy): Eukaryota > Metazoa > Mollusca > Gastropoda > Stylommatophora > Achatinidae > Lissachatina > Lissachatina immaculata. The sequence goes on along the minus strand of CM019706.1, from coordinate 11,511,293 downwards.
TCAGAAGTTACAGAGGGGCTGAATGCAGCACAGACCATTATCTTGTTGGAGCTAAATTAACATTCAGACTGAAGAAACAATTTTTTATATTAAATTAAATAAAAGCTCAGTAATAAATAGAGATGCTTTGAAAAGAGAAGACACTAAAGAAAAATTCAGAAATGAGCTAAACCATAAGATAACCACAAAAGGGAATGAAAAAAATAGGAGCATTGAAGATGGATGGGAAGATATAAAAATCATTATAATGAATACAGCGGAAGAATGCCTGGGAGTCAAGACCATACCTAAAAAAAAAAGAACTGGTTCGATTAAATTTGCAGAGAGGCAGTCATAAAGAAAAGAACAGGGAGACAGATGTGGTTGAATGACATGAACAACAAAACAAATGAGGAGAAGTACCACACACAGTGTAAAGAAACTCAAAAAGTTATTTTAAAAAACCGACGTTATATGAAAGACATGGTAAGCGAGATGCAGACATGCCAACGGAACAAGAAAAGCAGGGAATTCTATAAATAACTGTGAACAGTAAAGCAAGGGTATAAACAACCTCTGCAGAGCTTGAAGGATAGTAATGGAAACATGATAAATAATGAAAAGAAAATCTGTAGCAGATGGAAAGAATATTTTGAAAAACTACTAAACTGTGAAGAGCCTATAAGCACATTACTATGCGAAGAAATACAAACGTATGAACCTGAAATAGAGGAACCAGACTTAGAAGAAATCATCTACAGTATCATGTTTCTATGAAACAACAAAGCAACTGGTTCAGATGGAATTGCTGCAGAGATGATTAAGGAAGGAGGTCTAAATCTACATGAACAGATATGTAATCTAATACAACAAATATGGAGAGAGGAAAAACTCCCTAGTGAATGGAGAGAAACATTACTGATCCCAGTATTCAATAAAGGTGATAAGAGCAAGTAACTACAGAGGAATATCATTACTACAAACAAGCTACAAAATATTATCCATTATACTTTTAAATAGATTAAAAACATACAGAGAGAACATACTAGGAGGCTATCAAGCAGGTTCTAGGAAGAATAGATCAACCACAGACCAAATATTTTATCTACGTCAAAGAGCAGAAAAGTACTGGGAATATGGAAAAGAAGTACATAATATTTTCATTGACTTCAAGAAAGCCTATGACAGCATAGACAGAAGCAGCTTATGGAAAATTATGAAAGAATTTGAGATAACTAATAAATTAATCAACCTGACCAGAATATGTATGGAGGATACACAAAATATAATAATATATAAAGGAAGAAAGTCAGAACCATTCTCTATAAGAATTGGTTTAAAACAAGGTGATACATTATCTCCATTACTATTCAATCTAGTGCTAGAAAAGGTACTCAGAAAAGCGAAAGAAGAAAGCATTGCAGAAAAACAAGCTAAACTACTAGGATATGCTGATTACATCGACCTGGGGAAACTATGCAAGAAGTCATCAATACCTGCATACACCTGATAGATGTAGCACTAAAAGTGGGCTTAACCATTAACCAAGATAAGAGAGTATACGAAGATATCAAGAGACCAAGGCAGAATGATCCAGATTAAATACATGTTGGAGAGATGATTATTAGGAAAGCAGAAACATACAAATATCTAGGCACAACCTTCAAAAGAAGCAACATAGTAAGCGAGGAAATTAAAATCAGAGTAAAGAAATGAATAAAACATACTTTGCCTTGCATGACCTGTAAAAATCCAAAATCTTGCCCCAAAACACCGAAATAACAATCTACAAAACCATAATAAGACCAGCCGTCACGTATGGATCAGAAACGTGAAGTACAACAAAGAAAGATGAACAACAATTGCAGATCTTTGAGAACAAGATCCTAAGAAGAATATTTGGGCAGATAAAGGATAGCAACAGTGGAGAATAGAGAGCTAGAAAGAACACTGAACAGAACAGCTTATTTAAATCCCAACGAATTATAAATGTCTTGAAACTGAACAGATTACGCTTTCTGGGGTATGTAGAAAAAGGGATAAGAACAGTCAAACGAAAATGATGTATGCATAAGAGATGAGGGAAACAAGACCAATAGGTAGACCAAGACAGAGATGGAAAGACACCACCTGGAGAGAGAAGATTAGGAATAGAGAGGAATGGAGGCGAACTTTCTGCAACAATGAGCCTTAATGGCTCGGAAAGCTGAAGAAGAAGAAAATGTTAGGGCTAAACGAGCTAAAAATATTATAGAAGCGAAGGAAAGTTAGTAAGACGATGACTGGATTGAACTCCCGACAACCAACCCCTTAGTCACAAAAAGACAAAGTTCTATCAACTCAGCCACGAAACAACCAAGTCTTTAATGCATGTCTGAAATTCTAAGCCCAGAACAGAAACAATACAACAAAACTAGAGAAAGTCTGTCTCTAGAAATTATGCCCCAGCACAGGTAGAAATCAACATACTTGTACACATGGTCTCCTGCAAATGTCTAAAGCATAATGGACAATATAAAAAAATGCCTTCCTCTCATGCTTAAAGTATTTATCTGTCAGTTATTCAAGGTTTAACACAGTGCTAAACATTTTACATCCTTGTAAATCTGTGCTTAACAAAAGTGTCATAAATGTAAATATGTGTATAACAGGATAAACATGTTCAGAATTGAACGCGCACGTGTGTACAGACTTTGAAATGACACACAGACACAGATTCTCACATACTATTACGTGCACGCTCAGAGAATAAAGATAAGGCACACGCACATTGTTACATTGAAGCATACATTCGCATACAGAAAAATTCGCACACAGACACATTCTCAGACAGTCGCATACAGATGCATGCACTCATACAGACACAGTAAACATATAAGCTTATATAACAATATCTTCGCACAAAGCATATAAAAATATCTACGCACAAACATGTATGTTAACGAAGACTGATAAGAGTTATGTCATCAGCAAAATCAAGATCTTCTAGTTGGGTCCCATGTACCCAGTCGATACCTGTGTTACCTGTGCAGCATTTTTTCATTATGAAGTCTGTTCAATTCGACTGACTAAAAAGAGAAATTCCCAGGTCGGGTACTGTCGCTATTTTCCATCTTCAAATCGCGTCGAATTCGAGCCTCGAGTCTTGGCTACACCTATTATTATTCTTGTGGAAGCAATGACATATCTTTTATTGCTGCTTGTATTAGTTTATATGGGATGTTATCACGTAATTGATATTCTTTTACTTCTTCCTTAACCCTTTGGTTAAGCTAGCATTCTTAACCCTTTAAAAATAAAGATCAATCAATCAATCAATCAGTCAATCAATCAATATAATATCAATCTTCTTTCATCTCCATTGAACTGCGAACTGGTGCTTCTTGCAGCAGAGCAGTGAAAGTTTTTGAGCATAGCATTATATTAGATTTGAAGTGAGTTAAGGCGGCTGTTTCTTTAGTCCTTGAATGCAGCAAAAAAGTAAGCGATGTGCAATACTTTAGCAGACTCCACTGCCACGGGGAATATGGCGATCTCTGTCACGTCAGCCAGGCTGGGCCTGTTACTGAGTGTACCCGTTAGTTAGCCTGGGCCTGTTACTGAGGGAACCCGTTAGACGGGCTGGGCTTGTTACTGAGGGTACCCGTTAGTTAGCCTGAGCCTGTTACTGAGGGTACCCGTTAGTTAACCTGGGCCTGTTACTGAGGGAACCTGTTAGACGGGCTGGGCTTGTTACTGAGGGTACCCGTTAGTTAGCCTGGGCATGTTACTGAGAGTACCCGTTAGTTAGCATTTGGCCTGTTACTGAGGGTACCCGTTAGTTAGCCTGGGCCTGTTACTGAGGGTACCCGTAAGTTAGCCTGGGCCTGTTACTGAGGGTACCCGTTAGTTAGCCTGGGCCTGTTACTGAGGGAACCCGTTAGACGGGCTCGGCTTGTTACTGAGGGTACCAATGGAGAGGTGAAACAGGGTCTTGGTCGACTATAGTTCGCTAACCCTGACGCTAGCATGTCAATTATGGATTGCTGATTATCAAATCGGACATCGTCTTCGCCCTGGTGCTTTTCTATAAGAAATGCAGAAAACATAATCAAAGATTTTTTAAAAACATACACTTAGTCACATACTAATAATGAGGGCTATGCTGCAGGACACATAACCATCTCTAACATATTGCAGCATGCTAAACGTCATGAAGATAACAAATACGAGACATATAGCAAGAGTGGATGACTTTTGTATCAAGACAGTTACTATGTGATAACTTCTGGTGTAAGCTGGCTATGAGCTAGATTAGAACTGATACAGGATTATATGTATGTCATCGAAGCAAATTTCTACCACCAGCTGCGAGAACCAGAAAGAACCCGCGAAAGAATGATCCACACGATCGAACCCTACTCTTACTATAGGTCTAGCGCCATTTCAGCAGGAAGCTAATACCGAAAAGATACAAAGGAAATAGACTGAACAACACAGAAAATCCAGTGTTGGTAACATTATTCGTAGTGTTTAATAAACTTATGCTCGGATGAATGATTGAAAATATTTTTTTCAAGATAAACAGTGGCATTACATTCGAGGGAGACGCGACATGTCATATTTTGCTTGCTTAATGCAAGTCAGTAGAAAAAAAAGAAAAAAGTCAAGTAAGTACAAGCAAATCAGACTTACTGTAAATCAGCCAAACACAAACCAGTGAGAATCAGTGTACGTCTCTGGAAGATTACAACTTTCTAGCACATCAATACATTCTTTACAACTTTCTAGCACATTAATACATTCTTTACAACTTTCTAGCACATTAATACATTCTTTACAACTTTCTAGCACATTAAAACATTCTTTTGGTAAAAAAAATGATCCACCAAAACATCAGGTATGACATTACACGCCACAAACACACGAGTAATCGTTTACATAACATAGCAGTTTTCACGTTATATACCACAAACATATAACAAAAATTGCTTAACAAATATCATATCACAAACACAGGCAACAATATCACCAACACTTCATTTACGTATAGACAGACACACACACACACAAACACACTAAATATCTCAGCGACAATAATATACATAGATAGACACAGACACACACTAAATATCTCAGCAATCAATAATATTTATAAGTCTGTGAAACATTTTGCAGATTCGCAGCAGGGAAACTACGTAACGAATCATGATCTTTCTTATGTGTGTGTGTGTGTGTGTGTGAGAGAGAGAGAGAGAGAGAGAGAGAGAGAGAGAGAGAGAGAGACTCTTCAAATTTTTTTTTAATAAAGCCCGCGCAGAACTAACGTGGTTTGCAGTTAGGAGGCAGCAGTAGAAATACGACGTTCAGTAAACATGAGCAGTCATTTCCTGTTTTGGAATACGCAAGAACCTTGTCCATTGTGACTGTGCAGCGACGATTTCGAGCGGAATTCCAAAAGGCAGCACTTGTTTTCAAAAGTATCAAGAAGTGGTATGCGAAATTCCAGGATGAAAGCGAGGGCTTCGCTGGTAACTTCTCTAGCACGATGCACTGTTTCTTCGCTTGGTCCTGAACGTCCTAGCCGAGGAACTCTGCACAGACAGTAGTATCAGAGACGTTACAGATTCACAAGCAGCGATTATTCTCTGTTGGAGGTCGTCCAAGTCCTGCACAGGAATTTGCTACACAAGGCTCTTTTTATACACCGCATGGTGCTGCCAGATAATTGTACCACTTTGATGTGATGAGGGTTTTTAGATTAAAATCTTAGCCTAGATGGAAGGACCACCCTGTTGATCATGGTAATCTTCCGTGTCTTGTGTGTATGTGTGGAAAAGGGGGTGGCCTGGGGAGGGGGGGTTGTATTTTTGGAATGTGTATCCTTGTGGTATACGGGGTCTAGCGCACTGTTGCAGCACTTCAGGTAGATTTTTCCTTTTATTGTAGCCTCTGAAAGAAAAAGGGCCCGATCAAGGAATCACAGATCAGTGCGTACCACACATTTATTCTGGGGCTGTCCAGTTCATGTTAGAACACCACATACGATTTTCCGTACCAGATATCCTACAGTTATGTTGGTTCACTTTACCAGATGTATGGAAAGTGGCTTCATCGGAGAATGCTACACGTTTCAGAAATTCATTGTCGCCGTCAGTGTGAGATAGCACTTCATTAGCAAACACGCTCCTTCTGTTTCTGTCACTTGGTAGATTTTTAAAAACTAATTGTGTCTTGTAAGCTCTAAACTGTAACTTTTTGTGTACGATGTCGTGCACAGTAAATCGAAGGATTCCAAATTCTTTAAATGTCCCGTAGAGTTGATTTGCATGCGCTACGTTGACAAGCTTCCCGTACTGACTCAACTTGATCATCACTCAATGTTTTATGCCACTGCCTTCCTTCCTCAACGCAGAACTAGTTTCCATCAGTTGTTTATGCCACCTATTGTGAGACTGGGTTGTGAGGATTTGACCAGAACTAACCTTGATGACATACTTGGGAGTGAAGTTTGATCGTACTCTGTGTTTATACGGACGTGTTAACCACTGGAATTACGCTCAGATGGTTCTGTTCGTTTTCCTATCTAAATCGTCTGATATTGAACAGAGTATGAAATTTATTTAACAAGAAACATTCATAAACTTTCTGACGAACCGTATAAAACGCCTCATTGCTCACTTGTAGTGTCACGTGACGCGTATGCGCTATAGTAATGATATGACGTTCCTATTGTTACTCATAAAACTTGATGCGTTTTTTGCTTCAGAAAAACAAAACCGGACAAATTTATTATTGTTGATTTCTGAGATATTTAGTTTCCTTATTGTTAGACATTGATCTGTTTTTGTATGTATATATATATATATATATATATATATATATATATATAGGTAAAAGGTAACATTCCCGTTTCCATGCCATTAAAGCATATTGGGGAATATTGTGTTAGGCCCGTATTTTCCACGACCTTCGACACAAGAAAGTGTGATATATTCAGTATCACGCCTGTCCGCTTTACCTTCCCAGATTTCTCTGGTACCCAATTTTAGAGGTTGGGTGAACCCTGGGCCTTTTTGGTGTGTACCAGAAAAAAAAAAATTCCACTGCTGGGACTGAACCCAGTACCACCGGATAAGTAAACCGAGCGCCTAACCACTCAGCTAACCAGGCCGCCATATATACTATATACGCATATATCTGCTATGTATGTATATATGTTGAGATTTGGAAACAGGCAGAACAAAAACCAATCAATGTACAGATAACAGTTAGAAATTCGAGTTGAATTGGACACAGTGAGAAAGCAGAGAGGACAGTTGTAGACTATGTCTGGTAATCTACATTTATTATATATAATGTTTAAGAATTTGGTTAATTTACAACTGTTAAGGCACTCTCCTGGCATGTACTTCTGTACTGTGTGACCAGGATTCCCCAACCCAATGAGCTAACCCAGGATTCTCCCCTCTAAGGAATACTATATGCCAGTCATGCATCAGGTTAAACATACATCACAACATTTCCACAACATGATATAGACATTTTCAAGTAATATATAAAAATATATACGCGTTTTATTTACTCAACAACATGGATCAGTGGTGATCACAGGACATACATTCACACAGAACATGCAACACATATCATAAAAACATATTGCAGGCATAATGTCAATCAATGCAATATTCATTGGCTCATGTAACTAAAACAACCGTGGCTATTGTTCTCAAACCCCTCATCCCAATACACAATCCATTACTCCAAAGCGTGCACATAACTTTATTTCCATGCGGATGCCCTGCCCTGTCACTCTACCCCTACATACATAAATTCACGTATGGTATAGCTCTAAGTGAAACAAGGATGTATACTGTCTCCTTTACTTTTTGGGATTACAATAGACTTCATAATGAAAAAATGCTGCTCAGGTAACACAGGTATTGACTGGGTACATGGGACCCAACTAGAAGATCTTGATTTTGCTGATGACATAACACTTATCAGTAACAATGTGAATTCCATGCAAGAAAAAACAGATAGCCTGTCTTCAATGGCTAGCAAAATAGGACTTGAAATTAACAAGGACAAAACAAAAATAATGAAAATTCCCATCAATCAAAATGGAAAAATACACATAGAAGGGACAGATATTGAAGAAGTCAATCAATTTGCATACCTTGGCAGCTACATGGACCAGGGTGGTGACACTAGACAGGAAGTTAGGATCAGACTTGCAAAAGCAGCATCAATCTTCAAGAATCTTGAGAACATATGGAATTCAAAAGTTATAGGCACAAAAACCAAGTTAAGACTATTCAATTCAAATGTAGTGTCCACCCTCATTTATGCATGCGAAAGCTGGAAAACAACTAAAGAAATAGAAAAGAAATTAGACTCTTTTGAAAACAAATGCCTAAGGAAAATACTCGGCATCAAGTGGAATGAATTCAAGAACAATGCAGAGATAAGACAGATGACTGAACAACAACCAGTCTCACGGGTGATCAGGAAAAGGAGATGGACATATGTTGGCCACTTGATGAGAAGAAATGAGCAGAGAATCCCAAAACAAGCTATCAAGTGGAACACAACAGGCCGAAGAAAAAGGGGCAGACCGCGTGAAACTCTGAAGAGAACATTATTAAGAGAGGCCAAGTTAACAGGCATAAAATCCTTTGTTGAGGTTGAAAGACTCGCCGAAGACAGGAAATATTGGCGAACTACTTTGCGAGCCCTATGTGACGTCTAACGGCACGGGAAGGATGTATGATATAAGATAGCTCTAATAATTTCATTTCTTCAATACATGAAATCCAGGTGTGCTATCGCATTATTACTCCTCTGTTCAATAAAGATCAAATATGTGCTCATGCACTATGTTCCCTTCCAGTTCATGAAGTTGAAATAATGTGTCAACACACTAATACTCGTCTCAGTTCATTAATTCAAAAGTGCTCATGCACTAATACATATATCCACCGCTTCAGGAAGTTCACATGAAGACCAAGCCTGATGGCATCACCCATACTATTCAAGAGAACATTAATCGCATGAATCACTAATATAATTATCTCCACAGCAACATGAATTTCTCATAACAATACCAGCATTAAGGCATTACTCATGCTATTAAAGAGAACGTTAATCATAGGAATCACTAATATACTTGTCTCCACAGCAACATGAATTTCTCATAACAATGCCAGCATTAAGGCATCACCCATGCTATTCAAGAGAACGTGCATCAACAGGAATCATAATTTTATATATATATATATATATATATATATATATATATATATATATATATATATATATATATCCACAGCGACATGGAATTCACATGAATTATCAGCATGATTCATGAACACAGTACATATCCATATATATGTAACACAACAATATCAGGGCGACAGGGGCCGAGATCGATCTAGCCTCGCCATGCCTGTACTAATCTCAGTCTTATGATTCTTATTGATCTTTTTCCACACGCTTTCATTCCTCATATAATATACATCATGCGTGGGTGTGGAAGCAGCCCTGCAACTGCCTCTATATCGTGTGGACGAGTACACTCTGGTCAACGTTGTACGCCCCTTGACCAACGTGTGGATCGTCCTCACAGTATAGCAAGAGGGGCTTTGGCATTGAACCCTCAAGGAAAGTGGAAACATTGAAAGATCAAAGAATGTATGGAGAAGAGATGTAATGAAAGTTCCAAAAGCAGAGAGAATCACATAGAGTGACTTGAGGAACAAACTCAAAGATAGAAATGACTGACAAACCTGTGGCTTGAGGAACGGTTATGGACATTGATTCCAGCTGACTGATGGGCTCGTGGCAATGGAGTATTAGGTTGTCCATATTATTTCCGGTGTGTCTATTGGCACATGCGCTTAGGACTAAGGTTATATATATATATATACTACAAAGTGATAATATTTTCAACCGTCCACCTATCATATTAGTATGATTTATTATTATTTATTATTATGATCAGTCGGTAGAGCAATGATTCTCTTAGTATCGGGGTTATGGGTTCGAGTCCCGCGTTTGACGAATTTCTTTTTTATCTTTTAAAAATATTTTTTAGATTATGATACTAAATAATTATTTCTCTTTTTATTCAGAAAAATGATTCTTTCAACTTTTAGAAAAATTAGCAATTTTCAACAAAGTGAACACAACTGAAACAAACTCTCAGAAAATACTGTCTGAGCCTTTACTGCCCGTCACAGGCTCGGTGAACCCCAGAGGATCATTAAAAAAAACAAAACCCGGCGACGTAGTCGACCTAGCACGTTTCATGCCACGGACAGTGAAGCTGGACAAGTAACCGTTAAGTAATAAAGCTCTTCCTACTATTTTCCTAGTTTATACATTCAGGTATCAAGTAAAGTCAGCTGATCTGCCACCAATGTTAGTGGCATGGGGCCATGGGCCGCGGGACATGCGCAGTGTCAATGTAGGTCATACAAAGTGTGAATAGCCTGTGTCATTAGCCTCAGCCTATTATTTCTGTTAGGAAAAAAAAGACTCTATGGACTCGACTTGTGCATGTTAATCTAATTTCTACCAACAATTTCTGCAGTCGTGGTATCAAGTAAATGTGGCCTATTTGCTAGATCATACATTTATATCGTTCTTTTAGCCAAAGTCTGATAACATGATCTTTCTTTTTTTCCATTTTAATGACCTGATCATTAGAACTGCCATGTGCTGTAATCTGCAAGGTTTTTTAAAATGTCATCACTGTCTTCTTTATGACACTAAAGCACGAAACATTTCATTCATCGTTTTCATGTAGAGATACTTATATTTTCCAAAGGATTAAAAAATACGGTATAGCCGGAAAAAGTGAGGTTTTTATGTAGAAAAGGCTATGTATGTTTGTTCATAGACATGTATTAAGTACATATGCCTGGCCGTTTCTACATTGACATGTGTTAAGTATATATGCTTGCCCGTTTGTACATAGACATATGTTAAATTCATATGCTTACCCTCCCATTTTATACGCAAAATGGCAAGAGAATGACTGTGAACTATGACCCAGACTCCAAGAGAACAAGATACTACCTAGCTATTACCTACCTACTACCTATCTACTATCTATTACCCACCTACTACCTATCTACTACCTAGCTACAACTTATCTACTACCTAGCTATTAACTACTTACTACCTATCTACTACCTAGCTATTAACTACCTACTACCTATCTATTAACTACCTACTACCTATCTACTACCTAGCTATTAACTACCTACTACCTATCTACTACCTAGCTATTACCTACCTACTATCTATCTACTACCTAGCTATTAACTACTTACTACCTATCTACTTCCTAGCTATTACCTACTTACTACCTATCTACTACCTAGCTATTAACTACCTACTACCTATCTACTATCTAGCTATTAACTACTTACTACCTATCTACTTCCTAGCTATTACCTACTTACTACTTATCTACTTCCTAGCTATTACCTACTTACTACCTATCTACTACCTAGCTATTACCTACCTACTACATATCTACTACCTAGCTATTAACTACTTACTGCCTATCTACTTTTTAGCTACTACCTATCTACTTCCTAGCTATTAACTACCTATCTACTTCCTAGCTATTACCTACTTACTACCTATCTACTTCCTAGCTATTAACTACTTACTACCTATCTACTACCTAGCTATTACCTACTTATTACCTATCTACTTCCTAGCTATTAATTACCTACTACCTATCTACTTCCTAGCTATTAACTACTTACTACCTAGCTATTAACTACTTACTACCTATCTACTTCCTAGCTATTAACTACCTACTACCTATCTACTTCCTAGCTATTACCTACTTACTACCTATCTACTACCTAGCTAGGAGAGGGCAACGCATTATCGTTTAAAGTGCGAGAAAACCTTTTAAAAGTACTCCATGTATGTAGTCTTTAATGAGTGACTGCTCTTGTGACACTCGGGCGGAAGCAAAGCCATGTAAACTGTTAATAGAAAACAAGTTCTCACAAGTTTCACATTTTACATTAAGATATTTGTTTCAAACTATATTAAAATTTTACCTAATTATCAGACTCTCAGAAAGTATCCTTACAAACAGATGCTTGCTTAATTGTTGCTCGTGTTATCCTGTATCTTATATCTTATATCCTTCCCGTGCCGTTAAACGTCACATAGGGCTCGCAAAGTAGTTCGCCAATTTTTCCTGTCTTCGGAGAGTCTTTCAACCTCATCAAAGGATTTTATGCCTCTTAATTTGGCCTCTCTTAACAATGTCCTCTTCAGAGTTTCACGCGGTCTGCCTCTTTTTCTTCGGCCTGTTGTGTTCCACTTCATAACTTGTTTTGGGATTCTCTGATCATTTCTTCTCATCAAGTGACCAACATATGTCCATCTCCTTTTCCTCATCACCCATGAGACTGGTTGTTGTTCAGTCATCTGTCTTATCTCTGCATTGTTCTTGAATTCGTTCCACTTGATGCCGAGTATTTTCCTTAGGCATTTGTTTTCAAAAGAGTCTAATTTCTTTTCTATTTCTTTAGTTGTTTTCCGGCTTTCGCATGCATAAATGAGGGTGAATATTACATTTGAATTGAATAGTCTTAACTTGGTTTTTATGCTTATAACTTTTGAATTCCATATGTTCTCAAGATTCTTGAAGATTGATGCTGCTTTTGAAATTCTGATCCTAACTTCCTTTCTAGTGTCACCATCCTGGTCTATGTAGCTGCCAAGATACGCAAATTGATTGACTTCTTCAATATCTGTCCCTTCTATGTGTATTTTTCCATTTTGATTGAGAGGAATTTTCATTATTTTTGTTTTGTCCTTGTTAATTTCAAGTCCTATTTTGCTAGCCATTGAAGACAGAATATCTGTTTTTTCTTGCATGAAATTCACATTATTACTGATAAGAGTATGTCATCAGCAAAATCAAGATATTCTAGTTGGGTCCTATGTACCCAGTCGATACCTGTATTACCTGTGCAGCATTTTTTCATTATGAAGTCTATTGTAATCCCAAAAAGTAAAGGAGACAGTATACATCCTTGTTTCACGCCTTTTCAATCTGGAACCATTCACTCATCCCTTCTTCGGGATTAATAATACATTATGGCTTTATTATATCCAACGTACACTGACTGCGGAATAAATAATATTCCTTTCACATATCCATTTTTACGAACTTTTGCTTCTCGAGTCGTTGTTTGAATAGAAGACGAAGACGCACTATTCCTACCTGTATTTAAAAGTGGAATTAAACCAGCAATTGTGTATGTCAGGTCGGTATAGATTTTTTGTGTCAGGTTATGTTAAACGTTACCTTTTTTTAAAGTTGGACAACAGGCTTTGTGTATATGTTTGAATGTCTGCTTGAATGTGTAAGACTGTGTATTGTGTATCTAAGGCAAGACGTGTATGTTAAATTAGGTTGTATGTTTGATTTATGTTCACTTGTAAGTTTTGTTGTAAGGTTGTTCAGTGTTCAGTTGTAATGTTTTATGTGCCATGTTGTGAGTAAGCCGATATGTCACTTTGTGTGTATCAAACTGGATGTCACATTTCATGTGTCAGATAACGTTTTAAGCTGTATGTCATTTCATGTGTCAGGTTGCCTACAAAAAAAAGAAAGCAAAGTGAATCGACACACATTAAACAAGTAAAGTCAGCAGTTATTCCTGCATTTTAAATGTGTAACTTAGAAAAATCTTAATAAATATGCTTATTACAATGAACTGAAGAAATTTTATAGGAAATATTCTACTGTGGAAGACGATGGCAGCTATGTCAAAGAAAAGCATCATGAAATCTAAAAGTAAATCATTCTCATCTTTGAACAGAAAAATGTGGAGAACACTCAACAATATTAGAGCAAAACCATTCAAACATTTACAGTTCTCTTTAGATAATAAACCATTCAAACATGCACATTTCACTTTAGTTAATAAACTATTCAAATATTCACATTTAATTTTAGCTAATAAACCATTCAAATATTCACATTTCACTTTAGCTAATAAACCATTCAAACATTCGCATTTCACTTTACCTAATAAACCATTCAAACATTCACATTTTAATTCAGCTAATAAACAATTGAAAAATTCACAATTTCACTTTAGCTAATAAACCATTCAAACGTTCACCTTTCACTTTAACAATAAACAAGTGAAACATTTACAGTTCACTTTAGCTAATAACCATTCAGACATTCACCTTTCACTTTAGCTAATAAACCATTCACATTTCACTTTAACTAATAAACAATTAAATATTTGCAGCTTACTTAGATAATAAACAATTCAAACATTTACAGTTCACTTTAACTAATAAACCAATGAAACATTCACCTTTAACTTTAGCTAATAAACTATTCAAACATTCATCTTTCACTTTAGCTAACAAATCACTCAAACATTCACCTTTCACTTTAGCTAATAAACCACTTAAACCTTCACATTTCTCTTTAGCTAATAAACAGTTTTAAACATTCACATTTTACTTTGGCTAATAAACCATTCAAACATTTGCTTTCACTTTAGCTAATAAACCATTCAAACATTCGCTTTTCATTTTAGCTAATACACCATTCAAACATTTACATTTCGCTTTAGCTAATAAACCATTCAAACATTCATCTTTCACTTTGCCCAATAAACCATTGAAACTTTCACATTTCATTTTAGCCAATAAACAATTGAAACATCTACAGTACACTTTAGATAATAACCAATTCAAACATTCACCTTTCACTTTAGCTAATAAACAGTTGAAACATATACAGTCCACTCTAGATAAAAAAAAATTCAAACATTTACCTTTCATTTTAACTAATACATCATTCAAACATTCACGTTTATCTTAGCTAATAAACCATTCAAATATTTACCTTTCACTTTAACTAATAAACCATTGAAATATTCACCTTTCATTTTAACCATTAAAACATTCACCTTTCACTTTAGCTAATAAACCATTCAAACATTAACCGTTCACTTTAGCTAATAAACAATTCAAGTATTAACGTTTCACTTTAGCTAATAAACCATTGAAACATTCACTTTTCACTTTAGCTAATAAACCATTCAAACATTCACCTTCCACTTTTGCTATTAAACCATACAATCATTCTTTTTTCACTTTAGCTAATAAACCATTCAAATATTTACCTTTCACTTTAACTAATAAGCCATTGAAACATTCACCTTTCATTTTAGCCATTCTAAAATTGACCTTTCACTTTAGGTAATAATCCATTCAAACATTCACCTTTCACTTTAGCTAATAAGCCATTCGATAATTGTCCTTTCACTTTGGCTAATAAACCATTAACATTTACCTTTCACTTTAGCTAGTCCGTCGTTAGTTTTTTTCTATTCTCCTACATCTCGATCTTCTTTTCACTCTTTCTCCACAAATCAAAGCCCCGAATAAGAGCTTTTTGTAATTAAAAAAAATTATGGGGGTGTGGGGAGGGGTGGAGTTGGGCCAAGAGTGTGTGCAGGGGGGGGGGTGGGTTGGGTATTTTTGGGGGGAGAGTAAATATGAGGGGCGTTCAGAATGTAACGCACCACATCGTTTATTAAAAAAGCATGACATTTATACACATGGATATGTCGTGTAAACATCGGCATTATTCAACATAATCCCCATGAGCTTGTACGGCTTTACGCCAGCGCGAAACAAATGCATGTATTCCTAGCCCGTACCAAATGTTCTCTTGATTATATAGTCATTTCTTCACTGCACAAATCACTCCTTCGTCATCTTCAAATCTTACCCCTCGGAGTGCATCTTTAAGTGGACCAAACAGATAGAAATCAGAGGGTGCCAAATCGGGATTATAGGGTGGACGAGGTAGTACAGTCCAACCCAATTTGATGATTGCTTCCCTTGTTGCCAGACTTGTGTGAGGGCGCGCATTGTTGTGAAAGAGAAGCAGGTATGCTGGATTCTTGTGCGGCCGAACTCTGCGAAAACGTTGATTGAGTTTTTTCAATGTCTTAATGTAAGCTTGTAAATTGATTGTCTCTCCTCTTGGCATAACATCCACAAGAATCACATCTTCAATGTGCCAAAAAGACAGTGATTATGACCTTTCCAGCTGAAGGAGATGTCTTGAATTTATTTCTTTGTGGTGACTGCGAGATGATGCCACTCCATTGACTATCTTTTAGTCTCAGGTTCAAAATGATGTGCCCAGGTTTCGTCACCTGTTACGATCTTAGCCAAAAAGTTCTCTCCTTCAGCATTGAAACGCTCCAACAATTCAGAAGAAATTGCTTTCCTTTGCAATCGATGGTCATTTGTGAGACTTAGAGGAACCCATCTTGCAAAAACCTTAGAAAATCCGAGAGCTTTTATAACTGCATTTGCACTATCATTGCTGACTGACAGCTTTAAGGCCAATTGTTGAGTAGTGATACGCCTATCAGTAAGAATAACGCCCTCAGTGCATTTCAACATTTCTGCCTTGGTGGCTGTGGCAGGACGTCCACAGCAAGGTCGATCATGCAACTCCTTATCTCCACTTACTGATTCTTTGATTCTCTGAACCCAGCGACTGACTGTACTCCTGTCGACTGCAAAACTTCCACACACATCACATAGACGCTTGTGAATTATCACAATAGTTTCCTTCTCTGCAACTAGAAATTCTTTCGCAATTCGCTGCTTCTACCACTAGTTGCTAACACGCTCCATCTCAGCGGTTAGAGCAGTCATACTCTTTGGTAGGTAAATAGACTATATGGTTCTATTTATACTCTTTTAGTAATGCGCTTTACAACACACATTTCCATACACAGTTTAATTATTATTATTATGTACCGTGTCGGATAGCAATGGCGATGTGGCTTCTCTATCTTACATTGTCCTTGGTGTTTCAGTGCAGATATTTTTCTTTTTTTCATGCTACTTGGTCAGATCACTCAGATATTTTTCTCTTGGCCTTTTCTCTTCTTTTTTTCCCCATGACTTTTCTAGTTATTACTTATATCTTATATCCTTCCCGTACAGTTAAACGTGACATAGGGCTCGCAAGGTAGTTCGCCAATTCTTACTGTTTTCGGCTAGCTTTTCAACCCCATCGAGGGATTTTATGGCTATTAATTTGGCCTCTCTTAACAATGTCCTCTTCAGAGTTTCACGTGGTCTGCCTATTTTTTTTTTTTGCCCTATTGTGTTCCACTTGATGGCTTGTTTTGGGATTCTCTGATCGTTTCTTTTAATCATCTGACTAACATATGTGCATCTCCTTTTCTTCATCATCCATGAGTTATCTGTTTTGTCTCTGCATTGTTCTTGAATTCGTTCCACTTGATGCCGAGTATTTTCCATAGGCACTTGTTTTGAAAAGAGTATAATTTCTTGTTTGTTTCTTTGGTTGTTTTCCAGCGTTCGCATACATAAATGAGGGTGAATACTACATTTGAATTGAATAGTCTTAACTTGGTTTATGTGCTTATAACTTTTGAATTCCATATGTTCTCAAGATTCTTGAAGATCGATGCTGCTTTTGCAATTCTAATTCTAACTTCCTTTCTGGTGTCACCATCTTGGTCTATGTAGCTGCCAGGGTATGTAAATTGATTGACTTCTTCAACATCTGTCTCTTCTTCGTGTATTTTTCCATTTTGATTAATGGAATTTTCATTATTTTTGTTTTGTCCTTGTTAATTTCAAATCATATTTTGCTAGCCAGTGAAGACAGGATATATGTTTTATCTTGCATGGAATTCACATTGTTACTGATAAGAGTTATGTCATCTTCTAGTTGAGTCCCATGTACCCAATCAATATCTGTGTTACCTTTGCAACATCTTTTCATTATGAAGTCTATTGTAATTCCAAAAAAAAAGCAAAGGAGACAGTATACATCCTTGTTTCACGGCTGTTTCAGTCTGGAACCATTCGCTCATCCCTTTTTCTGTTTTGACTACACAAACATATCCATTGTAGAGGTCACTAATGATATTGACAATTTTAATTGATATTCAATATAGACTTAAAATTCTCCACAATGAATCTCTGTGTATGCTATCAAATGCCTTTTCAAAGTCTATGAAGTTCAGGATTAATGGTTTCTGCTTTTCAATATGTTCTTTAAGTATTATTCTTAGACTAAAGATCTGGTCGAGACAGCTTCTCCCTTTTCGAAATCCTGCTTGTTCTTCTCTCATTACGGTATCCACTATATCTTTAAATCTATTCAAAATGACCTTGCAAAATACTTTTGACACAACTGGTACTAAGGTCACTCCTCTCCATTTGCTACAGTCACTAAAGTTGCCCATTTTAGATATTTTAAGAATGATTCCTTTTTTCCACTTAGAAGTGACCTTTTCTTCTTTCCAAATTTTATTAAACATTCTCTGTAGTTGTCTCATCTTGTCACTATTGATAGCTTCTAACGTTTCGGGTGTTATTTCGTCTTCACCTGCAGCTTTTTTCTTAGACATTAAATTCACTGCTGTTTTAATGTCATGCAACGTAATCTCACCTAGGTTGACATTTAATTGTGGTGTTGGTAAGTCTGTTTCAAAGTTTGTCACTTTTTTTTGGGTGTGGTCGATTAAGTATTTCTTGGACGTGTTCGGCCCATCTTTGCTTTTGGTCTTTCCTTGATGTTAATAGGGTTCCAGTTTTATTAAGGATTGGCCTTTATTTAGATGTAATAGTACCTGTTAGCCCCTTTTGTATGTTATAAAAAGTTTTGCTGTTTCCTGTTTTTGCTGCTTTCTTTGCCTCTTTCGCCATATTGTCTATGTATTCTCTTTTATCCCTTTTAGCTGAACTTTTTACTTTCTTGTCTGTTTCTTTGTAGGTTGCTTTGGCCAGATCTTTTCCAAGATCTGTCTTTACATTCAACATGTCTAATTTGGCTGCTCATCTTTCATGTATGTACTTCCATGTGTTTTCTGATATCCATGCTTTTCTATTTTTTTTTTCAGTCCAGCGCTTGCTTTTGCTGCCGTTATTATGGCTGTGCTGTAATAATTCCATAATTCATCTATACATATTTCCTTTAATTCACGGAGTGTTGTTGTATTATGATTGGCATGTTCCTGATTGAAATTACTATTAGCATTCTCTTCTTGCATCCGTAGTTGGGCATAAGGCTAACAACCTTATCAATAATATCTACTTAAAGGCGACTCTAGATGGTGAAAAAAAAAAGAATTCGTTATGGAGACTAGCAAAGAAACCAACCGAGCATCAGAACTGCCACTTCCGAAGAGCTCATTCGTCGGCCCTAAACGTGTGACAAAGATTGTATTCTGGAATGTAAGAACGATGGCAGCAACAACAAAAATTACTCAGGTCATCAAAGATACCATCTAGACGTACTTGGCATCAGTGAAATGCGATTGCCAGAAGCAGATAAAAGATCGACGGAAAACGGTAAGTTAATAATACTCGTACATTCAGTCAGAGACGATGTGAAACATCAAGAGGGGGTAGGTATAATTATGTCAAATGTAGAGGCAAAGAGTCTTGTAGAATGGGAACCAATGAACAGTCGTCTAATAAGAGCACGATACAACCCAAGACACAGAAGGATGACAATAATACAGTGTTGTGCACCCTCGAAGGATGCATAGGATGAGGTGAAGGACTTTTTTTTATCACCAATTGCATCAAATCATTAACAAAGTCCCTAAACACGACATCCTAATTGCTATGGGGAACGTCAAGGCTTAGGTAGGGAAAGATAACACCGACGTTGAAAAAGTATTGGGGAAAGAAGAAACAAACATAGTAAATCAGAACGGAGAAAGATTATTTGAAATATGTCTAACAGAGGGGATGGTCATTGGAGGCAAATATTTCCACACAAAGAGATACATAAAACAACGTGGATATCTCCAGATGATAGAACTAGAAAGCAATACAGAACATCTCTGATAGATGTAAGGACATACAGGTGTGCAGATGTCAATAGTGATCACAATCTGTGTATAGGGGAAATAAAACTAAAACTGAAAAGCCAACACAAGAAATCATTACACAGAAAGATAAACAGCCACAGCCTACAAGAAAAGAATACTTACAGTCATTACTAGGTTCTTCAAATTCTGTCTTCTAGTTACATATCCAAGAAATTTAACTGTCTTTTTCTTATCATTTTAATTAATTTTCGTTGTTCTAAAATTTCTCTGAGGACCTCGTAGTTTGTTTTTCTGTCTGTCCAGAGCATTTGTTGCATCTTACTCTAAAACCACTGTTGTTTCTATTTCCTTTGTCATTTTTTTTACTGTTCAAGTTTCACAATCATATAGCCGTTATGGTTCATATAGCACTAACAGTTTTAGTTGTCTTGTCTCCTTCCTTATATACCTTTCGGTGTTAAGGGGACAAATAGACGTCTTGATAGGGTTCGACGGTTTGCTTCACATGATGGGATATTTAATGCTTCTGTAATTTCCTCTCTCCATCTCCTGCGTGGGCGGCCTCTTCCTCTGTTACCTACAGATGTTAGTGTGAATGTTGTCTGTGATATACTGTCTGGTGGTAGCCGTGTAATATGGCCAAACCATTTGACTTGCTGTTTCTGGATATAATGTAATACTGATGTTACTCCAACCTTAGCCCTGATGGTGTCATTTCTTAGTTGGTCTCTTCTTGTCGCATTTAGTATTCTCCTAAAACATCTCATTTCTGTCGTGATGATTTTTATTTTGTTTTGGATGTTAGTGTCCATGTCTGACATTGATAGTATAGAAGTGGGAGGACAATTGTGCTGTACAGTGCCCTTTTTGTTTCAGTTGTGATGTATTTGTTTTTCAATAAAGGAGTCATTTGTTCAATGACCTGATTTGCTTTACTTCATCTGTTCTCAGTCTCAGCGTCAATCGTCCCTGAGGATGATATTATGGTATCTTGGTATTTGAAATGTTCACATGTTTCAGGGTTGGTTGTCTAGGAAGATCTTTGTTTGGATTTATTGTCTCACTAAGGTCATGACTTCCGTGTTTTAAGCACTGATCTTCATGTTGTGGCTTTTGCAGGCCCTTATTAAATTATCCATGTTCTGATGTAGGTCTTTTTCTGATCTGGCTATAAGTGTTTGATCATCAGCTAAAAGGAGTTTTTTTATGGTCCTCCTATTGGGTATATCTTCTGGAAGGTGTTGTGGGTTTACTGGCATTCTTTCTGGGTTTGACTGTAGCTTTGTGTGGCGTTTTTACTATGTATGTTAGCTTCTTTTGCAGATGTTGTCAATGTATGTCATGAAATAGTAAGAGAGATAGTACATAGCCCTGCCTTGGTCCAGATTTTATGATGAATGTTTCAGAGTGTCCCGCATTTGTTCTAACTGTGCACTGACTGCTTTCGTATAAGCTTTTGCATAAGTTGATCAGTTGTGTACTAACTCCATAATGCTGTAAGATTTCTCACAGTTTATATCTACATATTCTATAAAGTGCTTTATCTTGATCTACGTAATCTACGTGCAGTATCAATTGATTTTTCTGTTAGTTCTCTTAGGGAAAAGATGACATTTGTACAGTTTATATATTTTGTCTAAATTCTATCTTCGTTTCATTTAACTGTGGTTCAATCACTGGTCGCAGTCTGTTCTCTAGGATCTTGCATAACTTCTTCCCAATATGGATTAGCAGTAAAATGGCTCAGTATTGGTTGCGGTCCCTTTTACTGCCTTTTTCTCTTCCATATTGAAATAATTACAGCGTTTCTCCAGTCCTGTGGTGTTTCTTATTGTTTCCATACCAAGTTATAAAGTCTGTGAAGCCAAACTATTCTAATCTCTTTCGCACATTTGATTAACTCAATGGATATTCCATCAAATTCTGGGTCTTTGTTCATCGGTGCCTTTCTGATGGTTTCTCTGATTTCAGCTTGTAGTACGTGTGGTTTTAGTTCTATGGGGTCAGCTGTGATGTCATCATGGGTTTGGCATGCCTAGGATAGTATATTGAGTAACTTGTCGAAGTACTGTCTCCATCGCTGTACTACCTTCTCTGGTTCGCAAAATTGGATCACCATTAACATCGTTCATAATCTCAGTTGGGTCGAAGTGCTCTGCACGCTTTCTCATTACGTCGATCTTTTTATAAAAGCTTTTCGTAGCTCCTTTGTGATTGTTATTTAATACTTCACTGTATTCCTGCCATGGTTCTATCTTTGCTTCTTTTATTGCTCGCTTAGAGTGTCTTCTGGCAATTCGATATTCAATGTAGTCTGCTCTTCCTTACTTTCCATCCATTCTTTATATTTCTTTTTCTTTTCTTCTTTTTCTTTTACAGCCTCATTCACCTCATCATTCCAACATGCTGTTATTTTCAGTTCTCCACCTCCTTTTTTCGTAGTATCACATGTTTCCTTTTCTGCTTGCAAAATGCTAGTTTTGAACAAGACCTATTCCTCTTCCACTGACTTTGTTTTTGTTGGTAAGTTTATGAACAATTCTCTTATTTTCTTCTCACATTCTTTTTTCACATTCTCTTCCTTCAGCTTGCTTAGTAAAATAGAATCTTTCTGAGACTTGATGGAACCACATAAAACAGCGTGAACAGTGGCCACGTACAGTGAAGGTACACACTAACTAATTGTAGGTGATACAGCAACACAAGTAAGAATGCTTGACAGAAAAACATTACTTTGATGTGCACTCAGTAACAGCATTCAACCCAGGTGAGGAAAACAACAACAAAAAAATGGAGGCAACATGAATGACTGAACAGTCACAAGGATTCAGCAGTCTAAACAATCAGTCAACAGGACTAACTACAAAATGTTGATGTACACAATAGGCAAAGTCAACAGTTACCAAAATCCTTCAACACATTTAATATGAGAAACAAAGAGGACGGAATCCTGATGAATGACGGAAAATGAATATCAATGCACGACATGAGAAATAACCATTTCAGTAACATACAAAGCATTCCAACGAATTTGACTTCGCTACAGTAAAGTACAAGTATCCACACACACACAAAACAAATATTTACATACTAACCTCACGTCAGGAATTCACCAAACCGAAAAAATACTACACAACAACATGTCTTACGATCTCTCATCTGTGTCCTGTGAAAGGACAAGCAGATATCTATTCCTACATCCTAACTAGATTACAATCCAATTACCCTAAGCTGAAACAAAACCCTTGATAAACAACTAACAGTCGCTTCCCAACTTCTGCTCTCAAATCACGAGAAAAGACTCTCAGCTGGACAAGGAACAACCAATCATAATACGGACTTTCCGTAGGTCCGAGGCTGCACGAACAAGGACATTCACGATGTCATGAAGAGTGACATCGTTCAAAACCTTTTTATGTCTCCTATACTGGGATTACAATAGACTTCATAATGAAAAATTCTGCACAGGTAACACAGGTATTGACTGGGTACATGAGACCCAACTAGAAGATCTTGATTTTGCTGATGACATAACTCTTATCAGTAACAATGTGAATTCCATGCAAGATAAAACAGATAGCCTGTCTTCAATGGCTAGCAAAATAGGCCTTAAAATTAACAAGGACAAAACAAAAATAATGAAAATTCCATTAATCAAAATGGAAAAATACACATAGAAGGGACAGAGATTGAAGAAGTCAATCAATTTGCATACCTTGGCAGCTACATAGACCAGGATGGTGACACTAGAAAGGAAGTTAGAATCAGAATTGCAAAAGCAGCATCGATCTTCAAGAATCTTGAGAACATATGGAATTCAAAAGTTATAAGCACATAAACCAAGTTAGGACTATTCAATTCAAATATAATATTCACCCTCATTTATGCATGCGAACGCTGGAAAACAACTAAAAACAATAGAAAAGAAATTAAACTCTTTTGAAAACAAATGCCTAAGGAAAATACTCGGCATCAAGTGGAACGAATTCAAGAACAATGCAGAGATAAGACAGATGACTGAACAACAACCAGTCTCATGGGTGATGAGGAAAAGGAGATGGACATATGTTGGTCACTTGATGAGAAGAAATGATCAGAGAATCCCAAAACAAACTATCAAGTGGAACACAACAGGCCGAAGAAAAAGAGGCAGACCGCGTGAAACTCTGAAGAGGACATTGTTAAGAGAGGCCAAATTAACAGGCATAAAATCCTTGATGAGGTTGAAAGACTTGCCGAAGACAGTAAAAATTGGCGAACTACTTTACGAGCCCTATGTGACGTTTAACGGCAGGGGAAGGAGATAAGATAAGATATATTGGAACATTAGTTTTATTGTTTCACTTTTCTTCTTGAGAGTTCTGTTGTGGCTTTTCCTGTGTGTTCTGATAACCGCTACTACTGCTTTGTACTCTGTGCTTGAACTCAGGTTGGATATTGCCCTTGCATCTATGGCTGACTTTCTTCTTATTGTTCTTTGGTAGCTTTGCTAGTATGAAATCAGTTTGGTTTCAGCAAGTCAAATCATTCCATTTGTACCAGTTATTTATTTTGGGACTCTCTGTGTGCACAAAGCACTGCTGTAAAGCTGTGATACCAAAATGTATAAACTAGAAAAAAGTAGGAATAGTTTTATTATTTAAAGAATACACAGTTGTACTATACACAAACCACTGAAGTAAAGCTGTGATACCAAGATATATACGGAAACAAACTTCCATATCATGATTTAACTGTGTGAAATGGTCCACATACAGGATTACGCCATTGTCTTTTAAGATTTCTTTTGCCAAAGCAGTTATCCTGAACATGTTATCACGTCGTCTTGGAACCGCATCAGTCTTATATCGCGGCAACAGGCCTTCACTCCTAAACCGCCCTGTAGTTCGGACAGAGTCAAACTAGTACTCACGTTCCACCCCCATAGTTTGGCAGTTAAGAACATACTGTTTCGTCATCTATATCTCCTCCAAACCGAGCCTGATACACGTGAATTCATTGAGGAACCCCATTGGTGGTCTACAGAGGGGACAAAAACCTCAGGGACCTATTAGTTATAAATGAAATAAAGACAGAGGACATTTTTTATGGTACCAGACGTTGCAGACTTCGTAGGTGCAACACTTGCCCTTTTGTTATTGAGGCTAGCCAGATCTTCTTCCCTAAGTCCACGTTATCAGTTCAGGAGGGTTTCATTTGCACTTCACGCAGTGTCATTTATACCATTATGTGCAAACGTTGTGATTCGAAGTATATAAGGAATACCAGTTTACGCTTAGGAGATCGTTTTCGTTAACATCTTAATGATATTTCAATGAGGGCTTGGACCCCTGTGGCAAAACACTTCTGTCAAAGAAACCACAGGGGAAAACGTGACATCTCTGTTCGTGCAATCCGCTCCTGTTCTTCTGATATACTATCAAATGAAAAGAACAACGCATTATTTTCCTGGCTGGCTGTCTCCACCCAGCGGGAATTAACAATATATTTAGCTTCCTTTAAACTTCTTTAGATTTCCACCTATTTTCTGTTATTCATATTATACTTTCTTGTCTTAGCCCGGCGCATTTCGCTGCGGTTCTTCATTCATCAGTTTTACGTTATCTCCCAGCTTCCATTCTTCCCCCTCCCCTCCCCGCCCCCACCAACACCACCTTCTCTAGCGGCCTAGAGGTATTTATTACCTCCTGGTCTCTCTCCTGCGCCCCACCCCAACCCGCATCGTTCTCTCCCTTTCACCGCCACTAATATCAGATTGGTTCAGATTGTTTCCCATTGTAGTCTCCCAGCCTCGTCTATAGGGCGAATTCTGTTGTACTGTGTTCAAGGAGGGATGCCACGAAGCTAAGTTTTTCATTTTCATTTTTCTTCTTTTATTATTATATGTTATTTTTTATGTAATCCTTGAAAAAGGCTCACGACGAAATATTGGATGTTGTATGTTTTTCATTATTTGTGTTTTTTTTCTCACTTTTCTCACTCCCTCTATAGCTTTGTAAAACTGTACCATACACCTCTATCTACTTTTATAACTAGAACCAGTTTTACGACAGTCGTTATCTCTTTTATCTTTTAAGTCAGAGCTTATTGTCACCAAAAAGAAAACTGGGCAAATTATCGACGTTCAGCGTTTTCTGTGCACACTTTTTAGTTTTCTAAGAAATGTCATTATAATCTCTTTGTTTAATGAGCTGAGACTTATGATCATTTCTTTTCTTCCCAATCTAGCCATAGCTGATCAGATTTATTACTGTGCTACCTTTTGACCTTAGTTTTTAAATTGTGTTGGTATCTTAGCATTTATTTTGTTGTTTTAGTATTGTGAATCAGCCATATTTGTTAGAAAATTTCATTTGAGCGCAAACATTAAGTGTTTTATTACATGTACTTCAAGTTTCACAGAAGAACAATCTCAAACTGTTTGCTTACACACACACGCACGCACGCATTCACGCACACATTAGACTGGAAAGTTTAGGGGTTTCTTAGATGCAGAACAACAAATCACTAACAATTCTAATTGCATGAAATAAAATTGAAAATATCGAGACAAAACTTGAATCTTCATTTGGTAAAGACTTGAGGGAGTGCAAATGATTTTCAGGATACTGTAGTTTTTTTTTTCTTTTCTTTTTCAATGAACTTGTTTCGTTATTATTATTGGTTGGATATAGTCCTTTCGCATTTTTTTTTTTTAGTTTGGCGATTCAGATGTGAACATTTATTAATTCGCTTTAAAGCGTGGGTATTTTAATTTTAAAATTTCTTTCTAACATTATTGTGTATGATTTATGTTTTTCATTTATTCTTTATTAATATTTTTAAGATTGTGACTTCTGAGCGCTTCATGTATCTACTTAGTACTGTCAACTTGATCTAAATATTAGGCTGAAGGATTTTAAATCGCTGGATTTTTATTCTTTTAAAAAATTCTGTGTAACACTGTTGTGTACAATTTATGTTTTCAGCTAGTTATGTCTTACATTTCTTTAGGTATTTCCTTGCACCCTATTTAACCGAGCAGCGCTGGGTAAGCCTATTTAAGTATATCCAGGGTTTATCATTTAAAAGTGGCCCCAGCTAGAGAATCCACAAGCAGGTTTACTAACCCAGTTTTGAAGGAAGTCTTATTTATTTATAAACATTAAACAAGGTATGTCTAAAAAGTTCGGCGAATGGTCCGATATCTCAGCGGCAACATGGGCCAGATGCGTGGCCATGACTATCCAGGGACACATCGAGAAGCTCCACCTAGCGTGAAGTACACGTGACCGACAGGGTAAACCCGCTGCGGGCAGTCGAACGTACGTAGTAATTGTGAGAGGTAAGATAACGTTGTAATTGAGCAACGAGTGAACATCAAGTTCTGCTACAAGTTGTAGAAAATGGCGACGGAGACGCATCAAATGTTGGCGCAACTGTACAGGACGGAATTCGGAAGCAGAAAATGTATTTACGACTAGTTCAAACGCTTTCACGACTGGATGTAAACAACTGAGGATGAGTTATGTTCGGGTCGGCCGTCGACAAGTAGAAATACAGACATAATTGAGCGAGTGCGACAAATGCTGGCACGAGATCACCGACTGATTCTACTGCTGATGGCAAAGGAATTGATCATTAGCAAGGACACGGTGGCACCATCGTCCGCGAAGACTTGGGTAAGCAGAAGATCTGTTTTCGGTTTGTGTTGCACAAGTTTGACAGACGAACAGAAAGCGAAATGGATAGAAACCTCTGGAGATTTCATTACGATGTCTGACCAGGATCCATCCTTTCTGCGAACCATCTTCACGTAAACATCAGTAACGAGTCTGCTAATCTAGTGATTCTCACCCGGGGATCACATTTAAAAAGTTGAAAAAGGGGGGCTACCGAAAATTAAAGTGTGTTATTTTATAACTACAGTCTTGCTGACGTGAAAGAACGTACCTGTTACATTCATCTGTCCGTATCTGACACAAGGAACCTTGCGTCGTCGCAGGTCTACTCATTGGCCTCAAATCTTCTACCTTCAAAATGTCTATGGACCTTTCATCCTGGTTATTATCTTTTTTACTTCTTCGTGCTTTTAGCGATGTTTCGACCTTTGTGGACATAATTTCAACTCCGCTTCCAGTGTTTGATAGCAAGAAATTTCAAGTAACTTTAACTGTTTAGGATCCCGTTGTGGCCATCCTTACTTCTGGGAAGTCTCCCGCACAGGATCCCGTTGTGGCCATCCTTACTTCTGGGAAGTCTCCCGCACAAGGATCCCGTTGTGGTCATCCTTACTTCTGGGAAGTCTCCCGCACAGGATCCCGTTGTGGCCGTCCTTACTTCTGGGAAGTCTCCCGCACAGGATCCCGTTGTGGCCGTCCTTACCTCTGGGAAGTCTCCCGCACAGGATCCCGTTGTGGCCGTCCTTACCTCTGGGAAGTCTCCCGCACAAGATCCCGTTGTGGCCGTCCTTACCTCTGGGAAGTCTCCGCACAGGATCCCGTTGTGGCCATCCTTACTTCTGGGAAGTCTCTCGTACAGGATCCCGTTGTGGCCATCCTTACTTCTGGGAAGTCTCTCGTACAGGATCCCGTTGTGGCCATCCTTACTTCTGGGAAGTCTCCCGCACAGGATCCCGTTGTGGCCATCCTTACTTCTGGGAAGTCTCCCGCACAGGATCCCGTTGTGGCCATCCTTACTTCTGGGAAGTCTCCCGCACAGGATCTCGTTGTGGCCATCCTTACTTCTGGGAAGTCTCCGGCACAGGATCCCGTTGTGGTCGTCCTTACTGACACTAAAAAAATTTATAAGTTAAGCCAAGTTTTCATAGCAATTGAAATCAATTTGTTTCAGGTAAAAAAATTAAGTAGATCACTACCAAAAAGCTGACCGATATCGAAAATAACCTTTTAGTTTTAATATAGGTTAGGCAGTTAATTAGTTATGAAGGACAGTCATCCATGCACTTTTTGCACATCCATAGGTGCTCAGATCTCCTTTTCAGTTTCTCCTTCACTGTGCAGTAACTGATTATATCCGTTCTATGTTGGTTTACCATCCGTCTGGGGCTCTTCATGAGTTGTTTATTTATTAATTAATTTTTTTAGCCACCCCAAATTTCACATTAAACTCCTTCATTCTTGACAACAACGCAGATTCACAGATGTCTGTGAAATCCCGTGTTCGACCAGCTTCTCTCATAGCACTTACAATGTCTGCTCGATCCACTGCTTGCTTTCCTCCATGACAGCTGAATCGACCAACTGATATGCTCTTTCTTTTCCTTGACATATGCATGACGTGCTACAAAAATAAATTAGTTGATAGACCTATGACGCCAGCAAAGATTCAAGCTTCTGTTACCTAAGAGAGACTGTGAATTTTTTTTAGCATATTCATAAAGCCGTTCAAGATGCGTTTTTTATTATCCGAAAGTTTTATTTGATATAATATGTAATACTCTGTTGAGTAACTGTAAGATATGTACGCTATCTATACTAATACAATTATTTATACAGACATATCGGTTTGTTGGGGCAAGACATGTACCTGCAATGAACTCAAATTGCAGGACCGTGAAAGAAGCCAGATGTGCTTTTTCTGCAACAATAAACAGCCTCACAATACAAACAGGACTGTGACAAATGCTCGACCTGACTCGTTACATGACTACATGCAAGCATGCGTTACAGTCTTACTGATGTTTATAACAGTTAACAATTTAAACTTCAGATATAATTGAGGAAACAAACGTGCTATATCTCTGCTTTTACTCTGCGATATTCTCTGCGGGTGCTTGTATCGTTTCACTTGATTCCTCATTATTTAGGAAAAGAAGCCCCGAGACTGCTCATGAATCCAAGAAGTCGGCACCTCTTCTTAATCTCATCATAAGTGAACCTACGACCTCATAGAGCCTCTATGAAGGGACTGAAGACGTTATAATTGCGTGGTACCAGATAAGAGTTGTAGGTTGGAGGAGGAGGACGTTCAAACCGCAGCTGTTGCATTGTTGATGTTGGCTTGTGTGAGCAATGGCTGACCAGATCGAGTTTCGTCTGTTACATTTGATCATCCTGCCATTTTTCTATCCATTCATAAACTTGTCACTGAGTCAAGTTGCTTTCACAACCATACTGAACTAACATCCATGCTGAATTTCAGCAGGTTTCACTTCATCTGGAGAAATAAATCTCATTTGAACGCGTTGCTCAGCAAAGGAGCAATCCTGCAACGGAGAGTCCATATTTATTTGACTTCGCTTCAACTAGACAAATGGCAGAGGTCTGAGCTGTAGTGTTCGAATTACCCATCAGCCATTTCAAACATGTTGTTT
Organism: Achatina immaculata; assembly: GCA_009760885.1. Taxonomy (NCBI): domain Eukaryota; kingdom Metazoa; phylum Mollusca; class Gastropoda; order Stylommatophora; family Achatinidae; genus Lissachatina; species Lissachatina immaculata. The sequence continues at coordinate 11,481,101 of CM019706.1, read as the reverse complement.
TGCGTCAGCTTCTATGCGTAGTAATTTTATATATATATATATATATATATATATATATATATATATATATATATATATATATATATAGTACAAAAAGTAAAGTTAGTCCTGTCGTGCCTTAGAGGCACATAGGGATATGGTGTTAGTGCCCATATTTTCCTTGACTTGTCAGCACACTATAGAGTGATATGGTCAGTATCACGCCTGGCTGCCTTTCCTTCCCCAACTCCAGAAGAAGTTGGGTACTCATGTCTGCAGCTGAGTAACAGGGGGTGCCTCTGGCCGGATTCGAAACCCCGACCTTCACCATGAGAGACCAATGCACTAACCACTTTACCACTCAGACACCCATATATATATATATATATATATATATATATATATACCCGGCACTGCTCGGGTAAATAGGGTGTAAGGAAATACCTATTGCTGTTCAAGAAGTATTACTAGCTGAAAGTATAAATTGTACACAACAGTGTTACACAGAATTGTTTTAAATGAATAAAAATCCAACCTGGCTACATAGTTGAGCCAATTTTCAGATCCAGCTGACGATATTAAGTGAATACATTCAACGCAAGGAAGCCACAGTCCTATAAATAATAATAAAGAATAAATGAAAAGCATAAATCATGCACCATAAAGTTAGAAATAAATTGTTAAAATTAAGAGGTTAATAGTTTCTTGTAACGTTCTTTTATTATTGTATCTAATAATTTATGTAGGGTCTTTTCATTTTTGGCTGTTAGTACTTGCTTGTCCTGTCTTGTTTCCTTCCTCACCTACCTTTCAATGTTGAGGTAACAAAAAGAAGTCTTGCTAATGCTAGACTATTTGCTTCATATAATGGGATATTTAATGTTTCTGCAATTTCCTCTCTTCATTTCTTCCATGGGCGGCCTCTTTCTCCGTTACCTGCAAATCTTAGCGTGAATGTTTTCTGTTTTATGCTGTCTGGTGGTAACCATGTAACTTGGCCAAACCGTTTGGCATGTTGTTTCTTGATATAGTGTAATCCTTGAGATACTGTAATCTTTGGCCTGATGTCACATTTAGTATTCTCCTTAAACATCTCATTTCTGTTGTGATGATTTTTCTTTTGTTTTTGGCTGTTAGTGTATGAGTTTGACTTTGATAACATAGAATTAGAAGGAAAACTATATTATACAGTGCTCTTTTTATTTCATTTGTGATGTATTTGTTTTCCAGTAAAGGAGTCATTTGTCCAGTGACCTTATTCACTTTATTTGCATCTGTTCTCAGTCTATGAATGCATTTTTTCACCTAAATATTTACAATGTTTCACTTGTTTCAAGGGCTGGTTGTCTAGGAAGATCTTTGTTCAAATTTCTTCTCTCGCTATGGTTATGACTTTCAATCTTTCACCTCATGTTATAGCTTTTACATGCTTTGGCAAGTTATCCATCTTCTGTTTTAGGTATTTTTCTGATGTGGTTATCAGTGTTTGGCTGTCAGCAAAAAGGAGTTCATTTATGGTCACCTATTTGGTATGCTGGTTAGTACTACATCATCTGCATATTCTACTGTGTTCACAATGCAGTGGTCAACTTGAATTTGTCGTTTATGTTTTATTTCAAGCCATTTTCATTGTACAATGGGAACAAATCTGGTGAGAGGACACATCCTTGTCTAACTCATTTTTTTCTACCATAGCAATTGTTTCTTGATTCCAGTACATGTTTTTTTTATTATTCTCAGTTATTTGTGGTCACTATTTACATCCTCTAACTTTTTCATAATTATTTGAGATTTTACTTTATTAAATTAGTGGGGTAGGGGTATCCCCTATCAAAGGAGAAGTAAGACGCCTCCTTACCTCCGTCAGTCTACGGGACACCCTTGGGCAAGGTGGAGTACCCGTATAGTCCCCCGATCAGGGTGACGTGAAGCCATGGGAGCAGGTTGTGGATGGAATGGGAGAGCAGCCGACAGATAATGTTGGTTATGGTCACCATTCTATGATGGTAGGCAGATGATCTCAATGTAGGGACAATGGCTACATCAATGACTAGTACAGTCACTGCCCGGAAGGAAAGCAATGATAAATTATCTTCTGGAAATATACCAAGAAACCCAAACAGCAATCATGGAGAGCTTAATATTGAAGAAGGCTGGCTAGTAAAGAAGATTAAAAATAAAAAAATTAAATATTTTGGACACATTAAATGTCATGATAGTTTAGAGAAGACCGTATTGGAAGGATACATAATGGGAAAAAGAAAAAGAAGAAGACCAAAACGAAGATGGCTGCAAGACATCGTTGACGATCTGCAAATGGATGCAGCAGCAGCAGGCCACCTTGCTCACAACCGAGAGGCCTACAGGAGAGCTGTTTGGGAGGCAAAGTTCCGCAAGGGACATGCAAATGAATGAATGAATGAACTTTATCAAATGTTTTGAAAAAAATGTGGTCATATAAGAATATCAAAACAAGAAACAAACTTAGGTTTTTCAATACAAACGTAGAGACTGTCCTATATGGTTCAGAGACATGGGTTATGACCAACACAATACAACAGAGGATACAAACATTCATGAACTGCTGCTTGAGAAGGACTTTAAACATTAATTGGTAGGACAAGATAAAAAACGAGGAGATGTGGAAAAGGACAGGACAAGAACCTATGAACCTACAAACCATGTCTAGGAAGTGGAGGTGGATTGGCCACACTTTGAGGAAATCCAACACCAGCATAGTAAGACAGGCAATGGCATGGAATCTTCAAGGAAATATAAAACGAGGAAGACCTAAACTTACTTGGAGAAGAAAAATTATGACAGTTCTCAGAGACAAGGGATACACATGGAAGAAAGCAGAGAATCATTCCAAGAACAGGGATGACTGGAGAGCCTTTATCCGAGCCTATGCTCTCAAGGGAGTGAAAGGCGATTATGATGATGAAATGATTTGAAGCAGTCAATAAAACATAAAATATGTCTTTCTGTACTTTTAAAGATCTCTCTATCAGAGTTCTTAGTGCATATATGATATTACATGTTCCTTTTCCTTCTACAAATCTGAATTGTTCATCTCCTGTTTCCAGTTTTACTTTGTGTCTACTTCTTCCCATAATAATTCCCAATAGTAGTTTTCGATATGAAATAAAGTTTTATTGCTCTGAACTCTTCACACTCTTAGCTCCCTGGTTTCATTGGCACACCTATGAAAGTTATTTTAATAGTTCATTAAACATGTAGCTAGTGTTATAGATGTCATTAAACAATTTTTTTTATTACTTTTCCAACAAATTCACCAAGAGCTTCTAATTCTTATATAAATATTTTTTCAGGTTCTGTTGATTCCTCTCTTTTAACATGGTTAATGCCATCCAAGACTTCCTCCTCAAGCATTGGTGGTCCATCACAGTTATTTATATTTGATATTAGCTAAGGTCTTTCTGCATCATACAATTCTTTAATGTGTTCTTTCCCTCTCTCAACAGTGTCTTCCTTCCCCATTATAATTTTGCCCTCCTTTGACCTAAAGATACCTGTGCTATATTTTGTTATCCCGCCTGTCAGTTCACTTACTAATTTGTGTACGCATTTTGGAGTCTTTTTGATGATGGCTTTAAATTTTCCGGCACCTTTCACCTAGTCAGCCTGCTTAGATTGTGTACAAATCTCTTCGTGAAATGTGTCATATTTTTCTTAGTCTTTTTTATAATGCCTTTCTTGTCCATGAGCTGCATCATTTCTGGTATCATCCATTTCCTTTTTTGCTATTTCTGTTCTCTCTGATACTGTTTCCTGCCTTAAGGAGAAATCTTGGCAAGGTAGCATGCCAGCCCTATCTGACGTTTAACGGCATGGGAAGGATATAAGATGTAAGATGTCTTAAGAAATGTCTCATATCATTTCCCATTGTTCATCAATATTTCTTCAAATATCATGGACACAAAAAAGAACAAATATATCCATACTACAAGAACTTAATATTGAAGAAGGCTGGCTAGTAAAAAGGATTAAATATTGAAAACTTAAATATTTTAGATATATTAAACGTCATGATAATTTAGAGAAGACCGTCTTGGAATTATACATAATGGAAAAAAAGAAAGAGAAGAAGACGAAGGTGAAGATGGCTGCAAGACATCGTTGATAATCTGAAAATGGATGCATCAGCAGCAGGGCATCTTGCTTTCAACCGAGAGGCCTACAGGAGAGTCAAAGTTCCACAAGGGACACGCAAATGACTGACTGACTGACATCAATATTTTGTATTTTCACTAATGCATTGTTTGTATTCATAAAGATAACTCAGTCTCAGTCCTTTAGTTCTTCACTGTTTTTAAACATGTCCACGTTTTGCTTCATGTTTCTCATTCTTCTGTGTCTTCTTGAATTTTACTCTTATTTTCCAACTCAATGGATAATGGCGCATAAACTCTTAACATGATTTTTTAAAAAATTGTTAATAGTGCATTTTGGAATTTTTTTAAAACGAGAATACAGTCAATTTTATTAATTCACTTTGCCTTGACTGTTGGACATAGCCAGTCTTCTCAGATGTTGTTCGTGTATTCTTTCTTCATTTCTCATATTTAAACCACAATCCCCTCCTGAATATTACTTTTTCATTTCTGATTTTGATATTAACATCATAGAATATTATATTAACTTCATGTGATTTGGTGTGACTCTTTCATGCTAATCCCCTACTGAATATTACTTTTTCATTTCTGATTTTGATATTAACATCATAGAATATTATATTAACTTCATGTGATTTGGTGTGACTCTTTCATGCTAATCCCCTACTGAGTGTAGGGCAATGTGCTATCCTTAATCAGTTCTGACTGCCTTTCCATCTTAACCTCATTCACTCCTGGGATGTTAATTTCCAGCCTCTCTACTTCTTTTGTTACATTTTCATATTTTTCATGTCTGATATAGCGTTCTTACATTCACTGTTACAAATTTGAATATATTTTATCAGCAGTAGCTAGCATCACTTCTAGCTCATGAAAGGATTTAGAGGACATGGACATTATATTTGAAAATAGAATAATGTAATGTATTACAGTTTTAATTATGGATATGAGTATGACTGTTCTTTGGAATTATGACACTGGTTGCTGGTTTAAGTCTACAGGTTTGTGTACTGTACTTCAACAGCTTTTTTACTTTCATCTGCCCACAAAACAAACGGTTTTAAATAATATACTAAACATTTGAAACTGATTTATTTAAGATCGTCAGGTATTTTATTGGAACAGTGATCTCTCTCTCTCTCTCTCTCCTCTCTCTCTCTCTCTGAACCTTAAGTGCCCAGGGCACATGGGGCTTCCACAAGGGTTTTCCATAAATGCCTGTCCTTCGTCTTTTTTTTCTGCTCTTGCCCAGGTGAGCCCTCTATTGCTCAACATCCTTTCTGTTGTTCTTCTCCATGTCTCTTTTGGTCTACCCTTACTTCTGTTCCCCTCTGGTGTCCATCTTAGTGCTATTTTTGGTAATGAGATGTCAGTCATTCGGAGCACATGTCCCAACCATCGCCAGCGTCTTTCCTCAATAATTGTTGTCAGTGGCTTCATCTGCATCTCTGCCAACAAGATGTTATTTCTTATGGTGTTTGGCCAAAATATTTTTCTAATTCTTCGTAAACATTTAGTTTGGAAATAATTCAACTTGTTTTCTATGGTTTTGGTGATTTTCCAGCATTCACTTCCATAGAGTAGTACACTTAGAACATTACTCTTAAATATCCTGATTTTCATATTTATGCTTAGTTTTTTTTATTTTCATATAGTCTGCAGCATTGCAAAAGCATGGTTTGCTCTAGTAAGTCTGCTGTTGATGTCCTCTGTGCTGTCTCCATTTTCTACTACTCTGCTGCCAAGGTATACAAATTCGTTGACCTCCTCCACTAACTTGCTAACTTCTCTGAGTACATTTCTGTTGTTAACATTTTGCTTCATTAACTTTGTCTTTCCTATGTTGATCTTTAGTCAGTGATGCTATTCATTACTTCAACAGGAAATACATAATTACATCAGTCGGCATAAAAACATAATACATATTGATAGAACAACATACAAAAAAGAAAACTATTTTCACCATATAATTCATCAGAAGCAATCTACTATCAGTTTAAATTTCAAATTATTGAGCAGAATGAACTTTACAATCAAAACAGCTCTATTGTTAGTCCATAATTCAAATGGATTCCTTTTCAGAAATCGGCACGCTTACCACTCCACAGACAACATTTACCGCCACAGAGAGCACGGAAACCAGCAGCACATCTGCGACCAGTTCCTCAAGCAATTTGTACACTTCCAGTTTGGACACAGCAACCACTTCTTCGGAAAGCACAAGTTTCACTTCCACCTCAACATTTACTCAGACAAATGCGACCAGTGAGCCAGAAAGAAACGATACAACCACCTTCACAACTGCAGAGCCTGTGGGCACAGGAAAGACACTTGTCATTCTACTGCGCATCAACGGTGGCCTCAACTGGACAGATGACTTCAAGAACACATCTTCATATGCCTATAGTGAGCTCGTCAGTGCAGTTCTTTTCTGGGTCAGTGTGCTCTCTTCACCTGCTAATTTGCCTGCTTGATTTTCATTAACTAGCGCTAAGAATAATTCAGGCATTTTGCTTTCCGTGTCACTCCCAAATTCACAGAAGAAATATATTTCGCTTCCATTTCTTGTGCTTTCCATGATGTAAGTGATTCTATGAGTTTTAATTGCTATTCTGATGTTTTGAAACTGCTAGAAGTTCTTAACAGTGGCGTAGCGGCGCGCGTGTACGTGTGCATGTGCAGCGTATGTGTATGTGCTTGTGTGGGAGTGTGTGTGTTAATGTGCGTGTTTGTGTAATGTTGTAATCATTTGCTGTTTTGTTTTTCAGTGACGATTTTTAATATTAATCTGCATGTGTCCACAGCTCAATTCTTCCTTGACAAATTTCACATACCAGGGTTCATCGGTGGAATCGATCAGGTTAGCTCGCATGCATGGCAACTTGTCTTATTGTGTGATATGTGACATAAGAGATGCATGTGTGAACTGGCTGTTATTTAGCTGAAGTGAAAAAAAAGTAGTCTAGAAATCATACTAACAAAAATTAAGCGTATGTCAGTCTGACATGGATGTGCACGTTTCTTGCACAGATGAGAGAAAGTACATTGTGTGCACCTCGTGGCAGCGGTGTGTTGTCTAATTAATTATTCCTGTGTTATTATTCGTTTTAAAGGCAATACTGTGGTGAACAACTGACAGTTTGAGCACTTCACACGGAAGAAGAATTGCGAATTCTAAAATTGTTCATGCTAGCCTTTACTGAAGACCATCTTCTGTTCTTTTAGCAAAAAGAAAAACTATCTGTCTGTCCCAGTTAAGTAAGCAAGTAGCTGAAATTGATTTAGGAAGAGTGAGCATTTTAATGAGTTCTGAGTGATTTTAACCACAATTTACGTTCCAGCCAGGGCAGCGTCGTTATCGACATACTGAGCAACTTTTCTTCTGCTGACACCAGTGCTGAGGAGGTTATGAAAGCTTTGACCAACTCACCCTTGTATCTCGGCGACATGGAACTGTCCAGTACCTCTGTAACAGTATATGGTAAGTTTAGCGTATATGTTAGCTGCCTGTCAGTTTAACAGAGCTAGCTGGAAAAAAGGAAAGTGTGAACTTTGTGCAAATGTTTGCGAATGTCTTGTGACTGCAGCAGAGGAAAGTGATGTGTGGACAAGAAAAAGAAAACAATAGAAAAAAAAACTGCATACTGCTGCTGATCAGCTGCACTCTATTGTCAGTCTACAATGCAAATGGATTGCAAATGTTAAGCTCAATGCATTTTACCAGCTATGAGATATGAAATGATATATGGCTCTGAAACTCAATAGTTTTGACATTCCTTTTCAGAAACCGGCACGCTTACCACTCCACAGACAACATTTACCGCCACAGAGAGCACGGAAACCAGCAGCACATCTGCGACCAGTTCCTCAAGCAATTTGTACACTTCCAGTTTGGACACAGCAACCACTTCTTCGGAAAGCACAAGTTTCACTTCCACCTCAACATTTACTCAGACAAATGCGACCAGTGAGCCAGAAAGAAACGATACAACCACCTTCATATGCCTATAGTGAGCTCGTCAGTGCAGTTCTTTTCTGGGTCAGTGTGCTCTCTTCACCTGCTAATTTGCCTGCTTGATTTTCATTAACTAGCGCTAAGAATAATTCAGGCATTTTGCTTTCCGTGTCACTCCCAAATTCACAGAAGAAATATATTTCGCTTCCATTTCTTGTGCTTTCCATGATGTAAGTGATTCTATGAGTTTTAATTGCTATTCTGATGTTTTGAAACTGCTAGAAGTTCTTAACAGTGGCGTAGCGGCGCGCGTGTACGTGTGCATGTGCAGCGTGTGTATGTGCTTGTGTGGGAGTGTGTGTGTTAATGTGCGTGTTTGTGTAATGTTGTAATCATTTGCTGTTTTGTTTTTCAGTGACGATTTTTAATATTAATCTGCATGTGTCCACAGCTCAATTCTTCCTTGACAAATTTCACATACCAGGGTTCATCGGTGGAATCGATCAGGTTAGCTCGCATGCATGGCAACTTGTCTTATTGTGTGATATGTGACATAAGAGATGCATGTGTGAACTGGCTGTTATTTAGCTGAAGTGAAAAAAAAAGTAGTCTAGAAATCATACTAACAAAAATTAAGCGTATGTCAGTCTGACATGGATGTGCACGTTTCTTGCACAGATGAGAGAAAGTACATTGTGTGCACCTCGTGGCAGCGGTGTGTTGTCTAATTAATTATTCCTGTGTTATTATTCGTTTTAAAGGCAATACTGTGGTGAACAACTGACAGTTTGAGCACTTCACACGGAAGAAGAATTGCGAATTCTAAAATTGTTCATGCTAGCCTTTACTGAAGACCATCTTCTGTTCTTTTAGCAAAAAGAAAAACTATCTGTCTGTCCCAGTTAAGTAAGCAAGTAGCTGAAATTGATTTAGGAAGAGTGAGCATTTTAATGAGTTCTGAGTGATTTTAACCACAATTTACGTTCCAGCCAGGGCAGCGTCGTTATCGACATACTGAGCAACTTTTCTTCTGCTGACACCAGTGCTGAGGAGGTTATGAAAGCTTTGACCAACTCACCCTTGTATCTCGGCGACATGGAACTGTCCAGTACCTCTGTAACAGTATATGGTAAGTTTAGCGTATATGTTAGCTGCCTGTCAGTTTAACAGAGCTAGCTGGAAAAAAGGAAAGTGTGAACTTTGTGCAAATGTTTGCGAATGTCTTGTGACTGCAGCAGAGGAAAGTGATGTGTGGACAAGAAAAAGAAAACAATAGAAAAAAAAAACTGCATACTGCTGCTGATCAGCTGCACTCTATTGTCAGTCTACAATGCAAATGGATTGCAAATGTTAAGCTCAATGCATTTTACCAGCTATGAGATATGAAATGATATATGGCTCTGAAACTCAATAGTTTTGACATTCCTTTTCAGAAACCGGCACGCTTACCACTCCACAGACAACATTTACCGCCACAGAGAGCACGGAAACCAGCAGCACATCTGCGACCAGTTCCTCAAGCAATTTGTACACTTCCAGTTTGGACACAGCAACCACTTCTTCGGAAAGCACAAGTTTCACTTCCACCTCAACATTTACTCAGACAAATGCGACCAGTGAGCCAGAAAGAAACGATACAACCACCTTCACAACTGCAGAGCCTGTGGGCACAGGAAAGACACTTGTCATTCTACTGCGCATCAACGGTGGCCTCAACTGGACAGATGACTTCAAGAACACATCTTCATATGCCTATAGTGAGCTCGTCAGTGCAGTTCTTTTCTGGGTCAGTGTGCTCTCTTCACCTGCTAATTTGCCTGCTTGATTTTCATTAACTAGCGCTAAGAATAATTCAGGCATTTTGCTTTCCGTGTCACTCCCAAATTCACAGAAGAAATATATTTCGCTTCCATTTCTTGTGCTTTCCATGATGTAAGTGATTCTATGAGTTTTAATTGCTATTCTGATGTTTTGAAACTGCTAGAAGTTCTTAACAGTGGCGTAGCGGCGCGCGTGTACGTGTGCATGTGCAGCGTGTGTATGTGCTTGTGTGGTAGTGTGTGTGTTAATGTGCGTGTTTGTGTAATGTTGTAATCATTTGCTGTTTTGTTTTTCAGTGACGATTTTTAATATTAATCTGCATGTGTCCACAGCTCAATTCTTCCTTGACAAATTTCACATACCAGGGTTCATCGGTGGAATCGATCAGGTTAGCTCGCATGCATGGCAACTTGTCTTATTGTGTGATATGTGACATAAGAGATGCATGTGTGAACTGGCTGTTATTTAGCTGAAGTGAAAAAAAACACAGCTCAATTCTTCCTTGACAAATTTCACATACCAGGGTTCATCGGTGGAATCGATCAGGTTAGCTCGCATGCATGGCAACTTGTCTTATTGTGTGATATGTGACATAAGAGATGCATGTGTGAACTGGCTGTTATTTAGCTGAAGTGAAAAAAAAAGTAGTCTAGAAATCATACTAACAAAAATTAAGCGTATGTCAGTCTGACATGGATGTGCACGTTTCTTGCACAGATGAGAGAAAGTACATTGTGTGCACCTCGTGGCAGCGGTGTGTTGTCTAATTAATTATTCCTGTGTTATTATTCGTTTTAAAGGCAATACTGTGGTGAACAACTGACAGTTTGAGCACTTCACACGGAAGAAGAATTGCGAATTCTAAAATTGTTCATGCTAGCCTTTACTGAAGACCATCTTCTGTTCTTTTAGCAAAAAGAAAAACTATCTGTCTGTCCCAGTTAAGTAAGCAAGTAGCTGAAATTGATTTAGGAAGAGTGAGCATTTTAATGAGTTCTGAGTGATTTTAACCACAATTTACGTTCCAGCCAGGGCAGCGTCGTTATCGACATACTGAGCAACTTTTCTTCTGCTGACACCAGTGATGAGGAGGTTATGAAAGCTTTAGCCAACTCACCCTTGTATCTCGGCGACATGGAACTGTCCAGTACCTCTGTAACAGTATATGGTAAGTTTAGCGTATATGTTAGCTGCCTGTCAGTTTAACAGAGCTAGCTGGAAAAAAGGAAAGTGTGAACTTTGTGCAAATGTTTGCGAATGTCTTGTGACTGCAGCAGAGGAAAGTGATGTGTGGACAAGAAAAAGAAAACAATAGAAAAAAAACTGCATACTGCTGCTGATCAGCTGCACTCTATTGTCAGTCTACAATGCAAATGGATTGCAAATGTTAAGCTCAATGCATTTTACCAGCTATGAGATATGAAATGATATATGGCTCTGAAACTCAATAGTTTTGACATTCCTTTTCAGAAACCGGCACGCTTACCACTCCACAGACAACATTTACCGCCACAGAGAGCACGGAAACCAGCAGCACATCTGCGACCAGTTCCTCAAGCAATTTGTACACTTCCAGTTTGGACACAGCAACCACTTCTTCGGAAAGCACAAGTTTCACTTCCACCTCAACATTTACTCAGACAAATGCGACCAGTGAGCCAGAAAGAAACGATACAACCACCTTCACAACTGCAGAGCCTGTGGGCACAGGAAAGACACTTGTCATTCTACTGCGCATCAACGGTGGCCTCAACTGGACAGATGACTTCAAGAACACATCTTCATATGCCTATAGTGAGCTCGTCAGTGCAGTTCTTTTCTGGGTCAGTGTGCTCTCTTCACCTGCTAATTTGCCTGCTTGATTTTCATTAACTAGCGCTAAGAATAATTCAGGCATTTTGCTTTCCGTGTCACTCCCAAATTCACAGAAGAAATATATTTCGCTTCCATTTCTTGTGCTTTCCATGATGTAAGTGATTCTATGAGTTTTAATTGCTATTCTGATGTTTTGAAACTGCTAGAAGTTCTTAACAGTGGCGTAGCGGCGCGCGTGTACGTGTGCATGTGCAGCGTGTGTATGTGCTTGTGTGGTAGTGTGTGTGTTAATGTGCGTGTTTGTGTAATGTTGTAATCATTTGCTGTTTTGTTTTTCAGTGACGATTTTTAATATTAATCTGCATGTGTCCACAGCTCAATTCTTCCTTGACAAATTTCACATACCAGGGTTCATCGGTGGAATCGATCAGGTTAGCTCGCATGCATGGCAACTTGTCTTATTGTGTGATATGTGACATAAGAGATGCATGTGTGAACTGGCTGTTATTTAGCTGAAGTGAAAAAAAAAGTAGTCTAGAAATCATACTAACAAAAATTAAGCGTATGTCAGTCTGACATGGATGTGCACGTTTCTTGCACAGATGAGAGAAAGTACATTGTGTGCACCTCGTGGCAGCGGTGTGTTGTCTAATTAATTATTCCTGTGTTATTATTCGTTTTAAAGGCAATACTGTGGTGAACAACTGACAGTTTGAGCACTTCACACGGAAGAAGAATTGCGAATTCTAAAATTGTTCATGCTAGCCTTTACTGAAGACCATCTTCTGTTCTTTTAGCAAAAAGAAAAACTATCTGTCTGTCCCAGTTAAGTAAGCAAGTAGCTGAAATTGATTTAGGAAGAGTGAGCATTTTAATGAGTTCTGAGTGATTTTAACCACAATTTACGTTCCAGCCAGGGCAGCGTCGTTATCGACATACTGAGCAACTTTTCTTCTGCTGACACCAGTGATGAGGAGGTTATGAAAGCTTTAGCCAACTCACCCTTGTATCTCGGCGACATGGAACTGTCCAGTACCTCTGTAACAGTATATGGTAAGTTTAGCGTATATGTTAGCTGCCTGTCAGTTTAACAGAGCTAGCTGGAAAAAAGGAAAGTGTGAACTTTGTGCAAATGTTTGCGAATGTCTTGTGACTGCAGCAGAGGAAAGTGATGTGTGGACAAGAAAAAGAAAACAATAGAAAAAAAAAACTGCATACTGCTGCTGATCAGCTGCACTCTATTGTCAGTCTACAATGCAAATGGATTGCAAATGTTAAGCTCAATGCATTTTACCAGCTATGAGATATGAAATGATATATGGCTCTGAAACTCAATAGTTTTGACATTCCTTTTCAGAAACCGGCACGCTTACCACTCCACAGACAACATTTACCGCCACAGAGAGCACGGAAACCAGCAGCACATCTGCGACCAGTTCCTCAAGCAATTTGTACACTTCCAGTTTGGACACAGCAACCACTTCTTCGGAAAGCACAAGTTTCACTTCCACCTCAACATTTACTCAGACAAATGCGACCAGTGAGCCAGAAAGAAACGATACAACCACCTTCACAACTGCAGAGCCTGTGGGCACAGGAAAGACACTTGTCATTCTACTGCGCATCAACGGTGGCCTCAACTGGACAGATGACTTCAAGAACACATCTTCATATGCCTATAGTGAGCTCGTCAGTGCAGTTCTTTTCTGGGTCAGTGTGCTCTCTTCACCTGCTAATTTGCCTGCTTGATTTTCATTAACTAGCGCTAAGAATAATTCAGGCATTTTGCTTTCCGTGTCACTCCCAAATTCACAGAAGAAATATATTTCGCTTCCATTTCTTGTGCTTTCCATGATGTAAGTGATTCTATGAGTTTTAATTGCTATTCTGATGTTTTGAAACTGCTAGAAGTTCTTAACAGTGGCGTAGCGGCGCGCGTGTACGTGTGCATGTGCAGCGTGTGTATGTGCTTGTGTGGTAGTGTGTGTGTTAATGTGCGTGTTTGTGTAATGTTGTAATCATTTGCTGTTTTGTTTTTCAGTGACGATTTTTAATATTAATCTGCATGTGTCCACAGCTCAATTCTTCCTTGACAAATTTCACATACCAGGGTTCATCGGTGGAATCGATCAGGTTAGCTCGCATGCATGGCAACTTGTCTTATTGTGTGATATGTGACATAAGAGATGCATGTGTGAACTGGCTGTTATTTAGCTGAAGTGAAAAAAAAAGTAGTCTAGAAATCATACTAACAAAAATTAAGCGTATGTCAGTCTGACATGGATGTGCACGTTTCTTGCACAGATGAGAGAAAGTACATTGTGTGCACCTCGTGGCAGCGGTGTGTTGTCTAATTAATTATTCCTGTGTTATTATTCGTTTTAAAGGCAATACTGTGGTGAACAACTGACAGTTTGAGCACTTCACACGGAAGAAGAATTGCGAATTCTAAAATTGTTCATGCTAGCCTTTACTGAAGACCATCTTCTGTTCTTTTAGCAAAAAGAAAAACTATCTGTCTGTCCCAGTTAAGTAAGCAAGTAGCTGAAATTGATTTAGGAAGAGTGAGCATTTTAATGAGTTCTGAGTGATTTTAACCACAATTTACGTTCCAGCCAGGGCAGCGTCGTTATCGACATACTGAGCAACTTTTCTTCTGCTGACACCAGTGATGAGGAGGTTATGAAAGCTTTAGCCAACTCACCCTTGTATCTCGGCGACATGGAACTGTCCAGTACCTCTGTAACAGTATATGGTAAGTTTAGCGTATATGTTAGCTGCCTGTCAGTTTAACAGAGCTAGCTGGAAAAAGGAAAGTGTGAACTTTGTGCAAATGTTTGCGAATGTCTTGTGACTGCAGCAGAAGAAAGTGATGTGTGGACAAGAAAAAGAAAACAATAGAAAAAAAACTGCATACTGCTGCTGATCAGCTGCACTCTATTGTCAGTCTACAATGCAAATGGATTGCAAATGTTAAGCTCAATGCATTTTACCAGCTATGAGATATGAAATGATATATGGCTCTGAAACTCAATAGTTTTGACATTCCTTTTCAGAAACCGGCACGCTTACCACTCCACAGACAACATTTACCGCCACAGAGAGCACGGAAACCAGCAGCACATCTGCGACCAGTTCCTCAAGCAATTTGTACACTTCCAGTTTGGACACAGCAACCACTTCTTCGGAAAGCACAAGTTTCACTTCCACCTCAACATTTACTCAGACAAATGCGACCAGTGAGCCAGAAAGAAACGATACAACCACCTTCACAACTGCAGAGCCTGTGGGCACAGGAAAGACACTTGTCATTCTACTGCGCATCAACGGTGGCCTCAACTGGACAGATGACTTCAAGAACACATCTTCATATGCCTATAGTGAGCTCGTCAGTGCAGTTCTTTTCTGGGTCAGTGTGCTCTCTTCACCTGCTAATTTGCCTGCTTGATTTTCATTAACTAGCGCTAAGAATAATTCAGGCATTTTGCTTTCCGTGTCACTCCCAAATTCACAGAAGAAATATATTTCGCTTCCATTTCTTGTGCTTTCCATGATGTAAGTGATTCTATGAGTTTTAATTGCTATTCTGATGTTTTGAAACTGCTAGAAGTTCTTAACAGTGGCGTAGCGGCGCGCGTGTACGTGTGCATGTGCAGCGTGTGTATGTGCTTGTGTGGTAGTGTGTGTGTTAATGTGCGTGTTTGTGTAATGTTGTAATCATTTGCTGTTTTGTTTTTCAGTGACGATTTTTAATATTAATCTGCATGTGTCCACAGCTCAATTCTTCCTTGACAAATTTCACATACCAGGGTTCATCGGTGGAATCGATCAGGTTAGCTCGCATGCATGGCAACTTGTCTTATTGTGTGATATGTGACATAAGAGATGCATGTGTGAACTGGCTGTTATTTAGCTGAAGTGAAAAAAAAAGTAGTCTAGAAATCATACTAACAAAAATTAAGCGTATGTCAGTCTGACATGGATGTGCACGTTTCTTGCACAGATGAGAGAAAGTACATTGTGTGCACCTCGTGGCAGCGGTGTGTTGTCTAATTAATTATTCCTGTGTTATTATTCGTTTTAAAGGCAATACTGTGGTGAACAACTGACAGTTTGAGCACTTCACACGGAAGAAGAATTGCGAATTCTAAAATTGTTCATGCTAGCCTTTACTGAAGACCATCTTCTGTTCTTTTAGCAAAAAGAAAAACTATCTGTCTGTCCCAGTTAAGTAAGCAAGTAGCTGAAATTGATTTAGGAAGAGTGAGCATTTTAATGAGTTCTGAGTGATTTTAACCACAATTTACGTTCCAGCCAGGGCAGCGTCGTTATCGACATACTGAGCAACTTTTCTTCTGCTGACACCAGTGATGAGGAGGTTATGAAAGCTTTAGCCAACTCACCCTTGTATCTCGGCGACATGGAACTGTCCAGTACCTCTGTAACAGTATATGGTAAGTTTAGCGTATATGTTAGCTGCCTGTCAGTTTAACAGAGCTAGCTGGAAAAAAGGAAAGTGTGAACTTTGTGCAAATGTTTGCGAATGTCTTGTGACTGCAGCAGAGGAAAGTGATGTGTGGACAAGAAAAAGAAAACAATAGAAAAAAAAAACTGCATACTGCTGCTGATCAGCTGCACTCTATTGTCAGTCTACAATGCAAATGGATTGCAAATGTTAAGCTCAATGCATTTTACCAGCTATGAGATATGAAATGATATATGGCTCTGAAACTCAATAGTTTTGACATTCCTTTTCAGAAACCGGCACGCTTACCACTCCACAGACAACATTTACCGCCACAGAGAGCACGGAAACCAGCAGCACATCTGCGACCAGTTCCTCAAGCAATTTGTACACTTCCAGTTTGGACACAGCAACCACTTCTTCGGAAAGCACAAGTTTCACTTCCACCTCAACTTTTACTGAAGCAAATATAACTGGTGAGCCTATATATCATTTTTTTTTATTTTCTTATTTTGTAATTAAAGATAATTTGTCTTAGACGTTAAGGGATTTTTTTTATTTATTATAAATAGTCGTGTGGAAAGAAAATGCTTATTTTGTGCAGTAATCTAATATGTATCATGTTTAAATTCATTTGAACTACAGATTGTATATACTAAGGATCCGTTACTTTAAGATATTCTTTCTGTCCTCATTTTGACACCAACTAAATGCGTATTCAACTATTGATGTTTATGCATGTTTGAGATTGACATTAATTGCAAACGTAACAGCCAAGTAAAGACGTGTCTATAAGCTGACAGAAGAATTTGCCTAAGACAGGCGGTGAAACATGTACATTGCTTCTTTTACTATTAACAAGTCATCTAGCAGGATTACTACCTGATTAAGTAGAATTATTCTGTGGTTTAATTTGAGTATTTCTGATCTATAGATCTTCTAAGAGCTTAGTTTCTATGATATTCTCATAGAAACGACACATGACCCAGGTATTCAATTAATCCCACTGGGTCAAAACCAAATACAAGTAGACTAATCTAAGCAGCCTTGTGAAATAACAAATATATCAACAGTGAGAAAATATCAACCAATAATGTAGTTTTAAACACAGACATTAAATTTATTGAATGATAGAATGTGGGGTGAAATCGTGAGGATTGAAACTTATGCCACACGGAAGAGATGACAATACAATAAAATACTCAACTTCCCGACAAGAACAAGTGTGGCATATGGGGAGAGAGATGTAAGACATAGACTGAAAAAAGAAACAATTACTATCAAAGTTTTATACTTACAATTTGTGTGAAAATCAATACAACTGAAAACTCACAAGCACATCACACTGAATTTCCTCCATTAAGCAATTCCTAACCAGTAGCAAATTGTCCAAAACAATGGGCAAGCATAAATAACATACTGACTGAGTGACTAACATGACTGATTTATTCTCTGACTGACTGACTGTCCTCAAAAGGACGGTGAATAACGTTCTACATCTGGTACTACAAGCTACTGAAACAAACAAACAAACAAAAAAAAAACTGCTACAACTCACGAAAAACTGTCTACATTCATGACTATTCTATTTTCTCTCCATAATTTCCGAAATTTAGTTTTATATCCCTACCATTACTCTAAATCCTTTGTGAAACTTCTACCCGTGAATTTCAGTCGCATGTAAAAAAAAAACTGTTTATGACCTTCAGCTATCTTTAATCACAGACTTTCGGGCAACTGTAAACTCCCACACAATAACCTTAACTTTGACACTTAATTTTTTTAAATTTTAGACTTCTCAGTGAACTCGACCCAAGGTTCAAGGTGTGAGACTTATTAACAATGGAAAGTGCTCTTTCTTTACTCAGTTTAAAGCAGCTGTCTCCTTTTTACCATATCTAGCCTTTCTCCTATGGCTAATTCTGTCACAACTCTCTTCTGGCTTTCCGAGGACAAAATGTTGTGTTAATTACAGTATTAATTAAAATTATTATTAAAAGTCTTTGTTATGTTGATTTTAAAATTACTGATAAACCTGCTGTTAATGTTGAGAGGGTTTTCTCTTCTGGGTGACGTAAAAGATGGTGGAAGCTTTTTAATGCTCTTGCCGGCATACTTGAATCTTCTGCGTCGACACACATCGAAAAACGGGTGTTGGGCATGTGGCCAACAACCTCATCCTGAAACCTATCTAGAGGCAAAAACCCTGCCATTATGGAATCTCGCAACAGCTGTAAATAGACAAGAAATTAGACTCTAATGAGAACAAATGCCTCAGGAAAATATTTGGTATAAAGTGGAACGTATTAAGAACAACACAGAGATAAGACAGATGAGCAAAACAACAACCTGTCTCATCAGTGATCAGAAAAAGATGGACATATGTAGATCATGTGATAAGAAGAAACAGTCAGAGAATACCAAAACAAGCTATCAAGTGGAGCAAAACAGGTCGAAGAAAAAGAGATTGACCACTTGAAACTCTAAAGAGGACATTGTTAAAAGAAGCCAGCTTAGTGGGTATAACATCCCTTGATGAAGTTGAAAAACTCGCCAAAAACAGGAAAATTTAGCAAACAACTATGTGAGCCCTACGTGACGTTTAACGGCACGGGAAGGATGTAAGATGTATTGTTGAGATCTGGAGTTATATTTCTGAACATCATTTAAAATTCTAACATTACATGTCATGTCAGATAATGTTGGTGATCATGCTTTTTTCATCTCTTTATAAAAATTATATCGTTGTTACTTGCAATTTCTTTATCTTCTTTTTGCTAACTGTCCAAGTTTAATGACCATATATAGCACTGTAATACTTTTTCCCTCACTTTTTGTATGTTTGTTATTATGCTATCTGAAAGGAGTGAAGAAAAATGTATGATTTTTATTAGAAATCTAAAATGAAGTGCCTTCTATTTATTTTATTTAGTGTGGTTTGTAGATATACTTCTTTTTAATAGTGTATTCAAACTGTGTGATAATTTAGATTGTATAAAATAGGAAAAAGTAGGAGCAACTTTATTACTTAACGATTACAAAGTTGTGACGTTTCGGCGTGAGTCTTAATCATACAAAAACATACAGGACGAAGAAATAGAGAGAGGAGATAAAGTATAGATTCACGTTGAATACTATTTTAAAAAATTTTTTTTAAAGAGTACTTAGCTGTAAATTGTAAGGTGTGACTTGTCCGGTGGTGTGTGTCAGGAATGGATTTAGCAGAACGTGGAGACTGTTTAAATAGAGACCTGTGACATGTGGTCGGTGGGTTGTAACTGGGGGTGGTGGATGGGGAACCGGGGAGGGGACAGAGAGTGATACAATATTGACCAAGCTAGGAGAAGTTGAAACAGATGATTGGGGAAGAGGGGTTGCAGAGTGATGCTGTGAGGAAGTTTGAAAAGTAAGAAGGGGTGGAGCTTAGTGGAGAGGTACTATAATGATTGAAGAGAATGTTAAGTGTAGCTAAACAGCGAGTTTAACCCATGTAGCTCCAGCGTCCTATAATTTTGAATGCAGCAGTTCTCAAATGCCAGGCGGCTTGTGTCATATGCATGACATTGTTTGATGGCTGTTACCAGAAAATCAGATTTGCCTCTGTGGTTTGGGCCATTGGAATGATTTGGGACTGGTTTCGAAGCATGCAAGGCGATGTCGTACAGATGTTTTTGCATCCGGTCCCCTAATCTGAGGCCAGTCTCACCAATATATGTTATCCTGCACCTTTTGCAAACAATGACATATATCACATTATGGGACTCGCCCCTCATGAAGAGAGGATAGTTTTGGGAAAGGTGATTGTTTTCGTTTCTCAGACTACCGGGAAGGTAACGCAGCGGGGGCGGTTACATTTTCTGGTACCAACATATGTAAAGCTCTGCTTCAAGTGGCTGTGGACGAGGATGTCCTTAAGGTTTGGCTCACGTTTGTATGCCAATAGGGGTGGATCATAGAAAATGTTGCGAGTGTCGGAGTCGAGTTGGATTATCGGCAGATGACGATAAAGAATTTTCTTAACCATCTGACCATTCGGGTGGAAAGGCAGTACTAACTTAACTCTATCAGATGGAGTAACAGGTTTTTTCCTGAATACTTCTTTGCGGCTCACTAGTTGGATATGGTTGAAGGCTTCACGAAGGACCTTTTCTGGGTAGTGGCGATGACGGAAAAATTCTAATAACTTGTTGGACTGATGTATAAAATCCAAATTATCCTGACATATGCGGCGAAGACGTAGGAGTTGGGAGTATGGGAAGACTTGTCAGAAATTTCATAAGTGAATTTTATGTTGTTATTGAGTGTGTTGGGGAATTCAATAAATTTATTTAGCTCTTCCTGTGGCATACTTGTGATTCCAATGCCATCATCGATGTACCTTTTATAGAATTCTGGAAGTTTGCCAGTGTAGGTTTCCCATAATTTGACTTCCAGAAAGCCCATAAATAGATATGAGTAACTGGGACCCATTTTCGTTCTCATGGCAACACTACTGATTTGCTCGAAGTATTCGCTGTTGAATTCAAAAGAATTTATTTAGCACTAGATGTGTAAGTCTGATTATGGCGCCAGTGCTAGTGGTGGGGTGAGGGTCTTTGTTGAGAAAATAACGGAGTGCTAAGAGTCCATCCTCATGGGTGATAGAAGTGTATAGGGAGCAGACATCAAGGAGAAAGATGTGATAGGTGTGGTGTTGAGAGAGTGTGATCGTATCAAAAATTGTTAATGCGTGGTTGGTATCTTTCAAAAAGGAGGGTAATTTGTGTACTACAGGCTGGAAAATGCTGTCTAAAAAGTCAGAAATGTGCTCAGTGGGGCATGAACACGCTGATACATTGGGGCGTCCATGGTTACCTGGTATGTGGATTTTAGGAAGAAGATAGAAGGTAGGTGTGCCTAAACAGCTGTCCTTAATGTGAAGAGAAACAGCCTGGGTTGGGAGGCCACCTTCTGTAATCAGATCTTTAATGGTTGCTTCCACAATGTCATTACTTGAACGGGTAGCATCGTTTTTCGCTGGGACATAGAATTTTGCATCGCTGAGTTGAGACATTCCTTCTGCGATATATAATTTTTTTCCAAACTACGAGATTGCTGGTTTTATCTGCTGGTTTAAATACAATGTCGCTTCGACATTATACAATGTCGCTTCGACATTGTTACTCCATCTGACAGAGTTAAGTTAGTACTGCCTTTCCATCCGAATGTTCAAATGGTTAAGAAAATTCTTTATCGTCATCTGCCGATAATCCAACTCGACTCCGACACTCGCAACATTTTCTATGATCCACCCCTATTGGCATACAAACGTGAGCAAAACCTTAAGGACATCCTCGTCCACAGCCACTTGAAGCAGAGCTTTACATATGTTGGTACCAGAAAATGTAACCGCCCCCGCTGCGTTACCTTCCCGGTAGTCTGAGAAACGAAAACAATCACCTTTCCCAAAACTATCCTCTCTTCATGAGGGGCGAGTCCCATAATGTGATATATGTCATCGTTTGCAAAAGGTGCAGGATAACATATATTGGTGAGACTGGCCTCAGATTAAGGGACCGGATGCAAAAACATCTGTACGACATCGCCTTGCATGCTTCGAAACCAGTCCCAAAATCATTCCAATGGCCCAAACCACAGAGGCAAATCTGATTTTCTGGTAACAGCCATCAAACAATGTCATGCATATGACACAAGCCGCCTGGCATTTGAGAACTGCTGCATTCAAAATTATAGGACGCTGGAGCTACATGGGTTAAACTCGCTGTTTAGCTACACTTAACATTCTCTTCAATCATTATAGTACCTCTCCACTAAGCTCCACCCCTTCTTACTTTTCAAACTTCCTCACAGCATCACTCTGCAACCCCTCTTCCCCAATCATCTGTTTCAACTTCTCCTAGCTTGGTCAGTATTGTATCACTCTCTGTCCCCTCCCCGGTTCCCCATCCACCACCCCCAGTTACAACCCACCGACCACATGTCACAGGTCTCTATTTAAACAGTCTCCACGTTCTGCTAAATCCATTCCTGACACACACCACCGGACAAGTCACACCTTACTATTTACAGCTAAGTACTTTTAAAAAAAATTTTTTTAAAAATAGTATTCATGTGAATCTATACTTTTATCTCCTCTCTCTATTTCTTCGTCCTGTATGTTTTTGTATGATTAAGGCTCACGCCGAAACGTCACAACTTTGTAATCGTTAAGTAATAAAGCTGCTCCTACTTTTTCATCATTATTATTTAATGAGCACACAGTTGCAATATTTCAGGTTACAAAAACATACATTAGAAAGAAATAGGGAAAGATAAATTATAAATTCACATGAAATTTATATTTTCATAAAAATGGAAATTTATATTTTATCATCTGTCCCTATTTCTTTGTAATGCATTGTAATGTTTGAGAATTTTTACTATTAAAAATCTTAGACAAAAGTTTAAACTAGGGAAACAGTAGGAACAGCTTTATTACTACAACTGTATACTCATTAAGTAATAAAGATGTTCCTACTTTTTTCCTAGTTTATACATTTTGGTATCACAGCTTTACTGCAGTGGCTCTGTGTATAGTTATATGCTCATACACTAATTATTGTGTGTTAGAGAAATGTTTTCCATCATATACCTTAATATGCTCTATAACTTTACTTTCCACTATAGCTATTATTCCAGAAACAACAATTGGCACAAGCAGCATTACGGTCACAACAGCCAGCATTTCCACTGTCAGTAACACCACAGACTACTTACCTCCAATAAAGACCATCCGTGGAAAGTTTTACATTACCAATGGCTACTCATGGACGGAAGTACTGTCAGACCCTAACAATCTAGAGACTATTGCCCTTGCTTATAACCTCAGCAACCAAGTTAGTTATTCTCATTTATTTTTATTTATTTATAGCAACGTGTAAGACAACACACTTCCTATTCAATGATAAAAATAATCATTGCAATTTTTCATTTGCATACTGCTCTGTTCGTTACGATCCTAATGTCAGTACTCATACCTCTTTATTTTCATTTCTTTTATACTTTTCTTTCTGTCTTTATTGATACATCTTTGTGTCATTATTGTTTTTGTCTTGATGCTCAATTTGTCTTCTTTATTATTTCGGTTTTTAACCTCTTTGTACATTTATCACTTAGTTTTCAACTATTGCCACATCAAATGCATTTTTTATTTTACTATAAATTATTGTCTCCTTATTTCTTCTTACACTGACATTTTATTGAAAATTGTGAGGTGTTTTCATATTTCTTAACAATATATTTACTTTCAGTACTTCTATGGAGGTATGCTCCTCATATAGATACTACAGCATTTTTTATATATTCCACATTATTTTATCTAAATGATCTAGTCTAAAACAATATGAACACCAGTTACTCATGATTTTACATCAGAAGTGTACATACATTTGGTACGAAATTGTACATATTAGATTTAATTTCCATGGAGAACAGTTCCGGTGTCCTAGGAGGATTTTACTGTTGACCATGGTATGTGGAAAAATGTCTTGAATCATGAAACTAGGAAATGCAGAGACACATTCTGCCACCGGGAAATTGAAAGAAAAACACAGAAAAACATAACATTCAGGAACTACATGATAACATAATCACTATAACTGTAACTGCAATCAGAAACTGGCATTCCTGGACTCTGGGCACTCACATATGTGCACCACCTTCTGTTCCAACACCAAATGAAATGTGCACCTACTGATGGAGACAGTCACACACACAAATATTAACTAAAGGTAAGAAATGTACTTAACTGTCTAATGATAACATATGTGAAACAGTTTCAACAATTCTTTCATTAAATTTTTGAAGTTCAGTAGTGTAGTTATAAAAATGGCCCTTCTGCCTGTTCATACTTTCCTATATCATTTCCATTCCTTTTTTATGTCTCACAATCTTGTTTACTCAACCATTCAATAATTTTATAAACTGACATGATATCTTAAGCCTTTTAAGTATTTTCTGCTCTAGCTGTCAGTATTCATAATGAAATATTAGTAAATATATTTGTGTGCATTTTTTTTATAAAGGTTAACTGGTTAATGTTTTCATTTTTCTTGTAGCTTTGGCAGGTATTTCATCAACTACCTGGCTTCCAGAAGATCTCAAATATTCGATTCAGGTGAGTTCTTCACTGAGTGAAGTGACGAAAGCAAGTGGCAGATGCTGTACTTTTGTATCACTGCTAATGGTGATGACTGCATTCTTTCATTTATATAGTGTTTACTACATACAGTGGATGGACAACTAGGCCAGTAATCCAACTGGAAGATCCCTATATACACATCTGTCAAAGCCTAACCCCAGAGACCACATCAACAGATTATGTCATAGAGACAAATGCACAATTTTCAGGTTGAGAACAAGACACATCACCCTCAATAAGCACTTACACAGAGTGACCGCTGACCACACACCATACTGCATACACTGCAACATATAAGAAGAAGAAACTGTTAAGCACCACTTACTGGACAGCAGTGCATTGAAGGACCTTCAGAAGAACTTGGTACCACCAAACTCCTCAATTACTGACATTCTGTATGGAGATGTAGAACAGCTGAAGAGGACCTGTACATTTCATTATCTGGCACAAGGGAAAAAGACTGAAAGCTCGTAAACCCGGGGATCGGGAAAAAAAAGTCAAAAGTCATTGATCACTTTATGCACTGGTCAATCTACATAGTGAGTTGTGGACACAGTGCATAGTTATCGGTGTACACAGTGGTCAGCATAATAGTCATTATACATGTTGTCTGTAGAAGATTTCTAGACTTGGATTGACTTCAACTTGAGTTTGGCTTAAGTCATCTGACATCCTGGCATTAGAGTTCGTGAACTATAGCTGCCCAAGACCCTGTTACATCTCACTGTTAGTACCCCCAGTAACAGACCAGCCTGGCTAATTGGGTAGGGATTGCCAAAAATCCCCATGATGGTGGAGTCTGCTAAAGAAGTACAGCACAAAACTTGCTTTTTAGCTGCACTCAAAGATTTGAAAAATGGTCAACCTGGTGCTATGCCACAACGCTTTCACAGCATCAACTGCAAAAACACCAAGTCATAGTTCTAGGGAGATAGAAGATAAGACAAGACATCATTCATTTGAATTTATATTTATCTTCTTTCTCTATTTCTTTATTCTGTATGCTTTTGTATGATTAAAGTGTAAACCAAAATATCACAACTCTCTCTCTCTCTCTGAACCTTAAGTGCCCAGGGCACATGGGGCTTCCGCAAAGGTTTTCCACAAATGCCTGTCCTTCGCCTTTTTTTCTGCTCTTGCCCAAGTGAGCCCTCTATTGCTCAACATCCTTTCTGTTGTTCTTCTCCATGTCTCTTTTGGTCTACCCTTACTTCTGTTCCCCTGTGGTGTCCATCTTAGTGCTATTTTTAGTAGTGAGTTGTCCGTCATTCGGAACACATGTCCCAACCATTGCCAGCGTCTTTCCTCAATAATTGTTGTCAGTGGCTTCATCTGCATTTCTGCCAATAAGATGTTATTTCTTATGGTGTTTGGCCAAAATATTTAAAATATCACAACTGTGTGCCTGTTAATTAATAAAGCTGTTCTTACTTTTGTTTTCAATAGGTTTAACATTTTGTTAGTAAACATATACTGTAGTGGCTTTGTGTATATTCATATAATTAATCTTATATATATTTATACCCAAAAATTATTTATGTGTAACTATTAAACTTGTACATTCAGTGTGTATAAAGTAAAACTTTCCTGTACCTATCATCAGTAAACTCACAGTGAACAGTGCAAAATAGTAAAGATATACATAATGTGACATAATTATCACACCTAGAGGTAAACATATAGAAATTAGTATATAGTAGAATGTATAAACTGGGAGAAATGTAGGAACAGCTTTATTACTTAACAATTACAAAGTTGTGACGTTATGGCATGAGCCGTAATCATACAAAAACATAAAGGATGAAGAAATAGAGAGAGAGAGGAGATAAAGTATAGATTCACATGAATACTATTTTTTACAAAAATTTAAAAATTAAATAGAGTACTTAGCTGTAAATTGTAACGTGTGGCTTGTCCGGCGGTGTGTGGCAGGAATGAATTTAGTAGTACATGGAGACTGTTTAAATGGAGACCTGTGATATGTGGTCGGTGGGTTGTAACTGGGGATGGTGGATGGGGAACAGGGGAGGGGAGAGAGAGTGATACAATGTTTACCTAGCCAGGAGAAGTTGAAACAGATGATTAGGAAAGAGGTGGTGCAAAGTGATGCTGTGAGAAGGTTTGACAAGTATGAAGGGGGGATTTAGTGGAGAGGTACTATAATGATTGAAGAGAATGTTAAGTGTAGCTAAACAGTGAGTTAACCCATGTGATTCCAGCATCCCATAATTATGAATGCAGCAGTTCTCAAGCACCATGCGGCTTGTGTCATATGCATGATATTGTTTGATGGCTGTTACCAGAAAATCAGATTTGCCTCTGTGGTTTGGGCCAGTAAAATGATTTGGGACTAGTTTCGAAGCATGCTGTGTGATGTCGTACAGATGTTTTTGCACACGGTCCCATAATCTGAGGCCAGTCTCACCAATATACGTTATCCTGCACCTTTTGCAAATGATGACATATATACATTACGGGATTATGGGACTCACATGTGAATCCCTCTTGATGAGTGAGGACAGTTTTGGGCAACTTTTGATCGATCACACTCTCTCAACACCACACCTATCACATCTTTCTCCTTGATGTCTGCTCCCTATACACTTCTATCACCCATGAAGATGGACTCTTAGCACTCCGCTATTTTCTCAACAAAGACCCTCACCCCACCACTAGCACTGACGCCATAATCAAACTTACACATCTAGTGCTAAATAAATTCTTTCAAATTCAACAGTGAATACTTCAAGCAAATCAGTGGTGTTGCCATGAGAATGAAAATGGGTCCCAGTTATGCATGTCTATTTATGGGCTTTCTGGAAGTCAAATTATGGGAAACCTACACTGGCAGACTTCCAGAACTCTATAAAAGGTACATCGATGATGGCATTGGAATCATAAGTATGCCACAGGAAGAGCTAAAAAAATTTATTGAATTTGCCAACTCACTCAGTAATAACATAAAAATCACTTATGAAATTTCTGACAAGTCTGTCAACTTTTTAGACATTAAAACTTCTATTGGCACAAACAGGCTTGTCACCTCCGCATTTTACAAGCCCACCGACAGCCACACCTATTTGCTTTACACCTCCTCCCATCCTGAAGCCTGTTAGAACTCCTTCCCATACTCCCAATTCCTCTGTCTTCGCCGCATATGTCAGGATAATTTGGATTTTATACATCAGTTCAACAAGTTATTAGAACTTTTCCGTCATCGCCACTACCCAGAAAAGGTCCCTCGTGAAGCCTTCAACCATATCCAACTAGTGAGCTGCAAACAAGTATTCAAGAAAAAGCCTGCTACTCCACCTGACAGAGTTAAGTCAGTACTGCCATTCTACCCGCATGATCAGATGGTTAAGAAAATTCTTTATCGTCATCTGCCACTAATCCAAATCGACTCGCGACATTTTCTCTGATCCAACCCTGTTGGCATATAAACGTGAGCCAAACTTTAAGGACATCCTCGTCCATAGCCACTTGAAGCAGAGCCTTACATATGTTGGCACTAGAAAATGTAACCGCCCCCACTGCGTTACATGCCCAGTAGTCTGGGAAACAAAAACGATCACCTTTCCCAAAACTATCCTCACTCGTCATGAGGGATTCACATGTGAGTCCTGTAATGTGGTATATGTCATCGTTTGCAAAAAGATGCAGGATAACGTATATTGGTGAGACTGGCCTCAGATTAGGGGACCGCATGCAAAAAAATCTGTACGACATCGCCTTGCATGCTTAGAAACCAGTCCCAAATCATTTCAATGGCCCCAACCACAGAGGCAAATCTGATTTTCTGGTAACAGCCATCAAACAATGTCATGCATATGACACAAGCCACATGGCATTTGAGAACTGCTGCATTCAAAATTATGGGATGCTGGAATCACATGGGTTAAACTCATTGTTTAGCTACACTTAACATTCTCTTCAATCATTATAGTACCTCACCACTAAGCTCCACCCCTTCTTACTTTTCAAATCTTCTCACAGCATCACTTTGCAACCCTTCTTCCCTAATCAT
Organism: Achatina immaculata; assembly: GCA_009760885.1. Taxonomy (NCBI): domain Eukaryota; kingdom Metazoa; phylum Mollusca; class Gastropoda; order Stylommatophora; family Achatinidae; genus Lissachatina; species Lissachatina immaculata. The sequence continues at coordinate 11,452,724 of CM019706.1, read as the reverse complement.
CTGTTTCAACTTCTCCTGGCTAGGTCAATATTGTATCACTCTCTCTCCCCTCCCCTGTTCCCCATCCACCATCCCCAGTTACAACCCACCGACCACATATCACAGGTCTCCATTTAAACAGTCTCCATGTACTACTAAATTCATTCCTGCCACACACCGTCGGACAAGCCACATCTTACAATTTACAGCTAAATACTCTATTTAATTTTTAAATTTTTGTAAAAAATAGTATTTATGTGAATCTATACTTTATCTCCTCTCTCTATTTCTTCATCCTGTATGTTTTGTATGATTAAAGCTCACACTGAAACATCACAACTTTGTAATCGTTAAGTAATAAAGATGTTCCTACATTTTTCCTAGTTTATACATTCTGGTATCACAGCTTTACTGCTTCGTGTATCGTTATATACTTATACACTAATTATTGTGTGTTCCTTAGTATATATTAGTTCATTTACATAACACACAAATTAGTATTAGTGCTCATTATTATCAGAGCACATTATTATCTGTAGACACCATCAAAAGTGCACATTATTATCAGTACAGATTATAGTCACTGTGCACTATATAACAGCATTTAACTGTACATATTTAAAGCCGTATTGATGTAGCACTTTAGACTTGGTGGTGGTTTAATAGTACCAATGAAAAAGTATTATACAATACTACTTTAACTGTATTATTTCTCTACTAGACAATTTATTATAATGTTCAACATGAAAAGCTTAGAACAGTTTACAGAGATTAAACACATTGTAAACAATGAAAACTCTAGGCTTATAACTTACACAGACTCAGTACAAACAGGTAGTGACAACAGGCCATATCCAAGTCCACTACATCACTCAGCCAACAAGCACATGAGTAATGATCAACAGTGCAACTGGTACAACATGTAATAACATAGTTTAGTTCAGCAGCAAAGGTGGAAAAATTAAAATTAGACAAGTTTAATATGAAAAAAATCAATGCCATGATGTGACTGAAAATGATGGAAATTTTGCTCAATGGACACTAACAGAAGTTAACATACAAAAAAGGAACACAGCATTCTGGCAAGTAAATGTACATCATCATCAGAATGATTAATCTAACTCATAGTCCAAACATTCCTGTATATGAAACCTCATCTAGAAAAAAAAAACATTTGCAAACTAGAAATAATAAGCAACAAAAACTCACATCTTCACTGAAGCATGCTGAAACACTGAATGATCTAAAATCATATATGATCAATACATTCTCCTCTCTCCCAACCAATCAGAAGCTGATCACATGAAATACATGTTCTAGAATAGCCCAGAACTTAGGGGATATTATTTATTTCCTCTCAGAGCAATGCTTGCTCAAAATTTACCATTCTTAATTCCCCTATACAGTAACAACTAGTTTCCATAAATGGCGCGGAAGGTACCATGATCAACAAGGTGGTCCTTCTATCCAGGCTAAGATTTTAATCTAAAAACCCTCACGACTGCGAGATGGTACAATTGTCTAGCAGCACCATGTGGTGTATAAAAGAGAAAACAATTTTTTTTTAATTCCAGAAAAAAAAATATAAGTAAATTTTAAATAGTCTTACATGGTCAACCTCTTTTTTTGTTGTCTTGTTGTGTCCCATTTGATACTTTGTTTTGTATTACCTCTGATTGTTTCTTCTCATCATGTGGCCAATATATGTCCATCACTTTTTTTTTTTTTTATCGCTGATGAGACAGGTTGTTTTGCTCTCATCTTCCTTATCTCTACATTGGTTATAAATACATTCCATTGTATACAGAGTAATTTCCTTAGACATTTGCTTTCAAATGTGTCTAATTTGTTTTCTATTTTTTCAGCTGTTTTCCAGCTTTTGCACACATAAAGAAGGGTGGATATTACATATGAGCTGAATAATCTATTACATTTGAGTTGAATAATCTTAATTTTGTTTTTGTGCTTATAATTTTTGATTTCCATATTTTCCATAATATGTCTAACAGAGGGCATGGTCATTGGAGGCACAATATTTTCACAAAAAGAGATACATAAAACAACGTGGATATCTCCAGATGATAGAACCAGAAACTAGATAGATCATTTTTGTATTAGAAAGCAATACAGAACATCCCTCATGGATGTAAGGGCTTATAGGGGTGCAGATGTCAACAGTGATCACAACCTGTGCATAAGGAAAATAAAACCAAAATTGAAAAGCCAACACAAGAAATCAGTACATAGAAAGATAAACAGCCACAGCCTACAAGAAGAGAATACTAAAAGTAATTTCAATCAGGAACTTGCCAATCATTCCAAAACACCCAGTGAAGTTGAGGAGATAGGTATAGATGAATTATGGAATTCTTACGCACAGCCATAATCAAAACAGAAAAAGCAAGTGCTGGACTGAAAAAAACCAAATAGAAAAGCATGGATATCAGAAAACACATGAAAGTATATACATGAAAGACAAGCAGTCAAATTAGACATGTTGAATGTAAAAACAGATCTTGGAAAAGATCTGGTGAAAGCAACATACAAAGAAGTAGACAAGAAAGTAAAAAGTTCAGCTAGAAGGGATAAAAGAGAATACATAGACAATATGGCAAAAGAGGCAGAAAAAGCAGCAAAAACAGGAGACAGCAAAACTTTATATAACATACACAAGAGGCTAACAGGTACTATTACATCTAAAGAAAGACCAATCCTTAGCACAACTGGAACCCTATTAACATCAAGTAAAGACCAAAAGCAAAGATGGGCTAAACACTTCAAAGAAATACTTAATCGCCCACACACAAAATAATTGTTAAACCTTGAAACCTACTTACCAGTCCCATAACTAAGTGTCAACCTAGATGAAATTAAATTGCATAAAATTGAAACAGCAGTGAATTTAATGGCTGACAAAAAAGCTGCAGGTGAAGATGAAATAACAGCCGAAATGCTAAAATCTATCAATAGTGACAAGATGAGACAACTACAGAGAATGTTTAATAAGATTTGGAAAGAAGAAAATACCCCTTCTAAATGGAAAAAAGGAACCATTGTTAAATACCAAAAAAAGGCAACCTTAGTGACTGTAACAATTGGAGAGGAGTAACCTTAATATCAGTTGTGTCAAAAGTATTTTGGAAGGTCATTTTGAATAGACTTAAAGATATAGTGGATACTGCAATGAGAGAAGAACAAGCAGGATTTTGAAAAAGGAGAAGCTGTCTTGACCAGATCTGTACTCTAAGAATAATACTTGAAGAACATATTGAAAAGCAGAAACCATTAATACTGAACTTTATAGACTAAAGGCATTTGATAGCATACACAGAGATTCATTATGGAGAATTTTAAGTCTATATGGAATACCATCTAAAACTGTAAACATCATTAAGAACTTCTACATTGGATATGTTTGTGCAGTCAAGACAGAAGAAGGGATGAGTGAATGGCTCCAGGTTGAAACAGGTGTGAAACAAGGATGTATACTGTCTCCTTTACTTTTTGAATTACAATAGACTTCATAATGAAAAAATGCTGCACAGGTAACACAGGTATTGACTGGGTACATGGGACCCAACTAGAAGATCTTGATTTTGCTGATGACATATAACTCTTATCAATAACAATGTGAGTTCCATGCAAGAAAAAAACAGATAGCCTGTCTTCACTGGCTAGCAAAATAGGACTTGAAATTAACAAGGACAAAACAAAAATAATGAAAATTCCAATTAATCAAAACGGAAATATACACACAGAAGGGACAGATATTGAAGGAGTCAATCAGTTTGCATACCTTGGCAGCTACATAGACCAGGGTGGTGACACCAGAAAGGAAGTTAGAATCAGAATTGCAAAAGCAGCATCAATCTTCAAGAATCTTGAGAACATATGGCATTCAAAAGTTATAAGCACATAAACGAAGTTAAGACTATTCAATTCAAATGTAATATCCACCCTCATTTATGCATGCGAAAGCTGGAAAATAATTAAAGAAATAGACAAGAAATTAGACTCTTTTGAAAACAAATGCCTAAGGAAAATACTCTGCATCAAGTGGAACAAATTAAAGAACAGTGCAAAGGTAAGACAGATGACTGAACAACAACCAGTCTCATGGGTGATCAGGAAAAGGAGATGGACATATGTTGGTCACTTGATGAGAAGAAATGATCAGAGAATCCCAAAACAAGCTATCAAGTGGAATACAACAGACCAAAGAAAAAGAGGCAGACTGTGTGAAACTCTGAAGAGGACATTATTAAGAGAGGCCAAATTAACAGGCATAAAATCCTTTGATGAGGTTGAAAGACTCGCCAAGGACAGGAAAAATTGGTGAACTACTTTGCGAGCCCTATGTGAAGTTTGATGGCATGGGAAGGATATAAGATAAGATATTTTCCATATAAAAGCCTACACTAGATGGGGAAAAAAAGGAACTGTTACAGAAACTCGCAATAAAATCAGTCGAGCAGCAGGGATACCAACTCCGACGAATATAGACAATGATCGAAAGAATACATTCATTGGTCCCAAATATGTGACAAAGATTGAATTCTGGAGTGTAAGAACAATGACAGCACCATCAAAAACTGCTCAGGTAATCTGAGAAATAGATTGATACCACCTAGATGTACTGGGCATCAGTTAAATGCGATGGCCAGAGTAGGGAAAGGATCGCCGGAAAACCTAAGTTAATAATGCATTCAGCCAGAGACGATGGGAAATGCCAAGAAGGAGTGGGTATAATTATGTCAGTTGTAGCTGCAAAGAGCCTTACAGAATGAGAACCAGTGAACAGTCATACATTACAAAATAAGGCATGGAAGAATGACAATCATACAATACTATGCATCCACAAACAATACAGATGATGAAATAAAAGGTGATTTCTATTACCAACTACAACAACTCATTAACAAAGTGCCTGAACACGACATTTTAATTGTCATGAGAGACTACAGTGCCAAGGTTGGAAAAGATAACACCAACGTTGAAAAACCAATGGGGAAAGAAAGAAATGATACGGTCAATCAGAACGGAGAAAGATTCATTGAAATATTTCTAACAGAGGGCATGGTCATTGGAGGAACAATATTTTCACACAAAGAGATACATAAAACAACATGGATATCTCCAGATGATAGAACCAGAAATCAGACAGACCATTTTTTTAATTAGAAAACAATTCAGAACATCTCTGTTAGATGTAAGAACATTATAAGATTAGACAAAATCAGAAACGACACCATAACAGCAAGGGTTAGAGTAACACCAGTATTACACTACTTTCAGAAACAGCCAAATGATTTGGCCACGTTAAATAAGCATCATGAGACAGTATACCACAGAGTGTATTCCTGCTAATAATGGTAGAAAAAAAGAGGAAAGGTGATTCATGCAAAATATGGATGGAAATGATAACAGTTATCTTAAATATATGAAACAAAGCTATGACCCTATAATAAATCCACTTGCCCCATCAACACTGGAAGGTATATGAGGAAGAACACAAAATAAGGCAATATGTGAAGAAATTTCTTCCAAAAATGGTATGCAGTATTTTATGAAACAGTTTTCAGAAATATGTAAAAGGTAAAGGTAAAGGTAATCCTATTATGCCTTAGAAGTGAATAGGGATCCATATTTTCCTTGACCTGTCAGTACACTAGAGTTTGATATGGTCACTATCACACTTGGCCGACTTTCCTTCCCCAACTCCAGAAGAAGTTGGGTACCTGTTTCTACAGCTGCATGACTGGGGCGCCTCCGGCTGGATTTGAACCCTCAACCTTCGCCATGAGAGGCCAGTACACTAACCACTTTGCAACTCAGATGACAGAAATATGTATCAAGGATGAAATCATTTTCGGAGTCATATATTTGATGAAGTCATTTTGATTGCTGTATCAATGATGAACTAAGAGACATATCTATGGCTGATCTGAAACCTATCTGACAAGGCCTAGCTAACTAGGTTTTGACAATGAATATATGATTTTCCCTCATTAATTAGTTTTTGGCTTCAAACTGCAGTAAATCAGCCATGTGTGTGAAGCCGAAAACTGCCAGATGTCTATAAAAATGTCTTGTTTTTTATTATATCCAACTGGACTGCTCACTTGTATACTATATGTCAGCATCTTTGCAAAGAAAGGATTCCTGCAGACTGTGTGGAAGATGTTGAAGAATTTGAATCAATACACAGGGTAGTAACATCAGAGCTATCACATTTTGGTTATATTTTGTTAGCTTCAACAAAAAATTTAAATTATGCTTTCATGGCAGTCTGTTCTGTAGAAAAGTCCTGTCATTTATATAAATGAAAATTTATTGATTGAACTCCAGGAGAGTTAAGCACATCTAATTATAATTTGCATATCTCAACAGCTACATAGACCAGGATGGTAACACCAGAAAGGAATTTAGAATTCATATTGCAAAACCAGAATGAACTTCAAGAATCTTGAGAACATATGGCATTAAAAAGTTATAAGCACAAAAACCAAGTTAAGATTATTCAATTCAAATGTAATATCCACCCTCATTTATGCATATAAAAGCTGGAAAACAACTAAAGAAATAGACAAGAAATTAAACTCTTTTGAAAACAAATGCCTTAGGAAAATATCTGGTATAAAGTGAAACAAATTCAAGAATAACGCAGAGATAAGACAGATGAACAAACAACAACCTGTCTCATGGGTGATCATAAAAAGAAGATGGACATATGTCAGTCATGTGCTGAGAAGAAACAACCAGAGAATCCCAAAACAAGCTATCAAGTGGAACACAACAGGCTGAAGAAAAAGAGGTCAGCCACATGAAACTCTAAAGAGGACATTGTTAAGAAAGGCCAGTTTTGTAGGAATAACATCCCTTGATGTGGCTGAAAAGCTTGCTGAAAAGAGGAAGTCTTGGCAAGCTACCATGCGAGCACTATGGGACATTTAGCTGCACGGGAAGGATGAAAGATGTAAGAATTATTCTGACCTGGAAAAGACTTTATCACATTTTAAAAGAGCTTTGTGTCAAAACTGACATGAATATAAAGATCAAATCAATATTTATTATCACTGACATTGTCATTTTTTAAAAATAGCACTAGCATTCACTGGGAAACTGAAGATTTATTTTACTAAGCTTACATGGTCTATGACGAGCAAAAATATAATTGTAATGAATAAATTTAAAGCTAAATATTTGGCAAACTGAAGTTGATTCAAACCCTGTGTCTTCTGATAATGCCACGTTTTTAAAAATTAGTTTGAAAAAAAATTGAACATGAATGTTTCAAATGAATTTTTCTGCCTGATTTTAGTTCTTTCATGTGAGTATTTTTAAATGTTTTTTTTTATTTAACTAAGACTATAAGCCACCAATGAAAAAAATCCTATGTTTGAGAAACTGACCTATGGTGTCATGAGAAAAACAAGGTCAAGGATGAATGAGACAACAGACTAGTCAGGCTAACATATACCAGTGCCTGAGAAGCTACCAAAGGTGGAATGAAAAACTACAAGGGAGTTAGACTGAAATTCCAGAGTCCTATATGATGGCAGAAATTTCCTGTCATCCAAGAAAGAGTCATTTTAAGGAAAAGTACATAACAATAAAAAGAAAATGAATGCCCAGTGTCCCTGATAAATAATAACAAATAAATTTCTATCAATAGTTCTGCTACAATGGCACTTGATTTTATTTCATAAAATTTCAAGCTAGCAGGCACATGAATTTTTAAAAATATGTTTCTTTAAATGTCATGAGAAAATCAACATACATAGACATAAGTATGCAGTAGCATATTACAAAGTAAATGTAATTTATCTGCATTTTAATTTTTAAAATTATCACAGGAAATTGCATGCGCTTGAATCTAATTTGTCTATTATTGTGAATCAGATAGATGTGGATTCTGTGAGTTTTATTTGTTCATTTACTTTTTGTGAACTGGATTTTTTTCTCTGATTGTAATTTGTTTGCTTAGTATTATGAATAAGATGTGCTTTGTTTTTTTTGTCTACATCATACTAATCAGATATGTCTTCTTTGCATTTTCCCTTTTATTTTTATGACACAGAATGGCATAGAAGTATCTGGCAATAATTCTACTGTGGAGGCACCTGACTTTATTTCCATAATTTTTATTCCATCAGATAAATAAACATTTTCATAAAAGTGTCTTCTCATAAATTTTAAAACTTTTTTTCTTTTCTTTCTGACAGCAAAGGAAGTGTGGAAGTCATCTATGACCTTGAACTTACTCAAAGCAGCCAAGTCAGCCCAGAAAATGTGACTTTTACCTTGCAAGAATATCTGAAAATGACGGGCTTTAAGCTAGGAGTATACACTATAGACTACAATAGAATTGAAAATGCAGGTTAAAGTTGTCTTACTTTTATAATTACATTAGAATAAAGTTGTCTTACTTTTATAATTACATTAGAAAATTTTCTGTTATCACTTCCCACTTTTCTAGAGATGGGCACTGCCATGCAATAAATTTGTTAAAATATCCATTTTATTAATTTAATAATAATAAATTATTTATTAAATTTAGTTCAATCCAAACATCTTATAAGATTTACACTAAACAATAAATAGAATCCATGTTAAATAATGCAAATAACATTTTCAAAAATTGTGTTTTTAAAAGTATTTTGAATGCTATTAAATATATTAGGTATTTTTGGAATTATTCCTATTCAGTTTTCTTTTTTTCTTTATTTCAGTTTTGAAGTTAAATAATTAAATTATATCTTTTGTTTTCTTTGCTAAATCACTAATACATTATTCAGGTAGCATCAAATAAAAGCAAAATACAAAGAAATAGACAAGAAAGTAAAAAGTTCAGCTAGAAGGGATAAAAGAGAATACATAGACAATACGGCAAAAGAGGCAGAAAAAGCAGCAAAAACAGGAGACAGCAAAACTTTATATAACATACAAAGGAGGCTAACAGGTACTATTACATCTAAAAAAAGACCAATCCTTAGCAAAACTGGAACACTATTAACATCGAATAAAGACCAAAAGCAAAGATGGGCTGAACACTTCCAAGAAATACTCAATCGACCACACCCAAAGGAATTGTTAAACCTTGAAACTGACTTACCAGCCCCACAACTAAATGTCAACCTAGATGAAATTAAATTGCATGAAATTGAAACAGCAGTGAATTTAATGGCTAACAACAAAGCTGCAGGTGAAGATGAAATAACAGCCGAAATGCTAACAGCTATCAATAGTGACAACATGAGACAACTACAGAGAATGTTTAACAAGATTTGGAAAGAAGAAAAGGTCCCTTCTAATTGGAAGAAAGGAATCATTGTTAAAATACCAAAAAAGGGCAACCTTAGTGACTGTAACAACTGGAGAGGAGTAACCTTAATATCAGTTCTGTTAAAAGTATTTTGCAAGGTCATTTTGAATAGACTCAAAGATATAATGGATACTGCAATGAGAGAAGAATAAACAGGATTTCGAAAAGGGAGAAGCTGTCTTGACCAGATCTTTACTCTCAGAGTAATACTTGAAGAACATATTGAAAAGCAGAAACCATTAATACTGAACTTCATAGATTTTAAAAAGGCATTTGATAGCATACACAGAGATTCATTATGGAGAATTTTAAGTCTATATGAAATACCATCTAAAATTGTCAACATCATTAAGGACTTATACAATGGATATGTTTGTGCAGTCAAGACAGAAGAAGGGATGAGTGAATGGTTCCAGATTGAAACAGGCGTGAAACAAGGATGTATACTGTCTCCTTTGCTTTTTGGGATTACAATAGACTTCATAATGAAAAAATGCTGCACAGGTAACATAGGTATTGACTGGGTACATGGGACCCAACTAGAAGATCTTGATTTTGCTGATGACATAACTCTTATCAGTAATAATGTGAATTTCATGCAAGATAAAACAGATAGCCTGTCTTCACTGGCTAGCAAAATAGGACTTGAAATTAACAAGATCCAAAAAAAAAAATAATGACAATTCCTCTCAATCAAAATGGAAAAATACACATAGAAGGGACAGATATTGAAAAAGTCAATCAATTTGCATACCTTGACAGCTACATAGACCAGGATGGTGACACTAGAAAGGAAGTTAGAATCAGAATTGCAAAAGCAACATCAATCTTCAAGAATCTTGAGAACATATGGAATTCAAAAGTTATGAGCACAGAAACCAAGTTAAGACTATTCAATTCAAATGTAATATCCACCCTCATTTATGCATGCGAAAGCTGGAAAACAACTAAAGAAATAGAAAAGAAATTAGACTCTTTTCAAAACAAAAGCCTAAGGAAAATACTCGGCATCAAGTGGAATGAATTCAAGAACAATGCAGAGATAAGACAGATGACTGAACCACAACCAGTCTCATGGGTGATCAGGAAAAGGAGATGGACATATGTTGGTCACTTGATGAGAAGAAATGATCAGAGAATCCTAAAACAAGCTATCAAGTGGAACACAACAGGCCAAAGAAAAAGAGGCAGACTGTGTGAAACTCTGAAGAGGCCAAATTAACAGGCATAAAATCCTTTGATGAGGTTGAAAGACTCGCCGAAGACAGGAAAAATTGGTGAACTACTTTGCGAGCCCTATGTGACGTTTAACGGCATGGGAAGGATATAAGATATATATAAGATCAAATAAAAGTTCTCTGTCTTCAGTAAGTTTTACAAATTACATTATAGATTCTTGTATATAAGGCATTTGTTGAAAAGCCCACACACACCACATACATTTTTCACATAAGATATATTGTGTAATGAAGACATATCAGTTGTTAAATTATGTAGTAAACTGATATATTCCAAAATCCATATTTCTAATTCATTTATAAAGTTTGAATTTGTGCATATACATGGACATGTGTCTGTTTAAGATAGTAAATTATTTATAATGTTCATTAGGCTACAGTGACATTAATAACTTAGTGGTAATAGTCCAAGATAAAAGGGATGGCGACTGCAGTAAAACTGGTTTAAATAAATAAGGTAGACTGAGGTGTATGGTGCAGTTTTACAAAGTGAGGGAGGGAGTGAGTAAGGTGAGAAAAAAACGAATAGAAAGTATGAGAATGTATAAATGAAAAACAAACAACATCCGATATTTCGGCGTGAGCCTTACTCGAGGTTAAATACACAATGAAATACAAACACGAAGAACTTATATGAAGTGTCTTCCTCCAAGTGAAAACAGAAATGTGTGTGGTAGAAGGGAGAAGGAAAAATAAATAGTAGTAGTCCAAGAATAGCACTATGACATGGGTCTTGATTAGTTCAATAAAATTATGTAACTATGGATTTAGAACTGGGAAATTATAAAAATAAAATGCATTTTTTTCTCTTAGTTTCCCTTTACTTTGAAACAAATTCATGATCATTTTACATCCTTCCCATGCCGTTAAACGTCACATAGGGCTGGCATAGTTGTCTACTAAGTTTTCTGTTTTCAGCAAGTTTTTCAACTTCATCAGGGGATGTTATGCCTACTAAACTGGCTTCTCTTAACAATGTCCTCTTTCACACGGTCAACCTCTTTTCCTTCGGCCTGTTGCGCTCCATTTCATAGTTTGTTTTGGTATTCTCTGCCTGTTTCTTCTCATCACATGGCCTACATATGTCCCTCTTCTTTTTCTAATCACCCATGAGACAGATTGTTGTTTGCTCATCTGTCTTATCTCTATGTTGTTCTTAAATTCATTCCACTTTATATCAAGTATTTTCCTGAGGCATTTGTTTTCAAAAGAGTCTAATTGCTTGTCTATTTCTTTAGTTGATTTCCAGCTTTCACATGCATAAATGAGGGTGGATATTACATTTGAATTGAGTAAAATTCTCTTGGTTTTTGTGCTTATAACTTTTGAATTTCATATGCTCTCAAGATTTTTGAAGGACAATGCTGCTTTGCAATATTTCTTATTGTTTTACATTTTTATATTAATAATATAAATTACAATATTCAAGATAGTTCATGATCAGCTGTAGCAAAATGGTTGTTTTCACTTTTATGATGGAATATAACATCTGTGTGTGGATGTGTGCTCACAAACACATGCACACACACAAACATATACACATATAAACACATGGACATGCACAAACACACACACACATACGTCAGTCATTTGCATGTCCCTTGTGGAACTTTCCTTCCCTAATAGCTCTCCTGTAGATCCTGGATAAAGTCGCCAAAGAAAGTGAACAGAAAGGCCTTACTTTGAACATCAAAAAGACAGAGACTATGGTTATAAACAGAATCCACCAAAATGCAGTATAAAATTAAATGGAACTATTCTAAAGCAGGTGCAGAAATTCAAATACCTTGGAGCAGTAATAACTTCAGATGGGAAATGCAGAACAGAAATTAGGAACAGAATAGGCCAAGCAAAGACTGCATTTCAGAGAATGAGAAACATATTAGCTAACACATCTTTATCAATGAATGTTAGAAAACAAGTCCTAAAATGCTATATTGAACCTATCTTGTTGTATGGAAGTGAATCATGGACAATAGGCAAGTCTGCACAAAAATCATTGGAAGCAGCAGAAATGTGGTTTATTAGAAGAATGTTGCGAATCCCCTGGACAGCAAAAATAACTAATGAAGAATGTATGAGAAGAGCTGGAAAGACAAAAAACCTTGTCAAAAAGATAAGAGAGAGACAATGTACTTTCATAGGACATGCAATGAGAAGAGGGGGCATTGTAAATATTATAACAACAGGAAAAATAGAAGGAAGAAGATGAAGAGGAAGACCAAGAGAAATGATACTGGACAGTCTGACAGGATGGTGTGAGAGGAGATCACCAACTGAACTGATGGCCTGCATGAAGGATCGTCTACTCTGGAGAAGCATAATAGCCAACTCCAGTCGGCACGGCACATGATGATGATGATGATGATAGACCTTTTGGTTGTAAGCAAGATGGCCTGCTGCTGATGCATCCATTCACAGATCATCAACAATGTCTAGCAGTCGTCTTTGCCTTGGTCTTCCCCTCTTTCTTTTTCTCATTATGTACCCTTCAAAGACTGTCTTTTCTAAATTATCATGATGTTTAATATGCCCAAAATATTTAAGCTTTCTCTGTTTAATATACCTTACTAGCCAATCTTCTTTAATATTAAGTTCTTGTAGCATGGATATATTTGGTTTTTTTTTTGTGTCATTGATATTTGAAGGACTCTTCTGTAGGATTTACATTCAAAGGCATTTATATGTTTCTCATCTGTTTTGTTAAGTGTCCATGTCTCACGGGTATATGTTGTAATGGGAAAGATGCATGCCCATTTATGTAGCTCTATCTGTTCCTCTCCACAGCTTCTTTAGTTGTTTTATTTTCTGAAGAGTGATAGATGTCCTCCTTTTAATATCCCTCATTGTATCTCCATTATTAGTTAGTAATGATCCAAGATATTCAAAACTCTCCACCTCTTCCAATTTTTTCTCATTGATATATAATTTAGTTGCCTAATTTTTTCTGTCAGTTGTCATCAATTTAATTTTCTTTGCATTAAGATAAAGGTTTTGCTCTTCACTGTTCTTACAGACTGACATAATTAGTTTTTCCATTCATTTTTGTATTGTGGACAGTAATACTGTGTCATCAGGATATCTAATCTCTGGTATTTCATAACCTCCAATTTTATGGCATCATAATATTCTTTGTCTACATCTTCTCTAGCATTCCTCATTATATTTTCAGTATACAAGTTAATAAGTAAGGTGACAGTATGCAACCCTGACGGACCTCTTGTTTTATGTCAAACCAAGTTATTGTTTCACCATTTATTCTTACTGCTGCCTGTTGGCCTAGATACAGCAGTCATATTAATTGTGTCATATGTGTTGTAAATCCCATTTTGTCCTTTATTTCCCAAAGTTTCTGGTGTTGTACACAATCAAATGCTTTTGAATAGTCTATAGCACACACATACTCATACATATGTTTACATATGTGTTTATACAAATGCATATCTCAGAAAAATTTATGCAAAAAATGTTTCATGTTTAATGAAATTTCATCAATTAGGTATGTGAAATTAAAAAAAATTATTATTCCATAGAAAAATGTATTTGATTGGAAAAACTGTTTTTTTTAAAAAAATAAACTTAAAAAATTGAAACCGTTATTAAAAAAACAATTAACAGTGTCAGTTTTCAGTCCAGATTTCAAAAGACTAATCATCCCCGTATGTGATCATGTAAAATACAGTTCAAAAGTTCAAAGCTTCAGAATCAGATTCCGGTGTCACTCCATTTAGGACAGCCCCATATATGCTCCACGGCATGCCACAGCATCCATCCAAGAGCATATTTGCTAATAGTTCTCATCAAGTGTTGGTTGTTCATGATGCATTTTCTGCCACGCAGTTCAGATTTCCTACAAGCACCCTTAATTTTTGTCCTAGCTCTAGCAATCTCTTCCCAATTAGACTTCTTCCATCCCTGCTCTTCATTTTCCTGTAGTCTTCTCAGTACGGCTGTAGCAATGTGACACTTGTCCATTCTTCATCTGCCAATTATTTTAGCCTGTCCAATAAGTCTTTATGCCACTTCACTGCTATGTACTCCCACATGCAGTGGACATAAAGCAATGTTAGGCTTGTCACAGTTGACTGGCTTAACAGATGAACCCATTCTTTTCAAAGACATTTTTTTCTCAATCTTACGAAGCATACTCTGTGAATCTATCACAATGATGCCAAGAACTATAATATACATAATGGGCAAGTAGCCATTCCATTGCCATTGACGCAGTCTCAATTTCCATCCACATGCTCGATGTTGTGACTTCAGAGGCTCAAGAACCCTGTGCCACTACTCTTCTATTGTGGTAGACAGCAAAGCCCCAACCACTTCTGCTGTTCCAAGACACTGAGCCATCTGCATATATTACCCTGTCAGAAGACCCACAGTGAAGCTGGATGAGATCTTGAACCTAAAATTCAACTGCCTCCTCTACACAGCCTCAACATTTGCAGCCCTTTTGTGTAATAACCTTTGTTAGATGAGGTTGGTCCTGTACCTGTAACCAGTCATCATAGTTAGGCATCTCATCTAGATCACACACTGGCATTATTGTATCCTCAGCTACCCAGGATCTGCCTTGTTTGAAACATCTACCCTTTATCAACCCCAGCTCCTTATGGAGAGGATGGTCCTTCATGCCAGCACACCTGATGTATGCTTTTACCTGAGCATACTTGAGTTTTGACCTCATACTCAGCATATCTAGAAGAAAGTTCACAGCCTCTACAGAAGTATCCCTGGTGCAACCTAAGACCATTCTCATTGCCTCATTCTGTGCACACTCTATTCTGTTCAGATGTACATTTGACAGGGTGAGTAGGCCTAGATTAACACCAATGGTGATATCACCACTGTCTGCATCAGCAAGAATAGTTTGCTGTGGAAAGTTTTCTGCAGCAATTAACCCAGCTGTTCCCAATTCCTTCATGGCCTTTTGTATTACATTGTCAACATGTTGTGCAAAGGACAAGGATCAATCATATGTGATCCCTAGATCCCTCATGAAATGTGTTCTCTTAATATCTTATCCCTGACACTTCACAGTCTGAACTTAAGATCTTACAGTTCTATTATTTAATGACCACCACAGGATGCTAGCTTTTTTCAGGTTTTATCACCACATTGTTATTCTCACACCAGCCTGTTGTCTGATCCACCTTGTTCTGTACCTTTGTAGCTAGTTTTGTTCTAGCTTTCCATGCTCATATCTTAATATATCATCAGTGTAGCTCAGCGTTCACCCTGTGCTGTTCCCAAACAACAGCGCAATGCCAGTAGAATATGCTTTGAATAGCACAGGAGACAAGGGAGACCCCTGAGGCAGACCCATTGCATTGGTTCTTGGCTCTGAGATCCATGATCTGTACCTCTTGGCATCATTGAAGCTATCCACTGAACTAACCTTGCATCTACCCCAAACTCCATCAGAAATGTCAGCAGCATTGTATAATCCACTCTGTTGTATGCATCCTCAAGATTAAGTGCCACAACTATGGTTTCCTCTTTTCTTTGGAATCCCTCATATACATCATATGTCAGGATCACTGCGTTATTAGTTGTATCCCTTCCTGGATGATAACTTCCTGATGTATTGAGCAGTAGCCCACTATGATGATATCATTCAAGCACTGCTGTGCTTTTTCTCTTCTCTTCTTGAAGACAAATATGCTACTGATAAAAACAGTTCCTAAATTTTGTGACTGGAGATTCATGTTCAAGTATCTGATTGTGACATTTATGTGATTATGAATTTATAAATTGCTGACCTCTTGTGGAAAGAACCAGGAAAAAGTTATTCTCAGAGTTGTGACATGCTTTCACCATGACAAAGCAGAATACCCTTTCCCCCCCCCCCCCCAATCTTGTTTTCTGGAACTGTCTGAAGACTATGGGTGACATTTATATTCACTATAAAGTTTCTAGAACTTTATTTGACTAAGTTCCAACATGCATCATTCCTGCAATATGAACAAAATGTTGTTCATTTAAATGACTAATCAGGCATCAATACAAAACGTTTTTTATTTCAATAACTGTTATTAGTTTTCATTATGATGAAATAAATACAAGATTTCTTATACTGCTTAATGTTTCATGAGCAGTATCTACAGTATAAATGACTTTTGCTGATCACTAATTTTGTCCAAAAGTTGTCTTCTTCTTCATTGTTAAAATCTAACATAAAATGTAGCCAATATCTAAACTGGTTTCTCTGAAAACCTAGGACTGAATTTTACAGAAAAATGCCTTGCTTACTCAACCACTCAACCGTGGAATAATCTTCCATTCCACCTAAAACTCATAAGCTATGTTTCTGCTTTTAGTTTTAAACTCCTTCATTACTTGTTTGACTTTAATTACATGTTCTCTTAAGAAATCATGTTCATTATAGCCTTTCTTAATTAGGAATCAAGAGAATAGCTGAAATTTTGAGATCTGTTGATCAGTTTGGATGTAGTTAATGTGTGAGATTGTGAAATAACTTAATCATATATTTTATTTCAATCTATTGTTGAATGTATGGGTAAGACCTTATATGTAATAATTTTTAATGATTTTATATGTTTATAGTGCTAATACTTTACCAATGTTGAATAATTTGGTTTGAAAGAAAGGGATGATAAGCAAAATATTAGACGGGCCTATGTGCCCAGTTCTTCACCTTTTGAAAACTAAGTTTGTTCATTTGTAAAGTTTATCCACTCCCTCTTATGTCATTGCAAATAACCTCTGATTATGTTCATCTGTTTGATGAAAAGGTATTTTGGATTTTTGCTTCATATGATTATTTTTTTTCCTCTCATTTTTCCTGTGTACGAATATTTAATCAGTACTACATTATTTATCTATTACTGTAGGGTTTATTTTTCTAAAGTTTTGTATTAATAATATTCCTTGTCTGATATTTTCATGATGTCTGTTAATGAATACTTAAATCTCTCACACATTCCTTAATTGTGTTCATATATTCACTTATATATTCATTTATGTATTCAATCATAAATTTACTCACTCACTGACATATATATTCACTCATTGACTGACATACAATTTACTCATTCATATTCACCGACACAAATTCACTCACTCACTGCAATGCACATTCACTGACATGTACACATGCAATCACTTACTGCCATGTCTGTGCAGTCACACATTCGCTCACTCATTTCCATGCATATTTACTGACACACATATTCACTCACTATCATGTATATTCACTCACACATTCAGTCCCTCTTTGTTTTATTTTTTCACTTCCTATCTCATTTTTCCATTCTCTGTTTTATTGTTTCACTTCTTACCTCATTTTTTCACTTACTGCTTTACTCTTTAACTATTTAGCTTACTAATTTGCTAAACTCTTTTGCATTCACTATATAACTCTTTCACTCACTGTTTTACTCTTTCACTCACTATGTAACTCTTTCAATCACTATGTAACTCCTTCATTAACTATGTAACTCTTTCATTCACTATGTAACTCCTTCATTAACTATGTAACTCTCTCACTCACTGTTTTACTCTTACACTCACTATATAACTCTTTCAGCCACTGTTTAATACTCAATTCTTGACTCATTTCCTTATAATTTGTTCACCTGGACTTTGTAATGTCACTCATTTCATCATATTTTTTTCATTGACAGAGATGATCATAGAGGACAAGAAAGAGAAAGCGGTTCCTGACTGGGGAGTGGCGGTTATTGTTTGTGGAGGCCTGCTTATTATATTTGTTGCTGCCTTCATCATTGTGTTGGTATGTGTTCTTGCTTGTTTGTTTGTCTGTCTGTCTGTCTGTCTGTCTCTCTCGATATATATATATATATATATATATATATATATATATATATATATATCAAACCCACTTAAAATCACATCGCTTTATGTCGAAACCTGGATATTGTGACATAAATTTGTATCCCCGGCCAACTCCTATAAGTAATTAATGGGCTTTACTCCCGTTAATATAACCCCGCTTATTGCCACAAATCGGTTAATGTCACGGTATTTTTGCACTCCAAGGAGTTAAAGATCCCGTCATGTATCACAAACTGGGCGAGTACAACAAATATAAACATTTCAGAAAGCGTTATCATCTTCGCGACTCATCAAAGAAGGGGTCGGCCGTTTAATCACCGAGTACCTGCCGCATCAACCTTTTGAACATGTGGGCATCAAAACTCAGGTGATGTGAATGAAAGGCTTAGCACGGCCGCCCTTTCATGATTAAGGTAAGAGAACAAATATTGTAGGATTAAACCTCGAAAAAATCGTAGACAAAGCACTTTAGTGAGACGTGAGAGAAAGAAAAATCACAAGAGAATTACCTGGGATTCGAACACGGGCTCTGGTAGAACGAGCAGCCGTCTAGCCACGAGAGAACAGCGTACTATCGACTTAGCCAACTAGCACCCATATATAATCAGGTGCCGTGCTGACTGGCGTTGGCTATTATGCTTCTCCAGAGTAGACGATCCTTCATGCAGGCCATCAGTTCAGTTGGTGATCTCCTCTCACACCATCCTGTCAGACTGTCCAGTATCATTTCTCTTGGTCTTCCTCTTGGTCTTCTTCCTTCTACTTTTCCTGTTGTTATAATATTTTCAATGCCCCCTCTTCTCCTTGCATGTCCTATGAAAGTACATTGTCTCTCTCTTATCTTTTTGACAAGGTTTTTTTGTCTTTCCAGCTCTTCTCATACATTCTTCTTATATCTTATATCTTATATCCTTCCCGTGCCGTTAGACGTCACATAGGGCTCGCAAAGTAGTTCGCCAATTGTTCCTGTCTTCGGCGAGTCTTTCAACCTCAACAAAGGATTTTATGCCTGTTAACTTGGCCTCTCTTAATAATGTTCTCTTCAGAGTTTCACGCGGTCTGCCCCTTTTTCTTCGGCCTGTTGTGGTCCACTTGATAGCTTGTTTTGGGATTCTCTGCTCATTTCTTCTCATCTGATCACCCGTGAGACTGGTTGTTGTTCAGTCATCTGTCTTATCTCTGCAGTGGTCTTGAATTCATGCCACTTGATGTCGAGTATTTTCCTTAGGCATTTGTTTTCAAAAGAGTCTAATTTCTTTTCTATTTCTTTAGTTGTTTTCCAGCTCTCGCTGTCCAGGGAATACGCAAAATTCTTCTAATAAACCACATTTCTCCTGCTTCCAATGATTTTTGTGCAGACTTGCCTATTGTCCATGATTCACTTCCATATAACAAGATAGGTTCAGTATAGCATTTTAGGACT
This sequence comes from Achatina immaculata, assembly GCA_009760885.1. Taxonomy (NCBI): domain Eukaryota; kingdom Metazoa; phylum Mollusca; class Gastropoda; order Stylommatophora; family Achatinidae; genus Lissachatina; species Lissachatina immaculata. The sequence goes on along the minus strand of CM019706.1, from coordinate 11,432,938 downwards.
CGTTTTCTAACATTCATTGATAAAGATGTGTTAGCTAATATGTTTCTCATTCTCTGAAATGCAGTCTTTGCTTGGCCTATTCTGTTCCTAATTTCTGTTCTGCATTTCCCATCTGAAGTTATTACTGCTCCAAGGTATTTGAATTTCTGCACCTGCTTTAGAATAGTTCCGTTTAATTTAATACTGCATGCTGGTGGATTTTGTTTCTTAGATATAACCATAGTCTCTGTCTTTTTGATGTTCAAAGTAAGGCCTTTCTGTTCACTTTCTTTGGCGACTTTATCCAAGAGATTTTGCAGGTCTTGTTGGTTCTCAGCTATCAGTACTGTGTCGTCAGCATACCGAAGGTTGTTAATATTGTATCCTCCAATTTTTATGCCTGGTTCTGTGATGATTGTTCTTAGAATATTCTCGCTATACAGAGAAAAAAGGTCTGGAGATAGTACACATCCTTGTCACACCCCTTGTTTTATAGGTTGATATTTTCCAATTCTATTTTCAACTCGAACTGCTGCTTCTTGCTGCCAGTATAGATGTTTTACAATCCTCAAGTCTTTGCCGTCTCTATTGATGTCTTCAAGCATTTTAATAATTTCATTATGTTTCACCTTGTCAAATGCCTTGGTGTAATCAATGAAGCATAAGTAGAGATCTTTCTGTACTTCTAAAGCTCTTTCTGTTAGTGTTCGTAAAGCATAAATGGCATTGTGTGTTCCCTTTCCTTCAACAAATCCAAACTGTTCATCTGCTATTTCCATTTTTATCTTTTTCCTTGTTCTTCTCATAATTATTCTCAGAAGTAGCTTCGTTATGTGACATGAGAGGCTGATAGTCCGGTGGTCGTCACATTCCTTTGCACCTGGTTTCTTTGGTAGTGCTATAAACGTGAATTTAATCAGGTCACTGGGAATATAACCACTGTTGTAAATGTCATTCAGTAACTTGGTTATTATTTTTATTCCTGTCTCCTCTAGTGCCTCTATTTCTTCTATTGTTATATTATCAGGCCAAGTCGCTTTTCATTTCTTCATGTGTTTGATGGCATCTATGATTTCATCTTCAAGTATTGGTGGCCCATCACAGTTTTCAGTATCTGGTGTTAATTCTGGTCTTTCTCCTCCATATAGCTCACCGATATACTCTGTCCACCTGTCCACAATGTCTTCTTTTCCCATTAACATTTTACCTTCTTTCGATTTCAGGCATCCTGTGGTATATTTTGTTTTCCTGCCTGTGAGTTCATTAATTCGTTTGTGCATGTTTTTGCTGTCTTTATTATGAGAGTCCTCTATCTGTCTGCACTGTTCATTTAACCACATTTCTTTTGCTTCTCTGCATTTGCGTCTTATTTCTTTATTTATCTTGCTATATTTTTCTTGTTATTTTTACTCCTCCTCCTCTTGTCCATCAGTCTTAAAATGTCGTCTGTCATCCATTTATTTTTAGAGGCTTCTTTTTTTTGGTGGTATTATCTCCTTAACAGTTTGGTGGATAGAATCTCTTAACATTTCCCATTGTTCATCTATACTATTTATCTTTGCTATTGCATTGTATCTATTTGTTATAATAACTTTATATTGTTCTCGCAGTTCTTGGTCATTTTTAAGAAGTTCTGTATTCAGTTTGATGTTTCTCACTTTTCTGCCTTCTTTCTTTAGCTTTATTCTAACTTTTCCAGTTTTAGAGACAGCACTAAAACACACAAAGTCATATGAAGTTACCATAATCATGGGAGATTTTAATGCCAAAGTTGGTAAAGGAAGAACTTCAGACATCGTTGGTGACTATGGACTGGGGGAGAGGAATGACTGAGGTTATAAATTAATTGAATGGGCAAGAATACACAGCATGGTTGTAGGAAACACCTGGTTTAAACAACATCCTCGAAGACTGGCAACGTGGTGCAGCCCAGACAAAAAGACTTTTAACCAGATAGACTACATATTAATCAACAAACGATTCCGCAATGCATTACTGACAACAAAAACCATGCAAGGAGCTGACTGCAATAGTGACCATGATCCACTCTCTCTCTCTCTCTCTTTCTCTCTCTCTCTCTCTCTCTCTCTCTATATATATATATATATATATATATATATATATATATCTTATATCTTATATCCTTCCCGTGCCGTTAAACGTCACATAGGGCTCGCAAAGTAGTTCGCCAATTTTTCCTGTCTTCGGCGAGTCTTTCAACCTCATCAAAGGATTTTATGCCTGTTAACTTGGCCTCTCTTAATAATGTCCTCTTCAGAGTTTCACGCGGTATATATATATATATATATATATATATATATATTATATATATATATATATACTGTGTAATGTCTGTCATTGAATATTCATTTGTGGTAAATCTTACTCTCCTGTGATGTCTTAGGTAAAAAAAAAGAATTAGTTAAGATGAATAATTAAACGCATGGCTGTAGAAAAGTGTGCAAATAACAAATTAAATGGATGGCTGCATGAAAGTGGTAATGTAAATAGCAAGCAAGCAAATGGTTTTCTTTTATGGACAGTCTGTCTATTTCTAATTGACTGTTTGTGAATGAAGTATGTATGCTGGTGATTATCTTATCTATCTAACTCTGGTAAATCTCTGCATGTTGCCAAATATCTGTCTGGAGTTGAATGTCCGTATCTTGCTAAATCTCTTTTTCTGAATGTGTGTCTGTTGTTGGAATTCTTTCTATCACTGAATTTCTACCATTAGTTGTTGAATATATTAGTTGTTGAATATCTGTATGTAGCTGAATGTTAAAACTATTTAAGAAGTGGCTGGGAATGGCTAAATTAATTAATGAGCACACAACTGTCATGTTCTGGTTTCCACTTTAATCATACAAAAGCATAAAGGACAAAGAAATATGGAAAAAAGATAAAATCTAAATTCTCACTAATGCCATACAACAAAGAGGAATGAAAGAAAAAATAGAATACATGGACTTGTGACTCTTAAGAAGCTGTACCTAGGAGTGCGCGTGGTAGTGTTGAGAATCTTTAAATAGAGACTTGGAATATATGACAGGTAGATAGTAAAGAAGGGGTGGGGACCGGGGAAAGAAGAAAAAGTGGTAATCTACCAGCTCCAAATCCGACACGATACTGTATTTCTTTACAGTATGGCCGCAAAGAACACAAGCTGGTAGTTTAAGGGATATATATATATATATATATATATATATATATATATATATATATCTTCTTACATCCTTCTCCTGCCGTTAAACGTCACATATGGCTCGCAATGTTGTTTGCAAAGTTTTCCTGTTTTCGGTGAGGTTTTCAACCTCATCAAGGGATGTTTTGCCCACTAAACTGGCCTCTTTAACATTGTCCTCTTTAGAGTTTCACGTGGTCGACCTCTTTTTCTTCGGCCTGTTGTGTTCCACTTGATAGCTTGTTTTGGGATTCTCCAACTGTTTCTTCTCATCACGTGAACGACATATGTCCATCTTTTTTTCTGATCATATATATGTGTGTGTGTGGGGGCGGGGGTGTTTGTATGGGTGTGTGTGTGTGTGTATATGTGCGTGTGTGTGGATGTTCGTGCGCGTGCGCGTTGTTTGTGTGTGTGTGTGGGCGGGGGTGTTTGTATGGGTTGTGTGTGTGTGGATGTTGGTGCGCGTGCGCGTTGTGTGTGTGTGTGTGCATGCAGTATTAAAGTACTTTCCGTTTTTCTCGTACTGAATAATCCAGAATAATTTGTTTCCCTCTCACCCTCCCTTAATTTCTTCTTCGATAAAACAGTGTAGTGGACGTGCTAACATGAAGAAATATGTTGTAAAAAATGACCCAGACGATCAACAGTACAAACGGAGCTGGGCTTCTGGTCACCATGGCAACAGCTCGTCTCCCAACCAGTCTGACCTGATTTTGGACAGTCAGACTATAGAGTATTACAACATGTCCGACACATACCAGCAAGAGTCCACACTACAAGTCAGATCAACAAAACATGTGCAAGAACAGCCCACTACAAGCTACAATATAGAACAAGTGAGTGCTCGTTCAAGATTGTTGTATACTTCATGTAAATTTAATCGTGAATATATTTTATGCATATAATGTAAGCCTAATTATCAATTAATAATTATATGGTACGAAAGATTTCACTAGCAATTCAAACATTCAATGATTACACACTGATACAGATATGCAAACTGATGCAAGTATAATAGTATATTGTTTTTTTAAAAATATTTATAACATTGCTCAGTATAACTGTAACTGTTCATTTAGATTATCAATAACCTATAATGTACATTCATTGATTAACAAACTACACACATAACATAAATGTTACCTTAAAGTCCACTCCGGGTGTCGCGATTTCGATCAGACACGCAATAAAGTCTTGGCTATCAAAACATCTTCTGTTTATATATTTATTTAATTAATTAATTGTTGTTATTATTTTTTGGAGATGTGAGACAGCCAAGTCGGTTAATGCGCTGTACTTTCTTGACTAGACTTACCGAGTCCGTTGTCCAAGTTCCAGATAATTATGTTATTATTTTTCTTTCACACCAAAGCCGGATGTTTTCACCCAGCCCCTCTAAATTATCAATATTTACCTTTGTCTGGAGAACTCTTTTCTTGGTTTGACTGTAAGTGGTTTCGTATTTCAGTTCTTGCTAATTTCCTATGTCCTTTCTCACTTTCTTTAATTGACTTTCTCACATATTCCTGAGACATCATCCCACCTTTCTGCTGCTCTAGCCCCAGCTGATCGTATATTTGTCTGGCAAACTCCTAAATTTCCATCTTATGTCTGCGGCCATGGTCCGACTAGTTTCCCCATAGACAGATCGCAAATAAGTTTCTTTCCGTATTTTGTTTCTTTCTGTTTGTTTTGCCTTTTCTATTGTACTTGATAGGGCACGTTTGACACAATGCCAGGTTGTTATTGTGTTCTTTCATAACCACTTCACTGTTCCTTCCTTCCTTCCTTTCTTCCTTCCTTCCTTCCTTCTTTCCTTCCTTCCTTCCTTCCTTAAGTTCCAGCATACACCTAACTCTATTCAACTAGTGCAGGTTTTACAACATATACCATCACATTTATTATGCGAGACGTATTTACTTACAGTGCTTTATTTTCCTAGAGACTGACAGTTTCAGCTGAAGCCTGTAACTAGACATTTGGTCAGGTTATTGAAATACTAACTACGCAAAATTTATAGGTCACCCCTTTATTTTCAACACATTTTTATGTAAGTTATTATATTGATACGATAAATAATAATTTCGTTGAAACTCTTTTCAAAGCAATCCACAAACAGTCCTCTATGCACGTGAGGTTTTGAAAGTACTCACATGTCAGTTTTCATTCGTAATAAAATTGGTGATAAAATGGTACTTTTGGCAGTTGCAAAAATCATACCCCAGAGAGGGAGTCATAGCACCCTAGAACACCTTCGGGCTATTGCGTGGGTTGAGAATGGCGGATCCGCTCGTCAGGTTGCAAGACATTTGGGAGTGTCACATTCTACCATCCAAAGGCCTTTGGAGAAATTTATAGCCAACGGAGTTGTAGAAGACCGAAATCAATCAGGACGTCCACGTTGTACGAGCCGCCAGAATAATGGATATCTCTTGTTGTCTGCTGTTTGCTACTGGACTGTCACCTGTACCACTTTACAACGTCAGCAGGATTACGGTTTACGGACTCTTACGTGAAGTAGGACTTGCTTCAGTTAGACCAGACGTTAGGCTTGTCACAGGGACTGACTTAACAGATGAACTCATTCTTTTCGAAGCAATTTTTTCTCAATCTTACGAAGTATACTCTGTGAATCCATCACAATGACGCCAGGAACTACAACATGGGCAAGTAGCCGTTCCATTGCCATTGACACAGCCTCAATTTCCATCCACATGCTCGATGTTGTGACTTCAGAGGCTCAAGAACCCTGCGCCACTACTCTTCTATTGCAGTAGACAACAAAGCCCAAATACTTCTGCTGTTCCAAGACACTGAGCCATCTATATATATTACCCTGTCAGAAGACCCACAGTGAAGCTGGATGAGATCTTGAACCTAAAATTCAACTGCCCCTTCTACCCAGTCTCTATATTCGCAGCCCTTCTGTATAATAACATTTGTTAACTGGGGTTGGTCTTGTACCCGTAACCAGTCATCATAGTTAGGCACCTCATCTAGATCGCACACTGGCATTATTGTATCCTCAGTCATCCAGGATCTGCCTCGTATGAAATGTCTACACTTTATCAACCCCAGCTCATTATGGAAAGGATGGTCCTTCATGCCAGTAAGCCTGATGTATGCTTTTACCTGAGCATACTTGAGTTATTACCTCACACTCAGCATATCTAGAAGAAAGCGCATGGCTGCTACAGGTGTATCCCTGGTGCAACCTAAGACAACTCTCATCGCCTCGTTCTGTGCAATGCTCCACTCCAACGGTGACATCACCAGAGCCTGCAACAGAAAGAACAGCGCGCGCTGTGTAAAGTTTTCTGCAGCAATTAACCAAACTGCTCCAAACACTTTCCTGGGCATTTGTATTACATTGTCCACATGTTGCGCAAAGGACAAGGAATGATCAAATGTGATCCCTAGATACCTCTTGAAATGTGTTCTCTTAATATCTTGTCCCCGACACTTCACAATGGGAACTTCAGATCTTACAATTCTGTTATTTAATGAGCACAAAAGGATGCTGGCTTTTTTTAGAGTTATATCACTGCATTGTTATCCTCGCACCAACCCGTTATCTGATCCACCCTGTTATCTGATCCATCCTGTTCCGTACCCTTGTGGCTAGTTCCTCTCTACACCTCCCATGCTCATATGTTAATATATCATCAGCGTAGGTCAGCGTTCGACGCACACCGTTCCATACGCTCAAGGACAGGTGTTCGTTGTCTGGCGCTCCTATAGTTCCATTAGCCAACATTTATTAGGTATTTCAGCCTTATTCTGTCAGGTTTAGTCATATTCTTATGTTTCCCTGCTCTTTTTTTCCCTCTTAATCCCACCACGATGATTCATTTTTTTCCCCACCCCTTTCTATTTAACTTCTTATTTAGATGCTGCTGCAGAGTTGACCTCAGTGCATGAACTCCGCTGCACCGGCGATGGTTAAGTAAATTAAAAGATAAATCCATGCCAGTATTGTACTACAGGAGGGGGAACTAAACGGTGACTGGAAAAATCCTCGTTTCAGAGAAGAGACTTAACTATTCTCCCGATGCTGCTCCACTCGTATCAGAACGCCTCGACATTAGCAACTGCGCTCCTTGCAACCATTCAGTTCCTCAGCACGCCGACAACACTTAGGACTTAGGTTTCGGACACAGTCTTCCCGATATGAACGCCGCCATGGCTATGCTAACCTCCCCTACGTCGGTAATAGGTATCTTGCCATTACTCGCCGCACTTACGTTTGCACGTTTTCAGCAAAACGATAAAGTACAGAGCACCGCACCTCCCAGCACACCATGGCATGGGCAACACCCACCCCCTCCCCTCCTAAAAAAATCCTGACAAGACGAAAAGAAAAATGATAAGAGAACCACCCTTGGCTCGAAATTTGAAGTCCCAAGTAACTCTCTTGACCCCCCCCCCCCCCCCCCACGCACAAAAGCGTGCCCACTGTCAGAGGTCCCATCACACAATTGTACGATCCTCACTGTGCTAAAACCTTGTTTCCACGTTTTCAGCAGCATACCGTATCATACCCTTATATATTACCACTGATAGGTGGACTAACAAGCGGAGAACTCTTCCCATGTTCTCACATTGGCATATACTGCTGCTTTAACTATGCCAGTCTCCCTTTTAGGTATCAAACACATTCTCACTCAGTGTAAATGCCGGTGTGGCTACGCCTTTATCCCATATGTTGATAATGGGTAGCTTTTACCGTTACTCACATCAACTTCTTTCACGCATCTTCAGCAGCTCTCTCGTATCGTAAATATCTTACCGCTTAAAAATCGGGTCACAAGATCATCCTATGCTCTCACTTTGGCATATACTGCTGCCTTAACTATGTCAAACTTGTATTTTGCGGCTGTGAACACAAATGGCAGTCACAAGGTCGCCATGTTTTCGGAAGTTCGACACAGGGACAACTGCACTACAAGTCAGTCAGCCATTTGCTTGTCCCTTGCGGAACTTTGCCTTCCTAACAGCTCTCCTGTAGTCCTCTCGGTTGTAAGCAAGATGGCCTGCTGCTGATGCATCCATTTGCAGATTATCAAGGATGTCTTGCAGCCATCTTTGTCTTCCAAGACGGTCTTCTCTAGAACATCATGACGTTTATTGTGTCCAAAATATTTACATTTTCTTTGTTTAATCCTCTTTACTAGCCAGCCTTCTTCAATATTAAGTTCTTGTAGTATGGATATATTTGTTCTTTTTTTGTCATTGATATTTGAAGAACTCTTCTGTAGCGTTTACATTCAAAGGCTATTTTGTGTTTCTCAGCTGTTCTGTTTAGTGTCCAGGCATATACTGCAAAGGGAAAGATGCATGCCCTTAAAAATCGTATTTTTGTAGTTATGTCTGCTCCCTTCCAAAGCTTCTTTAGTTATTTTACTTTTTGAAGACAGATAGATGTCCTCTTTTTAATTTCCCGCATTGTATCTACATTATTGGTTAGTACTGATCCAATATATTCAAAACTCTAGACTCTTTCTAATTTTTCGTCATTGATACATATTTCAGTTGCCTTATTTGTTTTGTCAGTTGTCATCAGTTTAGTTTTCTTCGATAGAGATTTTGTTATTCACTATTCGTACTGACTGACATAATTAGTTTTTCCAGTCTGTGTTAGACAACATTAGAGAAATAATATAAAATTGCGCCAACACTGCATTCTACTCTAAATCAGTCAAAAGTTTGGAAGGTGACTAGTGTGGCTCTTATATTCACTGACAAAGACGCTGCCAAAGACAAAAGAAAGTTTCATAGGAATATGTGTAGTGACAGATTACTTCTCTAAGTCGATGGAACCAAAAACTTTTCAGAACAAAACTATCGAACAGGTGGATTTTCAGTTTAATGAACTTATTTGCAGATGTTGATGCACAAAGTTGCACATAAACGACCAAGGTAGAGAAATCTACGATAAAAATAGACTTTAAAATGCGTCAATTAAATGGCACCGTCAGTTAATTATCATCTGCAAGCAAAAGACCTTATGGAACAGTTTAATCGCATCATTCAGAGAAGTAAGCTGAAAATCTGCGGACGGAACAGAGTGATCCGAAAAAATTGATAGAATTTTATGTGCATTCGCTCTGGATGGCATCAGTCTTCTGGCATTAGCCGATGTGAAATGATTTTTTTTTACCAGACAAAACTGTTACGCCTGATAACAAGAATGATGAAATTCCAAAAGATTGTTTAGTAGATTTGGTTTTTGGAGGATTGCTGTTTAAGATGTATACAATCATGTACTCCAGATACAGACTATGCATGAAGCTGTTTTAAAAGAAATAGAAACAAAGAAATGCAAAAGGCTGAACAGAGACAAAGGAAGATTATGACAGACATCATGCACAAAGAATATTGCTCAAAGTAGGGAACAAAATGTTCGTCTGCAATCTCCATCTGCTGCCTCATGAAGACCCTTACCTTCTATGCTCTATGGTTTGGATCATCATCACTGCACTCCGTACTTGTCCATAGGCGCTCATATCCCCCCTCCCAATCAATATATCCATCAGCCTCCTGCAGCTGATAGTGTAACACAGTTCCTCGTAACTATGATTATGAATATGATTATGAATAGATTTTGAATGTGATTATGAATATGGTTATGAATGTGATGAGGAATATGATTATGAATATGATTATGAATATATTGGGACAAAATAGTAATATCGAATAGCAACAGACAAAGTAGGTATGAAATGTAGAGAAAGGTATAAAACAAACTTCCATGACATTAGCATGACAGTACGCTGACAAAAGTAAACAGAGGGGAGAGACATATTGAAAAGACAGACACAGTGACGCTGACATATAGGTAATACTAAAGAGGGACGCCAGAAAGTAGGATGGTCCAGTGATAACAACACAGTGACACACAAACAACTAGCCCGATGTGGTAAAACAAACATTGAAACCAGGCGGATTTAGGAAGGGCTGTGAGTTTTGTTGGCGAAAGATAGTCTGCGAAATGGCATGACAAAGAAATAAATGGATTAACTATCAGTAAATACAGCGCAGGATTGCCCCAGGCAAAGGGAGGGACATTAGACAATGCTAACCTGGCAAGTTAGGAAGTGAGAACTAATTGGGACGTACATAAGAACAAGTAGACATCTGAAGGCGGACCCAAAGTATCTATTAGTCAGCCACCAGACCGGACTTCAGGATAAAAAGGTCAATAAGAACAGCAAAAAAAGAGTTTAGGAGAAGAGCAGAAGAACAGTAGACCCTGGAGGATAACCTAAAAGAACAAAAAAAGAGAGGAGACAGATGGGGGAGATCGTCAGAGCACCGTCGATCCGGAAAGTAGCGATTGACCAGGACAGTCGGAAGGATGGTCAGTGCACGTGGACGGTCAAGAAGGAAAAGAGAAGATCCGACCAGAACAGTCGAGGAGCCAACAGATGAAGAACAAGAACAGACGTTCAGATTAAGTGACAAGATTAACCTTCGCGATAATACACGGCGATTGAAGTCGTCAGTTACTATACGACGAAGGCAGTCGAACACTACGATTCTTCGACACTCAGACCGAGACATAGATAATCAAAGACCAAGAGAACAATTTGCCGAGATGTAGGTATATATGTAAAAATGATAAAGTTACAAGCTAGGGGAACCAGTGAATAAACGTCAAATGTTAGTCAGCCGTGCTTCATATACTTATTAAGGACGATATTATATTGTTAAGGACTGTTCTTGTGAAATGTCTGATGAAATCTTCTACAACATGCTACAAGATATATTACCAACACATGTCCTTCCCTCTCACACTCCCTATCTTTCATTCTCTCTAGATATATATTACCAACACATGCCCTTACCCCTTCTCACACTCCCTATCTTTATTCTCTCTAGATATATATTACCAACACATGTCCTTACCCCTTCTCACACTCCCTATCTTTCATTCTCTCTATATATATATTACCAACACATGTCCTTCCCTCTCACACTCCCTATCTTTATTCTCTCTAGATATATATTACCAACACATGTCCTTACCCCTTCTCACACTCCCTATCTTTCATTCTCTCTAGATATATATTACCAACACATGTCCTTACCCCTTCTCACACTCCCTATCTTTATTCTCTCTAGATATATATTACCAACACATGCCCTTACCCCTTCTCACACTCCCTATCTTTCATTCTCTCTAGATATATATTACCAACACATGCCCTTACCCCTTCTCACACTCCCTATCTTTATTCTCTCTAGATATATATTACCAACACATGCCCTTACCCCTTCTCACACTCCCTATCTTTCATTCTCTCTAGATATATATTATCAACACATGCCCTTACCCCTTCTCACACTCCCTATCTTTCATTCTCTCTAGATATATATTACCAACACATACCCTTCCCCCTTCTCACATTTCCTATCTTTCATTCTCTCTAGATATATATTACCAACACATACCCTTCCCCCTTCTCACATTTCCTATCTTTCATTCTCTCTAGATATATATTATCAACACACGCCCTTCCCCCTTCTCACACTCCCTATCTTTCATTCTCTCTAGATATATATTACCAACACATGCCCTTACCCCTTCTCACACTCCCTATCTTTCATTCTCTCTAGATATATATTACCAACACATGTCCTTCCCTCTCACACTCCCTATCTTTCATTCTCTCTAGATATATATTACCAACACATGTCCTTACCCCTTCTCACACTCCCTATCTTTATTCTCTCTAGATATATATTACCAACACATGTCCTTACCCCTTCTCACACTCCCTATCTTTCATTCTCTCTAGATATATATTACCAACACATGTCCTTACCCCTTCTCACACTCCCTATCTTTCATTCTCTCTAGATATATATTACCAACACATGCCCTTACCCCTTCTCACACTCCCTATCTTTCATTCTCTCTAGATATATATTACCAACACATGCCCTTACCCCTTCTCACACTCCCTATCTTTATTCTCTCTAGATATATATTACCAACACATGCCCTTACCCCTTCTCACACTCCCTATCTTTATTCTCTCTAGATATATATTACCAACACATGTCCTTCCCTCTCACACTCCCTATCTTTCATTCTCTCTAGATATATATTACCAACACATGTCCTTCCCTCTCACACTCCTATCTTTCATTCTCTCTAGATATATTACCAACACATGCCCTTACCCCTCTCACACTCCCTATCTTTCATTCTCTCTAGATATAATTACCAACACATGCCCTTCCCCCTTCTCACACTCCCTATCTTTCATTCTCTCTAGATAATATTACCAACACATGCCCTTACCCCTTCTCACACTCCCTATCTTTATCTCTCTAGATATATATTACCAACACATGTCCTTCCCCCTTCTCACACTCCCTATCTTTCATTCTCTCTAGATATATATTATCAACACATACCCTTCCCCCTTCTCACATTTCCTATCTTTCATTCTCTCTAGATATATATTATCAACACACGCCCTTCCCCCTCATACCTCCTATCTTTCATTCTCTCTAAGTATATATTATCAACATATGCCATCCCTCCCCCTCACACACTATATCTTTCATTCTCTCTTGATATATATTATCAACACACGCCCTTCCCCCTCCTGTAAAAGATCCTCGACCATCGACTTCAATATATCTGTCCCATCCATAGGAATCTATGCAAATCTAAGTAATATTTCTAGAATATCAAAATGAGAAAGGTATTTTAGATATTATAAACTCCTCTTATAATTTTTCCACAATGATACATATTTGAGCTGCCATGTATCTTAAATCTTATATCCTTCCCTTGTCTTTAAACGTCACATAGGACTTGGATAGTTCGCAAATTTTTCTTGTTTTCTGCGAGCTTTTCAACCTCATCAAGGGATTTTATGCCTATTATTTTGGCTTCTCTTAACAATGTTCTCTTTAGAGTTTCACGTCGTCGGCCTCTTTTTCTTCGGCCTGTTATTTTCCACTTGATAGCTTGTTTTGGGATTCTCTGATCGTTTCTTCTCATTGCGTGACCAACATATGTCCATCTCCTTTTCCTGATCACCCATGAGACTGGTTGTTGTTCAGTCATCTGTCTTTTCTCTGCATTGTTCTTGAATTCATTCCACTTTATGCTGAGTATTTTCCTTAGGCATTTATTTTCAAAAGAATCTAATTTATTGTCTATTTCTTTAGTTGTTTTCCAGCTTTTACATGCATAAATGAGGGTGGATATTACATTTGAATTAAATAGTCTTAACTTGGTTTTTGTGCTTATAACTTTTGAATGCCATATGTTCTCAAGATTCTTGAAGATTAATACTGCTTTTGCAATTCTAATTCTAATTTCCTTTCTAGTGTCACCATCCTGGTATTTTTAGCTGCCTAGGTATGCAACTTGATTGACTTCTTCAACAGCTGTCCCTTCTATGTGAATTTTTCCATTTTGATTAATGGGAATTTTCATTATTTTTGTTTTGTCCTTGTTAATTTCAAGTCCTATTTTGCTAGCTACTGAAGACAGGCTATCTGTTTTTACTTGATGGAATTCACATTGTTACTGATAAGATCAGTAAAATCAAGATCTTCTAGTTGCGTCCAATGTACCCAATAAATACCTGTGTTGCCTGTGCAGCATTGTTTTCATTATGAAGTGAATTGCAATTCCAAAAAGCAAAGAAGACAATATACATCCTTGTTTCACACCTGTTTCAATCTGGAACCATTCACTCATCCCTTCTTTTGTTTTGACTGCACAAACATATCCATTGTAGAGGTCCTTAATGACAATTTTAAATGTTATTCCAGATAGACTTATTATATAAGTATATATATATATATATATATATATATTAAAGGGCTCCTGCTGGCTGTGGAGTATGCGAAACAAGCATTGGGAACATAAGTAATTTTATTTGCCACAACCAATACCCGTCCTCCGTGGCTGGATCGCTAAAGACGCACTTCAAAAAAGTGCAGTGGCAACTGGAAGATCATGGGTTCAATCCTGGGACCGGAAAAAAAGCAACAACTCACAAGACCTCTGGGAGTCATAACCCAGAGGGGCCCACCCCCCTTAGAGTGTCAAGAGTTTAAAGGGCCGAAACACTTGTCTGAGGGGGGGGGGGGTACTTCCTCAGATGATCTGAAGGAGTTGTGTTGTTGTTCCGCTCTCTACGGTAGAGAGTTTCCTGCATATATATATATATATATATACAAAGAAGTAAAGGAATCGTGCCGTCAAGATAAACGTCAGTACTATGACAACTTAGCAGAAGCAGTTGAGAAAGCAGCATATGCAAATGACATGAAAACCATATACAAAATCACAAAGCAGATGACAGGTAACTTCAGCACAAGATGTGAGAGTGCAGTAAGGACACATAAGGTACAACTGATCAGTGGAGAAAGAAAAAAATTGAAAGATGGAAGAAACACTTTAGCATCATAATAACCAGCACCACAAACAATATACACACCTGAAGCAAAAACAGAACTCAAGACCAGTAACAATAAGTGAAGTAAAGGAGGCAATAAAGAAGCTAAAATTAGACAGGGCACCAGGTGAAGATGAAGTGACTTCTGAGATGTTGAAAGCAGAAGAAATAGAAACACCAAAACAACTTTGCCTGATACTACAACAAATTTGGGATCTAGAAAAAGCTCCAGAAGAGTGGAAAACTGGTCTTATAGTAAAACTACCAAAGAAGGGTGACCTCAGAGATTGCGGGAACTGGAGAGGCATTACCCTACTGACACTCACCAGTAAAGTATTCTGCAGAATAATCATCAACAGAATTGTACCAGCACTTGAGGGAAAACTTCGGAAGAAGCAAGCAGGATTTAGAAAAGGAAGATCATGCATAGACCACATATTTGTACTTAGACAAATATTAGAACAGACAGATGGGTGACGTAGTACAATATAAGCACTGTTTATAGTTTTTGAGAAAGCCTTTGACAGTGTGGAAAGTTCTAAGAAGGCATGGCCTCCCCAATAAGATAGTGAATGTCATCAAAGCCCCATACAAGGGTTTTCAGTGCAAAGTGATCTGTGGAGAACATACCTCCAGCAGCTTTAGAGTACAAACAGGAGTGAAGCAGGGATTGCTATGGCCAAAATTATTTATCTTGGCAGTAGACTGGTTAATGAAGGAGTCAACATCATACAAACGCAGAAGATTACAATGGACCCTTGACATAGTACTGGAGGACCTTGACTTTGCGGACAATATATGTTTACTATCAAGCAGCCACAAAGATATACAAGATGAAATAAACATGCTATTTCAGAATGCATACAAAATAGGATTAAAAATCAACATAGGGAAGACAAAGTTAATGAAGCAAAATGTGAACAACAGAAATGTACTCAGAGTAGATAGCAAGTAGGTGGAGGAAGTCAACGAATTTGTATATCTTGGCAGTAGAATAGTAGAAAATGGAGACAGCACAGAGGACATCAAAAACGACTTATTAGAGTAAACCAGGATTTTGCAATGCTTCAGACTATATGGGAATAAAAAAAAAAACGAAGAATGAAGACGAAAATCAGGATATTTAAGAGTAATGTCCTAAGAATGAAGACGAACATCAGGATATTTAAGAGTAATGTTCTAAGTGAACTTCTCTATGGAAGTCTTATCTTATATCCTTCCCGTGGCGTTAAACGTTACATAGTGCTCGCAAGGTAGTTCGCTAATTTTTCATATTTTCTGCGTTCAACCTCATCAAGTGATTTTATGCCTATTAATTTGGCCTCTCTCAACAGTGTGCTCTTTAGAGTTTCCCGTGGTCGTTCTATTCTTCGGCCTGTTACTCTATGGAAGTGAATGCTGGAGAATCACCAAAACCATAGAAAACAAGATGAATTATTTCCAGATTAAATGTTTACAAAGAAATAGAAAAATATTTTGGCCAAACAACATAAGAAATATTTTGTTAGCAGAAATGCAGATAAAGCCACTGACAGCAATTATTGAGGAAAGACGCTGGCGATGGTTGGGACATGTGCTCCGAATGACTGACAGCTCACTACCAAAAATAGCACTAAGATGTTCCCACAGGGGAACAGAAGTAAGGATAGGCCAAAGGAGACATGGAAAAGAACAACTGAGCGGAGGGACAAGTGACAGAGCTCGGGGGTGGGGATACTTTCTTTTTGAGTGGCCATACTAGCGCGGAGCGTCGTAAGCCGGTGTCGGATTTGCAATAAAGTCCAGCCTAGTACACAAGCCGGATAACTTGCCCGGGGGAATTAGTGACCGACTTATAACCCTGAGTCTCCCTGTAAGGAATAAAGTCCAGCTTAGTACACAAGTTGGATAACTTGCCCGGGGAAATTAGTGACCGACTTATAACCCTGAGTCTCCCTGTAAGGAATAAAGTCCAGCCTAGTACACAAGTTGGATAACTTGCCCGGGGTAATTAGTGACCGACTTATAACCCTGAGTCTCCCTGTAAGGAATAAAGTCCAGCCTAGTACACAAGTTGGATAACTTGCCCGGGGAAATTAGTGACCGACTTATAACCCTGAGTCTCCCTGTAAGGAATAAAGTCCAGCCTAGTACACAAGTTGGATAACTTGCCCGTGGTAATTAGTGACCGACTTATAACCCTGAGTCTCCCTGTAAGGAATAAAGTCCAGCTTAGTACACAAGTTGGATAACTTGCCCAGGGAAATTAGTGACCGACTTATAACCCTGAGTCTCCCTGTAAGGAATAAAGTCCAGCTTAGTACACAAGTTGGATAACTTGCCCAAGGAAATTAGTGACCGACTTATAACCCTGAGGCTCCCTGTAAGGAATAAGACATTTGTAACCCTACTCAGTGTCTACGCCCCGACAATGACAAACCCAGAATCTACGAAATCAGAAATTTACAAGAAACTGGAGGCTGCTGTGACTAAAGTACCCAAAATCGGATAAACTAATTATTCTTGGAGATCTAAATGCCAGAGTCGGGTCAGACCACCAGTCCTGGAATGGCATGATCGGCAAACATGGAATCGGTAAATGAAATGGCAATGGACATCTGCTGTTAAGTTTCTGTGCCACAAACGACCTCACAATTACTAACACTCTGTTTCGCTTGTCAAAAGGATGTATGGCATCTTGGATTAATCCTCGTTCCAAACACTGGCACTTAATCGAGTATATCATTACAAGAAGACAAGATCTGAGAGATGTGCATGTTACAAAAGTCATGCGTGGTGCTGATTGTTGGACAGACCACAGACTGATTATATCAAAGCTTGAGCTACACATCCAACCAAGAAGACCACAGACTGATTATATCAAAGCTTGACCTACACATCCAACCAAGAAGACCACAGACTGATTATATCAAAGCTTGACCTACACATCCAACCAAGAAGACCACAGACTGATTATATCAAAGCTTGAACTACACATCCAACCAAGAAGACCACAGACTGATTATATCAAAGCTTGAACTACACATCCAACCAAGAAGACCACAGACTGATTATATCAAAGCTTGAGCTATACACATCCAGCCAAGAAGACCACAGACTGATTATATCAAAGCTTGAGCTATACACATCCAGCCAAGAAGACGCCCTCAAGGGAAGAGAGTCCCAAAAAAAAAAGACTCAGTGTTAATAAACTCAGTTCTGAGATAATCACAGAATGCTTGGTTCATGACCTAGAAAGGAAGTTGGAAAACTTTCCTAGAGATCATGATAGTATTGGCGAACACTGAACGATGTTTAAAGAAACAGTTTACACTACAGTAAAGGACCATCTTGGTGTAAGCCAGCATAAAAACCAAGACTGGTTTGACGAAAATGGCACCGTGATAAAAAGTTTACTAGATCAAAACAGCTAGCTATACAAGGAAACACAAAGTGACCCATCATCTTTATCACTATAGGTTCGTGCACGTAAGAAATGTCAAAATAAACTACGTAAACTACATGACACGTGGTTGCAAAAAAAAAAAGGCTGAAGAGATACAAAGTTATGCAGATACGAATGATACGAAAAGGTTCTACGATGCACTAAAAATAATATATGGACCGAATTCCTCAGGATCTGCACCTCTATATAGCTCGGATGGGAACATGCTACTGTCAGAAAAAAACGAAATCCTTAAGCTGTGGGCGGAGCACTTCAATACAATCCTAAATCGGTCGTCGACCATCAGTGACGAGAGCGATTGCTCGCCTACCTCAGGTTGAAATTAAAAGCTAGGTAGATCTACCACCAGCCATTCAGGAAGTTAAGAATGCCATCAACCAGTTATCAAGTGGGAAAGCTCCCTGATGAGATGCTATATCCGCTGAGATCTACAAAGTAGGGGGAACCCGCATGATACAGAGCCTCACTGATCTCTCTGGTTCAGCTTGGAGTTCGGGAACTCTACCACAAGATTTTAAAGATGCCCAAATGATCCACCTGTACACGAACAAAGGCAATCGCCATCATCGAAAACCACACCGACTCAATGAGCATCTTGAAGATAATTTGCTTCCCGAGAGTCAGTGTGGTTTTCGAGCAGGAAGAGGGATAGTTGACATGATCTCTGCTATCCGTCAACTACAGGAAAGGTGCCAGGAGCAACACGATGACCTATTAACCGTTTTTGTAGACTTAACCAAACCCTTTGATACTGTCAGTCGGGACGGTCTTTGGCTAATAATGGCAAAATGTGGATGCCCAGCCAGGTTCAAATATTTTAGTTTGGTAATTTCATGAAGGCGTGAAGGTTTGTGTTCTTGATGATGGTGAGGTCTCAGAATCCTTTCCTTTTACCTGTGGGATAAAGCAGAGATGTATCCGGGCACCTACACTGGGGTAAAGAAGGGATGTTTCCTTGCACCTACACTGGGGTAAAGCAGGGATGTTTCCTTGCACTTACAATGGGGTAAAGCAGGGATGTTTCCTTGCACCTATACTGGGGTAAAAGAGGGATGTTTCCTTCCACCTACAATGGGGTAAAGCAGGGATGTGTCCTTGCATATACACTGGGGTAAAGCTGGAGGGCAAAAA
Organism: Achatina immaculata; assembly: GCA_009760885.1. Lineage (NCBI taxonomy): Eukaryota > Metazoa > Mollusca > Gastropoda > Stylommatophora > Achatinidae > Lissachatina > Lissachatina immaculata. The sequence goes on along the minus strand of CM019706.1, from coordinate 11,413,764 downwards.
AGAGTGACAGGGATACGCTCAAAACCTCACTCAAAGCCTTCGGGATAGACATAAACTCTTGGGAGGCCATAGCACAAGTTCACCCATCATGGAGGGCTTTAACCACCCTGGGTGTTCAGAGAGCAGAGTGCTCAAGAATCGAAAGTGCCCAGCACAAATGTGCAATGCGGAAAGCCAAGGCAGCACAATCACCCACACCTGAATCTGGACATATATGTTTCGTATGTGCCAAAACTTTTAGAGCTCCTATAGGGCTAGTTGGTCACGTACGGACACACCTCTCCTTACTTTGACTAAGATGAATCTGTGGTCATCATCGAAGACGATGGACGAACAACAACAACATATTTAATGAATTTATCATCAGGTTCCGTGCCGACTGGTACTGGCTATTATGTTTCTCCTCGAATCCAATCCTTCGTGTAGCCCATCAGTTCAGTTGTGATCTCATCTCACGCCATCTCGTCAAACTGTCCAGTATCATTTCTTTCGGTCTTTCCATGACTCTTCTTCCCTCTGTTTTTACTGTTGTTACAATATTTTCAATGCCTCCTCTTCTTATTGTATGTTCTGTGAAAGTACATTGTCTCGTTCGTATTTTTCTTTTCATCATCATCATCATGTGCCGTGCCGACTGGCGTTGGCTATTATGCTTCTCCAGAGTATCCGATCCTTCATGCAGGCCATCAGCTCAGTTGGTGATCTCCTCTCACACCATCCCGTCAGACTGTCCAGTATCATTTCTCTTGGTCTTCCTCTTGATCTTCTTCCTTCTATTTTTCCTGTTGTTATAATATTTTCAATGCCCCCTCTTCTCATTGCATGTCCTATGAAAGTACATTGTCTCTTTCTTATCTTTTTGACAAGGTTTTTTGTCTCTCCAGCTCTTCTCCTATATTTTTCATTAGTTATTTTTGCTGTCCATGGGATTCGCAACATTCTTCTAATAAACCATATTTCTGCTGCTTCCAATGATTTTTGTGCAGACTTGCCTATTGTCCATTTTTCTTTTGGAGAAGATTTTTTTTTAGGGTCTCTCATGCTCTTCTCATACATTCTTCATCAATAATCTTTGCTGTCCAGGGAATTCGTAACATTCTTCTGAATGAATTTACCTTCAGATATAGTTTTTAGTTTCAATTCTTCTTCCACAACCCCACCCAGGGTAGTATAATCAATAATATATCGTCAGTAAACATTAAATAATATCACTTTTATTTTATTTATATAGTGGTCCAAAATTTACTCTTAACAAACTTATTTTTTTATTTAAACACCACTTGCGTCACATTCTTTTTCTGCACTGTTTCTGTCACTTTTTCTTTCTACATTGTTTCTATTACGTTTTCTTTCTACATTGTTTCTTTCACTTTCTCTTTCTGCATTGTTTCTGTCAATTTCTCTTTCTACATTGTTCCTGTGAGTTTTCTTTCTGCATTTTTGCTGTTCCGTTTTCTTTCTACATTGTTTCTTTCACATTCTCTTTCTACATTGTTTCTGTCCCGTTTTCTTTCTACATTTTTGTGTTAGTTTTATTTCTACATTGCTTCTGTTCCGTTTTCTTTCTACATTGTTTCTTTCACTTTCTCTTTCTGCATTGTTTCTGTCAATTTCTCTTTCTACATTGTTTCTGTCACTTTCTATTTCTACGTTGTTTGTTTATCTTTTTTTCTTTCTATCTTGTTTCTGTCACTTTTTCATTATACATTGTTTCTGTCACTTTCTCTCTCTACATTGTTCCTATCATGTTTTCTTTTGACATTGTTTTTTTTTTATTTTCTCTATGTTGTTTCCGCCACTTTTTCATTGTACCTTGTTTCTGTCACTTTCTCTTTCTATGTCGTTTCTGCCACTTTCTCCCCCTAGACTGTTTGTACATTTTTTATACCTCTAGTGTTTTTTCTCAATTTCCCCTTACATGTTTTATTCACCTTCTTATCCTAACACTTTTTGTCACTTTATACCTGCTATATTATGTTTAACGTTAGCAGTAATGCTTGTACTGTTTGCAGTTAGGCTACCAGTACATCTTTTAAAATTGATCACAATTGGTAGTGTGTGTGTGTGTGTGTGTGTGTGTGTGTGTGTGTGTGTGTGTGTGTGTGTGTGTGTGTGTGTGTGTGTGTGTGTGTGTGTGTGTTGTGTGTGTGTGTGTGTGTGTGTGTGTGTGTGTGTGTGTGTGTGTGTGTGTGTGTGTGTGTGTGTGTGTGTGTGTGTGTGTGTGTGTGTGTGTGTGTGTGTGTGTGTGTGTGTGTGTGTGTGTGTGTGTGTGTGTGTGGTGTGTGTGTGTGTGTGTGTGTGTGTGGTGTGTGTGTGGTGTGTGTGTGTGTGTGTGTGTTGTGTGTGTGTGTGTGTGTGTGTGTGGTGTGTGTGTGTGTGTGTGTGTGTGTGTGGTGTGTGTGTGTGTGTTGTGTGTGTGTGTGTGTGTGTGTGTGTGTGTGTGTGTGTGTGTGCGTGTGCGCGCGCGCAGCAATGTGCATAATTTCTTGTTGTTCTTACTTTTCGTTCTTAAAATTTTATTTTACCCACGCATTGTTTATTTTTTCGTGAATATAGACTTTACTTTTTTTTTTTTTTACTGCTCAAATTGTCGATTTACATCTGGCCGTGTTTTGGTTGGACACTGGTTCATGTCGCCTGTGTTATTTCGTTCGTTGGTTACTGATGTCCATGCACTCCTTTTGATTGGTTACTGTTATCCGTGCATTCCTTTTGATTGGTTACTGTTGTTCGTGCATTCCTTTTATTTGGTTACTGTTGTCTGTGCATTCTTTTTGATTGGTTACTGTTGTCCGTGCACTCCTTTTGATTGGTTACTGTTGTCCGTGCATTCCTTTTGATTGGTTACTGTTGTCCATGCACTCCTTTTGATTGGTTACTATTGTCCGTGCACTCCTTTTGATTGGTTACTGTTGTCTGTGCATTCCTTTTGATTGGTTACTGTTGTCCGTGCATTCCTTTTGATTGGTTACTGCTGTCTGTGAAACTTGATTGGTTACTGTTGTCCGTGAGTATTTACTACAGGAAACAAATTCTACGTAAGCTGAACTCTAGGAAATTGTCATATGATCGAGCTAACTGATGTAAGTATTTGTCATGACAACCCCAGAATGTATCTTCAACATTGCAAATATCTCAGTTGTTGATTAGGGGACTAGCATCATCCGTTTTGTCCTGATTAGTTATTTTTCTATATCTGAACTTGTTATTTATTGCTCAGAATATGCTTTTGTAGTGTTTATCATCTGTCTTTTCTCAGCAAAGCACATAGACGCAGTTAATATCTTGGGACCTTCACACGCCTCGTTCTGAACTTATTTAGCACAAACTTTTTTCTCTCTTGTTCTTGTACATTTCTTTTCTACTTTTAATTTCTTTCTCTTGATACTGCATTACTTCTTCCATACTCATCTCTGTTTTCTGCTCTCGTTTTCTTTTTGTATTCTCTTTTTCAACCCATCAAACGTTTCGTCGCTTGAATCATTTGTGCTATATTCTCTAAACAAAGTAATGTAGTTTAGTCTGTTATCTTGCCTTCCTTTTCTCTCATATTTACTTTTTCTGTCACTCTGTGTCTCTTTATAACTCCCTCTTTCAGTCTTTTAATTGCTGTCTTACTTTCAGTGTGTCTTACTTTCTCTGTATCTTTGGAAGTCTGTCTCTCGGGTCACCTCTGTCTTAATATATATATAAAAAATATATATATAATATATATATATATAATATATATATATATATATATATATAATATATATATATATATATATATATATATATATATATATGTCTCTCTCAGTTATTCTGTCATTGTTTATTTTTTAGCTTTGTTTGACTTTACCACCCTCAGAAGCCATAAATCTTATTATTTTATTCCCTCCGCGAAGACCAAAGCACTTCCTCCACAAATATTACAGCACTTCCTCCACAAATATTATAGCACTTCCTCCACAAATATTACAGCACTTCCTCCACAAATATTAGAGCACTTCCTCCACAAATATTAAAGAAATTCATCTATAAAAACCTGATCTTTTCTATTTCACTCACCACTCCTCAAGAAAAAAATGCTTCCTGTAGCAGCTGCAGAATAATGTGCAGTTCCAATGTCTGATGAATTAGTTTCTGCATTGTATATATGTGCAAATGTCTGGGCATATGAGTGACAGACAGTGTAAGAGAAAAAGAGTAACAGACAATTTAAGAGAAAAAGAGTTTTTCTTTTGTTAGGTAGAAGAGCTTGAGTAGGAAGCCTGTGTAAACTTTATCTTTCATGTCTCAGCTTCAGTTTTTGTTTGCAAACATTTGCTTTAGAACAGATATATTACATTTGATTAAAAAAAATACTAGTTATCAACAAAATTTGTCTGTTCCAGTTGCGAATAAAGAACAGAGTAACAATGTCTCACATCACTTCTGATGCTGTCAGAGTAACAAAGTCTAACATCACATGTAATGATGTCAGAGAATGCTGTCAGAGTAACAAAGTCCCACATCACATGTAATGATGTCAGAGTAACAAAGTCTTACCAGAAACAAGAAAACAATATACAATGTTAGTAGCTGCTTATTTTCTGTTGAAGCAGTGCACTGTACTAAATAAAGTGGTATGTGTCATAATATAATGAGGAATGCTAGAGAAGATGTAGACAAAAGAATATTACAATGCCATAAAAATTGGAGGTTATGAAATACCAGAGATTAGATACGCTGATGATACATCATTATTGTCCACAACACAAAAGGAATGGAAAAACTAATTATATCAGTCCGTAAGAATACTGAAGAGCAAAACCTCTATCTTAATGTGAAGAAAACTAAGTTGATGACAACTGACAAAACAAATCATTCATTCCTTTGCTTGTCCCTTGCGGAACTTTGCCTCCCAAACAGCACTCCTGTAGGCCTCTCGGTTGTGAGCAAGATGGCCTGCTGCTGCTGCATTCATTTCCAGATCATCAACGATGTCTTGCAGCCATCTTCGTTTCGGTCTTCCTCTTTTTCTTTTTCCCATTATGTATCCTTCCAATACGGTCTTCTCTAAATTATCATGACGTTTAATGTGGCCAAAATATTTAAGTTTTCTCTCTTTAATCCTCTTTACTAGCCAGCCTTCTTCAATATTAAGCTCTTGTAGTATAGATATATTTGTTCTTTTTTGTGTCCACGATATTTGGAGAACTCTTCTATAGCATTTACATTCAAAGGCATTTATGTGCTTCTCAGCTGTTTTGTTAAGTGTCCAGGTCTCACAGGCATATGTTGCGATGGGAAAGATGCATGCCCTTAAAAATCTTATTTTTGTGGTTCTGTCTGCTCCTCTCCACAGATTCTTTATTTGTTTTACTTTCTGAAGAGCAATAGATGTCCTCCTTTTAATTTCCCGCATTGTATCTCCATTATTAGTTAGTAGTGATCCAAGATATTCAAAACTCTCCACTTCTTCCAGTTTTTCCTCACTGATACATATTTCAGTTGCCTTGTTTGTTTTGTCAGTTGTCATCACTTTAGTTTTCTTTGCATTAAGATAGAGGTTCTGCTCTTCGCTGTTCTTGCGGACTGACATAATTAGTTTTTCCATTCCTTCTTGTGTTGTGGACAGCAATACTGTGTCATCAGCATATATAATCTCTGGTATTTCATAACCTCCAACTGTTATGGCATCGTAATATTCTTTGTCTACATCTTCTCTAACATTCCTCATTATATTTTCAGTATACAAGTTAAATAAGTAGGGTGACAATATGCACCCCTGACGGACCCCTTGTTTTATGTCAAACCAAGTTGTTGTTTCACCATTTATTCTTACTGCTGCTTGTTGGTCTAAATACAGCAGTGATGTTAATTGTATCAAATGTGTTGGAAATCCCATTTTTTCCATTATTTCCCAAAGTTTCTGGTGTTGTACACAATCAAATGCCTTTGAGTAGTCTATAAAGGATAAATATAGATTCACATTAAACTCCCTGCATTTCTCTATTATTAATCTTAGATTGAATATATGATCTCTTGATCCTCTTCCTTGCCTGAAGCCAGCTTGGACCATATTGACTTCTTCTTCTATTTTCTTTCGAAGTCTACCCATTATGATTTTTAACAGAATTTTACTGGCATGACTAATCAGGGCAACAGTTCTGTAGTTGGTGCATAATTTCAGGTTACCCTTTTTTGGCAGTGGTATGAATACAGTTCTTTTCCATTCTTTTGGCCAAATACCTGAATGCCATATCTTTTTACATAGTGCATGATAGATTGTTGCACACTCCTTTCCTCCTGCTTTAATAAATTCAGCGGTTATCTCATCACATCCTGGTGATTTACCATTTTTCAGACTCTTTATTGCCCATAAAACTTCTTCCATTGTTGGCTCGGGTTCTTTCTCCTCCAATAATAATTCACACTGTTGATTTCTGCTTCCACAGTCGGTTGTTTCATACATTCTTTTGCAATATTCCTTCCATCTTTCCAGAATTTCCTCTGTCTCTGTCAGGGTATTCCCCATCTCATCACAAATTACATTTAGCTTAGGTGTGACATTTCTCGTCAATGTCTTCATTTCTTTAAACATTTCACTATCTCTTCCACACCTCTGATGTTCTTCTATTCTTTCACAACAATCTTGTATGTATTGTTTTTTGTCTTTTCTTATGTTTCTTCGTACTTCTTTTGTTAAAGTTTTATATTTATCTTTGTTGTTGTTTGTCACTCTCCATTGCGTCTTCATTTCTCTACATTGTTTTATCAGTTCTAGTGTACCTGCTGTGATCCATCTATTCTTTTGTGTTTTCTTTACTGGAACCATGTCTTTAGCTGTTGTTACTAAGATATCTTTGGCCTGCGTAGCCAATTCATCTGGTGTCATCTCTTCCTGTACAGCCATCAGGATTTCGAAACGGTTCTTCACTTCTATACCGTATTGTTCTGGTATATTTGTAAGGTCAAAGCGGAGTGGTCTTGATCCCATAACTATCTTTTTTATCTTTATCTTCATGTCTGCTATTAATAACTCATGGTCCGTGTCACAATAAGCACTTGGTAAAGTTTTTGCTGATGTTATGCTTGACCTCCACCTTCTCTGCACTAAAATGTAATCTATTTGATTCCTGGTTTTCCCATCAGGTGATGTCCATGTGTAAAGTCTTCTTGGATGTTGTTTAAAAAGTGTGTTAGCGATCATTAGCTCATTTTCCATACAAAACGCCATTAGATTGTCACCTGCCTCATTTCTGTGTCCTATGCTAAATTTCCCTACAACTTGTCCTTCATCTTCTGCTCTTTCTGTACCAATTTTTGCATTAAAATCACCCATTATAAATACAATATCATTTTTCCGTACCTGGTCCATTGTCGTCTGCAGTGTGTTATAAAAATGTTCTACTTCATCTTCTTCTGCTGCTGATGTAGGTGCATATACCTGGATGACTGTTACATTTCTAGGAATGCCCTTAAGTCTGATTGTTAGGATTCTATCACTTACTGGATTGTAGCCTAGTAATGCTTTTGATGTTGATTTGTCCAAATAAAAAGCCACTCCATTCTTTCCTCCTACTTCTCCGCCAGAATATATAAATATATTATCATTCTCGCTCTTAAAGTGTCCTGATCCTTTCCATCGATGTTCACAGATTCCCAAAATGTGTATCCGCGTTCTTTTCATCTCGTCACTTATTACTTGATATTTTCCCTCATACATACTTCTTACATTCCATGTTCCTACTCTTATTTTTCTTTTTAGTTTGATACAGGGGTTTTCCTTGGTAACACCGTCAGGATTTTGTCCGTCATCACAATTACTAGTACCGACCTCTGCCTCACACTCTTCCCCAGTGTTAAAATTAGATCTATCTGGCCTGGGGGACTCACCACCAGATCTTTTTCCTATTTGACTTTCCATGATTGCTGCTTGGGTTTCTTGGTATGTTTCCAGAAGGTAGTTTACCACTGCTTTCCTTCCGGACAGTGACTGTACTAGTCAGTGATCGTAGCCATTGTCCCTACATTGAGATCATCTGCCTACCATCATAGAATAGGTGACCATAACCAACATTATCTGTCAGCTGCTCTCCCATTCCATCCACCACCTGCTCCCATGGCTTCACGTCACCCTGATCGGGGGGCTATACGGGTACTCCACCTTGCCCAAGGGTGTCCCGTAGACTAACGGAGGTAAGGAGGCGTCTTACTTCTCCTTTGATAGGGGATACCCCTACCACAAAACAAATAAAGCAGCTAAAATATATGTCAATGAGGAAAATTTGGAAGAGGTGGAGAGTTTTGAATATCTTGGATCATTCTTATCTTATCTTATATCTTATATCCTTCCCATGCCGTTAAACATCACATAGGGCTCACAAAGTAGTTTGCCAATTTTTCCTGTTTTCAGTGAGTCCCTCAACCTCATCAAAGGACTTTATGCCTGTTAATTTGGCCTCTCTTAATAATGTCCTCTTCAGAGTCTCACACGGTCTGCCTCCTTTTCTCTGGCCTGCTGTGTTCCACTCGATAGCCTGCCCTGGGACTCTCTGATCATTTCTTCTCATCAAGTTACCAACATATGTCCATCTCCCCTTCCGATCACCCACGAGACCGGCTGTTGTTCAGTCATCTGTCTTATCTCTGCGCTGCTCCCGAACTCGCTCCACTTGATGCGAAGTATTTTCCTTTTGCATTTGTTTTCAATAGAGTCTAACTTCTTTTCTATTTCCTTAGTTGTTTTCCAGCTTTTGCATGCATAAATGAGGGTGGATATTACATTTGAACTGAATAGTCTCAACTTGGTTTTTGTGCTTATAACTTTTGAATTCCATATGTTCTCAAGATTCTTGAAGATTGATGCTGCTTTTGCAATTCTGATCCCAACTTCCTTTCTAGTGTCACCATCCTGGTCTATGTAGCTGCCAAGGCATGTAAATTGATTGACTTCTTCAATATCTGTCCCTTCTATATGTATTTTTCCATTTTGATTAAAGGGAATTTTCATTATTTTGTTTTGTCCTTGTCAATTTCAAGTCCCACTTTGCTAGCCAGTGAAGACAGGCTATCTGTTTTTTCTTGCATGAAATTCACATTATTACTGATAAGAGTTATGTCATCAGCAAAATCAAGATCTTCTAGTTGGGTCCCATGTACCCAGTCGATACCTGTGTTACCTGTGCAGCATTTTTTCATTATGAAGTCTATTGTAATCCCAAGAAGTAAAGGAAACAGCATACATCCTTGTTTCACGCCTGTTTCAATCTGGAACCATTCATTCATCCCTTCTTCTGTCTTGACTGCACAAACATATCCATTGTATAAGTCCTTAATGGTGTTGACAATTTTAGATGTATTCCATATAGACTTAAAATTCTCCATAATGAATCTCTGTGCATGCTATCAAATGCCTTTTTAAAATCTATGAAGTTCAGTATTAATGGTTTCTGCTTTTTAATATGTTCTTCAAGTATTATTCTTAGAGTAAAGATCTGGTCAAGACAGCTTCTCCCTTTTCGAAATCCTGCTTGTTCTTCTCTCATTGCAGTATCCACTATATCTTTGAGTCTATTCAAAATGACCTTGCAAAATACTTTTGACACAATTGATATTAAGGTTACTCCTCTCCAGTTGTTACAGTCACTAAGGTTGCCTTTTTTTTGTATTTTAACAATGATTCCTTTTTTTCCAATTAGAAGGGACCTTTTCTTCTTTCCAAATCTTGTTAAACATTCTCTGTAGTTGTCTCATGTTGTCACTATTGATAGCTGTTAGCATTTCGGCTGTTATTTCATCTTCACTTACAGCTTTGTTGTTAGCCATTAAATTCACTGCTGTTTCAATTTCATGCAATTTAATTTCATCTAGGTTGACATTTAGTTGTGGGGCTGGTAAGTCAGTTTCAAGGTTTAACAATTCTTTTGGGTGTGGTCGATTAAGTATTTCTTGGAAGTGTTCAGCCCATCTTTGCTTTTGGTCTTTAATTGATGTTAATAAGGTTCCAGTTTTGCTAAGGATTGATCTTTCTTTTGATGTAATAGTACCTGTTAGCCTCTTTTGTACGTTATATAAAGTTTTGCTGTCTCCTGTTTTTGCTGCTTTTTCTGCCTCTTTTGCCATATTGTCTATGTATTTTATCCCTTCTAGCTGAACTTTTTACTTTTTTGTCTATTTCTTTGTATGTTGCTTTCACCAGATCCTTTCCAAGATCTGTTTTTGCATTCAACATGTCTAATTTGACTGCTCGTCTTTCATGTATATACTTCCATGTTTTATCTGATATCCATGCTTTTCTATTTGGTTTTTTCAGTCCAGTGCTTGCTTTTGCTTGGATCATTACTAAATAATAATGGAGACACAATGAGGAAAATTAAAAGGAGGATATCTGTCACTCTTCAAAAAATAAAACAACTAAAGAAGCTGTGGAGAGGAACAGATAGAACTACAAAAATATTATTTTTAAAGGCATGCATCTTTCCCATTGCAATATATTCCTGTGAGACTTGGACACTTAACAAATCAGCTGAGAAACACATAAGTGCCTTTAAATGCTACAGAAGAGTTCTTCAAATGTCATGAATACAAAAAAGAACAATTGTATCCATACTACAAGAACTAAATATTGAAGAAGTCTGGGTAGTAAAGAGGATTAAACAAAGAAAACTTAAATACTTTTGACACATTAAACATCATGAGAATTTAGAGAAGACCATCTTGGAAGGGTCATAATGGGAAAAAGAAAGAGAGGAAGACCAAGGCAAAGATGGCTGTAAGACATCTTTGATAATCTGCAAATGGATGCATCAGCAGCAGGGCATCTTGCTTACAACTGAGAGGCCTACAAGAAAGCTGTTAGAAAGGCAAAGTTCCGCAAGGGACATGCAAATGGCTGATTTGCTGACTGTGTTGTAGCAATTACCACTGTGCCAATGAGGTAGATCGTTATTCTAAATTGTAATACAAACATAAAGTCCTGACATGATAAAAATTAATCAGGCAGCCCAGGAATATCTCAACAACAGATGAATCAATACCTTCAAGTAATCAAAGATGACCTTCAGAACATAAATGTTTATTACGTGCATCAAGATGATGATGAAGGAGGGGAATGATTGAAATATGTGGAGTAGCCATTCAAACTAAATCACATAAACATGTAGAGCACAATTCCAAGTAGACTTCCTTTTATTAATTAACTTTTTGTACAACTTTTATTCATGAACTTTATTGTGTTCTATTATAGACCTTATAATTGTTATTTTTATTTTCCTAGTGTTTTTCAAAGTCAGTAGATTTTCTCTCTTTGTTTTTTTGTTCCATGGTTTTTCCCTGTTAATTTTGTTTATTTTTCCCATAAACTTTTTCTGATAACTTATATTTTCTTTCCTTCCAGATTCACAGTTACATTTTTTTTTTATTTTGGTTTCCTCTAGACTTTGTCTCACAATCTTGTAAATTTTCTGAAATTTTCTTGTTCATTTTCTAAATAATGCAACACTTATAGTATATGGAAATGTGTGAAACAATAATGCAACACTTCTAGTATATGATACTGTATGAAACAATAACACAACACTTATAATGTATGAAATTATGTGAAACAATAATGCAACACTTATAGTATATAAAATTGTGTGAAACAATAATGCAACAAGTATAGTGTATATGAAATTGTGTGAAACAATAATGCAACAAGTATAGTGTATATGAAATTGTGTGAAACAACGCAACAACTATAGTATATGAAACTGTGTTAAATTACCTGGCTTTGTATGTAGTAGATATACTGGTTTTGTATTATCCAATATACCAAAAGAGATTAGCAAAGAAGACAGAATGTCAGTAAAAAACAAAACAAAAATGTTGATACACTAAAATATCATTGACACTTAAGAGAGTACAGACAAAAGCATTTGAAAGAGCGAAGTGAACTGAGCCACAATAACATGTAGATAATATTTTGTACTTGTTGACAGTCATTGATTTAGTTGTCTGTGTTGACATACAATATAACAGTCAGTGCTTTAGTTTGCCTGTGATGTACTTGTTGACATATAACATAACAGTCATTGCTTCAGTTTGCCTGTGATGTACTTGTAACATATAACATAGCAGTTATTGCTTTAGTTTGTCTGTGATGTACGTGTGACAAATAACATAGCAGTTATTGCTTTAGTTTGTCCATGATGTACTTATGACAAATAACATAACAGTCATTGCTTTAGTTTGTCTGTGATGTACTTGTGACAAATAACATAGCAGTCATTGCTTTAGTTTGTCTGTGATGAAAATTCTCTGTATTTTCCAACATCCAGGAGTTTACCAGAAACCATGGAGCAGTTAATGGAGGAAATAAAACATTGAGAAACCACAGCAATGGTGACCCTAACAAGTACAGATCACTGGTATTCAAAGACAACACATCTACCACTTTCTATGACATAGAAAATGATGCATGGGAATCCCATCTGTAACAGCTAAACAAGCAACATCTGCTGCTTGCTTGCTGGTTTTATCACTTATGTATTTATGTTATATCAGTAATTCCTGGTTGTCATGATAATCTAGAGAAGATCGTTTTGGAAGGGTACATAATCGGAGAAAGAAAGAGAGGAAGACCAAGACGAAGATGGTTGCAAGATATCGTTGATAATCTGAAAATGGGTGCATCAGCAGCAGGGCATCCTGCTTACAACCGAGAAGCCTACAGGAGAGCTGTTATGGAGGCAAAGTTCCACAAGGGGCATACAAATGACTGACTGACATTCCTGGTTATATCATTTTCATTTTAATCATTTATGCTTGGTTGTATCTATATTTTAATTATTCATGTCTGAATACACCATTTATATACAAGAGGAGTCCTCACTGTATGCCATAGTTATGCGCCTGAAAAAAAAACACAAAATATAAGGAAATGACTTATGCCAGACATAGACTTTTCAATGAACTAGTGTATAGTTTGAGAGATATTCACCAGATGAACTAACAAAATTGAGTTTGTGTGAAGATGTATAAACAGGAAATATTTACTGCATTTTATAGAAAACTATACAATTACTGCATTCTATACAAAACAATGTACTTACTGCATTCTATCAATCAATCAAGTGCCGTGCCGTATGACGTAGGCAATCATTTCTCTCCACAATTCCCTAATTTTAGACTTGATTATGAGATCCACCGCTGACTTTCTTCCTAGCCACACTGACAGCCCATCCAGTAGCTTCTCTTTCTGTCTTCCTCTGTCCCTTCTTCTCTCAATATTTCCACTTGCCACAATGTGTTCCAATTTTCCTCTTCTCAGAAAATGTCCTACTAATCTTGCTTGACTGCCTCTGATCTTTGCTGTAATTTGCCTTTTAACTCCAGCCTCTCTTAAGACTTATTCATTGGTTTTATTAGCTGTCCATGGTACCTTCAACATCCTTCTTATGAACAACATTTCCATGGCCTCCATTTCTCGCTGTACTCTCGTATTCATGGACCATGCTTCACATCCATAAAACAAAATTGGCTCGATGTAACATTTAAGTATTCTGAATCTTGTCTCCATTGATATGGATCTGTTGCACAAGATGTTTCTCATTTTCTGGAATGCTGACTTCACCTGAGCACGTCTGTTTTTTATTTCGTTGTGACATTTTTCATCAGCTGTTATAATTGTTCCTATCTATCAACTTGTTTCAGTTTTTTGCCATCGATGGTAATGCTACATTTTGTTGGTATTCTTTACTTTGATATGACCATCACTTAGTCTTCTTTTTATTCAGGCTGAGACCTTTACTTTTACTTTCATGAACCACATTGTCCAGAAGAACCTGTAGCTCCCCTTTCACTTTTAGCAATCAGAAATGTGTCGTCTGCGTATCTTAAGTTGTTAAGGTTGTACCTGCCAATTGATATTCCTGGCAAACTCTCTATATTTCTCATTATGTTTTCATTGTACAAGGAGAAGAGGTCAGGAGATAGAGCACATCCTTGTCTCACTCCCAGTTTTTATGTCTTGGAATGCTCCTATTTGGTTCTCAACCTTCGTTGCTGCTGTGTTAGTATATGTTTTTGATCTTTCCCATCTATTTTGATGTCTTCCAGCATTCTTATAATTTCCGTGTGTTTTTCTTCATCAAACACATGAAGAACAACAAAGCACCAAGACCAGATAAAATCACCAAGGAAGAATTGGAACCATTAGGAGAGCTTGGCATAGAAATAATTATCTGATTTATGAATGATATCTATAACAGTAACTATGTCCCATCAGACATTTTGCAACCAGTTTTCATTGTCCTACCGAAAGAAACAAGGTGCAGTTGAATGTGAAGACCATCGAACAATTAGTCTTATGAGCCATGTTACCAAAATCCTGCTTCGTATTATCATGAGAAGAGTTGGGCAAAATAGAACCAGAAATCGCTTAAGAACAGTTTGGCTTCGTAGAAGGAAAAGGCACGAGTATTGCCATATATATATTGAGAACATTGATGGAAAGATCAATAGAAGTAAAGACGTACCTATACTTATGCCTTATAGACTACTGTAAAGCATTCGGTAAAGTAAAAATAAAACACTGCATTCTATACAAAACTATAAAATTACTGCATTCTATACAAAACTGTATATGGGGGTCATACAAATGTCGTGAGCAATTTTTTTTTAAAATCAGAATTTTTATATTGAAAAAAAATATAAATGCATCACCTTAATGTGCATCCTTTGCACTTTATGTAGAGGTCACATGACGTCACCATCATGTGTCACGTGACCACGCGGAGCAGAAACAAAATGGCGGATGCTGAAGTTTCATTTCGTCAACGTGCTGTTATTGAGTTTCTCGTTTAAAAAGAATTCCCCGCTGCTGAAATTCACAAATGACTTCAACTTGCTTATGGACATGTGTGTATGGGTGCTAGCAGTGTTAGGAGGTGGGTGAAGCATTTCAAAGATGGAAACATGAGCATCCATGATATGCCTCGCAGCGGTCACCCTCGAACTGCCTCCACTGAAAGCAACATGGAAAGGGTTGACGACATCATTAAACAAGACAGACGTGTCACAGTATCTGAAATCACTGTAAATTGTGGAATAGAACACAATACAGTACAGGAAACGATTGAAAGCCTAGGCTATAGAATAGTTTGTGCTCCCTGGGTCCCACGTTTGTTGACGTCCAGAAAGCAGTGCGGCTGTACCTTTGATCAGCTAGAACGGAATTCTACTGAGAGGGTATTTTCAAACTTGTAGAGTGATGGGAAAAATGTATGCAGAGAAAGGAGATTATGTTGAAAAGTGAAGAAAAGGATGCAGATTAAGATGCTACATTTATATTTTCTTTATCTATAAATTCTGATTTAAAAAATTGCTCACAATTTTGAGTATGACCCTCGTACTTAAATGCATTCTATACAAAAATGTATACTTACTGCATTCTATACAAAACTGTATACTTACTGATTCTATACAAAACTATACTTAATGCATTCTGTACAAAACTGTATACTTACTGCATACTATAAAAAATACTGTATACTTTAGTCCATTCTATACAAAACTGTAATACAACATAATTAACTGTGGCTGCTAAATTATAATTAAAAAATATACCATAAACTGATAATCCAGTGGTACCAGGTTCAGTCCCAGCACTGGGATTTTTTCTAGTACACACCAAAAAGGCCCCGGGGTTCATCCAACCTCTAAAAATAGGTACCTGAGAAATCTGGGAAAGTAAAATGGCCAGGCGTGATACTGGCCATATCACACTTTCATGTGCCGAAGGTCATGGAAAATACGGGTCTAAAACTGTATTCCCCAATATGCCTTAATGCCATGGAAACGGGAATTTTGCTTTTTTTTACCATGAAACTGATAATGACACAAGGCTATTTTTTAGTTATTATTTTTCCATTGACAGTTACTACTTTTCAGTACTTGAAGTTGTTGCTGAAGTTTCTGTTGTCTCTGTGTTTTGCTGATGATATTCTCTGACATTTTCTTGAAAAATTATAAATTTATCTGCTTGCCATCATTAATCTTGTGTGTAATAAATCTCATGATAATAAGAAAAATGTATTATCATTTATGAGTTTCAGTACTTATCAGAACAATCAGGCAGTAATCATAACAGTGGAGAATGCTTGTTAGTTCAGTAACAAAAGCTAAAAATATATCAAATATTCTTTTTCATGAAGCTGTTTTCTTCTGTTGTGTTTGAATCTTTATCTTCCATGGTCTCTTCATCAAAAGTCTATCTCTTTTGTTCAGCAAATTCTTTATCAGTTAACTCAAGTATCTATTTGTCTCCAACATTATCAAAAACTTGCATTGCCAAAAACATTAGCTCCCTAGACAATTTCTTGAATCTAATATTTATTATTTACATTTTTATTTCAATATATTTTCTATAAAATGATGATCTGCGTTACTGCTCACAGAATGGCTATACAGTTTTTGAAATATTTATCTTGTTATATTAAATATTTATTACTTACAAAATTGTTCTAGTTATGTTTTGTCATATTATGTATATATTTAATACATATTGTATATACAGTATGAAATTATGAGGTATAATAGGAAAGAGAATATTTGATTTAAATTATGTGTTGGCATCAAAGTGCAAATTTATTTGCATTTATCAATTTATCATCCTTTATTAGTTGATGGGATAAATGAAAAATGGCATATATTTGAGCAACGTGTAGAAAAACCAGGTATACTTATTTTAGTGGTTACAGTGCAGTGTTATTTGTTCTGCTACAAATATAATAGTGACTTTGATTGTTTATTTGATTTACATGATTGCTTTATCCAAGTTAGCACAAGATGGGTCACAATTTGATATGGGTGTTGACAAGAAGAATTGACAAGGAGAAGATATTTACATTGTATTGATATTTTATTTTTAATTTCATTTATGGAGTTAAGAGAGAAACAATGACACAGAGTGTTTAAAGATAGAAAGATGCTGTTAAAATGAGATAATGATACACAAAGTATTAGAGAGAGATATAGGTACAAACGGTGTTTAAGAAAGACACACAGACATGCAGTCATAGAGAGAGAGAGAGAGAGAGAGAGACATAGCGATTTGGAGTATTATAGAAAAAAGGAGACATAGAAACATAGAGCGTTATTTTGAGAAAGAGACATAGACAGGTGGAGTGTCACAAAGAGAGAGACATAGACAGGTGGAGTGTTATAGTAAGAAAAAAATACACACAATGAGTGTTAAACATATGTACGTGGGATATTACAGAGAGAAAGAGAGAGAGAGAGAGAGAGATAAACCATAGAGTGTTACAGAGAAAGAAAGATATGGACACACAGAGAGTTAAAAGCGAAACAGATACATGGAGTGTTAGAGAAAAAGAGACAGCGAAATATGGAATAATAGAAAGAGAGAGAAAGAGAGAGAAATATAGACATATGGAGTGTTACAGTTCCTTCCTTTCATTCTCACCTTCTTTACCCCTTTCTGGCGCATGATTATTTATTACTTATATATTTATTTCTGTCCACCCGTGGTCTCTTGGGCCTCTCTTTTTATTTATCTCTGCTTCAAGACTCCTTTGCCAAGTGTTTCTATGTGTTCCTTGTTTCCTCTTACCCTGGGGACTCCAGGTGACAGCCCATCTGGTTATGTTAGTGGTAGGCTTTCCAAGTGTATTTCCTACTCATTTCCAGTGATTTTTCATTATCATTTCTTTCATTGTGGGTTGGTTCGTTTTCTGCCATAGCACTTCATTGGTAATGTTATCTGGCCATATAATCTGAAGGAACTTCCTTAGGCAGGTGCTAGCAAAGGTTTGCAGTTTCTTGTTATTTTTGGCTGATGCTGTCCAATGTTTCTGATCCATACAACAGGACCTGTTTGACATTTGTGTTGAACAGTCTAAGTTTTGTTGTTAAGGATATTATCTTTGTCTTTCCATATGTTTCTCAGCTGTAAAAATGCTACTCTAGCCTTCCCACTTCTTGCTATAACATCTGCTTTTGTACCACCACCTCTTCTATAATGCTGCCGAGACATGTGAATGTGTCTACTTCTTTTGATTTCTTGTCATCTAAAATGATTATATTTGTGTTGGTTTTAATTATTCTGAGAATTTTTTTCATTCATTTATTTTTAGTCCAACTTGTGCTGATATTTTGGATACCCCAGTGATCTTTTCTTGCAACTGTCGTTAATTATGTGATAGCAATGCCAAGTCATCTGCAAAATACATGTCTTCGAGTTGTGTCCATTTCTGTCTTGTTCTGTAGTCATTTTCATAATCCAGTCTACTGTTAGCAGGAATAGGAATGGTGACAATGGCATCCTTGCCTAACCTCGATCCTTACTTCGAATATTCCTGTAAGTTGTCATCCGTGGACCACTCTGCAAGTCATCCCAACATTGTGTGACAGTGAGACATATAAGTGTTAGATTGTGTATGGTAAATAAACATGTACGGTTTAGGTTCTTCGCAAAGAAACAGGAAGGTAATTGGAGAAGACACGTTAGGGGAAAACGAGAACCATGAAAATGATAAACAAGAACTACAACAAAACATTTCGGGAATGATGCTTTAATCAATAAGATTTTTAAAAGACAACAAAACAGAGATAAACACACAGAGAGATATATTCACTAAGATCTGCTCATTAATTCATTCCTTTGCATGTCCCTTGCGGAACTTTGCCTCCCAAACAGCACTCCTGTAGGCCTCTCGGTTGTGAGCAAGATGGCCTGCTGCTGCTGCATCCATTTCCAGATCATCAACGATGTCTTGCAGCCATCTTCGTTTCGGTCTTCCTCTTTTTCTTTTTCCCATTATGTATCCTTCCAATACGGTCTTCTCTAAATTATCATGACGTTTAATGTGGCCAAAATATTTAAGTTTTCTCTCTTTAATCCTCTTTACTAGCCAGCCTTTTTCAATATTAAGCTCTTGTAGTATAGATATATTTGTTCTTTTTTGTGTCCACGATATTTGGAGAACTCTTCTATAGCATTTACATTCAAAGGCATTTATGTGCTTCTCAGCTGTTTTGTTAAGTGTCCAGGTCTCACAGGCATATGTTGCGATGGGAAAGATGCATGCCCTTAAAAATCTTATTTTTGTGGTTCTGTCTGCTCCTCTCCACAGATTCTTTATTTGTTTTACTTTCTGAAGAGCAATAGATGTCCTCCTTTTAATTTCCCGCATTGTATCTCCATTATTAGTTAGTAGTGATCCAAGATATTCAAAACTCTCCACTTCTTCCAGTTTTTCCTCACTGATACATATTTCAGTTGCCTTGTTTGTTTTGTCAGTTGTCATCACTTTAGTTTTCTTTGCATTAAGATAGAGGTTCTGCTCTTCGCTGTTCTTGCGGACTGACATAATTAGTTTTTCCATTCCTTCTTGTGTTGTGGACAACATCAGCATATCTAATCTCTGGTATTTCATAACCTCCAACTGTTATGGCATCGTAATATTCTTTGTCTACATCTTCTCTAACATTCCTCATTATATTTTCAGTATACAAGTTAAATAAGTAGGGTGACAATATGCACCCCTGACGGACCCCTTGTTTTATGTCAAACCAAGTTGTTGTTTCACCATTTATTCTTACTGCTGCTTGTTGGTCTAAATACAGCAGTGATGTTAATTGTATCAAATGTGTTGGAAATCCCATTTTTTCCATTATTTCCCAAAGTTTCTGGTGTTGTACACAATCAAATGCCTTTGAGTAGTCTATAAAGGATAAATATAGATTCACATTAAACTCCCTGCATTTCTCTATTATTAATCTTAGATTGAATATATGATCTCTTGATCCTCTTCCTTGCCTGAAGCCAGCTTGGACCATATTGACTTCTTCTTCTATTTTCTTTCGAAGTCTACCCATTATGATTTTTAACAGAATTTTACTGGCATGACTAATCAGGGCAACAGTTCTGTAGTTGGTGCATAATTTCAGGTTACCCTTTTTTGGCAGTGGTATGAATACAGTTCTTTTCCATTCTTTTGGCCAAATACCTGAATGCCATATCTTTTTACATAGTGCATGATAGATTGTTGCACACTCCTTTCCTCCTGCTTTAATAAATTCAGCGGTTATCTCATCACATCCTGGTGATTTACCATTTTTCAGACTCTTTATTGCCCATAAAACTTCTTCCATTGTCGGCTCGGGTTCTTTCTCCTCCAATAATAATTCACACTGTTGATTTCTGCTTCCACAGTCGGTTGTTTCATACATTCTTTTGCAATATTCCTTCCATCTTTCCAGAATTTCCTCTGTCTCTGTCAGGGTATTCCCCATCTCATCACAAATTACATTTAGCTTAGGTGTGACATTTCTCGTCAATGTCTTCATTTCTTTAAACATTTCACTATCTCTTCCACACCTCTGATGTTCTTCTATTCTTTCACAACAATCTTGTATGTATTGTTTTTTGTCTTTTCTTATGTTTCTTCGTACTTCTTTTGTTAAAGTTTTATATTTATCTTTGTTGTTGTTTGTCACTCTCCATTGCGTCTTCATTTCTCTACATTGTTTTATCAGTTCTAGTGTACCTGCTGTGATCCATCTATTCTTTTGTGTTTTCTTTACTGGAACCATGTCTTTAGCTGTTGTTACTAAGATATCTTTGGCCTGCGTAGCCAATTCATCTGGTGTCATCTCTTCCTGTACAGCCATCAGGATTTCGAAACGGTTCTTCACTTCTATACCGTATTGTTCTGGTATATTTGTAAGGTCAAAGCGGAGTGGTCTTGATCCCATAACTATCTTTTTTATCTTTATCTTCATGTCTGCTATTAATAACTCATGGTCCGTGTCACAATAAGCACTTGGTAAAGTTTTTGCTGATGTTATGCTTGACCTCCACCTTCTCTGCACTAAAATGTAATCTATTTGATTCCTGGTTTTCCCATCAGGTGATGTCCATGTGTAAAGTCTTCTTGGATGTTGTTTAAAAAGTGTGTTAGCGATCATTAGCTCATTTTCCATACAAAACGCCATTAGATTGTCACCTGCCTCATTTCTGTGTCCTATGCTAAATTTCCCTACAACTTGTCCTTCATCTTCTGCTCTTTCTGTACCAATTTTTGCATTAAAATCACCCATTATAAATACAATATCATTTTTCCGTACCTGGTCCATTGTCGTCTGCAGTGTGTTATAAAAATGTTCTACTTCATCTTCTTCTGCTGCTGATGTAGGTGCATATACCTGGATGACTGTTACATTTCTAGGAATGCCCTTAAGTCTGATTGTTAGGATTCTATCACTTACTGGATTGTAGCCTAGTAATGCTTTTGATGTTGATTTGTCCAAATAAAAAGCCACTCCATTCTTTCCTCCTACTTCTCCGCCAGAATATATAAATATATTATCATTCTCGCTCTTAAAGTGTCCTGATCCTTTCCATCGATGTTCGCAGATTCCCAAAATGTGTATCCGCGTTCTTTTCATCTCGTCACCTATTACTTGATATTTTCCCTCATACATACTTCTTACATTCCATGTTCCTACTCTTATTTTTCTTTTTAGTTTGATACAGGGGTTTTCCTTGGTAACACGTCAGGATTTTGTCCGTCATCACAATTACTAGTACCGACCTCTGCCTCACACTCTTCCCCAGTGTTAAAATTAGATCTATCTGGCCTGGGGGACTCACCACCAGATCTTTTTCCTATTTGACTTTCCATGATTGCTGCTTGGGTTTCTTGGTATGTTTCCAGAAGGTAGTTTACCATTGCTTTCCTTCCGGGCAGTGACTGTACTAGTCAGTGATCGTAGCCATTGTCCCTACATTGAGATCATCTGCCTACCATCATAGAATAGGTGACCATAACCAACATTATCTGTCAGCTGCTCTCCCATTCCATCCACCACCTGCTCCCATGGCTTCACGTCACCCTGATCGGGGGGCTATACGGGTACTCCACCTTGCCCAAGGGTGTCCCGTAGACTAACGGAGGTAAGGAGGCGTCTTACTTCTCCTTTGATAGGGGATACCCCTACCCCGCTAACCAACTAAGATCTGCTAGACCTGAAAAAACATGATCGAATGAAGAGTTGAAGGTGAAGGACACAAGAAGCTGTCAAGTGTTGAAAATGTTTTTAGCTGTAAAGTTTTGATCAAGCGTTAAAGATGTTTATATTCGTTATGTTTTGAGGAAAGTAAAACAGGACTATATTGATCTTGTGGGAGCCAGAGAAATTACGGACAGGTAGTTATGCTGATACAGATCCACGACAAACTGAGAACAGTACTCTTACACGTTACATGTCACACACCAGTAGAGTAAAGAACATTACCGTTACACGTTATATGTCACACACCAGTAGGGTATAGAACATTACCGTCACACGTTGCATCTCGCACATATTGTAGAGTATAGATTATTACTCTCACATGTTACATCTCACACATCAGTAGAGTACAGAACATTAGCGTCACACGTTAAGTCTCGCACACCAGTAGAGTATAGAACATTACCCTCACACGTTACATATCACATACTTGTTGAGTATATAACAATACCGTTACATGTCACACACCAATAGAGCATATAACACTAATGTCACACTTTACATGTCACACACCAGTGGAATATAGAACATTACTGTAACACATTACAAGTCACACACCAATAGAGTATAGAACATTACCCTCATACGTTAATGTCACACAGAGTATAGCATTTACACACAAAACCACAGAAACTTAATTTTCTAAGTGATTACAAAAGCCTGCACTGGTTTGAGACAAAAATTATGTCAATAATAAAGCTATATCACTTCTTCTTATTCAGCTTTCGGAGCCATTAAGGCTCACTGCTGCAGATAAAGTTCGCGTCCATTCCTCACCTTCTCTTTCCAGTTGGTGACACCAATTTCTTTTATATCCTTTTCTATGTTGTCTTTCCATCTCTGTCTTGGTCTATCCCTTGGTCTTGCTTCCCTCATCTCTTGTGCATACATCATTTTCGTTTGTCCGTTCTCTTCCATTCTTTCTACATGGCTCAACAAGCATAGTCTGTTCAGTTTCAAGACATTTATAATTCGTTGGTATTTAAATAAACTGTTCAGTTCTTTCTAGCTATCCATTCTCCATTGTTGGTACCCTTTATCAGTTCAAAGATTTTTCTTATGATCTTGTTCTAAAGTATATGCAATTGTTGTTCATCTTTCTTTGTTGTATTCCATGTTTCTGATCCATACATGACGGCTGGTATTATTATGGTTTTCTAGATTTTTATTTTGGTGTTTTGGGACAGGATTTTGGATTTTAACAGGAGTTGCAAGGCAAAGTATATTTTATTCCCTATCTGTACTCTAATTTTAATTTCCTCGCATACTTTATTGCTTCTGTTGAAGGTTGTGCTTAGATATTTGTATGTTTCTGCTTTCCTAATAATCATCTCTCCAACATTTATATAATCTGGATCATTCTGCATATGGTCTCTTGATATCTTCATATCATCATCATCATCATGTGCCGTGCCGATTGGCGTTGGCTATTATGCTTCTCCAGAGTACGCGATCCTTCATGCAGGCCATCAGCTCAGTTGGTGATCTCCTCTCACACCATCCCGTCAGACTGTCCAGTATCATTTCTCTTGGTCTTCCTCTTCATCTTCTTCCTTCTATTTTTCCTGTTGTTATAATATTTTCAATGCCCCCTCTTCTCATTGCATGTCCTATGAAAGTACATTGTCTCTCTCTTATCTTTTTGAGAAGGTTTTTTGTCTCTCCAGCTCTTCTCCTACATTCTTCATTAGTTATTTTTGCTGTCCAGGGGATTCGCAACATTCTTCTAATAAACCACATTTCTGCTGCTTCCAATGATTTTTGTGCAGACTTGCCTATTGTCCATGATTCACTTCCATATAACAAGATAGGTTCAATATAGCTTATCTTCATATACTCTGTCTTATTTTAGTTAATGGTTAAGCCCACTTTTAGTGTTACATCTTTCAGGTGTACGCAGGTATTGATGACTTCTTGCATAGTTTCCCCTACTAGGTCGATGTCATCAGGGTATTTTAGTATTTTAGCTTGTTTTTCTGTACTGCTTTCTTACAGGTCTTATACAGAAGGGTTGTGACTTTCTTCCTTTATATATTACTATATTTTGCGTATCCTCTATACATATTCTTGTCAGATTGATTAATTATTTCATTCATTTATTTGAATGTCACTTGCGGAACTTTGCCTCCCTAACACACTCCTGTAGGCCTCTCTGTTGTGAGCAAGATGGCCTGCTGCTAGTGCATCCATTTGCAGATCATCAATGATGTCTTGCAGCCATCTTCGCCTTGGTCTTCCTCTCTTTCTTTTTCCCAGTATGTACCCGTCCAAGACGGTCTTCTCTAAATTATCGTGACGTTTAATGTGTCCAAAACATTTAAGTTTTCTTTGTTTAACCCTCTTTACTAGCCAGCCTTCTTCAATACTAAGTTCTTGTAGTATGGATATATTTGTTCTTTTTTGTGTCCATGATATTTGAAGAACTCTTCTGTAGCATTTACATTCAAAGGCATTAATGTGTTTCTCAACTGTTTTGTTAAGTGTCCAGGTCTCACAGGCATATGTTGCGATGGGAAAGATTAATTCCATTAAAAAACTTGTTTGTGTAGTTCTGTCTGTTCCTCTCCACAGATTCTTTAATTTTTTTTTTTACTTTCTGAAGAACGACAGATGTCCTCCTTTTAATTTCCCTCATTGTATCTCCATTATTAGTTAGTAGTGATCCAAGATATTCAGAACTCTCCACTTCTACCAATTTTTCCTCATTGATACATATTTCAGCTGCCTTGTTTGTTTTGTCAGTTTTCATCAATTTAGTTTTCTTCACAGTAAGGTAAAGGTTTTCCTTTTAGCTGTTCTTACGGACTGACATAATTCGTTTTTTCTATTCCTTTTCGTGTTGTGGACAGTAATACTGTGTCATCAGCATATCTAATCTCTGGTATTTCATAGCCTCCAATTGTTATAGCATCGTAATATTCTTTGTCTACATCTTCTCTAACATTCCTCATGATATTTTTAGTATACAAGTTAAATAAGTAAGGCGATTAATTTACTAGGTATCTCAAATTCTTTCATAATTTTCCATAAGCTGCTCCTATCTATGCTGTCACAGACTTTCTTGAAGTCAATGAAGATATTATGTACTTCTTTTCCATATTCCCAGTACTTTTCTGCTCTTTGGCGTAGATAAAATATCTGGTCTATAGTGGATCTGTTCTTCCTAAAACCTGCTTGATAGTCTACCAGTATTTTCTTGCTGTATGGTTTTAATCTATTTAAAAGCATAATAGATAGTATTTTGTAGCTTGGTTGTATACTTATGATATCCCTCTGTAGTTTTCATACTTGTTCTTATCGCCTTTTTTTAATACTGGGAACAGTAATGATTGTCTCCATTCAGAGTTTTTCTTCTCTCCATATTTGTTGTATTAGGGCACATATCTGTTCATGTAGATTTGGACACTCTTCTTTAATCAGTTCTGCAGCAATTCCATCTAAATCAGTTGCTTTGTTGTTTCGTAGAAGCACAATACTGCAGATGACTTCTTTTAAGTCTGGTTCCTCTATTTCAGGTATACATGGTAATGTGCTTATAGACTCTTCACAGTTTAGTAGTTTTTTCAAATCATTCTTTCAGTCTGGTACAGATTTTCTCTTCATAATTTATCATGTCTTCGTTACTATCTTTCAAGCTATGTTGTCATACACAGAAATGTGTAAATAATAAAGTTGTATCGCATACAGAGAAACATATAAATAATTAACTTATATCACAGAGAAATATGTCAATAATAAAGTTATATCACAGAGAAATATGTCAACAATAAAGCTATTCCTATATTATGGAGGCGCTAGAGGAGATAAGAATAAAAATAATAACCAAGTTACTGAATTACATTTACAACACTGATTATATGCACAGTGACCTGATTAAATCCACGTTTATAGCACTACCAAAGAAACCAGGCGCAAAGGAATGTGAGGACCACAGGACTATCAGCCTCTCATGTCACATAACAAAGCTACTTCTGAGAATTTTTACGAGGAGAACAAAAAAAAAAAAGATAAAAATGGAAATAGCAGATGGATAGTTTGAATTTGTTGAAGGAAAGAGAACACACAATGCCATTTATGCTTTACGAACACTAACAGAAAGACCTTTAGAAGTACAGAAAGATCTCTACTTATGCTTCATTGATTTACACCAAGGCATTCGACAAGGTGAAACATAATGAAATTATTAAAATGTTTGAAGACATCAATATAGATGGCAAAGACCTGAGGATTGAAAAACATCTCTACTGGCAGCAAGAAGCAGCAATTTGAGTTGAAAATAAAAGTGGAAAATATGGGTGCAACAAGGATGTGAACTATCTCCAGACCTTATTCTAAGAATGATTATCACAGAACCAGGTATAAAGATTGGAGGATACAATATTAACAACCTTCGGTATCCTGACGACACAGTACTGATAGCTGAGAACCATAAAACAGATTTCTTTCTTCGTGTACTGTACTTGCTTGTGTTGCTGAATACTAAACACGTGTTTGCACACACTCTGTTCTGTACTGTGCCTATTACGTTTTACATGAGCATTAGGCCCAGCGACACAACAGACGTTACATTGGTATACTCCGTGTAACAAGACAACCCAGATAACAATAACCTCAACTACACATTAATACACAACATGACCGGTTACATGTAATCAACTAACTCAACACCACAGTTGACACTTAACAAGAATCCAATAACCACAGGATCCAGCAGACACAAATCTGTAAATGTTTAATGATGAATCCCATTTGTTCGATGTGTGTTGCAATGATGTGGAGTGTAAACTTGATGAGAACAATTACAAATGACCATATAAAAAAATGTCCGTGCGACTAACATCGCCATGGGACAAAAACATACATTCAACTTTGAAAAAAGTTGCCATCTTAAAAAATTACATGTGACTTTCAATCTGACATTACTACCTTGTCCAAAACAGGGACAAATCAAACACACAATCTACATGACTACTACATTTGTCCAAAAAAAGAACAATCCATCAACTATAACAATTTGTCCTAAAAAGGACAGTCCATCTAACTTACATAATGAACTAAAGAATCTCTACATCCCTTTCTAAAATTAAAACACCACAACCTGTCACTACAACATTCTGACCCAAACTGTTCCCTCAAACTCGTTCATACATCCCGCCTATCAGAATCCACATGACTCAGTTCTCCCTCGGAACACGAGATACTTTCTCCGTGCTTAGCATAAACAGATGAGTTGTCTATTAGACCACAACAACCGCATTTCTCACAAAACAATCTGTACAGAATAACATTCTGTTACAACCAACAAGCCCTGCAAAATCTCTTGGATAAAGTCGCCAAAGAAAGTGAACAGATAGGCCTTACTTTTTAACATTAAAAAGACAGAAACTATGGCTATATCTAAGAAACAGAATCCACCAACATGCAGTATAAAATTAAACGGAACTATTCTAAAGCAGGTGCATAAATTTAAACACCTTGGAGCAGTAATAACTTCAGATGAGAAGTGCAGAACAGAAATTAGGAACAGAATAGCTCAAGCAAAGAACGCATTTCAGAGAATGAGAAACATTATGCAATAAAGGTAGATAGAGGTGTATGGTGTAGTTTTACAAAGTCGCAGAGGGAGTGAGTAAAGTGAGAAAAAACAAATAGAAAGTATGAAGATGTATAAATGAAAAATATACAACATCCGATATTTCGGCGTGAGCCTTTTCACGTGGTTACATGCACAAACGAGACAAAAAACAAATAACTAAACAAAGAACTTATCTTAATATGGCTTCCTCCATTCATTCATTCATTCATTTGCATGTCCCTTGTGGAACTTTGCCTCCCAAACAGCACTCCTGTAGGCCTCTCTGTTGTGAGCAAGATGGCCTGCTGCTGTTGCATCCATTTCCAGATCATCAACGATGTCTTGCAGCCATCTTCGTCTTGGTCTTCCTCTTTTTCTTTTTCCCATTATGTATCCTTCTAATACGGTCTTCTCTAAATTATCATGACGCTTGATGTGTCCAAAATATTTCAGTTTTCTCTCTTTAATCCTCTTCACTAGCCAGCCTTCTTCAATATTAAGCTCTTGTAGTATAGATATATTTGTTCTTTTTTGTGTCCACGATATTTGGAGAACTCTTCTGTAGCATTTACATTCAAAGGCATTTATGTGTTTCTCAGCTGTTTTATTAAGTGTCCAGGTCTCACAGGCATATGTTGCTATGGGAAAGATGCATGCCCTTAAAAATCTTATTTTTGTAGTTCTGTCTGCTCCTCTCCACAGATTCTTTATTTGTTTTACTTTCTGAACAGCGATAGATATCCTCCATGGCTTCCTCCAGAAGTAGGAAATAGAGAAATGTCCACTAGAAGATGCATAGAGACCACGCGGGCCACACAAAGGAAAAGCCGACAGAGCCAATCGTAAAGAAGAAGTGGAGAGAGAGAGAGGAGGAAAACAGATGGTTGAAGGTGGGGGTGGGGGAGGGCAATAGAAACATGATAGCCGCTAGAGGAGAAAGTGTCGGGGGAGGGGGAAAGGGGAAGCGGAGAGATAATGAATGAAGAAATAAACACCTGCAGGGAGAAAATGTGAAACTGATGAATAGGGCAAGACCCTACAAGCACCAGTATGTTACCAGAGAAGAAAAGAGGGTGGCGGTAGGGAGAGGTAGCTATGAGAAAGAAAGCAGAGTAGAAAAAAAAGGGGGGGGGGTGGAAAACTAAAGAAGTTACAGAAATCTGAAGACATTTCAGTTTTGTGGAGACAGCCAGCCTGGAAAATGAAGCGCTGTTCTAGGACCCTCTGAGATCGTACATCAGCAGAACAAGAGCGGATCGCACTAAAATTAATGTTTTGTTATCCCTTGTGGTTGCTAAGGCAAAACTGTTTAGCCACAGGTGTCCAGGCCGTCTTAGAAATATCATTAATATGTTGCTATTATGTGCAAACGTTGTGGTATGAAGTACATAGAGGAGACCGTTTTGCGCTTAGGAGATCGTTTTCTCCAACATCACCTATGTGTAACGCCCTTGACTGAGAGTTGACAATTTTTTTTTTTTCCTGAGCTTATGTATACAAGAATGCCCATTGGCGCCGAGATTATTGGCACTCGATGCGTGACCTACTTTGAAACTACACATGTCCCGCGGCCATTGACCCCACATTGCATCTGCGTGTGTCTTGTGACCTCGACTCTCACGGAAAAAAAAAACATTGCGATTAATTATATTTCATAAAAACTGATTGTTAGTTTTCTTAATTTTTTTTTCTTTCCCCATCTACATACATAAATGAAGCCTTCTTTCCTGCTCTTAATTATTCGCCATATATGTTGCTGTTCGAGTAAGAGATGAATACAACTGTTCCTTAGATATGTATTGTAGCTTATAGTATAGAAGACTTCTACCGCTCTTCAGAAAGTAAAACAATTAAAGAAGCTATGGAAATGAACAGACAGAACTTCAAAAATAAGATTTTTAAGGGCATGCATCTTTCCCATCGCAACATATGCCTGTGAGACCTGGACATTAAACAGAACAGCTGAGAGATAATAAATGCCTTTGAATGTAAATACTTGAGAAGAGTTTTTCAAATATCATGGACACAAAAAAGAACAAATACGTATATCCATACTACAAGAACTTAATACTGAAGAAGGCTGGCTAGTAAAGAGGATTAAACAAAGAAGACTTAAATATTTTGGGCACATTAAGCTTCATGATAATCTAGAGAAGACCTCTTGGAAGGGTACATAATGAGGAAAAAGAAAGAGAGGAAGACCAAGGCGAAGATGGTTGCAAGACATCGTTAATGGATGCATCAGCAACAGGGCATCTTGCTCACAACCGAGAGGCCCACAGGAAGCAAAGTTCCGCAAGGGACATGCAAATGACTGACTGGTATAGAAGAAGACTAAAAGAAAAAAAGGCAATCAAAATTTCAAGGACATAGCTCAGCAGACACGAACGTCTCGACAATTTGGAAAAATAAATAGCAAAAGACAGAGAGGGCGGGGAAGACATACCTAAATGGCCTTACTGTTTGGTTTGGCACAAGCGACAACCGATTTGATTCGAGCCAGATGGAGAAAGATGAGCTCCTACGCCTATAGCCATGGCACTATGTAAGCTTACGGTATGGGATCTTCTTGTCATTTACACAACGATGGATTGTGAGTGATACAAAACAGATAACAATGATGCGACGGAGAGCACGTACATTCCACCTTGCTTATCTGCAAGATAGAACGAACTAGCGAACAAACTTTATTTTCAAATGGTTAAGAATTGGGCCCGCAGGCCAGTCTAACATTCTGCCCTTCCTCATACATCTTTCACTCAGTCACAGTCATTCAACATTTATTAATGAGCATTAATAATCACGAAGACACAATTAAATGATCACATAAATAAATAATAAACTTATCTCTTGTCCATACACTCCACTCTAGTTTATGCAACAGCATGAAATAAACTTGCGTTCTTACATTCATTCAAAACTAAAATTTATAGAAAAAACTGTTAAAATTACAACAATCAAGCCATACTTTAAACTACTTTAGGCTATGCTTAGGGAGGCATATAGTCACGTCAAACAGATGATGACAAAGTCTAAAGTTATAAGAACGAATATTACTTGTAAGTTTTACATAAGTTGACAAGGCATTCCAAAAGTGGGCAGCTGAGTAAAAAAGTAAGAGAAGTTTTTTTTTTTTTTTAAACATGTCAAGCCTTGGATTTGGGAGAATACAATTGCTTAAACGTTGACTATGTTTTGGGTTGGATTTGAACAACGACCACAGTTAGGGTGGATCATTGTACGATAGAATTTTATGAATTAACTTGGCTTTGTTGAAAAGAAATCTCTTCTTGAGGGGTAGAATATCAAGACGTTTGTCCTTATTTGTATTATGTGCTGCATGTTTGTCATCTATAAGCACTACTGCTCGTTTTTAAATGAGTAAAGTCTTTTCATGTTTGACATGGAACAACCATCCCAGACTGTAGAACAGTAGTCCAAGTGTGTTTGTATTTGTGATATGTAGTATATTTTTCTGGTGTTTATGTCAAGAAAATGTTTAATTTTAGTAAATTGGTAAACTTTTTGTGCAATGAGTTTGGTTAGATTGTCTACATGCTGATTCCAGCTTAGGTGGTGGTCAGTCATAAGACCTAGAGTTTTATGTTCACTAACATTCTCTATCTGTGAAGTTCCAACATGGGGTTGTTGTAGTATTGTTGGTGAATGTGTTAATTTCTGCCTTGTTGTAATAAGCATGGATTTTATTTTGCTGGTGTTTGTGATTAGTTATCGGGGTAAGGGTATCCCCTATAAAAGGAGAAGTAAGACGCCTCCTTACCGTCAGTCCTTGGGCAAGGTGGAGTACCCATATAGCCCCCCGATCAGGGTGACGCGAAGCCATGGGAGCAGGTGGTGGATGGAATGGGAGAGAAACCGACAGATAATGTTGGTGGTTACCATTCTATGATGATAGGCAGATGATCTCAATGTAGGGACAATGGCTACGATCACTGACTAGTACAGTCACTGCCCAGAAGGAAAGAAATGGTAAACTACCTTCCGGAAATATACCACGAAAAACAAACAGCAACATGGAAGGTCAGATAGGAAAAAGATCTGGTGGTGAGACCTCCAGGCCAGATAGATCTAATTTTAACACTGGAAAAGAACGTGAGACAGAGGTCAGAACTAATAATTGTGATGACGGACAAAATCCTGACCGTGTTACTAAGGAAAACCCGTGCATCAAATTAAAAAGAAAAATAAGAGTAGGTACACAGAATCTGAGAAGTATGTAAGAGGGAAAGTATCAAATAATAAGTGGCGATATGAAAAGAACGGGGATACACATTTTGGGAATCTATGAACATCGATGGAAAGGATCAGGACACTCCCAAGAGCGAGAATGATAATATCTTTATATACTCTGATGGAGAAGTAGGAGGAAAGAATGGGGTGGCTTTTTACTTGGAAAAATTAGAATCAAAAGCATTACTAGGTTACAATCCAGTAATTGATAGAATCCTCACTATCAGACTAAAGGGCACTCCTAGAAATGTAACAATCATCCAGATATATGCACTTACATCAGCAGCAGAAGAAGAGGAAACAGAAGATTTTTATAACATACTCCAAATGACGATAGACCAGGTACGAAAAAATGATATTGTATTAATAATGGGGGGTTTTAATGCAAAGACTGGTAGAGAAAGAGCAGAAGACGAAGGATATGTTGTGGAGAAATTTAGCATAGGACATAGAAAAAGGCAGGTGACATTCTAATCGCGTTTTGCATGGAAAATGAGCTAATGATCGCTAACACACTTTATAAACAACACCCAAGAAGACTATACACATGGACATTAGCGGTTGGGGAAACCAAGAATCAAACAGATCCCATTTTAGTGCAAAGAAGGTGGAGATCAAGTATAACATCAACAAAAACTTTACCAGGTGCTGATTGTGACACGGACCATGAGTTATTAATAGCAGACATGAAGATAAAGATAAAAAAAAGACAGTTACGGTATCAAGACCACTCCGCTTTGATCTTACAAAAATACCAGAACAATAGGATAGAGAAGTAAAGAACCGTTTCGAAATCTGATGGCTGTACAGGAGGAGATGACACCAGATGAATTGGCTATGCAGGCCAGAGATATCTTAATAACAACAGCTAAAGACGTGGTTCCAGTAAAGAAAACACAAATGAATGGATGTTTTACAGCAGGCACACTAGAGCTGATAAAACAACGTAGAGAAATGAAGACGCAATGGAAAGTGACAAACAAGAACAAAAAGGAATATAAATCTTTAACAAAAGAAGTATGAAGAAATAAAAGAAAACACACACACACACACACACACACACAAAACCAATACATATAAGATTGTTGTGAAAGAATAGAAGGACATCAAAGTGTGGAAGAGATAGTGAAATGTTTAAAGAAATGAAGACATTGACAAGAAATGTCACACCTCAGCTAAATGTAATTTGTGACGAGATGGGAAATACATTGACAGAGACATAGGATATTCTAGAAAGATGGAAGGAATATTGCAGAGGAATGTATGACACAACTGACTGTGAAAGCAGAAATCAACAGTGTGAATTATTATTGGAGGAGAAAAAACCCGAACCGACAATAGAAGTTTTATGGGCAATAAAGAATCTGACAAATAGTAAATCACCAGGACGTGATGAGATAAAAGCTGAACTTATTAGAGAAAAGGAATGTGCAACAATCTATCATGCACTATATAAAAGACATGGTATTGAAATTCTTTTGCCGAAAAATCGCTCTCGAGTTCCGTGCGTGGGGAGAAAGGTTTTCGCTCCCTTCCTGAACGGCGAGAGTTAAGTTGTTTCGATGCAGTTGCGAGTGGTTTGTCCGTGGAGCGAAGCCTATTAACGGCTATCTAGCCTGGTTAGTGCTCACGCGTCGGTGGCGTGCTAAGGTATTGTCCACCGATAGTCTCGAAATTGGTCCATTTCTCTCAAACAATATCGGGTCTGCAGTAAGTAATGTGCGCTTTCTTCTCGTTCGTTGGAGCAGAGAAATCCGGCAGCCGCAGCCGGTGGTTAAAGGAAATGAAACACCGCCGGGGTCGAAAGGGATCCGCTCTGAGCAGAGCGCTGTCTCTCTTCCCCCGCGTAGATATCCGACAAAGGTTCGGTGAAGAAAGCAATCTGGTTGATCCTCCCAGTAGTCATATGCTTGTCTCAAAGATTAAGCCATGCATGTCTAAGTTCACACTGTCTCCCGGTGATACCTCGAATGGTTCATTAAATCAGTCGAGGTTCCTTAGATGACACGATCCTACTTGGATAACTGTGGCATTTCTAGAGCTAATACATGATTACCAAGCTTCGACCCTCGTGGAAAGAGCGCTTTTATTAGTTCAAAACTCGTTGCTGGCAAAATTCTTCAGCTGCTGTACGCGGGGTGAAACTCCTCTCGGTTATTGAAGAAAAATGCGATTAGGTTTGCCGTCGTGGAAAAGTTGATGGAAAGGATTAAGTGAAGTAGGCAGTAGTCTCACGATCAAGGCTAACCATATCACGGCACCTCTGCTTTAGACGCCGGCCACGTCATATTTACACCTATATTGGCTCAAATGCCTAAACCGGCTTAACCCAAGGGTTAAACTAAGACTCTGCTGTCCTAGATTCTTCGGCTGCCGCGCGTGGGGTGAAATTCCTCCCGACAAGTGAAGAAAAATGCGATTAGGGTTGCCGCGTGGCGCCGCTGTGGAAAAGATGATGGAAAGGATTAAGTGAAGTTTGATGGGAATGGTCAGTAGACTTGCGGTGAGGGCTATTCATACCACGGCAATTCTGCTCTAGAGGCCACCCACGTCCTACATACACCTATAATGGGGCAATATGCCTAAAACGGCTTAACCCAAAGGTGAAACTTGTTGGTTACGCCTATCACGGTACCTCCACTCTATAGGCCGGTCACGTCCTATATACACCAATACTGGGTTAATACACCTAAACCGGCTTAACCCAGGGGTGAAACTCACTAGAGGCGAGGATTCGACCTCCTGGACAAAAGCTCCGTCCTGGTCACCACCATGAAGGGTAGCGACCACTACTACAAAATGCTGAAGTCGGAGACACTGGACTAGTGCAGTCTAGATAGGCAACCATCTCTCACCCGTCGGTTATTATATATAAATCACGTTGAGGTTTTCCTGTGAGAAATTCCAACTCTAGGCTGGATGGGCAACCATCTCTCACTCGGCGGGAATATATTCTTATCCAAACCACGTCGTGGTTTTCCGGTGAGAAAGTCCAACTCTAGACTAAATTGGTGCAATGAAAACCACAGTGTCACGCAATGCCGTTTCTGTGACCCACCGAGAATATAGGCCCAAGCCCCACGATGCTCTGAGCCTCCATCCTAAATGAGACTATCACGAGAACCACGGGAGTAAATTCAGTAGAATCACAGGGCGATCTTGGTGGTAGAAGCTAACGAAGAAGAAGCATTTGGCCAATTCATACCACTGCCTGTAAAATTATGTTAAAAACCATAATGGGTACACTTCGAAAGAAAATAGAAAAAGTCAATATGGTCCAAGCTAGTTTCAGGCAGGGAAGAGGATCAAGAGATCATATATTCAATCTAAGATTAATACTAGAGAAATGGAGAGAATTTAATGTGAATCTGTATTTATCTTTTATAGAGTTTCTATTGTGTACAACACCAGAAACTTTGGTAAATAATGGGAAAAAATGGGATTTCCAACACATTTGATACAGTTAACATCACTGCTGTATCTAGATCAACAAGCAGCAGTAAGAATAAATGGTGAAACAAAAACTTGGTTTGACATAAAACAAGGGGTCCGTCAGGGCTGCATATCGTTGCCTTACTTATTTAACTTGTATACTGAAAATATAATGAGGAATGTTAGAGAAGACGTAGACAAAATAATATTACGATGCCATAACAATTACAGGTTATGAAATACCAGAGATTAGATATGCTGATGACACAGTATTATTGTCCACAACACAGTGATGTCTGTTTTGGTCTACCGTTACTTCTGTTCCACTGTGGTGTCCATCTTAGTGCTATTTTTGGTAGTGAGTTGTCAGTCATTCGGAGCACATGTCCCAACCATCGCCAGCGTCTTTCCTCAATAATTGTTGTCAGTGGCTTCATCTGCATTTCTGCCAACAAAATGTTATTTCTTATGGTGTTTGGCCAAAATATTTTTCTAATTATTCGTAAACATTTAATCTGGAAGGAATTCATCTTGTTTTCTATTATTTTGGTGATTCTCTAGCACTCACTTCCATAGAGTAGTACACTTAGAGCATTACTTTTAAATATCTTGATTTTCGTATTTATGCTTAGTTTATTTTTAAATTTCCATATAGTCTGCAGCATTGCAAAAGCCTGGTTTGCTCTAGTAAGTCTGCTGTTGATGTCCTCTGTGCTGTCTCCATTTTCTACTACTCTACAGCCAAGATATACAAATTCGTTGACCTCCTCCACTAACCTGCTATCTACTCTGAGTACATTTATGTTGTTCACATTTTGCTTCGTTAACTTGTCTTTCCTATGTTGTTCTTTATTCCTATGTTGTTTGCATTCTGAGTTAGCTTGTTTATTTTATCTTGCATATCTTTGTGGCTGCTTGATAGTAAACACATGTCCTTCGCAAAGTCAAGGTTCCCCAGCACTGTGTCAAGGGTCCATTGTAATCCTCTGCGTTTGTCTGATGTTGCCTTCTTCATTAACCAGTCTACTGCCAAGATAAATAATGGTGATGATAGTACACATCAGTGCTTCACTTCTGTTTGTACTCTAACGCTGCTGAAGGTATGTTCTCCACAGATCACTTTGCACTGAAAACCCTTGTATGACATTCACTATCTAACTGGGGAGGCCATGCCATCTTAGAATTTTGCACAGTGCGTCTCTGTTGACACTTTCAAAGGCTTTCTAAAAATCTATAAATAATGCATATGTTGTACTATGCCACTCATTTGCCTGTTCTAATATTTATCTAAGTACAAATATGTGGTCTATGCATGATCTTCCTTTCCTAAATCATGCCTGCTGTTTCCGAAGTTTTCTCTCAAGTGCTGGTACAATTTTGTTGATGATTATTCTGCAAAATACTTTATTGGTGAGTGGCAGTAGGGTAATGCCTCCCCAGTTCCCACAATCTCTGAGGTCACCCTTCTTTGTAGTTTTACTATAAGACCAGTTTTCCACTCCTCTGGAGCTTTTACTAGATCCCAAATTTGTTGTAGTATCTGGCAAAGTTGTTTTGTTGTTTCTGTTTCTTCTGCTTTCAACATCTCAGCAGTCACATCATCTTCACCTGGTGCTCTGTCTAATTTTAGCTTCTTTATCACCTCCTTTACTTCACTTATTGTTATTGGTCCTGTATTGATATTTAGTTCCGTTTTTGTTTCAGGTATGTCTACTGTTTGTGCTGCTTGTGTTCTGTTTAGTAGAGTGTTAAAACCATATACAAAATCACAAAGCAGAAATTGAATTCAGGGAAAAAGTAATCCTAAATTTAAATTTCTGTCATTTTCACTAAAGCAAAAAAAAGCAGCGACTTAGAAACTATTCCCACCTTGCTAAAATGTTTTTTTTAATTTATTTGTATGTTGTTTTTTTTTTTTGCTCCCAGAATCTACCATCAACTAACCAGTCTGCTCTTTGCTCAGTCCACCACAAGTTTTACATAATTTTCAGTCACACAAACATTCAACTTCTGTCGGGCACAAAATCGTCTTGACCTGCACAATTTTTTCATTTACTCACCCCACCTCAAAATCTTAAGACAAATTAAACTCCAGGCTTGACCTCTACACTTACACTCACATAGACAGAATCCAAAGTACGACGTGCATCTTTTACTCTTATTCCTCTCCTTACCTCCTCTGCCAATATGACTCCATGACATGTTTCTAAAACACCTAACCCTGAAATCTAGGAAAATCAGACTTAATTTACTCCATATGATAAGAGGTTTTGTGAGATGTTACTTTTTTTCCTCGTCCCGGAATTTAAACCGTGGTCTTTTCTATTTGGCATTGAACTTCGAAGTTTATCTTAGCCATTTAGCTAAGGAGGATCGGTATTGGTTGTGCCAAACGAAATTATTTAAGTTCTTATTGCTTGATTCGCATACTCCACATTCAGCATGAGGCCTTTTCTGCTGTTACTGAAAGGCTTTTCAATGCGCTTGCTCTTGCTTGCCCCGTTATGCCCAGTTGCTTACATAGGTCGTATGGTAATGTTAGTAGGAATCCTCTCATTCCCACTTCTACAGCTATCACTTTTGTCCTGACTCCTGCCCCCTATCAGATCGTTGTACTTCTCACAGTTTAGTAGATGCTGCTCCTCTCTTCTTGTTTCGTATGTAGGGTAAACTCGATCATTATTTCCTGTTTTGTTATGGAGTACATTACAGTGTCCTGTCGTATTTCCGTATTTTTGATGACAGTCAAGTATTCTCCTCTTCCTGGTAGGTCCGCCATCACATCCAAATCGCTTCCATTATCTAGAAGTGGTGGTAAGGGAATGTTCCTGATTTCAATATTCGATGTCGTACCAGCGCCTATGAAGTACTTAGATGGGACCTCAACTCTTTTTGGTGTTGTTTGCTTTATCTTTTGCCCTGTCAACAATGGCTACTAGTACCTGCAGCACTCTGTTGTGCCGCCATGTGTAGTGTCATTGGGTTAATGATACTCTGCATGCTAACAGCACGTCAAAGAGGGCACTTTGTGTTTTCTGATGCACCACATTTGTGTAGATTGGAGCCTGTAGGGAAAAGGTCATACAGGACCTGATGATGAAGCTAAGTCTCAGGGGTGCCATTTTCCACATGTCATTCTATGATAGTAATCTCTGCAGGACTTCCTCCCACGTTGTCCATTGGCCTTGTTGTACCTATTGAACTGCCTTCTGGACCCGCTTATCATTCTCTGAATTCCTTACTTCGCTTGTACAGAAGGCCTTTGACCACCATTTGATCTCACCATGACCAAACCCCTTTTTGTTGGTCTGGGTGTATCCTATTACTTCTTTCAGCTCCTGTGTTTCCCTGGCTGCGGTCACTTCCTCGGTTACTCTCCATATTCGTCCAGTCTTAAGTATTGGCTGGACTTCTCGTACCATCGGATTTGTAGATTCTTGTAGCATCATTGCAAGACTGTCTTTCCTACCTTGTATTCTTCAAACACAGATTTGAATGGTAGCTGCAGACTGCTCTTCTTGCAATACAGTGCTACATCAGTTAATCCTGGATTAAGTTAATTCTTATAGATTAATTTATCTTTCTTTCGATTGCCTCTACTGTGCTGGTACTTACTTCGCAAATGAATAGTGGCCACATCAATTTTGGAATCAGTATGAACTGGAGGCACCATATTTTGAACTTCCGCAGTAAATAATGGGAAAAAACGAAAAGAAAGTATGAGAATGTATAAATGAAAAACATACAATATCAGATATTTCGGCGTGAGCTTTTTTCGAGGATTACATGCACAACGAGACAACAACAACAACAACAACAAACGAAGAACTTATCTAAATGTGACCTCCTCCAGAATTAGGAAACAGAGAAGTGTGTGTCTTAGAAAGAGTGTGTCTTAGAAAGACCACGCGGACCACACAAAGGATACCCGATAGAACCAATCGTAAAGAAGAGGTGGAGAGAGAGAGAGAGAGGAAAACAAGTGGTAGATAGGGGTGGGGGGGGGAAGGCAATAGAAACATGATAGCCGCTAGAGGAGGTGTCGGGGAGGGGGGAAAGATCACGCGGAGAGATAATGAATGAAGAACATAAACAGCTGCAGGGAGAAAATGTGAAACTGGTGAATAGGACAAGACCCTATAAACACCAATATGTTGCCAGAGAAGAAAAGAGGGTGGCAGTAGGGAGGGGTAGCTAGGAGAAAGAAAGTAGAGTACCTCCGGGCTTACTACTTCTGTCCACTACAGACTCTCACAGCTACCTCCTGTACTCTTCCTCCCATCCCAGATCGTGTAAGGACTCTATTCCTTTTTCTCAGCTTCTTAGGTAGCGACGTTTGTGTAATGAGGATTTGGCTTTCCAGGATCAAGGCCATAAAATGCTAGATTTCTTCCGTCAACGCGGCTATCCAGAACATGTTCTCTCGTCATCTTGGAACCGCATCAGCCATATATCGCGGCAACAAGCCCTCACTCCTAAACGGGACTGTAGCTCTGACAGAGTTAAACTGGTACTCACGCACCACTCTCATAGCTTGGCAGTTAAAAACATACTGTTTCGCCATCTCTATCTCCTCCAGACCGAGCCTGATACACGTGAACTTTTTGGGGAACCTCCATTGGTGACCTACAGACGGGACAAGAACCTCAGGGACCTTTTAATTCATAGTCACCTTAAGACAGATGACACTTTTTATGGTACCAGACGTTGCGGACCCCGTAGACGCAACACTTGTCCGTTTGTTGTCGAGGCTAGCCAGATTTCCTTCCCTAAGTCCATGTTATCAGTTCACGAGGGTTTCACCTGTACTTCACGGAATGTTATTTATGCTATTATGTGCAAATGTTGCGGTTTGAAGTACATATGGAAAAATGGCTTACGCTTAGGAGATCGATTTCGCCAGCATCTTAATGATATTTCTAAGAGGGCCTGGACACCTGTGGCTAAACATTTTTGCCTTAGCAACCACAGGGGGAAAACAGGACATTTCTGTTAGTGCGATCTGCTCTTGTTCTGCTGATGTACGATTTCGGAGGGTCCTAGAACAGCGCCTTACTTTTCAGACTGACTGTCTCCACCCAGCTGGAATTAACAATGTCTTCAGCTTTCTGTAACTTATTTAGTTTTCCAATCCCTTTTTTTTTACTCTACTTTCTTTCTCCTAGCTACCTCTCCCTACCGCCATCCTATTTTATTCTCTGCCAACATATTTGCAGATTATCAACGATATCTTGCAGCCATCTTCGCCTTGGTCTTCCTCTCTTTCTTTTTCTTATTATGTACACTTCCAAGATGGTTTTCTCTAGATTATCATGACGTTTAATGTGTCCAAAATATTTAAGTTTTCTCTCTTTAATCCTATTTACTAGCCAGCCTTTTTCAATATTAAGCTCTTGAAGTATAGATATA
Organism: Achatina immaculata; assembly: GCA_009760885.1. NCBI lineage: Eukaryota > Metazoa > Mollusca > Gastropoda > Stylommatophora > Achatinidae > Lissachatina > Lissachatina immaculata. Next base: position 11,373,056 of record CM019706.1, on the reverse strand, counting down.
TTTGTTCTTTTTTGTATCCACGATATTTGGAGAACTCTTCTGTAGCATTTACATTCAAAGGCATTTATGTGTTTCTCAGCTATTTTGTTAAGCGTCCAAGTCTCACAGGCATATGTTGCGATGGGAAAGATTCATGCTCTTAAAAATCTTACTTTTGTAATCTTATTATCTGTTCCTCTCCACAGGTTATTTAGTTATTTTACTTTCTGAAGAACGATAGATGTCATTCTTTTAATTTCCCTCATTATATCTCAATTATTAGTTAGCAGTGATCCGAGATATTAAAAACTCTCCACTTCTTCCAGTTTTTCCTCATTGATACATATATCAGCTGCCTTGTTTGTTTTGTCAGTTTTCATCAATTTAATTTTCTTCGCATTAAGATAGAGGTTGTGCTCTTCATTATTCTTACGAACTGACATAATTAGTTTTTCATTCCTTTTTGTGTTGTGGACAGTAATACTGTGTCATCAGCTCTGGTATTTCATAACCTCCAATTGTTATGGCATCGTAATATTCTTTGTCTACATCTTCTCTAATATCCCTCATTATTTTTTCAGTACACAAGTTAAATAAGTAGGGTGACAATATGCACCCCCGGCGGACCCCTTGTTTTATTTCAAACCAAGTTGTTGTTTCACCATTTATTCTTACTGATGCCTGTTGATCTAGATATAGCAGTGATGTTAATTGTATCAAATGTGTTGGAAATCCCATTTACAAAATCTACGTACATTAAAATTTGCATGCATGGTAAATTAGTATCTAAAAAATGCACAGGTGCAGGAAAGGCTGGTGCAGGTATTGATGTACTATGAGACAAGACTTCAAAGCAATCACCCACTGGCTTGACAGAAAATGTAAGTTTATCGATGACCAGAAGTTGTTTTATAACATGCTGTGCTGCAAAACTTGTCATGTCAGATTTGATTTTGTCAGCAACTGGATTCTGAAATTCCATGTTAAAATGTCTGCTGTTGCCTGAATCAAGCTGTTGATAACACTTATACTGTTAGCCTGAATCAAGCTATTGATAACACTTGTACTGTTAGCCTGAATCAAGCTGTTGATAACACTTGTACTGTTAGCCTGAATCAAGCTGTTGATAACACTTGTACTGTTAGCCTGAATCAAGCTGTTGATAACACTTGTACTGTTAGCTTGAATCAAGCTGTTGATAACACTTGTACTGTTAGCCTGAATCAAGCTGTTGATAACACTTGTACTGTTAGCCTGAATCAAGCTGTTGATAACACTTGTAGTGTGAGTCCGCTCACCATATTTCAGCAGAAACTGTAGCATCTCATTACGGCTTCTGGTAACGCAATGATTTTTTTTTTTAGTGATATGACTCACAATGGTTTGTTGTAGTCACATGCAGCTGTACTATCTAACTGAGTATGAGCGGCCCACAGTTCAGGCTTGTTCCACCAGTTGGACTCCAGATATTCAATCGCATCTGCTGTTGCAATTTCCTTGATGCACTATTTGAGCACTTCATACTCAATGGCATACTATGTGTCCTTCATGCTGCCAAAGAAATTGCCAATGGTTTCCATCAGAGGTCCTAGTAAACTTCTTTTGGACAATGTCTTTTGAATGCCGTTGACACATGGAAAGAACTTGGAATAACCTTTGCATCTGGAAATACGCCAGAAATTGCTCCAATCTCAGAAAAATCCTTATCTACAAAATAAATCAAGAGGTTTTCTCAAAACTGTAAGAGCTTTTGAGAAAACCTAAAACTTGTAATAGGACTGTTTGAATCTCGCTGCTTAGAAAAGCATGCCATGTCCATACACAGCCATAACAGTCAAAAGTGGTAATTGTTAGACATTTGTTTTATAAGTCAGATCCATTATCAAAACTTCAGGATATTTATTTAACAGGGTACACATACCTTTAGTCTGGTATGCGAGATAAATTACATTTTTTTAGAATCTTTAGAAAAGTCTAACCTACAACCTTTGGTTGTTAATGAAGACAGCAAGTGCTGAACTGCTGTTTTATCAGTTACAGTCACTGTAGACTTCTGCTTGGCCCTCATGTTATGTACATCTTGGGCAAACAAAAAGACACCCTGTTGGCTTAATATGGTGTCCCTGATGTCTGTGACTGTCACAGAAGGGGATCCCAACATGGTCTTCACTTCTTGGATCATCATGGGCCTGTGTCTTTCAGGCAACACTGGCACAGATTATAGAGTAACAAGAAAATGACCGAAAACTGAAGGCAAAAAACAAACAAACAAAATGTGGAACAAAAGAAAGAAATAAAGAAAAGAAAAAGGACAAACTTTCCAACAATATACCTCTACTGCAGGACCATGTGCGTTATGATCCAAAATGGATTTAGACACAATCAGCTGCCAGAGGCCATTGATTTTTTAGGCTTTCAACCCCAACTTTCCTTTACACCCAAGCTTCAAGGACCTATGAGAGGAGAAAAAATGTATTACACTGCTGATAATAATATGAATGATGAAAGAAAATTAACGAAAGCGAAAGAACTGCTGCTAAAGGTATACGAACATTGAAGAATGTCATAGTAGGAAAGTATCATTACATATAATAAGGAAAAGTTTGTTATGATGTAACTTTGATGTAATAGATGCATATAACCTTAACCATAAAACTATAATCGCATGATTATGTGCAGAATTATGAGTAAGATAAGATTAGACCAGAAATGACAGAACATAGCGGATTCAGTGAAGGAAAAGGTAGAGAGATACAGCTATCAAGAAGCACCTCTGGTTTGAATATATAAAGTAGGGGGAAAGTAGGAACAGCTTTATTACTTAACGACTACACAGTTGTGACGTTTCTGCGTGAGCCTTAATTATACAAAGTCACACAAGGTGAAGAATTAGAGAGGGGAGATAAAGTATAGATTCACATGAATCCTATGTTACATAATAAATAAATAAAATGACTAGGGCATTTAGCTTGAAAGAATATATAGCTTTTACGACGCTCGTTCAGAAATAAGGGACCGCATGCAGAAACATCTGTACGATATCACCCAGCATACTTCAAAAACAGTTTTGAATCATTTTAATGGCTCCAACCACAGAGGCAAATCTGATTTTGTGATAACAACCATCAAATAATGTCACGCAGATGATACAAGCAGCCTAGCGCTTGAGAACCGCTACATTCAGGACTATGGGACGCTGGAACCACACGGTTTGAACTCGTTATTCTGCTACACATAACATTCTCCTCTTCCATAATCATAATCCCTCTCCACTAAGCTCCATTATCTTCTCACATCTTATACATATTTCAGAACCTCCTCGCATCATCGAATTACAACCCCTCTACCCCAACCATAATCATTTATTTCACCTTCTCTTGGCTAGGTTACCATTGTATCACCCTCTCTCCCCCCAACAGTTTCCCCACCCACCACAGTCAGTTACGATCCACTTATCACACATCACAAGTCTCTATTCAAACATTCTCTACCCTCAACATGCTCATTTCTGTACATTTCTGAACGACCACATTTTGAACGGGCACATTTCTGAACGAGTGTCGGAAAAGCTACATATTTTTTCAAGTTATAGCTAAGTGCTCTATTCATTTTATTTTTTTTTAATATAAGATTCTTTTGAATCTATACTTTATCTCCTCTCCCTAATTCTTCGTCCTGTGTCTGTTTGTATGATTAAGGCTCACGCCAAAACGTCACAACTTTGTAGTCGTTAAGTAATAAAGCTGTTCCTACTTTTTTTCCTAGGTTATATATTATGGTATCACAACTTTACTGCAGTGCTTCGTGTATAGTTGTATACTTATACACTAATTATTGTGTGTTACTTCTGTTTTGGTCTGACAACTTGAGAACGAGACTTCTTTTTTTCTCCATGTTTACACTCATAAATCGCTGAATCAGACTGTAGCTCTGCCATCTCTTGATGCATGGACTGAATGAATGTTAAAATAATAATCTTTTTTTTTAATTATTAAATTATAATGTTTTACAATTTTTAGTTCAGTCTAGTGTGGTACATTGTTAGACGATCTAGAGATTTAAGATTTAAAATTGTTATTTTTACTGAGCTTCTCAGAACAAAAACCGATGTAAAATTGTTACTTTCAATAAGCTTCTCAGAACGAAAATCGAATTCTGGTATACTCCCAGTTCTTTGGCTGCAGTTTTCGAACTTTCAAAGCTATGGAAAGTGCAGCCTTCAGAAAATTTACATGTATGATCCATTTTAAATACTTTAAAAATGATTTCAGTGATGATGTCAATGCAGTGGTCTCCTACAATAAAACGCGCTCAGTTATCAGTGCAGTGTTCAGTGTTCATGCGCAGAAGACACGCGCAGTTGTCCGAGTGCCAATAAGCTAACCCCGGGGCGTACTTATTGCCATTCGTGTCTTGTCAGAGATGTTCACCATCATGCGAATGTTTGTTTGACAACCACGGATGTTTAGAAATACGAGAGTTTGTTTATGTTTGACAACCACGGATGTTTAGAAATACGAGTTTGTTAATGTTTGACAACCACTGACGTTTAGAAATACCAGTTTGTTTCTGTTTTAAAGCTCAGCAGATGTACATAGTTTAAAAATAATTGCGTGCTTCTATAAATTTGGTGGGTTGCTAAATTCACAACTGGGGACAATAAGGGGGAGAGACAGGACCAAGACCCAACTACAACCCAAAATCCATGGCCTATGTCTTACCGTACTGGGGTGGCCATTTCAAAACTATCACTACAACCCAGGATTTCCCTCCAAGGTTGCTGGATGTTGGTCATGCATCTCATCATTTTCATCCACACGTAAATAAACATGTAATACATAAAATCCCAGTCATTAAATCAAGCTACGTGCAGTTATTACAGCTTTCTACATATAACACTTGACCTCAAACACAACATGGCATACAAAGACATCTTCGAACACAAGATTCTGAGAGCCTTTAGAGGCCCTTTTCCCGCCTTCTATAGACGCTACATAGACGATGGCATTGGGATCACATCAATGCCAGAGGAAGACCTTGACAACTTTATCAGTTTTGTTAAAGAATACAATCCTGTCATTTCTTTCACCTCCCATATCTCTGCTACTTCCGCTAACTTTCTTGACATTGCCGTCACTATCGGCCCCTCCGGGCTTACTACTTCTATCTACTATAAACCTACAGACTCTCACAGCTACCTCCTGTACTCTTCCTCCCATCCCAGATCGTGTAAGGACTCTATTCCTTTTTCCCAGCTTCTTAGGTTGCGACGTTTGTGTAAGGAGGATTTGGATTTCCAGGATCAAGGCCACAAATTACTAGATTTCTTCCGTCAACGCGGCTATCCAGACCACGTTCTCTCGTCGTCTTGGATCCGCATTAGCCACATATCGCGGCAACAAGCCCTCACCCCTAAACCGCACTGTTGCTCGGACAGGGTGAAACTAGTACTCACGTACCACCCCCATAGTTTGGCAGTTAAAAACATACTGTTTCGCCATCTCCACCTCCTCCAGACCGAGCCTGAGACACGTGAACTTTTTGGGGAACCCCCATTGGTGGCTTACAGACGTGACAAAAACCTCAGGGACCTTTTAATTCGTAGTCATCTTAAGACAGATGACACTTTTTATGGTACCAGACGTTGTGGACGCCGTAGATGCAACACTTGTCCGTTTGTTGTCGAGGCCAGCCAGATCTCTTTCCCTAAATCCACGTTGTCGGTACAGGAGGGCTTCACCTGCACTTCACGAAATGTCATTTATGTTATCATGTGCAAACGTTGCGGTTTGAAGTACATAGGGGAAACTGGCTTACGGTTAGGAGATCGATTTCGCCAGCATCTCAATGATATTTCTAAGAGGGCCTGGACACCTGTGGCAAAACATTTTTGCCTTGGTAACCACAGGGGCAAACAGGACATTTCGGTTAGTGCGATCCGCTCTTGTTCCGCAGATGTACGATCTCGGAGGGTCTTAGAACAGCGCCTTATTTTCCAGACTGGCTGTCTCCACCCAGCTGGAATTAACAATGTCTTCAGCTTTCTGTAACTTCTTTCTTTTTCCACTGGCCTTTTTATACTCTAATTTCTTTCTCTATGCTACCTCCCTACCACCATCCTATTTCCTTCTCTGCCAACATATTGGTCTTGTCCCATTCACCAGTTTTACATTTCCTCCCTGTAGGTGTTTAAGTTCTTCATTCATTATCTCTCGCGTCCTCTTTCTCTCCCCTTCCCCCCCCCCCCACCACCCACCACCCGACACCTCTAGCGGCTATCATGTTTCTATTGCCTTCCTCTCTCTCCGCTTCTTCGCTATGATGGCTATATCGGGAATCTTTTGTCTGTAGGCAACGGTTTTTTTTTTTTTCTTCCTCCTCCTTCTTCCACACACAATTAAGCTTTGCTGAGAGCAAGACGCTTCAGATAAGTTATATATGTTTGTATTTTGTTTTTGCATGTATCCTCGAATAAGGCTCACGCCGAAATATCGGATGTTGTATGTTTTTCATTTATACATTCTCATACTTTATATTCGTTTTTTTCTCACCTTGCTCACTTCCTCCCTCACTTTGTAAAACTGCACCATACACCTCTATCTACCTTATTTATATTAACCAGTTTTACTGCAGTCGCCATCCCTTTTATCTGTTACAAAGACATCTGCACGTATCATCATGGTACTCATTCATTCATTCATTTGCATGTCCTTTTCGGAACTTTGCCTCCCTAACACACTCCTGTAGGCATCTCGGTTGTGAGCAAGATGGCCTTCTGCTGATGCAACCATTTGCAGATTATCAACGATGTCTTGCAGCCATCTTCGCTTTGGTCTTCCTCTCTTTCTTTTTCTTATTATGTACACTTCCAAGACGGTATTCTCTAGATTATCATGACGTTTAAAGTGTCCAAAATAAATATTTAAGTTTTCTCTCTTTAATCCTCTTTAGTTTTCTCTCTTTAATCCTCTTTACTAGCCAACCTTCTTCAATATTAAGTTCTTGTAGTATGGATATATGTTCTTTTTTGTGCCCATGATATTTGAAGAACTGTTCTGTAGCATTTACATTCAAAGGCATTTATGTGTTTCTCAGCTGTTTTGTTAAGTGTCCGCGTCTCACAGGCATATGTTGCGGTGGGAAAGATGCATGCCATTAAAAATCTTGTTTTTGTAGTTCTGTCTGTTCCTATCCATAGCTTATTTAATTATTTTACTTTCTGAAGAGCGATAGACGTCATCATTTTAATTTCCCTAATTGTATCTCCATTATTAGTTAGTAGTGATCCAAGATATTCAAAACTCTCCACTTCTACTAATTTTTTCTCATTGATATATATTTCATTGCCTTGTTTGTTTTGTCAGTTGTCATCAATTTAGTTTTCTTTGCATTAAGATAGAGGTTTTGCTCTTCGCTGATCTTACGGACTGACATAATTAGTTTTTCCATTCCTTTTTGTGTTGTGGATAGTAACACTGTGTCATCAGCATATCTAATCTCTGGTATTTCATAACCTCCAATAGTTATGGCATAGTAATATTCTTTGTCTACATCTTCTCTAATATTCCTCATTATATTTCAGTATACAATTTAGATAAGTAAGGTGACAATATGCACCCCTGACGGACCCCTTATTTTATGTCAAACCAAGTTGTTGTTTCACCATTTATTCTTACTACTGCTTGTTGGTCTAGATACAGCAGTGATGTTAATTGTATCAAATGTGTTGGAAATCCCATTTTTCCATTATTTCCCAAAGTTTCTGGTGTTGTACACAATCAAATGCCTTTGAGTAGTCTATAAAGGATAAACATAGATTCACATTAAACTCTCTTCATTTCTCTATTACTAATCTTAGATTGAATATATGATCTCTTGATCCTCTTCCTTGCCTGAAACCAGCTTGGACCATATTGACGTCTTCTTCTATTTTCTTACGAAGTCTACCCATTATGATTTTTAACAGAGTTTTACTGGCATGACTAATCAGGGCAACAGTTCTGTAGTTTGTGCATAATTTCAGGTTACCCTTTTTTTGCAGTGGTATGAATATAGTTCTTTTCCATTCTTTTGGCCAAATACCTGAATGCCATATCTTTTTACATAGTGCATGAAAGATTGTTGTACACTCCTTTCTTCCTGTTTTAATAAATTCATCTGTTATCTCATCACATCCTGGTGATTTACCATTTTTCAGATTCTTTATTGCCAATAAAACTTCTTCTATTGTCGGTTCAGGTTCTTTCTCTTCCAATAATAATTCACATTGTTGATTTCTGTTTCCATAGTCGGTTGTTTCATACATTCCTTTGCAATATTCCTTCCATCTTTCTAGAATTTATTCTGTCTCTATCAAGGTATTCCCTATCTCATCACAAATTATATTTAGCTTAGGTGTGACATTTCTCGTCAATGTCTTCATTTCTTTAAACATTTCACTATCTCTTTTCCAAGAGAAAAACCGTGTACTAGCAGCGTGGATAGACCTGAAGAAAGCCTTTGATAATGTATGGAAAAAAGATCTGCTGTGGAAACTAAGAAACTGCAATGTGAATGGAAGACTGTACAACTGAATAAAGTCCTATTTACACAATAGAAGAGCTAGAGTAGTAATGGATGAACACAAAAGCCAGAAAGTACTCCTGCGACACGGTGTACCACAAGGAGGAGTCCTTTCGCCTACACTATTCCTTGTATTCATTAATGACCTGGTCAAGGAACTTCCCTATGGAATCAAAGCGGCACTGTATGCAGATGATCTGGTCATGTGGTGTACAGATGAATATGCGACAGTTGCTACACAGAGACTTCAAAGAGCAGCAGACATCTTGACATCATGGACAAACAAATGGTGTGTAAGTATCAACACAGAGAAATCAAGTACCACTCTGTTCACCCTCTCATCTAAACAGAAAGCAGGTAAGATCTTTGTAAATGAAATATCCTTAAGGATGGACAACCAACCCACTTACTTAGGAGTGACTCTTGACTCAAAACTGACGTGGGAGCAGCACATCAACAGTGCAGAAGCAAAAGCCAGAAGAAAACTAGCCATATTAAGAAAAGTGGAACCACATGGGGAGCTAGTGAAAGAATCCTCAAGAATGTATATCAGCAAAGTATTCTACCACATTTAGAATATGGCTCAACATCTTGGTGCACAGCATCAAACACTACGCTGCATAATCTAGACAAGGTTCAAAATCGGTCACTACGGATTATCACAGGTGCCATGAGGTCCACACCAGTAGTAGAAATGCAGAAAATGGTGTTCAAGCACTTAAAGAACGTAGGGACACAAAGGAGAGACATTTCTCAGCTCTGTAAGCCATCCCTTGAAGGAGAGATGCAATAACTTGTCAGTAGGATGATTTAAAAGAAGCAGCTTCATTCACCAGGCCAAGCGTATGCATAAGCTGATACCTGACTTTCCAACTGTAGTTGCTCCATTATCATCTGTACCAGAGCATACGCCATGGAAAGAAACAGATTGTACACAAATAACTATTCAAACTGAAGTTAAAGGTGTGCAGAATGGTGAGATGCAGAGCAGTCTTGTAAGACCAACAGCCACACTTAGTGTTCTAGATGACAAATATCCATGTGACACCTGGATACTTGTGTATACAGATGGATCTGCACATAATGCCATAAAGAATGGAGGGGCAGGAGCATATATTGAATATCCAAACAACACCCTTGACAAGATTTCCATACCCACTGGTAAATACTCAACAACTTTGATGCAGAAGTTAGGGCAATTATTGCTGCAGTTGAAAAACTATCAGATTCCAGAATTGATACATGTCCTGTAGTAATTCTCACAGATGCAAGATCAGTACTGGAAGCTCTTCAGTGCAACAAACTACCAGACCTTAAAGATGCCTTGTCAAAAATTGGCTTACAACATGGAGTCACTTTGCAATGGATTCCCTCCCACTGTGGGATACCAGGCAATGAGAAAGCTGACCATCTGGCCAAAGAGGGCACTGAAATGGAGCAACCAGACATACCAATCACCCATAATCAGAAGAAAAGCATGATAAAAACCTACAGGAACCCACATACACCACCACCTGATGACTATCACATGCTAAACAGAAAGGAACAAGTCACCATCTTCCGTCTCCGAACAGGACACAGCCGACTCCGAAGTCATATGTATACAAAGTTTAAGGTTGGTACTACTAATCTATGTACATGTGCCCAGGTGCCCCAAACTGTGGAACATATCCTCCAGAACTGCATCAACTACGAGACACTGAGAAATAATTACTGGCAAAGTGAAATCACTAAAGAAGATAAGCTCTACGGTTCCATACATGAATTACAAAAAAACAGTGAAATTTATCCAAGAGACAGGACTGCAGATATAGATAGACAATGCGAACAAAGAAGACTATCTCTTCCACACTTCTGATGTTCTTCTATTCTTTAACAACAATCGTGTATGTATTGCTTTTTGTCTTTTCTTATGTTTCTTCGTACTTCTTTTGTCAAAATCTTATATTTCTCTTTGTTGTTGTTTGTCACGTTACATTGCGTCTTCATTTCTCTACGTTGTTTTATCAATTCTAGTGTACCTGCTGTAATCCATCCATTCTTTTGTGTTTTTCTTTACTGGAACCATGTCTTTAGCTATTGTTATTAAGATATCTTTGGCCTGCGTAGCCAATTCATCTGGTGTCATCTCCTCCTGTACAACCATCAGGATTTCGAAACGGTTCTTCACTTCTATACCAGTCTTTCAACCTCATCAAAGGATTTTATGCCTGTTAATTTGTCCTCTCTTAATAATGTCCTCTTCAGAGTTTCACGCGGTCTGCCTCTTTTTCTTTGGCCTGTTGTGTTCCACTTGATAGCTTGTTTTGAGATTCTCTGATCATTTCTTCTCATCAAGTGACCAACATATGTCCATCTCCTTTTCCTCATCACCCATGAGACAGGTTGTTGTTCAGTCATCTGTCTTATCTCTGCATTGTTCTTGAATTCATTCCACTTGATGCCGAGTACTTTCCTTAGGCATTTGTTTTCAAAAGAGTCTAATTTCTTTTCTATTTCTTTAGTTGTTTTCCAGCTTTCGCATGCATAAATGAGGGTGGATATTACATTTGAATTGAATAGTCTTTACTTGGTTTTTGTGCTTATAACTTTTGAATTCCATATGTTCTCAAGATTCTTGAAGATCGATGCTGCTTTTGCAATTCTGATCCTAACTTCCTTTCTAGTGTCACCATCCTGGTCTATGTAGCTGTCAAGGTATGCAAATTGATTGACTTCTTCAATATCTGTCCCTTCTATGTGTATTTTTCCATTTTGATTGAGAGGAATTTTCATTATTTTTGTTTTGTCCTTGTTAATTTCAAGTCCCATTTTGCTAGCCAGTGAAGACAGGCTATCTGTTTTTTCTTGCATGAAATTCACATTATTACTGATAAGAGTTATGTCATCAGCAAAATCAAGATCTTCTAGTTGGGTCCCATGTACCCAGTCAATACCTGTGTTACCTGTGACGTGCAAGATGGCGGTCGTTTTTAAAACGCTCTCGCCGGCATGCAGAAATCAGCGGAATTCCGCTTGATCTGTTACATATTATGTACCGGGAGTGGGGCATAAGTCTAACAACCTTATCCTGGGACCTATCTAGAGGCAACTCCAGATGGGAAAAAAAGATATCGTTATGGAAACTCGCAGAGAAACCAACCGAGCATCAGGGATGCCAACTCCGAAGAGCTCATTCGTCGGCCCCAAACATGTGACAAGGATTGGATTCTGGAATGTGAGAACGATGGCAGCACCAAAAAAAAAACAAACTATTCAGGTCATCAAAGAAATGGGGAGATGCCATCTAGACATACTGGGCATCAGCGAAATGCGATGGCCAGAAGCAAGTAAAAGATCGGCGGAAAACTGTAAGTTAATAATACATTCAGGCAGAAATGACGGTAAAATCCGGACGGAGTGGGCATTATTATGTCAAATGTAGCTGCAAAGAGCCTTGTAGAATGGGAACCGTTGAACAGTCGTATAATAAGAGCACGATACAACCTACGACACGGAAGAATGACAATAATACAGTGTTATGCACCCACGAATGATGCAGATGATGATGTGAAAGACGACTTCTATCACCAACTACAACAAATCATCAACAAAGTCCCTAAACACGACATCCTAATTGCTATGGGGGACTTCAACGCTAAGGTAGGGAAGGATAATACCGACGTTGAAAAAGTGATGGGGAAAGAAGGAATTGACATGGTTAATCAGAATGGAGAAAGATTAATTGAAGTATGTCTAACAGAGGGCATGGTCATTGGAGGCACAATATTCCCACACAAAGAGATACATAAAACAACGTGGATATCTCCAGATGATAGAACTAGAAACCAGATAGACCATTTTTGTATTAGAAAGCAATACAGAACATCTCTCATGGATGTAAGGGCTTATAGGGGTGCAGATGTCAACAGTGATCACAACCTGTGCATAGGGAAAATAAAACTAAAATTGAAAAGTCAATACAAGAAATCAGTGCACAGAAAGATAAAAAGCCACAGCCTACAAGAAGAAAATAATAACATTAATTTCAATCAGGAACTTGCCAATCCTTCCAAAACACCCAATGAAGTTGAGGAGATAGGTATAGATGAGTTATGGAATTCTTACAGCACAGCCATAATCACAGCAGCAAAAGTAAGCGCTGGACTGGAAAAACCAAATAGAAAAGCATGGATATCAGATATATATATATATATATATATATATATATATATATATATATATATATATATATACCTGATGTTAGGAGATAATACCACCAAAAAAAGAAACCTCTAAAAATAAATGGATGACAGACGACATCTTAGGACTGATGGACAAGAGGAGGAGGAGGAGTAAAAATAACGAGGAAAAATATAGCAAGATAAATAAAGAAATAAGACGCAAATGCAGAGAAGCAAAAGAAGTGTGGTTAAATGAACAGTGCAGACAGATAGAGGACTCTCATATTAAAGACAGCAAAAACATGCACAAACGAATTAATGAACTCACAGGCAGGAAAACAAAATATACCACAGGATGCCCGAAATCGAAAGAAGGTAAAATGTTAATGGGAAAAGAAGACATTGTGGACAGGTGGACAGAGTATATCGGTGAGCTATACGGAGGAGAAAGACCAGAATTAACACCAGATACTGAAAACTTGTGAGGGACCACCAATACTTGAAGATGAAATCATAGACGCCATCAAACACATGAAGAAAGGAAAAACGACTGGGCCTGATAATATAACAATAGAAGAAATAGAGGCACTAGAGGAGACAGGAGTAAAAATAATAACCAAGTTACTGAATGACATTTACAACAGTGGTTATATTCCCAGTGACCTGATTAAATCCACGTATATAGCACTACCAAAGAAACCAGGTGCAAAGGAATGTGACGACCACCGGACTATCAGCCTCTCATGTCACATAACGAAGCTACTTCTGAGAATAATTATGAGAAGAACAAGGAAAAAGATAAAAATGGAAATAGCAGATGAACAGTTTGTATTTGTTGAAGGAAAGGAACACACAATGCCATTTATGCTTTACGAACACTAACAGAAAGAGCTTTAGAAGTACATAAAGATCTCTACTTATGCTTCATTGATTACACCAAGGCATTTGACAAGGTGAAACATAATGAAATTATTAAAATGCTTGAAGACATCAATATAGATGACAAAGACCTGAGGATTGTAAAACATCTATACTGGCAGCAAAAAGCAGCAGTTCGAGTTGAAAATAGGATTTGAAAATATCAACCTATAAAACAAGGGGTATGACAAGGATGTATACTATCTCTAGACCTTTTTTCTCTGTATAGCGAGAATATTCTAAGAACAATCATCACAGAACCAGGCATAAAAATTGGAGGATACAATATTAACAACATTAGGTATGCTGACGACACAGTGCTGATAGCTGAGAACCAACAAGACCTGCAAAATCTCTTGGATAAAGTCGCTAAAGAAAGTGAACAGAAAGGCTATGGTTATATCTAAGAAACAGAATCCACCAGCATGCAGTATAAAATTAAACGGAACTATTCTAAAGCAGATGCAGAAATCCAAATACCTTGGAACAGTAATAACTTCAGATGGGAAATGCAGAACAGAAATTAAGAACAGAATAGGCAAAGCAAAGACTGCATTTCAGAGAATGAGAAACATATTAGCTAACACATCTTTATCAGTGAATGTTAGAAAACGAGTCCTAAAATGATATATTGAACCTATCTTGTTATATGGAAGTGAATCATGGACAATATGCAAGTCTGCACAAAAATCATTGGAAGCAGCAGAAATGTGGTTTATTAGAAGAATGTTACGAATCCCCTGGACAGCAAAAATAACTAATGAAGAATGTATGAGAAGAGCTGGAGAGACAAAAACCTTGTCAAAAAGATAAGAGAGAGACAATGTACTTTTATAGGACATGCAATGAGAAGAGGGGGCATTGAAAATATAACAACAGGAAAAATAGAAGGAAGAAGATCAAGAGGAAGACCAAGAGAAATAATACTGGATGGTCTGACGGGATGGTGTGAGAGGAGATCACCAACTGAACTGATGGCCTACATGAAGGATCGTGTACTCTGAAGAAGCATAATAGCCAACGCCAGTCGGCACGGCACATGATTATGATGCTAGGTTGGGATCTCTTGGCCCTCATAAGCTACGCCTACACTCTCATAAAACAAATATTTGTGCATATACACTCATTAACATAAGCAGCCACTGCTGCTACGAAATCCATCCCTTATAATCACATGCCTCATCACCATCACGTGCCAGTACATGAACAATATATGCAGCCCTGCTGCTACGAATCCATTCCTTATAAACACACGCCCCGTCACTATCACGTGCTTCGTTGCAATGAAATAATATTGCACAATTCAGGTGTGCTAATGCACTGAAATAAAATCACACCATCTCCCCACTTCCACAATTCCTTGTGTTGATCACCTCATTGAGTGCAGCTGCTGCGGCCAGGTTATGAAATTCCAGAACACCGCCTGAAATACATACATATCTACCAGCCATGAGGATGAAGTCCTTGGTGGAACTAGATATGCGCCCATCCAGCATGTGATGATAACCATGCATCTGACAAAATTTCTCCTCTTACTACGAGGAAGACACAATTCACAACACATATAAATTATAAACTTTCATCACACAATATGCATCGACAATATGATCGGCTGGACTGAGTGCGTCATACAAAACTCAGCCACCATTGACTCTCATCATAATGAATAATCATTCCCCTTTGTATCCGACTGTTATATTGTCCCGTCGTCGCATTTGTCATGTGGCGAGCCGCGCAAGGCAGACTTGCTCCAACCACTGAGCGCGCGACTCGTCCACACTTCACCTGATCTGTCTGTTTACATAGTTTCTCGCTAAATGTTTACAGGAATGTCCTTTGGACAATAGAGTTGTTGCCCTTTGCAACGGTCATACATATTTCAAGTCTTTGGTGTTCTTATTAGTTTTTTGTTGGAGAGTGTAGGAATTAGTAACTTTAGGCCACTTAACACAAGATGAGATCCGCAGAGTAAACGGGTCAAGATGACACTCACAGAGTAAACGAGTCAAATGTCTCAGTTTTAGTAATTAGTCGTTTGTAAGTTACTCGGATAACATTTATGTATATCATTCTTCTCATAATTCTTCTTCCTCCTCCTCTTCTTCTTCTTCCTCTTCTTCTTCTTCTTCTTCAGTCTCCCTGGAACTGCGAGCTGGTATTCTTTGCAGCTATTGCGGTGAGATTGTTGAGGCACACCTTATGGCAGCTATCTTTTGTAGTGCCTGAATGGGCTAAAAAAAGGTGGATGTGCAGTGCTTCTTCAGCACACTCCGCCATAGAGATTTTGGCGACCCCCTAGTCAAGCTAGGTCTGTTACTGTGGGGTACTAACGAAGAGGTGATACAGGGTCTTGATCATCTATGGTTCTCCAACACCGATGCTCGCATGTCAATTATGAGTTGCTGATTCTAAATGGGACAGTTTCTGCACCCCTGGTTTCTTCCTCGACAACTTCAGTTTAACACCATCACTGAAACTGCCGTCTACGCATAAACTGACTTACAAATTGCTCTTCAACTGGGATATTCTTTTTTTTTAATAGCTCGAACAAGTAACTCTGACAAAACAGTATGCGTTTTAAAATGATGTCTCAACGAAATCTTCACAATGTAGCATAAGAACATTTAAGTCGGACCTTCTCTAAACTGTAAGTCGCGTCTGTAAAATTTTCACAATCCATTGTAGTAATGTTCTTAAGATTCTGCTGGACACAACTTCAACCACATGCAAGGACTAACATTAACGCCTGCATCTGAATTGATCTCAGTTGGCTGAATTGAGTTCACTTATTCCATCATATCAACAACAATAGATACTACTTCACAACATTGACGAGATAATCATAGAAAAATTCCTAAAAACGTCTTGAAACAAATGTAGCAGAACGTTGGGAGGGCTTGTCTCCGTCCTCACATACCTTTCAGTGTTGAAGGAAGAAACAGATGTCCTGATATGGCTCTGTGATTTGTTTCATACAATGGGGTATTTTAGGTTTTTGTAACATTCCTTCATTTCTTGCTGGGTGGATGCTTACTCTGTTTTCTACAATTCTTAGTGTGAATGCTTTCTGTGGAATACTGTCTGGTGGTAATTCATCTAACGTAGCTAAATCAATTCACTTGCTGTTTTTGGATATAGTAAAGTATACCAGTATACGGGAGGCTATCGTGTTTGGGGGAAAATAGCCCCTTTGTTTGCAGATAATTCTGTACTTCAGAGGTCAAGTTTTCAGAAGCTTCAAGAATGATCACGAGACTTGCGGCTTGAGTTTTTGGGCTGCGTGAGTGAGTGTTCATCTGACTGTGCTCTGGAGTGTTTGTGTATAGTTGGCTGTGGTGATCATGCAGTCTGGTTGTGTATAGTTTGCTGTGGTCACCATGCAGTCTTGTTGTGTATAGTTGACTGTGGTCATCATGCAGTCTTGTTGTGTATAGTTGGCAGTGGTCATCATGCAGTCTTTTTGTGTATAGTTTGCTGTGGTCATCATACAGTCTGGTTGTGTATAGGTGGCTGTGGTCATCATGCAGTCTTGTTGTGTATAGTTGACTAAGGTGATCATGCAGTCTTGTTGTGTATAGTTGACTGTGGTCATCATGCAGTCGTGTTGTGAATAGTTGGCTGTGGTTACCATGCAGTCTGGCTCTGTATATTTGGCTGTGGTCAAGATGCAGTCTATTTGTGTATAGTTGGCAGTGGTCATTATGCAGTATGTTTGTGTATAGTTGGCTGTGGTCATCGTGCAGTTTTGTTGTGTATACTTTACTGTGGTCTGGAGTGTTTGTGTATAGTTGGCTGTGACCATCATGCAATCTGGTTGTGTATAGTTGACTGTGATCATCATGCAGTCTTATTGTGTATACTGTACTGTGGTCTGGAGTGTTTGTGTATAGTTGGCTGTGGTCATCATGCAATCTGGTTGTGTATAGTTGGATGTGGTCATCTTGCAGTCTGCCTTTGTATAGTTGGCTGTGGTCAAAATGCAACCTATTTGTGTATAGTTGGCAGTGGTCATCATGCAGTCTGATTGTGTATAGTCGGCTGTGATCATCATGCAGTCTTGTTGTGTATAGTTGGCTGTGGTCATCATTTAGTCTATTTGTGTATAGTTAGCTGTGGTCATCATGCAGTTCTCTTGTGTATAGTTTACTGTGGTCTGGAGTGATTATATATAGTTGGCTTTAGTCATGATGCAGTCTGATTGTGTATAGGTGGCTGTGGTCATCATGCAGTCTTGTTGTGTATACTTTACTGTGGTCATCATGCAGTTTGTTGTGTATAGTTGGCTGTGGTCATCATACAGTCTGGTTGTGTATAGTTGGCTGTGGTCATCATAAGTCTGGTTGTGTATAGTTGGCTGTGGTCATCATGCAGTCTATTTATGTATAGTTGCCTGTGTTCATTATGCAGTTTTGTTGTGTATACTTTACTGAGGTCTGGAGTGTTTGTGTATCGTAGGCTGTGGTGATGATGCAATCTTGTTGTGTATAGCTGACTGTGGTCATCATGCAGTCTTGTTGTGTATAGTTGACCTTGGTATTTATACAGTCTATTTGCCTATAGTTTGCTGTGGTCATCATGCAGTCTTGTTGTGTATACTTTACTGTGGTCTGGAGTGTTCATGTATAGTTGGCTGCGGTCATCATGCAGACTGGTTGTGTATAGTTGTCTGTGGTCATCATACAGTCTATTTGTGTATAGTTGGCTGTGGTCATCATGCAGTCTTGTTATGTATAGTTGGCTGTGGTCATCATGCAGTCTGCCTCTGGATAGTTGGCTGTGGTCAAAATGCAACCTATTTGTGTATAGTTGGAAGTGGTCATCATGCAGTCTGATTGTATATAGTTGGCTGTGGTCAAGATGCAGTCTGATTGTATATAGTTGGCTGTGATCATCATTTAGTCTATTTGTGTATAGTTGGCTGATGTCATGATGCAGTCCTGTTGTGTATACTTTACTGTGGTCTGGAGTGTTCATCAAGCAGTCTGGTTGTGGATAGTTGGCTGTGGTCAAGATGCAATCTGGTTGTGTATTGTAGGCTGTGGTCATCATGCAGTTTTATTGTGTATAATTGGCTGTGGTCAAGATGCAGTCTGATTGTGTATAATTGGCTGTAGTCAAAATGCAGTCTGGTTGGTAGAACTGTCTCGCCGGTATTGTAATTTGGTACTCTAGTTTGGTCTGTATGTGAGATTGCAATATGGCAAGGCAACCTGCCGGCATATCATTGTTCTGTGTGAATTATTTTGTTTTCCATTTCATCCATCCCACCGATTAAATGTCTTATCGAACGTTTAAGCCAAGCTTGCCAAATTGATGTAGTGTGTTTTTGTGCCAGCGTATGGTTGGTGTAGGACTTGGGCTGTGTTTGAGAGTTGAAGAATGTGGTTATCTACTTCAGATGGAGAATTCAAAGATGTTCAAAATAAGTTTATCAAATTCATGACCAGTTTGCTGCAATTAATAGCAACACAGACATCACATGAGTTGGTGGTTTATACTTTGAAGATACTATTATAGTTGTACTGCCCTGACAGTGTCGTTTCTTATCTTATCTCCTTTTGTTACGTTTTGTATTTTTCTTAAACATCTTATTTGTTTTTTTATGTTTTTCCTTTCGTTTTTGCCTGTTAGTGTCCATGCTTAATCTGACAGCATAGAGCTAGGAGGAAAATTGTTTTGTACAGCGCTCTTTTTGTTTCATTTGTGATGTATTCGGGCAATTATCATAACGAAACCACCGAAACATATTAAAAGTATTTTTTAATCTATTTGATTGTGAAAATGTCGATATCTGTAGCTGCATTTCAGTTACCCCTTCATCTCGACATCGATAAGATAACGATAATGATAACAACAACCAATCTGATTTATTTAGGATCATCATGGCGTTAAAATTGGACATCTGGAGGTCATAATACCCATACAGCCACAACACGATATTTGACAGTTTTTAAGGCATCATCTTTGGTTTCTATAGCTGCAATCAATATTTATGGTCATGAGACTTCAAGAGTACGACAAATGCTATAACATCGTTGACAGCTATGTTCTTGGCATAAAAATCAGTACTGTTCATTCGTTGCGTGGTCATGAAGACAAATCTCTCATTCCATGTCCTGATACTACGTTTTAGAGAGACTATCTTCTCACTTCTTATATATCTCCTATCCTTCTCGTGTTAAACGTCACATAGGGCTCATAAGGTAGTTCGTCAATTTTCTTGTTTTCGGCGAGCTTTTCAACCTCATCAAGGGATTTTATGCCTATTAATTTGGCTTCTCTTAACAATGTCCTCTTTAGACTTTCACGTCGTCGGCCTCGTTTTCTTCGGCCTATTGTGTTCCACTTGATAGCTTGTTTTGAGATTCTCTGATAGTTTCTTCTCATCACGTGACAAACACACGTCCATCTCCTTTTCCTAATCACCCATGAGACTGATTGTTGTTAGCTCATCTGTCTGATCTCTGCATTGTTCTTGAATTCGTTCCACTTGATGCAGAGTATTTTCCTTAGGCATTTGTTTTCAAAAGAGTCTAATTTCTTTTCTATTTCTTTAGTTGTTTTCCAGCTTTCGCATGCATAAATGAGGGTGGATATTATATCTGAATTGAATAGTCTTAACTTGTTTTTTGTGCTTATAACTTTTGAATTCCATATGTTCTCAAGATTCTTGAAGATCGATGCTGGTTTTTCAATTCTAATTCTAACTTCTTTTCTAGTGTCACCATCCTGGTCTATGTAGCTGCCAAGGTATATAAATTGATTGACTTCTGCAAGATTTTTTTTTCTTTACAATCTTTTTTTTTTTTTTTATCTTTTGCTTACGGATTTCTTCCACTCTGTAGCGTGATCTCTTGTCTTATTTTGTGTGTGTGTGGGGGGGGGGGGAAGGGGCTGTATGTTTTTCACCTAAACAAACTGAAGAAAGACACTCCTTCTCGTTGATAGGTTTGTAGACTATTTTATTTCTTTTTAGATTTGTTAGTCATTCATTTGCATGTCCTTTGCGGAAATTTGCCTCCCTTAACAGCTCTCATGTAGGCTCCTCGGTTGTAAGTAAGATGCCCTGTTGCTGATGCATCTATTTGCAGGTCATCAACGATGTCATGCAGCCATCTTCGCCTTGGTCTTCCTCTCTTTCTTTTTCAAATTATTTTTCCAACATGGTTTTCTCTAAATTCTCATGTCGTTTAATGTGTCCAAAACGTTACGTTTTCTCTGTTTAATCCTCTTCACTAACCAACCTTCTTCAATATTCTTGTAGTATGGATGTATTTTTAATTTTTTGTGTCCACGATATTTGAAGAACTCTTCTGTAGCATTTACATTCAAAGGCATTTATGTGTTTCTCAGCTGTTTTGTTAAGTGTCCAGGTCTCACAGGCATATGTTGTGATGGGAGAGATGCATGCCCTTAAAAATCTAATTTTCGTAGTTCTATCTGCTCCCCTCCACAGCTTCTTTAGTTGTTTTACTTTTTAGAGTGCGATGGATGTCCTCCTTTTAATTTCCCTTAATGTGTCTCCGTTATTAGTTAGTAATGATCCAAGATATTCATAACTCTCCACGTCTTTCAATTTTTCCTCATTGATGTATATTTCAGCTGCCTTATTTGTTTTGTCTGTTGTCATCAGTTTAGTTTTCTTCGCATTAAGTTAGAGGTTTTGCACTTCACTAGTCTTACCAAAGAATAGCATTGAGAAGAACAACAGAAACGATGTTGTGCATTTCAGTCTTATTTTTTTCACAATCATGACAATCCATATTATAAGTAGAATGTTAAAAAAAACACCTGAGGTCTTAGTTTAGATGCAGTTTTAGAAGAATCTGCTGAGAAAAAAAAAGAGAGAAAAGTTTCCTTCAGATGAACCTTTACAAGAAGGAAAAGCGATAAGTAACTGTTCATATAAATATTTTCATTTGTGATTATTACATAGTCTAGTTGTTTCAGTTGTAATATCATTGGCTTCTATTTAAGCCAATACGTTATTTATATAAAACATTATTTTAGTAGAGTAAATTTCTGATATATCCGACTGTTAGACTTTCTGTCTGTGACCGCGACAGACTTTGCTGTCGCTGGAAGCAGAAACTATTAGGAAGATCAGATCTGTAATGTCAACTGAAAAAAGAATGAAACAAAAAGTATTAATGTACCAAAACGGCACACACGAATAGCGAAGAATTATCAATACGACACGCAGGGTACCTACATCACCCAAAGTCATCTATCTTAGTTATCTAGCCCATCTAGCCACTAAACTCATCAAATCCTTATCTGCACTGTTTAATACGTAGAGATTACACTCATTATATCGATAGAAACAAAATGTGTTTTTTTGTTTTTTTTTTGCTGTTATCTCATACTATACGTATTTTTACAAATTAACGAATAGTTGATGATATTAAATGTTTGATATTAAAAGTTAAGATAATGGTATATCTGAAGTTAAGATAACAGTATATCTGAAGTTAAGATAACTGTTTTATATTTTCAGTTGTAAAATCACACCAAAGGTCTCTAGTGGAGATAACTTTACACAAAAAAGCTCATATCATTTTTTATATATAGAAAACAAAAATGATAATGTGTGTGTGTGTTTGTGTGTGATATCACGTGACCATATGATTTAATCAGTGGAGGAGATATATCTGTCGATGATATCAGAGACATATATAAAGAGCTCATCTTTTTTACATCTTTTAGGTTTTTATAATCCTGCCTTGTTACAGCTTCCACCTGCCAGACGTAATACGTGCTCGATCACATTCTGTTTGAAGGTTTGTATTTTGTACTTGTAATTATTCCTAATAATGGATCTAGGCTGCTAAAAAAAGGGTAACCAGAAATTATGCACAAACCACAGAACTGTTGCCATGATTAGTCATGCCAGTAAAATTCTGTTAAAAATCATAATGGGTAGACTTCGTAAGAAAATAGAAGAAGAAGTTAATATGGTCCATGCTGGTTTCAGGCAAGGAAGAGAATCAAGAGATCATATATTCAGTATAAAATTAATAACAGAGTACTTATTTATCATGATAATTCTTGGGTCTCCATGTCAATCTTTGCTAGTGCTGAGGATGCCCTCATATTATTACTTCCATACAACCTCGTAGTTACAGTAACCAGTATGGACGTCATAATGATCATCTTCAGTGCTAACACTGGATATAACACACGCCTTTCATAACACAGACTCAGTGTGAAAAATGTGATATACCGCCACCGTGAAAACCATAATACTACCATCATACTCTCAATGAATTTTCTTCCACTGACTGACATATCTCTCCCTCAAGTCCTCAATTATCCATGAAGATTCTGGGGTCTCCATCTCTCTATTCCAATCTTTACTAGTGTTGAGGATGCCCTCATATTGTTACTCCCAATACAACCTTGTCGATTAAGCTAACTAATATGGCAAAACTCAAGTATTCCACTCTAGTGTATCTATTTTACGTCAGAGTCTGTCTCAATATCTCAAAAACTGGAGGCATGTAATTCGTCATCAAAAATTACCTGGCTAATACCTGATATAACACTGACATTCACATTGTTAGGGCAATACAATAGTAGTAATAAAAAAAAATTTCATTATCAATGTGAACCATATTAGTCTCGTATCTTGGCAAGAACACAAATATCGGTGGTAAAGAAATATGTATTATACATTTATCTACATCTATTTGAAACCCTTGTATCAAAAAATATAGCAACCTCTTTATTGTGCTTCTTTCAACCTATTAGCATTTATAAGATGGAAAGATAATGAACCCTTATGGTAATAAAAATAAAGCATACATCATCTCTTGGTTCTTCACATCAGTAAAAAAAATATGTAATGATCATTCTACTCCTTCGCTCGTTCTCTGTTATAGCTTTATTTCGGAATTTACTTTGATCAGTACATTTCTCATTTTTTTTAAAATCGGCCATAGCTCTGAATACCTCAAATCATTTCACATCCGATCTATGGTAGCTATGATGAATTTTTCCCTCATTTGTATATTTACTATTGCGGATTCTTTATAAAATTTTGACAAAGTCTGTTGAGTTGTAATTTCTGACATACCCAAATACACAAATCTTTTGTGTCATTTTCTCTAACATCATCTCTGAAAAATCTCTGTATTATTCTTACTCTATGAAATAAACAGTGAAATAATCAATAATTTCTAGTGAAAAGATGTACTAAGAAAGCAGTATAAATAAAAATATATATCTCTCTCTCTGAACCTTAAGTGCCCAGGGCACATGGGGCTTCCGCAAGGGTTTTCCACAAATGCCTGTCCTTCGCCTTTTTTTCTGCTCTTGCCCAGGTGAGCCCTCTATTGCTCAACATCCTTTCTGTTGTTCTTCTCCATGTCTCTTTTGGTCTACCCTTACTTCTGCTCCCCTGTGGTGTCCATCTTAGTGCTATTTTTGGTAGTGAGTTGTCAATCATTCGGAGCACATGTCCCAACCATCGCCAGCGTCTTTCCTCAATAATTGTTGTCAGTGGTTTCATCTGCATTTCTGCTAATAAAATGTTATTTCTTATGGTGTTTGGCCAAAATATTTGTTTAATTCTTCGTAAACATTTAGTCTGGAAAGAATTCAACTTGTTTTCTATTGTTCTGGTGATTTTCCAGCATTCACTTCCATAGAGTAGTACACTTAGAACATTACTCTTAAATATCCTGATTTTCATATTTATGCTTAGTTTTTTTGAGTTCCATATATTCTGCAGCATTGCAAAAGCCTGGTTTGCTCTAGTAAGTCTGCTGTTGATGTCCTCTGTGCTGTCTCCATTTTCTACTACTCTGCTGCCAAGGTATACACATTCGCTGACCTCCTCCACTAACTTGTTATCTACTCTGAGCACATTTCTGTTGTTCACATTTTGCTTCATTAACTTTGTCTTTCCTACGTTGATCTTTAGTCCTATGTTGTTTGCATTCTAAGTTGGCTTGTTTATTTTATCTTGCATATCTTTGTGGCTGCTTAATAATAGACAAATGTCGTCCGCAAAGTCAAGGTCCTCCAGCACTGTGTCAAGAGTCCATTGTAATCCTCTGCGTTTGTCTGATGTTGCCTCCTTCATTAACCAGTCTACTGCCAAGATAAATAATGTTGGTAATAGTACACATCCCTGTTTTACTCCTGTTTGTACCCTAAAGCTGCTGGAGGTATGTTCTCCACAGATAACTTTGCACTGAAAACCCTCGTATAGGGCTTTGATTACATTAACTATTTTATGGGGGAGGCCATGCCATCTTAGGATTTTCCACAGTGCATCTCTGTTGACAGTGTGAAAGGCTTTCTCAAAATCTAAAAAATATATACATACACTGTAATTACAATAACAATCTAACTAATACATAACTGTCTCTTGTTCTTGGCCGAATACACTGTCCCTCCGTCGGTGATGTTGTCGTTCTTTGCGAATGTCTAATTAATGTTCTCTGTATATCAGGTGTTTGGCCAAAAGAATGGAAAAGAACTGTATTCATACCACTGCCAAAAAAGGGTAACCTGAAATTATGCACCAACTACAGAACTGTTGCCCTGATTAGTCATGCCAGTAAAATTCTGTTAAAAATCATAGTGGGTAGACTTCGAAACCTTTGAATGTAAATGCTACAGAAGAGTTCTCCAAATATCGTGGACACAAAAAAGAACAAATATATCTATACTACAAGAGCTTAATATTGAAGAAGGCTGGCTAGTGAAGAGGATTAAAGAGAGAAAACTTAAATATTTTGGACACATTAAACGTCATGATAATTTAGAGAAGACGGTATTGGAAGGATACATAATGGGAAAAAGAAAAAGAGGAAGACCAAGACGAAGATGGCTGCAAGACATCGTTGACGATCTGGAAATGGATGCAACAGCAGCAGGCCATCTTGCTCACAACCGAGAGGCCTACAGGAGTGCTGTTTTGGAGGCAAAGTTCCGCAAGGGACATTCAAATGAATGAATGAATGAATGTATATCACCATTATTAAAGAAACAATTGTTCTTTGCCTAAATCACATCAGTTCATTCTAGCACGTGATCGCCTGTACTTGGCCTTGTCCTATCCTCGTTGATTTCCTTGTTAATATTGATAATGTCCGAGTTCTGAATACCGCCACTGTTAGAAAGATCAAATGTTCTTTGTCTGTCTAAATCATAGAAAGTTAGGTTATAGCATCAGAACGTGACTGCTAGTAGTTAACACTCCGCATTGTGGCCGCTGACAAACCTTGGAAGTCTCCTCCCAAATGTCGAGAACAAGTCACCGGCGCCAGTATAACATTGAAGACTGTGAAATATATATTTCTGACTAAAGAATATGTTCTTTGATTAACATCTCACATGTTTCACAAAGCTTTACCATTTCACTAGATCAGAACAAGGCCGATGAAATGTTCCTCCATTATTTAATTCTGATTAATAAGATCAAGATGTATTGTCGACAACATCAATTAGATTGAATCACTTAGTAATTTTTTCACAATATCACATTCTATCATATTCTACATGTAGCATTTCTCAACTTCACAATATTCTACACTTGATACGAGAACATTTCCTAACTCAGTATTATATCAAATCTGCAACTCATGGTCAACTAGTTTCTCGTCTAAAATAACTTTACTCGAAGTTTCAAAAGTAGCAAATCTTCTTAATCACTTGAATCACTTGAAAATCATCTTCCATCTAACACTACTTTTGATTTTATATCGTCTCTGTCTTCTGATTTCTTCTGATGGTCTTCCTCGGCCATCTCTCTATCGCAGTGTACTAAGGAGTAAAGTCTACTTGCCTCTTCTCTGGACTTAGGTTCTATACTTAAATGACTTTCTGCATGCTATCATTCTATACTTCTCTTATTCTTATAAGTCTTTACTTCTCTTACTCACTGCATGTTATCTTTCTATACTTCTCTCATTTACTGCATGCTGTCATTCTATACCTGTCTCATTCTACACACACTAGTTACTTACAAAGGAGCATCATTCATGCACTCCGGATACATCCATAAGTGCTCCGATTTGCTCTGCAATATCACTTTCACCATACATTAAATACTGACACCCGTTCTTTGTTGGTTAACCATCTACCTTGAGCTCTTCAAGAATCTTTCATTTTTCGGCACCCCAAGTTTCACTCTCACTTCCTTCATTCTTGACAATGGCACCGATTCACAATTCTCAGTGTGACATCCTTTGTTCAACTAGCTTCTCTTATAGCATTGATGACGTCTGCTCGATCAACTTCCTGTCCTTCCTCCATGAAACTGAGCTGCTCTTTCATTTCCCATGACATATGCATGGTCTTGTGTGTAGTCTTTTGAGTAGAGCCAGCTCAGAGCTTTTGTCACAGCCATGTTTTGTGTGTAGTCCTGTGAATTGAACCAGATCAGAGCTTTTGTCACACCCATGGCTAGCATGTAGTCCTGTGACTTGAACCAGCTCAGAGCTTTTGTCACCGCCATGGTTTGTGTGTAGTCTTTTGACTTGAGTCAGCTAATATTTTTTGTCACAGCCATTTCTTGTGTGTAGTCCTGTGACTTGAGCCAACTCAGAAAATGTGTCACAGTCATGGTTTGTGTGTAGTCATGTGACTTGAGTCAGCTAAGAGCTTTTGTCACAGCCATGGTTTGTGTGTAGTCCTGTGACTTGAGCCAGCTCAGAGAATTTGTCACAGCCATGGTTTCCATTGTGAGGCCGCTTGTTGTAGGAAAAGCATCGCTGACTTGTTTCTCTGTTCTGTCACTTGAGTTGACCTGTTGTCCCCTGTTTCTCTGTGCTGTCACTTGAGTTGACATATTGTCCCCTGTTTCTCTGTTCTGTCACTTGAGTTGACCTGTTGTCCCCTGTTTCTCTGTACTGTCACTTGAGTTGACCTATTGTCCCCTGTTCCTCTGTTCTGTCACTTGATTTGACCTGTTGTCCGGTGTTTCTCTGTTCTGTCACTTGAGTTGACCTGTTGTCCCGTGTTTCTCTGTTCTGTCACTTGAGTTGACCTGTTGTCCCGTGTTTCTCTGTTCTGTCACTTGAGTTGACCTGTTGTCCCGTGTTTCTCTGTTCTGTCACTTGAGTTGACCTGTTGTCCCGTGTTTCTCTGTTCTGTCACTTGAGTTGACCTGTTGTCCCGTGTTTCTCTGTTCTGTCACTTGAGTTGACCTGTTGTCCCGTGTTTCTCTGTTCTGTCACTTGAGTTGACCTGTTGTCCCCTGTTTCTCTGTTCTGTCACTTGAGTTGACTGTAAAGTCACGGGCACACCTCTTGCCTCGAACTACCGATCCATGTGGATAAATAACACTATCGCCATCTGCAGTGTTTTCACTCATTAGTGCTAAGACTTCAGCATCTACTACAGCAGGAATATGTTCTTTTGCATCTTCTGTGAGATGTAGTATGAACAAAAGAGCCATTATGATGTTTGATGACAATCACTGAGAAGACCAACCCCTGATACCAAACTGATGTTTCTGTGATATACTCTTAGAAACACATGACATCCCAGGTACACAACTCTTCCACTAGACAACAACAGTACAACTGGACTAGATTTGGCAAGCATCCAACGTGACAACATAATAACAGAATGAAGTGATAACCAATAGTGTAGTTTAACACATAAAGACATAAGTTTATTTGATGATAGGATGATGAATCATGAGGGTGGAAAAAAGTGCTGCCCACATGGCAGGGCTGACAAAGAGAGAAAAACAAAAACTCAACTCCCTAGCAAGAACTTGTTTGCCATATGGGAGAGAGCCTAAGACATAGAGTGAAAAGAAACAATCACTACCTAATGGCCCATACTTACGGTTGTGTGAAAAATCAAAGTCAACCGAACTCACAACACATCACTGAATCTCCTCAATTAAAAATCTAACCACCAGCAAGGTGTTCAAAAACAACCGACGACAGAATAACATAATGGCTGTCTGAGCAACTGTCCTAAAAAGAACAAAAACTGGCAATTAACATTCTACATCTACAAAAGCCAAGTCAAAATTACTGCAAGACACACACACACACAAACAAACAACTACCAGTCTACATTCAAACTGTTCTATGTCTTAACATGATCAGCTACTGCCGAATTCTGCCCGAAATTTGGTTTTTACAAGCGTAACATTTTCTAAAAATCCTTAGTGAATTTTATAACTCGTGAAATCCAATCGTCCGTGAGAAAATAATTGTTTTATGACTTTCAGCTAACACTAAAATCATAGATCACGTGCGACTGTACAGCTCCCAGTCGTAGCACTGGATAACCCCAGCTTTGACACCTGAGTTTCCTTAGATTTCTCCCTTCTTTTTCTTAAAAAAAAAAGGGGTTAAGAAGTGAGAAGGTTTCTAACAAGGGGAGGCACTTTGGTTTACTTAATTTAAAGCAACTATCCCCCTTTGCCCATATCTAAGCTTTCATATGACAAATACTATTACACATCCCAGCAATTTGTGCTGCACGCACTGACATTATAGTTATTTGTGTCAAATATGATTAATGGAATTTAGGCGGCTACCGCACAACTAACTAAAGTCAAAGCCATAAGAATTTAGATCGATAAAGAAACTACATGTTTATCACATACTACATAAACAGCTATAAAGATAACGACCAAATGAAACAACATTCTCACTCGAGAACATCCCAGCCTAATACAATCACATTTTTTCCAGTTTTCTGTTTTGGTTCCGTGTGCAACTGCCTTGAAGTTTGTTACTGCTTCGTTCATTCTCAGTTTCAGATCATTCACGTGTGGTTCATGCAGGTTGTTGTACTTCCTTGCTTTGTGTCAGGCTTTTACTGTCTGTCATTTTTGCATCCAAGCCCTTTCTACCTCGCCATTTCACCAAAGGGCTTGTTACCGACTTCTCTGTTTTGTCTGATTTTGTTGAATATACCTTGGTCTGCTGTGTCCAGTTTGAGGTACGTCAGTTTTGCTTCATGATGGTGCCATTAACTAGAACAATGCAACGATAGTGGTGTCCTATCATGATGTCCTAGGATATCCTAAATGTGATGCGAAAGTTGAAGATGTAAAATCCACAACAAATAGATTGCCTTCGTCGACCTACCATCCTGGTTGTTCTGTTCACATTGTCTTCGTCGACCTACCATCCTGGTTGTTCTGTTCACATTGTCTTCGTCGACCTACCATCCTGGTTGTTCTGTTCACACTGTCTTTGTTGACCTATCATCCTGGTTATTCTGCTCACACTGTCTTTGTTGACCTATCATCCTGGTTGTTCTGCACACACTGTCTTTGTTGACCTATCATCCTGGTTGTTCTGCTCACACGGTCTTTGTTGACGTACCATCCTGGTTGTTCTGCTTACATTGTCTTTGTTGACCTACCATCAAGGTTGTTCTGCACACACTGTCTTTGTTGACCTATCATCCTGGTTGTTCTGCTCACACGGTCTTTGTTGACGTACCATCCTGGTTGTTCTGCTTACATTGTCTTTGTTGACCTACCATCAAGGTTGTTCTGCACACACTGTCTTTGTTGACCTACCATTCTGATTGTTCTGCACACATGTCTTTGTTGACCTACCATCCTGGTTGTTCTGCTCACATTGTATTTGTTGACCTACTACCCTGGTTGTACTGAACACACTGTCTTTGTTGACCTACCATCCTGGTTGTACTGCACACACTGTCTTTGTTGACCTACCATCCTGGTTGCTCTGCTCACACTGTCTTTTTTGACCTACTATCCTGGTTGTTCTGCTCACACTGTCTTTGTTGACCTACTACCCTGGTTGTTCTGCTCACACTGTCTTTGTTGACCTACTACCCTGGTTGTTCTGCTCACATCGTCTTTGTTGACCTACTACTCTGGTTGTTCTGCTCACGTTGTCTTTGTTGACCTACCATCCTGGTTGTTCTGCTCACACTGTCTTTGTTGACCTATCATCTTGGTTGTTCTGCACACACTGTTTTTGTTCACCTACCATTCTGATTGTTTTGCACACACGTCTTTGTTGACCTATTATCCTGGTTGTTCTGCTCACACTGTCTTTGTTGACCTACTACCCTGGTTGTTCTGAACACACTGTCTTTGTTGACCTACCATCCTGGTTGTTCTGCACACTGTATTTGTTGAACTATCATCCTGGTTGTTCTGCTCACACTGTATTTGTTGAACTATCATCCTGGTTGTTCTGCTCACACTGTCTTTGTTGACCTACCATCCTGGTTGTTCTGCTCACACTGTCTTTGTTGACCTACTACCCTGGTTGTTCTGCAAACACTGTCTTTGTTGACCTACCATCCTGGTTGTTCTGCTCACATTGTATTTGTTGACCTACTACCCTGGTTGTACTGAACACACTGTCTTTGTTGACCTACCATCCTGGTTGTACTGCACACACTGTCTTTGTTGACCTACCATCCTGGTTGCTCTGCTCACACTGTCTTTTTTGACCTACTATCCTGGTTGTTCTGCTCACACTGTCTTTGTTGACCTACTACCCTGGTTGTTCTGCTCACACTGTCTTTGTTGACCTACTATCCTGGTTGTTCTGCTCACATCGTCTTTGTTGACCTACTACTCTGGTTGTTCTGCTCACGTTGTCTTTGTTGACCTACCATCCTGGTTGTTCTGCTCACACTGTCTTTGTTGACCTATCATCTTGGTTGTTCTGCACACACTGTTTTTGTTCACCTACCATTCTGATTGTTTTGCACACACGTCTTTGTTGACCTATTATCCTGGTTGTTCTGCTCACACTGTCTTTGTTGACCTACTACCCTGGTTGTTCTGAACACACTGTCTTTGTTGACCTACCATCCTGGTTGTTCTGCTCAAACACTGTCTTTGTTGACCTACCATCCTGGTTGTTCTGCTCACACTGTATTTGTTGAACTATCATCCTGGTTGTTCTGCTCACACTGTCTTTGTTGACCTACCATCCTGGTTGTTCTGCTCACACTGTCTTTGTTGACCTACTACCCTGGTTGTTCTGAACACACTGTCTTTGTTGACCTACCATCCTGGTTGTTCTGCTCACACCGTCTTTGTTGACCTACTACCCTGGTTGTTCTGAACACACCGTCTTTGTTGACCTACCATCCTGGTTGTTCTGCTCACGTTGTCTTTGTTGACCTATCATCCTGGTTGTTCTGCTCACGTTGTCTTTGTTGAACTATCATCCTGGTTGTTCTGCTCATTCTGTCTTTGTTGACCTACCATCCTGGTTGTTCTGAATACACTGTCTTTGTTGACCTACCATCCTGGTTGTTTTGCACACACTGTCTTTGTTGACCTATCATCCTGGTTGTTCTGCACACATTGTCTTTGTTGACCTACCATCCTGGTTGTTCTGTTCACATTGTCTTTGTTGACCTATCATCCTGGTTGTTCTGCACACACTGTCTTTGTTGACCTACCATCCTGGTTGTTCTGCACACATTGTCTTTGTTGACCTACCATCCTGGTTGTTCTGCTCACTTTCAATACTTCTGTTGCTCTTTGTATCATTTAATACATCTCTCAGTCTCCCACTTATCATTATACACAATGCTCTCTTTCTTTCTCTCTCTCTCTCTCTCTCTCTCTCTCTCTATCTCTCTCACTCACTACCAACTGCAACTCATGTAAAACTTACAAGTAATATTCGTTCTTATAACTTCAGACATTATCTGTTCGAGATTGACTATATGCCTCCTTAACATGTATTTGTGTATATGTGTATGTGTATACATGATGAATATGTGTAAGCATGTGTATGTATATGTGTGTATGTTTATATATGTGTATACATATATATTTATGTGTATGTATGCATGTGAATTATCTACGATTGTATATTACAGATACGTATATATATGGGTATATATATGCGGATGTATCATTCATTCATTCATTCATTCATTTGAATGTCACTTTCGGAACTTTGCCTCGTTAACAGCACTCCTGTAGCCCTCTCGGTTGTGAGCAAGATGGCCTGTTGTTGATGCATCGATCTGCAGATCATCAACAATGACTTGCAGCCATCTTCGCCTTGGTCTTCCACTCTTTCTTTTTCCCATTATGTACCCTTACAAGATGGTTTTCTTTAGATTATCATGACGTTTAATGTGTCCAGAATATTTAAGTTTTTTTTACTTTAATCCTTTTTACTAGCCAGCCTTCTTCAATATTAAGTTCTTGTAGTACGGATTTATTTTTTCTTTTTTTTTGTGTCCATGATATTTGAAGAACTCTTCTGTAGCATTTACATTCAGAGGCGTTTATGTGTTTCTCAGCTGTTTTGTTAAGTTTACAGGTGTCACAGGCATATGCTGCGATGGGAAAGATGCATGCATTTTAAGATCTTATTTTTGTAGTTTTGCCTGTTCCTATCCACAGATTCTTTAGTTGTTTTACTTTCTGAAGAGCGATAGATGTCATCATTTTAATTTCCCTCATTGCATCTCCATTATAAGTTAGCAGTGATCCAAGATATTCAAAACTCTCCACTTCTTCCAGTTTTTCGTCATTGATACATATTTCAGCTGCCTTGTTTGTTTTGTCAGTTGTCATCAATTTAGTTTTTTTTTCGCATTAAGATAGAGGTTTTGCTGTTAGCTGTTCTTACGGACTGACATAATTAGTCTTTCAATTCATTTTTGTGTTGTGGATAGTAACACTGTGTCATCAGCATATCTAATCTCTGGTACTTCATAACCTCTAATTGTTATGGCATCGTAATATTCTTTGTCTACATATTCTCTAACATTCCTCATTATATTTTCAGTATACAATTTAAATAAGTAAGGCGACAATATGCACCCGTGACGGACCTCTTGTTTTATGTCAAACCAAGTTGTTGTTTCACTATTTATTCTTAGTGCTGTTTGTTGATCTAGATACAGCAGTGATGTTAATTGTATCAAATGTGTTGGAAATCCCATTTTTCCATTATTTCCCAAAGTTTCTGATGTTGTACACAATCAAATGCCTTTGAGTAGTCTATAAAGGATAAATGTGACAGATAAAAGGGATGGCGACTGCAGTAAAACTGGTTTAAATAAATAAGGTAGACAGAGGTGTATGGTGCAGTTTTATAAAGTGAGTGAGGGAGTGAGTAAAGTGAGAAAAAAACGAATAGAAAGTATGAGAATGTATAAATGAAAAACAAACAACATCCGATATTTCGGTGTGAGCCTTATTCGAGGATACATACACAACGAGACAAAAACACGAAGAACTTATCTGAATGTGTCTTCCTCCAAGTAGAAAACAGAAATGTGTGTAGTAGAAGGGAGAAGGAAAGACCATGCTACCTCCAAAAAAAGATGCCCGATAGAGTCAATCGTAAAGAAGAGGTGGAGAGAGAGAAAGAGAGGAAGAGAACAAGTGGGAGAAAGGGGTGGGGGAAGGCAATAGAAACATGATGGCCGCTAGAGGAGAAGACGTCGGGGGGGGGGGGGGGAGAAGAGGGGACGCGGAGAGATAATGAATGAAGAACATAAACACCTGAAGGGAGAAAATGTGAAACTGGTGAATAGTACAAGACCCTAAAGACACCAATATGTTGGCAGAGAAGAAAATAGGGTGGTGGTAGGGAGGGGTAGCATAGAGAAAGAAAGTAGAGTTTAAAAAGAAAAAAAAAGAGAACAAAAAGAGAAAAAAAAGCATCTCAATGATATTTCTAAGAGGGCCTGGACACCTGTGGCTAAACATTTTTGCCTTAGCAACCACAGGGGTAAACAGGACACTTCTATTAGTGCGATCCGCTCTTGTTCTGCTGATGTACGATCTCGGAGGGTCCTAGAACAGCGCCTTATTTTCCAGACTGGCTGTCTCCACCCAGCTGGAATTAACAATGTCTTCAGTTTTCTGTAACTTCTTTATTTTTCCACTGCCCCTTTTTTTTCTCTTTTTTTCTCACCTCTTCTTTACGATTGGCTCTATCGGGCATCT
This sequence comes from Achatina immaculata, assembly GCA_009760885.1. Taxonomy (NCBI): domain Eukaryota; kingdom Metazoa; phylum Mollusca; class Gastropoda; order Stylommatophora; family Achatinidae; genus Lissachatina; species Lissachatina immaculata. Next base: position 11,338,529 of record CM019706.1, on the reverse strand, counting down.
TTTGTTGGAGGCAGCGTGGTCTTTCCCTCTCCACTACACACATTTCTGTTTTCTACTTGGAGGAAGACACATTCAGATAAGTTCTTCGTGTTTTTGTCTCATTGTGTATGTATCCTCGAATAAGGCTCACGCCGAAATATCGGATGTTGTATGTTTTTCATTTATACATTCTCATACTTTCTATTCGTTTTTTCTCACCTTACTCACTCCCTCCCTCACTTTGTAAAACTGCACCATACATCTCTATCTACCTTATTTATATAAAGGATAAATATAGATTCACATTAAACTTTCTGCATTTCTCTATTATTAATCTTATATTGAATATATGATCTCTTGATTCTTTTCCTTACCTGAAACCAGCTTGGACCATACTGACTTCTTCTATTTTCTTATGAAGTCTACCCATTATGATTTTTAACAGAATTTTACTGGCATGACTAATCAGAGCAACAGTTCTGTAGTTTGTGCATCATTTCAGGTTATCCTTTTTTGGCAGTGGTATGAATAAAGTTATTTTCCATTCTTTTGGCCAAATACCTGAATGCCATATCTTTTTACTTAGTGCGTGATAGATTGTTGCACATTCCTTTTCGCCTGCTTTAATAAATTCAGCTTTTATCTCATCACATCCTGGTGATTTACCATTTTTCAGATTCTTTATTGCCCATAAAACTTCTTCTATTGTCGGTTCGGGTTCTTTCTCCTCCAATAATAATTCACACTGTTGATTTCTGCTTTCACAGTCGGTTGTTTCATACATTCCTCTGCAATATTACTTCCATCTTTCTAGAATTTCCTCTGTCTCTTCAAGGCATTCCCCATCTCGTCATAAATTATATTTAGCTGAGGTGTGACATTTTTTGTAAATGTCTTCATTTCTTTAAACATTTCACTATCTCTTCCACACTTCTGATGTCCTTCTATTCTTTCACAACAATATTGTATGTATTGCTTTTTTTTTCCTTTTCTTATGTTTCTTCGTACTTCTTTTGTTAAAGATTTACATTTCTCTTTGTTGTTGTTTGTCACTTTTCATTGCGTCTTCATTTCTCTACGTTGTTTTAACAGTTCTAGTGTCCCTGCTGTAATCCATCTATTCTTTTGTGTTTTCTTTACTGGAACCATGTCTTTAGCTGTTGTTATTAAGATATCTCTGGACTGCATAGCCAATTCATCTGGTGTCATCTCCTGTACAGCCATCAGGATTTCGAAACGGTTCTTCACTTCTATACCATATTGTTCTGGTATTTTTGTAAGATCAAAGCGGAGTGGTCTTGATCCTGCAACTCTCTTTTTTATCTTTATCTTCATGTCTGCTATTAATAACTCATGATCCGTGTCACAGTCATCACTTGGTAGAGTTTTTGCCGATGTTATACTTGATCTCCACCTTCTTTGCACTAAAATGTAATTTGTTTGATTCTTGTTTTTCACATCAGGTGATGTCCATGTGTAAAGTCTTCTTGAATGTTGTTTTAAAAGTGTGTTAGCAATTATTAGCTCATTTTCATTGCAAAAAGCCATTATATTGTCACTTGCCTCATTTCTGTGTCCTATGCTAAATTTCCCTACAATATGTCCTTCATCTTTTGTTCTTTCTGTACCAATCTTTGGATTAAAATCCCCTATTATTAATACAATATCATTTTTCCGTACCTGGTTTATCGTCGTTTGCAGTGTGTTATAAAAGTCTTCTACTTCCTCTTCTTCTGCTGCTGATGTAGGTGCATATATCTGGATGACTGTTATATTTCTAGGAGTGCCCTTTAGTCTGATAGTGAGGATTCTATCACTTACTGGATTGTAGCCTAGTAATGCTTTTGATGATGATTTGTCCAAGTAAAATGTCATTCCATTCTTTCCTCCTATTTCTCCACAGAGTATATAAAGATATTATCATTCTCATTCTTGAACTGTCTTGATCCTTCCCATCGATGTTCACAGATTCCCAAAATGTGTATCCCCGTTATTTTCATCTCATCACTTATTATTTGATATTTCCCCTCATACATACTTCTCACATTACATATTTCTACTCTTATTTTTCTTTTTAGTTTGATGTAGGGGTTTTCCTTAGAAACACCGTTAGGATTTTGTCCGTCATCACAATTACTAATACTGACCTCTGTCTCACACTCTTCCCCAGTGTTAAAATTAGATCTATCTGGCCTGGGGGCCTCACCACCAGATCTTTTTCCTATTTGAGTTTCCATGTTAGTGTTTAGGATTCTTTGTATATTTTCAGAAGGTAGTTTACCATTGCTTTCCTTCTGAGCAGTGACTGTACTAGTCAGTGATCGTAGACATTGTCCCTACATTGAGATCATCTGCCTACCATCATAGAATGGTGACCATAACCAACATTATCTGTCGGCTGCTCTCTCATTCCATCCACCACCTGCTCCCATGGCTTCAAGTCACCCTGAAGGGGGAACAGGGGTTTATACGGGTACTCCACCTTGCCCAAGGGTGTCCCTTAGACTGACGGAGGTAAGGAGGCGTCTTACTTGATAGGAGATACCCCTACCCCGCTAACCACGGATGTATATGTGCATATCCATATATATATATATATATATATATATATATATATATATATATATGCGTGTGTGTGTATAATACTTATATATATGTAAATGTATGCATATATATGTATTTTTGTGTATGTATGTATGTGTATATGTATATATGTGGTATGTACTTGCATTTGTGTGTGAATACATGTAACTGCAAGTACTTTGCGTATATGATATATATATATATATATATATATATATATATATATATATATATTATATATATATATATATATCCTTGTCGTGCCAATAAACGTCACATAGGGCTCGCAAAGTAGTTCGCCAATTTTTCCTATCTTTGGCGAGTCTTTCAACTTCATCAAAGGATTTTATGCCTGTTAATTTGGCCTCTCTTAACAATGTCCTCTTCAGAGTTTCACGCGGTCTGCCTCTTTTTCTTTGGCCTGTTGTGTTCCACTTGATAGCTTGTTTTAGGATTCTCTGATCATTTCTTCTCATCAAGTGACCAACATATGTCCATCTCCTTTTTCTGATTACCCATGAGACTGGTTGTTGTTCAGTCATCTGTCTTATCTCTGCATTGTTCTTGAATTCGTTTCACTTGATGCCGAGTATTTTCCTTAGGCATTTGTTTTCAAAAGAGTCCAATTTCTTTTCTATTTCTTTAGTTGTTTTCCAGTTTTCACATGCATAAATGAGGACGGATATTACAGTTGAATTGAACAGTCTTAACTATATATATATATATATATATATATATATATATATATATATATATATACATAGTAAAACTAGCTGATTACCCGTTGTTGCCCGGGTAATTATTTGTCCCAATCAACAAAGTTCTATTCATTTCCACAACCTTCTACACCGTTCTACAGCATTCTATTCATTTCCACGGCCTTTTAGAAGAGTCTATAGAGGTCTATTCAGTTCCACAATCTTCTAGAATGGTATACGGAGTCTAGACGGTTCTACAGAGTTCTATTCCTTCTATTCGACTTAACGTTGGCTTAATTGTCATCAGGACTGTAACCAATTAGCTTAGCGATCACGAATACTATAGATTCTACACTAATTCTCGGTCAGTGTGGACATTTTATTTTTCACCACTTATCACCCCCCCCCCCCCCCGGCCATGTTGATGGATGCTGAACTTTCGAAAGCCACTATTCATCTCAGCGACCACAAAAACTATGGATTCGACACTAATATCGGTTGTTTTCGATTATTTTTACATATCCCCCATCCCACCTCCACCCTTAGGACCCCATGCCGATAGTGACTGAGCTTGAACTTAAACGGCATCGGGAGTATCACTATTCACATCAGCGATCCCGAAAATTATGGATTAAACACTAATATTGTTCATTTTCGATTATTGTTATCTGTCACCCCGCCCTCTAGGGATCATAGGGGTATTCTAGGGGGGATCTAACCCATTCGGTGCACTGTCCAGATAATAAGTCATATTTGTGCCAAGTTTGGTTGAAATTGCTTCAGGCGTTCCAGCGTGTTGCCGAAATATACATACATACATACATACATACATACATACATACATACATACATACATACATACATACATACATACATGCATGCATACATACATACATACATCATACATACATACATACATACACACGTTCATTTATATATATATATATATATATATATATCTGAACCTTAAGTGCCCAGGGCACATGGGGCTTCCGCAAGGGTTTTCCACAAATGCCTGTCCTTTGCCTTTTTTCTGCTCTTGCCCAGGTGATCCCTCAATTGCTCAACATCCTCTCTGTTGTTCTTCTCCATGTCTCTTTTGGTCTACCCTTACTTCTGTTCCCCTGTGGTGTCCATCTTAGTGCTATTTTTGGTAGTGAGTTGTCAGTCATTCAAAAACAAAAACAAAACAAACAAACAAAAAGAATCGCGTAACTACTGATAATCTAATTTTAGCCATAACTTTTGCTATTCTATAGCTTTTTAAATTGAATGAATACAATTTTCAAATTGCACACAGTAATACCTAAGGGTTTAACCACTCACTTGACAATTTCTTGCATTTGTGTGACAAGAATTTGTTAGTACCAGGGGTTCTCAAGTTAGTAGGGTGTGTGGCCTCCGCTTGCATCGATCAGCGACTGGCACCTCCTGGGCATAGATGCGATCAGATGTCGGATGTGCGCCTGTGAGATGGCTGCCCACTCTTCCTGGAATGCCTGCCACAGATCACGATGATTGGCTGGAGAAATGTTTAGGCGACAAACACGTCTTTGCAGCTCATCCCATAAGGGGTCGATTGGATTCATGTCTGGAGACAGGGATGGCCAGGGAAGGGTGAGAATGTTGTTGGCAGTCAGGAACTGTGTGGTGAACCGTGCAGAATGGGGTCTGGCATTGTCCTGCTGAAACATAGACCTTTGCGCAACCAAAAATGAAAGAAAATGGGGTCGAAGAATTTCACTGACGTATCGTTGCGCATTCAAGCCTCCTTCAATCTGCATCAATGGACTCCTTCCATTGAAGTTGATCATTCCTCATACCATTACACCTCCACCACCATGCGGCGGAACTTCATCAATGCAATTTTTGGCAAAACGTTCATTTGACCTACAGTAGACCTTTCTCCACATATCATGGTGGTGCAACACAAATGAAGATTCGTCACTAAACCAGACACATCTCCATTGGTTGTCATTTGTCCAGGGCCGATGCTGGTTGGCCCAAACAAGTCGATTTTGGCGATGGCGTCTCGTTAAGACAGGACCTCAGTAAGGTCGTCGTGCCACCAGTCCAGCTTCATGCAGTCTATTCCGGACAGTTTGGTCAGACACACGACGTCCTGCAAGCAATAACTGGCCACTTGAGGAAACTGTTGTAAACCTGTTTATAAAGCGATAATCAGCTGCGTTGCCGCTCTTCAGCTGAGCCAGTGGCTTGGAATCGGTGCCAAAGTCGACTGGTGGTACTCTGCTGCATGTTTAAATGGCTGGCAACCTGACTTTGACCAATCCAATGTTTGGTAAATTTTGCGATAGACGCGCCATATTTGTCTGCTTGAAAATTAACTGAATTTGTTTGTGTAACCTCATCCCATTATAGGGTTTTATTTGCGTGGGAGGTGAGTTGAGCTCACTACAAAAATCAGAACTTTTCCACAAACGCAACATGAGTAACAAAATTCACGCTAAATCATGGACCTGCTATCTTGGTGACAATTTTTGGTTTTGTTTGAAATATCCAAAATAAAATATTTTTATCATAACATATAAAAAAATGAAGCTTATATAAGCTATGCGTTTCTTTTTTTTTTTTGACAGTATATATTCGTTATATTATATATTATATATATTAACAGTATATATTAACAACCTTCGGTATGCTGACGACACAGTACTGATAGCTGAGAACCAACAATACCTGCAAAATCTCTTGGATAAAGTCGCCAAAGAAAGTGAACAGAAAGGCCTTACTTTGAACACAAAAAGATAGAGACTATGGTTATACCTAAGAAACAGAATCCACCAGCATGCAGTATAAAATTAAACGGAACTATTCTAAAGCAGGTGCAGAAATTCAAATACCTTGGAGCAGTAATAACTTCAGATGGGAAATGCAGAACAGAAATTAGGAACAGAATAGGCAAAGCAAAGACTGCATTTCAGAGAATGAGAAACATATTAGCTAACACATCTTTATCAATGAATGTTAGAAAACGAGTCCTAAAATGTTATATTGAACCTATCTTGTTATATGGAAGTGAATCATGGACAATATGCAAGTCTGCACAAAAATCATTGGAAGCAGCAGAAATGTGGTTTATTAGAAGAATGTTGCGAATCCCCTGGACAGCAAAAATAACTAATGAAGAATGTATGAGAAGAGCTGGAGAGACAAAAAACCTTGTCAAAAAGATAAGAGAGAGACAACGTACTTTCATAGGACATGCAATGAGAAGAGAGGGCAATGAAAATATTATAACAACAGGAAAAGTAGAAGGAAGAAGATCAAGAGGAAGACCAAGACAAATGATACTGGACAGTCTGATGGGATGGTGTGAGAGGAGATCACCAACTGAACTGATGGCCTGCATGAAGGATCGGGTACTCTGGAGAAGCATAATAGCCAACGCCAGTCGGCACGGTACCTGATGATGATGATGATGATATATTCGGTCGTTCAAAGTTCAAAATTCAGTATCCGGCTTTACTGCATTCGGGACACCACCATATATGCTGCGCCGTGTGCCGCAACATCCATCCAAGAGTATGTTTGCTAATAGTTTCTGTCAAATTTTGGTTGTTTACAATGCGTTTTTTCTGCCACACAGTTCAGATTTCCTGCTAGCACCTTTAATTTGTTCTAGCTCCAGCAGCCTTCTCACAGGTACATTGTTCTTCCATTCCCGCTCTTCATTTTCCCGCAGTCTGTCCAGTACAGCCCTATCAATGTCCCCGCAGTCTGTCCAGTACAGCCCTAGCAGTGTTCCCGCAGTCTGTCCAGTACAGCCCTAGCAGTGTTCCCGTAGTCTGTCCAGTACAGCCCTAGTAATGTCCCCGCAGTCTGTCCAGTACAGCCCTACCAATGTCCCCGCAGTCTGTCCAGTACAGCCCTAGCAATGTCCCCCTTGTCCATTGACAGTCCGCCGTTTATTTTAGCTTGTTCGACAAGTGTGTCTGCCACATCATTGCATGTAGTTCCGCATGGCCTGGACAGTAAAGTCACGTTAGGCTCCTCACAAATGACCTGTTTAACAGTTGAACCCATTCTTTGGGAAGCAAATTCTTCTCAGTCTTACGAAGCATACTCTGTAAATCTGTCATAATGACACCATTAACCACATCATGAGCAACTAATCATTCTATTGTCGCTGCTGCCGACAACCTCAGTTTCCAGTCTCATGCTTGATGTGGTGACTTCAAAGGCTCCCGAACCCTGTGCTACGACTCTTCCATTTCGGTAGGAAAAAAAACCCAAAACCACTTCTGCTGTTCGGAGTCACTGAGCCATCCATATATATTACCGTGTCGGAAGACCCACAGTGATTCTGGATGAGATCTTGAACCCAAAGTTCAACTACTCCGTGCGACCAGTCTCGACATTCACGACCCTTCTGTATAATAAACTTTGTTAGCTGAGGTCGGTCCTGTACCCGTAACCAGTCATCACCTTTAGGCACTTCATCTAGATTTCAAATTGATTTTATTGTATCCTCCGCGTCAGCACTCCAGGATCTGCCCCGTTTGATGCGTCTTCCCTTTATCAACCTCAACTCCTTATGGAGATCCTTCATGCCGGCAACCATGATATTTACCTGTACTTGAGCATCCTTGTGTTTAGACCTCACGCTCAGCAAATTAAGCAGAAAGGGCATAGCCGCCACCGGAATATCCCTGGTGCAACTCAAGACCACTTTCATTGCCTCGTTCTGTACACCCTCTAATTTACTGAGCTGTGCATTGGACAGGGTGCGCAGCCCAAGACCATATTGCAGTGATGACAGTACCAGCGCATGCATCAGCAAGAAGAGAGTGCACATTAACCTAACAGCTCCCAACGCTTTCCTGGCTTTTGTATTGCATGGTTCACATGGTGTACAAAGGGCAAAGAACGATTAAATGTGATCCCAAGATACCTCATGCAATGTGTTCTCTTAATATCTTGGCCTTGACACTTAAAAATCGGAACTGCAGATTCTACATTTCTGTTATTTAATGAGCACCTCAGGACACTAGCTTTTTCTGGGTTGATCACAGCATTGTTATCCTCACACCAGCTAACGTTAGTTCGTTATCTCGCTCTCTGCCTCCATGCATGCTACTAGTCTCCAGAAGTCTTCTGCTAGTGGAATTTCGATGAAATGCGAAAATAAAAATTTGTACTGGAACTATATCAACCAAACCTGGGGCTGACGGTTTGTTTTATACATAACTTATCAACTACAAACATTTGTATTTTAGACATAACTTATTGAATACAAACACTTGTGTTTTAGACTTTATTTTTTGGCTAAAAGCACTTATTCTTTAGACTACGCAGGCATGTTTATACTTTCTTTACATGTCCAGTGCTTTCTCTGAAGCATGATATATCTTCGTGATTGAAAATTCTACTGCAATATATGAGTGACTGTAAATTCTACTTCGATATATGAGTGACTGTAAATTCTACCCCAGTGTATGAGTGACTGTAAATTATATTGCGATATATGCGTTACTGTAAATTCTACTGCGATATACGGGCGACTGTAAACTGTAATATTAGATGCATCTGTGGTTGTAAATTCTAAGTCAGTTGTTGTTGCTGTATAACTGTCTTTGTCACTGTGAACACACTTTCATTTTATGCAGTAGAAATTATTTGTTTGCTTCTAGTAAGTTGTTTCTAGGCAGCAAATAATTTGTTTTCGGTATCAAATAATTTGTTTGTCAGCGTGGAATATTATGCTCATCTGCACATAATAATATGTTCGCTTGTGTGCAACATTTCGCTTGCGAATTGTCTGTCAGAACAGTGTTTATGTTTGCGCAGAACACTTTACTTCTCTGCATAGAATTTGTCTGTCTGCTCATAACACTTTAGTTGTCTTCACAGAATAATTTGTCTGCACAGAATACTGTATTTGTCTTAATAGAATAAATTGGTTGTCTGCACGGAACACCTTGCTTGTCTGCACAGAATAATTTGCACATAATACTTTACTTGTCTGTACTGAATAATGTGTTTGTCTGTTCAGAATGATCTATTCTGAAAACGTTGCTTAGTTAAGAAGCATATCTGCGGCTGTCAGACTTTTTCTCTTATCACTCATTGTTCATTTCCTCTTTGCTAATTCTTTCGTTAATTCATTCATTAGTATGTCTCTTGCGGAACTTTGCCTTTCTAGCAGCTCGCTTGAAGGCCCCTCGGTTGTAAGCAAGTAGCCCTGCTGCTGATGCATCCATTCGCAAATCATCAGTAATGTCTTGATGCCATCTTCGACTTGGTATTTCTCTCTTTTTCCCATTATATACCCTTCCAAGATTGTCTTCTCCAAACTCTCTTGACGTTTAATATGTCCGAAATACTTAAGTTTTCTCTGTTTCTTCTCCTTTACTAACACACATTCTTCAATATTATATTCTTGTAATATGAATATACGTGTTTTGTTTGTGTTTGTTTTTGTGTGCGCGCGCGCGTGCGTGTGTGTGTGTGTGTGTGGGGGGGGGGTGGGGGGGGGGCGGCCCCCCCCCTCCCCGTCCCCATGACATTTGAAGGACTCCTCTCTCAGCTGTTTTGTTGAATGTCCAGGTCTCAGAGGAATATGTTGCGATGGGGACAATGCATTATTCCAGATTTCGAATTTGTTTACTCTTTTCTTTTCCCGTGAGATTTCTGTATGATTGGTCAACATTCAGTTTAAACACAGAAAAAATAAAGTGTGTAGCACTATACAGGGCACGGTGCACGTGTTATTGGGTGAATTCAAAAAAAAGTTGGCGCACAGTTGTGTGTGAATAATGTTCACTTACCCGTGCAGTTACAACTGGATCGCAATATTCATGGAGAGACAATTACAGTTCAAGAAAAAGCATATACAAAGATTCATCAGGGGAACTAAACACAGATAAAAGGAGGGTAAGTGTGTAGCTGTAATCATAGCCGTCTGCAAAAATAATTGTTAAAAGAGAGAGTACTAAAGTTTCAACAAAAACAATTTTTAAACAATGCCAAATCTGAACCTGCAACAGCGAGAAATAGCTATAGGGATGTTAGCTGTTGTATCTACAGAATCAACAGTGTCTCAACACTTCAATGTTCACAGGAACACTGTATCAACAGTGTCTCAACACTTCAATGTTCACAGGAACACTATATCAGCAGTATTTCAACACTTAAATGTTCACAGGAACACTATATCAAGCAGTACTTCAACACTTCAGTGTTCACAGGAACACTATATCAGCAGTATTTCAACACTTAAATGTTCACAGGAACACTATATCAAGCAGTACCTCAACACTTCAATGTTCACAGGAACACTATATCAGCAGTATCTCAACACTTCAATGTTCACAGGAACACTATATCAGCAGTATCTCAACACTTCAATGTAAAGCAGAATCACGGCGCCACTAACAGGTTTCCCCTTACAAGGAGACTACTGCTTTGATTGATTCTTCTTGTGGAGTACAGTTTCAACTTATATAAGTTTCTTCTTGTTGCTGGTGTTCTAACCATCACCTAATTTTCTGTATTATACACTAAGAAAATACAACAAGACACCCAGGCTTTCAACTCCACAAAAGATAGTACAAATACAACAACTTGAACATAACTTGGCAGTCTTCCGACCAAAACAACTGGTCAACAATGAGAATTTCCACAAAGCCGATTTGTTGTAGTTTATCATCAGACAACACACATTTATTACAGAAATTCACAGCAACAAATGCCCGGCGTGAAAATATCTACGCCACATGGGCAAGGAAAACCTTACAATGATTTATTCATACCAAAAACCATACTTACAGGCTTACCAAGGACTGCAGCCACACAGAAAAAACAAACTAAACTAATTCTGACAACAAGACTCGCTCTACCCCATTCTCGTTCGCCCAACACGTCCTTCCAGTTCAACTTTCCACACATAGACTGCCTAACGACCGGCTTTTTCACACGGACCTTTCTAACGACTTCTTTGCACACGTACTTTCCTAATGACGTAGTCTACGCAACACAATTATTAGCAATACACAAAAACTCTCTGAACAGAATGGCTATTCTGTTACAGAATATCTCCCCACCCCCTAAAGGTAGATATTTGGCCATCAAATATCTCCAACCAAACAAAAAAAATTGCGAACTTGCACAGAAAACTCTCACAAACTGTGAGCGATAACAATGAATTTAAAGCTGAATATGCAGCTACAAAAAAAAATTTCATGCACCCACAATTTGTACAAATTAAGTACGTTAAACATTTGTGGTGCAAACATAAATATACTTATATTTACAACATTTTTAATACTGAGTTCTGTGAACTACACCATCTATTTCTACTGCCATAGAAATAGGATAGAAGCAAAGGATGAACTCCTTTTTCGAAGAACACTACCCAACTAGTGTCTATTATGCTTTTCTTTATACCTAGCCAACGGAACACTTTCCGAACTCGAAGAAGAGTTAATTCCTGAAGGGGCCACCACGGATGTGGGCCCATCCATACCCGAGAGGGGAGTACTCTGCGTCCCCAATAGAGCCGTCGCCCTTTTATAGAGCTCCTGAAGGGGAACAGGGGCCTCTGAAGAGGATCCATCCCGTTCATTTCGAACATCCCTCAAAAGGTGTGAGAGGGGATCGCCAATCCCTCCTGTGTGTGTTTCACCATGACCGACATCAGATTCAACGTTGTCGGCATCGCTACCGCTGGAATCTGTTCCTTCCTCGATAGGTGGAAGAACAAATCGCGCCGAACGCAAACCATACAATTTATTCGAAGGAGGCTCCCTCCACTGAACCTCCACCTTGTGTATATCATTTGCATGAACCGAGTGGGTTCTCCCGTCAGCCTGGTTCTTGATCAGGAAGGTAACCGGAGACAAACGCTTCACCACCGTATAAAACGGGGCCCACCGCGCATCTAACTTAGAATGGCGTGCATGGATTCTATACGCTACACTGTCTCCCACTGAAATGTTTGGCATCTCCGCACGTTCATTATAGCTCGCTCTCTGTCTGGAGCGAGACTTATTTAACTGGCGAAATACTTGAAGGAACGTACGGTGCTGTTGCATCAACCTGATCTCCGTAGGGTCCTCCCCATAGTACTTAACATGGGGGCACAACAAATTATCCAGGGGCAACCAAGGGTGCCGGCCGTATAAAAAGAAGAAGGGAGACACCCCAGTACTTTCATTGACGTTCATACGAATGGCCCCCACTGCCATTGGTAAGAACACATCCCACATCTGTGGAATCTCGTGCACATGCTTGGACAAAATGTCAAGGAGGGTGCGATGCATCCTTTCATTCCTGGCGTTGCTCTGTGGGTGATACAACGCCGTAGTAACGTGTTGAACATGGAGCTGTTTGAACAGGTGGCTCAAGGAATGATTCACAAACTCAGCCCCATTGTCCGTTACCACTACAGATGGCGTGGAGTGACGCGGGATTATCCGCTGCAACAATACCTCAGCCACCGTGTGGGCTGTCCTGTCTGGTACTGGGAAACATTCGGGCCATAGAGTTAGCCAATCAACGACATGAAGGATGTATTTATTTCCAGCCAAGGTCAGCGGATAGGGACCTGAGAAATCCAGCGAGATCTTCTGAAACGGAAAGCACGGAATGTCTGTCTCTTGCAGCGGTGCATTCTTGTGCAGAATATTGCGTTCTCGACAACGGCCACAAGACTCTACATGTTGGTAGCAGTCCTGAAACATGTTGGGCCAATAATAACGAGAAGCCAAGGCAGAGTACACTTTGTCTCGACCCATATGTCCATTTTCTTCATGGAATTGTAACAACATATGAGATCGGAGATGGCTAGGAACGTACAATCTCAATCGTGCCTCTGGTTCATCAGGCTTAGAAAGAAAAAACACTCTGTCCTGATGTAACATGAAGTGCTTAGACTTCGGGGCGCTAGGTCCCGCTGCTTCAAGAGACGCCCTGATTTTGGCGATTTCAGGATCTCGTCCCTGCTCAGTCACCAGATCAAAGCGATCCATGTCAAGGAGGGGTTCCTCAGATTCCGTATCGGAGGGAATAAACCCTCTGTAGTAATCCAATGGATAGCGATTTGCATTTATCACCGCGATCTCTTTGGCATTTTCACAGAGCTCCTCATCTTCCGTAACGACCAGAGGTTCTGGATTATTTATCCGGGAAAGTAGGTCAGCCGAAAAATTTCGACAACCTTTGATGTATTGGAACTCCATATCCAAGCCGCAGAGATTCAACATCCATCGCTGCACCCTGGCATTCTGAATCTCCTGTTTGCTGATAAATGCGTCCACCAAGGGTCTATGGTCAGTCTTCACAGCGAAATGTCTATTCGCCAGAAAATATCTCAACTTCTGCGTGGCGTAATGGACAGCATACGCTTCTCTCTCGAAAGTAGACCACTTAGTCTGCGAGCGCGACAGCTTCTGCGAAAGAAAATATAAGGGCTCTTCAACTGAGAGTCCATCAGAAGAGGAGGCTGTCTGCACCAAACAGGCTCCAACCGCAACATTGGAAGCATCTGTATACAATGTAAGTGGCTTATGCAAGTCAGGATGCGAGAGAAGCGGTACCTTCGCAAGGCGATCCTTCAAAGACTCGAACGCCATTTGACAGACTGGAGACCATTTGAACCGATGACCCTTCTTGGTGAGGTCCACTATGGGAGCCACAATCTCCGAAAAGTGGGGAATGAAACGTCGATAGTAACTGCACGTCCCCAAAAAAGAGCGCACCTCCTTCACATTCAAAGGAGACGGCATTTCGGCAATGGCTCTGACCTTCTCAGGATCAGGAGATATGCCTGACTGGCTGATGACATACCCGAGATACTTTGTCTCAGAGGCCGCAAAGTGACATTTGGATGGTTTGAGCTTGACCTGGTGCTCGCGCAATCGGTCGAATACCGCCTGAAGATCGCGAACATGGTCTTCGATCGTTCCATCAGTGAACACCAGTATATCGTCAATATAGGCTTGTGCAAACTTGCCTAAGCCCTGTAATACTGTGTCCATGAGTGCGACAAAGGTAGATGGTGCCCTTTTAAACCAAAGCTCATGTAATTAAAACAGAAAGAACCCAGATGACAGCTAAAAGCTGACTTCTGCTGAGCGTCCTTGGACAAGGGAATACACCAAAAGCCACAACGAGCATCCAAAGTGCTGAAAAATTTGGCTTTGCCTATCGTGCTCAGGATGTCCTCAATGCGTGGCAATGGATATGACAATGAACGGGTCACCGCATTGAGTGCACGGTAGTCGCAGCAGAAACGATGGGTACCATCTTTCTTAGTCACCAAGACAACTGGTGATGACCACTCTGAGATCGTGCGAGAAATTATTCCGTCACGCAACATATTCTCGACGGCCCTCTCTATCACCTCTCTACTCGCCAACGGAGTGCGGTAGGGTTTCCTGGAGATTGGCGGATGATCGCCTGTATCAATCTCCATCTGCACTGTCGAGGTATGCGATATCTCGGAATCAGTCAAGGCAAAGACATCCTTGTTCTGTGTCAACAACCTGGATATTATGTCCTTGTGCACTTCAGGGCACTGAACCTGTCGAACGATAGTCTCAGAACGACTGTCAGGTGTTGTCTCCTCAGTACCAGAAACCTGCTGGATAGAGTCAACTGACTCCGTGAATGGTGTCAATTTTCCTAAAACACATCCACGTCTGAGCTCGATGTGTTTACTAGAATGATTAATTACTGTCAACACGGGATAGCGATTAGTGTGGAGCTCACATACTGAGTCCACCAACTCTATCTCCGGTTGGGACAGTAAGAATGGTGTCTCAATACCCTGAACCATATAAGAATTGCCAGATGGAAAATATGGTTGGGCTTTCAGTTTAAGAGGAATAAGATTGACGGAACGTGGAGAAAGAAGAGAAGAACGCTGGACACGAAGAATAGAAGCAATGTGTGCATCTAACTCTAAAGGAATCTTCTTGTTATGTATGTTTAGTGTATTAGAATTGTAATCGATGACAGCACCAGAACGAGACAAAAAATCACGCCCCAGAATGGCGGAACGGTTCATGTTGCGAACCACATAAAAGCAATGAGAAACAGTGACACCAGCAATAGAAATAGGTAGGTAAACTCTGCCAAGTACTCTCATGGAAGCTGCAGTAACAGTCTGCAGAGTGATTCTAGCGGGCAAGAGTTTAGGAGCAGAACGTAAGGATCTGTATACAGAATCCTTGATAAGACAGACACTAGCTCCTGTGTCTAACAATGCTCGAATTCGAAAAGTATCAACAGAAACAAGGACAGAAGTAGGAGTCGGGGGATTCGCAGCCACCGAGCGTAGTGGTGTCGCATGCGAAAATGAGACAGAGTGTTTGGCAGATCTAGATGGTGTAAAGATACGGTCGGACACATGGGAGCTATTCATGCGCCGACTCGTCAGTTTAAATGTACACGATCTTTCCTTTCACTCTGCTTACAAAATCGGGCTATGTGACCTCTCCTTCCACAGTTATAACAAGATCTAGTTTCTTGTGGTAGTGTACTCGCAGGTTTAGCCTTCCTGGTATTCGACCTCTGGTGGTCTGTCCTACCCGCTTCGAAGTGTGAAGACGTCCGTCGAGAGTTCTCCTGATGAGAGACTAACTGTACTCTCTGCGAATCCACACAAGGAGACTCTCTGTGTGTCGTCATCTCACCGGACGGTCGAGAACCTGCAATGAAAGCTTGTCGGGAACTACAACTAAGATTCACCGACTTCATGAGGTCATTTTCTTGTAAAGCTAAGTCCACCGCCTGTGAAAACAGAACAGATTTATCTCTTAATAATTTTGATTTCAATGCGCGAGAAAGTAGTGCATCTACAAACGACTGCACCATTTGCCTCTGCGCCAGCGGAGTTACCCATTCCGCCTCAGAGTAAGCAACTCCGGCTGCCTCACTGATGCGATCAGCCAGCGCTTGAATGGGCTCTCCAGGAGACTGTCGAGTAGAGGCTAGCGTATGCCAGGCCTCCTGAGGAGTCTGCAGCACCCCATATCGTGCTAATAAAACAGATACGAACTCCTCCCATGTCTCTTGAATCTGGAGTCGCTGTTTGACGAACTCTGCCAGGGAACCTGTGGTGCGTAAATACACCAAGTTCTTCTTACTGGGCACATCAGCATTCCGCATGTCCATAATCTTATTAATCTCATCCAGCCATGGTTTCAGTTTTGCTGGGTCCCCGTCGAACTTTGCTACAGCTGACATGACGTGGGAAAACCTCAAGTCATTGCTGACTTGGGACAGGGTATCTTGTAATAACCCCAGCAAATCTGACGTGGATGGAGCTGAAGCCATTGTGCGTCTATCCGTAGTGCACTCTACTTATTGTTAGTATATATCACTGGAATCAATACAATGCCACCATATACAGTAATGTCAACAATTATTCAAAACAATGGCATATCAATTATTCATTATCATGCACTAATGCCATCCAACTAATAACCATAGAAAAGAAAATCAATTAAATACCATACCACGCACTAACTAACTACACTGAAGTCCTAAGTTAAATGAAAAGCCACAAGAAGTCTATGTACTGTTCCAAATATCACCACTAAAATCAATGTTCAATAAAGTCCCGCTAATAACACTGGAGAAGAATGTCCTACAATGTCTATTCCAAATATAAGTGAATCTACAATGTCTGAAATCCTACACCACACATAAAGAGCACAATCCAAACTGTCCATGTATCAATGTCCACTCCTGTCTATCTGCCGAAATTGTGGAAAACAGTTAATTTTGTCAACATGTTACCTCCCCGGTCTGGATGGAGCTGGTTGAGAAGTAAATGTCGCGTGGAACAAACCGCTCTGATTCCTCACCGGATAGTAGTTCAGGTTCAGTCTCACTGGACTTGATTGCAGGCACAGGTAGGCCTCAGTAGCTGCACTGCCCAGGACCCAGGACTAGATGTGACACAAACTTTCGGGTAGGCTGGACATCATCGCCGCTTTGAATAACTTCTACGATAACTGTCTCTGACACTAACAAAAATACTATTCCCTAACCAAAACTTGAAAACCACTGACGAAACATACTAGCAACACACAACTGTGGGCTAGAAAAAACGTGCATGAACTGTTAAACATGTAAACAAACACACTGGACGTGACAAGTGGCCTGATACGGCACCACTGAAACAGGATTCCCCTTACAAGGAGACTACTGCTTTGATTGATTCTTCTTGTGGAGTACAGTTTCAACTTATATAAGTTTCTTCTTGTTGCTGGTGTTCTAACCATCACCTAATTTTCTGTATTATACACTAAGAAAATACAACAAGACACCCAGGCTTTCAACTCCACAAAAGATAGTACAATACAACAACTTGAGCATAAAGCGAGCAAGCTTTATCATGTACCATTATGACACAATGACACAGTATGAAAATTTAAAGCTGACATTTATGTCCCGCTCAGAGAGATGATCTCCCCTAGGTTAAATTCTGCCCTCAAACTGCGACTGGCCCAACAACCCGGCTATGGATCTCTTTACCGCTCATAGACAACACAGGAAGAGTAGGCGAACTGATATAAAGGGAAAGCGACTCGGAAAAGTTAAACTTCAAAGAGATAGAAAAGCAATTCATAAAGTATGTACTATCAACATACGCAATATACGAGGGGTGATTGATAAGTTCTCGGTATAAGGTACAAATACTTGAAACGAATGGTTGATATTAGGTGTATTTGTAGATCAGGTTAATGTAATATTAAACACCACCAAGTTTCAATAAATTAACTGCAAGCAATTTTTGCCAGCCTACTGAAGTGGTAATGGGTGGCAGAAATTGAGAAAATGGATACAATTTATCATCGAGCAGTCACTCGTTACCTCTGCATCAAGGGCTTATCATCGAACGAGATCCATGAGGATGTGGTAGAGACTCTAGGGGAGAGTGTCCCTTCTTACAGCACAGTGAAGAAATGAGCAGCTCAATTCAAACATGGAAGTGAGAGTCTGGAAGATGATCCTCGTCCAGGAAGACCAAGAACGGTAACAACCGATGAAACCACCGGCAAAATCCAACAGCATCTCAACAAGTCAAGAGACATTCTTGGCCATATTTCTGCAGATCCTGGAAAGTTTCTTCAGTAATTTGTGACTATGGATGAGACTTGGGTTCATTATTTTCAACCAGAAACCAAATAACAGTCAAAGCAGTGGAAACATCATGGACTCCCACCTCCAAAGAAAGAAAGGGTGGTTCTGTCTGCAGGCAAAGTTATGGCTTTCATCTTTTGGGATTCAGAAGGTGTGCTATTGGTAGACTATCTTCAAAAAGACAGAATGGTCACCAGGGCCTATTAAACTAATCTTGTGAAGCAATTTCGGGTCAAAGTGAATGAAAAGCGCTGAGGGAAATTGACGAGAGGAGTCATCTTTCAGAAAGACAATGCTCCAGTTCATATGTTGGTGGTGGCAATGGCTGCCATCATGAATGCGGCTTCCAGCTTCTTGAACATCCTCCTTATTCCCCAGAGTTCTATTACCTGTTTACCAAACTCAAAAAGGAGCTCAGTGGTCGCAAATTTACTTCAGATGATGACGTCATTCATGGTGTAGACCACTTTCTACTGGCACAAGATGCTGACTTTTACAAAGAAGGGATGCGTATGCTCCAGGATCGCTGGACTAAGTGCATAAACTTGAGAAATAACCCCAAAAAGGTTGTCCACAAATAATCCGTTGTACCTTATTACGAGAATTTATCAATCACCCCTTGTATGTTGCATGAATGATAAAAAAGATGAATTAGTGGAGGGAATGAAAAGGAGAAAAATAAAGATCATGGGATTTGCGGACACCAAACTCAGAGGTAAAAGCTGTAAACAAAAACATCAGAATTATATATTCCTATACTTCGGAGTGAGTGAGCAAGAAAGAGCAAAACAGGGTGTCGGAATGATAATACAAAGTGTTCCATAAGTAACCGTGCACTAACCAAGTATCGATTCCGGTATCGTAATGATATCTTAATGTCTGCAGGCTTCAACACACTAACATCTAGCCATATGCATACGCAGGTAGATATGGCTAGATACCGCAGTAATTAATATATCACTACGATACCGGAATTGATACTGGGTTAGTGCACAGTTATTTTCCGAACGCACTGTAGAACCAGCCACTGCTGACAAAATTCTGAAAACAAAATACATATCAGAAAGAACTGTAATTGCACAAAGCAAATAAAATGAACAGACCACAAACTATGTCCACATATATGCTTCTTATAATGCACCGGACATGGAGGAAGAATGTGAAGAGTTCTTTGACAACCTCCATTATACACTAAACAACATAAGTAAAGGGGAAACATGTTGTAATCATAGGGGACTATTGTAGCAGACTCCTAGAACAGTGCAGCTAGCGTGATCTTTGTTACAAAGGCATTCTTTAAACACAGAGAGTCCCAAATATATAATCGGTACAAATTGAATGATTAGACATGCAGGAATGAGTGAAGTTAGATGGACAGGTGCAGGGAAGATAAATTCTGATAAATATGCAATAATATATTCAGGAAGTGAGAAACATGAACGAGGAGTTGGAATAATATTTGACAAACAAATAGCAAGGATAAATGTAGGATATTTGAACATCTCGGACCGATTCCTGCCAGCCCAACTGAAAGGACGACCAATAAGCATAAATATTATACAAGTGTACACTCCAACATCTGAAAGTTCTGAAGAAGATGTACAGTTATTTTATAATGACATAGAGACAACCCTAAAGCACGCAAAGTCACATGAAGTTACTATAGTCATGGGAGATTTTAATGCCAAAGTTGGTAAAGGAAGAACTTCAGATATCGTTAGAGACTATGGGGTGTGGGAGAGGAATGACAGAGGTAGTAAATTAATTGAATAGGCAAGAATACATAGCATGGTTGTAGGAAACACCTAGTTTAAACAACATCCTCGAAGACTGAAAATAGAATTGGAAAATATCAACCAATAAAACAAGGGGTACGACAAGTTTGTGTACTATCTCCAGACATTTTTTCTCTGTATAGAGAGAATATTCTAAAACGATCATCACAGAACCAGGCATAAAAATTGGAGGATACAATACTAGCAACCTTCGGTATGCTGGCGACACAGTACTGATAGCTGAGAACCAACAAGACCTGCAAAATCTCTTGGATAAAGTCGCCAAAGAAAGTGAACAGAAAGGCCTTACTTTGAACATCGAAAAGACAGAGACAATGGTTGTATTTAAGAAACAGAATCCACCAGCATGCAGTATAAAATTAAACGGAACTATTCTAAAGCAGGTGCAGAAATTCAAATACCTTGGAGCAGTAATAACCTCAGATGGGAAATGCAGAACAAAAATTAGGAACAGAATAGGCAAAGCAAAGACTGCATTTCAGAGAATGAGAAGCATATTATCCAACATATCCTTATCATTGAATGTCAGAAAACGAGCCCTAAAATGATAAATTGAGCCTATCTTGTTATATAGAAGTGAATCATTGACAATAGGCAAGTCTGCACAAAAATCATTGGAAACAGCAGAAATGTGGTTTTTTAGAAGAATTATGCGAATCCCCTGGACATTGTAGAGACACAAAATCTTGTCAAAAAATAAGAGAGAGACAATGTACTTTCATAGGACATGCAATGTGAAGAGGGGGCATTGAAAATAGTATAACAACAGGAAAAATAGAAGGAAGAAGATCAAGAGGAAGACCAAGACAAATGATACTGGACAGTCTGACGGGATGGTGTGAGAGGAGATCACCAACTGAGCTAATGGCTGCATGAAGGATCGTCTACTCTGGAGAAGCATAATAGCCAACGCCAGTCGGCACGGCACCTGATGATGATAATGTGACATGCAGAAGCCAAAATGATTCCACACTAGCAAGGAACAACAAGAAGAGATCAAATGTAAGAGCCGTACCCAGTCTGAGTTCAAGCAGTAGTCGCGGTCATCAGAACACACAGGAAAAGCCATAACAAAACTCTTAAGAAGAAACGTTAAACAATAAAACTAAGCAAGCTCAAGGAAGAGAATGTGAAAGAAGAATATGAGCAGAAAATAAAACAGTTGATCATAAACTTATCAACAGAAACAAAATCAGTGGAAGAGAAATAGGCCTTGTTCTAAACCAACATTTTGCGAGCAGCAAAGGAAACATGTGATACTATGAAAAAAAGAAGGTAGAGAAATGAAAATAACAAAATGGTGGAATGATGGGGTGAAAGAGGCTGTAAAGAAAAATAAATATAAAGAATGTATGAGAAGTAAGGAGGATCTAAACTACACTGAATATCGAATTGCAAGAAGACGCTCTAAGTGGGTAACAAGAAGCAAAGATACAATCATGGAAGGAATACAGTGATATATTAAACAACAATCACAAAGAAGCTACTAAAATCTTTTATAAAAATATCAGTGCAATGAGAAAGCGAACAAAGCACTTCGACACAACAAAGATTGTGAACGATGATAATGGTGATCCAATATGCGTACCAGAGAGGATAGTACAGAGATGGAGACAGTACTTCGACAAGTTACTCAGTTTAGCATCCGAGGCAAGCCAAACCCATGATAACAACACAGCTGCTCCCGTAGAACTGGAACCAGACATACTACAAGCTGAAATCAGAGAAGCCATCAGAAAGGCCCCGATGAACAAAGACCCAGGATGTGATGGAATATCCAATGAATTAATGAAATGTACGAAAGAGGTGGAATAGTTTTTCACAGACTCTATAACTTAGTATGGGAAAAACAAGAAACACCACAGGACTGGAGAAACGCTGTAATTATTCTAGTATGGAAGAAAAAAGGCAGTAAAAGGGACTGCAACCAATATAGAGGCATCTCACTGCTAAGCCATGCTGGGAAAATGTTCTGCAAGATCCTAGACAACAGACTACTACCAGTGATCAAACCACAGTTAAATGAATCTCAGATGGGATTTAGACAAAATAGAACCTGTACAAATGTCATCTTTTCACTAAGACAACTAACAGAAAAATCAATTAAACACAATCAGATACTGCACACAGCTTACGCAGATCAAGATAAGGCATTTGATAGAATAGATGGATATAAACTGTGGGAAATCTTACAGCATTATGGAGTTAGTATACATTTGATAAACATATGCAAAAATCTATACGAAAATAGTCAGTGTATAGTTAGAACAAATGCAGGACACTGAACCATTCATAAAAAAAATCTGGAGTGAGGCAAAGCAGTGTACTATCTCCCGTACTATTCATAATATACATTGATATCTGCAAAGAAGCTAACATACATAGTAAAAATTCCACCACAAAAATGCCCAACAGCCCAACCCCAGAAAGAACAATTTTTTTATAAATAAGAAACTACGAGGTTTTGGTACGGTAAAGTAAGAGAACAAATATTGTAGGATTAAACCTCGAAAAAATCGTAGACAAAGCCCGTCTCACTAAAGTGCTTTGTCTACGATTTTTTCGAGGTTTAATCCTACAATATTTGTTCTCTTACTTAACCCCAGAAAGAATGCCGATGAACTCACAACACCTTCCAGAAGACATACCTAATAGGGAGACCATAAAAGAACTCCTTTTGCTGACGATCACTCATTTGTAGCCACATCAGATAAAGATCTACAGCAGAACATGATAATTTTGCAAGGGCACGTAAAAACCACAACATGAAGATCAACGCTGAAAAAAAAAACAGAAGTCATGACCATATCCAGAGAAGAAATCCAAACAAAGATCTTTCTAGACAACCAGCCCTTGAAACAAGTTAAACATTTCCAATACCTTGGTAGCATAATACCATCCTCAGGGACAATAGATTGAGAACAGATTCAATAAAGCAAATCAGGTCATTGGACAAATGACTCCTTTACTGAAAAACAAATACATCACAACTGAAACAAAGAGGGCACCGTACAGCACAATTTTCCTCCCACTCTATGCTATCAATGTCAAACATGGACGTTCATAGCCAAAGACAAAATGAAAATCATCACAAAACAAATAAGATGTTTAAGAAAGCTACTGAACATAACAAGAGGAGACTAAATCAGAAACGACATCATTAGGGCAAAGGCTGTAGTAACATAAGTATTTTACACTACACCCAGAAACAGCAGATCACATGGTTTGGCCATGTTACACGGTTACCACCAGACAATATATCACAGACAACATTCACACTAGGATTTTTGGGTAGCAGAGGAAGAGGCCGTTCACGCAGGAGATGGAGAGAGGAAATTACAGAAGCATTAAATATCCCATTATATGAAGCAAATCGTCGAGCCTTTCAAGACGTCTGTTTGTGCCCTCAACATCGAAAGGTGTATGGGGAAGGAGACAAGACAAGTCGGGCATGACAGTATGAGACAGGCTCAGAGAGAAAAATCTCTTACCTCACAGACATGTAGTTAAACCAGCACTGATAGTTCGCCATAGACAAGCCTTTTTGGCTTGGCCTAGACAGCACGTGGCATCGCCCCATCATCAATGGAGACGGATTCTGTTCTCTGATGAGTCCAAATTCTGTTTACAAGGCAATGGTGGGGGTGGTTTGTTGTACAGGCACTGAGGAGAACATTTTGCTGATGACTGTGTGCTGTATAGGAACAGGATGAGAGGAGACAGTGTAATATTTTGGGGTGGAATGTCATGTATAGCCAGAACCAATTCCGTCATCATCAATGGCAACCTGACGGGTTTACGATACAGAGATGATATCATAGCACCCCACGTACAGCCTTTTCCTCGGTGCAAATGGACCAGGCATGATACTGCAGCAGACAATGATCGTCCACATGTGATATGTGTGGTCAGGAACCACTGTCAACAACAACAGATTGATGTCTTACCATGGTCAGCTGTTTCCCCGGACCTGTCTCCCATCTAGCACATGTGGGATGCACTAGAGCATAGGCTGCAGGGAAGACAAAATCTTCCTGAAAACCACCACTGGTTACCTAAGCTTTGCAAGAAGAATGGAATAACATGCCCCAACAACAGATCCAACCTGTCATTGGCTCGATAAGAAGGCGCTGTCAAGCAGTGATAACAACCCAAAGTGGATATACACGGTACTGAATTGAAGATTTTCTTTCTTTGTCGGGGGTGCCACACTGACTTGAGTTTTTCTCTTTGTTTCTCGACACTTTCACTGAAATCAAACTGATCACTGTCTTTTCTTCAATACTCAACCATACCGTGCGCCAACTTTTATTTGAGATCACCCCCAGAACACGCGCACAGTGGCCTATATATTGCTGTACACTTACTTTTTTGCGTGAGTATACAACTGCCAGTGACTACTTCAGGGATCCAGCCAGTCAAGTTACGGCCGTTATTACTTACTGCCGATGTATCACAGATATACAGTGTACGGTAAATATACAATAAAACCCATTAGTTTCAACACCACTTCCTTGTTTGTGCGCTTCATAACTTCTATTGCCTTGCTAATGCAGAGATTTTAATATGTGAAGTGATATTTCATTTTGGGGTGTCTAAACGCCCTCATTTGATGCCTACAGAATGTGTGCGTGTAGGTGTGTCAAACGATGAAATGTTTAATCAAACCTATATCCAAGAATCTTAATATCAGTCAGTCAGTCGTGTATTCGCACATCCCTTGCGGAACTTTCCCTTCCTAACAGCTCTCCTGTAGGCCTCTCGGTTAATCATACTATACAACCAAGTAATGATCAAGTTGGAGGGGTATTTGATGTATCAAATGAGTTTTTTGTACAAGTGATGATAGACATGAAGTCGCAAATCGGTGTTGTCAGCCAGTGTTGTCAGTTTTTTTATTCTTTCTCAAGTTTATATATAGAACTGCTCCAAAATCAATGACAGTTATCTAGACTTTTAAGCACCTAGCTAGAAACTGATGTTCACAAAAAACAAAGAAAATAATGTATGGAATATATTTTTAAACATGTAACTGGAAATTAATTAGAGATTTTATTATAGGTGTTAGCTGAGTGTTTAGGCACTCGACTTACTAATCTGATGGTACACGGGTCTAGTCCCAGCAGTGTGATTTCCTCAGTAGAGTTTGACCACTAAAACAACATGAAGGATTCTGGAATTTATTTTTTTTTTCACAGATTAGATATGAAAAATTTCATAGTGCTGAAAAAAACCTATTTCAGTATTTCAATATAGTATTAGCAGAGATGAGATAAGACACAAAGTTTGTGAACAATTAAATTCTGAGATATTTCTAAGTTGGTTTATTTTGGTTCATAATATCTCTGATTTTCCAGTTCCAAAGGTCTAAACTAAGTAGATTTCACTTTGTTGGAAGAAGACTTTTAATTTTTCATCTCTATAAGTCTAAGTTAAATAGATTTCACTTTGTTGTCAGAAGACTTAATTTTTCAGCTCTAAAGTAAAGTAAAGGTAACCCTGTCATGCCTTAGAGGCACATAGGGATATGGTGTTAGTGGCCATATTTTCCTTGACCTGTCAGCACACTAGAGGGTGATATGGTCAGTATCACGCCTGGCTGCTTTTACCTTCCCCAACTCCAGAAGAAGTTGGGTACCCATTTCTACAGTTGGGTGACTGGGGTGCCGCCAGCTGGATTCAAACCCCCGACCTTCGCCATGAGAGACCAGTGCACTAACCACTTCACCACTCAGACACCCTTTCAGCTCTATAAGTCTAAGCTAAATAGACTTCACTCTACTGTACTGATCACTACTGTATTTAGAAACATCAAGTAAATTAACAACAAATTATTTTGTCATTTGATTCCTTAAATAACAGGTTAAATTTATTAGTAGTTAAATTACTTATCAAGTAATGTTGTAAATGACCAAAAATGTTTCCTCATATAATATTTTAACATTTTGTAAGATGCATTTTATGTCAGAGATGACTTCTTTTTAGTAATGTTGCACAAATCGGTGTCACAGTTTACAATGGCAGCAACTCATAAACAAGAAAAATGATCTCTTAGGATTACAATGTAGATAATTTTCAACATTTATTATAGATGATTAAGCTTGTCCTGGGTCTACTGCTTCTGGCTAGCACATTGGGCCTTGACACTGATGGAATGGGGACGGTTCAAGGACACTTATGGCAAGCGATACCAAGATCTTGAAGAGGAACTGTACAGGTTAGTCAGTTTGTCATTTGAATGTCCCTTGTGGAACTTTGCCTCCCTAACAGCTGTCCTGTAGGCCTCTCAGTTGTAAGCAAGATACCCTGCTGCTGATGCATCCATTTGCAGATTATCAACGATATCTTGCAGCCATCTTCACCTTGGTCCTCCTTTCTTTCTTTTTCCCATTATGTACCCTTCCAGTACAGTATTCTCCAAATTATCGTGACGTTTAATCTGTCCAAAATATTTAAGTTTTCTCTGTTTAATCCTCTTTACTAGCCTTCTTCAATATTAATTTCTTGAATGGATATAGTAAAGATATAGTAAGCTGTCTCAACCAGATCTTTACTCTAAGAATAATATTATAAGAACATATTGAAAAGCAGAAACCATTAATACTGAACTTCATAGACTTTAAAAAGGGATTTGATAGCATACACAGAGATTCATTGTGGAGAATTTTAAGAATATTTGGAATATATAGCTTCTAAAACTGTCAAAATCATTAAGGACCTCTACAATAGATATGTTTGTGCAGTCAAAACAGAATAAGCGATGAGGAAATGGTTCCAGATAGAAACAGATGTGAAACAAGGATGTATACTGTCTCCTTTGCATTTTGGAATTGCAGTAGACTTCATAACGAAAAAATGCTGCACAGGTAACACTTGATTGACTGGGTACATGGGACCCAACTAGAAGATCTTGATTTTGCTGATGACATAACTCTTATCAGTAACAATGTGAATTCCATGCAAGAAAAAACAGATATCCTGTCTTCATTGGCTAGCAAGATGGGACTTGAAATTCAGCATCATCATCGTCATCAGGTGCCATGCCGACTGGTGTTGGCTATTATGTTTCTCCAGAGTACACGATCCTTCATGCAGGCCATCAGCTCAGTTGGTGATCTCCTCTCACACCATCCCGTCAGACTGTCCAGTATCATTTCTCTTGGTCTTCCTCTTGATCTTCTTCCTTCTATTTTTCCTGTTGTTATAATATTTTCAATGCCCCCTCTTCTCATTGCATGTCCTATGAAAGTACATTGTCTCTCTCTTATCTTTTTGACAAGGTTTTTTTGATTCTCCAGCTCTTCTCATACATTCTTTATTTGTTATTTTTGCTGTCCAGGGGATTCACAACATTCTTATAATAAACCACATTTCTGCTGCTTCCAATGATTTTTGTGCAGACTTGCATATTGTCCATGATTCACTTCCATATAACAAGATAGGTTCAATATATCATTTTAGGACTCGTTTTCTAACATTCATTGATAGGGATGTGTTGGATAATATGTTTCTCTTTCTCTGAAATGCAGTCTTTGCTTTGCCTATTCTGTTCCTAATTTCTGTTCTGCATTTCCCATCTGCAGTTATTACTGCTCCAAGGTATTTGAATTTCTGCACCTGCTTTAGAAAAGTTCCATTTAATTTTATACTGCATGCTGGTGGATTCTGTTTCTTAGATATAACTATAGTCTCTGTCTTTTCGATGTTCAAAGTAAGGCCTTTCTGTTCACTTTCTTTGGCGACTTTATCCAAGAGATTTTGCAGGTCTTGTTGGTTCTCAGCTATCAGTACTGTGTCGTCAGCATACCAAAGGTTGTTAATATTGCATCCTCCAATTTTTATGCTTGGTTCTGTGATGATCGTTCTTAGAATATTCTCGCTGTACAGAGAAAAAAGGTCTAGAGATAGTACACATCCTTATCACACCCCTTGTTTTATAGGTTGATATTTTCCAGTTCTATTTTCAACTCGAATCTTCAAGAATCTTGAGAATATATGGGATTCAAAAGTTATAAGCACAAAAACCAACTTAAGGTTATTCAATTCAAATGTAATATCCACCCTCATTTATGCATGTGAAAGCTGGAAACCAACTAAAGAAATAGACAATAAATTAGACTCTTTTGAAAACAAATGCCTAAGTAAAATACACTGCATCAAGTGGAACGAATTCAAGAACAATGGAGATAAGACAGATGACTGAAAACAACGAGTCTCATGGGTGATCGGAAAAAGGAGATGGACATATGTTGGTCAAATGATGAGAAGAAACAGTCAGAAAATCCCAAAACAAGATATCAAGTGGAACACAACAAGCCAAAGAAAAAGAGGCTGACCACATGAAACTCTAAAGAGGACATAATTAACAGGCATAAATTCCCTTGATGAGGTTGAAAAGGAAAAATTGGTGAACCACCTTGCAAGCCCTATGTGACATTTAATGGCACGGGAAGGATATAAGTATGGATATATTTGTTCTTTTTTGTGTCCATGATATTTGAGGAGCTCTTCTGTAGCATTTATATTCGAAGGCATTTATGTGTTTCTCAACTGTTTTGTTAAGTGTCCAGGTCTCACATGGACATCACCTGATGGGAAAATCAAGAATCATATAGACTACATTTTAATGCAAAGAAGGTGGGGGTCAAGTATAACATCAGCAAAAACTCTACCAGGTGCTGATTGTGACATGGACCATGAGTTATTAATAGCAGACATGAAGATAAAGATAAAAAAAGACAGTTATGGGATCAAGACCACTCTGCTTTGATCTTACAAAAATACCAGAACAATATGGTATAGAAGTGAAGAACCATTTCAAAATCCTGATGGCTGTACAGGAGGAGATGACACCAGATGATTGGCTATGCAGGCCAGAGAAATCTTAATAACAACAGCTAAAGACATGGTTCCAGTAAAAAAAACACAAAAGAATGGATTGATTACAGCAGGGACATTAGAACTGATAAAACAACGTAGAGAAATGAAGACACAATGGAAAGTGACAAACAACAACAAAGAGGAATATAAATCTTTAACAAAAGAAGTACAAAGAAACATAAGAAAGAAACAATACATACAAGATTGATGTGAAAGAATAGAAGGACATCAGAAGTGTGGAAGAGATAGTGAAATGTTTAAAGAAATGAAGACATTGACAAGAAATGTCACACCTAAGCTAAATGTAATTTGTGATGAGATGGGGAATGCCTTGACAGAGACAGAGGAAATTCTAGAAAGATGGAAGGAATATTGCAAGGAATGGGTGACACAAATGACTGTGAAAGCAGAAATCAACAATGTGAATTATTATTGGAGGAGAAAGAACCGAACCGACAATATAAGAAGTTTTATGGGCAATAAAAAATCTGAAAAATGGTAAATCACCAGGATGTGATGAGATAACAGCTGAACTTATTACAGCAGGAGGAAAGGAATGTGCAACAATCTATCACACACTATCTAAAAAGATATAGTATTCAGGTATTTGGCCAAAAGAATGGAAAAGAACAATGTTAATACCACTGCTAAAAAAGGGTAACCTGAAATTATGCACAAACTACAGAACTGTTGCCCTGAATAGTCATGCCAGTAAAATTCTGTTAAAAATCATAATGGGTAGACTTCTAAAGAAAATAGAAGAAGAAGTCAATATGGTCCAAGCTGGTTTCAGGCAAGGAAGAGGATCAAGAGATCATATATTCAATATAAGATTAATAATAGAGAAATGCAGAGAGTTTAATGTGAATCTATATTTAGCCTTTATAGTCTACTCAAAGGCATTTGATTGTGTACAACACCAGAAACTTATGGAAAAAATGGGATTTCCAACACATTTGATACAATTAACATCACTGCTGTATCTAGACCAACAAGCAGCAGTAAGAATAAATGGTGAAACAACAACTTGGTTTGACATAAAACAAGGGGTCCATCATGGGTGCATATTGTCCATTACTTTTTTTACTTGTATACTGAAAATATAATGAGGAATGTTAGAGAAGATGTAGACAAAGAATATTATGATGCCATAACAATTGGAGGTTATGAAATACCAGAGATTAGATATGCTGATGACACAGTATTACTGTCCACAATACAAAAAAGAATGGAAAAACTAATTATGTCAGTCCATAAAAACAGCGAAGAGCAGAACCTCTATCTTAATGCAAAGAAAACTAAATTGATGACAACTGACAAAACAAACAAGGCAGCTCAAATATATATAAATGAGGAAAAATTGGAAGAAGTGGAGAGTTTTGAATATCTTGGATCACTACTAACTAATAATGGAGATACAATGAGAGAAATTAAAAGGATGACATCTATTGCTCTTCAGAAAGTAAAATAACTAAAGAATCTGTGGAGAGGAGCAGACAGAACCACAAAAATAAGATTTTTAAGAGCATGCATCTTTCCCATCGCAACATATGCCTGTGAGACCTGGACACTTAACAAAACAGCTGAGAAACACATAAATACCTTTGAATGTAAATGCTACAGAAGAGTTCTTCAAATATCATGGGCACAAAAAACAACAAATATATCTACACTACAAGAACTTAATATTGAAGAAGGCTGGCTAGTAAAGAGGATTAAAGAGAGAAAACTTAAATATTTTGGACACATTAAACGTCATGATAATTTAGAGAAGACCGTATTGGAAGGATACATAATGGGAAAAAGAAAAAGAGGAAGACCAAAATGAAGATGGCTGCAAGACATCGTTGATGATCTGCAGATGGATGCATCAGCAGCAGGCCATCTTGCTCACAACCAAGAGGCCTACAGGAGTGCTGTTAGGGAGGCAAAGTTCCGCAAGGGACATGCAAAAATGAATGAATGAATGAATGAATTCCATACAGTCTTAAAATTCTCCAGAATGAATCTCTGTGTAATGTTCACATGCTTTTTAAAGTCTGTGAAGTTCAGGATTAATGGTTTTTGCTTTTCATTATGTTCTTCAAGTATTGTTCTTAGAGTAAAGATCTGGTCGAGACAGCTTCTCGCATCTCTAAATCCTGCTTGTTCTTCTCTCATTGCAGTATCTGCTATACCTTTAATTCTATTCAGAATGACTTTGCAAAATACTTTTCACACACATCTCCAACTATTGCAGTAGCTAAGGTTGCCTTTTTTTTTGTATTTTAATCATGAATCCTTTTTTCCATTCAGAAGGGACCTTTTCTTCTTTCCAAGCTTTATTAAACATTCTCTGTAGTATTATCTACTGATAATACACTTGTATTAATTCTACTTATACATCTGATTTGTATTAGTTCTAATAATATAATTATATTATTTTATGCCAAGCTAGACAGTGTTGGTGATCTGTCATCCATGTTTTCTTGGCTTGTTTCTGTACCTTTGGTATGGATCCCTCTAAAGCTTGGTGACATGATTTTTTTAAGGCTTCCTAATTATCATTTACATCTTTTCCTAATGTATCTATATTTAGTTTCACATTTCTGGTCAACTTTCCAAACTTTATTAAACATTCTTTGTAGCTGGCTCATGTTGTCTCTGTTAATAGCTTTTAGCATTTCAGCTGTTATTTCATCTTCACCTGCAGCTTTGTTGTTTGTCATTAGATTCACTGCTGTTTCAATTTCATTCATTGTAATTTCATCTAAGCTGACATTTAGTTTTCGGATTGGTAAGTTGGTTTCAAGGTTTATTAATTCTTTTTGGGTGTGGTCAATCAAGTATTTCTTGAAAGTGTTCGGCCCACCTTTGTTTTTGGTCTTTACTTGACATTAATATGGTTCCAATTTTGCTAAAGATTGTCTTTAATGTAACAGCACCCGTTAGCCTCTTTTATATGTTATATAAAGCTTTGTTGTCTCCTGTTTTTGGTGCTTTCTCTGCTTCTTTTGCCATATTATCTATGTATTCTCTTGTATCCCTTTTAATTTATTGTCCAGTTCTTTGTATATTGCTTTTGCCAAATCTTTTCCAAGATCTATCTTTACATTCAACATATCTAATTTGGCTGCTCATCTTTCATGTATGTATTTTCATGTATTTTCTGATATCCTTGCTTTTCTACTTATTTTTTTGCAGTCCAGTACTTGCTTTTGCTGCTGTGATTATGGCTGTGCTGTAAGAATTCCATAATTCATCCATATCTGTCTCCTGATTGTTAAGTTCCAGATTGAAATTACTGTTAGTATTTTCTTCCTGTGGGCTGTGGCTGTTTATCTTTCTGATTCTTGATTTCCTTTGTTGGCTTTTAAGTTTTAGATGAACATAGACATAATGACATAAATAATTGTGAGAGTGTTGGTATTCAGTTGAATATAGACAAACGTGGTGATACACATTATCTAAGAGGTGGTGACAGTCAGATGAGCATAGACAGTGATGGTGACATAAGTAATTATGAGGTAACAGTGAATACTGAAATATTTGCTGACATAAGTGATTTTGAAGTAACAGTGAATACAGACATATTTGGTGACATAAGTAATTTTGAGGTAACAGTGAATGCAGGCATATTTGGTGACATAAGTGATTGTGAGGTTTGTAATAGAAACATGACTGTAGACATACATAGTGACATAAGTGATTATGAGGTGAGTAATAGTAACATGATTGTAGACATACATAGTGACATAAGTGAGAGTGATGATAGTCAGGTGGATATAAATAGTCATGGTGACAAAAGTGATTATGAATGTTGTGACAATCAGATGAACATAAACAGACATGATGACTTAAAACATTTTGAGGGTGGTGATAGTCAGATGTAATGACATAAGTGATTTTGAGACTGGTAATAACCAGATGAAAACAGACTGATGTGGTGACATAAGTTATTATGAGCTAGAGTGACAAAGGAAAAGAGAGAAATGTGTGATACATATTACTGTGAAAACTTTGTTATATTATGCTCCAACTATCCGCAGGCGACAAATATGGGAGGCACATCGTCTGTACATTCAAAGACACAATGAGGCATATGAGAGAGGAGAATATAGTTTCTTTCTGGGTGAGAATGAATTCTCTGATATGGTAAGCTCTGGCTGTCTACATTAGTTATTAAGTGCTGCAACAAGTGATCTAATGATTTAGAAACTGTCCATTACATGCTGCTGTATGTGAGATGATTTAGAAACTGTCCATTACATGCTGCTGTATGTGAGATGATGTAGAAACTGTCCATTACATGCTGCTGTATGTGAGATGATGTAGAAACTGTCCATTATATGCTGCTGTATGTGAGATGGTGATGTAGAAACTGTTGTCACTGATTTACATAGACTTTCTTATATCTTATATCCTTCCCGTGCCGTTAAACGTCACACAGGGCTCGCAAAGTAGTTCGCCAATTTTTCCTGTCTTCGGCGAGTCTTTCAACCTCATCAAAGGATTTTATGCCTGTTAACTTGGCCTCTCTTAATAATGTCCTCTTCAGAGTTTCACGCGGTCTGCCCCTTTTTCTTCGGCCTGTTGTGTTCCACTTGATAGCTTGTTTTGGGATTCTCTGCTCATTTCTTCTCATCAAGTGACCAACATATGTCCATCTCCTTTTCCTGATCACCCGTGAGACTGGTTGTTGTTCAGTCATCTGTCTTATCTCTGCATTGTTCTTGAATTCATTCCACTTGATGCCGAGTATTTTCCTTAGGCATTTGTTTTCAAAAGAGTCTAATTTCTTTTCTATTTCTTTAGTTGTTTTCCAGCTTTCGCATGCATAAATGAGGGTGGATATTACATTTGAATTGAATAGACTTTATTCTCTATGTATTCCTTAATAGAGCTGAAAATATGGTAATTACAGATTCTTTCACTGAAAGTTTATTGCAAACTATACACTTCCTTACTTAAAGTCAAATGTTTACTGTACACCTCACCAATGAAAGTCAGATGTCCACTGAATACTTCATCATTTATAGCTGAATTCTGAGTTAAAATTGTGCTGTTCCAAGTCCCATATTCCTGCATGCAGCAGTTCTTAAGTGCCATGTGACTGACTGTCCTCAAAGAGAAATTTTAATAGCTGTTCCTAGGAAATCCAGCTTGCTTCAGTGATTCTTACATCTTACATCCTTCCTGTGCCGTTGAATGTCACATAAGACTCACATGGTAGTTTGCCAAGTTTTCTTGTTTTTGGTGAGCTTTTCAACCTCATCAAGGGATTTTATGCCTACTAATTTGGCCTCTCTTAACAATTTCCTCTTTAGAGTTTCACATGGTCGATCTTTTTCTTTAGCTGTTGTGATTCACTTGATAGTTTGTTTTTGGATTATCTGACTTTTCATCATGTTACAGACATATGTTCATCTCCTTTTTCTGATCACCCATGAGACAGGTTGTTGTTTGCTCATCTGTCTTATCTCTGTGTTGTTCTTGAATTTGTTCCACTTTATACTGAGTATTTTCCTTAGGCATTTGTTTTCAAAAGAGTATAATTTCTTGTCTATTTCTTTAGCTGTTTTCCAGCTTTTGCATGTGATCAGTTACTGGGGTCACAGAAATGATTAGAGACTGGCTAAGATACATGCCAGGAGATGTCATTAAGATGCTTTTTTTACCTTTTTTTTTTTTACATATGATCACCTAATCTAACACTGGTATCTGCAATATAAATTGCCCTACGCTTTTTCACACAATGGCATATATTATGTTGTGAGACTTGCATGTGAATCCATCATGGAGTGTGAGGACAGTTTTGGGAAAATAATTGATTTTGTAACCCAGACTATAGGACAGGTGACATAGTGAGGCGGCTGCACTTTCTAGTTCTGACAAAGGCAAGATCTCACTTAAGGTGACTTTGGATAAGGACATTCTTCAGATTTATTTCCCATTTTTAGGATAACAGGACTGATCAGAAAAGATGTCACAAATATCATGTCAAGCCATAGAAGTAGCAGATAATCTGGCCATGAGGATAAAAAGGAAGCACTAATTATAGAAGTAGCGGATAATCTGACCATGAGGATAAAAAGGAAGCACTAATTATAGAAGTAGCAGATAATCTGGCCATGAGGATAAAAAGGAAGCACTAATTATAGAAGTAGAGGATAATTTGGCCTTGAGGATGAAAAGGAAGCACTAATTATAGAAGTAGCGGATAATCTGGCCATGAGGATAAAAAGGAAGCACTAATTATAGAAGTAGCAGATAATCTGGCCATGAGAATAAAAAAGAAGAACTAATTATAGAAGTAGCAGATAATCTGGCCATGAGGATAAAAAGGAAGCACTAATTAACTCTGGTGGATGAAGTCACAGGTTTTTTTCTGAAGGTCTCTTTGCAGCTCATTTTCAAGATACAGTTGAAGACTTTCTGAAGTACTTTTTCGGGGCAGTGCCAATGATGAAAACATGCTAATAAATTATTGGATTGATCCATAAAGTCCAAACCATCCTGGTATAGGTAGTGAAGACATAGACAAGTCTGATTTTCTAGTAACAGCCATTGAACAATATTACTCTGATGACAGAAGTCACCTGGAACTTAAGAACCACTACATACAGGAATGTGGAACACAGAACCACATCGTTTAAACTCGAAATTCAGCCATATTTCTTTCTCAATAATTATATTTCCTCTTTACTGAGTTCTCGTGTACTCTTTCCTCACCTCCAGCTGGTATTCTAGTACCTTCACTGCATTATATTACAAACCCTCTACCCCAGCCACATTCATCTACTCATTTTGTGCAAGACTTTCTTACTAGGAGGAGCCAGAAAAGCAAAGCCTATATTTTTCATCTATTTTTTGTGCTTGTATCTGTTGTGTTGTTTTTGTATGTAATCCTTAAATCTGTTCTGTTGTTTTTGTATGTAATCCTTGAATAAGGTTTTTGCCAAAATATTGGATTGTTGTATGTTCTTTATTTGTATGTACTCCTCTTGTTTCTGCCCACTTTCCTCACTCTTTCTATCTTCTTGTAAAACTAAAATCTACTCCTCCCACTCTTAGCTTGACAACCACTGTATTCCTCTCTCTCCTTTCTCTACCTTCTCTTTACTACCAAGCAATCACAATGGCACCACACCTCACAAGTCTTCATTTAAATATGCACAATTCTTCACCACACACACTATCAGATGCAGCTTTTTGCAAATAATGACAAAGTTCTCCTTTTTTTTTCAAATATTTTTTCCAGTCTCATTTGTAGTATATCATTGATGTAAATTTATATTTTTTCTTCTTTTCCTATCTCTTTGTACTTGCTATGTTATTAATGGTCTTCTCTAACAATAGCATCAGTCCCTGATGGCCTATGTTAACAGTATTAAAGTACACAAAACTATGCTAACAGTATCTGAACATATAATAATGGCCTGTGTCAACATTATCAGATTATATAATCCTAGCATCTTTTAATAGCATCAGACTATAATTCTGTCCTATGTTAACAAAATCAGACTACATAATACTGTTCAATGTTAAAAGCATCAGACCATACAATAAAAGTCTTTGCTATTCATTCATTCACTCATTTGCATGACCCGTGCAGAATTTTGCTCCCAAATAGCACTCCTGTAAGCTTCTCGGTTGTGAGCAAGATGGCCTGGTGTTGATCATTTTGCAGATCATCAACAATGTCTTGCAGCCATCTTCGCCTTGGTCTTCCTCTCTTTCTTTTTCCCATTATGTATCCTTCCAATACGGTCTTCTCTAGATTACCATGACTTTTAATGTGTCCAAAATATTTAAGTTTTCTCTCTTTAATCCTCAGCCTTCTTCAATATTAAGTTCTTGTAATGTAGATATATTTGTTGTTTTTTGTGCCCATGATATTTGAAGAACTCTTCTGTAGCATTTACATTCAAAGGCATTTATGCATTTCTCAGCTGTTTTGTTAAGTGTCCAGGTCTCACAGGCATATGTTGTGATGGGAAAGATGCATGCCCTTAAAAATCTTATTTTTGTGGTTCTGTCTGCTCCTCTCCACAGATTCTTTAGTTGTTTTACTTTCTGAAGAGCAATAGATGTCCTCCTTTTAATTTCTCTCATTGTATCTCCATTACTAGTTAGTAGTGATTCAAGATATTCAAAACTCTCCACTTCTTCTAGTTTTTCCTTACTGATACATATTTCAGCTGCCTTATTTGTTTTGTCAGTTGTCATCAATTTAGTTTTCTTTGCATTAAGATAGAGATTTTACTCTTCGCTGTTTTTATGGACTGACATAATTAGTTTTTCCATTCCTTTTTGTGTTGTGGACAATAATACTGTGTCATCAGCATATCTAATCTCTGGTATTTCATAACCTCCAATTATTATGGCATCATAATATTCTTTGTCTACATCTTCTCTAACATTCCTCATTATATTTTCAGTATACAAGTTAAATAAGTAAGGTGACAATATGCACCCCTGATGGACCTATTGTTTTATGTCAAACCAAGTTGTTGTTTCACCATTTATTCTTACTGCTGCTTGTTGGTCTAGATACAGCAGTGATGTTAATTGTATCAAATGTGTTGGAAATCCCATTTTTTCCATAAGTTTCTGGTGTTGTACACAATCAAATGCCTTTGAGTAGACTATAAAGGCTAAATATAGATTCACATTAAACTCTCTGCATTTCTCTATTATTAATCTTATATTGAATATATGATCTCTTGATCCTCTTCCTTGCCTGAAACCAGCTTGGACCATATTGACTTCTTCTTCTATTTTCTTTAGAAGTCTACCTATTATGATTTTTAACAGAATTTTACTGGCATGACTATTCAGGGCAACAGTTCTGTAGTTTGTGCATAATTTCAGGTTACCCTTTTTTAGCAGTGGTATTAACACAGTTCTTTTCCATTCTTTTGGCCAAATACCTGAATACTATATCTTTTTAGATAGTGTGTGATAGACTGTTGCACATTCCTTTCCTCCTGCTGTAATAAGTTCAGCTGTTATCTCATCACATCCTGGTGATTTACCATTTTTCAGATTTTTTATTGCCCATAAAACTTCTTATATTGTCGGTTCGGTTCTTTCTCCTCCAATAATAATTCACATTGTTGATTTCTGCTTTCACAGTCATTTGTGTCACCCATTCCTTGCAATATTCCTTCCATCTTTCTAAAATTTCCTCTGTCTCTGTCAAAGTATTCCCCATTTCATCACAACAATCTTGTATGTATTGTTTTTTGTCTTTTCTTATATTTCTTCGTACTTCTTTTGTTAAAGATTTATATTCCTCTTTGTTGTTGTTTGTCACTTTCCATTGTGTCTTCATTTCTCTATGTTGTTTTATCATTTCTAGTGTGTCTGCTGTAATCCATCCATTCTTTTGTGTTTTCTTTACTGGAACCATGTCTTTAGCTGTTGTTATTAAGATATCTCTGGCCTGCATAGCCAATTCATCTGGTGTCATCTCCTCCTGTACAGCCATCAGGATTTCGAAAGGGTTCTTCACTTCTATACCATATTGTTCTGGTATTTTTGTAAGATCAAAGCAGAGTGGTCTTGATCCCATAACTGTCTTTTTTATCTTTATCTTCATGTCTGCTATTAATAACTTGTGGTCCGTGTCACAATCAGCACCTGGTGTAGTTTTTGCTGTTGTTATACTTGACCTCCACCTTCTCTGCACTAAAATGTAATCTATTTGATTCTTAGTTTTCCCATCAGGTGATGTCCATGTGTAAAGTCTTCTGGATGTTGTTTAAAAAGTGTGTTAGAGATCATTAGCTCATTTTCTGTTAATATTTCTGTTAATAGCATCAGACTATAATACTGTCCTATGTTAACAAAATCAAACTACATAATACTGTCCTATGAAACATCAGACCATATAATAAAAGTCTTTGCTAACAGTATCAAAATACACAGCAACAGTATATGTTAACAGTATTAGACAAAAATATCAGTGGTCCATATACACTATTAAACTCTCATCTTCCTATAAGATGGATGTGCTTGACAGAGTGCTGTTAGTTTCTCAAGATGAAATCTAATGTCACTATCAGTATCAGAATAGAATCATTATGAATATGAAGATAATGTTACTATTAACATGTGGCTGAATTTAACCATCAAAAAGAGACTAAATGCCATAATCATCATCAAGATGAATGTCAAAACTATCTTACATCTTACATCCTTCCCATGCCATTAAACATCACATAGGGCTCGCATAGTTGTTTGTCAAGTTTTCCTGTTCTCAGTGAGTCTTTCAACTTCATCAAAGGATGTTATGCCCACTAAACTGCTCTGTACAGAAACATCACAGATAGAAAACATTAGCGAGCACAAAACACTAGGTCTTATTATTGACCAATATCTGACCTGGAACTCTCATGTGCAATGTCTAACAAAACTCATCGCACAAAAATTAGCTAAAATTAAGCACTTCATCGATCAAGACACTAGGAAGACATACTACTCATATACAAACACATTTAGACTATAGCTCAACAGTTTGGGATGGTTGCTCAGTGTCAAATACAAAGCGGCTTTGCTCACTCCAAAAGTGAGCAGTAAAGCTTATTAGTGACAAAGATCAAGCACAAACAACTAACCATCACAAATGTATCAAAATACTACCTCTCAAGAACAGGTTCCTCTTCAACAAAGCCAAGTTAGTACATCAAATTCTTTCACGGCATGCCCGCCTTATCTAAGGAACCTGTTTAAATTTTGCCCAAAGTGCAGCCAACGCTTGAACAACATATATCTTCCAAAACCTAGACAAGAAAAGCTTTAGTTATTCTGCTGCTCATCTTTGGAATACCCTCCCATCCTATATAAAAAATATAAATTATACTCCTTCCTACAACTACAAGCTTTCCCAATATCTATTTGATGTTGACTACATGCCTCCATGAATTATAAAACTTAAAAGTTATCTTGAACTGCTCTTATAGACACCAAATACAATTAATTGTTTTCTGAACAGTCCCAAAAATTTTGTTTAGTAGACAGTCATTTATAATGTATGTAGTTACTTCTGTACTGAGTGAATGTTTAAGAGTGAAACGTAAATGTTATATTTTATTTTATGTCTCTCAGCTTCAATGTTAGTTATGTTTGTTATACGAACAGCATATTTGCAGAATGTCTGGAACAGAGTAAAAGATGTATGATAAAGGGCAGAATGTCAGACGGGCCTGCGTGCCCAATTCTTAAACCTTTTGAAATAAAGATCAATCAATCAATCTCTTAACAATATCCTCTTTAGAGTTTCACATGGTCGACCTCTTTTTCTTCGGCCTGTTGTGCTCCACTTGATAGCTTGTTTTGGTATTCTCTGATTGTTTCTTCTCATCACGTGGCCTACATATGTCCATCTTCTTTTTCTGATCACCCATGAGACAGGTTGTTGTTTGCTCATCTGTCTTATCTCTGCATTGTTCTTGAATTCATTCCACCTTATACCAAGCATTTTCAAAATCAACATCAGGATAAATGTCATAATCAACATTAGAATGAATGTTACTTAGAATTATGCCTCAGACTCACTGGTTGTCTGTTGTCACTGATGAGAAAACTTGAGAGATTTCATTGAAACTCCTTAATGCAAAAAAAAAAAAAACATTGATAGAAACAGATAAAAAATTTGCATCACTTCATAGTGTAGGAAATTATGTGATGAAACCAATAATTTTGACAAGATTTGGGAGAAACTTTTGTTTCAAGTCACTTCGTACAGATATTCTTCAATACTTCAAACTTGCCAGCATTAAAGAGTGGGTTTGTTCTCAGTTCTGGAAATGAGATAAGTCATGGAGAGATTATCTCTGTGAGTTAGCTTAGGTGTGGGAAATGTAAATGAAGATCACCATCTTGTGCTCTGTTTGCAATTCTTGTTTTCAGTTCACACCAACAATGTTTTTTTAACAAAACAATTCTTTCATCTTTAATGAGGTGAAAACAAGCAGCAAAGATTTGTTGTCTGAACAAACTAGAATCATCCAAATGTAATGCAAACTTGATGCTCAATATGTCCTCAGTGCTCTTGGTCATTCTGTCTCTGACTTTGAAAACTGCTAATGCCAAGTGACTCTACTTGCATAAATTGATTATGAAATGTTATTTAAAATCATACTCAAAGTCACTTTCATTGCTGGCAGAAATAAGTTATATTCCAGACACTTGGATAGTATCAAATATTACATTTAGCACATAAATATTTTATCATCTAAGCCATTGTGAAGCATGATTTAGTATGAGAATGATGTAGGTGAATATCTAGATATAAAAATGCATAAGATAAGGATCTAATACACATCTAATACATGACCTGTTTCCGCGAAGTTACTCACCCAAACCAATGATGTATTCTGAAGTGGAGGGAGCTGAGCATGTCGATCAACATAAAAGTCATCTAGGCGTCAGTCTAAATCGATGCTGCACTTCAGT
This sequence comes from Achatina immaculata, assembly GCA_009760885.1. NCBI lineage: Eukaryota > Metazoa > Mollusca > Gastropoda > Stylommatophora > Achatinidae > Lissachatina > Lissachatina immaculata. Next base: position 11,297,035 of record CM019706.1, on the reverse strand, counting down.
TATAGATTTTGTTTTGTAAGAAAAATGAACAACCTTGATTTCATGTGACACAGTACAGTGATGCATTGTAACAGAGTCCACTAAAATGGTGGCATCTCTTTCCTATGCCACCCTAACAACTAATTTATGTTATCAACGGCCTAGCCACTAAGAATTTAAAACATGTTACTCATCCTGGCATCACATGTAGAACTATTGTTTAACCAAAGAATAATTAATGTATAAGTATACACAACCAGTATACACAACTTTTTATATTAGCCATGTTGAATGTAAAGACAGATCTTGGAAAAGATTTGGTAAAAGCAACATACAAAGAACTAGACAATAAAGTAAAAAGTTCAGCTAGAGGAGACAAAAGAGAATATATGGACAATATGGCATAAGAAGCAGAAAATGCACCAAAACAGGAGACAGCAAAACTCTATATAACATACAGAAGAAGCTAACAGGTGCTATTACCTCCAGAGAAAGACCAGTCTTTAGCAAAACAGGCATCCTATTAACATCAAGTAAAGACCAAAAGCAAATGTGGGCCGAACACTTCCAAGAAATAATCAATCACACACAAATGAATTAATAAATCTTGAAACTGATTTACCAGTCTCACAACTAAATGTCAACTTATATGAAGTTACACTGAATGAAACTGAAACAACAGTGAATCTAATGGCTAACAACAAAGCTGCAGGTGAAGATGAAAAAACAGCCAAAATGTTAAAAGCTATTAACAGTGACAACATGAGCCAACTACAAAGAATGTTTAATAAAATTTGGAAAGAAGAAAGGTCCCTTCTAAATGTAAAAAGGGAATCAGTGTTAAAATACCAAAAAAAGGCAACCTCAGTGACTGCAATAACTGGAAGGTGTAACCTTACTATCAGTTGTGTCAAAGGTGTTTTGTAAAGTGATTCTGAGTAGAATTAAGGATGTAGTGGATACTTCAATGAGAGAAGAACAGGCAGGATTTAGAGAGGGGAGAAGCTGTCTCGACTAGATCTTTATTCTAAGAATAATACTTGAAGAACAAATTTGAAAACCAGAAACCATTAATCCTGAACTTTATAGACTTTAAAAAGGTATTTGATAGCATACACAGAGATTCATTGTGGAGAATTTTAAGACTATTTAGAATACCATCTAAAATTGTCAACATCATTAGAGATCTCTACAACAGATATGTTTGTGCAATCAAGACAGAAGAAGAAATGAGCGAATGGTTTCAGATTGAAATGGGTGTGAAACAAGGATGTATATTATATCCCTTGCTTTTTGGAATTGCCATAGGCTTTATAATGAAAAGATGCTGTACAGGTAAAACCAGCATTGATTAGGTACATGGGACCCAAATAGAAGATCTTGATTTTGCAGATGACATAACTCTTATCAGTGACAATGTGAAATTGATGCAGGAAAAAACAGATTCCCTGTCTTCCTTGGCTAGCAAAATAGGCTTGAAATTAACAAAGACAAAATAAAATTATGAAATTTCTCATTAATAAAGAAGGAAAAATATATGTAGAAGGAACAGCTGTTGATGAAGTAAACCAATTTGCGTACCTTGGCAGCTACATAGACAAGGATGGTGACACCAGGAAGGAAGTTAGAATTAGAATTGCAAAAGCAACATTGTCCTTAAAAAATCTTGGAAACATTCAAGTGAAAAAGGAAGAGTGAAATGCCAAAAGAAAAATATCTCATTGCACTGACTAAGTGGCATGGAAGAAGAAAAGCAACTGAATTAATCGAAAATACAAAGGACTGCACAAGGTAGAGAAGCATGACTATCAATGCTATTCCATGCAGCATATAATAAGAATAATAAGAAGAAGAAGAAGAATTTAAGGAAGTATTTCAAATATGGTCTCATAGCTCTGTCAGAGATGATTGTTTTATCCTACATGAAAACTAATAAAGTGTACATAATGTTCAATTTTTTTTTCTCTGACATTAGCTATGTATGAGGGGTGATTGGTAAGTTCTTAGCATAAGGTACAAATACTTGAAATGCACAGTTGATATTAGGTGCATTTGTAGATCAGATTAATGAAAGATTAAACACCAAGTTTGAAGAAATTAACTGCAACTAATTTTTTTTGACAGGCTGCTGAAGTGGTAATGGGTGGCAGAAATTGAGAAAATGGATAAAATTTATCATCGAGCAGTCACTCGTTACCTCTGCATCAAGGTCTTATCATCGAAGGAGATTCATGAGGATATGGTAGAGACTCTAGGGGAGAGTGCCCCGTCTTACAGCACAATAAGAAATGAGCAGCTCAATTCAAACATGGAAATGAGAGTCTGGAAGATGATCCCTGTCCAGGAAAACCAAAAATGGCAACCACCGATGAAACCACCGGCAGAATCCATGACATGATAAAGGAGGATTGATGATTAACTGAGCAGTACATTGCTACTGAGTTAGGTTTCTCCCAGGAATGTGTTCATGCCATTATTCACAATGATCTTCAAATGACAAAGGTCTCTGCTCAATGGGTCCCGAAACTTCCTGCGGCTGATCACAAATGATAGCATCTCAGCATGTCAAGAGATATTCTTGGCTATTTTTCTGCACATCCTGAAAAGTTTCTTCAGCAATTTGTGACTATGGATGAGACTTGGTTCATCATTTTCAATCAGAAACCAAAGAACAGTCAAAGCAGTGGAAACATCATGGATCCCCACCTCCAAAGAAAGCAAGGGTGGTTCTGTCTGTAGGCAAAGTAGTGGCTTCCATCTTTTGGGATTCAGAAGGTGTGCTATTGGTAGACTATCTTCAAAAGGGCAGAATGGTTACTGGGGCCTATTACACTAATCTTGTGAAGCAACTGTGGGTCAAATTAACAGAAAAGCATCGAGGGAAATTGACGAGAGGAGTCATCTTTCAGCAAGACAATGCTCCAGTTCACATGTTGGCGGTGGCAATGGCTGTCAATCATGAATGTGACTTCCAGCTTCTTGAACATCCTCCTTATATCCCAAATTTGGCCCCTTTGGATTGTTACCTGTTTACCAAACTCAAAAAGAAGCTCTGTTCAGAAATTTGCTTCTGATGATGACGCCATTCATGCTGTAGACCACTTTCTACTGGCACAAGATGCTGATTTTTACAAAGAAGGGATCCGTATGCTCCAGGATCGCTGGACTAAGTGCATAAAATTGCTATGTTGAGAAATAACCCAAAAAAGTTGTCCACAAATAATCCGTTGTACCTTATGCCGAGAACTTATCAATCACCGGTCGTACTTATTACTGTTGAGTTGTGCCTCTACATTACAGTTCAGACATTGGGCTACACTTTACACTTCATTAGCCCTTAGCTTCATCTATATGCTTGACATAGAAATGTAATTCCTTCGTCATGTATTACTTGTCCCTACCACATATAGATGGTCTGGACAATCCATAATTAGATACTTCCCTATAACATTTTTCTTTATTTCTCTGTTGCAACTGCAATTTGTGACAGAAAATTCTACTTCTGAATTGTGCAGTAAAGTTAATCCATAAAAAATGTATCATTTTGTGAAAGCTTTTAGAAATTCCATATGTTGTACAAATTCCTGCTCTTTACAAGAGCGTTTCACAATAAAATTATAGAACTTTTTTTAAAATACTAATAAATCATCATTAGAGACTTGCTAGTACTTCATCCAATGTAAAAATATGTATATACTTCATCCAATGTACAAATATGTAAAGTGTATAACAAACAGTGTATCTTTATGAAAGTTAGGTGAACTAAGATAATGTAACATACATTGTCTCGCACAGTAAGTGTTGCCAAAAGGTTCTTCAAAATTATGGTGTTCCTCGGATAACCAAACACCAAAAGCCGAAATGCCAGGGATGCACTGTGATAATACCTGCATAGAAAGATGTCATACCATTAAATATTTGGGGATTGCTTTCAAAAGATGCTTATCCTTCAGGCAACATGTGGACAAGATGATACTGAAAGCAAAGAAAGGCCTAGTGGCAGTAAAAATAAAAACTAATATGGGTCTATCACAAAAAATTCTATTCCCAACAATGAAAGCATCAGTAATGTCAAGACTGGAATATGGTATCGCATGCTCACTTTATCAACAACTCAAACAACTCGGCTGCTGGAGATAATTCATAATGAAGCAATGAGGATGGTGCACAGATGCCCCAGGACACACCAGTGGATGCCATGCGACACCTATTGAACATATCAAGCATGAAAACTCAACATAAATGAGCTCAAGTAAAAGAGTGCATATGAATCAAGACCATGGAAGACCACCCACTGATAAAGGAGATTCAAACACAAAAAGGTACACGAGTAAAACATGGTCAGTCATGGAAAACGAAGGCTGAAAAGATCAAAGAGCAGATACGCAACCCTGAAGAAAGCCCCATGGGTGCCACCTGGATTGATGCCTGAAAACATCCACACTTTACCAAAGTTCACATATGGCTCAGTTGACAATGCCGCAATTGGGTGGCAGGATGAGCAGAATCAGAAATCAAAGAGTGAATTATTAAGCACTCCAATCTAGATGACCATATAATATATACAGATAGGTTGGTCATGCACAGACAAAGGAGCAGATGGGGATTCGTGGTCTATCACAATGGACACCCCATTGTCAGTGAGTCCAGGGCCTTCACCACAACCACATCCAGCATGAGAATGGAGAGTGAAGCAACCACATCCAGCATGAGGATGGTGATTGAAGCAGCCACATCCAGCATGAGGATGGAGAGTGAAGCAGCCACATCCAGCATGAGGATGGAGAGTGAAGCAACCACACCCAGCATGAAGATGGAGAGTGAAGCAACCACATCCAGCATGAGGATGGTGATTGAAGCAGCCACATCCAGCATGAGGATGGTGATTGAAGCAACCACATCCAGCATGAGGATGGTGATTGAAGCAACCACATCCAGCATGAGGATGGTGATTGAAGCAGCCACTCAAGCCATAAACTGGCTAGCAAACCAATAAGCATCACATATATTGTCAGACTCACAATGCATGCTAAAAAAAAAATCGAAAACTTCGTGATATATTGTGACTGGTTGGACAAATTAAAAGAATCACAAATCTCCTCCCTAATGTGGATTTATTGCCCAGTACATGCTGGTATCTAATGAAATGACAAATCAACTTGCAAACAAAGCAACAATCCTGGGCATCCTACAAATGGACAAAGTAGACCTCATAAAAACAAACCTATCAAAATTACAGGGAGATGAACAAAAGAATTTTGAATGCAGTACCTATCACTAAAGACTATGTGAAAAAGGAATAATGAAGGGTAGTGCAGACATTTAGAACTTTGCAGAAAAGATCAAGCTATATTCAATCAATGTGCCTTTAGCAATATCACCCAACGCATGCTATGAACAACACCGAGGTTAAAGGCTGAGTACATATGGGAGTGTCCTGAGTGAAGGAGGCCCATCTCTAGGCCAGCAGCAAAGCATGGCTGTTCTTCAAGTTCAAGTTCAAGCCCCTGGCTATGGCCATAAATATGATAAAAACACATTATGTGTGGTTGTTTAATAACTAAAACTGTATTTGCATGCATTGCTGGCAACTCAGGACCCTCATGAGCATGGTACCATGGCTGGAGCCTTTTGGTTGGCCCTTCTTATAACATATATCATTAACAAACTTCAGTGTACTTCATACAGAATATTATGTCCACATAGAATGTATTCATCACATTTCCTATACTTTCATTTATATCATATCAATAATCTGATTATGTCTTTTGTTCATGTTCTGAAAGCATTTTGAAAAAAGACTTGGACAAGTGCTATATTATTGAATTTCATATGCTATAGATCACTGAGAAGATCATTAGTCTTATTCTTTATTAGAGCAACCAAGAGTTTGTGAAAATCATGAACGGCTACAAGATGCCTACCCAGCCCAAAAGAAATCCAATCTTTGAGGCTAAAAGCATCAGAGACTTACCACCAGAAGTAGACTGGAGGGACAAAGGTTACGTCACACCCATTAAGAACCAGGTATAGTCACATGATACTTTCTTGAAAGGTTAAATTATCACCAAATTCAAACACACACACATACACAAATGTACACACTATCCACACACACCATATGCACATACATTCACTCAACTTGGACATGCACAGTCTGGTGGGCGTTTTTGCTGTCCTGGGTAACCCAGAACTGAATATGAATTAACATTTTATATCAAATCCAAGTGCCAGCTTCCATTTTTGCACTTTGGAGGTTTAAGTCTCCACAAGTCCCTGGGTGTGCTAGTTTTTCTTCTCCTTACAGTGTCCAGGTTACTGTTTGTCTCAATGAACTGTTTCTTTCCATGTCCTGTATCCCACCAAAACTCAGTTCAATTTCTGTTGATTTATGTCAAGGTTGATATCACTTTTTTATGGTAGATTCTTTTACTTCAGTGTTCCTCATTTTTTTTCCCCCAAGCTATTCTCAATATTTTTCTCAATGTTCCTTATTTTGTCTTTTCAAGTTATTTTTCATATTCTTCACAATGTCTTCTTCCCAAAACTTTTGATTGTAGTTTCTGTTTTAGTTTCTAAGCTTCTCATATTGCAGCTTCATACTTAAGAGATATATTTCAAATAAACATTTTTTTAGTTTGAGTTTTATAACTAGATTTTGGATTTCTGATTGTAACCTAACTCATTCAGTGCTGAATTACCCTCCAAAATCCTGTCTCATTTCCACTTGTAAATTAATATTTGTTGACGCTGTGCTGCCTAGACAACTGAACTCAAGGTTTTATTTACTTCCTTTGGTGTGTCTGTGAATTGTATTGTTTTATTTTAGTTTTTTCTTTGATTATTGATAGTTTGTTCTAACTCTGTATATCTGAATGTTTTGTTTTTCTTCTTGTAATCTTTGTTTTGTCTCGGTTTCATTCATTCATTTGCATGTTCATTACAGAATTTTGCCTCCCTAACAACACCACTGTACGACTCTCGGTTGTGAGCAAAATAGCCTGCTGCTGATGCATCTATTTGCAGATCATCAACAATGTCTTGCAGCCATCTTCACCTTGGTCTTCCTCTTTTTCTTTTTCCCATTATGTACCCTTCCAAGATGGAGTTCTCTAGATTATCATGGTGTTTAATGTGTCCAAAATATTTAAGTTTTCTCTCCTTAATCCTCTTTACTAGCCAGTCTTCTTGAATATTAAGTTCTTGTAGTGTAGATATATTTGTTGTTTTTTGTGTCCATGATATTTGAAGAACTCTTCTGTAGCATTTACATTCAAAGGCATTTATGTATTTCTCAGCTGTCTTGTTAAGTGTCCAGGTCTCACAGGCATATGTTGCAATGGGAACATATTTGTCTGGGTAAGCATCATAATTTATCTGGTTATATAAATCCAGCACTGTACTTATGGATGTACAAATCCAGCACCGTACTTATGGATATAGAAATTCAGTTTTGCACTTATGGATATACAAATCCATCTCTTTATTTATGGATATATAAATCTAGCTCTGTACTTATGGGTATATAAATCCAGCTTTGTACTTATGGATATACAAATCCAGGTCTGCACCTATGGATGTACAAATCCAGCTCTGTATATCTCTCTCTCTCTCTCTCTGAACCTTAAATGTCCAGGGCACATGGGACTTCCGCAAGGGTTTTCCACAAATGCCTGTCCTTTGCCTTTTTTTCTGCTCTTGCCCATGTGAGCCCTCTTTTGCTCAACATCCTCTCTGTTGTTCTTCTCCATGTTTCTTTTGGTCTACCCTTACTTCTGTTCCCCTGTGGTGTCCATCTTAGTGCTATTTTTGGTAGTGAGTTGTCAGTCATTCAGAGCACATGTCCCAACCATCGCCAGCATCTTTCCTAAATAATTGTCAGTGGATTCATCTGCATTTCTGCCAACAAGATGTTATGAGCTCTGTATATATGGATATACAAATCAAACACAGTACTTATGGATATATTAATCCAGAAATAATATTAGAAATGCAATCTTAAAAGGAAGTTAGAACTCTAATATAGAAAGAAAATTAGAACAATTCAGGAAAGAAATAGTGTTCCTAACACTGCACACTGAAGCAGAAATGTACATTGCCAAGTGTGCTGCAGTCTGTACAGTCTGAAAACTGCTAACCTAATCAATAGATCAAAGCCTTAACTTTGATTACTTATTTCTTTTTAATTTATCAGGGCAGCTGTGGATCCTGTTGGGCATTTTCCTCCACTGGGTCACTTGAAGGCCAAACATATAAGAAATATGGGCACCTGATTTCCCTGTCTGAACAGAATTTGGTTGACTGCTCACAGAAACAAGGTTAGACTAGAGTACAGAAACATGGTTAAACTAACACAACAAGGTTAGGCTAGTATCAGAAACAAGGCTAAACAAGCACAAAAACTCATAATCAAGGCTAGACTGGCACAGAAACATGGTTAAACTAGACAGAAACATAAGGCTTCCAAAGAAACATGGTTAGATACTAGCACATTGACATTAGACTACCAAAGAAACATGGTTAACTAGCACAGAAACAATGTTAGACTGTAGGACAGAAACATAAATAAATTATAGCACAGAAACAGGTTAGACTGGCAGAAAAAGGTTAGACTAGCACAGAAAAAAATGTTATAAAGGTAAAAAGAAGTGTATAGTATAAAACTGAACCATTACCTCTGTCTGGCTTTATTAGTAGAACTAGTTTTACCAGTCATCATTTCCCTTACCTCTCAAAAAATGTTATACTGTAGCACAGAAACAAGGTTAGACCATAACATGGAAAAAAGGTTTGACTATCGCACATAAAAAAGGTTATACTGTAGCACAGAAATAATGTTAAATTGTAGCACAGAAACAAGGCAGCATGAAAAGAACAGCATGGACTGCAGCATGGAAAGAATGTTAAAATGTAGCATAGAAACAAGGTTAGATTTAGCATGGAAACATAATTAGACTAGCACAGAAAAAATGTTATCCTGAAACAGAAACAAGATTAGGCTGTAATACATAAAAAAAGATTAGACTAGCACAGAAAAAATGTTATCCTGAAACAGAAACATGGTTAGACTGTAGCATAAAAACAACTTCACTAGCAAGTAAACAAGGTTAGACTGTAGCACAGAAAAAAGTTCACTAGCAAGGAAACAAAATTAGACTGTAGCATAGAAAAAAGTTCACTAGCAAGGATACAAAATTAGACTGTAGCATAGAAAAAAGTTCACTAGCAAGGAAACAAGATTAGACTGTAGCATAGAGAAAAGATCATTAGTAAAGAAGCAAGGTAAGACTGTAGCACAGAAACATACAGAAAAAAGAAATAGGAAAAGAAAAGAAAGTATAACTTTACATAAAAGGATATACAACAAATAATAATATAAAAAATAGTAGAAAAAAAAAGGGAGCACTTAGCTGTGACTTGCAAGAAGCTACATCTGGGAGTGTGTGTGAGGTGAAGTATTGTGAATGGAGACTTGCAAGGTGCGGTGCCAGTCTGTCTGATTGGTAGTAAAGAAGGGATTGGAAAAGGAGATAGAGGGACACAATGGTAATGAAGCTAAAATAAAACAAGAAAAAGTTGGTTGGGTTAAAGGGTCTGTAATATAGTGCAGGGTTAAAGAGTTGTAATATAAGGGCAGTGCTAAAGGGTTTGTAATATAGTGTAATATATTTTATAATGAAAAGATGCTGTACAGGTAAAACTGGCATTGATTTGGTACATGGGACCCAAATAGAAGATCTTGATTTTGCAGATGACATAACTTTTATCAGTGACAATGTTATTTTGATGCAAGAAAAAAAAGAAACACTCTCTTCACTGACTAGGAAAATAGGGTTTGAAATTAACAAGGAAAAAACAAAAATAATGAAATTTCTCATTAATAAAGAAGGAAAAATATACATAGAAGGAACAGTAGTTGATGAAGTAAACCAATGTGCTTACCTTGGCAGCTACATAGACCAGGATGGTGACACCAGGAAGGAAGTTAGAATTGCAAAAGCAGCATTGTCCTTCAAAAATCTTGGGAACATATGGAATTCAAAAGTTATAAGCACAAAAACCAAGGTTAAGATTATTCAATTTAAATGTGATATCCACCCTCATTTATGCATGCGAAAGCTGGAAACCAACTAAAGAAATAGACAAATTAGACTCTTTTGAAAACAAATGCCTCAGGAAAATACTTGGTATAAAGTGGAATGAATTTAAGAACAACACAGAGATAAGACAAATGAGCAAACAACAACCTGTCTCATAGGTGATCAGAAAAAGAAGATATATGTAGGCCATGTGATGAGAAGAAACAGTTAGAGAATACCAAAACAAGCTATCAAGTGGAGCACAACAGGTTTAAGAAAAAAAGGTAGACCACGTGAAATTGTAAAGAGGATATTGTTAAGAGAAGCCAGTTTAGTGGGCATAATAGCCCTTGATGAAGTTGAAAAACTTCCTGAATACAGGAAAACTTGGCAAACAACAGTGCCAGCCTTATGTGAAGTTTAACGGCATGGGTAGGATTTAAGAATATAGTGCAGGGTTAAAGGATTTGTAATATAGTGCAGTTAAGATCCTGAAATATCAACTATAGATGAGAACAGAGTAGATGAGAACTTAGTAGGGAGGGAATATGATTGTGGAGAAAGGAAAAGTTGAGTATAACTGAATTTCAAGTTCAGACCATACACAGGTAAGTGCTTCCTTTTTTCCTAATATTTTTTTCATTATTTGTTGTATATCAATGATTCATTCATTCATTCATTTGCATGTCCCTTGCGGAACTTTCCTTCCCTAACAGAACTCCTGTAGGCCTCTCGGTTGTAAGCAAGATGGCCTGCTGCTGCTGCGTCCATTTGCAGATCGTCAACGATTTCTTGCAGCCATCTTCGTTTTGGTCTTCCTCTTTCTCTTTTTCCCATTATGTATCCTTCCAATACGGTCTTCTCTAAATTATCATGACGTTTAATGTGTCCAAAATATTTAAGTTTTCTTTTGATATGAATTTATATTTTCTCTTCTTTTCTTATCTCTTTGTCCTGTATATTTTTGCATGATTAAGGTGCAAATTGAAATGTCACAACTGTGTGCTTTACTTTACTAAAAATCTATTCCTACTATATTTTAAACAATTCTAATATTTTTTCATCACAGCTTTGTTGCAGTGGATTAATGTATGTTTAAACATATGTTTTTATAAATACTTGTACATAAAAACTATTCATGAGAAACATTGTTATAATGTAGCACAGAATCAAGGTTAGACTAGCAGAGAAACAAAATCAGACTGTAACATAGAAAGAAGGTTAAACTGTTACACAGAAACAAAGTTAGACTAGTACAATAACAAAATTAGACTGTAACACAGAAACACAGACTGCAACACAGAAATAATATTAAACTGTAACATAGAAACACTGTTAGATTGTAACACAGAAATAATGTTTGGCTGTTAAACAGAAATAATATTAGACAAGCACAAAAACAAAATTAGACTATAAAACAGAAATAATGTTAGACTAACACAGAAAGAAAGTGCACTAGCACAGAAACAATGTTAGACTAGCACAGAATGTTGTATACAACTAATTCAGTGATATATGCCACGAAGATAATAAATACAACTAAATCAGTGATACCTACCATGAAGATAATAAATACAACTAATTCAGTGATACCTATCATAAGGTAAAGTTTTTGCATTCCTGCCATTAAGGCATATCAGGGATACAGTGTTAGGCCCGTATTTTCAAGACCATTGGCACATGATGTGGTCAGTATCACACCTGGCAGCACTTACTTGGAGATGTATAGGTTGTCAGGCCAAGATAGAGATGTATAGGTTGTCAGGCCAAGATAGAGATGTATAGGTTGTCAGGCCAAGATAGAGATGTATAGGTTGTCAGGCCAAGATAGAGATGTATAGGTTGTCAGGCCAAGATAGAGATGTATAGGTTGTCAGGCCAAGATAGAGATGTATAGGTTGTCAGGCCAAGATAGAGATGTATAGGTTGTCAGGCCAAGATAGAGATGTATAGGTTGTCAGGCCATGATAGAGATGTATAGGTTGTCAGGCCAAGATGAGATAATGAGAATAAAAAGTAAAAATAATAACCACAGAGGCCCACAGAATGAGGCATAGTTATTAGACATGGTAACATGTAATAAGAAGGCAGCTGAGAAAAATGCTTAGAGGAGGGGCAGGGTCATATAATGGCATCTCCTATCTATTTAAATGATTAAGATATCACCTGATTTGTCAGTTGGCCATCTGTTACATTTTCTCCACATTAGGTAACATGGGATGTTCAGGAGGGCTTATGGACTACGCTTTCACATACATCAAAGTCAATGATGGCCTCGACACTGAAGCATCTTACCCTTATGAGGGCGTGGTTTGTATTAATCTTTTTTTACAACTTACATGCAAGGTGTGTTCAAGAAAAGAGTGAACTTTTGCTATAGACAATAAGTGCTCATTAGACAACATTTTAAGCACAATTCCTTCAAAGTAACCCTCTCTGCTAACTATACACCACTCCTAACATTTCTTCCATTGTTGAAATTCTTCCTGGAATGCACTTTCTGTGGTGGCGTGAAGTCCTCTTATTATTTTCCTGAATCTCCTCTATTGCTTGGAAACAACGTCCTTTCAAAGTGATTTTAAGTTTGGGAAATAGGAAAAAGTCTGCTGAGGCTAAGTCCAGAGAATAGGGCTGATGGGACGCAACGGATGTCTGATGTTGTGCCAGATAACTGCAGATGAGCAGAGACGCGTGAGCCAAAGCATTGGTGCAACATCCAAGTCCGGTTTCCCATGCTTCGGGCTTTTGCCTTTGCCCAGCATCCTTCAGACACGCTAAACCTTCCTGGTAAAGCTGCTTCTTTACCATTTGACCACATGGTACAAATTCATAGTGGACAGTGCCTTTGTAAAAAAAGAAAACAAAAACACAACCTAAATATACTTTCATCTTTGGCCGACTCATTCATGCATTTTTTGTTTGTTTGTCTAGGAACCCTTTCCCCATCGACTGTGACGAGTGCATTTTGGTTTAAACATCAATAGCCATAACCTACGTTTCATCTTCTGTTAAGATGTTCTTAAGAAAATGTCCATGACCATTTGCACTGGTAAGCAGTTCCTGGCTGATTTCACTACTGTTCTCTTTCTGACTGTCAGTCAGCCAATGTGGCACGAGTTTTGTGTAGATGCGACATGATCCTATTCAGATGCCCACGTGGTCGGCAACTTCTCGAACAGTTAAACTGTGATTTCTACAAATCACAGCAAGAAAACTCTCTACGTGATTGTCGTCTGTTTATGTGGAAGATCGTCCAGGCCCGGGATCTTCACTTACCAACGTTCTACCCTTTTACAAATGCTTACACAACTTCTAGCACTGTCTTCAGCTCATACCGTCCTCTCTGTATGCCTGGTTAGGTAATTGTCATGTCTTTGTAATATTTTTACTAAGTTTGCAGCAAAATTTCGCACATACACACACACTGTTCTTTAAGCTCCTTCATTGTCATTAAACCGAAGAACAGCATGTGCACGTGCGAAACTTCAGCGGATGTAGTTCGACGAGTAATGATCACAGCAATCGGGACAAATGACAGTTTGTTGTCAAAATCTGTTACTAGGTGTGTTCATTAGCCACACCACGTTCTCTGTGCTGGTTGGCGCGCTATTTAAAAAGTTCGCTCTTTTTTTTAAACATCTTGAATGTTAAGGTATATACTTAATACACTACTTCCTCTTCTTCTTTCGAGGTTCTTGGTCACGTCAGATCCTGATCCCTGTCAACAGAGGAAAGACCACAGTCCTTTCCAGATCCTGATAGAAGCTCCAAAGCTTTTGCCCCACGCTAATGTTCTCAGGCAATGTCTCACGTCTCAGATCCGCATGGTTTGGGAACTCTTGAAGGCTATACTACTGGACTCCGCTACCGCAAGGACATTCATGTGTGTGAGACATTTTGAGTCGGTGAAGGTGACTCAATAGTCTGCAGTGGCCTGTACTTAGGCAAAAGAGGAATGTTTGTTGATGCCTTTGTAGTTGGGTTGCATTCCTTGATTTATGGTTACTTATATATTAGCATTACTCTGAGGAAACCCAACCCCAGCATAACAAGACAAGCACTGACATGGAATCCTCATTGAAATAAAAAATGAGGAAGACCTAGACTTCCTTGGAGAAGAGAAATTATGACATTGTTCAGGGACAAGGGATACACATGGAAGGAAGCAGAGAATTCTAAGAACTGGAGAGCCTTTATAAGTGGCATAGGCTCTCAAGGGAGTGAAAGGCGATGATGATGATGATGATGATGACGATGATGATATATTAGCATTGTTCACATCTTACTAGTATAATCTAAATATTAACACCATACACATTCTACTGATGTCATTTATGCATACTGTTCAAAAAAAAAAAAAGAAACGTAACACTACTGTAGTTGTAATGGACACTAAATTTCAAACTTGTATCAAAATTTTATTTTACGGAATTAATGTTTCAATCTTGGCATGAAGAAACTAAAGCTTTAACAGTGAGATGATGTTCATTAAATTTGGTTTGGACTTTTATTATTTGCAACTGAGGCCTCTGTTTCAGAAAGGTGTATGGCCTCCTCTGGCCTATATCAGAGAACGACATATCCTTGGCATGGATCCGATTAGCCGTTGGATCTGTTGTTGTGGGATGGCTGCCCACTCTTCCTGCAGTGCAAGAGACAACTGTCGAAGATTGGTTGGTACCATGTCTCGCTGGCGGACTTGTCTGTTGAGTTCATCCCATAAGTGTTATATTGGATTCATGTCTGATGACATGAATAGCCACAGAATGGTCTGGACATTTTTGTCAGCGAGGAACTGGGTGGTGAGTTGTGCCATATGAGATCGAGTGTTATACTGCTGAAAAATCGACCTTGGTGCAGCCAGAAGTGGAAGGACGTGAGGACGAAGAATTTCAGCGACATGTCATTGGGCATTCAGGCGTCCTTCAATTTGCACCAGATCACTTCTTCCTATGAAGTTGATCATCCCCCACACCAGTACACCTCCACCACCACGAGGAGGAGCCTCATCCATGCAGTTCTGAGTGTAGCACTCATGGACTCTCCGGTAAACTCTTCTCCATCTATCGTGTCGCTGTAGCAGAAAGAATGATTCTTCACTAAACCAAACCCTTCTCCAATCATTCGCAACAGTCCATTGACGATACTGGTTAGCCCACTGCAGTTGGTTCTGGCGATGCTGGTCCATAAGAACAGGACCTCTGTAGGGTCTTCTAGCCCAAAGACCAGCGTCGTGCAGCCAGTTCCTGACCGTTTGATCTGAAATTCGACGAGCTGCTGTTATTGACTGGACTATTGAGGGAACCTATGCAAATGGATTCCTGAGGTGACACAGCCATATGAAGCGGTCTTCGGCAGTTTTGACTATGGGTCTTACACTGCTCGGACCATCTGCAACTGAGTCAGTTTCTTGAATTCATCTCCAAAGATGACTAATGATGCTTCTAGCCACATTAAATTGTCTGGCCACTACACTTTGTGACTATACAGTCTGTAAACGTCCAATGATGATGAGTCATCATTCTGTAGTGAGATAAGCCATACTTGCTCATTGAATTTTGAAATTAATTTATTTGAGGAGCGTCACTCTTTTGGAGGCATTCAATAATATAGCCAGTGAGTTTTGTGTTCAGTAAGTTTCATGAGATTCTCATGAACCTGTCATGAGTTATTGTCAAAAATGCTGTTTTGACTAGTGTCACTTTTCTGTGCTCATAAATCATCTGCTGAGCACAGTTTATGTCAGCACGTGAAGTTAATGTCCAAATGAATGTTTCAGACAATTTGCCCTTTTCTGATCAGCAAAGTTCAGTTTAAATCGCAACATCATATTTGTTGCATTTTTTTTAACAGTGATATTAACATTCTGCACATTTTACCAGTAT
This sequence comes from Achatina immaculata, assembly GCA_009760885.1. Classification (NCBI taxonomy): domain Eukaryota; kingdom Metazoa; phylum Mollusca; class Gastropoda; order Stylommatophora; family Achatinidae; genus Lissachatina; species Lissachatina immaculata. Next base: position 11,281,092 of record CM019706.1, on the reverse strand, counting down.
CATCTATATATTAACACTGTACACATTTTACCAGTGTAATCTGTATATTAACACTGTACACATTTTACCAGTGTTATTTATATATTAACATTGTACACATTTTACCAGTGTTATTTATATATTAACATTGTACACGTTTTACCAGTGTCATCTATGTATTAACACTGTACATGTTTTACCAGTGTTATTTATATATTAACATTGTACACGTTCTACCTATGTCATCTATATATTAACACCAGACACTGGATACTTTTCACCAGTGTCATCTACATATTAACACTGTATACTTTTTACCAGTGTCATCTATGTATTAACAATGTACACGTTTTATCAGTGTCATCTATATATTAATAGTGTACACGTTTTACCAGCGTCATCTATATATTAGCATTGTACACATTTCACCAGTGTCATTTATTTATTAACATTGTACACATTTCACCAGTGTCATCTATATATTGACATTGTACATACATGGAACGAGAGGCATACAGGACGCGCGAGAAGACTTGGCAACCAACACAGGACAGGCACTATCAGTCACAGGACACTGATGGATATGTTGAGGAGAGGTGGGGGGGGGGGCGAGTCTGAGCTCCTATGGACATGTACGGAATACAACTATGATGACCCACACCATAAACAATACTGAGACCGTGAAAAAAAAAGGCCTTAGCTCTGTTGCTGGTCCTTGGGAGCGGCCTCATTACACTCAGGAAATGCCCATAAATGTTCAGCCTCTGACATAAGAGTTTCCTTCAATGTTTTGTAAATAAATGATTCCGAAGAAACAATTTTTAATTGGTCCAAAGAAAAGTTAAAAAAAAGGTAACGTTTCCATTTCCACGCAATTAAGGTATATTGGGCAATACGGTTTTGGCCCGTTTTTTCCATGATCTTCAGCACAGGAAAGTGTTATGTGGTCAGCATCGCGCCTGGCCGCTTTACCTTCCCAGATTTCTCTGTTACCAATTTTTAGAGTCTGGATGAACACCGGGCTTTGGTGTGTACCAAAGAAAAGAGAAATCAATTCTTTTAGAACGTTTTCCCCAAGAAATACTGGACCGATCAAGAGTTATTCATGAAATAATTCTACTTACTAAAGTGAATGGGCGAATATCCTTATTCTAATGGCTAGCTAGAAGGTGCAATCTGGCCCAATCTGATCTAATTTTAACACTGGGGAAGAGTGTGAGACAGAAGTCAGTACTAGTAATTGTGATGACGGAGAAAATCTTGACTGTGTTACTAAGGAAAACCCCAGCATCAAATTACAAAGAAAAAATAAGAGTAAGAACATGGATTGTGAGAAGTATGTATGAGGGAAAGTATCAAATAATAAGCGACGAGATGAAAAGAACGGGGATACACATTTTGGAAATCTGCGAACATCGATGAAAAGGATCAAGACACTTCAAGAGCGAGAATGATAATATCTTTATATACTCTAGTGGAGAATTAGGTGGAAAGGTTGGAATGGCTTTTTACTTGGACAAATCAACAACAAAAGCATTCTTACAGAGCTATTGGTCGGATTTTCAATACTTCCGGCTCTCCCGTTTCGTGCCATGGTCGAAAATCCGCCTCTTGATTTGTTTCAATAAAACAACCGGTATAACATTTAGATTATACATATTTCGTCCGCGTTTCCGGTGACACTTTTCAAAATAGTGGAAAAGTCCTTAGTTACGAGCGATGCCGAGCGAGAAAAAGTATAGAAACATTGGCAATTTTCACTTTTTGATGATGTAGATAGGAGTATGGACATGACCTGTGACCACCCCACTGCTCTTGAATGCATCCTAAGTAGATTTAGACATATTAGACGACTGGAGAAGTAGTTAGGATGTTATTTCATACATTAATTTAGCGAGAATACAACATAGAATCACAATACGAGATCGACAAGTAGATCTAGACATCTCAGATGGTAAGTAATGCATATCTAGACCTAGCCGATGGTGAGCTTGCCACAATCATTGTCTAGAAACATCACATTACTCCTTTTTTCCTAAAAAAAACTCTGCATTTATGAAATTTTCACATTTAGTTATACTTTGAAACATAATAAGTACATGGAAATACTGTTTTCCATTCCATTTTACAACTACACACCCCCCCCCCCCCCCTACACAGATCAGGACCCGCGCTTTTATCCCGGCACCCATCTGAACGTCCGCGTTTCTTCCTCTGGCACGGGAAAAGCTAGGTTACAATCCAGTAAGTGATAGAATCTTCACAATCAGACTTAAGAGCACTCCTAGAAATGTAACAATTATCCACATATATGCACCTACATCAGTAGCAGAAGAAGAGGAAGTAGAAGACTTTTATAACACTGCAAAAGACGATAGATCGGGTATGAACAAATGATATTGTATTAATAATGGGCGATTTCAATGCAAAGATTGGTACAGATTCGGCAGAAGATGAAGGATATGTTTTGGGGAAATTTAGTATAGTACATAGAAATTAGGAAGGTGATAATCTAATGGCATTTTGCAGTGAAGCCACTGACAGCAATTACTGAGGAAAGACGCTAGCGATGGTTGGGACATGTGCTTTGAATGACTGACAACTCATTACCAAAAATGGCACTAAGATGGACACCACAGGGGAAAAGAAGTAAGGGTAGACCAAAAGAGACATGGAGAAGAACAACAGAGAGGATACTGAGCAATAGAGGGTCACCTGGGCAAGAGCAGAAAAAAAGGCAAAGGACAAGCATTTGTGGAAAACCTTTGCAGAAGCATCATGTGCTCTGGGCACTTCAGGTTCGGAGAGAGAGATAGAGAGATTTTGCATGGAAAATGAGCTAATGATTGCTAACACACTTTTTAGACAACATCCAAGAAGACTTTACACATGGACATCACCTGATGAGAAAACCAAGAACCAAACAGATTACATTTTAGTGCAAAGAAGGTGGAGATCAAGTATAACATCGGCAAAAACTTTATCAGGTGCTGATTGCGACACGGACCATGAGTTATTAATAGCAGACATGAAGATAAAGATAAAAAAGACAGTTACGGGATCAAGACCACTTCACTTTGATATTACAAAAATACCAGAACGATATGGTATAAGTGAAGAACCATTTCGAAATCCTGATGGCTGTACAGGAGGAGATGACACCAGATGAATTGGCTACTCAAGCCAGAGATATCTTAAAAACAACAGCTAAATGCTTGGTTCCAGTAAAGATGGATGGATTACAGCAGGCACACTAGAACTGATAAAACAACGTAGAGAAATGAAGACGCAATGAAAAGTGACAAACAACAACAACAAAGAGAAATGTAAATCTTTAACAAAAGAAGTAAGAAGAAACATAAGAAAAGGAAAAAAAAAAGCAATAAATACAATATTGTTGTGAAAGAATAGAAGGACATCAGAAGTGTGGAAGAGATAGTGAAATTTTTAAAGAAATGTGAGAAATGTCACACCTAAGCTAAACGTAATTTGTGACGAGATGGGGAATACCTTGACAGAGACAGAGAAAATTCTAGAAAGATGGAAGGAATATTGCAGAGGAATTTGTGAAACAACCGACTGTGAAAGCAGAAATCAACAGTGTGAATTATTAGTGGAGGAGTAAGAACTCGAACCGACAATAGAAGAAGTTTTATGGGCAACAAAGAATCTGAAAAATGGTAAATCACCAGGATGTGATGAGATAACAGCTGAACTTATTACAGCAGGAGGAAAGGAATGTGCAATAATCTATCATGCACTATGTCAAAAGATGTGGCATTGAGGTATTGGCCAAAAGAATGGGAGAGACCTGTATTCATACCACTGCCAAAAAAGGGTGACCTGAAATGATGCACAAACTACAGAACTTTTGCCCTGATTAGTCATGCCAGTAAAATTCTGTTAAAAATCATAATGGGTAGACTTCGAAAGAAAATAGAAGAAGTCAATATGGTCCAAGCTGGTTTCAGGCAAGGAAGAGGATCAAGAGATCATATATTCAATATAAGATTAATAATAGAGAAATGCAGAGTGTTTAATGTGAACCTTTATTTATCTTTTATAGAATACTCAAAGGCATTTGATTGTGTAAAACACCAGAAACTGGGAAATAATGGAAAAAATAGGATTTCCAAACATTTGATACAATTAACATCACTGCTGTATCTAGACCAACAAGCAGCAGTAAGAATAAATGGTGAAACAACAATTTGGTTTGACATAAAACAAGGGGTCCATCATGGGTGCATATTGTCCATTAATTTTTTTACTTGTATACTGAAAATATAATGAGGAATGTTAGAGAAGATGTAGACAAAGAATATTATGATGCCATAACAATTGGAGGTTATGAAATATCAGAGATTAGATATGCTGATGTCACAGTGTTACTGTCCACAACACAAAAAGGAATGGAAAAACTAATTATGTCAGTCCGTAAGAACAGCTGAAGAGCAAAACCTCTATCTTAATGCAAAGAAAACTAAATTAATGACAACTGACAAAACAAACAAGGCAGCTGAAATATGTATCGATGAGGAAAAGTTGGAAGAAGTGAAGAGTTTTGAATATCTTGGATCACTACTAACTAATAATGGAGATACAATGAGAGAAATTAAAAGGAGGACATCTATCGCTCTTCAGAAAGTAAAAGAACTAAAGAATCTTTGGAGAGGAACAGACAGAACTACAAATATATCCATACCATAAGAACTTAATATTGAAGAAGTCTGGCTAGTAAATAGGATTAAACAAAGAAAACTTAAATATTTTGGACACATTAAACGTCATGATAATCTAGAGAAGACCGTCTTGGAAGAGTAAATAATGGGAAAAAGAAAGAGAGGAAGACCAAGGCAAAAATGGCTGCAAGACATCATTGATGATCTGCAAATGGATGCATCAGCAGCAGGCCATTTTGCTCACAACCGAGAGGCCTACAGGAGTGCTGTTAGGCAGGCAATGTTCCGTAAGGGACATGCAAATGAACAAATGAATGAATGAGAATGTGCAAAATATCACAATCCCATTTGGACATGTTGACCTCATGTGCAGGAATGTCTTCTCGAATGATAATGGCCAAGCTAGATGTCGTCTACTGTAATAGCTAACGAACTCCATCTGTTGCAACTCACAATATCTCAAATGAATAATGTAGCGCCATTACATTGACATTGTACACCAGTTATTCAAGAACTGGTCTTGTTTCCTCCAGTAGAGGATATGTGCATGTGTTAATCCCAACCTAGTTGTCTTCATACGATGTCTCCTGGCAACTGTACACTTTCTTTCCTTTTTTCCTGTCTAATTTTCTTGTCCCTCTTCATTTCTTGTCTGTTGTTGTACACAAGTATTCATCCACCCATATACTTGTAGAAATTGAAGATCTCAACCCAGGTGCACTTGCCCAGTAGCATCGGCAAGAATCCTGAGTACTGTCCATGTTCAAGACTGACTATGAATTTCAGACATGCAACCCCTTGGCGCAAGCAACCCCTTGGTACATGCAACCCCTTGGCGCAGGTATGCAGCTCCTCAGCATGGGCATACACCTCCTCGACACATGAACTTACCTTCAGCTGAATGTTCTTCCGAGGCGGTTTGAAAACATGCCGCTATCTTGTAATAAATGCAGTAAATATGTATGCATGCAAAGCAGTAGTAAATGTTCAGAAGTGACAACCTTTACATGAAAAAGCACAGGTAGAAAAAAAAAAGTGTTCTGTTCTATGGAGACTTCAATGATTAAGGTAGAATGTGAGAAAATGCTGGAACAGATAAGCAGGCTGAAGATTGGAGAATTCACCAATAAGTATGGACTTGTTCTGCATCAATGATGATCAAGTCACCAGAATGGCAGGCCGTCCTGGAGATAAAGACAGTGCAATCGATCTTGCTTTGGTAACATCAGCATCAAATGTCAGTAAGTGCGATGAGGTGTACTCGGATAATAAGGCAGTGGCCATCTACTGTGTGTCGTTCTAGTAAAGAAAAACACATTGACGACCCAAAGCACACATGCATAAACTGGAAACAGGAAGTTAAGATATAGCCATCAAGATTAGGCAGAACTTAAAGAAGATTCAAGAACACATTAAAAAAAAATCAAACAAAAAGTGGAAGAGGCATGGGTGTGTAATAGGAAGATGTTCAAGACTTGTGCAAAAAATGAAGTCTCTCAACTCACATTTGTCACAGGAAAATACTCTTAAAACTCAAATGCCATGGAAAAGTTCAAGGCAGTAGCTAAAGATGCTGAACGAAAAAAATGAAAAAATGTCTGTCAGTAAGTGTGCTGGAAAAAAGCAAACCAATAAAGTTATTTTGGTCCTTACATAAGACTATGAATAGAACACAGAAAAGCAACTGTGTATACAAAGGTGAAGATCAGCAATGGCACAGAAAGAGAAAGGAAAAGCATTTCTTGACAGATATCTTAAACAAACAAGCATGCAACCAACCAACCAACCCCCAACCAACCATCCAACCAACCAACCCCAACCATCCAACCAACCAACCAACATCTCTCTCTCTCTGAACCTTAAGTGCCCAAAGCATATGGGGCTTCCACAAGGGGTTTCCAAAAATGCGTCCTCCTTTCTTTCCTCTCTTGCCCAAGTGAGCCTTCCATTACTCAACATCCTCTCTTTTGTTCTTCTCCATGTCATTTTTGGTCCACCCTTACTTCTGTTCCCCTGTAGTGTCCCAGCTCAGTACTTATTTCTAGTAGTGAGTCGTTAGTCTTCCGAAGCACATGTCCCAACCATCACCAACGTCTTTCCTCAATAATTGCTGTCAGCGAGCACCATAAGCTTCACATAAACTCGTCTAATTGATCAGGTTTTCCAAGAGAGGGTAAACATTGTTTATTTAGAAACTGGACAATGGCTATTAGGCATTCTGTTATGCTCCCCTAGTGCTGAACTTCTGCATTTAACATTTTTTGTTGCATAGATTCAATCGTCTGTTCTAATTTAAGTCTGGACATAACTCAGTCTACTTTTTTTTATAGGACTAAGTGGTTTTTACATTTTTCGTGTTCATTAACATACGCATGTAATTGCCCCCAAACATTACAGCCGTCAAAAATGACATTTTACTACACGAAAATAACTTGCAATAGAAACAAAACAGTTTTTTTCTTTAGAAAACACTAGCCATATGTTCTCTATTTCTTAGTTCCCTGGTATGATAATTTAATTAAAATTTGTGACCACTAAAACTGAAAATACGGAAGAACATTCTGGTCTCTTTGATGGCCTTCTTTCACCATTTCCAGTGTTTCAGCATCAAGTAAGGAGAACTTCCTTTTTGCCCGATCAGTGTGCATTTCAAGTTCATTACTGAAATTGTTTTGTAATAGAAAAGGTCAGATCAGTTTCATTTTTGCCCTTACTGTCAGTAATGTCGATGTTACTAGGGTCCCCGTCAGAAGTACATGCAATGAGCTCAGAATCATTGGTTTCTATACATTCACTTATTTTTTCTTGTATTACATCAACTGTTTCAGTTTTTAGATATTTGTACAAAGCTCCATGAAGTTTAAATAGCACATACTTTTAGCTGTTTCCATTTGCGATAGTCAACGCCTGATAATCTTTTTCTTTTGTAGGACACAATATTTATCTGAATATTTAAAAAATAATGTTTTAAAGTCTATAATTAGTACAATAAATTGTATTATTTAAACACTGGAGCAATGCGTTTCCATCAAAAATAGACGAATTGAGGACTGTAGTAAAGTTCTAATAGAGTAGAGACAGACGGGGACTGCAGTAAAGTTCTAACAAAGTATAGATAGACGAGTTGAGGAATGCAGTAAAGTTCTAGTAGAGACTTGTGAGTTGAGGACTGCAGTAAAGTTCTAGTAGAGACTGGTGAGTTGAGGACTGCAGTAAAGTTCTAGTAGAGACTGGTGAGTTGAGGACTGCAGTAAAGTTCTAACAAAGTATAGATAGACGAGTTGAGGGCAGCAGTAAAGTTCTAGCAAAGGATAGATAGACGAGTTGAGGGCTGCAGTAAAGTTCTAACAAAGTATAGATAGACAAGGACTGCAGTAAAGTTCTAGAAGATTAGAAACAAATGAGATGAGGACTGCAGGTAAAGTTCTAACAAAGTATAGATGGACGAGTTGAGGACTGCAGTAAAGTTCTAACAAAGTATAGATAGACAAGTTGAGGACTATATTAAAGTTGTAGTATAGACTGATGAGTTGAGGACCGCGGTAAAGTTCTGATAAAGTATAGATTGATGAGCCGAGGACTGCAATAAAGTTCTAACAAAGTAGAGACAGACGAGTTGAGGACTGCAGTAAAGTTGTAGTAGAGACTGATGAGTTGAGGACTGCGGTAAAGTTCTGATAAAGTATAGATTGATGAGTTGAGGACTGCAGTAAAGTTCTAGTATAGACTGATGAGTTGAGGACTGCAGTAAAGTTCTGATAAAGTATAGAATGATGAGTTGAGGACTGCAGTAAAGTTCTAGTATAGACTGATGAGTTGAGGACTGCAGTAAATTCTGATAAAGTATAGATTGATGAGTTGAGGACTGCAGTAAAGTTCTGATAAAGTATAGAATGATGAGTTGAGGATGGCAGTGAAGTTGTTGTAGAGATAGTGAATGGTGCATGCTGTAGTTTTACAAACACGATAGAAAGAACTAAAAATAAGAAGGGATAGCAGAAGAGACAGTGAGAAGCACGTATAAATGTATGACAAACAGTAACAAACCAATATTTCGGCGATATTAAAGACGGTGAAAATATTATTGTGGCCATGTGGATAACGTTGACGATCATGCTTCTGCTCTTGTGTGCTCCTTCTGTTTCCGATTAGTTCACAAGCTTTTCTTTTTTCCATGCCACTTGGCCAGCCCACTGAGATATTTTTCTCTTAGTCTTCTTCTCTTTCTTTTTCCCTTGAATTTGCCAGTCATTACCAGATTCTCCAACTTCTGTCTTCTCATAACTTGTCCAAGAAATCGTGGTTGACTTTTCCTTATCATTTTAACTAGTTTTCGTTGTTCTGAAACTTCTCTGAGCATATATCTTCATTTGTCTGTCTATCTGTTCAGGACATTTGTCTTTCTGCCTTTTCAGGACATTTGTCTTCTTGTCTGTTCATGACATCTGTCTTTCTTTCTGTTCAGCACATTTGTCTTTCTGTCTTTTCAGGACACTTGTCTTTCTGTCTGTTCAGGACATTTGTCTTTCTGTCTTTTCAGGATATTTGTCTTTCTGTCTGTTCAGGACATTTGTCTTTCTGTCTGTTCAGGACATTTGTCTTTCTGTCTGTTCAGAATGTTTGTCTTTCTGTCTGTTCAAGACATATGTTGCATTTCGCCACAAGCATATTTCTGTTGCTTCCAGTTTTTTTGTTTTTTTTTGGTCATCTTTTTGCTGGCTGTCCAAGTTTCACAACCATCTAGCAGTACAGAAATGTAATACTCCATTCTTCACTTTTATGGACATTTTCTTATTTGTTAGTATCTTCTTTGTGTCACAAAAAGCTGCCCGTGCCTTTGTATTCGTTATTTTTTTTTAATTTTTAGACTTGTCATCAGCTGTCATTGTTGTTCCAAGGTGACCACATTTATTTACTTGTGTCAGTGCCTTACGGATGCTGTACTTTGGTATGTTTATTCTTTTCGATATTACCATTGTTTCTGTCTTGTTGTAGTTTAGCTCTAGGCCTTTTTTATATTGCTCTTCTTCAATAATCTTATTTACAAGTTTCTGCAAATTGCTTTTACTTTCTGCTGTTAGAACATTGTCATCTGCATATCTCAAGTTATTGATATTATGGCTTCTTATTTTAATTCCTTTCATATTTCTAATGTCTCCCATGATGTTTTCACAATATAAAGAGAATAGATCAAGTAACAATACATACCCTTGTCTTATGCTTCGTTTTATCTCATAATACTTTTTTATGTCATTTTCCACTCTTATTGTTGTGTTTTGCTACCAGTACATACTCTTAGTAATTCTTATACTTTTACTTTATATTAAGTTTTGCTAGCATATGCATCATATCTTCATGTCTAACTCTGTCAGTAGCTTTTGTTAATCAGTAAAGCACAGATATAAAACTTTGTTTACCTGTAGAGATCATTCTATTATAGTTCTTAACACAAAAATTGTGTCCCTTGTACTTTTTCCTTCAACAAAACCACATCGTTCTTCTTCGACTTCAGATTTTATCTTTTTTTTTTTTTTTAATTATTTTCAGTTTAATTATAGTATTTTTGTGATATGGTTCATTAAACTGATTGGCAGTGTTGATCACATTTGGAGCTGCAATGAAAACTGATCTGGATAGATCTAATAGTGTATGTCCTGTGTCACAGATCATATTTAGCAGACTTGTTACTTTTTTAACCTGATATCTCCTAGTGCCATGACTTGTTACTTTTTTTTGTAAACTGATATCTCCTAGTGCCATGACTTGTTACTTTTTTTTTGTAAACTGATATCTCCTAGTGCCATGACTTGTTACTTTTTTTTTGTAAACTGATATCTCCTAGTGCCATGACTTGTTACTTTTTTTTTGTAAACTGATATCTCCTAGTGCCATGACTTGTTACTTTTTTTTTGTAAACTGATATCTCCTAGTGCCATGACTTGTTACTTTTTTTTTGTAAACTGATATCTCCTAGTGCCATGACTTGTTACTTTTTTTTTGTAAACTGATATCTCCTAGTGCCATGACTTGTTACTTTTTTTTTGTAAACTGATATCTCCTAGTGCCATGACTTGTTACTTTTTTTTTGTAAACTGATATCTCCTAGTGCCATGACTTGTTACTTTTTTTTTTTGTAAACTGATATCTCCTAGTGCCATGACTTGTTACTTTTTTTTAACCTGATATCTCCTAGTGCCATGACTTGTTACTTTTTTTTAACCTGATATCTCCTAGTGCCATGATCATTTCTCTTGTGATGAGGTCCTGGTGCTTCCTTGCCTGCATTTGTTTGATGGTATTTTTTACTTCTATTTTCAGCTTTGGTGGTCCTTCTTTATTCATGCTTACACTAAACTGCTTATTTCTCTGGTCATCATACAGGTCTGTTATTTGCTCTGACAATCTCTCTGGTCATTATAAAGGTCTGTTATGTGCTCTTACAATCTCTCTGGTCATTATACAGGTCTGTTATGTGCTCTTACAATCTCTCTGGTCATTATACAGGTCTGTTATGTGCTCTTACAATCTCTCTGGTCATTATACAGGTCTGTTATGTGCTCTGACAACCTCTCCATAATTTTCTCTTTTTCCATAATAACTTTACCCTCCTTTATTTTCAAACAGCCTGTTAATTTACTTGTTCTTTTACCACAAAGTTCTTTTATCTTTTTATGAAACTCTTTGCCAATATAAACTGTTTTTCATTCTCATCACATTGCTCTAATGCCACCTTTCTTTCTCTTCCTTGCACCACCTTCTTATTTCTTTGTTAATCTCTTCTTACATTATTTGGTTACTTTTGTTCTTCCTTCTCTTTTCCATCAGCACAAGAATTTCATCTGTCATCCACTTTTTCTTGGCCAGTCTTTATGCCTTTGGTACTGATGTTTTTAATGCCTGGTAGATGATTCTTTCAAGATTTCCCATTTGTCATTTACATTGAGTGTGATAATATAGCCACACCAGACTCCAGGTTTGAGTGAGCAGTTATAGCTTACCAGTGAGGCTGACTGAAATCCTCTGCCATGCGAGTTGCAGTTAACTGCCTCAGTCTGAAGATCATTGGCGACGGTTCAGTTGAAACTAAGATGGTGTCTGAGATTGATCCCATCTGTAGTTCTAAGCTGTGGAAGAGTAATTAACAATGTTCCAAGCACCATTCAGATCATGGTTTAACATTCTTGTGTTAGCTCATGTAGTAGTCATTTAGATGGGAAGTGAAACATCATAAAGGAAGTTACTGATGGCAAGAACTTGGTTGTTTATAGCATTTACTTGAACCTGACAGTGCTGTTGTATACTGTTGATAAAGCCAGTAAGTTCTTAGAAACACGTTCTTGTATGTATTATTTGTGAATAGACCTTGACTGCATTATAAATTTTCTTGCCTTAAAGTTGAGCTGTCTTTGTGCCAATGTTATCCACTAATAAGCGTGACTGTGAGTAATGTAACAATTGTATGGCTGAACTGTACACAAATCACTGGACCACAAGGCCATAACAAAAGGGGTTCAGACTAGACATTTATTGTCCACACCTTATGCAGACTAGCATGTGTAATATATATGTAGCCCCACAGACTGAATGATTTATATGGTCAGCCATCGACAAGTCAGTAATATGCCAGTATTATCACACACATCTCGTAACAACTTTCAAAGTATAGGAGGGGTGCCCATGTGCCTTTATCCTTACAGGTAGAAAAAACTGACAACAAAGACATTCAGAAACTAAAAACAAATCTAATGAAATACATTTCTTTCTTTGAATATTTATTAAAGATATCCTCATAGTCAGATGGGGTGTGGTGTCAAAATCCAGCACTGCTTCAATACACTTTTTGCTGAAGGGAACTACAATGACTGGTCCTCGTTATGTGGCAATATTAAAAGACAATATGAAAACTCCTATGACAGTGCACAGATACTCAATTTTCATTTTATTTGACCATGTGCAGTGATACTGGTCCACAACTCATAATTTTACCTTTACCTTTACTCAGTCTGCATGCATGATGGCACTCCATGCCATAGATCAAGGCTGATGAGAAGCAAAATTACTGTGCTTGACTGGCTGGGTAATAGTCTAGACCTCAACCCCAAAGAGGATTTATGGAGTGTTTTAAAAGATAAGGTTGCAGAAAAAACAGCCATCAAACTCCCAAGCTCTGACTGAAGCAACAAAGTACATTTGGTGCAGTGACCTTCCACATGACTACTGCAGATCCCTAACTGACCACATCATATTCTATCTGTAATAAAAAAAAAAAACAAAGGCATCCATACCAAGTACAGATACCAGTGTCTTTTTGTAGAAAAGAGTGTTAATATTCATCTGCTGTGTCATTTTGTCAAATATATTCAGAACTGGATTACCTGTTTCTATACAACTGTGAAATTTCACGAAAATGACAGGTGATCTAAAACTTTTTAAAATGATTGTAAGTTGTTCCCACTGTAATGTTATGTCTGTCTATACTTGTATGTTGTTCTCACTTTGTTGTTATGACTGTTTATATGTTGTTCTCACTTTGTTGTTATGACCGTTTATATGTTGTTCTCACTTTGTTGTTATGACTGTTCATATGTTGTTCTCACCTTGTTATGGCTGTCTGTATGTTGTTCCCATCTTACTGTCAGAACTGTTTGTATGTTCTTATCACTTTGTTGTGGGTGTCTCTATGTTGTTTCCATATTATAACCATTTGTATGTTGTTCTCATCTTCTTATGGCTGTCTGTAATGTTGTTTCCATCTTATTTTCATAACTGCTTGTATGTTCTTTTCACCTTATTATGTCTGTCTGTATGTTGTTTCCACTCCCCCCCCCTCCTTTATGATTGTCTGTTAAATTTTACCAACACTGTAATAAATGTATGTAGGTTGATCTCATTTTATTGTCTTTTGTATGTACATTATTCATGCCATAAATTCATTATTTATGAAAAAATATTTATCCATCGTAAGAGTTACAATAATTTTACTGATGATGGATGTCATAATGTGGGAGTGTAAATTTTGAAGACATATGAATATATTTACTTGCTACAGGATGGTAAATGTCGATTCAATGTGGCAAATGTTGGGGCTAACGACACTGGCTTTGTTGACATCAAGTCCAAGGATGAGAATGCCTTACAGGCAGCTGTGGCTGAAATTGGGCCAATTTCTGTAGCCATAGACGCCAATCACTTGACCTTTCAGGTGAGAACAAATGCTGAAACAAACTGTAAGATATTTAAACTAAGCAAGGCTTCCAGTCAATAAAATAAGAGAGAGACAATGTACTTTCATAGGACATGCAATGAGAAGAGGGGGCATTGAAAATATTATAACAACAGGAAAAATAGAAGGAAGAAGATCAAGAGGAAGACCAAAAGAAATGATACTGGACAATCTGACAGGATGGTGTGAGAGAAGATCACCAACTGAGCTGATGGCCTGCATGATCATGTACTCTGGAGAAGCATAATAGCTAATGCCAGTTGGCATGGCACCTGATGATGATGATGATGATGATGAAGGTTTCCAGTAATTCATATATCAATTTTGAAATCTGATAAGACAAGGCAGTTAATCACAATTCTGCAGAGGTATTCTGTGTGTAAACATGTCATTTTGTCTTGCAGCATGCATCAAAGACTGTGTATTATAAAAGTTGATCATTGATGTATATAATAATGATGAGTCACGGTATTTTGTTGTGTGAAGGTTGCGGCATGTACACTCCAAAGTATCTATAAATGATGAGATCTAATCAGTGAAACATGTTACATTATCACTTGTGGTTATGTCCTCTCACAAAATGTTTGAATTTTTCTATCACAAAATGACTTAATTGCTCTGTTTACAAGGAGAATAAGAAAATAAGAAAAAGAAGCTGGTTTCCATGACCCAGAAAAGATTAATCTGGTACCTGCTGTTAAGATAGACAGAGAACAACTAGCTACAAGCTGGCCAAATACATGATGGGAAAAGGTACCAAAATATGATAAGAAAATGCATCAAAATATTATTTTAAAAAAAACATCAGATATGCATGAAGGTATTGAAATATGATGGGAAGAGACAAAAATAAAACTAGCAGGAAAAAGACAGACAACTATAAATGAAAAAGAAACAAAGACTCATCAAAATATGATGTGACAAGGAGATTAAAATATGGAAATATACGTTAGAATTAGTGAGAAAAGGCATCAAAATATGATGAAAAGATTATTTTTGAGATATTCAGTTCTCGGTCCTCAATATTATTTCTTTAACATTTATTATCATCATCATGTGACATCTTCCGTAGGTTGGCAGTAGTGAATCTCTAGTTTCCTTGCTCCCTAGCCTTAATGCTGCACTCAGCCTGGCTGTATCCTGTCCACTCTAGTACGGTATTTTCTCACCTACATCTCTATTTACCTCTTGCTCTTTTGCCTTCCATCTTTCCTTTTAGTATTGTCTTCAAAATATTATTATGTCTTTTGATGTGGCCAAAATATTTTGTTTTCTTGATCCTTACTTCACTGAGAAGTTCACATCGTATTTTAAGTTGTTCTAATAGTTGCACATTTGTTCTGTCCATTTTCCATAATATATGACCTACTTTCCTGTAGATCCACATTTCTGCTGCATTTATTCTTTCTGACTTTTTCCCATGCTTCTCCTCCATACAGTTGTACAGAATAGATAGGCCAGGATTTATGTAAGGTGCAGTCAAATGAAAATGAGTCAGGGCTTAACTATGACACAGTATTAGACTTTCCAGTCAGCAGTCCCTGCCACTGTCTACACATCTCTGCCACTGTTTGTCTATACATCTCTACTATTGTTTGTCTACACATCTCTGCCACTGTTTGTCTATACATCTCTACTATTGTTTGTCTACACATCTCTGCCACTGTTTGTCTATACATCTCTACTATTGTTTGTCTACACATCTCTGCCACTGTTTGTCTATACATCTCTACTACTGTTTGTCTACACATCTCTGCCACTGTTTGTCTATACATCTCTACTATTGTTTGTCTACACAACTCTGCCACTGTTTGTCTACACATCATTTGCATGTCCACTGCAGAACTTAGCCTTCCTAACAGCACTCTTGCAGGCCTCTTATTTGTAAGCAAGATGCCCTGCTGCTGATGAATCTATTTGCAGATCATCAACAATGTCTTGCAACGATCTTCGCCTTGGCCTTCCTCTTTCTTTTTCCCATTATGTACTCTTCCAAGATGGTCTTTTCTAGATTATCATGACGTTCAATGTGTCCAAAATATTTAAGTTTTCCCTCTTCAATCCTCTTTACTAGCCAGATTTCTTGAATATTAATTTCTTGTAGTATGGATATACTTGTTCTTTTTTTGTGCCCATGATATTTGAAGAACTCTTCTGTAGCATTTACATTCAAAGGCATTTATGTGTTTCTCAGTTGTTTTGTTAAGTGTCCAGGTCTCACAGGTATATATTGCGATAGGAAAGATGCATGCCCTTAAAAATCTTATTTTTGTGGTTCTGTCTGTTCCTCTCCAAAGATTCTTTAGTTCTTTTACTTTCTGAAGAGCAATAGATGTCCTCCTTTTAATTTCCCTCATTGTATCTCCATTATTAGTTAGTAGTGATCCAAGATATTCAAAACTCTCCACTTCTTCCAATTTTTCCTCATTGATACATATTTCTGCTGCCTTGTTTGTTTTGTCAGTTGTCATCAATTTAGTTTTCTTTGCATTAAGATAGAGGTTTTGCTTTTCACTGTTCATACGGTCTGACATAATTAGTTTTTCCATTCTTTTTTGTGTTGTGGACAATAATATATGTCATCAGCATATCTAATCTCTAGTATTTCATAACCTCCAATTGTTATGGCATCATAATATTCTTTGTCTACATCTTCTCTAACATTCCTCATTATATTTTCAATATACAAGTTAAATAAGAAAGGCAACAATATGAACCCCTGATGGACCCCCTTTTTTTATGTCAAACCAAGTTGTTATTTCACCATTTATTCTTATTGCTGCCTGTTGGTCTAGATACAGCAGTGATATTAATTGTATCAAATGTGTTGAAATCCTATTTTTTTCTATTATTTCCCAAAGTTTCTGATGTTGTACACAATCAAATGCCTTTGAATAGTCTATAAAAGATAAATATAGATTCACATTAAACTCTCTGCATTTCTCTATTATTAATCTTATATTGAATATATGATCTCTTGATCCTCTTCCTTGCCTGAAACCAGCTTGCACCATATTGACTTCTCCTTCTATTTTCTTATGAAGTCTACCCATTATGATTTTTAACAGAATTTTACTGGCATGACTAATCAGGGCAAAAGTTCTGTAGTTTGTGCATAATTTCAAGTTACCCTTTGTTAACTGTGGTATGAATACAGTTCTTTTCCATTCTTTTGGCCAAATACCTGAATGCCATATCTTTTGACATAGTGCACGACAGATTATTGCACATTCCTTTCCTCCTGCTTCAATAAGTTCAGCTGTTATCTCATCACATCCTGGTGATTTACCATTTTTCAGACTCTTTCCCCAACACTTCAAAATCGCACTGACCACCCCCTGACATGACTGTTGGACAGTGCGTGTTCACCATACACATTTACCATTCATTGATGGATTTCTGCTGAGAAACTTCTTTCAGTTGTTAAAAAAAATGAATAATTCCAAGCTGTTCTTCTTTCAGTGCAAACATGTTGGTAGGCGAGGCACACCGTATTTTCTTCTGTATGACTTCTGTTAGTATGACCTTGAACTCGGCAACAAATAACCTAAACAAACTCCATTTCCAGTCCCAATGACCTTTGCACTGACACCATCTAACATAAAGACAGTCTTTTTCCCTCACACATCACAAAATTTAAATGTCTTGACTTGGTTTCATTTGACTGCTCCGTATAAATCTTGGCTTTTTGTTTTCATTTCACTGCTCTGTATCAATCTCACTGTTTTTATTGGCAGATTCCTAGATAACATTATTGTCTTCCTGATGTTGAACGTGTGTGATATTCCTATTCTTTTATCTCAATCACACATGTGATGTTTACCACAAAATCTAAAATTTTACTTCAGTGGTGTCAACTATAACAAAAAATATTCACTCTTAAAAAAGAAAATGCACTTCACACACATACACCCGCACATGCTTCATTCCTGCAATTGTCATGACTGTTCTGTTTTCTTGACAATATATATATATATATATTCTTCAACTAACCAACATCTACATCTCATGCTACTTCCCTCAGAGTTATACAAAACTCAAAAGATTATGAACATTACAAGAAAGTATGCTATCATAAGCACACTCATACAATGCACAAACTTTATCAAAGCAAAAAAAACAAATATATCAAAGACAAATTAAACTTTCCACTACATCAAAACGGGAAGTTTAAGAACAAAACCAAATGACTGAGACAGAGGGTAAATTACTGAAGTTAATAAAAAAAATTGTATATGCTCTGAGAACATAGTGTTGTATGGTTAGACCTTGAAAAAAATCATAAACAAAATACTTTTATCTATGAGAGAAAGAAGAAGGACAAGAGAATTACCTGAGACTTGAACCATACACTCTGGTGGGATGAGCAACCATCTGATCATGAGAGAACAACATATTAATAAACTTATCCTTCTAGCACCCTATCTAATCGTTGCTTATGCTACCGGAGTGTGTAGTTCAAGAGCAAGGTAATTCTCTTGTCATTTCCCTCATGTCTAACAGTGCTTTGTGTGAAAGCCTTGTTGTTTCCTGTTTGTAAAAAAAATTGCACCTGACTCAGTTTGACCCTGAGCTTGGGAATAAAAAAGTTTGACTATGTTGAATATGAGGCTATGATGTAAGGAGGAATACTTTCTGCTATATGTACAAATATTCCAGTTATAATGGTGCTAGTGTTCATCTGTAAAAAACTACAATCCACAAATTATCTGCACTGTATATGTGTGCATGGTCTGTCAAAGCACATTTGTTTTCCTGGTTGTTTCCCCTGTTTTTACTCATAGACTGACCAACCAATCGACAAACTGGAGACAAAACAATATTAACAGACTAGATTTAAGTTCAAAATTCAGACTCTGACTTCACTGCATTCCGGACAACAACATATATGCTCAGCTGCATGCCGCAGCATCCATCCAAGAGTATGTTTACTAATAGTTCTTGTCAAATGTTGGTTGTTTATGATGCATTTTCTGCAACACAGTTCGGATTTAACCCTTCATAAATGAATGAATAATAAATGGAAATGCCATGTCTTCTTAAATCTACATCATTTAGAGATGTTATAAATTTATCACTAAACACCTGCTGATCATTCATGATTTCCATCAAGACATAACTCAGGCTGAGTGAATTGACAACTTGGAAACAGATCAACTGATAGATGGAACAAATTCTGTGTGCATATGTGTGTGCGCACACACTTGCCTGGCTGTTTGTCTGTGTCCCTCTGTAATACATACAGAAAGACACAAGAGTGAGGGAGAGGAAGGAGTATTGCATGAAAATAAATTTCTGTATTTCATGCATTTCCAGCACGCCAGCATGGTGTATGTGTATGTGACATTCATTCAGTTATTACTGTCCACAGCTGTATAGTGGAGGAGTGTATCACAATCTTCTGTGTAGTCAGACACGCTTGGACCATGGTGTTCTGGCAGTTGGGTATGGAACTTATGAAGGCAAAGAGTTCTGGCAAGTTAAAAATAGGTAATGTTTAGCTCTGTCATCTTTGTAGGTAGTTTTATCTCTGTCATCCTTGTTGGTAATATTTATTTAGCTCTATCATCTGTGTAGGTGATGATTACCTCTGTCATCTTTGTAGGTAATGTTTAGCTCTGTCATCTTTGTAGGTAATGTTTAGCTCTGTCATCTTTGTAGGTAATGTTTAGCTCTGTCATCTTTGTAGGTAATGTTTAGCTCTGTCATCTTTGTAGGTGATGTTTACCCTTGCCATTTTTGTAGGTGATATTTATCTCTGTCATCTTTGTAGGTAATGTTTAGCTCTATCATCTTTGTAATGAATATTTGTTTAGTTCTATCATCTGTGGAGTAAAATTGACAAAAACTAAAATGGTTATAATTTTACAATGACAACACGCTATCTCCCTGTTAAGATTTTGAACAAATGAGATTTAAATTCAAAGTCAAATTGCAGGATAGTTTTGTTTATATCTGAACATACATATTTACTATTTTCAGTTGTGTAACAGTTAAATAATTGTATGATCAGTCTGTCATAGGAACATCTGACTGGGACTAGACACAAGAACAAAAGTCAAGGTTATCTGTAATTAGACTGAGTAATATCACTTATATCTTTCACTTTCATCATGACCTTACTTATGACATAGGTAGCTGCATCCATGAAGTATATTTGTAATAAAATGGTTCATGTGATCTGACATTATTTTATGTGATGATTATCATATGGCATTATTATTTGTTTTATGTGATGACCAGGATCTGACATTGTTTTATATGATGATTAACATGTGACATTATTGGTTTCATGTGGTGGTCACAGCTGGGGAACAACCTGGGGGATGAAGGGCTATATTATGATGTCCAGAAACCGAGACAACAACTGTGGGATTGCTACTCAGGCCAGCTACCCAACCGTGTGAGTCATCTGGAGAGTCAGCACTTAATGAACATTCACCAGAGGAAACCAAGTAAATAATGAGGGACACAGCCACCACAATCAGAAGACATGAACATTGTGTGACATATGCAGAAACTACAATGACCCACATATATGAAAACACAACCATAACATACATACATGCAGACACAATAATAGAACACAAACATGCAGACACAGTCATACACACATATATGCACAGTCATAAAACACATGTATATGCAGACAAACACAAATATGCAAAATAGCCATAGTGCATATATGCTACCACAACTATAACACACACATATGCAGACATCTAAAAAAAAAAATAAACATCTACGATGTAATAGAGAAATGTGTGTGTTATATATCTAGAGCATGATGATGGAGAAATGTGTGTGTTATATATCTAGAGCATGGTGATGAAGAAATGTGTGTGTTATATATCTAGAGCATGGTGATGAAGAAATGTGTGTGTTATATATCTAGAGCATGATGAAGGAGAAATGTGTGTATTATATATCTAGAGCATGGTGATGAAGAAATGTGTGTGTTATATATCTAGAGCATGATGAAGGAGAAATGTGTGTGTTATATATCTAGAGCATGATGAAGGAGAAATGTGTGTGTTATATATCTAGAGCATGATGAAGGAGAAATGTGTGTGTTATATATCTAGAGCATGATGAAGGAGAAATGTGTGTGTTATATATCTAGAGCATGATGAAGGAGAAATGTGTGTGTTATATATCTAGAGCATGATGAAGGAGAAATGTGTGTGTTATATATCTAGAGCATGATGATGAAGAAATGTGTGTGTTATATATCTAGAGCATGATGATGGAGAAATGTGTGTGTTATATATCTAGAGCATGATGATGAAGAAATGTGTGTGTTATATATCTAGAGCATGATGAAGGAGAAATGTGTGTGTTATATATCTAGAGCATGGTGATGAAGAAATGTGTGTGTTATATATCTAGGGCATGATGATGGAGAAATGTTGAGTGATAACTGGGATATGATGGAGAAATGTTGAGTGATAACTGGGATATGATGGAGAAATGTTGAGTGATAACTGGTGTATGATAGAGAAATGTTGAGTGATAACTGGTGTAAAAGGTAAAATTCCCATTTCCATGCCATTAAGGCATATTGGGGAATACAGTGTTAAGCCCGTATTTTCCCTGACCTTCGGCACATGAAAGTATGATGTGGTCAATATCACGCCTGGCCGCTTTACCTCCCCAGATTTCTCTGGTACCCATTTTTAAGAGGCTGGGTGAACCCTGGGCCTTTTTGGTGTGTACCAGAAAAAAAATCCCAATGCTAGGACTGAACCTGGTACCACCGGATTAGTAAACCGAGCGGGTAACTGGTGTATGAAGGAGAAATGTTGAGTGTGATAATTATAGTTAGTTAGTTAGTAAGGACCATCATTCATGCATTCCAGACACATCCATAGGTGCAATGATCTCCTCTTCAATATTTCCTTCGGCATACAGTAACTGATGATGCCCGTTCTTTGTTGCTTGACCATCCATCTGCCACTCTTGATGAACTGTTTATTTTTCATCACCACAAGTGTCACCCCAACTTAGCCCATTCATGATTTTTATCTCTTGAGCCTGTTGCCTTTTGTTCTTACCAGTTCACTGTAAAGTGGGTGTACCCTGTTTGGTCTTACTGTGAGATAGGATTTTCCTTGGCTAATTTTATTCTAATAAAATAATAAAGTAGCCTGGTTGGCTGAGGGGGATTACTAATCCGGTGGTACTGGGTTCAGTCCCAGCAGTGGGACTTTTTTTCTGGTATACAATAAAAAGACCCTGGAATTCACCCAGCCTCTAAAAATGGGCACCAGAGAAATCTAGGAAGGTAAAGCGGCCAGGTGTGATACTTACTACATCACACTTTCATGTGCCGAAGGTCATGGAAATACGAGCCTAACACCGTATTCCCCAATATGCCTTAATGGCATGGAAACGGGGATTTTACTTTTACCTTTTAATTTTATTCTGTTGTTCACTGTAGGAAAGTTTAGCAGGTACTTCATGATCTTTCTGGATGTGTCACTGGTGCATCCAAGAATAAAATACACTGGCTCATTCTCTACTCTCTCAAGCCTTCCTATCTATGTAAGGCTGAGTGTTAGAATCATCAGTGTGTACTCAGTCACACAGAAGACCAACCCTTGATATAAGAGAACTGCCAGCCACTGTTCAAGGTTTGCAGCTGCCATGATTTTTATTGCAGCTAAACTTTTCCTGGCTTTAGCTGTGATGTGGTCTACATGATCTTTGATTCCTAGGCTGTGATCAAACCTTACTCCCAGATACTTCATAGAGTTAGTTTTTTCAATAGCATCCCTACTGTACTTCATTGTGGGCACATATTTGTTGGCAAGATGGTTATTTAGTGAGAAACATATAATAGTAGCATTTTGCAGTTAGCTTTTGCTAATTAGAGCATAATGGAGACATGTATGTGTGATAAATAAGATATGTAGAAATGTATGTGTGATAGCTAAATGTGATGAAGAACTATGATTGTGATGATGAAGACCTGAGATGTGCAGATGACACTGTTCTAAATACAGAAAGTGAAAGCAATTTCCAGGAACTAGTAAACAAGATTATTGCAGAAAGCAATAAAAGAGGTTTAGAGCAGAACAGCAACATGATAGAAACAATGGTAATATCAAAGGAGGAAAATATACCAATGTATATTTTAAAACAACAGGCATCAACCATGAGAGAAACCTGGACAGAATTTCACCCACACATGTGTGTATATATATATATATATAGACACACACACACACACGTACACACACACTGACTAACTGAGCACATATAAAAAAAAATTAAAGAGTATAATTCTCCGACATTCAAATATAGAACAAAGTATCTATAACTCTGACATTCAAATATAGAACAAAGTATCTATAACTCTGACATTCAAATATAGAACAAAGTATCTGTAACTCTGACATTCAAATATAGAACAAAGTGTCAATAACTCTGACATTCAAATATAGAACAAAGTATCTGTAACTCTGGGTGTCTGAGTGGCGAAGTGGTTAGTGCACTGGTCTCTCATGGCGAAGGTCAGGGGTTCAAATCCGGTCGGAGACACCCCAGTCACCCAGCTGTAGAAATGGGTACCCAACTTCCTCTGGAGTTGGGGAAGGAAAGGCGCCAAGCGTGATACTGACCATATCACCCTCTAGTGTGCTGACAGGTCAAGGAAAATATGGGCACTAACACCATATCCTTATGTGCCTCTAAGGCATGACAGGATTACCTTTACTTTTTTTTTAATCTGTAACTTTGACACTCAAATATAGAACAAAGTATCTGTAACTCTTAACATTCAAATATAGAATAAAGCATCTGTAACTCTCTGATATTCAGATACAGAACAAAGTATCTGTAACTCTCTTACATTCAGATACAGAACAAAGTATCTGTAACTCTCTTACATTCTGAATCAGAACAAAGTATCTGTAACTCTCTTATATTCAGAATTAGAACAAAGTATCTGTAACTCAGAATTTCACTAGTCTATCATTGGTCACTGAAACATTTGCTACAATTTCAAACATTGTCACTGAAACTTTAACATCTGCTACAATTTCAAAGTCTGATATCTTGCTGGTCAATGTTTTCCTGCTCTGATATGACCTCACAGACTTTAACTTTTCGTGGTGACATCAAGGGTGAAGATCCAGGGGAAGTTACAATTTTGGGTGAGGTGAGAATGTTTGGACTACTCAGACAATGTGACATGAGGTAGGGATGAAATAGTTCCTCCCTCACAGAATGGAAATTACCAGGAGAGACAGGGGAATCAATATCTGAAATATTTCTGAAACAAACAAACAAACAAAATCTTAAATATTTCTGAAACAAAAAAACAAAAATATCTGAAATATTTCTGAAACAACAAAACAAAAATATCTGAAATATTTCTGAAACAAGAAACTAAATATCTGAAATATTTCTGAAACAAAAAAACAAAAAATATTTCTGAAAGAAAAAAAAAACTATTTGAATTATCATTTTCATAATTTTAATTTTTTGGGGTTTTTAATCAAGGCTTCCTTTCCTCTCTTTCTATTCATTCATTCTTTACCTGCAACACTCCTTATTTCTAAATCAGTCCATGCATATCCTCCAAACTTCTCTTTACTTTTCTTCTCAACACTTTCTCATTCTTGTAACATTGATTAGATGGCAGATAGTTCACTCATTCATACATATTTGTACTGTCAAAAAATAAGAAAATAAGCATTCACTCAGTGAAACTTTTGCTTTAGTAAGTCTCTACAATTGATTCTAGAACATTAATATCTCACCATACATCTAAATGTACCTGACCTCTATATAGAAACAAACTGCCTAACAATATAGCTAAAAAATGTATCTAATATACAAGAAATAAATATCCAGTCACATAACTAAATTGGCTTTACCTAACTATCTGTAACAGTTAAATGGCCTGCACTTGGCTATGGATCTCTACTGTTTAAAATAACTAAATGTGCCTAACATTTATGAAAAAATTGAACCCTACCTCTGTACTATGCAACCATTAAACAAAATCACATCTTCTATAAAAATCTGATCTAATAAAAGAAAAAAAACCCAGTGTTCTTTCACTTTTTGACTTATTATATTGCAATCCTGATTATTTTAAACTTGATACTGTAAACTTGATTATCTGAAGCTTGATGTTCATCATCCTTAGGTGTCATGCATTGGTGATCATGTGTCTCCAAGAGATCTTCCATAACTTGAACTTATAAATGGGTTATCTTAAACTTGATATTATGGATTAAACCAAATCTTGATATTATGGACCAAAACTTGAATGACTAAAGATGTCAGTAATATGCCTTCAAGTAATTTTTCTAAAATCATTAGCAAAAAAAAAATGTCAAAGAAAATAAAAACTCCTAACAATAAAAAAAAAAAACCAGACTCACAGTTCCTGGAATGCCGTTCTGTTGATTTCTCCACAGGAAAATTTTCTCTCCCTCCAAAAGTTCAAGTTCATGGCAGATGACTGAGGGGACATGGGACTAAATAGTGGGAAGAAAAGTTATTTACTGAATGCAGGGACATAAAATCAAAGGAACTTTCAAAGGATGTAGATCAGGACATACAGGACTTTCATGTCTCAACTTTTCCTCTATCACAAACATTCAACATCAGTTTAAAGAAAGTATAATAGACACATGAAGAATAATAAACAAAACTGTCAACAACAAAAAAAACTATTACATTTAACCATAGTTTTACATATTAAATAAACTAATGTAAGTACTATCACATTCTCACACTTTTATTAGTGTCTGAGCATACATCACCATTCCCATAACTAAATGTCAACTTAGATGAAGTTACACTGATTGAAACTGAAACAGCAGTGAATCTAATGGCTAACAACAAAGCTGCAAGTGAAGATGAAATAATAGTCAAAATGTTAAAAGCTATTAACAGTGACAACATGAGCCAACTACAGGGAATGTTTAATCAAATTTGGAAAGAAGAAAAGGTCCCTTCTAAATGGAAATAAGGAATCTGTGTTAAAATACTGAAAAAAGCCAACCTCAGTGACTGCAATAACTGGAGAGGTGTAACCTTACTATCAGTTGTGTCAAAGGTGTTTTGTAAAGTGATTCTGAATAGAATTAAGGATGTAGTGGATACTGCAGTGAGAGAAGAACAAGAAGGATTTCGAAAAGGCAGAAGCTGTCTCAACCAGATCTTTACTCTGAGAATAATACTTG
The DNA here is from genome assembly GCA_009760885.1 of Achatina immaculata. Classification (NCBI taxonomy): domain Eukaryota; kingdom Metazoa; phylum Mollusca; class Gastropoda; order Stylommatophora; family Achatinidae; genus Lissachatina; species Lissachatina immaculata. Next base: position 11,255,005 of record CM019706.1, on the reverse strand, counting down.
AAGAACATATTTAAAAGCAGAAACCATTAATCCTAAACTTTATTTGTGGAGAATTTTAAGACTATATGGAATACCATCTAAAACTGTCAACATCATTAGAGATCTCTACAATGGATATGTTTGTGCAGTCAAGACAGAAGAAGGAATGAGTGAAGTGGTTTCAGATTGAAACAGGCGTGAAACAAGGATGTATATTATCTCCCTTGCTTTTTGGAATTGTCATAGACTTTATAATGAAAAGATGCTGTACAGGTAAAACCGGCATTGATTGGGTACATGGGACCCAAATAGAAGATCTTGATTTTGCAGATGACATAACTCTTATCAGTGACAAAGTGAAATTGATGCAGGAAAAAACAGATTCCCTGTCTTCCTTGGCTAGCAAAATAGGTCTTGAAATTAACAAAGACAAAATAAAAATTATGAAATTTCTCATTAATAAAAAAGAAAAATATATGTAGAAGGAACAGCTATTGATAAAGTAAACCATTTTGCGTACCTTGGCAGCTACATAGACCAAGATGGTGACACCAGGAAGGAAGTTAGAATTAGAACTGCAAAAGCAGCACTGTCCTTAAAAAATCTTGAAAACATATAGAATTCAAAAGTTATAAGCACAAAAATCAAGTTAAGATTATTCAATTCAAATGTGATATCCACCCTCATTTATGCATGTGACAGCTGGAAATCAACTAAAGAAATAGACAAGAAATTAGACTCTTTTGAAAACAAATGCCTCAGGAAAATACTTGGTATAAAGTGGAATAAATTTAAGAACAACACAGAGATAAGACAAATGAGCAAACAACAACCTACAACCTGTCTCATGGGTGATCAGAAAAAAAAGATAGACATATGTAGGCCATGTGATGAGAAGAAACAATCACAGAATACCAAAACAAGCTATCAAGTGGAGAACAACAGGCCGAAGAAAAAGAGGTTGATCACATGAAACTCTAAAGAGGACATTGTTAAGAGAAGTCAGTTTATTGGGTTAGCGTGATTCTGCTGATGTACGATCTCGGAGGGTCCTAGAACAGTGCCTTATATTTTCCAGACTGGCTGTCTCCACCCAGCTGGAATTAACAATGTCTTCAGCCTTCTGTAACTTCTTTATTTTTCCACTGGCCTTTTTTTCTTTTTTAAACTCTACTTTTTTTTCTCTATGCTACCCCTCCCTACCACCACCCTATTTTCTTCTCTGCCAACATACTGGTCTTGTCCTATTCACCAGTTTCACATTTTCTCCCTGCAGGTGTTTATGTTCTTCATTCATTATCTCTCTGCGTCCCCTTTTCCCTCCCCTCTTCCCCCCCCCCCCGACAACTCTAGCAGCTATCATGTTTCTATTGCCTTCCCCCCACCCCTTTCTCCCACTTGTTCTCCTCCTCTCTCTCCACCTCTTCTTTACGATTGGCTCTATCGGGCATCTTTTGTTTGGAGGCAGCGTGGTCTTTCCTTCTCCCTTCTACCACACACATTTCTGTTTCCTACTTGGAGGAAGACACATTCAGATAAGTTCTTTGTGTTTTGTTTCGTTGTGTATGTATCCTCGAATAAGGCTCACTCCAAAATATCAGATGTTGTATGTTTTTCATTTATACATTCTCATACTTTCTATTCGTTTTTTTCTCACCTTACTCACTCCCTCCCTCACTTTGTAAAACTGCACCATACACCTCTGTCTACCTTATTTATTTAAACCAGTTTTACTGCAGTCACCATCCCTTTTAGTGGGCATAACATCCCTTGATGAAGTTGAAAAACTTGCAGAAAATAGGAAAACTTGGCAAACAACTATGCGAGCCCTATGTGACATTTGACGGCACAGGAAGGATGTAAGATATAAGATACATTAAAAGAGATTACAGGCAATCTTTAGGGAGAGACTGATTACTTTGCAGTCTGAATCTGTGAGGAAAATAGATGTCTTTAATGTGTTGTTAGGCACTGAAAGAAGTTACCGTTTATGACTTTTAAAGTGTATAAACTGGGTATTCTAGAGGTGTACAGCAGAGTAGGCAAGACTTCTTTGCACTAGACAACCCAAGGTTTTTGAGGAAGAAAAACTGTTTACAAGTTGGTTATGGTCTGGGCCAGATTTAAACAGTGGTCATAAATAGGACTGTATCTTCTGTAACAAAATTTTATAAACTAAAATGGCTTTGCTGAAAATGAATCTTTTTTGACCAGGAGGGGGAAAAGAAGTATTTGTGCTGAATATTGCCCACCAATATTCACTTTATTGCACAAGTTTACTATCAATATTTTCACAATTACTTATGTTCACCATCAATATTTTCATAATTATACATGTTCAGTATTAATATGTTCATGATTACTTATGTTCACCATCAATATTTTTGTAATTTCACACATTTACTATCAATATTTTCATGATTACTTATGTTCACCATCAATATTTTTAGTAATCACACATGTTCAGTATCAATATTTTCATGATTACTTATGTTCACTATCAATATTTTTGTAATTGCACAAGTTTACAATCAATATTTTCATGATTACTTATATTCATTATCAATATTTTTGTAATTACACATGTCCAGTATCAATATTTTCACAATTACTTATGTTCACCATCAATATTTTTGTAATTGCACAAGTTTACTATCAATATTTTCATGATTACTTATGTTCACCATCAATATTTTCATAATTACACATGTTCAACATCAATATTTTCATGATTGCACAAGTCCACCATCAATAGTTTCATGATAGCACAAGTTTTCATGATTACGCAATCTCATCAATTCTAATAAATGTACAAGCTTCCAAAATTAACATATTGAAACAAGCTCCTTACCATCTTGATATACACAATGTTTTAATGAGTGACAACTTCCCATCAGTTCCACTGTACACTGTCATTTTATGCTTACATGCATCCACATGATCATTTCATTTCATTCATCAGCATATTATAGCACGCCCATGTGGACTTGTGCCTCCCTAACAGCTTTCTTGAAGGCCTCTGGGTTGTAAGCAAGATGCTTAACATGGTCATTCACACACCAAAACACTGTCTCAGATCCATATACAGACATATGCAAACATTCACATATAACATAAATCAGTTATGTAGACCTGATACACAATTACTCACATACAAACACAAACCTGTTACAGAGATCTGATATGCTTGAAGATGGTGAATATAATAAATTTTCTGCACTCCTAGCCACATTTTTGGAAGGTATCAACTGAAAGAGAAAGCAACAAAGTATCTTATAATTTATGAATAAAAGGTCTGTAAAATAATCTTATAATTTATGAACAAAGAGTCTATAAAATAATATTATAATTTATTAATAAAAGGAGTTTGTAAAAATAATCTTATAATTTATGAATAAAGTGTCTATAAAATAATCATATATGAATTAAAAAAGTGTGTAAAATAATCATAATTTATGAACACATATTGTATACAATAATCTTATAATTTACAAGTAAAAAGAGTATGTAAAATAATATTATAATTTATGAACAAAGTGTCTGTAAAATAATCTAATATGAATAAAAAGAGTATGTAAAATAATCTTATAATTCATGAACACAAAGTCTGTAAAATATTTTATGAATAAAAAAGAGTGTGTAAAATAATCTTATAATTTATGAACAAATTGTCTGTAAAATAATCTTACAATTTATGAACAAAGATTCTGTAAAATAATCTTATAATTTATGAATAAAAAGAGTATATAAAAACAATCTTATAATTTATGAATAAAAAGTCTGCAAAAATAATCCTATAATTTATGAATAAAAATAGCAGTCAATAAATTAATCTTCTACTTTATGAACAAAGAGAGTGGGCAATACTATAGTCTTAGAATTTATGAATAAACAGATCTGTTGACAAAACAAGCTTATAATTTCTTACCAAAAAGAGCAATCAATAAAATAATCTTATAACTTTATGAATGAACAGAAAAGCCAATAAAATAATTCATAAGCAAAACAAAACAGAAAGAGCATCTTACAATTTAATAACAAGATGTGGAAACAATGGAATATTTTATAACATATAAACAAAGAGAAATCACAAAAATATCCTAACTTTAAACAAATAGAACCAACATAATATTCTTATAAACAAAGAGAGCAACAACAAGTTTTTACCTTTTTTCGTGACCTTGTCTGAATGGGTTCTCTTGTCTTCTGTGCCTGGTTCAGTTTCTTCACTGAAGTGCAGATAATAAACAATGAAAATTTAAATTACTGTATTAGCTCATCATAGGCAGTCTTATCTCAGAAGGTTGGCTACAATGGTTTCCCAATGGTTGTGAAATTTTTCAGTCAACAAAAAGGTGACAAAGAAGTTGGTAGCAACAGAGATGTTATTTTGAAGAAAGATGCAACAAATGTCCTGGACAGACAGAAAAACAAATGAAGAGATCCTCAAAGAAGTTTCAGAAGAATGAAAATTAGTTAAAATGATAAGAAAAGACAATACAAATTTACTGGGCATGTCATGGAAAGACAGGAATTTGGAGAATCTAGTAATGACTGGAAAATTCTGGGAAAAAAGGAAAAGAGGAAGGCCAAGAGAAAACTATCTCAGTGGACTGACCAAGCGGCATGGAGAAAGAGAAACGTGTGAGATAATCAGAAACGCCAAAGACACACAGGACGGAGAAGCATGACTGCCAACATTATCCTTCACAGTACATAACAACAATAACAATAATAATAATCTTCAGATAGTCTATTCTTCAGTCTTGATAATCACATTTCACATCTTTATATTCCTGCAACTGATCTTGGCAAAGAAAATCACTGTACTTTCTATACTTCCCCATTCATCACACAAGCTCCAGCCACTTGACCAAGTACTGAATGTATCTTTTGAGACCTACAAGTGTTAATGATAGAGCTCACATCTGGATTAAGAAAATCCAGGTAGAGCAATGCACGTTTACGGTATTCCTGCCATTATGGGTGCCACACTCCCCAGGCCTTGATACCAAATAAAATCGCTGAATCTTTTCATTGTACTGGTATTTGGCTGACCAATAGGGACATTTTTAATGATTATGACTTTGCACCACTCATGCTAAATGAGAGATCATTACCAGCACCTGAGAGACCATCTTCTCTACCAGCAGCTAAGGAATAAAACTGATCTTTCTTGTTACTGCCATATGAGAGTCCTAGCTCAACATATATGGGGATCACGTACTCATTACTGCCACGTGTCAGTCAACATAACAAATGTACTGACTACTTCGCAGAGCAGCAGTGGAAATATTTCCATATCTAGCAATCAAGCAGCAACAAGTTCAATCTTTGTCAGTACACCAGCGAAGTCACAGCAGCAACCAGTTCAATCTTTGTCAGTACACCAGCCAAGTCAAAGCAATAATCACTTCAACCTTTGTCAATACACCAGCCAAGTCAAATCAGCAATCAGTTCAATCCTTGTCACTACACCAGCCAAGTCGACCATCACAAGAACTCCACGGCAAAGACCTGGTCTCTGGGCTGACAAACAAGGTACAGGACCAGGAATATTTTGTTTGTTTGCCATAACTGTAATCCTAATTAGTTTCTAAGCTGAAAGGGTTGTTTATAGATCAGCAAGCAAAATTTGTATTTGTTTTTTATTATTTAAATAGAACTTTTAATTTGTAAACATGTGTAAATAAAGAATTACACCCCTTTTGTTCTTGTGTTTTACAATTTACCCTGTGAGTTACAAATTACCCAATATAACATTACAGCCTTAACCACAACCAAGGTAAAGTGTAAAACAGAGGTCACCTTACAAAAACAACTGTAAATATCTACAGATTATAGATTTGGAAACTCTAAAATATCCAGTCTATAGTTAAATGGCCCAAGTACCTTGTGACTAATTGTCATGATGTAAATGCAAAAAATAAATAAATAAATAAATCACTGACAAATTGCTGATACTGTAAAACTGAAGATTTTTTACCCTTTTCTACTCTACGGTTTTCATTACTGTATTATGTCTCATGATATAACTGAAATATTTTAACCATGTAGTTCTTATGTTTTCATTATTTCTTTTCATTGTCAATTGATTCAATACTTCCTTTTTTCTCATTTTTCTTTCTGTGGCATTACTCACCTTATTTTTCTTTCCGTGGAATTATTCACCTTACTTTTCTTGTTTTTCTCTCCATGGAATTATTCACCTTATTTTTCTTTCCTTAGAATTATTTGCCTTATTTTTCTTTCTGTGGAATTATTCACCTTACTCTTTCCATGGAATTATTCACCTTATTTTTCTTGTTTTCTTTCCTTGGAATTATTCACCTTATTTTTCTTGTTTTTCTTTCTGTGGCATTACTCACCTTATTTTTCTTTCTGTGGAATTATTCACCTTACTTTTCTTGTTTTTCTCTCCATGGAATTATTCACCTTACTTTTCTTGTTTTTCTTTCCATGGAATTATTCACCTTAACTTTTCTTTCCGTGGAATTATTCACCTTATTTTTTTTTCCATGGAATTATTTGCCTTATTTTTCTCTCTGTGGAATTATTCACCTTATTTTTATTGTTTTTCTTTCCTTGGAATTATTCACCTTACTTTTCTTGTTTTTCTTTCTGTGGCATTATTCACCTTATTTTTCTCTATATAAATATTTCAAGAGCCTCAACTTTCTTTTCCATTTTCTCACAAAATGTCCATGCTTCTAAACCAACAAGTCCCAAACTGTTTTGAGCAAGGCCTTAAACCAGCCAGAGAAAGTGTATCTTGAATCTAGGAATTAGCATCATCACACTCGGGGCACACCTGTACAGGTTCTGCTCTCTGTTTCAGCAACCACCAAAGAGTATCTTCTTCTTCTTCTTCTTCTCCGTTCGCAATATCTGTCTATATCAGCAGTCCTGTCTCTTGGATAAATTTCACTGTTTTTTGTAACTCATGTATGGAACCATAGAGCTTATCTTCTTTAGTGGTTTCACTGGGCCAGTAATTATTTCTCAGTGTCTCGTAGTTGATGCAGTTCTGGAGGATATGTTCCACAGTTGGGGCACCTGTATATAGATTAGTAGTACCAACCTTAAACTTTGTATACATATGACTTTGGAGTCGGCTGTGTCCTGTTCGGAGACGGAAGATGGTGACTTGTTCCTTTCTGTTTAGCATGTGATAGTCATCATGTGGTGGTGTTTGTGGCTTCCTGTAGGTTTTTATCATGCTTTTCTTCTGATTATAGGTGATTGGTATGTCTGGTTGCTCCATTTCAGTGCCCTCTTTGGCCAGATGGTCAGCTTTCTCATTGCCTGGTATCCTACAGCGGGAGGGAATCCATTGCAAAGTGACTCCATGTTGTAAGCCAATTTTTGACAAGGCATCTTTAAGGTCTGGTAGTTTGTTGCACTGAAGAGCTTCCAGTACTGATCTTGCATCTGTGAGAATTACTACAGAACATGTATCAATTCTGGAGTCTGATAGTTTTTGAACTGCAGCAATAATTGCCCTAACTTCTGCATCAAAGTTGTTGCAGTATTTACCAGTGGGTATGGAAATCTTGTCAATGGTGTTGTTTGGATATTCAATATATGCTCCTGCCCCTCCATTCTTTATGGCATTATGTGCAGATCCATCTGTATACACACGTATCCAGGTGTCACATGGATATTTGTCATCTAGAACACTAAGTGTGGCTGTTGATCTTACAAGACTGCTCTGCATCTCACCATTCTGCACACCTTTCACTTCAGTCTGAATAGTTATTTGTGTATAATCTGCTTCTTTCCATGGTGTATGCTCTGGTACAGATGATAATGGAGTGACTACAGTTGGAAGGTCAGGTATCAGCTTACGCATACGCTTGGCCTGATGAATGAAGCTGCTTCTTTTAAGCCGTCCTAATGCCAAGTTATTGAATCTCTCCTTCAGGGGATGGCTTACAGAGCTAAGGAATTTATCTCCCATGGTCATGACCTTTGTGTCTCTACGTTCCTTTAGCGCTTGAACACCAACTATTTTCTGCATTTCTACTATTGGTGTGGACCTCATGGCACCTGTGATAATCCGTAGTGACTGATTTTGAACCTTGTCTAGATTATGCAGTGTAGTGTTTGATGTTGAGCCATATTCTAAATGTGGTAGAATACTTTGCTGATATACATTCTTGAGGATTCTTTCACTAGCTCCCCATGTGGTTCCACTCAATTTTCTTAATATGGCTAGTTTTCTTCTGGCTTTTGCTTCTGCCCTGTTGTTGTGTTGCTTCCACGTCAGTTTTGAGTCAAGAGTCACTCCTAAGTAAGTGACCAAAGAGTATGAACACTAACTGTGCCAGTCAGCTGTTGGTACTGCCAACCTTGAATTCTGCCAGCCAGCCATTAGGAATCTTTCTCCTCTCCTCACACCTGTCGTTCATCCTCTGTAGATATTGTACTTGTACCAACTCCTTGTAACTGGGAGCTGGTGTTCTTTGCAGCCGATGCTGTAGAGATGTTGAGGAACAGCATTGTAATGGTATGGGAATGGGTTATGGCGACTATTTTTTCAGTCCTGGAGTACAGCTAAAAAGCAGGGGGTGTGCATGCTTCTTTAGCAGACTCCACCACCATGGGGACTATGGTGATCCCTGCCCCATTACCCAGGCTAGGCCTGTTCCTAGGGGTACCAATGGAGAGGTGGGACAGAGTCTTGGCTAGACATGGTTCACTAACCCTGGCGCTAGCATATCAGGGTCGCTGACTGCCCCATCGGACAGGCATCTTCACTGCCTACTCTGTAGATATATAACACATGCCTTTTCCTTCTCCTGCGTCAGATCCTTGGCCACCAACTTCAGTATATCCGTCCTGTCCATAGGAATCATATCTGTTGCAATACCATTATGGGCAACATGATCAGCTACCTCACTGTCTCTCACCCTGCCATGCCCTGGGCAATATATCCACATCAGCCAGTAACACAGAATTGTCACAAGAGCTGAACCCATACATAGCAAATTCTCTCTAGATCTGAAACCATACATAGCAAATTCTCTCTAGATCTGAAACCATACATAGCAAATTCTCTTTAGATCTGAAACCATACGTAGCATATTCTCTCTAGATCTGAAACCATACATAGCAAATTCTCTCTAGATCTGAAACCATACATAGCATATTCTCTCTAGATCTGAAACCATACATAGCAAATTCTCTCTAGATCTGAACCCATACATAGCAAATTCTCTCTAGATCTGAAACCATACATAGCAAATTCTCTCTAGATCTGAAACCATACATAGCAAATTCTCTCTAGATCTGAAACCATACATAGCATATTCTCTCTAGATCTGAAACCATACATAGCATATTCTCTCTAGATTTGGTTAAGACTTCCTGCCTTCAGGTGAAAATTTGTTTAAATGGGGTGAAGTAGTGGGTCCGACGTGGCCACTCTGCACTTTTGGTTATGTCATAGTTACTCGGCGTTTTCACACTGCACTTTCAACTGTACCACAGTTATCCGACCTTTTTTTTCTTTAACATCTATGTTAAATGTTATTTGCCATCATTATTCTTTGTTATCGCTTTTTTCTCTCATTTCTACCCTGACCACATGTTTCTTCTATGTGTTTATCTACATCTATCTGGGCACATTCTGTGCTCAACTTTCTTACCAGAAAAATATCAAACAGTTTTCAGTTGTTTTTTTTTTTGTGTGGGTGGGGGAGGGGGTAATAGTTTTTCTTATATTTATCCGGTGTGATGTTTTAAATGGTTCTTGACAAAGGTACTTGTCAAAATATTAGATTGTTGCATGTTCTTCAAAGGTTCAAAATCACTCCGGTTTCCCTGCGTTCAGGACAGCCTCATATATGCTCCACCACATCCATCCAAGAGTGTGATTGCTAATAGTTCCCATCAAGTATTGGTTTTTTACAATGCGTTTTCTGCCACACAGTTCAGATTTCCTACCAGCACCCATAATCTGTCACAACTCCAGGAATCGCTTCACAATTACATTGTTCTTTCATTCCCGGTCTTCATTTTCCCGCAGTCTTTCCAATACAGCTTTAGCAATGTCACACTTGTCCATTCTCAGCCTGCTTTTTATTTTAGCCTGCCCAGCAAGTCTGTCTGCCACTTCACTGCCATGTACTCACTCATGTCCTGGACAATAAAGCCACGTTAGATTCCTCACATTTGATTGGCTTAACAGATGAACCCATTCTTTTAGAAGCAATTTTTTCTCAGTCTTACGAAGCATACTCTGTGCATCTGTCACAATGAAACCATGAACTACATCATGGGCAACTATTCATTCCCTTGCCATTGACACAGCCTCAATTTCTATTTGCATGCTTGATGTGGTGACTTCAATGGCTCCAGAACCCTCTGCCACTACTCTTCTATTGCAATAGACAACAAAACCCCAACCACTTCTACTGTTCTGAGACACTGGGCCATCAGCATATATTACCATGACAGATGACCCACAATGATGCTGAATGAGATCTTGAACCCAAAGTTCAACTGCCCCCTGTGCTCAGTCTCTACGTTGGCAACCCTTCTGTATAAAAACCTTAGTTAGCTGAGGTTGGTCCTATGCCCGTAACTAATCACTTTAGGCACCTCATCTAGATCGCACACTGACATTATTATATCCTCAGCCTCAGCCATCCAAGATCTGCCTGGTTCGATGCATCTGCCCTTTATCAACCCCAGCTCCTTATGGAGAGGATGATCTTTCATGCCAGCAAACCTGATGTATGCATTTACCTGAGCATACTTGTGTTTATAACTCACATTTAATATATCCAGCAGAAAGCGCATGCCTGCTACAAGAGCATCCCTGGCGAAACCCAAGACCACTCTCATCGCTTTGCTCTGTACATGCTCTAGTTTGTTCAGCTATGTATTTGACAGAGTGAGTAGGCCTAGATAATACTCCAATGGTGACATCACCAGCACCTGCATCAGCAAGAATAGAGAGTGCTGTGGAAAGTTTGCTGCAGCCATTAACCTAACTGCTTCTAACGTTGTCCTGGCCTTTTGTATTACACTGTCCACATGTAATGCAAAGTATAAGAATCGATCAAATGTATTCTCTTAATATCCTATCTCCGACACTTCACAATCGGAACTTCAGGTCTTACAATTCTGTTATTTAACAGAACCACCACTGGATGCTGGCTTTTTCTGGGTTTATCGCCACATTGTTATTCTCACACCAGCTTGTTATCTGATCCATCCTGTTCTGTAGCCTTGTGGGTAGTTCCTCTCTACACTTCCCATGCTCATATGTTTATATATCATCAGTGTAGGTCAGCATTTGCTACACACTGTTCCCAAATAACAGCACAATGCCAGTAGAATATGCATTGAATAGCACAGGAGACAAGGGTGACCACTGAGGCAGCCCCGTTGCATTGGTTCTTGGCTCTGAGATCCATGATCTGTATCTCAAGACAACTGCTTACCTTAACAGCATTGAAGCTATCCGTAGAGTAATCTTGCATCTACCCTAAAATCCATCAGAAGTGTCAACAATGTTGTATATTCCACTCTGTTGTATGCATCCTCAAGATCAAGTGCCACAACTATGGTTTTCCTCTTTTCTTTGGAATCCTTCATAAACATCATACGCCAGGATTGCTCCATTATTAGCCATATCTCTTCATGATGTATTCAGTAGTAGCCTGCTGGCCTCTACCAGAAAACCTTATAGTTGTGGGGCTATAATCTTCTCAATCACTTTGCCATATACATTTTGTAATGTTATAATTTGATATCTACTCAGTTTTGTATTGTCTTTATCTATTTTTTGGCAAGGTAATCAAGTAACTGTGCTGCTACTCCTCGTGTATGATGCAAGTCTTCAAACTCTGATTGTAATCTTCTTTCATTTGCTTTACAACCTTGTCGTGAACTTCTTTGAGATGTCCATACCAATCAGGACCAGGTGGATCATTTTTGGCAGACTTAACTGTCTGTCTTACCTCCTCCACACAAAGATGGCAGAGATCTAGTGGAAATTCCCCATGAAACAGCTGAAGAAGTGAATGAAGTAGAGGAGGAAATGTGAAAGGCAACAAATGCATTCAGATCTCTTGCTATGGAGTCAAAGGTGCAGACATGGAATAAGATGATACAAGAAATAACAGCTGAGAAGTCTGTGCAGATTCTGGCAAGTGCAGAAGATGATGAACAACAAGCCTGGAGTACAAGGGAATACCAACATAAGGGATGAAGAAGGTAATGTACTGTGAACTGACAAGCAGAAAGGGAGAGTCTTTTTTCCAAAGATACATCAAACAAACTGATCAAGATAATCTTGAAGAATGTATGTTCTTCACCTAGACATAGTCATCTTAGTTTCTGCCGACTTTCCTCAATCTTGTTATCTTTGTAAAATTGAACTTTATTTCCACTTGTCACGATCTGCAGCCAGACTTTGTATCATGTTATAGTGTGCTGCATACTGTTTAACCTGCTTCTCCATTTATTCAACCACACTTTATTTTTCACTCTTTTATACATGCCAAGCAAGGCTATTTTAGCCATGATACTGGGATCCCTTTGGAGCACATGGCCAGTCCATTTCCAACATTTTAGTATTTGCTCTTGCTATATTAATATGTACGTCTATTTGTTCACATCAGACAAGTATGTCTGTTTAATATGTACGTCTATTTGTTCACATCAGACAAGTGTCTGTTTAATATGTACGTCTATTTGTTCACATCAGACAAGTATGTCTGTTTATTGCCTGGGCTAGAAAATACTCCAAATTTTCTGACATAATGTTGTGTGGAATGAGGATAATTGTTTGCATTGTTGACCTACCATTTTGACCAACTTTCAGAAATACACAAAATATTACCTCGATATATGAGGATGTAAGAGAAGACTTTTCGAATTAAGCTGATGAATTAAGAGACAAACAGTAAGATGAGCATGTAGTCATAGTTTGCTGTAAACACTGAACAGTTTTATAAACTATTTAGATAAAATTATAGAGCACTTCAGATTATTTTCATTTTACTTGACATTAAACATTTTTCCATACTGTTATAAGCTAAACGGTGGCCCCCAACTTATGGCCTGTGCTTGTGTTATTCAACTGATATTAAATGCTATATACTGAATTACAAATAACGAAGGGTTTATGCACTGTGGCACTGTATATAAACTGGAGGTCCGCAACTGATATGTAGTTGGAAAAGTGGTCCTTAGATGTAAGAAGATTGAGAAGAACTGATCTAAAGGGCCCTGAACTTGTTAAGGCCGGGCCTGGATGTGAGAACTGTAGGTAAGAAACAGAGAACTTCAGTGATGTCTACCCTTATACCTTCACACGTGGACACAGCTCAGTTTTGACTTACACAAATACTCCTGACAGGTCACTACGTTCTCTCTGTTCAAGATCACTCTTAAGGTCATACCCAATTTACTTAATGCTGCCTTCTGACATAGAACATTGATCAAAATCAAGTGTAGCTCGCCACTTGCATGCAAATCACAGAGATCAGTTACTGCTATTAGCGTGCGACACTTCATTCGTATGACGATACTGCCAGTAAATACATCGGTCACTCGTCGCCCATGACGACACAGGCGGCGGCAGTTTTCAGCAAGGTCAAGGGCAGATCTAACGGCTTGATTTGTCCGCCGTATCTCATGTATCCAGTTTTCTCTACAGGACGCTTCATTTCCCAAAGTTCTGTTATTCAGAGATAAACAAAAATATGCATTTCTGTCTAAACATAATACATCATTAAATGAACAGTCTTGAACAAAGTGACATCTCAATCACGAGTTTTAAACATAGCCATGTCTCTAACACGAGTCTTAAACATAGCCATGTCTCTAACATGAGTCTTAAACATAGCCATGTCTCTAACATGAGTCTTAAACATAGCCATGTCTCTATCACGAGTCTTAAACATAGCTATATCTCTAACATGAGTCTTAAACATAGCCATGTCTCTAACATGAGTCTTAAACATAGCCATGTCTCTATCACGAGTCTTAAACATAGCTATGTCTCTAACACGAGTCTTAAACATAGCCATGTTTCTATCACAAGTCTTAAACATAGCCATGTTTCTATCACGAGTCTTAAACATAGCCATGTTTCTATCACGAGTCTTAAACATAGCCATGTTTCTATCACAAGTCTTAAACATAGCCATGTTTCTATCACGAGTCTTAAACATAGCCATGTCTCTATCACGAGTCTTAAACATAACCATGTTTCTATCACGAGTCTTAAACATAGCTATGTCTCTAACACGAGTCTTAAACATAGCCATGTTTCTATCACGAGTCTTAAACATAGCCATGTTTCTATCACGAGTCTTAAACATAGCCATGTTTCTATCACGAGTCTTAAACATAGCTATGTCTCTAACACGAGTCTTAAACATAATTATGTCTCTATGACGAATCTTAAAAATAGCCATGCCTCTATGACAAATCTTACATAACTATGTCTCTATGATGAATCTTACATAACTACGTCTCTATGATGAATCTTACATAACTATGTCTCTATGACGAATCTTACATAACTATGTCTCTATGGTGAATCTTACATAACTACGTCTCTATGATGAATCTTACATAACTATGTCTCTATGACGAATCTTACATAACTATGTCTCTATGACGAATCTTACATAACTATGTCTCTATGACGAATCTTACATAACTATGTCTCTTTTATGAATCCTACATAACTATGTCTCTATGACGAATCTTAAACACAGCCATGTCTCTATGATGAATCTTACATAACCATGTCTCTATGGTGAATCTTACATAACTATGTCTCTATGACGAATCTTACATAACTGTGTCTCTATGACGAATATTACATAACTATGTCTATGTGACGAATCTCAAACATAGTCATGTCTCTGTGACGAATCTTACATAACTATGTCCCTATGACGAATTTTACAAAGTATCCCGCTTCCGAGACCCACCAAGAATACAGGCTAGAGCACTGTGTTACTCTGAACTCCTTGTGGTCCTCTCGTGGATCTCGTGTGGTCTATTTTGGACCACACAGGGGACCTAACGAGGACCACAGGCGTGAATTCAGTAGGTTCACAGTGCGGTTTTTGGTGGTAGAAGTGAACGAAGAAGAAGAAGAAGACATAACTTTGTCTCTATGACGAATATTACATAACCATGTCTCTATGACAAATCTTAAATAGCCATGTCTGTATGACGAATCTTACATAACTATGTTTCTGTGACGAATCTTATATAACTATGTTCTGTATGACGAATCTTAAATACAGCCATGTCTCTAAGACGAATTTTAAACATAACTATGTCTTTATGATAAATCTTACATAACTATATCTCTTTGACGAATCTTAAATAACCATGTCTCTATGACCAATCTTATATAACCATGTCTCTATGACCAATCTTACATAACTATGTCTCTATGACGAATCTTATATAACCATGTCTCTATGACGAATCTTAGACACAACTATGTCTCTATGACGAATCTTAAACATAGTCATGTCTCTATGACAAATCTTAAACATAGTCATGTCTCTATGACGAGTCTTATATAACTATGTCTCTATGATGAATCTTACATAACCATGTCTCTGTGACGAATCTTATATAACTATGTCTCTATAACGAATCTTATATAACTATGTTTCTATGACGAATCTTAAACATAGTCATGTCTCTATGACGAATCTTACGCAACTATATCTCTGTGACGAATCTTACATAACTAAGTCTCTATGACGAATTTTAAATATAGTCATGTCTCTAAGACGAATTTTAAACATAAATATGTCTTTATGATAAATCTTACATAACTATACCTCTATGACGAATCTCAAACATAGCTATGTCTCTGTAACGAACTTTACATAACTATGTCTCTATGACGAATTTTACATAACTATGTCTCTATGACGAACCTTACATAACTATGTTTCTATGATGAATCTTACATAACTATGTCTCTATGATGAATCTTAAACATGGCCGTGTCTCTAAGACGAACCTTACATAACTATGTCTCTATGACGAATCTTACATAACTATGTCTCTATGACAAATCTTACATAACTATGTCTCTATGATAAATCTTACACAACTATGTCTCTATGACGAATCTTAAACATAACAATGTCTCTATGACGAATCTTACATAACTATGTCTCTATGACGAATCTTAGACACAACTAAGTTTCTATGACGAATCTTACATAACTATGTCTCTATGACGAATCTTACATAACAATGCCTCTATGACAAATCTTACATAACTATGTCTCTATGATGAATCTTAGACACAACTATGTTTCTATGACGAATCTTAAACATAACTATGTCTCTATGACAAATCTTAAACATAACAATGTCTCTATGATGAATCACGGATAATGTTAGTTTCCACGACAAGTCATGGACAAAATGAATTGAACATTTGTACTTAGGGATATGGGCGTCGTTTCAAATTTCAGAACATTAGATAACTCCATAGGTGTCAAAACATTAGATAATTTCATATTTGTCAAAACATTAGACAATTCCAATCAATCAATCAAGTGCCATTCCATGTGGCGTAGGCGATCATTTCTCTCCACAATTCCCTGTCTTTAGACATGATTATGAGATCTGCTGATGACTTTCTTCCTAGCCACACTGATAGCCCATCCAGTAACTTTTATCTCTCTTTCTTCCTCTGTATCCTCTTCCCTCAATTTTTCCAGTTGCCACAATGTATTCCAATTTTCCTCTTCTCAGAAAATGTCCTACAAATCTCGCTTGTTTGCCTCTGATCTTTGTTGTAATTTGCCTTTTAACTCCAGCCTCTCTTAAGACTTCTTTGTTGGTTTTCTTAGCTGTCCATGGTACCTTCAACATCCTTCTTTAGAACCACATTTCCATGACCTCCATTTCTCCTTGTACTCTCTTATTCATGGACCATGCTTCACATCCATAAAACAAAACTGGCTCGATGTAACATTTTTAAGTACTTGAAATCTTGTTTCCATTGATATAGATCTGTTGCACAAGATGTTTCTCATTTTCTGGAATGCTGGCTTGGCCTGAGCACGTCTGCTTTTTATTTCGTTGTGACATTTCCCATCAGCTGTTATAACTGTTCCTAAATACTTGAATCTATTAACTTGTTTTAGTTCTGTGCCATCGATGGTAATGCTACATTTTGTTGGTATTCTTTTCTTTGAGATAACCATCACTTCAGTCTTCTTTTTATTCAGGCTGAGACCTTGACTTTTACTTTCATGAATCACGATGTCCAGAAGAGCCTGTAGCTCCCCTTCACTTTTAGCAATCAGAACTGTGTCGTCTGCATATCTTAAGTTGTTAAGGTTGTAACCGCCAATTGATATTCCTGGCAAACTCTCTATATTTCTCATTATGTTTTCGCTGTATGAAGAAAAGAAGTCAGGAGATAGAACACATCTTTGTCTATACTCCCAATTTTATGTCTTGGAATGCTTCTATTCGGTTCTCAACCTTCACTGCTGCTGATTGCTGCCAGTATACGTTTTTGATAAGTTTCAGATCTTTCCCATCTATGTTGATGTCTTCCAGCATTCTTATGATTTCTGTGTGTCTCACTTTATCGAATGCTTTACAGTAGTCCATGAAACATAAGTATAGGTCTGTCTTTACTTCTATTGATCTTTCCATCAATGTTCTCAATATATAAATATATATATATAAAATTACTTGTGCCTTTTCCTTCGACAAAACCACACCGTTCTTCAGCGATTTCTGGTTTTATTTTCCACTGACTCTTCTCATGACAATACGAAGTAGGATTTTGGTAATATGGCTCTTAAGACTAATGGTTCGATGGTCTTCACATTCATCTGCACCTTGTTTCTTTGGTAGGGCAATGAAAACTGATTGCAAAAGGTCTGATGGGACCTAGTTTGATGTCATTCAGCAATCTGGTAATTATTTCTATGCCAAGCTCTCCTAATGCTTCCAATCTTTCCTTGGTAATTTTATCTGGTCCTGGTACTTTGTTGTTCTTCATGTGTTTGATGGCTTCTTCCACTTCTGCTTTTAATATGGGAGGCCCTTCATTATTATTTCATATATCTATTTCACCTCTATTGTCCTCATAGAGTTCTCTAATGTATTTACACCATCGTGCTATTATTTCATCTGTCCATTACTGTATGCCCCTCCTTTGACTTCAGGCAACCAGTCTTGTGGTATGCCCTTTTGTTTGTAAACTCCTTTATTTGTTTGTACATATCTTTTGTGCTTCCATGATGGTGTGTCTCTATTTCATTACATTTCTTATTTATCCACTCTTCTTTAGTTTTATTGCATCTGTGTCTTATTTCTTTATTTATCTTGTCATATTCATCTTTATCTTTCTTAAGACTTCTTCTCCGATCCATTAGTTGCAAAATTTCTTCTGTCACCCATCTCTGTTTAGCACGTCTTTTATTTGGAGGTAGCATTTCGATAGATGTTTGCTGAATAGACTCTTTGAGCATATTCCATTGTTCATCAATTGTTTCAATCTTCCTATAGCATTATGGTACCTATTAAGTACCATGGTCATATATTGTTCTTGTATTGCCTTATCTTTCTGTAACAGCTCCCTATCTAGTTCTTTGTTTTTAGCTGCTACCTTTAACCTCTTTAGCCTGATTCTCACTTTTCCTACAACTGGGATATGGTCACTGTTGCAGTCTGCGCTTGATCTTGTTTTCACGAATATTAGTGAGTTCCTGAATCTTCTGTTGATCATAATGTAATCTGTCTGGCTACATATGTTATTATTTGGGCTCTTCCACATCCATAGTCGCCTTGGGTGTTGTTGAAACCAAGTACTTCCTTATATCTTATATCCTTCCCGAATGTGTAAAATCGGAAAAAAGTAGGAGCAGCTTTATTACTTAACGATTACAAAGTTGTGACGTTTCGGCGTGAGCCTTAATCATACAAAAACATACAGGACGAAGAAATAGAGAGAGGAGATAAAGTATAGATTCACATGAATACTGTTTAAATAGAGACCTGTGACATGTGGTCGGTGGGTTGTAACTGGGGGTGGTGGATGGGGAACCGGGGAGGGGAGAGAGAGTGACGCACTACTGGCCTAGCTAGGAGAAATTGAAACAGGTGATCAGAGAAGAGGGGTTGCAGAGAAAATAGCGGGGTTGCAGAGTGATGCTGTGAGGAAGTTTGAAAAGTAAGAAGGGGTGGATTTAGTGGAGAGGTACTATAATGATTGAAGAAGATGATGTTACATGTAACTAAACAGTGAGTTTAACCCATGTGGTTCCAGCGTTCCATAATTCTGAATCCAGCGGTTCTCAAGTGCCTGGCGGCTTGTGTCATCTGCGTGACATTGTTTAATGGCTGTTACCAGAAAATCAGATTTGCCTCTGTGGTTGGGGCCATTGAAATGATTTGGGACTGGTTTCGAAGCATGCTGGGCGATGTCGTACAGATGTTTTTGCATGCGGTCCCCTAATCTGAGGCCAGTCTCACTGATATATGTTATCCTGCATCTTTTGCAAACGATGACATATATCACATTTCGGGACTCGCATAGTCCAGATCCATTCCTGACACACACCGCCGGACAAGCCACACCTTGCAATTTACAGCTAAGTACTCCTTTAGTTTACTTCCCATGGTTTGCGCTGTTTCATTGCCATGTCCAGATTATTGTAAAATTCTTTTATCTCATCATCAGAGCTTTCTGAAGCTGGTGTGTATACTTGGATGAGATTTAAGTCTATTCAGTGGTCCTGTAATTTAACCATTAACACTCTGTCCAATATGTACCAGAAACTTTTCACAGTTCTTGCTGTCTTCTTATCCAGTATTATGCCAACTCCATTTCTACACTGGTTTCCCCCGGAATATATTATTAAGTCTTTATGATCTCTGCTTCCTGCTCCAGTCAATCTCATTTCACATAAACAAAGGATGTTAATTTCCATTCTTTTCATTTCTTGTTGAATGTTTTCCAGTTTGCCAAGTTCTGTTAGTGATCTAATGTTCCATGTTGCAATTACTATGGTGTTGCTTTTGTTTTCTTTGTGTACAGTAGCTGGATGACAATCTGGTATCACCTGTCACACGTGATGGTCCCTACCGGACAAGGTGATTCCACTGGAACCCCCATTAATGTCATTATGATTTAAAGAATTGTGGATTGTCATGATTATTCTTGGGAATATGCAGTGTTGGTTCCCCTTGTCTTCCACTGGTTTGTTTATAGTTTACTCCACTAGCCTTTGACTCTGGCCAGAGCCTACCCTACAAGGCAACAGGGGGTTTGAAATCAGAGTTTTCCTTCTCCTAGATGAGCTACCAACCAAGACTAACGAGTCTCATCTACCAGAAGCGTCTGTTTTTCAGGTGCCATATACTCGCCTTTCACCCCTTCTCCTCTCAGTTTAAACTGTTCCGCCATGAAAAGGCCAGAAGCTGGACTTGGACTGTCAGAGGCTATTTGAGACAAACGCCTTGGACACATTTAATTGGAGTGGAGAGGTTATCCTCCACCCCACCTCCAGCTATTACAGGCCTTAGAACCTATATAATTTCATATGTGTTAAAACATTAGATAATTTCATATTTGTCAAAACATTAGATAATTCCTTTTTTTGCCACAACAATAGATAATTCCATATTTGTCAAGAACGTGACACGTATATTTTATCTACATGGGTGCAATGACTGTATTCCAAGTATATGTAATAGCACATACTGATGCTTGTTTGTGAGTACATGTTGACATCAATGACCTATGTTTGTGACAAAAAGTGACCATCACATAGACATTGAAATCTATTACCCCGTATATGATCAAACTCACCTGAACAAATCCAACGCCACGTTAAGAATGTCCTGCTCAATTTTAGTGCAGGAACAGCTGGCGTTGTTTGATTGATTAATTCTCTCCAGACGATGACGCAAACGTGTACTTTCTTCAAGCACTTCAGATACTTGGATGTGGATGTCAATTTCATCTAACAAAGCGAAAATAATGAACAAATATTGTAAGTTTAAATGTAACGGTCTTGTTGGTTTTTTTTTCTTCACAAACTGCACTGAGTTCTTCCACTGGACATGACGCGACTGCACTTAACGCAAAACAAACTCTACAGAGAAAATCAGCCCAGGAATACACAATACATTAACTGTTATACTACAACAAATTTGGGATCTAGAGAAAGCCCCAGAAGAGTGGAAAACTGGACTTACAGTAAAACCTACCAAAGAAGGGTGACCTCAGAGACTGTGGGAACTGGAGAGGCATTACCTTCCTGCCACTCACCAGTAAAGCATTTTACAAAACAATCATCAACAGAATTATATCAGCGCTTGAGGGAAAACTACAGAAAGAGCAGGCAGGATTTAGGAAAGGAAGATCACTCATAGACCACATATTTGTACTTAGACAAATATTAGAGCAGGCAAGTGAGTGGCACAGCACAACATATGCATTGTTTATAGATTTTGTGAAAGCTTTCGACAGAGTCAACAGAGATGCACTGTGGAAAATTCTAAGATGGCATGGCCTCCTCCATAACATAGAGAATGTCACCAGAGCCTTATAGGAGGGTTTTCAGTGCAAAGCGATCTGCAGAGAACACACCTCCAACAGCTTTAAGATACAAACAGGAGTAAAGCAGGGATGTGTACTATCACCAACATTATTTATTTTAGCAGAAGACAGTTAATGAAGGAGGCAACATCAGATAAACGAAGAGGATTACAATGGACACACGACACAGTGCTGGAGGACCTTGACTTTGCGGACAACATGTGTCTACTGTCAAGCAGCCACAAAGACATGCAAAATAAAATAAACAAACTAGCTCAGAATGCTAACAATATATGATTAAAGATCAATGCAGGAAAGACAAAAGTTAATGAAGCAAAATGTGAACAACAGAAATGTACTCAGAGTAAATAGCAAGTTAGTGGAGGAGGTCAACGAATTTGTGTACTGCGGCAGTAGAGTAGTAGAAGATAGAGACATCACAGAGGACATCAACAACAGACTTACTAGAGCAAACCAGGCTTTTGCAATGCTGCAAACTATATGGAAATTTAAAAATAAACTAAGCATGGAGATGAAAAGCAGGATATTTAAGAGCAATGTTCTAAGTGTACTACTCTATGGAAGTGAGTGCTGAAAAATCACCAAAACCATAGAAAACAAGCTGAATTCATTGACTAAATGTTTACGAAGAATAAGAAGAATATTTTGGCCAAACACGTAAGAAATAACATCTTGTTGGTAAAAATGCAGACAAAGCCACTGACAGCAATTATTGAAGAAAGACGCTGGCGATGGTTGGGACATGTGCTCTGAATGACTAACAACTCACTACCAAAAATAGCACTAAGATGGACACCACAGGGGAAAAGAAGAACAACAGAGAGGATGTTGAGCAATAGAAGGTTCATATGAACAAGAGCAGAAAAAAAGCAAAGGACAGCCATTTGTGGAAAGCCCTTGCGGTGAGTGAGTGAGTGAGTGAGTGAGTGAGTGAGTGAGTGAGTGAGTGAGTGAGTGAGTGAGTGCGGTGAGTGAGTGAGTGAGTGGTGAGTGAGTGAGTGAGTGAGTGAGTGAGTGAGTGAGTGATGAGTGGTGAGTGAGTGAGTGAGTGAGTGAGTGAGTGAGTGAGTGGAGTGAGTGAGTGAGTGAGTGCGTGAGTGAGTGAGTGAGTGAGTGAGTGAGTGAGGTGAGTGAGTGAGTGAGTGAGTGAGTGAGTGAGTGATGTGAGTGAGTGAGTGAGTGGTGATGAGTGATGGGAGTGAGTGAGTGAGTGAGTGAGTGAGTGAGTGAGTGAGTGAGTGGATGAGTGAGTGAGTGAGTGAGTGAGTGAGTGAGTGATGGTGAGTGAGTGAGTGAGTGAGTGAGTGTGAGTGAGTGAGTGAGTGAGTGAGTGAGTGAGTGAGTGAGTGAGTGAGTGGGAGTGAGTGAGTGGTGAGTGAGTGAGTGAGGAGTGAGTGAGTGTGAGTGAGTGAGTGAGTGAGGTGAGTGAGTGAGTGAGTGAGTGAGTGAGTGAGTGAGTGAGTGAGTGAGTGAGTGAGTGAGTGAGTGGTGATGAGTGAGTGATGAGTGAGTGAGTGAGTGAGTGAGTGAGTGAGTGAGTGAGTGAGTGAGTGAGTGAGTGAGGTGAGTGAGTGAGTGAGTGAGGAGTGAGTGAGTGAGTGAGTGAGTGAGTGAGGAGTGAGTGAGTGAGTGAGTGATGTGAGTGAGTGATAGTGAGTGAGTGAGTGAGTGAGTGAGTGAGTGAGTGAGTGAGTGAGTGAGTGAGTGAGTGAGTGAGTGAGTGAGTGATGGAGTGAGTGAGTGAGTGAGTGAGTGAGTGAGTGAGTGAGTGAGTGAGTGAGTGAGTGAGTGAGTGAGTGAGTGAGTGAGTGAGTGAGTGAGTGAGTGAGTGAGTGAGTGAGTGAGTGAGTGAGTGAGTGTGTGTTTGTTTGTTTGTTTGTCAAGTTGCCAGAAAATTTGTGCTAGTGTACTGACAGCTAACAGTAGAAATGTGTGGTTTTATCAGATATTCAATAAAATATGTGTGACAGAATATTCAGACAATGTTACAACATGGTAAGAAAAGTTGCAGCTGTAGTAATTAAAATTGTACTGGCAAGAGAAATTGATTGTTGTTGTATCTGTCATGCTCAGAATAATAACAGTCATGATATACGATGATAAGTTTGATAGGTGTCAATGTAGTAAATATGCACAGAAAGAAGGAAGGCTAGAAGCAAAACAGAAAAAAAGTAGTGGAAAGAAGGAAGATAGATAAAAAAAAAAATTGAAGAGAGAAAACAAAGTATGGAAATATTTGCCTTCGTTTCTTAGACTGCAGCCTTTATCTTGTCTGGAACCACTCACAGCAGTATCTACTTCTTTCTGAAGGTCAAGGTTTTGCGATCTATCTTCTCTGCGCCCTCTGTTTGCTTCGTGGCTCAGAGATGTGTTTACCGAGTCATGGGTTGATGTGCTACTTCCAGGTTCTTGCTGAGGCAGTAAAGATGAGCAAACAAATGGTGGCTGGGTTTCTAGACGTGCTTCCTTCCTTGATGGCGGCTGATTCCATGCGTCATGTGTGTAAAACTCTAATTTTCTGTTAGCTCTACTTTCTGGTGATCTTTCCTGGTGTTGAAATCTGCCACAGTCAGAAGCTGATCCAGAAGAATGCGTATTCTTTTGATCTGAGATATTCTCGACAAATGTCTCTGCTCGCCGTTTGCTGTCCATTTTCCATTTTGGATACAAATGGTGTCTCACGTGCTTCTGTTTTCCTGATTTGTTCTTGGACTGATCTGACTGTGCAGTGTGCACAATGTTTGTTGAAACTATGAACTTCTCACATTGAGAACTATTGACATCACACTGAGAACTATTGACACAACACTGAGAACTATTGGCATCACACTGAGACATTTTTCTTGGAGAAATCTGGTCTAACCAGGGTCTGTGAAAAGTCACGTGTTTCTTCTCAAAAGAGTTCTCCTTTGTCTCATCTAGTTTACATCACACTGAGAACTATTGACACAACACTGAGAACTATTGGCATCACACTGAGACATTTTTCTTGGAGAAATCTGGTCTAACCAGGGTCTGTGAAAAGTCACGTGTTTCTTCTCAAAAGAGTTCTCCTTTGTCTCATCTAGTTTTGAAGGTGAGGACCTTGACCTAGATAGATTAGTACTTGAAGTGTCCAAGATCGATGTGTCGCTTTTTCTTCTGCGTATTCGATCGTCCAAGGTATGAATACAGGGAAGCTCTTTAACATCGCCACTTAAAATATTGTGGAGTTGATGGCTCGTGGTAGGTTCACTGTACAGTAAAGTCTGCTTTTGTTCGTGCTCACCTTTCTGTGTCTGCCTCTCCAGTTGTCGCATGTGCTCATTATTCTCATACAGATTGTTTCTTTCTTTCTTTTGATCATTGAATTTTTTGTCCACCAATTCAGCCAAATGTTTTGAGCACGATGCAACGTCCTTCTTCGAATGCGGAACCTGATGTTCAGTAAGCAATGAGTCCTGAAATCTCCCTACCTGGTAACCTTGAACAAATGGATTAGACTCTCTTCCCAATGATGTATTTTTCATGGGATCCTTATCATTAAAGCAGTGAACAACTTCCTCCTGGTTTTTATCATTTCTTTTGGAGGAAACATTCACAGGCAACTGAGAGTCGTTCTTTTCTTTGTCCCCTAACCCATCAACTTCATCTGAAAAGTCCTTGAGGTTCTCAGCCATGATGGATTTTACATTGTTCATGTTTCTTACATCCTCGTGTATCGAGATCATATTCTGCCTGGCAGATAAACGAGCTCTGTCTGTGCAAATACACAACAGAGAAGACTGTTGAGGAGATAACTGTGTCATTTTTAAATGCCCGGGCTTAGATGGAGATAACTGTTTCATAGTCACATAACGATCTACAAACTTCTGAGGGTACTTTTCTTTGTCCCAGTGCTGGGGGCATAATCTAGGAACCGAGCCATTTAACTGTGATATCACCTTATATGACCCAGAAATAGACTGACCTACGCTGACCATTATAGGCTGATTTTTTTCCTGTCTCTTTCTCAATGTCTGACCAGACTGAGGTGCCATTCCAGCCCTCGCCTTACCTGAGTGAACCAAAGTAAAATTACCTGTGTGGACATCAAAGCCTTGTGTCTGAGAACAGTCAGGAGCATGAAAAGCATGCTGGACATCTAAATTGTTATCCGACCCTGTCTCTCGTGACCATGGAGATTTGCTAACACCACTGATTAAACTATTCCCTGTATCCTGTTTCTTTTTTGAAATCTTGCTCCTCCCATCTGTCTCATCCCAAAAGTCATGTGGTTTACGTTGCAAATTTGACAGACACTCAGAAAAGATTCTTCTCTCGCTTTTTTTCTCACTGTCTTCGTCGTCCATGTCCATGGAACCTCCAGATGAATCAGAAAAATCATCTACTGAAACAAAGCAGACATTGGTGTCTGCTGTTGTTTTGACAGGAAAACTGCCTCCACTGTCTTTATCTGAGGCCTTAGTTTGGATGCGGTTGTTGTTTGGGTCTAATTTTCTCATGGACAATTTTGAAAACTCTTCACTCGACATATCTTTCTCTAAATCATTATAAAAGTCATCAACCTCGCTTGTATCGAGCACTTCATTCATATCCAAGCCACAGCCCAAAGCGGAGATCAAACTTGAAGGCCGTTCTGCTGCTATGGCCTTTGCTCGCTGATTTAAGTATACACTATTATTTGTCACATGACAGGTGTCAGGTCTGTTTCCTCCGGTGCTGAGGGATTTATGATATCCACTATTTTTGCTAGTTTTCACAGGATCTAATAATGGACTGAATACTGACGATGAAAATGTTGACATATTGTCTCGTTTGCCCCTCGCTGAAGAACCATTCAGCTGTTCATGTGAAAAGAGGGACTGGTGCACTGCTGCTTTCCCCTGCATGTTATAGTGTGTCTGGCTTTCACCTATCATAGAAGAGTCGAGGACATTTGCGTAAAAACTCCCTGTCTCGAGCTTGTTCATTGAGTCCTGACAAAAAGGAAACTTACTAAACAATCTCGGAGAACTAGTGCTTCGATGAAGCTCAAAGGACTGACACGTGTTATTTGATTTATAATTCATGCTATAAGAGCAATCATCTGTGTCCATGGGGCAGTCTATGCCATCAGTTTCATCTGTATGGTTTGCATTCGCCCATGACAAAGTTTTGTTTTCTACAGGAGTGATAACTGTATCAGATCTCAGATCTGGAAACACAAAAATGTCGGGTTCGCGACTCCACGGTATGTTTTTCAATGCAGACTCTTCTGTTTTTATGTAAGGTTTGTGAGGTCTCATGGACTGGTCACTTGACAATAACACATTGTTCGATGAGCAGAGATTTTTTACGGTGCTGTCATCAACTTCACTTTGTTGTTCACGGAAGCATGTCAAATGATTACTAGGAACTCTTTTGGTGATGGCAATGTTGTTTAGTGACATCTGAGATAGTGAACGGATACTTCGTGGCGAGACTCTGGAGTTGTAATCAGTTTTAGTTTGTGAATCTTCAAAAAGAGGTCGTGAGGATTTGAGGGATCCATGATTGTTTTCCGCAGGAGAAGAAAGAACCTGGTCAGATTTAAACTTTTTGGGACTACAACTAGATGATGATGATATTGATAACAACAAGGGTGAAGATAATGTTGAGTGATGACTGACGGCAAGATCCTGTGAATGAAAGCGGTCATATTTAGACTCAGGTGTTTTTTTGGTGCATATCCCTGTCTGTAACAATGACTGGCTACCTGGACACGACCCAGACACAGGCACAATGGCGGCTGACTGGGCATCAGACCTTGAACAAGATTGTTGTTTAAACTTGGGTTTTGGTGGATCTTGTAGTTTCAGGACTGTAAAACTTTCATTTTGCTGATCATTGGCTGAATTTAAAAAGAAAGAAATATAATATATATATATATACAATTGTGTTTTATATATATATATATATATCTTATGTCTTATATCCTTCCCGTGCCGTTAAACGTCACATAGGGCTCGCAAATTAGTTCACCAATTTTTCCTGTCTTCGGCGAGTCTTTCAACCTCATCAAGGGATTTTATGCCTGTTAATTTGGCCTCTCTTAACAATGTCCTCTTCAGAGTTTCACACAGTCTGCCTCTTTTTCTTTGGCCTGTTGTGTTCCACTTTATAGCTTGTTTTGGGATTCTCTGATCATTTCTTTTATATATATATATATATATATATATATATCAAAAGCAGTTGTAATATTGCAACAAAAAAGTAAGTGATAAAACTGTGATATATTACAATATGATAAAAGTAAGTGATAAATATGCTAACAGTAAGGAAAACAGTGGTAGAAGTAATAAAACATGATACAAGTGATAGAAATTATACATTTTCTGCAACAGTACGAATTATATCTGTTTTACAGTTAGGATCTGCAGTTATTAGAGTCTTAGAAACGTTTATAAGTTCACATGCTTGCAAGCATCAAATCTCTATCAAAAGTTGTGAAAAGACAGGTTGCTCACCCTTCCTAGATGTATCCTCTATTGACCTCTTCAGTGGCTTCAAGGACATGTCGAGGTTACCCTTTGAAGTATGCCTGGGAAAAAAAAATATATAAAACTGGAGACAAGTGTCATTGCAGGCAAGCTGAACTCAGGAACTAAAGTCATCCCTGTGTGGTGAATGGGGCAATGAATCAGGTGTAAACTTAGTGGTTGCTAAGTTCACAACTGGGGACAATAAAGGGGAGGGTCAGGACCAAAAACCCATCTGAAAACCCAAATCCATTGGCCAAATGTACTTCCGTACTGGGGTGGCCATTCCAAGACTAACACTACAATCCAGGATCTCCCCTCACGGATACCATATGCCAGTCATGCTTCACACCATATACATCCACACATCACACCATATACATCCACACATCACGTGGAAACATGGAATATATATTACTAAGTCATTTACATCCATTTTATTGACACGCTACATATAGCACGAGACGCCAGCACTTTTATTCCCATAAAATGTTCCAGCAATTATATTTCAGCGCTGGCTATTTTTCACAAACAGAACTTTAAAATATTCTAGTTTCATCTTTCGTGCTGAATTTTTGTTGATAGATTCATTATCGATTTAGCACTAGTAAAATTAGCCATGAGAGATCTTAAGCAAAATGATACTCTGCAAGTTCTAATAAAAAAAAAATAAAATCCACCAGCTTCAAAACTTTCTTTAAAAAAAAAAAACTATTTATAGTATTACCGTACAGTCTCTTATGAAAAGTTTTTGGATATAAGTACATAGGTATATATATATATATATCATTATCATCATCATCTTGTGCCATGCCAACTGGCGTTAGCTTTTATGCTTCTCCAGAGTACACGATCCTTCATGCAGGCCATTAGCTCAGTTGGTGATCTCCTATCACACCGTCTCATCAGACTGTCTAGTATTATTTCTCTTAGTCTTCACCTGGCTCTTGTTCCCTCTGTTTTTCCTGTTGTTATAATATTTTCAATGTCTCTTCTCATTGCATGTCCTATAAAAGTACATTGTCTCTCTCTCTCTTATTTTTTTACAGGATTTTTTTGTACCTCCAGCTCTCCTCATACATTCTTCATTAGTTATTTTTGCTGTCCAGGGAATTTGCAACATTCTTCTAATAAACCACATTTCTGCTGCTTCCAATGATTTTTGTGCAGACCTGCCTATTGTCCATGATTCACTTCCATATAACAAGATAGGTTCAATATAGCATTTTAGAGCTTGTTTTCTAACATTCATTGATAAGGATGTGTTGGCTAATATGTTTCTCATTCTCCAAAATGAAGTCTTTGCTTGACCTGTTCTGTTCATAATTTCTGTTCTGCATTTGCCATCTGAAGCTATTAATTCTCCAAGGTATTTGAATTTCTGCACCTGCTTTAGACAAGTTCCATTTAATTTTACACTGCATTTTGGTGGATTCTGTTTCTTAGATATAACCATAGTCTCTGTCTTTTTGATGTTCAAAGTGAGGCCTTTCTGTTCACTTTCTTTGGTGACTTTATCCAAGAGGTTTTGCAAGTCTTGTTGGTTCTCAGCTATCTGTACTGTGTCATCAGCATACCGAAAGTTGTTAATATTACTATTAATATACTTCTTTTATACCTAGTTCTGTAATGATCGTTCTTAGAATATTCTCGCTGTACAGAGAAAAAAGATCTGACGGTAGTATACACCCTTGTCGCACTCCCTGTTTTATTGGTTGATATTTTCCAGTTTTATTTTCAACTCGAATTGCTGCTTCTTGCTGCCAGTATAGATGTTTTACAATCCTCAGGTCTTTGCCATCTATGTTTATGTCTTCAAGCATTTTAATAATTTCATCATTTTTCACCTTGTTGAATGCCTTGGTGTAATCAATGAAACATAAGTATAGACACATGTATATATAAAACAAAATATATAAATATACACAATGCACTGAATTAAAAATTTTAAAACTAAATATTAAGACTATTTAAAATAAAAGTAGAAACAGCTTTATCAATCTGACTGGCTGGTATTAAGGCAGAAATAGCTTTATCAATCAGACTGGCTGCTATTAAGATGGAAACAGCTTTATCAATCTGATTGATTGGTAGTGAGGATGAGGCGGGAAAAGGAGAGAGAAGGATGTAATGGGTTGTCAAGCCGAGAAAAGAGTGGGTGGAATAGATTCATGTGGCTGAGGTACAGGGCTTGTAATATAATGCAGTGAAGGTCATGGAATATCAGTTGTAGGTGAGGAAAGAGTAGGTGTGAACTCAGTAGGAAGGGAATGTTATTGTGGTGAAAGAAAAGGTTAAGAAAAGCTGAAGTTTGAATTAAAACCCTGTAGTTTCAGAGTCCCATATTCCTGTATGCAG
Source organism: Achatina immaculata (assembly GCA_009760885.1). Classification (NCBI taxonomy): domain Eukaryota; kingdom Metazoa; phylum Mollusca; class Gastropoda; order Stylommatophora; family Achatinidae; genus Lissachatina; species Lissachatina immaculata. The sequence continues at coordinate 11,224,588 of CM019706.1, read as the reverse complement.
CAGTTCTCAAACAAGTGACTTCCTTCCAGCTCAGTACTGTCAGTGTCAAACATGGACACTAACAGCCAAAAACAAAAGGACACAACAGAAATGAGATATTTAAGGAGAATACTAAATGCAACAAAAAGAGGAAAAATAATAAATGTTGCCATCAGGGCAAATATTGGAGTTAAATTAGTATTACACTGCATCCAGAAACAATAAGTCAAATAGTGCAGCCATGTTACATGACTTCTTCATCTTCTTCTTCAGCTTTACAAGCCATTAAGGCTCATTGCTGCAGATTAAGTTCACCTCCATTCCTCTCTATTCCTAATCTTCTCTCTCCAGTTGGTGACACCAATTTCTTTTATATCTTCCTCTATGTTGTTTTTTCATCTCTGTCTTGGTCTGCCCCTTGGACTTGTTTCCCTCATTCTTTCTACGTGGCCCAACCAGCGTTGTCTGTGGTTTCAAGACATTTATAATTCGTTGAGATTTAAATAAGCTGTTCAGTTCAGTATTCTTTCCAGCCCGCTATTTACCACTGTTGGTATCCTTTATGGGCCCAGAGATTATTCTTAGGATCTTGTTCTCAAAGATCAGCAATTGTTGTTCATCTTTCTTTGTTGTACTCCATGTTTCTGATCCATACATGATGGGTAGTCTTATTATAGTTTTTTAGATTGTTATTTTGATGTTTTAGGACAGGAGTTTGGATTTTAACAGGTTTTGCAAGGCAAAGTATATTTTATTCCCTATCTATGTCGCTTCTGTTGAAGTTGTGCCTAGATATTTATATGTTTCTGCTTTCCTAATGATCATATCTCCAACATTTATATACTATTCAAAAAAAAAAAACAACAACACTACTGTAGTCATAATGTACACAAAATTTCAAACTTGTATCAAAATTTTATTTTACGGAATTAATGTTTCAATCTTGGCACGAAGAAACTTTCATATTTTAACAATGAAATTATGTTCATTAAAACTGTTTTGGACTTTTATTCTTTGCGACTGAGGCCTCTGTTTCAGTAAGGTATATGTCCTCCTGAGGCCAGTATCAGAGAATGACATCTCCTTGACATGGATCCGATTAGCCATTGGATTTGTTGTTGTGAGGTGGCTGCCCACTCTTCCAGCAGTGCAAGAGATAACTGTTGGAGATTGATTGACGCCATGTCTCGCTGGTAGACTTGTCTGTTGAGTTTATCCCATAAGTGTTCTACTGGGTTCATGTCTGATGACATGGACGTTGTTGTCAGCGTGGAACTGGGTGGTGAGTTGTGCCACATGAGATCAAGTGTTATCCTGCTGAAAAATCGACCCTGGTGCAGCCAGAAGTGGAAGGACGTGAGGACGAAGAATTTCACCGACGTATCATTGGGCATTCAGGCATCCTTCAGTTTGCACCAGGTAAATTCTTCCCATAAAGTTGATCGTCCCCCACATCAGTACACCTCCACCACCATGTGGAGGAGCCTCATCCATGCAGTTCTGGGCATAGCACTCATGGACTCTGCAGTAAACTCTTCTCCATCTATCATGTCACTGTAGCAGAAAAAAATGATTCATCAATAAACCAAACCTTTCTCCAATCATTCGCAATGGTCCATTGACAACACTGGTTCACCCACTGTAGTCGGTTCTGGTGATGCCGGTCCATAAGAACAGGACTTCTGTAGGGTATTCTAGCCCAAAGACCAGCATCGTGCAGCCAGTTCCTAACAGTTTGATCTGAAATTTGATGAGCTGCTGTCATTGACTGGACTGTTGAGGATGCAGATGCAAATCGATTCCTGAGATGACACAGCTGTATGGAGCGGTCTTCAGCAGGAGTTGTGACCATGGGTCTTACACTGCATGGCCAGTCTGCAACTGAATCAGTTTCTTGAGAATGTCTCCAAAGGCAACTAATGGTGTTTCTAACCACATTAAATTGTCTGGCCACTACACTTTGTGACTGTCCAGTCTGTAAACATCCAATGATGACGAGTCGTTGTTCTGTAGTGAGATGAGCCATAATTGCGCACTGAATTTTCAAATGAATTGATTCGAGGAGTGTCAATCTTTTATAGGCATTCAATAACATAGTCAGTGAGTTTTGTATCCAGTATGTTTCACGGGATTCTCGTGAACCTGTCATGAGTTATTGTCAAAAATGCTGCTTTGACTAATGTTGCTTTTCTGTGCTTATGAATCATCTGCTAGATCATCATGTGAAGTTAATGTTCAAGTGAACGTTTCAAGCAATTTGTCCTTGACTGATCACCAAACTTCAGTTTAAATTGCAATATTGTATTTGTTGCCTTTCTGTTTTGTTTTTTTTTTAACAGTATATAATTTGGATCATTCTGACTCTGGTCTCTTGATATATTCATATACTCTGTCTTATCTTGGTTAATGGTCAAACCCACTTTTGGTGCTACATCTCTCAGATGTATACAAGTATTGATGACTTATTGCATAGTTTCCTCTACTAGGTCGATGTCATCAGTCAGTGTATCCCAGTATTTTAGCTTGTTCTTCTGTACTGCTTTCTTCTTTCATTTTTCTGACGACCTTTTCTAGTACTAGGTTGAATAGTAATTGAGATAATGTATCACCTTGTTTTACACCAGTATAGAAGGGTTCTGATTTTCTTACTTTATATATTATTATATTTTGTCCATCCTCCATATATATTCTGGTCAAATTGATTAATTTTTTAGGTATCTCAAATTCTTTCGTAATTTTCCATTAAAATATTTGGTCTACGATTGATCTATTCTTCCTATAACCTGCTTGATAGTCTTCCAGTATGTTCTCGCTGTATGGTTTTAATCTATTTAAAAGTATAATAGATAGTATTTTGTAGCTTGTTTGCAATAAAATAAGTCCTAGTTTTCACACTTGCTCTTATCACCTTTTTTGAATACTGGGATCAGTAATGATTCTCTCTATTCACTAGGGAGTTTTTCATCTCCCCATATCTGTTGTATTAGTGCACATATCTGTTCATGTAGATTTGGACCTTCCTTAAACAGCTCTGCAGCAATTCCATCTGAGCTCTTTGCTTTGTTGTTTTATAGAAACATGACGCTGTAGATGACTTCTTCTAAGTCTGGTTCCCCTACTTCAGGTTGACAAGTCTATATTTCTTTGCATGGTATTTTATAGGCTCTTTACAGTTTAATAGTTTTTCAAAATATTCTTTCCATCTGATACAGATTTTCTCTTCATTATTTATCATGTTTCCATTATTATTCTTCAAGCTCTGTAGAGGTTTCTTATATGATTGGTTTACTGTTTGCAATTCTTTATAGAATTCCCTGCTTTTCTTATTCTGATGACATGTTTGTGTCTCACTTATGTTACATATTATATATGTCTTTCATATATTGTTATTTTTGTTTGTGAATAACTTTTTTGAATTTCTTTACACTGTGTGTGGTACTTATCCTCATTTGTTTTGTTTTTCTTATCATTCAACAATATCTTTCTCACTTTTCTTTTCTTGACTGCTTCTGCAGACTTCATCGAACAAGTTCTTTTTTTTTTATTTATAGCCTTTATTCCCAGGCATTCTTCAGCTGTGTTTTTTATAATGGTTTATATTTCTTTCCATCTGTCATCGATGCTATTATTTTCTTCATTCCTTCTTGTTTTTATCTTATGGTTTAGCTCTTTTTTTTCTGAATTTTTCTTTAGTTTCTTCTCTTTTCAAAGCATCTCTATTTGTTCTAATTCTAATTTCTAATTTCTAAGTACCATGCTGCATGGTGTAGGTGATCATTTCTGTCCCAATTCCCGGTCTTTAGACTTTATTATGAGATCTGCTGGTGACTTTCTTCTTAGCCACACTGACAGCCCATCCAGTAACTTCTTTCTCTGTCTTCCTCTGTCTCTTCTTCCCTCAGTTTTTCCAGTTGCCACAGTGTGTTCCAGTTTTCCTCTTCTCAGGAAATGTCCTACAAATCTTGCTCTGATCTTTGCCATAATTTAACTCCAGCCTCTCTAAAGACTTCTTCATTGGTTTTCTTGGCTGACCATGGTAACTTCAACATTCTTCTTATGAACCACATCACCATGGCCTCCATTTCTTACTGTACTCTCTTATTCATGGACCATGCTTCACATACATAAAACAGAACTGGGTTAATGTAACATTTAAGTACTTGGAATCTTGTTTCCATTGATACAGATCTGTTGCACAAGATGTTTCTCATTTTCTGGAATGCTGACTTGGATTGAGCACAGATTCTACTCACATGCTAACAAACAACTGATTCTACTTACATCATAACAAACAACAGATTCTACTTACACCATAACAAACAACAGATTCTACTCACATCAGAAGACAGATTCTACTCACATCATAACAGACAAAAGACTACTTACATCATAACAAACAACAGATTCTGCTCACATCATAATAGATAACAGATTTTATTCACATCATAACAAACAACAGATTTTACTCACATCACAATAAACAATAGATTCTACTCACATCATAACAAACAACAGATTCTACTCACATGCTAACAAACAACAGAATCTACTCACATTATAACAGATAACAGATTCTACTCATATCATAACAAACAACAGATTCTACTCACACCATAACAAACAACAGATTCTACTCACATCATAACAGACAAAAGAGTCTACTCACATCATAACAGACAAAAGGTTCTCTCTGGACGCTGATTATCACTTTGTCACTATAAATTTCACAAATCTAAATTAGCAGCTTCTGCTGGTTTACTTATTCTGCAACTGCAAAATGGGTGCCTTCTGCTGTTTTCTTTATTGTTGTGTTATAGGTCTGTAGCTTCAGAGTAGCCTGTCCGATGTCAGCTTGATCTAATTAAGACAACTGCAGATGTTCTCATTTAAAATTCAGATGTTAATTTGATTTAATTAGGACAACTCTAGATGTCCTCATCTAAAATTCTCTGCGAATCAGTATTTCTTGATCAAAGTTCTACCGAACAATGAGCTCAGAAAGCCCCTACATGTTATAGAAATTTTTTGCTGCATGCAGAAACAGAGGCATATTCTCTGCATGTAAATGCCATTCCTATTGTTATTTGCAAAGCACATGTTTTCTACATATATACCACTGAAATAGACATCAATAAACCATCATGTGTGTATAAGAACTTTGTATCCATTCTGTCTTACTGTCATCCTGACATTATCAATCAGAAAAAAAAACTATTTCTCCTTATACAAGTCAGCTCTGTATATACACCTGACATATATCAGCTCAAGTTATACACCTGACATGCATCAGCTCAAGTTATACACCTGACATGTATCAGCTCAAATTATACAACTAACATGTATCAACTCAAATTATACACCTGACATGTATCAACTCAAGTTATACACCTGACATGTATCAGCTCAAGTTATACATGTATCAGCTCAAGTTATACATATATCAGCTCAAATTATACACCTGACATGTATCAGCTCAAGTTAAACATCTGACATGTATCAGCTCAAGTAATACATGTATCAGCTCAAGTTAAACATCTGACATGTATCAGCTCAAGTAATACATGTATCAGCTCAAGTTAAACATCTGACATGTATCAGCTCAAGTTAAACATCTGACATGTATCAGCTCAAGTTATACATGTATTAGCTCAAGTTAAACATCTGACATGTATCAGCTCAAGTTAAACATCTGACATGTATCAGCTCAAGTAATACATGTATCAGCTCAAGTAATACACCTGACATGTAACCATTTTATTAACACATCTGATCTGCTTATACAACTGACTTGTATTAATTCTACTTATAATATACTTGTATTAATTCTACTTATAATTATCTGATATCTAACATCCTTCCCATGCCATTACATGTCACATAGGGCTCGCATGGTACTTTGCCAAGTTTTTCCTGTTGTCAGTCAGATTTTCAACCTCATCAAGGGATTTTATGCCTACTAATTTGGCCTCTCTTAACAATGTCCTCTTCAGAGTTTCATGTGGCTGACCTCCTATTCTTTGGCCTGTTGTGTTCCACTTGATAGCTTGTTTTGGGATTCTCTGACCGTTTCTTCTCATCACAAGACCGACATTTGTCCATCTCCTTTTTCTGATCATACATGAGACTGGTTGTTGTTTGCTCATCTGTCTTATCTCTGCAGGTCTTGAATTTGTTCCACTTTATACTGAGTATTTTCCTTAGGCATTTGTTTTCAAAAGAATCTAATTTGTTGTCTATTTCTTTGGTTGTTTTCCAGCTGTCACATGTATAAATGAGGGTGGGTATTACATTTGAATTGAGTAATCCTGACTTGGTTTTTGTGTTTATAACTTTTGAGTGACTATGATCTAAAGATTCTTGAAAGTCAATGTTGTTTTTGCAATTTTAACGTCCTTTCTGGTGTCACCATTCTGGTCTATGTAGCTGCCAAGGTATGCAAATTGACTGACTTCTTCAACAGTTGTTTCTTCTACGTATATTTTTCTTTCTTTAGTAATGGGAAGTTTCATTATTTTTGTTTTTTCCTTTTTAATTTCAAGTCCTGTTTTGCTACCCAGTGAAGGCAGGCTATCTGTTTTTACTTGCACTGAATTCGCATTGTCACTGATAAGGGTTATGTCATCGGCAGAATCAAGATCTTCTAGTTGGGTCCTATGTACCCAATCATTGCCGATTTTACTTGTGCAACATTTTTTCATTATGAAGTCTATGGCAATTCCAAAAAACAAAGGAACATAGTATACATACTTGTTTTATGACTGTTTCAATCTGGAACCATTCACTCATTCCTTCTTCTGTGTTGACTGCACAAACATATCCATTGTAGAGATCCTTAATGATATTGACAATCTTAGATGGTATTCCACATATTCTTAAAATTATCCACAATGATTCTCTGTGTATGCTACCTATAGCAACATTATTTTAGCCTTTGTTATTCTATTCTTCCACATCTTCTGTCTGAAGTTCTTAAAGTTCCTAGACAATTGAGCTTTTCCACCTGCTTCAGTGTTGTGTTGTTGACCATTATTTTACAACTCGGAATCACTCTCTTTTTAGAATGACCATGAGTTTTGTTTTCTTCTCATTCAGGTGGAGTCTCCTTTTTTAACCTTCCATATCTACCCTTTCAATATCAATTTGGAATTGCCAAAAACTTCATAATGAAAAAATGCTGCACAGGTAACAGAGGTATTGATGGGTACAAGGGACCCAACTCCAAGGTCTTGATTTTGCTGATGACATAACTCTTATCAGTGACAATGTGAACTCGACACAAGAAAAAACAGATACCCTGTCTTCACTGGCTAGCAAAACAGGATTTGAAATTAAAAAGGAAAAAACAAAAATAATGATTCCTATTAATCAAGCAGGAAAACTATACATGGAAGGAACAGCTGTTGAAGTCAACCAATTTGCATACCTTGGCTGCTACATAGACCAGGATGGTGACACCAGAAAGGAAGTTAGAATTAGAATTGCAAAAGCAGCATCAATCTTCAAGAATCTTGAGAACATATGGCATTCAAAAGTTAGAAGCACAAAAACCAAGTTAAGACTATTCAATTCAAATGTAATATCCACCCTCTCTTATTATGTATGAGAAAGCTTGAAAACAACTAAAGAAATAGAAAAAATTAGACTCTTTTGAAAACAAATGCCTAAGGAAAATACTCAGAATAAAGTGGAACGAATTCCAGAACAATGCAGAGATAAATCAAATGAGCAAACAACAACCAGTCTCATGAGTTATCAGGAAAAGGAGATGGACATATGCCAATCACATGATGAGAAGAAACAGTCTGAGAATCCCAAAACAAACTATCAAGTGGAACACAACAGGCTGAAGAAAAAGAGACCGGCCATGTGAAGTTAGCTATGAATATATGGAATAAGCAGTTGTGGACAAAAACAGGAGGTGAAGATAAAGAATGAGGTAGGTTAAGTGCATGGGGCATCTAACCCTATAAAATACTGACAAGCTTTGTGACAGGGTCACCTGTGAGTACGGGGTGCATTACCCTTTCCCACATTACTCTGTGGGAAGGCAATTGAGCCAAGAGAAAACCTTACACAACCCTGCAGAAAGGAAAGGGAAACTACTGCCATTCTTTTCTTGTATAATCAACTTTGCACAGGATATGGGAAAATGGAATGATGTGAAGGGAGGATCCAAACAACCAATCTTATCTGATAGGGAGAGTCATGCAACACAGGTGACACCTGATCATCATCAGATAAATGCAAGCAAAGCAAAGATAACATTTAATTTCAGAACATGGCATATGAAAACACATATGCAGATTAGAAAATTGGACAACAGAAAGAAAGAGATGAAATTTATGGAAATCAACTTGCTGGGACTAAGCAAATTCAGGTGGAAAAGAGCAGGGGTAATACAGTCAGGAGAACATAGTTTCAGGAGGAAATAAACATAAAAGAGGAGTAGGCATAATTATGTGAAAGGATACTGGGCAGTATCAGACAGAATACTGATGGTCAAGTTACAGGGAAAACCAGTAGATATAAATATCATTCAGATTTATGTGCCAACATCAACAAATATGGAAGAAGAGATTGAAACATTCTATGGTGAACTTGACAAAGCAGTAAAGAAATGTAAAAAGCATGGAGCCACAATAATAATGGGTGATTTCAACATGAAAGTAGGCAAACAAAAGGACAAAGATGTGAGTGGAGGACATGGCTTCAGAGAAAAAAATGAGGGAGATGAAAGATTTGTAGAACAGGCAAGTACTCATGAAATGATAATTGGAAACACTTGGTTTAAACAATATCCAAGACATCTATGAATCTGGAGAAGCCCACATAATATGACGAAGAATCAAACAGATTATATAAACAAAAAGTATAAGATGTTCTCTTGTCAGTCAAGAGAAAGCCGGGGCAGATTGCAAAAAGTGATCATATAACAGTAATTGGGAAAATAATAAACTAAAAATATTAAGAAGCGAAAGAACAATATAAAACTTAATCTAGCACTGCTAAGAACAGACAACAACATGAAGGAAGAATATAACACCATAGTAAGCATTAGGTACAATATAATGGCAAAAGTCAATGGTATTGATAATCAGTGGGAAATACTAAGAGATTCCATACAGCAAACATCAAAAGAGACTATACCCCAGATCAATGGACCTCCCAAGAAAAGATGGATGACTGAGGAAATCCTAAGCCTGAGGGAACAAAGAAGAACGCACAAGAATGACAAAGTTAAATATACAAAGATAAATAAAGAGATAAGAATCAAATGTAACAAAGAAGAACGCACAAGAATGACAAAGTTAAATATACAGAGATAAATAAAGAGATAAGAATCAAATGTAACAAAGAAGAACGCACAAGAATGACAAAGTTAAATATACAGAGATAAATGAAGAGATAAGAATCAAATGTAACAAAGAAGAATGCACAAGAATGACAAAGTAAAATATACAGAGATAAATAAAGAGATAAGAATCAAATGTAACAAAGAAGAACACACAAGAATGACAAAGTAAAATATACAGAGATAAATAAAGAGATAAGAATCAAATGTAACAAAGAAGAACGCACAAGAATGACAAAGTAAAATACACAGAGATAAATAAAGAGATAAGAATCAAATGCAACAAAGATGAATGGTTAAATGCAAAATGTAAAGAAGAATATGACTACCACCAAGGCATCAGAAGAGAAATATACAAACAAATAAATGAAATAACAGGAAGAAAAAAATAATTCAAATGGGAGGCTTAAATCAAAAGAGGAAGAGACAACGGAGAGGTGGAACAAATACATTAAAGAATTTGATGAAAGAACAGCTCCTAACTCCAGAAAACAATAATGGAGGACCACCAATTTGGCTAAAGAAGTCACAGCAGCCATTAATCAAATGAAGAACAACAAAGCACCTGGACAAGATTATATAACCAAAGAAGAACTGGAAGCTCTAGGGGATTTTAGAATAAAAATAATAACAATACTCTTGAATGGCATCCACAACACAGGATATATCCCTAAAGATTTATGGAAATCAATATTCATTGCTGTTACAAAAATCTAGGCACTGTGGAAAGTGAAGAACACAGAACTATAAGTCTCATAACCCATGCCAATAAAATCCTACTCAGTATAATTATGAAAAGAATAAGAAATAAAATAAAACCAGAAATTGCAGAAGAACAATTTAGTTTCTTGGGAAGAAAAGGCACAAGTAATGCAATATACATGATAAAGATGCTTACAAAAAAGAGTAGCTGAAGTTAAAACAGACCTATATATGTGTTTTATAGATTACTGCAAGGCCTTTGACAAAGTACGATACAACCAAGCAATGGAAATGTTAGAAAATATAAATATAGATAGGAAGGATGTACTGGTACTGGTTAACAGTTAGCAGCAGTAAGGGTGGGACAAGAGGCTGGCCACTACCAGGAAGTCAGTGTTGGAGTTTGCCAAAGATGTCTACTATCTCCACACCTATTCTCTTTATACAGTGAAAATACAATTTGTTACATAGAAAGATTACTGAAAATTTCAGTAGGAGGATATAATCTGAACAAACTTAGATATGCAGGTGACACTGTTTTAATAGCAACAACAACAACAAAAAAACTGCAGATGTTAATAAACAGGGTAGATATGGAAGGTGAAAAAAGGGGACTCCACCTGAATGAGAAGAAAACAAAACTCATGGTCATTCTAAGAAGAAAGTGATTCTGAGCTGTAAAATAATGGTCAACAACACAACACTGAAGCAGATAGAAAAGTTCAAATGTCTAGAGACTTTAAGAACTTCAGAGAGAAGATGTGAAAGAACAGAATATTACATAATGTTTCAAAGAATGAAGAATATTTAATGTAATCAGCCACTAACACTGAAAGTAAAGAAAAGAGCACTCCAATGCTATATTGAACCAATCCTGTTTTATGAATGTGAAACGTGGATAGTCACCAGGGAAGTAAAGTGTTGTCTTATCTTATCTTATATCTTATATCCTTCCCGTGCTGTTAAATGTCACATAGGGCTCGTAAAGTAGTTCGCCAATTTTTCCTGTCTTCGGCGAGTCTTTCATCCTCATCAAAGGATTTTATGCCTGTTAATTTGGCCTCTCTTAATAATGTCCTCTTCAGAGTTTCACGTGGTCTGGCTCTTTTTCTTCGGCCTGTTGTGTTCCACTTGATAGCTTGTTTTGGGATTCTCTGATCATTTCTTCTCATCAGGTGACCAACATATGTCCATCTCCTTTTCCTGATCACCCATGAGACTGGTTGTTGTTCAGTCATCTGTCTTATCTCTGCATTGTTCTTGAATTCATTCCACTTGATGCTGAGTATTTTCCTTAGGCATTTGTTTTCAAAAGAGTCTAATTTCTTTTCTATTTCTTTAGTTGTTTTCAAGCTTTCGCATGCATAAATGAGGGTGGATATTACATTTGAATTGAATAGTCTTAACTTGGTTTTTGTGCTTCTAACTACTGAATTCCATATGTTCTCAAGATTCTTGAAGATTGATGCTGCTTTTGAAATTCTGATCTTAACTTCCTGGTCTATGTAGCTGCCAAGGTATGCAAATTGATTGACTTCTTCAATATCTGTCCCTTCTATGTGTATTTTTCCATTTTGATTGAGAGGAATTTTCATTATTTTTGTTTTGTCCTTGTTAATTTCAAGTTCTATTTTGCTAGCCAGTGAAGACAGGCTGTCTGTTATTTCTTGCATGGAATTCACATTATTACTGATGTCATCAGCAAAATCAAGATCTTCTAGTTGGGTCCCATGTACCCAGTCAATACCTGTGTTACCTGTGCAGCATTTTTTCATTATGAAGTCTATTGTAATCCCAAAAAGTAAAGGAGACAGTATACATCCTTGTTTCACGCCTGTTTCAATCTGGAACCATTCACTCATCCCTTCTTCTGTCTTGACTGCACAAACATATCCATTGTATAAGTCATTAATGATGTTGACAATTTTAGATGGTATTCCATATAGACATAAAATTCTCCATAATAAATCTCTGTGTATGCTATCAAATGCCTTTTTAAAATCTATGAAGTTCAGTATTAATGGTTTTTGCTTTTCAATATGTTCTTCAAGTATTATTCTGAGAGTAAAGATGTGGTCGAGACAGCTTCTCCCTTTTCGAAATCCTGCTTGTTCTTCTATCACTGCAGTATCCACTATATCTCTCAGTCTATTCAAAATAACCTTGCAAAATACTTTTGACACAACTGATATTAAGGTTACTCCTCTCCAGTTGTTACAGTCACTAAGGTTGCCCTTTTTTGGTATTTTAACAATGATTCCTTTCTTCCAATTAGAAGGGACTTTTTCTTCTTTCCAAATCTTGTTAAACATTCTCTGTAGTTGTCTCATGTTGTCACTATTGATAGCTTTTAGCATTTTGGCTGTTATTTCATCTTCACCTGCAGCTTTGTTGTTAGCCATTAAATTCACTGCTGTTTCAATTTCATGCAATTTAATTTCATATAGGTTGACATTTAGTTGTGGGGCTGGTAAGTCAGTTTCAAAGTTTAACAATTGTTTTGGGTGTGGTCAATTAAGTATTTCTTGGAAGTGTTCAGCCCATCTTTGCTTTTGGTCTTTATTTGATGTTAATAGGGTTCCAGTTTTGCTAAGGATTGGTCTTTCTTTAGATGTAATAGTACCTGTTAGCCTCTTTTGTTGTGTTGTCTGGAGGCCATGAAAATATGGTTCCTTATAAGAGTGCTAAAGATCCCGTAGATAGTGAAGAGATCAAATGAAGAGGTCCTGAAAGAGGTAGAAGAAGAGAGACAAGCAATAACGAAACTTGGGAAGAGACAATTCAAATTCATAGGACACACCATGAGAGCTGGAAGATTGGAATATTTGATGACAGGGATGATTGAGGGCACAATAGACCACCTATACATTAGCTCTACTTAGACAGATAACATACATTAACTCTACTTAGACTGATAACTTATATTAACTCTACTTAGATTGATAACTTATATTAACTCCACTTAGACTGGTAACTTACATTAACTCTACTTAGACTGGTAACTTATATTAACTCTACTTAGACCGGTAACTTATATTATCTCTACTTACAGTACTTAGTTACATTATTTTTATATCTTCTTTTAAGTGGTTGAACAAAAACAAAAGGAGACAATCTAAAACTTGGACAAAACAGTCAGATCCACAGAAAACATCTTTCTTTATCAAAAACATCTATAAATACATATCATGTGCTGGTAATACAATAATTTCTATACAGAAACTCTCAGAAAACTTGGATTCTGCCAGGGAAAAAAGTTGAGAAATCCTCGTACAAACCTCTCTCCATGTAAGAGAGACATGGTTGCTGAGAATGAACAAGTCACTGACAGGTCTTGTGACATATGTCACTGACAGGTCTTGTGATATTTGTCACTGACAGTTCTTGTAATATTTGTCACTGACAGGTCGTGTGATATTTGATATAATGTATTGTCTTGGACCTGTGTGTGTCTAGTTCCTTCTTCTATAAAAAATCTCACTGTCAAAAGGATTACATCATGATAATGATGTATATTTCTGATGTGAACATGAATTTTAAAATTATATTGATTTTACATTACTGGTATCAACTTCATTATAACTAACAACAGGTAAATATATTAATTGTAACAAATATAGGCGAAGTTCACATTTAATACTTTCAATGCAGCACCAAGTGAAGTTAACACTTTCCCTATGACTAACATTGCACAACGTTAGCACTTTCATTGTGGCCTACACTAGGTGACGTTAACACTTTCGCTGTAACTAACACTAGGTGAAATTAACACCTTCACTGTAACTAACACTAGGTGAAATTAACACCTTCACTGTAACTAACACTTGCTTACAGCCTCACTCTGTGAGGCTAGCACTTTAGAAGGCACTTGCACGAACATCCTTACTGATAATAATAAATCGGCAGTTTTCTTTAATTTAGCACAGAATACACAAATAGGCCCAAAGTTCTGATCTTGATTTGAAATCGCCCGCCAACTAACGGTATCCTGGATGTCAGCAAATCACAAGACAGAGTAACTATTTGTCTGGGTATTTCTGTGCAAAGATTACAGTAACTTCCGTTGTCGCAGACACGGCTTACCGTACACCGTATGTTTAGCGTTCGCGCAAGAAATGTTGTCATCTTTATTACTAAATGCCTTGTATGAACTCTAAATAGCAAAGATTACAACTGAAGAATGTATGATAAGAACTGGAGATAAAAAAATATTGTCAAGTTAAAAAAAAAAAAAAAGAACGAGAGACAATGTACTTTCAAAGAATATGCAATGAGAAAAAAAAAAGGGGGGGTGAAAATAATGTAACAACATGATAAACAAGGGAAAAAAGCCAGGAGAAAGCTGAGAGAAATGATACTGGATAGTTTGACGAGATAGTGTGAGATGAGATTACCAACTGAACTGATGGCATGCATGAAGGATCAGGGTGCTATGGGGAAATAGCCAACGTCGTCGGCACATGATGATGATGATGATGACAAGAAATTTTCTGCGAAACGTTTTCAAATCAATTACTATATCCAATGTGACTGTATTTCTGCGCTGTCGGCCTCTATTTTCTAAGCAACTGGACTTACTGCACATGAAGATTGAAACACAATAATGGTGTATAAGTATACAACTATACACGAAGCAGTAAAGAGCAGTGCTGCTGAATGGAAATGTATAGTAGTGGATATCCATTTGTAAATAAATGTGTTTTAATGCAATGCCTGTTAGTGCAGAATAATGTGTAATTTATAAAGGGAAATTCGTGTTTTAGAACTTATGAACCTGATAGTTTAATATCGAAGATATTACCTAGGGATATAAAGTAGTTTGAGATCTATACTGATGTTGATGTACCAGGCTTTGATCTTTTCTCTCTGAAGCTATCCTGGAAAGAAAGACTACATCGTTACAGGATCAACCCTCCACTCAGTTACCCCAGCTCTCTTTATCACTACTCCGAACTACAGCACACACATTTGTGTTTGGGACTTCCCCTCCCCCCCCCCCCCCCCCCCCGCCTTTCCATAGTGGTCCTTTATACCAACTAATCTAGCGACTATATTATCTGCAGTCATCATTTTGTGCTACTCTCTCAAGGAAGGTAGCCGGTAAAAGATCTCCAGCTTGCTCAGTTTGTTGCTAACACAGTGCAGCTGGCTAAGTTGATCCCTGTTTGTCTTTTGTTCACTCATTTATGCCGTTGTCTTATTCTTGCTATTTTCCTTCAGCTTTTCTCACAACATGTTTTCATTATCGGTTTATGCTCATTGGTGTGGACAAAATATTTTACTTGTCTTGTAAGTCTATCCTTATTTCTGTCGATCGAATGTTTCTTTATCTCTAGTCCATGATCTTGATCTAACATTTCTTTGTTTTCGGTCCATGATCTAATGTTTCTTTGTTTATAGTCCGTGATAACGATCTACTGTTTCTTTGCTTCTAGTCCATGATCATGATGTAATGTTTGTGTGTTTCATGGTCACTATCTAATGGTTCTTTGTTTCTAGTCCATGATCTAATTTTTTTTTCTAGTCCATGATCTTGATCTAATGTTTCTTTTTTTCTAGTGCACGAGAAATCAGGACGAAAACGCTGTTTACGCTTGGTTGCCCTCTCCTTCTACTATAATTTATAAGAAGAAGAGGAAGAGGTGGCTATATATCATATATTATAGCACAGGGGTAAGCGTGTCAATAGTAGAAAGATACCCCTTTTATAAGTGCTGCTATCAGGAACTAGCAAAGATCAGAGGCAGACAAGCGGGATTTATAGGACATTTCCTGAGAAGAGGAAAACTGAAACACACTGTGGCAACTGGAAAAACTGAGGATAGAGAGACAAGGGAAGACAGAGAAAGAAGTTACTGGATGGGATGTCAGTGTGGCTAGGAAGAAAGTCACCGACGAATCTCATAATCAGCGCAGAAGACAAGGAATTGTGGAAAGAAACGATCGCATACGCTACGCAGAATGGCACTAAGAATTATCAAGAAAAGTTGTCTAGTGTTATAATTGTGAATTTCAGATTGTATTATCTTTTTAAATCTCTCATCATTTGCACTCCTAGCTACACGCTAAGAACGCCAAACAACACAGGCAATCCAACGACAGAATAAGGTCACAAAACTGAGTCTGGCAATCCACATGACTTAACAATTAACGTTTGAGAAGAATCAACAGAGTCTAAAAAATATATGTCAGACAGACACAAGTTTAATATGAGAAAGATGAGGCTGATGGTATATAATATGTGAGGAAAAATTACTTCTGCCATGCTGCAGGAAAATTTCACAACCCTGAACACAGTATCTTCCGATAATACAAAGATCTGGCATTGGAAGTCGTAAGTTCGATATTATAATACCTGGGATAACAATAAGCCAAATTCACATACTTCAATATATGGAACAACATATAAGTTCTCCAGTGGAAGAAACTAACTTCTCTCACAAGGTCACCAAAATCACTGCTAAAAAATACTGCACTTGTCCTAAAAAAGGACAACATAAAACAAACATCTACATTTTGAGAACCTCTGTAATGTATATTGTCCTGAAGAAAAGGACAAACACACACAAACTTCTACAGAAGCATCATAACTAGTACCTAAATTCTCTTTCATAGACAGTCATTTATACATGTATGTAGTTACTTTCTGTAGTCATTTATATATTATGTAGTTACTTTCTGTATTGAGTGCATGGATAAGAGTGAAATGTGAATGTTATACTTTATTTTTATTTTATGTCTCTCAGATTTCCAATGTTAGTTATGACTGATTATATGAGCAGCATATTTGTAGAATGTCTGGAACCGAGTGAAAGTTGTATGAGAAAGGGTAGAATGTCAAACAGGCCTGCGTGCCCAATTCTTAACCTTTGGAAATAAAGATCACTCAGTCAATCAATCTCTGATCCAAACCTTTTAGTCCATCCCTAACCGTCATCCGGAAGTCTACTTTCTTCTTCTGTTCAAGTGCCGCACGGTGCTTTTCTTTCTAACCCAGCGACATCCCGAGGATCGGGTTTTCCAGATAAACTGTGCTCAATTTCTGCCATGCTAAATTTAGCCTGTCCAGTGAATAATTCTTACGCTCTACTTTTGACAAGATTGTACCCCTTTAACTAACAAAAAATTCACGTTCACTGACTACTTTCTAGATAATGCTACAGCTGTCGGCTTTAGCAATCAGTGACTCATAGTTGATATGCTAGAGTCAGGGTTGGTAAACCATAGCTGACCTAGACCCTGTCCAAGATCTTTCTTAGTCTAAACAGTGATATGGATTTGCTGCTCTCGAAGTACTCCACTCTGCCTATCTCTCTGAGCGCGTTAACA
The DNA here is from genome assembly GCA_009760885.1 of Achatina immaculata. Taxonomy (NCBI): domain Eukaryota; kingdom Metazoa; phylum Mollusca; class Gastropoda; order Stylommatophora; family Achatinidae; genus Lissachatina; species Lissachatina immaculata. The sequence goes on along the minus strand of CM019706.1, from coordinate 11,207,226 downwards.
ATGTCAACTCGTTGTTCATTTGTGATGATGACAGAGCCAGCCAACTTATCAGCTCTCTCATTTCCCTGGTTGCCCGTGTGCTCAGGGACATATGAATGAGAGTTGTTTATTTCTGCAATGACTCAAGCCACTGCCTGCGTACAGAACATGGATCGATCTTCCTGATCATACTCATTGAATCACTTAGTATGCAGACAGGGGTGTAGTCATGTGACTCCAGGCATACGAATGTTTTCGTCACCGCCATCACCTCCGTTGCCATGCTGCTTGTGGTCATAGCGAATATACCACTGTCTTCCTGGATTGTTCTGTCCACTGAACGTGCCGCGAATGCCCATGCGCTCCTTTGATGTCGTACGACGGACCTATCTTGTAAATAACAATGTCTGCCTCATTGGGGTTTTTGCTGATGAGAACGTTGACATCTGCATTCACAACAAGTGGATTCTGCTCTCTGCTCCTCTTGTCAGACATGACAACGCAAGAGAACGTGTCCATGAACTCTGGCGGCACTGGCATCCATTCCTCGCCATGGTTAATGTTATTAAGTTCACAGACTTGCTTGATGGCATCTTCTGCACGACCCAGTCATGATTTTTCTCTCTTTAGCCTGTCACCCTTTTCTCTGAGGAGCTCTTGGTGCAATGAGTCTTCCTTATCTGTGCTTATCTTGAGGTAAGAACATTGTCTCCGAATCTAAAGGTACACCATATCCTCATCGGATGGATAACTGCAGAGTGGTTCTCAGATGTGGCAGTTGGTCTTCAGAGCCAATAACAATGTGTCCATGTTTGCCGCAAGGGTCCCCGTTATCACCAGTCTTATTCAATGTGTATACGGCGACAATCACCGAACAACTTGTTAGGAGGAGGAGGACTCTGTCATTTGCTGATGACATATGTTGTGTATCGACAGGGAAAAAACAGACAGGAGACTGCCAATGCATGGCAGAATGAACTTTAACGTATTTTCTCCTGGTGTTACGTTTGATTGCTCTTGTCAACCCTACAAAGGCATCAATTTCATTGTTCTCACTGAACAACCATATTGCTAACACCGATACTCCTGTTGTGAGATGGGATGTGATCAGAACCAACTTTATGGCATACTTGACAGTGAAGTTTCATTGCATTCTATGTTTTAGCTTTTTCACTCCTGATTTAATTTCTCATCATCATGTGCCTTCTCCAGAACGAAGGTTGGCGATAATGAATCTCCAGTTCCATCGCTCCCTTGCCTTGATGGTACACTCACCCAGTCTGTGTCCTGTCAGTTCTCGTATGTTATCTTATCATCTACATCTCTGTCTCCCTTTTGCTTCTTTTGCTTCCACCTTTCCTTCTAGTATGGTCTTCAGTATATTGTTATGTCTTGTGATATGGCGAAAAGGTAACTTATATTCTCTGTCAGAATAATTTTTGGCGAGAAGCTTTGGTAGAAGGAAACTGGAAATAAGTTATTCTATAATTTTAAAAAATATGGGTTGGGTTAGAAATGTGTTACTTTTTAAAAATTAGAACTTTGACTAAATATCGTTCTGAACATTGATTAGCATACATGTGCAAACTCTTGGCCCTGCCGGTTTTGTTCTGGAGTGAAAGAGTTAATTAAAAAACATGTTGACCACGTGATAAAAGCTCGCAAAAGCCTGTTATCAGCTATGAAGGTCATGCAGCTTCCAACACTGAGCAGAGGCTACTATTACTTCTTTATCAGGGATTGGTTCTTGAAGTCACTAGCCACCCCCACTGTCTCCCTTGAGCAGATCGAAAACTCGAAATGGTGCAAAAAGAAGTCATGCGCTTTATCTTGGGGTGTGCGAGCGACACTACCTGTGCAGCAATGAGATACCTCGTTGGTCTCCCCACAAAGTGAATGTAACAGTGAATTAATTAGCTGGTTTGTGTAATCAGTTTACTTATTTATCTGTTCATTGTTGCTCTAGTCCCTTAATACAGGAAATATAAGACCGCTCACTCATAAGTCTACTGTAAAAAAAAATGATATTTATATTTGTCGTGTCTGATATATATGGGGGTGTTATAATCCTCCATATTCAATGTTTCAAGAACTGAGCGTATTCACGACACAAACATTACAGCGATCAATTTCAGTCTTAACATTTAGAAACGAAATACGAAGTTTTATGTTTTCAGTAACCACTGTTCTATTTTTTTCCCCCATTAAAAAATCCATTCACAGTAATGTTATTCTTACAAGAATTCTTCTTATCTGTATTTTAGTTTCAGAACTTGCAAAGTATGTCACTGCTCGCGGGTACTTGAGAAATTTTTTTTAAAAATTAACATTCACGTTGTATGAAACATTAAGTTAGATATGAATAATACACTTGTAAGATATTTGGCAAAAGCAACATACAAAGAACTAGAGAATAAACTAAAAAGTTCAGCTAGAAGGGATAAAAGACAATACATAGACAATATGGCGAAAGAAGCGAAGAAGGCAGCAACAACAGGAGAGTGCAAAAATCTATATAACATACAAAAGAGGCTAACAGGTACTATTAAATCTAAAGAAAGACCAATCATTAGCAAAACTGGCACACTTTTAACATCAAGTAAAGACCAAAAGCAAAAGATGGGCCGAACACTTCCAAGAATTACTTAATCGACCACATCCAAAAGAACCGATAGACCTTGGAACTGATTTATCACTCCCACAACTAAATGTCAACCTAGATGAAACTACATTGCATGAAAGTGAAACAGCAGTGAATCTAATGGCTAACAACAAAGCTGCAGGTGAAGGTGAAATAACAGCCGAAATATTAAACGCTATTAATATAGACAACATGAATCAACTACAGAGAATTTTCATTAAAGATTGGAAAGAAGGAAAAGTTCCTTCTGAATGGAAAAAAGGAGTCGTTGTTAAAATATCGAAAAAAGGCACCTTAGCGATTGCAATAACTTACTACCAGTTGTGTCAAAAGTATTTTGGAAAGTTATTCTGAATAGATTTCAAGATATAGTTGATGCTGAAATGAGAGAAGAACAGGCAGGATTTCGAAAAAGGATATACTGTCCCGACCAGATCTTTTCTCTAACAATAATACTTGAAGAACATATTGAAAAGCAGAAATATTTAATCCTGAACATCATAGACTTTAAAAAGTCATTTGATAGCATATACAGAGAATCATTATGGATGATTTTAAGAATATATGAAATATCATCTGAGATTGTCAACATCATTAGTGACCTCTACAATGGATATGTTTGTGCAGTCAGTACAGACGAAGGAATGAGTGAATGGTTCCAGATTGAAACAGGAGTGAAACAAGGATGCATATTATCTCCCTTGCTTTTTGGAATTGTCATAGACTTCATAATGAAAAAATGTTGCAAAGGTAAAACGGGCATTGATTGGGTACATGGGACCCAACTGGAAGATCTTGATTTTGCAGATGACATAACTCTTATCAGCGACAATATGAAATCAATCCAAATAAAAACATATACCCTGTCTTCAATTGCTAGTAAAATAGGACTTGAAATTAACGAGGATAAAGCAAAACTAATGAAGGTTCTCATTAACGACTAAGGACAAATATACGTAGAAGGAGCAGATGTTGAAGAAGTAAACCATTTTGCATATCTCGGTAGCTACATGGACCACAATGGTGGCACAGGAAAGGAAGTTAGAATTAGAAGTGCAAAAGAAGCACTGAGCTTCAAGAATCTTGAGAACATATGGCATTTACAAGCTATAAGCATAAAAACCAAGTTAAGATTATTCAATTCAAATGTAATATCCACCCTCATTTATGTACGTGAAAGCTGGAAACTAAAGAAATAGACAAGAAATGTTACTCTTTCCAAAACAAATGGCTAAGGAAAATACTTGGTATAAAGTGGAATCTTCTTCTTCATCGTTCGCTTCTACCACCAAGACAGCCTTGTGATCCTACTGAATTTACCCCTGTATTTCTTGTGGTCCTCTATAGGTCCCGTGGTCCCCAGTGTGGTCCCCAAAAGGACCACACGAGATCCCCGAGAGGACCACAAGAGGTTCAGAGTACCACACGGCTTGAGCCTGTATTCTTGGTGGGTCTCAGAAGCGAGATTGCGTGACACCGTGGTTTTCGTTGCACCAGTTTGATCTAGAGTTAGACTTTCTGTGTGGAAAACCCCGGCGTGTTTTGAATATCAGTATATCCCCGCTGGGTGAGAGGTGGTAGACCATCCGGGCTAGAGTTGGACTTTCTCACAGGAAAACCTCGACGTGTTTTGAGATACCCGTGTATCACCGACTGGTGGGAGGTGGTTGCCTTTTCATTCCGGCGTTGGACTTCCTCACCGGAAAAACCTCAGCGTGATTAGGATACGCATACATCCCCGCCGGGTGAGAGGTGGTTGCCTGTCTAGATTGCCCTGGTCCATTGTCTCCGACTTCAGCATTTTGTGGTCGTGGCCGCTACCCTTCCTAGGTGTGACCAGGGCGGAACTTTTGTCCAGGAGGATGAATCCTCGCCACTAGTGACTTCCACCCCTAGGTTGAGCCGGTTTAGGCATATTATCCCAGTACGGGTGTGTTTAGTACATGACCGACCTCTAGAGCAGAGGTACCATGACATGCGTAGCCATCAAGTTTCACCCCTGGTGTAAGCCGGTTTAGGCATATTTCACCAGTATGGGTGTATATCGAACGTGACCGATCTCTAGAGCAGAGGCGCCGTGATATGAGTAGCTCTCGCCGCGGTACTACTGGACATACCGATTAAGCTTTACTTTATCCTTTCCATCACCTTTTCAAATCGGCGCCACACAGCAACTTTGATTGCTTATCCGCATTTTCTTCAGACGGTTCAGGATTTCGCCCCATAAGGGTGCACTTAGGACGTGGCCGACCCCCAGACCAGAGGTGCCGTGATTTGACTACTGTTTACTTCGCTCATCCCTTTCTTTCACCTTTTCCACAGTGGTGCCGCACGGCAGCCCCATTTGCACCTTTCTTAATTAGTCGGGACGAGCCCCACTCCACGCACGGCAGCTGAAAAATATCGCCAGCAGCGGTAGATGAGCTACCAAACATGACTCTCATCTACCCAAAGCGTCTGGTTTTCAGCTACCAGATATTCGCCTTCGCCCCTTCTCCTGTCTTTTTAAACAGTTACTATTTGAGACGCACGCCATTGTACTGGAGAGCATATCCTCCACCCCACTTCCGGCAATAACAGTCCTTAGAACCATAAAGTGGAATGAATTCAAGACAACGCAGAGATAAGACAGATGAGCAAACAACAACCTGTCTCATGGCTGATCAGAAAAAGAAGATGGACATATGTTGGTCATGTGATGAGAAGAAACAATAATAGAATCCTCAAACAAGCTATCAAATGGAACACAACAGGCAGAAGAAAAAGAGGTCGACCGCGTGAAACTCTAAAGAGTTAAGAGAAGCCAATTCAGTGGGCATAACATCCAGTGATGAGATTGAAAAACTCGCAGAAGACAGGACATTTTGGTGAACTATCATTCGGGCCTTATGTGACGTTTAACGGCACGGGAAGGATGTAAGATGTAAGAAGTTTGACGCGTACAGTACGTTTAACTCATTTATCGCACCTGCTTGTTTCTATGAAAGTCCTAATCGTTTCTTGTGTAATTTCACAGAACAATTTTCTTTTCTTTCCATGTAACTAATCATTTCAGTTTTTTCCTCCACAGCAGTTTGATAAGACTCTCATTTTGCTGCTTTTTAAAATCTTCTATCAGTGATATAAAAGCTGAATACATGAGAGGTCTAACTCTTCCCGTGCCAGGGGAACACAACTCAGTTTTTGACAAATTAAAAGCGCGGGTCTTGAAATGTATGGGGATATAGTTGCAACATTGAATGAAAAACAGTATTTCCGTGTACTTCCGTGGTATCTATTATGTTTCAAAATATAACTAAATGTATGAAGATTTCATAAATGCAGAGTTTAAAAAAATAATGTCATGTTCTTAGGCAATAAGCGTGTCCTACTTACCATTGGGTAGGTCTAGATCTGGAGTACTTACCATCTGAGATGCACAAAACTACCTGTCGAAGTTGTCTTGTTCTGATATGTTACATTCTCTCTAGCATAATGTCTGAAATAACCTTCTGGCTATTTCTCCAGTCGTCTAATATGTCTAGATCTACTTGGGATACATTCAAGAACAGTGGTCTAGTCACAAGCCATGTCCATACTCCTATCTACATCACCAAAAATTGAAATTTCTCTATGTTTCTCATAGTTTTTCTCGCTCTAATCGGTCGTAAAAGAGCACTCTTCTGCCATTTTATAAAGGGACATAAGCAGTTAACGTGTGAACCAAAATGAGAATTAAAGTTATACGAAACAAAACATGTGGAAATATAGGAACCAAAGGCCGGAAGTCAGAATCGACTTTGGGTTTTATATGACTCACATGGCACGGAAAGAGTAGACTAACAAGAAAATTTGTTCACGTAAAGAGTGAACACTTTTAACAGTGCGTGGACATTTATATACAAATATACGGTAAAATGTCTGGACCTGATTTCAATAGCCAGGAAGTCACTGCTTCACCCTTGAATAACTTTCTATCTATCTATCTATCTATCTATCTATCTATCTATCTATCTATCTATCTATCTATCTATCTATCTATCTATCTGTCTGTCTATCTGTCTATCTGTCTGTCTGTCTGTCTGTCTGTCTGTCTCTCAGATTAAGTGGTGTATATGAATGTAGTTTATTAATGACATTTTATGCATTCTTATTACTTCCAACTCGCACCAAAGTGATAGTGAATGTGTGTAGCAGTGTTAAATAATGAAAGCTGTAGTGTTAAATGGGCATGTGCGCCTGGCCAGTTCTTTACATTCACCAATCCATGTAGTTCTTTTTAAGTATTACACGATTTCACTGTAAATGTGGGTGAGAATGTGGGATTAAGTTATTCCAATATAATAGTTATGTTATATCTGATAACGTATAGATAGGAGGATAATTGTTTTGTTATTTTACATTTTATTCATGCTTTTTATGTTTTTATATTTAGACTGAACAATTGGGAAGAGTGAATGATGAAATATACATGGCAGAATGTCAGTCGGGCCTGCATGTCCAATTCTTCACCTTCTGCAAACAAAGTTCAGACAGTCAGTCAATTAGTCTCTCTCACTCCCTCCCTCGTTGTTCTTTGTTTGTTTATCTGTACAGAGAATGAGCTTTACGGTTCATTTTTACATAAAAAAGCTAGAAAGAGTGAAAAAACTATGTAAGAACGGTAGAAAATAAGATGAGCACATATAAATGAAGAATATACAACAATCCAGTATTTCGGCAAAAGCAGTTTTCAAGTATCACATACAAAAAAAAAAAGATAAAAACACGAAAAACAAATGAAAAAGTAAACACTTAGCTTGTTTCGGTATTCTATTTGTAAGAAAGGCGGCCACAAAAATCTTATTTCTCTCTTATCTCTCAATACATCATTATACATCATCCATTTTTATGACGGCCTATCATCAATATTTTATACTATTATTTTTTCTCTGAATATCTCTCTAATTCTTTGTCTCACCTTCTCCTTCTCTCTCTCTCTCTCTCTCTCTCTCTCTCTCTCTCTCTCTCTCTCTCTCTTTTATTTTCTTCCTCTTTCTTTTCTCTTACATTTCGTCCCCCCACAAAACATATTCCTCTCACCTCCAACCTCTCTTTATTCTTCCAATTACTCTTTAGTGTATTCTTTACCGTTCCTCCCGCCGCCCCCACACCCCCCCCCCTTCAAAAAAAAATCTCAAACAGTTTAGCTGTGCGTGTAAGTGGCATAGACAGCTGGGCTGTTTTGATAATTGTGGTGTCATTTTTGTCAGTATTATGTCACCACACGACACATATCTCTAAACAATTGTAAAATGTAGCCGAGTTGTTGTAACACTGATGGTCTCAGAATATGTCACTTAATTATACGTTCAGCACTAATATGACCTGGCCATCTTGTCTAAGTTCAGATACGGGACTCTCAGTTCGGGTGGGGGTTGGGTTTAATTTTAATATCTAGGCCAGTTTTGAACTCACACTCACTCACTCACTCACTCACACACACACACATATACATATACATATATTGTGACAACGATCGAAACTCATCGGCCCCAAATGCATAACAAAAATCGGATTTTGGAATGTAATAACGATGGCCGCAACAACAAAAACTGCTCAGGTAATAAAGGAAATGGATGGATATCACCTAGATCTGTTGGGTATCAGTGAAATGCGATGGCCAGAAGCAGGGAAAAGAATGGCGGAAAACCCTAAGTTAATAATTTATTCCGGCAGAGACGATGGGAAATACCAAGGAGTGGATATAAGTATGTCATCTGCAGCAGCAAAGAGCCTTACAGAATGGGAACTAGTGAGCCGTCGTATGATAAGAGCACGATACAAAATAAGACACGGTGGAATAACAATAATACAATGCTATGCACCCATGAACGATACAGATGATGAAATAAAAGACGATTTCTGTTACCAACTACAACAACTTATCAACAAAGTACCTAAACACAACAGCTTAATTGTCATGGGAGACTTCAACGCCAAGGTAGGAAAAGATAACACCGATGTCGAAAATGTAATGGGGAAAGAAGGAATTGATACAATAAATCAGAATGGAGAAAGATTAAATGAAATATTTCTAACAGAGGGCATGGTCATTCATTGTCATCATCAGGTGCCGTGCCGACTGGCGTTGGCTATTATGCTTCTCCAGAGTACACGATCCTTCATGCAGGCTATCAGCTCAGTTGGTGATCTCCTCTCACACAATCTCGTCAGACTGTCCAGTATCATTTCTCTTGGTCTTCCCCTTGTTCTTCTTCCCTTTATTTTTCCTGTTGTTATAATATATGGTCTTCCTCCACCATATAGCTCACCGATGTACTCTTTAGCTTTATTCTAATTTTTTCACACAATTTGTTATGGTCACCATTGCAGTCAGCTCCTGGCATTGTTTTTGTTATCAGTAATGCATTGCGGAATAGTTTTATTGATTAATATGTAGTCTATCTGGTTAAAAGTCCTTTTGTCTGGGCTGCACCACGTTGCCATTCTTCTAGGATGTTGCTTATAGCAGGTGTTTCCTACAACCAAGCTTGGTATTTTTCCCCATTCAATTAATTTACTACGTCTGTCATTCCTCTCCCCCAGTCCATAGTCACCAACGATGTCTAAGTTCTTCTTTTACCAACTCTGGCATTAAAATCTCCCATCATTATAGTAACTTCATGTGACTTTGTGTGTTTTAGGGCTGTTTCCGTGTCATTATAAAATAGCTGTACATCTTCTTTAGAACCATCAGCTGTTGGTGCGTACACTTGTATAATATTTATGTTTATTGGTCGTCCTTTCAGTTGGGCTAGTAAGACTCAGTCTGAGATGTTCAGATATCCTACAATTGTCCTTGCTGTTTGCTCATCAAATATTATACTCACTCCTCGTTCATGTTTCTCACTTCCTGAATATATTATTGTATATTTATCAGAGTTTATCTTATCTGAACCTGTCCATCTAACTTCACTCATTCCTAATATATTGATCTTCATCCTTTCCATTTCCATCTTTACATTTTCTAATTTTCCAGCCTGGAATAAAGTTCTAACATTCCATGTTGCTATTTTTAACTTGTTAGTTTTGCCATCAGTAGCTTGATGACGATTTGGCCTCACATGTGGCTCGTGAGCTGTCCTACCGGACGAGGCTGTTCCAGAGGAACATCCATTAACGTCGTTCATGATGAATCGGTTATTTTGTTCAAGCATAACTATTCTTGGGAACTACAGCAGTGGTTTCCAGTTGCCTTCTGTCGGTTTATGTACGGAATCTCCGCTAGCCTTTGGACTCCCTGTCCTACTCTCAAGGCAGAGGGAGCGAGAGGTTTTAAGGCGCCTCTTACCCGCCTGGTATTCCCTTCATTGAGCACATAAGGCACTATATAGGAGTAGTCGAGCTACCTACCACCCCATCTCGCTCTCTGAGACTACCGCCAGTTGTCCGCGCCCGCTTATTTGGGTAAGCCCTTATTCACAGAGATCCTCTATATCTGGATGACTTTCACCATCTGCCACCTGTGACGCGCTGGGTTAGGGATGATCGCCCCAGCTTTATCCCAGCATGGTCATTGGAGGAAAAATATTTTCACACAAAGAAATACATAAAGCAATATGGATATCTCCAGATGATAGAACCGGAAACCAGATAGATCATTTTTATATTAGAAAACAATTCAGAACATCTCTGATAGATGTAAGAGCATATAGATGGCGCTGATGTCAACAGTGATCACAACAGTGTATAGGGAGGATAAGACTTAAACTGAAAAGCCAACACAAGAAATCAATACTCAGAAAGATAAACAGTCGTAGCCTACTGGAAGAAAATACCAACAGTGATTTAAATCTGTAACTTATCAAACATTTCGCAGCACTCAAAGTGGTAGACGAGACAGATATAGATGGATTATGGAATTCAAACAGCACAGCCATAATCACGGCAGCAGAAGCAAGTGCTGGACTGCAATCAACAAGTAGAAAAGCATGGATATCAGATAACACATAGAAATGCATACATGAAAGAAGAGAAGCCAAATTACCCATGTTGAATGAAAAGACAGATCTTGGAAAAGTTTTGGTAAAAGTAACATACAAAGAACTAGACAATAAAGTAAAAAGGTCAGCTAGAAGAGACAAAAGAGAATATATGAACAATATGGCAAAATAAGCAGAACATGCAGCAAAAACAGGAGACAGCAAAACTCTACATAACATACAGAAGAAGCTAACAGGTACTATTACCTCCAGAGAAAGACCAGTCTTTAGCAAAACAAACAACCTGTTAACATCAAGTAAAGACCAAATGCAAAGATGGGCCCAATACTTCCAAGAAATACTTAATCGACCACACCCAAATGAATTAATAAATCTTGAAACCGATTTACCAGTTCCACAAATAAATGTCAACTTAGATGAAGTTGGCTGAATGAAATTGAAACAGCACTGAATCTAATGGCTAACAACAAAGCTGCAGGTAAAGATGAAATAGTAGTCGAAATGTTAAAAGCTATTAACAGTGACAACATGAGCCAACTACAAAGAATGTTTAATAAAATTTGGAAAGAAAGAAAAAAGTCCCTTCTAAATAGAAAAAGGGAATCATTGTTAAAATACAGAAAAAAGGCAAGCTCAGTGACTGCAATAACTGGAGGGGTGTAACCTTACTATCAGTTGTGTCAAAGGTGTTTTGTAAAGCGATTCTGTAGTTGATACTGCAATGAGAGAAGAACAGGCAGGATTTCGAAAAGGGAGAAACTGTCTCGACCACATCTTTACTCTAAGAATAATACTTGAAGAAATATTGAAACGCAGAAACCATTAATCCTGAACTTTATAGACTTTTAAAAAGCATTTGATAGCATACACAGAGAATCTTTGTGGAGAATTTTAAGACTATATGGAATACCATCTAAAATTGTCGACATCATTAGAGATCTCTACAATGGATATGTTTGTGCAGTCAAGACAGAAGAAGGAATGAGCGAATGGTTTCAGATTGAAACAGGCATGAAACAATTATTTTTTTTTAATTGCCACAGACTTTATAGTGAAAAGATGCTGTACATGTAAAACCGATATTGATTTGGTACATGGGAAAAAACTAGAAATCTTGATTTTGCAAATGGCATAACTCTTATCAGAGACACTGTGAAATCCACGCAGGAAAAAACAGACTCCCTGTCTTCCTTGGCTAGCAAAATAGCTCTTGAAATTAACAAAAACGAAACAAAAATAATGAAATTTCTCATTAACCATGAAAGAAAAATATACAAAGAAGGACAGCTATTGATGAAGTAAACCAATTTGTATACCTTGGTAACTATATAGACCAGCATGGGGCACCAGAAAGGAAGTTAGAATTCGAATTGCAGAAGCAGAATAGTCTTTCAAAAATCTTGAGAACATATGGAATTAAAAAGTTAGAAGCATAACAACCAAGTTAAGATTATTCAATTCAAATGTGATATCCACCGTCATTTATGCATGTGAAAGCTGGAAATCAACTAAAGAAATAGACAACAAATTAGACTCTTTTGAAAACAGATACCTCAGGAAATACTTGGTATAAAGTGGAACGAATTCAAGAACAACGCAGAGATAAGACAGATGAGCAAACAACAACCTGTCTCATGGTTGATCAGAAAAAGAAGATGGACATATGTAGGCCGTGTGATGAGATGCAACAATCAGAGAATACTAAAACAAGCTATCAAATGGAGCGCAACAGGTCGAAAGAAAAGAGGTCGACCACGTGAAACTCTAAAGAGGACACTGTTAAGAGAAACCAGTTTAGTGGGCATACCATCACTTGATGAAGTTGAAAAACTCGCAGAAAACAAGAAAACTTGGCAAACAACTATGCGAGCCCTATGTGACATTTAACGGCACGGAAATGATGTAAGATGTAAGATATATATGCTCGCATTTGACCTTTACACGCTCTCACAAACGACCCTCCGATTGTTATGAAGGTGGAAGTGGAGCAGGATTTCTGCGATGCTGGTTGAGAGTGTTTCTGTCCCGTGGTGGCTCTTCTAAGCTTGGCTGAGCAACACTGGCGTCATTTACTTTCAAGATGGAAGTCGGTTCTGTGTGCCGAAGAGACTAAGATAGTGCTATGGCGCCACTGTGAGCTGTGAATTTGCACAGTCAGCATTGATGATTTTTGTTATGTCTACTCGGCCAGTAAACTTTGCACACTCAGAAATGATGATTCTTTGTTATGTCTACTTGGCCAGTGAGCTTTGTACAGACAGCATTGATGATTCTTTGTTATGTCTATATACCAGTTTTCTAACTAATGTCTTAGTAACTTACTAGTATAGATTTTCAACGAACTTAAATTCTCAGACTCAAAATGTACAGCTACACAGACAATACAACAGTTTGAAGACCACTGACACACGAATTTTATGGAATCAAGTAAACTACGTATTTACTGTGAAAGAATGGGCGGTGATCAGTGAGGATGAAGAATATTGATTGTAATAAATGAACGAAACACTCCTAACCTTGACAAGAGCTTGTTCACCATATAAGGAAGGAGTGGGCTACACTATACTCACACTCAGACCAACTGCCAGACATACAACACTATACTCACACTCAGACCAACTACCAGACATACAGCACTATACTCACACTCAGACCAACTACCAGACATACAACACTATACTCACACTCAGACCAACTACCAGACATACAACACTATACTCACACTCAGACCAACTACCAGACATACAACACTATACTCACACTCAGACCAACTACCAGACATACAACACTACACTCACACTCAGACCACCTACCAGACATACAACACTATACTCACACTCAGACCAACTACCAGACATACAACACTACACTCACACTCAGACCAGCTGCCAGACATACAACACTACACTCACACTCAGACCAACTGCCAGACATACAACACTACACTCACACTCAGACCAACTACCAGACATACAACACTATACTCACACTCAGACCAACTACCAGACATACAGCACTATACTCACACTCACACCAACTACCAGACATACAACACTATACTCACACTCAGACCAGCTACCAGACATATAGCATGAATGGACATAAATGCCAACTTACATTCTCACAAGAAGCCTTTCCATGGATCTGTAAGAAAATAACACAAGTATCGGACCTTATAAGTCCTACTATGCTTCAAAAGAACTCTTGTTACATTCTTCAGTTACAAGTAAACATACTTGGATCCATGGAAGGAAAACTCAACTCACATTCCATCATCAATTACTGCGCAATTTCCTAAAACACTTTCTAACCCATAATGATATCGAATCTCTCAATTATCTATAAAAAGTTTCACTCAATATAATCACATAACTCAATCACTAATCACAAGCCTGCCGCTATGATTCACGAACTTCTATCTTCTATCCTAATAACACATTCTAATCTCCGTCTAAACAAAAATCATCCTACGCAAAAGTTCAGCTCTTAAATATCATCAACAATTTCTACTTTCCTATCTTCGTGAACATTCGTTCACGAGAAAGTCTAAACTTCATGAAACTCGCCTGTTTAAGACCTTGGACTAGTTTCTGACAAACAACCTAATTTTAGCTAGCCATAAAAACAAGCCGAGAGAAAATGCAATCAAAATCTCGGGATTTCAACGTCAAAAACTGATCTTCAGTGAAAAAATAACATTAGATTCCAAATTTAACTTTTAATAAAACCACACCAGGATAAAATTCTCTACTCCCCGAGATTTTCCAAGGTCTTAACTAAGCTTGAGTGAAAAAAACATGTGAAGGTAAAGTTCATCAAACATAATCATAAATCTCGGGATATTTAAAGTGTCTAGCTTGACCTTTCCTTTGCACCAACAATCTACGTCAGAATTAAATAAGGGCTTTAATCAGTTAGTCAAAATACCAAATGTACTGTGGATTATATCCCTTAGACAGAATAAAGAACAGAATTAACGAATTCTGTTATATCTACTCGGCCAGTAAACTTTGCACAGTCAGCTTTGATGTTTCTTTTTTATGTCTACTAGGCCAGTGAACTTTATACAGACAGCACCGATGATTTTTCGTTATGTCTACTAGGCCAGTGGTGAAATATGATGGTATTTGTGTGTTCTGGTTAGTTGTGAATTATGATGGTCTGTGTGTGTTCTGGTTAGTTGTGAACTATGATGGTCTTTGTGTATTCTGATTAGTGGTGAACTATGATGGTCTTTGTGTGTTCTGTTTAATGGTGAACTATGATGGTCTTTGTGTATTCTGATTAGTGGTGAACTATGATGGTCTTTGTGTGTTCTGTTTAATGGTGAACTATGGTGGTCTTTGTGTATTCTGATTAGTGGTGAACTATGATGGTCTTTGTGTGTTCTGTTTAATGGTGATCTATGATGGTCTTTGTGTGTTCTGGTTAGTGGTGAACTATGATGGTCTTTCTGTCCTCTGGTTAGAACCTAATACTGATTATGAATTTAAATTATTGTGTCTTGACTGATGCTTTTGAACCTTTGTTCATGGTTTGTATTGTTTCATTCACTGATGAGTCTGTCATGAGTGTCGTTCGGATTCTGTCACTGGTTTTCATCTAGGGTTGCCAGAGTCTGTAAAGGAGAAACCGTGACATCCTTCTCAGACTGATAAACAATAGCAGACATGTCCTAAGATAAGAATTGTGTTTTCAAATAGCTTATCCAAGGAAATTCATAAGTTGCTCACTACTAATGTTATTGTTCAGCTCAGAAGAGCAGAAGCTATAAGTAATTGTTTTGTATAATACGTACGTTTAATATTTTGTACTTTGCATGCATTTTGAAAATTAAAATAGTTTGAAATTAATTCATGGGTTGTAGAATGTTTATATATATATATATATATAAGTCAGTCATTTGCATGTCCCTTGAGGAACTTTGCCTCCCTATCAGTATTCCTGAAGGCCTCTCGGTTGTAAACAAGATGCACTGCTGCTGATGCATCCATTTGCAAATCATCAACGATGTCTTGCAACCATCTTCACCTTGGTCTTTCTCTCTTTCTTTTTCCCATTATGTATCCTTCCAAGACGGTCTTCTCTAGACTATCATGACGTTTAATGTGCCCAAAATATTTAAGTTTTCTTTGTTTAATCCTCTTTACTAGCCAGCCTTCTTCAATATTTAGTTCTTGTAATATAGATATATTTCTTCTTTTTTGTGCCCATGATATTTGAAGAACTCTTCTGTAGCATTTATATTATAAAGCATTTATGTTTTTCTCAGCTGTTTTGTTAAGTGTCCAGGTCTCACAGGCATATGTTGCGATGGGAAAGATGCATGCCCTTCTTTAGTTTTTTTACTTTTTGAAGAGCGATAGATGTCCTCCTTTTAATTTCCCTCATTGTTTATCAAAGTACGAATATATTTTACTGTTGAATATTTACCTTCAAGTTCCTACATCATCGTGCCGTCTTGCTCCTAGTATTTATCCAGTTTCAGACTTCTGGGAAGAATATTTTGCTGCTGACTGACATTATCATATAATTCTGGGCAGCTCATTCGATAGTTAAAAGCAAATTTAATTATTGCTTCAACTGTTGAGACATGAAGGTGATTTCGTTCCTCTATCCACTACACATTCACGAGAGAAAATACACTTTCCACATTTGTATTGTGTCCAGGGACACTAAAGATAAATTCACACAGTTTTTGTAACTCTGAATACTGGTCCAAAGATTCAGACTGTCAAAGAAATAGGTCCGCTTCTCCTGAATGGATTTGCTATTCCAGTTGTCCTCCTTTTTGAGTACTGCATCAATACAGTCCTTCAGATACGTGAACTGATCAAACAGTAGTGGATAATCAGTTGATTCCCATTCGTCTTGCAGAAACGTTACAGTCTCTTCCACTTCAAACGGTGCTGGTACGGAGTCTATCCAACACCATTCACTTACAGATGAAAAATTCATTCATAGGTATCATCCACCTCAGGACGTAAACATGATAAATGTCGCAAAGCTGTTCCACTTCAGCATAAATTTATTTACATCTACAATTGATAGACCTACTACATCTTCTGCTTGCTTCACAATAGGTTTCACTTTCAGGGGAAGAAATCTTGTTATCTCCGCTGTTTTATCAATGTAAGGGTTTCCTCTAAAATGACACCTACTTCTAAGACGCTACTGTCCGCCTTCTCCAGTTAAGTACGTGTCTAAGAAATTCGTTCACCTGGATTTGGACAAACCAGAGTTAGAGTTGCTTAGGGAATTGTAAAAAAGGATAACCAAGATTAAGATGTTTTCTCTTCTGAGAGGAAAAACAATTTTATTGCTTCATAAAGTTGTAATACTCTTTCCATTGATGGAAGCAAAGATAATCACCTTGTTTTTGCATGTGACAGCAATCTGCAATATTCTACATCAAGACCTTGGCAAAATTCTTTGAGACGCTCAGTCTGTGTAGTATATACTGAGAAATAATTGAACAGTTTAAGTATTATAGTTTTCACATCTGTAATTAGAACATCAGCTACTGTCTTTACCGCAGTAATAACTATGTGCGCAAGGCATCCAACACCCATAATTTCATTTAGTTGATCTTCAATTTTGTGAACAGATTGTTCATACCAGTTCGCCTTATTCCATCAACATTAGTTTTTGGATTGCCACCACAGAAGGCAATGCATTTACATACATTTACATCAATGTTTTCTTCTAATGCAGTAATACAGTTATTGCTTATTTCAGAAGCAGTTTCACTTTTATAGTCAAACTATTTTTAGAACTAAAGTACGGAACACTGCATGGGAAAATTTTCTCGGCATCATGGTTACTAGCATTGATCACAATAGCGAAATAGTGGGCATTGGCTAAATTATTACTTAAATGTTTGGTATTGTCAGGAGCTAAAATGAATTTTTACTATTGCTGTTGCTTTAGTTCTCTCC
The DNA here is from genome assembly GCA_009760885.1 of Achatina immaculata. Lineage (NCBI taxonomy): Eukaryota > Metazoa > Mollusca > Gastropoda > Stylommatophora > Achatinidae > Lissachatina > Lissachatina immaculata. The sequence goes on along the minus strand of CM019706.1, from coordinate 11,189,704 downwards.
AAGGCCACATTTTTGGCTGTTTTGGAAACATTAAAAATTTTAGAGTTTAACTTGGTAGTGCAAACATCTAAGTTTTCCTATGACAAATACTACTACACTGAAAAAAACTTGTCAAAAGCTTTTCTTTGGTCCACAGAGATGATGTTAAATTCTTGGTCATATCCAGTCGGTTCTTTCACCGGCTTGTCAGAGTACAAATATTGTATCATGGTGCAACTTCCTGAATTCAAAGTTGAATTTCTGTAACCTGTCTCATTCTGCTATCTAAAATCCCCACATGACTGAGCAAGAAAATCTCCATGTGTTATCTACAATCTCCTTTATCTCTTTATTCTTTCAGATGGGTACCAGTATAGCTCTTTACCAGTCTTCTGAGACCTTCCTTTCAGACCATGCTTTATAAAAACTTCTTCCCAGCCATTTTATACCAGCTGTTCCACAAGGTTGTGTGGCTTCTACTGTCAGCTCATCGACTTCTGATGCTTTGTTTCATGGACTCTTCTACTGTCAGCCCATCGATTCCTAACACTTTATTTCATGGAATGTATAAAATTGGAAAAAAGTAGGAGCAGCTTTATTACTTAACGATTACAAAGTTGTGACGTTTCGGCGTGAGCCTTAATCATACAAAAACATACAGGACAAAGAAATAGGGAGAGGAGATAAAGTATAGATTTACATGAATACTATTAAAAAAATAAATAAATAAAATTTTTTTAAAGGAGTACTTAGCTGTAAATTGCAAGGTGTGGCTTGTCTGGCGGTGTGTGTCAGGAATGGATCTGGTAGGACGTGGAAATTGTTTAAATAGAGACCTGTGACATGTGGTCGGTGGGTTGTAACTGGGGGTGGTGGATGGGGAACCGGGGAGGGGAGAGAGAGTGACGCACTACTGCCCTAGCTAGGAGAATTTGAAACAGGTGATTGGGGAAGAGGTGTTGCAGAGAAGAGGGGTTGCAGAGAAAATAGCAGGGTTGCAGAGTGATGCTGTGAGGAAGTTTGAAAAGTAAGAAGGGGTGGATTTAGTGGAGAGGTACTATAATGATTGAAGAAGATGATGTTACGTGTAACTAAACAGCGAGTTTAACCCATGTGGTTCCAGCGTCCCATAATTTTGAATGCAGCGGTTCTCAAGTGCCAGGCGGCTTGTATCATCTGCGTGACATTGTTTAATGGCTGTTACCAGAAAATCAGATTTGCCTCTGTGGTTGGGGCCATTGAAATGATTTGGGACTGGTTTCGAAGCATGCTGGGTACAGATGTTTTTGCATGCGGTCCCCTAATCTGAGGCCAGTCTCACCGATATATGTTATCCTGCATCTTTTGCACACGATGACATATATCACATTTCGGGACTCGCATGTGAATCCCTCATGAAGAGTGAGGATAGTTTTGGGAAAGGTGATTGTTTTCGTTTCCCAAACTACAGGGCAGGTAACGCAGCGGGGGCGGTTACATTTTCTGGTGCCAACATACGTAAGGCTCTGCTTCAAGTGGCTGTGTACGAGGATGTCCTTAAGGTTTGGCTCACGTTTGTATGCCAATAGGGGTGCTTCAGAGAAAATGTTACGAGTGTCGGAGTCGAGTTGGATTATCGGCAGATGACGATAAAGGATTTTCTTAACCATTTTATACATTCTAGTATCACAGCTTTACTGCAGTGTTTAGTGTATAGTTGTATACTTATACACCAATTATTTTATTTCATGGACTCTTCTACTGTCAGCCCATCGATTCCTAACACTTTATTTCATGGACTCTTCTATTGTCAGCTCATCGACTCCTAGCACTTTGTTTCATGGACTATTCTACTGTCACCCCATCGACTCATATCACTTTGTTTCATGGACTCTTCTACTGTCAGCTCATCGACTCCTAGCACTTTGTTTCATGGACTATTCTACTGTCAGCCCATCGACTCCTAGCACTTTGTTTCATGGACTTCTTCTGACCACTTCTTCCACTTCACAATGTAATATTGATTGCTCAAGATTATTGCTAGATTTTAGTTGATGAATATTTTCTTGTTCTGTTTCTCCACCTGGACTGAGAATCTTCTTGAAGTATTCTTCCCATATTTGTTTGACTGCTTTTTTTTCACTGATGATGAAGAAAAATGTCAAAAAGTAGCTTTAAAAGAAAAGCACATAATCGCCGCCATCTTGACTGAGTCGGGTTGGGTGTGAAAGCAAACGTTAGAGGCACTGAAAAGATCTCGGTTGACAAAAATCTGTTTCATTTTCGTGCCAGGTCATGTGAGAGTGAGAGGTAATGAATGAGCAGACAGACTTGCTGGCATGGCTACAGTGGAGGTAGACAGGCAATGGACCGGGTTGAATGTACTCAGAGACGCTATTCGAATCGCCGATTCAAGCAACAGTTCTGAATCTGCAACCGTGAACAGATTTCTGGAACATAACATCAAACGCAGAGTGGCCAGACAAGAGAGCTACAGTGTGAAGCAAAGAAGACTGATTAATCAACACAGAACTGGTATCGTCAGCCGCCAAACACTTGAGGATGGGATCGGAGCATTTATGGACTAATCGTCCGATGTGTAATGAGGATGATCCATCGAACTAACTGAAGATAGGCTTCCCACTTTTATTTTTGATGGTGTTGGTTGGGCTGCAGTGTTCATCTTGGAGTCTCATACTATTCACACTCTTACAGAACTGTCTAGGTGAGCTTGTGCGTAACTGTATAAGGTGTTCCTTACAAGATTCATCTTTAGCTGCTTTTTGTCTCTTAGTTTCTCTTATTGTTTTGAGATGCACAATATTGTCTTCTTCTGATTTTGAATTTAACAACTTGTTGAATTTCTCTTTCTTACGATTTATAGCTTCTTTTACTGTGTTGTTCCACCAGATGGTGCCTCTCTTTCTCCTTTTCTAAATGTTCTTCATACCACTTCTGTTTTCGAGCACTTTTGTTAGACTGAAAGTTTTCACACTCTTCATTGATGCTACCATTCTCTGCTGGCAATAATGTTTCCATTTCCTTTGTATCTAAGAGCACTGTTTCTTGTATTGTAGTATTGTAGTGTCTTCTAATTCTTTTTTAAAAGATTAATGATGTTCACCATTTTTCGGCGCAAGGTTTTACATTCTCTGAATGCACGGTAAAACCTCTCCAGATATCAATGTGTTATGTGTGCGTGTGAATGCTATAATATTACGTTTTTAGTATGTTTTTTTTAAATATATGTTTGAATGTTGTGTAAACTTGTACAATTCGTATTTGTACTGAAAATGTCAAAAGCGTATTTAAAAACAACAATTATTCTCTTATCCTGAGACAGGAAAATCTCTATTTGTAGAGAGCGAAGCAACTACACAATTCCTCAGAGTAGGTGGTTAGTACCACCACCTAGAAAGAGTTTCACCCTATAAACTTCACATCCTCTTAGAGGGAAGGGCCTCTCTGGGGCATGACTTCCAGAGATCTGTGAGTTGTTGGTTTATAACCGCTTCACAGTGCTGAAGATACTACTGGAAGTTCATCTCCATAACTTGACAAAGTTCCTTGTTTGAAAAAAAAATGACAACAGTTGTTCAGCACAGCAACATTTCCATTTTTACGAGGGGTGACTGATAAGTTCTCGGCATAAAGTACAGCAGATTATTTGTGGACAGCTTTTTTGCGTTATTTCTCAAACTAGTCCCTTTGCATGTTTATGCACTTAGTCCAGCGATCCTGGAGCATACGGATCCCTTCTTTGTAAAAGTCAGAATCTTGTGCCAGTAGAAACTGGTCTACATCATGAATGACGTCATCATCTGAAGCAAATCTGAGACCACTGAGCTCCTTTTTGAGTTTGGTAAACAGGTAATAGTCCGAAGGGGCCAAATCTGGGGAATAAGGAGGATGTTCAAGAAGCTGGAAGCCGCATTTAGTCTACCAACAGCACACATTCTAAATCCTAAAAAAATGGAAGCCATCACTTTGCCTACAGACAGAACCATCTTTGGTTTCTTTGGAGATGGGGATCCATGATGTTTCCACTGCTTTGACTATTCTTTGGTTTCTGGTTGAAAATGATGAACCCAAGTCTCATCCATAGTCACAAATTGCTGAAGAAACTTTTCAGGATGTGCAGAAAAATGCCCAAGATTGTCTCTTGACATGTTGAGACGCTGTCGTTTGTGATCACTCCAAGAAGTTTTGGGACCCATCGAGCAAAGACCTTTGTCATTTGAAGATCATTGTGAATAATAGCATGAATACGTTCCCGGGAGATGGCCAACTCAGTTGCAATGTACCGCTCAGTTTGTCGTCGATCCTCCATTATCATGTCATGGATTCTGGTGGTGGTTTCATCGGTGGTTACTGTTCTTGGTCTTCCTGGACGGGGATAATCTTCTAGACCTTCCTTTCAATGTGTGAATTGAGCTGCCCATTTCCTTACTGTGCTATAAGAAGGGGCACTCTCCCCTAGAGTCTCTACCATATCCTCATGAATCTCCTTTGATGATAAGCCCTTGATGCAGAGGTAGCGAATGACTGCTTGATGACTGTCACCCCTTACCACTTTAGTAGTCTGTTAAAAACAAATTGTTTTCAGCTAATTTCTTGAAACTTGGTGTTTAATCTTACATTAACCTGATCTACAAATGCGCCTAATATCAACTATGCGTTTCAAATACAGTGGTACTCGGGTCACGAACGCCGCTAGTCACGAACAAATCAGCCCACGAACACAATTTCCTAACAAATTTTGACTCGACTCACGAACAATGCCTCGGCTCGATAATTGCATCAGTTGTGCTCAGGTTTGCACGCTGTTAACATTGTTTGTCGTTGCGTTGTTCTTGATACAATTTTTTTTTTTGCTTTTTGCATTAAATTAACCCTCCCAAGAAAGTGAAAAGTGAGAATGGCGTTTGTTTTTCTGATCACGCCAAGCAGTAGGACGCGGCTAAATCTACGATCTGTACGATCTTAACAAAACTGTGACCAGCAGAGCAGGGACATTTTAAATGACAATGTGATGTCCCATTTTCGGAAAATTATCCAACAAAGAAAAAGACAAATGTCTCTGTATTGTTATCTTTTGAAAACACCAGCCACTGAGCCAGCAATTGAACCACTTCCCAGGATACAAACAAGAGAAAAAACACCAGAAATACCTACACAGTTGCCCGACGTTATTATGGAATGGGACTCTCCTTCGAAAGAGTAGGCTTTCTCCTCCTTCTCCTCCTCCTCCCCTACCATCTACCTATGCTAGCAACTATCAACAACAAAGGTAAAGTTACACTGTATATTTTATATTATATATTTTTGCCACACATAAATCCATAAAAAGTAAAAAAAAAAAAGTTTCTGGGGCGGGCAAACGGATTCATTGGATTTGCATTAATTTCAATGGGAAAAATTGTTTCGGTTCTCGAACGGAGTCAAAGAACGAACTAAGTTCGTGACCCGAGGTTCCACTGTATTTGTACCTTATGCCGAGAACTTATCAATTACCCCTCGTATACTGCCTTAACTTTAGTTGCTATCATTAATCTGGTACTGAAGTTGAAGTTTTTTTTTCTCTTTCAAAAATGTATTATTCTCCAACACCTTACAGCTTAAAATGTGTTTCATTAAAAGAAACAAACAAACTAATTTTTATTTCTCTACCCCAATCAAATTCATTACAAAATCCGGAACTCTGAGCCGGTTGATGTTTTTAATTCTGATATGCTACATTTCAATAGGTTTGCACCTGTGGATGGACATTGTATACAGCTGAATTGAAGTCAGGTTTTGAGGTGCCAGTTCCAAGATGTCATTTTATGTCAGTGATCTCTACAGTTAGGTTATTTATTGACCATGTTGATTTGTTTTCTGTCTCAACTTTTCATCTTCTGTGTCTCTTATATCACCAATGATAATATTCCTTTACTATTTCTTGTAAACTTTTGACCACCATTAGATTTTGCCATGACTACATCTGTCTTTGTTGGTTTCAGTGCATCCTTTACACTCAAGTGCTTCCCTGTAAGTATTCACTTTCTTATTTATTTTCTACTTTCCTCCAGTTATATCCCTGTATCATGAGACTATCTTTACAGTATCAATGTGAGCCTTGTTTCTCCTGCTTTGTATTCCTCCACTACAGACTTGAATGGTAGTTTCAGTTTTCTCTTTTTGCAGTACAAAATGCATGTAAATATGAGAAGTGGTATATAACTTAATTTTTATCTACTGATGTAAATATTGGAAATGGTATATGACCTAATTTTGTCTGCTGATGTAAATATTGGAAATGGTATATGACCTAATTTTGTCTGCTGATGTAAATATTAGAAATGGTATATAACCTAATTTTTGTCTGCTGATGTAAATATTAGAAATGGTATATGACTTAATTTTGTCTTCTGATGTAAATGAGAAGTGGTATAAAACTTATATATGCCTGTGAGACCTGGACACTTAACAAAACAGCTGAGAAACACAGAAATGCCTTTGAACGTAAATGCTACAGAGTCTAATTTGTTGTAAATGCTATAGAAGAGTTCTTTAAATAACATGGACACAAAAAAGAACATATCCATACTACAAGAACTTAATATTGAAGAAGGCTAGGTAGTAAAGAGGATTAAACAGAGAAAATTTAAATATTTTGGACACATTAAACATCATGATAATCTAGAGAAGACCATCTTGAAAGGGTACATAATGTGAAAAAAGAAGGAGAGGGAGACCAAGGCGAAGATGGCTGCAAAACATCATTAATGATCTGCAAATGGATGCATCAGCAGTAGGCCATCTTGCTCACAACCAAGCTCCCTACAGGAGTGCTGTTAGGGACATGCAAATGAATGAATGAATAACTTAGTTTTGTCTGCTGATGTAAATATTAAAGTGGTATATAACCTAGTTTTGTCTGCTGATATAAATATTAGAAGTGGTATATAACTACCTTGCGAGCCCTATGTGATGTTTAACGGCACGGGAAGGATATAAGATATGATATATAACTTAGTTTTGAATGCTGATGTAAATATGAGAGTATAATAAATAGTATTTGATATCTTGTTTGTAGTAAGGATAGATTAGATTAAAACCGTGCAGCGAGAACATACTGAGAGACTATCAAGCATGTTTTAGTAAGAATAGATCAACTGTTTACCAAATATTTTATCTACATCAAAGAGCAGAAAAGTTCTGGGAATATGGAAAAGAAGTACATATCTTCATTGACTTCAAGAAAACTTATGATTGCATAGATAGGAGCAGCTTATGGGAAATTATGAAATAATTTGAGATACCTAATAAATGAATCAATCTGACCAGAATAGGTATGGAGGATGTACAAAATATCTTACATCCTTCCTGTGCCATTAGACGTCATATAGGGCTTGCATGGTAGTTTGCCAAGATTTACCGTTTTCGGCAAGCTTTTCAACTTCATCAAGGGATGTTATTCCCACTAAACCGGGCTCTCTTAGCAATGTCCTCTTTAGAGTTTCACATGGTTGACCTCTTTTTCTTCGGCCTTTTGTGTTCCATTTCATAGCTTGTTTTGGGATTCTCTAGTTATTTCTACTCAGCACATGACCGACATTTGTCCATCTTTTTCTGATCACCCATGAAACAGGTTGTTGTTTGCTCATCTGTCTTATCTCTGTGTTGTTCTTGAATTCATTCCACTTTATACCAAGTATTTTCCTGAGGCATTTGTTTTCAAAAGAGTCTAATTTGTTGTCTATTTCTTTAGTTGTTTTACAGCTTTCACATGTATAAATGAGGGTGGATATTACATTTGAATTGAATAATCTTAACTTAGTTTTTGTGCTTATAACTTTTGAATGCCATATGTTCTCAAGATTCTTGAAGGTCAGTGCTGCTTTTGCAATTCGAATTCTAACTTCCTTTCTGGTGTCACTAACCTGGTCTATGTAGCTGCCGAGATATGCAAATTGGTTTACTGCACAAAATATAGTAATATATAAAGGAAGAAAGTCAGAACCCTTCTATATAAGAACTGGTTTAAAACAAGGTGATACATTATCTCCATTACTATTCAACCTAGTACTAGAAAAGGTAATCAGAAAAGTGAAAGAAGAAAGCAGCACAGAAGAATAAGCTAAAATACTAGGATACACTGATTATATTGATCTGGTAGAGTAAAATATGCAAGAAGTCACCAGTACCTGCATACACCTGAGTTGTGGCACTAAAAGTGGGCTTGACCATTAACCAGGATAAGGCAGAGTATATGAAGATGTCAAGAGACCAGAGGTACAATGATCCAGATTATATAAATGTTGGAGATATAATTATTAGGAAAGCAGAAACATACAACCTTCAAATTAAGGAAATTAAAAACAGAGTACAGATAGGGAATAAAATATACTTTGCTTTGCAACACCAAGATCCAAAACCCTGTCCCTAAACAAAAATCTACAAAACTATAATAAGACCAGCCATCATGTTTGGATCAGAAACATGGAGTACAACAAAGAAAGATGAACAGTAATTGCAGATGTTTGAGAATAAGATCCTAAGAAGAATCTTTGGGCCCATAAAGGATACCAACAGTGGAGAATGGAGAGCTAGAAAGAACACTGAACTGAACAGCTTATTTAAATCCCAATGAATTATAAATGTCTTGAAACTGAACAGATTGCGCTGGCTGGGGTATGTAGAAATAATGGAAGAGAACAGTCAAACGAAAATGATGTATGCATAAGAGATGAGGGAAACAAAACCAAGGGGTAGACCAAGACAGAGATGGAAAGACAACGTAGTAGATATAAAATAAATTGGTATCACCAACTGGAGAGAGAAGATTAAAGAGGAATGGAGGCAAACTTTATCTGCAGCAGTAAGCCTTAATGGCTCATAAAGCTGAAGAAGAAGAAGATAATGTAAATATGAGACGTGATATATAACCTAGTTTTGTCTGCTAATATAAATATTAGAAGCAGCATATAACATAGTTTTGTCTGCTAATGTAAATATGAGAATGGTATATAACAGTTTTATGTCCACATGAGTGATATTAATCCGGATGTGAGATACCAATGTGAGCTGTAAGTGTTTGTGTATATATTTCTCAGGTTTTTTCTCCTACAAGCTGGTCTCAAGTCTCTGGGAGAAACACAGGCTGAAGGAAGAGAAGAAAAGACTCAAACAACAGAGGAAGGAGAAAGACAGCTCTCAGAAAAACAAGAAGAAGAAATAAAACTGACATAAGTCACGTGTTTGGTGGACAGAGCAAGAAACAGACAAAACCTTTCTGGTCATGATGGTGGTCAGCTGCGACAGACGTATAGGCTCTTATATACATCTAATGTACATCACCTCAGTCCATTTGGTAAAATGATTTTATCTGTACTTTCCATGCTTAGATATTAGGTCAGTTTGTGAAAGGTTGTTGGCTTGGAAACTATACAATTTACCTAGCAACTTGCATATTGAAGAGCTATGTTTTATGTACTAGCACTCCACATATTGAAGAGCTATGTTTTATGTACTTATGTATGATCACTTCACTTTTCTTTTAATTTTTCTTTAAACTAGCATTTGTAGGCTTGGTTTGTTGCTAACAACAAATGTTTAGGAAAGAACTCTTTCATTTATATATTCCCATAGCTAATTTCTGACAACTTTAAAATTTCCAAGTTTGTGTTATTCTGGTACAGATACACATGACACTGTAAGGTATAGTTTAAAATGCTGTGAATATTTTATGAGCTAATTTATTTCATTCCACTCAACATTTCCAAGAATTAATGTTTTCTTCATTGTCTCATTTATGAAGTAAATGATCATGTCCTGGCATGATAGGAACAGTTTTCTGTGTTATTTTGTGCTGTGGTAATTGGATCATCAGCAGCAGGCCATCTTGCTCACAACCGAGAGGCCTACAGGAGTGCTGTTAGTTCGGCAAAGTTCCGCAAGGGACATGCAAATGAATGAATGAATGGTAATTGGAGTCTGTGTTATTTTGTGCTGCTCTGATTGGTGGAGTACCTGTGTTATTTTGTGCTGCTCTGATTGGTAGAGTTCCTATGTTATTTTGTGCTGCTCTGATTGGTGGAGTTCCTGTGTTATTTTGTACTGCTGTGCAAAATAATGTCATTTAATATATAACACACATGTGGTCACTTTTTAATACATCACAAGTATGTGATCATTGTTTAGTACATTTTAAGTATGAGGTCTGTTTTTGAAGTTTTCTTATCAGCACTAACATACAGACTGATGATCAAAACTTGATATGCTCCACAAAATTTCACTGATCAAAACTCAGATCTGCTACACAAAATTTCAATAATCAAAACTCAGATGTGCTACACAAAATTTTTATGATCAAAACTCAGATGCGCTCCACAAAATTTTTATGATCAAAACTCAGATGCGCTGCACAAAATTTTTATGATCAAAACTCATATGCACTCCACAAAATTCAGCAATCATGTGAAAATGCTATTTTATGAACTGAGAGTGAGAGATCATGTAAGATTTCTTAAACATAGAGTATGTACAAGTCTTTGAACTTTCACTAAGTGTCACACATCACTCATAATTCATTTTCCTGCAGGCGCTAATGCTGAATTATGGAAACAAGCTCAAACAGTTAACTTTAATTAACAACAGTTGTCAACTTCAATCAGCGAAAATAAAAAACATTCAATGATTTTAAGAACAATATTCAGGCAATAACACTGATATAATAACAGCTCTCATCGAAACAGTTACTTTATACAACAAATAATGGCCTTACAGAAATCTAATCCAGCAAGTAACAAAAGCTACAATTTAATATCCATGCACACAGCTTTAACCAACATAAATTCCCTGGCTTGAATTATGGCCAGAATTCTGAGTGCTCCAATCAATGGCAGCTAACAAGTGTGCTTTGTGTTCAAAGTGAAAATTTCACATGTAAATGCTGGCTTCAGTTTTCTTCCATATGGCACCCTGGTATTTTTTCACAGTCACTTCTGTGACAGAATTTACACACTAAAACTACACCATTATCTGTGACGAGAGTGGTAAATCTAAAGCTTATGTGCCAAAAGAAAGTTTTTTTGGTTTTTTTTTTGTCACATAAAAACTCAGAATTTCCTACTTAAAAGTTATATAGCATAAAATCAACCATAAAGGAAACATTTCAAAGTTGTTTTTTTTTTCTTACACACTAGCATGCCAGACAGATGGCTTTTTATCTTGTTTTTCATTTATAAAAAATGTAAATTCTGTCCAGCAGTGATGTCCCTTTGACCAACACATGCCAACTTCTCTTTGAAGTGGTTGGGAGCATCACATCACTCACAGTAGAGTTATAAGAGGCAAGCAGAGAACTCACAGTAGAGTTATAAGAGGCAAGCAGATAACTCGCAGTAGTTATAAGAGGCAAGCAGAGAACTCACAGTAGAGTTATAAGAGGCAAGCAGAGAACTCACAGTAGAGTTATAAGAGGCAAGCAGAGAACTCACAGTAGAGTTATAAGAGGCAAGCAGAGAACTCACAGTAGAGTTATAACAGAGGCAAGCAGAGAACTCACAGTAGAGTTATAAGAGGCATGCAGAGAACTCACAGTAGAGTTATAAGAGGCAAGCAGAGAACTCACAGTAGAGTTATAAGAGGCAAGCAGAGAACTTGCAGTAGAGTGATGAGAGGCCAGCAGATAACTCGCAGTAGTTATAAGAGGCATGCAGAGAACTCACAGTAGAGTGATAAGAGGCAAGCAGAGAACTCACAGTAGAGTTATAAGAGGCAAGCAGAGAACTCACAGTAGAGTTATAAGAGGCAAGCAGAGAACTCACAGTAGAGTGATAAGAGGCAAGCAGAGAACTCACAGTAGAGTTATAAGAGGCAAGCAGAGAACTTGCAGTAGAGTGATGAGAGGCCAGCAGATAACTCGCAGTAGTTATATGAGGCACGCAGAGAACTCACAGTAGAGTTATAAGAGGCAAGCAGAGAACTCACAGTAGATTTATAAGAGGCAAGCAGAGAACTCACAGTAGAGTGATAAGAGGCATGCAGAGAACTCACAGTAGAGTGATAAGAGGCATGCAGAGAACTCACAGTAGAGTTATATGAGGCAAGCAGAGAACTCACAGTAGAGTTATAAGAGGCAAGCAGAGAACTTGCTGTAGAGTGATGAGAGGCAAGCAGAGAACTCACAGTAGAGTTATAAGAGGCTAGCAGAGAACTCAGAGTGAGTGTTGAAAGGCATGCAGAGAACTCAGAGTGAGTGTTGAGAGGCATGCAGAGAACTCAGAGTGAGTGTTGAGAGGCAAGCAGAGAACTCAGAGTGAGTGTTGAGAAACAAGCAGAGAACTTGCAGTAGAGTGATGAGAGGCAAGCAGAGAACTCACAGTAGAGTGATGAGAGGCAAGCAGAGAACTCACAGTGGAGTTATAAGAGGCAAGCAGAGAACTTGCTGTAGAGTGATGAGAAGCAAGCAGAGAACTTGCAGTGAGTGTTGAGAGGCAAGCAGAGAACTTGCAGTAGAGTTATAAAAGGCAAGCAGAGAACTCAGAGTGAGTGTTGAGAGGCATGCAGAGAACTCGCTGTAGAGTGATGAGAAGCAAGCAGAGAACTTGCTGTAGAGTGATGAGAGGCCAGCAGAGAACTTGCTGTAGAGTGATGAGAGGCCAGCAGAGAACTTGCTGTAGAGTGATGAGAGGCAAGCAGAGAACTTGCTGTAGAGTGATGAGAGGCAAGCAGAGAACTCGCAGTAGAGTGATAATAGGCAAGCAGAGAACTCAGAGTGAGTGTTGAGAGGCAAGCAGAGAACTTGCAGTAGAGTTATAAAAGCAAGCATAGAACTCACATTAAAGCGATGAGAGGCAAGCAGAGAACTCGCAGTAAAGTGATGAGAGGCAAGTAGAGAACTCAAAGTAAAGTGATGAGAGGCAAGCAGAGAACTCAAAGTAAAGTGATGAGAGGCAAGCAGAGAACTCGCAGTAAATTGATGAGAGGCAAGCAGAGAACTCGCAAAAAGTGATGAGAGGCAAGCAGTGAACTCGCAGTAAAGTGATGAGAGGCAAGCAGAGAACTCGCAGTAAAGTGATGAGAGGCAAGCAGAGAACTCGCAGTAAAGTGATGAGAAGCAAGCAGAGAACTCGCAAAAAGTGATGAGAGGCAAGCAGTGAACTTGCAGTAAAGTGATGAGAGGCAAGCAGAGAACTCGCAGTAGAGTGATGAGAGGCAAGCAGAGAACTCGCAGTAAAGTGATGAGAGGCAAGCAGAGAATGCATTGTAGAGTGATGAGAGGCAAGAAGAGAATGCATCGTAGAGTGATGAGAGGCAAGAAGACAAAAGTACTTCCTGTAATTTTTATAGAAGTGAGAGAAACACGAGTGGATGAAAATATCAGAAGTGTCGGACAACCATATATTTACGCAGTTAATATGCACGTTATATATCTTCTTGCAAATCATGGACAATCTGCCCCTCTTCCCACATGTTGTATGTGAACTTTTTTGCAGGCAGAAGAGGTATAAACAGTAGCTTGGTCCACAGCCTTTCGGTGAACAACAGAGAAAAGAATTTGCACAGAAAACAAAAGTAGGACAACAAATTCTGACATACCTAATACAGACAAAAAAATCAGACATACCTAATACAGAAAATAACACATATGTGAAAATGAAAAATTGAAGTACCCAGTAATCCATATTAACCCTTTTTTTGCCCAAAAGAGCAATGATTAGGCTGTCCATGGATGACCAAAACTACAGAACCCAATTTTTTAGAGGAAGCCACTGTTAACATGACACTGACAAATTTCCATCAAGTAAATAATGGTAGTAGCATGCCTCAGATGTCGTGTGTGATTACTTGTTTATCAATAGCTTATTTCAAGAAATGTTTTGACCAGTTCTTTGATTTTATATGAATACCACAGTGGCTGCTTCATTCAAAACTTGTGTTATCAGAAGCAAAGTGGCTGTGAGCTAAATGTTCACTTGTAAGACTGTGAAAGAATTATCACAAATTGCAAGATGAAATCTCCTAGGAACTAACATTTTATTCTCTCTCTCACCCACACATCATCATATTACACACCTGAATGTTGTATGCATGATACATACATTTTTCCAGGAAAGTGGATTTTCCACATGTGTGTTACATGTGTTTTTGCATGAATACAGTTAATTATATTACATACTATTTCACTGTTTATGTTTATCTGAGGATCGAATCTTTAGAGCAGTTTCCATCCTGGCCACCTACATCAGTGAAGTTATGTTTTCTTTCCACTTTTTTTTAACAATGCACTATGTTAGTGGTATAAATGGAGAGTCCTTGTTGATGGCCTATGCTCCAGATAGGGGTAAAGAAGGTGGGGGTGGGGGGATGATGTTAGTGGTAAGAAAATTGTACATTCTATGAGATTGTCATGCTTACACACACAGTCAACAGAGTTTAACACCACCATAAGGTCTACTATAGCTTTACCATAGATATTGTAAATGTTACAGACTGTTCAGAATGTCTGTTCAGCTGACAGTGATGCACTAATAATGCTCATGCCAAGAGGGAAGTAGCAGAGAATTTCTGGAATCTTGGAGTGAGAGATATGGCATGATCAAGGAGGATAGTAAAGCATTTTGTGTTTAGGAACAGTTGTTTACTGGACTTTCTCTGTAGAGTGATGCAAACAGTTCTAGAGTTATAAATATAGAAAACAAAATATATGACTGTATGGAAAGCCATTGCAATAAAGCTGTGATTTTGTGGACTATTTAAAACAAAGTAGGAACAGCTTTATTCATTAGTCTTCATTAACCATATGAAAAGAAGGAAAGCATCATGACCTGACAAAATATCTGTATAAGACTTAGAAGTTCTTAGTGAATTTGGTGTAAAAGTAATAACACAATTGTTGAATAACATCTGTAACACTGGATATACCATCAATAACTGTTATAATCCACCTTCATAGCTTTGCCCAAAAGAGCAATGATTAGGCTGTCCATGGATGACCAAAACTACAGAACCCAATTTTTTAGAGGAAGCCACTGTTAACATGACACTGACAAATTTCCATCAAGTAAATAATGGTAGTAGCATGCCTCAGATGTCTTGTGTGATTACTTGTTTATCAATAGCTTATTTCAAGAAATGTTTTGACCAGTTCTTTGATTTTATATGAATACCACAGTGGCTGCTTCATTCAAAACTTGTGTTATCAGAAGCAAAGTGGCTGTGAGCTAAATGTTCACTTGTAAGACTGTGAAAGAATTATCACAAATTGCAAGATGAAATCTCCTAGGAACTAACATTTTATTCTCTCTCTCACCCACACATCATCATATTACACACCTGAATGTTGTATGCATGATACATACATTTTTCCAGGAAAGTGGATTTTCCACATGTGTGTTACATGTGTTTTTGCATGAATACAGTTAATTATATTACATACTATTTCACTGTTTATGTTTATCTGAGGATCGAATCTTTAGAGCAGTTTCCATCCTGGCCACCTACATCAGTGAAGTTATGTTTTCTTTCCACTTTTTTTTAACAATGCACTATGTTAGTGGTATAAATGGAGAGTCCTTGTTGATGGCCTATGCTCCAGATAGGGGTAAAGAAGGTGGGGGTGGGGGGATGATGTTAGTGGTAAGAAAATTGTACATTCTATGAGATTGTCATGCTTACACACACAGTCAACAGAGTTTAACACCACCATAAGGTCTACTATAGCTTTACCATAGATATTGTAAATGTTACAGACTGTTCAGAATGTCTGTTCAGCTGACAGTGATGCACTAATAATGCTCATGCCAAGAGGGAAGTAGCAGAGAATTTCTGGAATCTTGGAGTGAGAGATATGGCATGATCAAGGAGGATAGTAAAGCATTTTGTGTTTAGGAACAGTTGTTTACTGGACTTTCTCTGTAGAGTGATGCAAACAGTTCTAGAGTTATAAATATAGAAAACAAAATATATGACTGTATGGAAAGCCATTGCAATAAAGCTGTGATTTTGTGGACTATTTAAAACAAAGTAGGAACAGCTTTATTCATTAGTCTTCATTAACCATATGAAAAGAAGGAAAGCATCATGACCTGACAAAATATCTGTATAAGACTTAGAAGTTCTTAGTGAATTTGGTGTAAAAGTAATAACACAATTGTTGAATAACATCTGTAACACTGGATATACCATCAATAACTGTTATAATCCACCTTCATAGCTTTGCCAAAAAAAAAAAAAAAACAGGCCAAAGAGTGTGAAGACTTCAGAACAATAAGCCTTACATATCATATCACAGACAGAAATATCATTCATTCAGCTTCCCTAGCCACTGCATCTCACTGCTGCAGACAAGACTTGTCTACATTCTCTGTGTTCTTAGTCTTCTCCTGCCAACTGTCTACATTCTCTCTGTTCTTAGTCTTCTCCTGCCAACTGTCTACATTCTCTCTGTTCTTAGTCTTCTCCTACCAACTGTCTACATTCTCTCTGTTCTTAGTCTTCTCCTGCCAACTGTCTACATTCTCTCTACTCTTAGTCTTCTCCTGCCAACTGTCTACATTCTCTGTGTTCTTAGTCTTCTCCTGCCAACTGTCTACATTCTCTGTGTTCTTAGTCTTCTCCTGCCAACTGTCTACATTCTCTCTGTTCTTAGTCTTCTCCTGCCAACTGTCTACATTCTCTCTGTTCTTAGTCTTCTCCTGCCAACTGTCTACATTCTCTCTGCTCTTAGTCTTCTCCTACCGTCTACATTCTCTCTGCTCTTAGTCTTCTCCTGCCAACTGTCTACATTCTCTCTACTCTTAGTCTTCTCCTGCCAACTGTCTACATTCTCTGTGTTCTTAGTCTTCTCCTGCCAACTGTCTACATTCTCTGTGTTCTTAGTCTTCTCCTGCCAACTGTCTACATTCTCTCTGTTCTTAGTCTTCTCCTGCCAACTGTCTACATTCTCTCTGTTCTTAGTCTTCTCCTGCCAACTGTCTACATTCTCTCTGCTCTTAGTCTTCTCCTACCGTCTACATTCTCTCTGCTCTTAGTCTTCTCCTGCCAACTGTCTACATTCTCTCTGTTCTTAGTCTTCTCCTGCCAACTGTCTACATTCTCTCTGTTCTTAGTCTTCTCCTGCCAACTGTCTACATTCTCTCTGTTCTTAGTCTTCTCCTGCCAACTGTCTACATTCTCTCTGTTCTTAGTCTTCTCCTGCCAACTGTCTACATTCTCTCTGTTCTTAGTCTTCTCCTGCCAACTGTCTACATTCTCTCTGTTCTTAGTCTTCTCCTGCCAACTGTCTACATTCTCTGTGTTCTTAGTCTTCTCCTGCCAACTGTCTACATTCTCTGTGTTCTTAGTCTTCTCCTGCCAACTGTCTACATTCTCTGTGTTCTTAGTCTTCTCCTGCCAACTGTCTACATTCTCTCTGTTCTTAGTCTTCTCCTGCCAGTTGTCCACTCGGAGGGCTTGTAAGTCTTCTTCCAGGTTGTCATGACACAGTTGTCTTGCTCTGTCTCCATTAATCACTTCTGTATAAACCTTTTTTGTCTGTCTATTCTTGTTCATCCTTTCCAAGCATCTAAGACATCTCATTCTGTTGTTTTTCATAATGGTATTTATATATGGAGACTGGAATAGCATGTATATTTCTTTGTTATATAGGATCTCTAATTGGTACAACCATTCTCAAGATTCTGTTTTTGAAGTTCTGTAGTTGTGCTTCATCTTGTTTTGTAGTGCTCCATGTTTCTAATCCATACAAGACAACTGGTCTAATCTGTGCATTGTATATATTTAGTTTGGTGTTGTGGGACAGGATTTTTTAATGTAACAAGCATCCAAAGGCAAAATGTGTTGTTTCCTGCTTGTATCTTAGCTCTATTTTCATCTCTCATAATGTTGAAGCTATTGAATAATGACCTCAGATATTTATATGTATTTGTTCTTTTCATCCTTATACCTTCTATTTGGATGTGATTATTTTTTTTTTTTTTTTTGGGCCTTGCTTGAGTGTCTGAGTGGCGAAGTGGTTAGTGCACTGGTCTCTCATGGCGAAGGTTGGGGGTTCGAATCTGACGGGAGGCACTCCAGTCACCCAGTTGTAGAAATGGGTACCCGACTTCTTCTGGAGTTGGGGAAGGAAAGGTGGCCAGGCGTGATACTGACCATATCCCCCTATAGTGTGCTGACAGGTCAAGGAAAATATGGGCACTAACACCATATCCCTATGTGCCTCTAAGGCATGACAGGATTACCTTTACCTTTTTTTTTAAATTCTCATGTATTCAGTTTTCTCAAAATTTATCTTTAGCCCGCTTTTTTCTTCTTGTTCTTGCAGATGTTTGAAGATTTTTGTGGTCTCTTGCTAAGTTTCTCCTACAATATCTATATAATCTTCATATGCTAATATTCTTGTTCTATCATTGATGATTTGTTCTTTATTTATTGTTCTTATTTTTTCTAGGACCAGACTGAACAGCACCAGGGGCAGGGTATCACCTTGTTTTAGGCCTGTTCTTATTTGGAATGGTTCTCTTTCCTTTAATAACTCTGAATTTTCTGTTGCCTCCATGCTTTGTTTACTTACGTCAGTGTATTTCTCAGTTATTCCAAACTCCTTCATTATATTCCAGAGGCTGTTTTTATGGATCTGTCATATGCCTTTTTCAAATCTATGAATATGTTGTGGGCTTCTTTTCCATACCTCCAACTTTTCTCAGCTTTCTGTCTCAACAAGAATATCTGGTCTATTGTAGTCCTGTTCCTTCAGAATCCAGCTTGATAATCTAAGATTTCCTCCAAGTAAGGTTTTATTCTGTTCAGTAATATCAGTGATAGTATTTTGTAGCTTGATGGTAATAATGATACACCTCTGTAGTTCTCACATAATCTCTTAGCTTGATGGTAATAATAACACACCACTGTAGTTATCACATAATCTCTTATCTCCTTTATTGTAGATGGGAATTATCAATGCTTCTTTCCAGTCAGTTTCTCTTCTCCCTATATTTGCTGTACGAGGGAGCCTACTATTTCATGCATTGCCTTTCCTCCTCCTTTAATCAATTCTGCTTAAACTCTCCAGTTCCTGCTGCTTTGTTGTTTTTCAGCTGTTCTCTAGCTATTATTACTTCTTCTATGTCAGATTTTTCAATGCTGGGCTCACATGTTGCTGTTTCTGTGTTGTAATTCAGTTGTAGGCTTTTTACATTTTAACAATTGTTCAAAACATTCTTTTCACCTCTCACATATTTTCATTTCACTGCTTATCAAAGGACCTGTACTGTCTAACATAGTGTGTGTTTGCTGCTAGTATCCTTTCTGTACTGTCTTTTATCTTTAAAGAATGTTCTAGTTTCCTTAATTTGGTGGTCTGTCTCTATTTTTTTAAGATGTTTTTCATATATTCTTGTTTCTGGTTTCTAATAATTTTTGTGCTGTAGTTACATGCATCCCTGTATTCTTGTTCTTTTGCTGCATCGTTCTGGCCATTTAACCAAAATTGTCATGCCGCCTTGTTTTGGACTGCCAAATATTAAACAATTTATTATTCTTCATTTTGGGCCATTCTCCCAAATATTTGCTGCTGATTTGCTCAATGGTTTTCCATTTGTCTTTGATGTCATCGTGATCTTTATTTTTTTTTAGGATCCGATTCCTTTTTCATTTTTTTCTCTGTACTTTTATCTTCTCCTAGTCTCTCTGTTGCTTGTGGGTCTGTTGTTATTCATTTGTTATAGAAAGATCTTACCAGTTCATCTTCATTTTTATTCCTTCTAGGAGGCAGTCACTACAGCATTCTGCTCCTCTACAGGTTCTAACCTGATGGATATTTTTTGTGTCTGTTGTTAATACATGGTCCATCTGATTGTATGTTTTTCCATCACAGGACTGCCATGTTTGTTTATGGATACTTTTCTTTTGAAACTTATTACTGCTTATCTGAAGACCTTTTGCTGAGGCTAAGTTTATTAATCTCCATCCATAATCATTAGATGTTTCATGAAGGAAATGTCAGGACAGACATAACTGGAGAGACCTTGATGGATGGATGACAAAGCTGCTGTTGAGAATTATTATGAGTCAAAGCAGATGCAGAATAAAGATAGAAATAGGGGATGGGCAATTTGGATTTGTAGAATAAAAAGATACACAAAATGCTACATATACACTAAGAACTCTGATTCTCACTTTACTTCAGAAGTACAGAAAGCCTTATCAATATTTCCTATAGACTATACCAAAGCATCTGATAAAGTGAAACATGACAAAATCATGCAAATATTGGACATAAATACTCATGTCAAATAAAAATATGTATTTAGGCGCCCATACACACTCAGCCAGGTTATCATAGTTTTATACTTTTGGTATATCCATATAAAAGGGAAACTACCATTTATTTTCAAAATGACACCTAATCTAGTGTGTCCAAAGTGGAAATAAATTTAGTTAAATAGTGTGAGGGTGTTTGTTATCAAATCAGACTATAATTCACTGCCTATATACACATTCTGAAATCTCACATTGTTAATCTGGTTTTACATTCTGAAATCTCATTTTGCTAATCTGATTTTTTTTATTTTTGACTTTTAATGTCATCTTGCTCACAACCGAGAGGCCTACAGGAGTGCTGTTTGGGAGGCAAAGTTCCGCAAGGGACATGCAAATGAATGAATGAATGCCAGTTTTCTCCTACAGCTATCGTGACTGTGAGTTTAGATGATAAAATCAGAAAACCAAGGGTTTACAACACACATGATCTGGTCTGCCAAATGACTGGCTACTTTCAGCAACATCATATGTCCTGTCTGAATGTATACCTCCTTTGGAATCAAGAGCAGTTATCAAGGTAGAAAATATAAGAGACATATATCAATCGATAAAGTAAGATGTCCTCTCAATGTACATTGAAAATATCATGAGAGAAACAAACAAACAAAAAAAATAAACCTGGAATTTGAATTGGAGCTTACAATGTGAACGATGCACGAAATGCAGATGAAACAGCGCTATTAGCCAAAAATGAACAGACCCTACAGAAATTATTAGAAGTAGTGGTAAAAGAAAAGACTCACCCTTAATAGCAAGACAACAAAAACAATAGTTATAAAATGGAAAATTAACCTGCAGTGTTAAAGTACGAGGGAAAGTCACAAAGTAACTCACAAATGCCTGTTACAAAAAAACTAAATGCGACAGTAATTTGAAAACTTTAAATTTTTTAACCTACATTATTCCCCTATTAACGTAATTGCCACCAACATTGATACATTTGTCCCATTGTGTAATCAGTGATGCAATACCCATGGCGTAAAATTCGGGAGTCCGATTTCTGAACCATTTTTTTTACTTCTGTTTCCATCTCTTTGTCACTTGAGAATCTTCTCCAGCCAAGGTGGTTTTTCAATGGACCAAACAGGTGAAAATCACTTGGAGCTAAGTCAGGACTAAACGGTGGATGTTAAAGAACTTACCAACCCAACTGGCTGATTTTCTCTTGGGTTAACCGAGCTGTGTGTGGTCTGGCATTGTCATGAATGAGAAGCACACCTCTAGTCAGCAGACCAGGACGTTTTCTTCGAATTACATTGTGGCATCGACAGAATTTCACAGTATGATACAGAATTCACACTGTCACCATACTTCTGGAACTTGGTTAACAACACTCCTTGATAATCCCAGAACATTGTCAGCATAACCTTCCCCACAGAAGGTGTAATCTTGAATATTTTTGCGCATGGCGATGACGGGTGTTTCCATTTCATTGAGGCACGTTTTGATTCAGGTTGGTAGTGGTGCATCCAACATTCGTCTCCAGTAATAATCCTTTGGAGCATGTCTTCACCTTCATATGCATAATGACAGAGATGCTGTAATGACAAACCAAATCACTTCATTTTGTGTTCATCATTCAGATCTCTGGGTACCTAATGTGAGCAAACTTTCCAAAAATTCAATTGCTCATGCAATATTCTGTAGGCTAAGCCATGTGAACATCCGATTGCACTTGCTACACTGTCTATCGTTATTTGTCTATCAGCTCTGATAATCTCATTCACATGTTGCAGTCTCTTCTGTTGCAATCTGAACAGGATGGCCAAGTCAGACTTTGTCAACAATTTCGGTGCGTCCCTGAGAAAATTCTTTTACCCAGTTAAGACTGCTTTATGTGATAAACACTTTTCAGCATAAACTGTAATCATTTCCTTATGAATGTCCTCAACTGAATGTCCTTTAGCCCACAAAAATCGCACTACACTTCTCTGTTCTTCTTTGGTACACACTAACAGTTGGGTAGCCATTTTGTTATTGTTCTGCTGTGCATTTAACTCCCAGCACCTTTTACATACAACTATTATAAAGTTGGATGATGGTACTATCTAAAGATATATTTAACTCTTTCTGTGCGTTTGCTCATTAAAGTGACACTTCCGGACATGTGCGGGAGTAAAAACGCGGGTCTTGGTCTGTCAGGGGGTCTAGTTGTAAAATGGAATGGAAAACAGTATTTCCATGTACTTCTGTATTCTTAATATGTTTCAAAATATAGCTAAATGAATGAAAATTTCATAAATGCAGAGTTTTTTAGGAAAAAAGAAGTAATGTGATGTTTTTGACACTGAATGTGGCCAGCTCACCATCGGCGAGGTCTAGATCTGCATTATTTACCATCTGAGATGTGTAGATCTACTTGTCAATCTCGTATTGTGATTCTGTGTTGCATTCTCGCTGAATGAATGTCTGAACTAACCTCCTAACTACTTCTCCAGTCGTCTAAATATGTCTAGATCTACTTAGAAAACATTCAAGAGCAGCGGGGTGGCCACAGGCTACGTCCATACCCCTATCTACATCGTCAAAAATTGAAAAGTTTCCATGCTTCTCTTCCTTTTTCTCGCTCGGCATCGCTCGTAACTAGGCACTCTTTTGCCATTTTGAAAAGTGTCACCGGAATCGCAGACGAAATATGTACAATCTAAATGTTACACCGGTTGTTTTTATTGAAACAAACAATTGTCACTATAATGACCATACGGTAGCTTCGGGATACTGGAAGTGTCACTATATCGACCAAACGCACGGAATGAGTTAAATACCACCTGATAACTGTCACTGATAAAATATTTCAATTTGCGAGTTACTTAGTGACTTCCCCACATACACAGAACAACCATGAGACAGGTGAATACATTTAAATACCCGGACACTCAAGAACATCAGATGGGAAATGCACCTCTGAAATCAACAATAGAATATGCCAAGCCAAAACAACTTTCAAATGAGAAATATCTTTTTCAGTACATTTCTATCACTGAACATCAGACAAAGTTCTTAAATGCTACACTGAGTCTATCCTACTCGATGGAAGTGAGTCACAGACAATGAACAAACTAGACGGGGTTTCCTTGAAAAATATTAAAGAGTACCATGGACAAATAAGGTAACATACAGGGAATATGTAACAAAACCAAATGTAGAAAGGAACTTACTTAAATTCATATAAAAATGACAATCATTATTCACAGAACATAAAATGAGAAAGGGGGGGGGGGGGGGGGGTTTGAAAACATAACAGGAAAGATAAATTGGAAGAAAGGCAGAGGAAGACTAAAGGAAAAAAAAACTCTGGATAAATTTAATGTGACCAAAAGTCAACAAGTGAGCTGATGGAAAATATCAAGCATGGAAATGTGTGGACCAGCAGCACAGCCACTGATGCTGACCTGCAGGTCACAGTTAAGTGCTTTTTTTCCATTCTTTATGATGCAAGTACATTCACAATTCTTTTTATATTTCTTCACCCTGTATGTTTTTGTGTGATTAAGCCATAAGCAGAAATGCTACAAGTTAATGGATTAAACTTCCTACTCATCATCATCATCATTCCTTTGCATGTCCCTTGCGGAACTTTGCCTCCCAAACAGCACACCTGTAGGCCTCTCGGTTGTGAGCAAGATGGCCTGCTGCTGCTGCATCCATTTCCAGATCATCAACGATGTCTTGCAGCCATCTTCGTTTCGGTCTTCCTCTTTTTCTTTTTCCCATTATGTATCCTTCCAATACGGTCTTCTCTAAATTATCATGACGTTTAATGTGGCCAAAATATTTAAGTTTTCTCTCTTTAATCCTCTTTACTAGCCAGCCTTCTTCAATATTAAGCTCTTGTAGTATAGATATATTTGTTCTTTTTTGTGTCCACGATATTTGGAGAACTCTTCTATAGCATTTACTTCCTACTATTTGTTTTAAATAGTCTTAATATAATCTGTGTAAACTGGTACTATGAAACTATAGACAGCTCAGCAACAGTCAGCAAGAACACAATACAGGCAAGAGAAAGCTCCACTCTGATGTGATCTGTTAGTTCCTGAAAGTTAAGTCACTGCTCATTTCCAGACATCTAAGGTGTTAACTCATCATGGATAAGCACTCACTAATAAGAGTACATTAAGAAGAATGGCTGGATTTGGCTCTATTTATTATCATTTTTCAGAAAAGGAAAACTTTATTCAGTGCATGAAATATTTACCTGTTAGAAGATAGAATAATCTATCTTGATTAAAGATAAAATAATTGTCTTGTAAAGCATGCACAGAACTGGTAACATATGTGAATACTGCACACTCTTTTCTATGTGTTGTGATTAACAGCACACATGTTGCAGTCATTTTCATTTTTCTATATTGGTGACCAAGTTTGTGATTATTAACATGGTAACATAACCTGAACATATAAACAACATAACAAACAGAGCTGAAATAACATGCTGACATTTCAAAAGTGGTTTCCATCAAACTATCGTGTGTCAAGAAGGCTGAGGCTATCTGCACACCAGAGTGTGACCTACATTGACACTGCACGTCCCATGACCCTTGACCCCATGCCAATAACACTGGATTGTGGGGAAAGTATTTCAAGCAAATTTCTATAACACTTTTACCCAATCCCTGCTACTGAGTCAAGCCAGGACGGACAGTGGGGGCAGGGTCCTAACCAAATTCGGGGTGTGACATTTAACTTCTTCTGGGACAGATAGTCGAGCCAGGGTCATAAGTGAATTAGGGGTGGAACATTTACTCCATCCGGGTCAAATGGTCAGTGGGCATGCGAAATTGCTAGTTTTTCTAAAAGTGAAAAGTAAAATTTTTCTTAATAAAAAGACAAATAATTAGTGTCATAATCTAATATATATAACTTAAAAAAAATTTTGTTTAATTCGCCAATAGTGGGGGTTTGAGCCCATATCCTCTATATTAATAGATTCATGCTCCTACTGACTGAGCTAGCCAGATGGCTGACATACTTCTCACTTTATAGCATATAAGCAGACTCGATGCACAGTCAATGTAGATCACAGACAGAGGGTGTGAGAATAGACATTCACTGCCCAGAATATGTCTGGCAGAGAACTTGAGTTTAGTCAGTCTTTCACTGCATCATACATGAGGAAGCTGTGTGAGCAAAAGCTGGTCAGGTCTGTGGCCTGTTCTCAATTCTGTAAGTTTTGGACAAAATCTATTTCTGAAAGAGTAAAAATTTCAGAAAAAATGTCTGGCATTGTGTAGATTTGTAAACTGATGTTTGACATGTAAATGACTTGAACATCACATGGCAGAGCTCTGATAAGACTCCTGATGTTAAGCATGATAATATAAAGGCTTTCAAAATCAAGCTGACAATTTTTAAGCCCCCTGTCAACAGTGGTTATTTTACATCAAATCTGCACACATATTTTTGTGTAACTGAAGACAAAGTATAAAGTCAGAAACTTCAGTCACCGAGTCAACTTATTAACTATTTTTCTTCAACATTTCTTAACCTGGGTAACTGGAAGAAACTGCAGACCGTGCAGAATTAGCTGAATTGAGCTTCTGATTCTGAGATATAACTGATTGCCTTTCAGATCAGTTCAGTATGGAGACAACAGTTTATCCAAGCTGAAATAGAAAATACTGAAATGGAGCAGTTAGTGGCAGAACTAGCAACAACAACAACAACAAAAAACTGCAGAAAATGAAGTATTAAAATTTTGTGGTTCCATTCTTTACACTTTGTTTGAAATATCTCCAGACAGCTCTACTAACAACTTTCTCATCAACATATCCTTGCAAGTCATTATTCTCAGTCATCATATGTGCTAAGTCTAGTCAAAGATGTAGTGTCACAAATGAAACTAGTGCTGTATGCATAATCCTGATATCAAGTCTTTGTCTTTCATGAAGAAGAATCACAAGTCTCATTGTGACTTGTCTTCAACAGCATAGAAGAGATGTCACTGGATGTTAAATCTGATGCTGAAGCTACAAGTTGCATTTTCTTTATGAACATTTTTAAATGTACACATTCATCTAAGTAAATTTAAGTGTACACTTTTATCTAAGTGTATACATTTATCTAAGTAAATCTGAATGCACACAATTATGTAAACAAATGTAAATGTACACATACAGCATTGTCTAGCAGAAAGTAAACTGCTGAGTTATATGACATACTTGTAACTAAAATGTAATACTAGTTTAAAAAATTGTTGAAATCTTCCTCATAAATTTTTCTCTGTTAAAATGACTTTTAAAATGCCAGCTTATTTTCTGGAGGGGAAGAAGATTAGCTCACTATATCCAGTCATAAAACAATAAACATTTATATTATTTCATCAGCTACACACATTTACTTCACAATAATATTAAACAGCATTCACTTAATACCAGTAAACTTAATGGTACTCCATCAGTTTAGCAAATGATGCTGTCAATCATTAATATTGATTAAACAATGGTAATGCCAAGATAAAATATAGCAATAGAGTACAGTCATTTAACATTAGACTCCTGGACATAAACCTGATAGTCCCCAATACTCTGATTATAAATTGTAACGTCCATGTTTCCATACAAGTAGCATGTCTCTACTTGCTGAGGTACTTTGCATGATGAACAAGGTGGTCTTCCATGTAAGTTGCAATAAAGAAGTAGCTGTGATCATATCCCTGTAACCACAACATCATGTTCATAAACTTCTGTATCAATAGCAGCTTTTACATCATCAGTAACACTGGCCAACATATATTTTGGTGCCTCAAATGTTAGACCTATTTCTGGGTTTATTTCACCAGCTGATTCCAAAAAATGGCACAAGTTTTCCCTTATCAGCTTTAGTTTTTGATATACAAAACATATGGCACATATATCACTCTTCTCTCTAGTTGCCCATAACAAATCAGGATATTTTAATGTAGTTTTTAAATTAATATCTTAAGCATGAAGGAAAAATATTACAAATTAAAAGAAAACTGCACTACACGAAAATCTACTTATTTCATACCAAAAGCATAAGTTCATGATACAAACTTTCCACTCACTCGACACATAAGAAGCTTCTTTTGTAAGAGCTCTGAGAGTGGGATCTGCCAGGACAATCCCGCATAAGATTCCAGCAAATAGTCCGCCATCATGTGTACATCCCATCTTCCTGGGTATCTGGCTTCCATTATTTTTATGTCTCAGTAAAATCTTTCACCAAGTCACAAAGGTTCTCTGGAAAGCAATCTAAGTGACTGTGCAGATAATGGACTTTAACACTCATGGTACAGCCAAGCCTTATGAAATGAAGGAGCATATCCTCTACTAATTGTGCGTAGCTGTCTGCCTTCTTGCTGCCAAGAAAGCTTTTCACAACAACCAAGTGAAGACCAGGCACATGATTCCATTTTATTCATTGCTGCTATGAAATGTGGGTCATTTATAAGATGTCTGATCTGTGAACCACTGAAAATTCCTGCCTTCAGTTTTTCCATGGTAATTCCAGGTAACTTATGCACTATGTATTCAAAGCCTTTACAAACTGTTTCATCAGACCTAGCTTTATATATAGTGATGGCAGTAAGATTCTATCTCATGCTACCAAAGGTTCATTGATTACATTTTGTCCTCTGACCACCATATACTCCCTCGGGCAATCTTTTCTTGCCCAGTGTTATGTTTGGCTCTACTATCCCAAGGGCATAAAAAGCAAGGATACTTTGTGTAGCCACTTTGCTGAACAAGAAGAAAATTAATCATCTTCAAGTCTACACAAATCACCCATTGATGTTCTTGGTAATTTATCTTTTTCCAAGACTAAAGAGATGGCCTTGTATTCTTTCATCCTGGTGGAATGACTGATTGGAATAGAACCATATCTATTGCCATTATTTAAAATAACACATTTCAGACTATGTTTTGAACTGTCGATGAAAAGATGGCACTCAGTTGAGTGAAAGACCAGTTTTCTTCACAAGGTTTCTGATATCACTGCAGAATACTAAGTTGTTGTCTTCGGTAAAGAATAGCAGTAAATCCTTTTCTGTCCTTCAATAAAATATCATTTTGTTCCATGCTGAAGTACATTCTTTTCCTTTAGAGACAAGCAATTCAGAGCACCCCCTGGAAAGATATAAGTCCCTGATCAGATCATTCACTTTAATCTGATCAAAACAATCACTACGTGAAGTTGTTTGGAATTCACTGTCACTGTCCCCACTTTTTTTACATTATGCGATATCAGACATGTAAGACTCATCCTCTGAGAACTGTGACAGTTCAAGGAAAGGTGGAATGAGGACAAGATCCGAGTGCGGAACAGGTCTCCTGGCTGAAGGCAGATCAGGGTAAGACAACTTGTCATAATTATTTCAACTGATGCATATGATATTAACAATACAAAAATAATGGTCATCAAAGTGGTTTTTTGGTTCACTCCACACCACTGGTACTCTAAATTTCTACCAGCTTCTCTTGTCATTTGTCCACTGATGCAAATGTTCTGTACGAGTTTTGCATACAACATGAGGAGCCCATGGCTTATCTTGATCACCAAATTGACACCAAAATAACCTACGTATGGTCTTTTTCACAAACTCAGATATAGATTTCCTACTTGCTTTCAGTATGTACTCCCTACAAACACAGCAAAATGTATCGGGATGATTCGGGCAGTTCTGTCTTGAAGTAGCCATAACCTCTACGGTGTTCGATTTGCAAAAATGAAATGAGTGCGAATATGCACACACCTTCTATACGATCATAACTATTATACAGCGCAACTGTTTTAAACAGATCGGGTAGAGAAACATTCGAAATACAAATTTATGTAGTCTACGAAAACCATGACTTATTATCTTAATTCTGTGCATATAATTATGTAATAAAAAAACAACAAAAGTAATTTTGGCATTTGAGCTATAAATTTTTATGCCAGTGTGCATTACAGGAAAGGAAGTAGACAAATAGTTGTGAAACAAAGGTCAATGTACACTAAAAAAAAAAATGAGTAAAGTAGATACGTAAATTTCCCATTCAAATAAGACAGCTCGTTATGACATCCTAGTTCTGCAGAAGAGATTTTTTTAAAGAATGGACTAAAATTTTTATAAATTCAACCGTATCTAACAAACTAGAACTGATGCAGTCTATCCAATGCAATTTTCTGAATCAGTGCCCCAAATAACCCCAGGAACAGGCCTAAAAACCAAGGCACCAAGAATTTGTTTTTTGTTGGGCTGTGTAATTGCATCATCATTTACTACTTCAAAATCACCTTAGACTACAAATTTAATCCATGATCACCAACATTACCATAAATACTAATTTAACAACATCATCAACATCTGCTTTAATCACAACAGTCACAGTTCAAACAACTCTAAACAACCAATTTCAATAATATAACTCACAGTTTCAACAACTAATTGAACCATAATATTAGTCATTTTTAAAAGAGTTAACTCTTTCCATGCCAGAGGAAGAAACACGGACGTGTTGTGGAATGCCAGAGTAAAAACGCGGATCTTGATATGTTAGGGGGTATAGTTATAAAATGGAATGGAAAACAGTATTTCCATGTACTTCCGTATACTTATTATGTTTCAAAGTATAACTAAATGAATGAAAATTTCATAAACGCAGAGTTTTTTAGGAAAAAAGAAGTAATGTGATGTTTTTAGACACTGACTGTGCCCAGCTCACCATCAGCTAGGTCTAGATATGCACTAATTACCATCTGAGATGTGTAAACCTACTTGTCGATCTCATATTCTGATTCCATGTTGCATTCTCACTAAATTAATGTCTGAAATAACCTTCTAACTACTTCTCCCATCGTCTAGTATGTCTAGATCTACTTGGGATACATTCAAGAGCAGTGGGGTGGTCACAGGCCATGTCCATACCCCTATCTACATCATCAAAAATTGAAAAATTTCGGTCTTTCTCTTCCTTTTTTTCGCTCAGCATTGCTCGTAACTAGGCACTCTTTCGCCATTTTGAAAAGCGTCACCGGAATCGTGGACAAAATATGTACAATCTAAATGTTACACCGGTTTTTTTAATGAACACTTTATGTTTGAAGTTCATATCAAGATAAAGACACATGAACAGACTCTATGATTGTACAGGGTCCGGAATAAAGCATAGTTGGATTTTTAAAATAGAAAATAAATAAGCACTATACATGTTTTTGGTAAAAAAAATTAAATGAAACTCAGAAAAGTGAGTATTTTTATTATTACTGACAATCATATTTAGGTTTTGAAAATTACACCGGTTAGATGACTGCCATTACATTTGATACACTCAGCTTGTCGCAGCATGGCCATAGACTGATGGACTGTGTGAGCAGCTGCTCCATCTTGTTGAAACCATAGCCTCTTATTTCTATTGGCCAAGTCTGAAATGAAGCATTCATTTAGCATCTGCACATAAAGACCACTATTAACAGTAGGAGGATACCAGGTGCCAAAGCTTTCCTAACAGCTGATCGCCGAGGGCTACTCAGCAATGCGTTGCAGACTTCTTGAATTCGTTCAGGTGTTTGTTGAGTTCTTGGACGACTAGTAGACCTGCTGTTAAGGCAAGTAGCGGTTTCCTTAAATTTTTTTGACCCACCTCAAAACTGATTTGTCCTCCGATCAGTAACATTATCACAGGGATGCAATTCAAAATGGCGACGAAACTTTTGTTGTACAGTAACAGATGATTCTCCACTTTTAAAATAAGTTTCAATGGTGAATGCGCTAAGTTGTGTTTGCCAAGAAGCCATTGTTAAAAATTACCATTTGTCTTCTTCATCTCTGACATCATGTTTTTTTTCACACATATTCAGTTTCTGCACACTACATCAGTTAAATCCAGCTATGCTTTATGCCAGACCCTTTATATGTCAAACTAGTCTAGGACTCTATAAGACTCAGAACATGTCAAACTCCAGTCAATGACTGTATCCATCATGTTAATCTATAATCTAAAAAGGTTTAGCAACAAATGTTTTAAGGTCAACAAAATTTATTTAAAAAATCATACAAAAATAATTTTTCAACACTTGTCCAAAATGAACTGAAATCACTGCCAAGTCACTATTTATGGGCTACTGGCTCACTTGTCCAAAATGAACTGAAATCGCTGTCAAGTCACCATTTATGGACTACTTGCTCACTCATCTAAAACGAACTCAAATTGTTACTAAGTCACCATTTATGGGCTACTGGCTCACTTGTCCAAAATGAACTCAAATCGTTGTCAAGTCACCATTTATGGGGTACTGCTTCAGGCTCCTTACAGTCAAAACGTTCAATTCGTTTCATTGAAGAAACAATGCTAATTTTTATTTAACCTATCATTGTGCATGTCTTTGAAAACAGAAATTTCATTTTTATATGTTACTATGGCAGAGATTACAATTGTAAAGTACTTTTTCAAAGATTTAATTTTTTTTTAATCGAGATTGGTATATGTTCGCATTATTGATTGGCTGTTTCAGACATTGTAATAAAATGCTGTATTTGCAAGAAAGTGTTAGAAATAGTCAGAAAAAGTAGAGTGAAATCCTAAATGATGAAATATAACAGCAGTTTAAGGGGATTTACAAGAAATTTGAGCATAATTTTATTTTCTGTGCCAAAAGTTTGCTAATCTTATGTCTCCATTTTAAGTTTTTGTATTTTCTCACTAGTTTAATCAAAAAAGTTTATTTGTGGAATCTTCTTTCATTTACAAGTAGTTTAATATGATAACCATTGATTGAACACAGAATTGCTTTGTTATATTGACTTACAACTAGGCCCTATAAATGTTGCAACACAAATGCCAAATAAACTGCATAATCAGAACATCTGATTTTTTTTTCCAACACCAGAAGAGTTAACTCTCTGTGTCCTGCTTGACATGTCATGCGTGGATGGGGTTCTCATCAGTTCACTTACCCATTTGTAGTGTGTTGGTATGCATTGGTCTCTAATTTTGAATTTATTCAAACTATACTAAAAAATCTAGCAAAGCCGGTAGTATTACTTCCTTCCAGTATCTAAAGTGTAAACATGAGGCACGCATGAGTTTGAATTCAGAGCCAATCTGTGTTAAAATTTAACTATTTTTAAGTTTTTTCTAAGCTTATAGTCCGTTGCCCACTTGTTTTTTCATGTTTTCAGTTTACTGTAGACTGTAAATTAATTGTAAATAAATAAAATAAATAATAAGTGTATATTTTCCTGTGAGGAAATGATGTTTGTGTAAAATTTTATTCATTTTGGATATACTGGACTGAAATATGAGGAGAAGTCACTAAGTAACTCGCAAATGCCTGTTACAAAAAAAGAAACTAAATGTGACAGTAATTTGAAAATTTTAATTTTTGAACCTATATTATTCCCCTATTTCTCAATGTAATCACCACCCACATTGATACATTTGTCCCATCGTGTAATCAGTGATGCAATAACCCATGGCGTAAAAATCGGGAGTCCGATTTCTGAACCATTTTTTTTACTTCTGTTTCCACCTCTTCATCACTAGAGAATCTTATCCCGGCAAGGTGGTTTTTCAATGGACTAAACAGGTGAAAATCATT
This sequence comes from Achatina immaculata, assembly GCA_009760885.1. NCBI lineage: Eukaryota > Metazoa > Mollusca > Gastropoda > Stylommatophora > Achatinidae > Lissachatina > Lissachatina immaculata. The sequence continues at coordinate 11,156,890 of CM019706.1, read as the reverse complement.
TGGAGCTAAATCAGGACTATAGGGTGGATGTTAAAGAACTTCCCAACCCAAATGGTTAATTTTCTCTTGGGTTAACCGAGCTGTATGTGGTCTGGCATTGTCATGAAGGAGAAGCACACCTCTAGTCAGCAGACCAGGACGTTTTCTTCGAATTGCATCCCGTAGCATTGACAGCACTTTATAGTATGATACAGAATTCACATTCTCACCATACTTCTGGAATTTCTATCAGCTCTGATAATTTCATTCACACACTGCACAGTCGTTTCTGTTGCAATCTGAACAGGACGGCCAAGTCAGACTTTGTCAACAATTTTGGTGTGTCCCTGAGAAAATTCTTTTACCCAGTTATAGACCACTTTACGTGATAAACACTTTTCAGCATAAACTGTAATCATTTCCATATGAATGTCCTCAACTGAATGTTCTTTAGTCCACAAAAATTGCACTACACTTCACTGTTCTTTTTTGGTACACACTAACAGTTGGGTAGCCATTTTGTTATTGCTTTGCTTTGCGCACGTACTCCCAGCACCCCCTACATACTACTATTATAAAGTTGGATGATGGTACTATCTAAGGATATATTTAAATACTATCTGATAACTGTCACTGATAAAATATTTCAGTCTGCGAGTTACTTAGTGACTTCCCCTCGTATATGAAATTAACTTGAGGGGTAAGTGAGAAAATATTTCATCACAATTTTTCATTCTTTCTTCTCAATTTTTAACTCTTTTTTTTTATGTTCTATACTAATAAAATACTAACCATTTTATTAGAAAAACAATCTACAACTTTCCCTGTTTAAACTAATGTATAATATGTCATACTGCAAATCAGACTATGCCTTTGTGATCCTTTTAAATGTGACAATCATCCCATTCCAATTTATGAAATTTACCCCCTTGGTCATTTGACCCAGTACGGAGAGAGTTAATTAATTAAAAATGTTACTGTCAAAATAAAAATTTGATGATTAAAGCATTGCCAAATGACCTGTTGCTATCAATAGTGAGTATGAGGTCTTGTAGCCTCAATACAGCATCTATCCGATGCAATAAGCTTGTTGAGGTCATTCTGTGGATTGTCATTCACTGAGCCTGTACTGCATTTGCCAAGGCAACAAGTGTCTGGAGTTGTTCAGGAATGTTATAAATCTCTCCACCTAACATGTCCCAAGCTTGTTCAGTCCAGTTCAAGTCAGGAAAATGAGCAGGCCAAGGAAGATACATGATGCTATGAACATCCAATTCCAAACTTACAATGTTAGCTCTATGGAATGCTGTGTAGCATAAAAATACACTAAGACCAAGCTGTCTCATTTCAGAGATGAGTTCTGAAAACCTCATCCAAATACTTCTAGGCACTGACAGTCCTCATCATAGCATGTCACTATCCACCAGTGCAGCCCATCAGATGAACTTGACAATGACCCAAACTGGGTATTTTTTAATAAAAGTCACTTGATGAAGTTGATTCCTGATGGTCTGAGAAACCTGCAATTTAGTCCTAGTTTGAAGGTTGTTGTTCTGTAACATTCATGCAGTTACAAATCACTGTATTTTTGCTGAAAGTACCAAAAATAACCATTTCATTTGGTGATGACACATGGTTGACCATTCCTTGACAGAACAGAGATTTCTGAAACCATCTTCAGGTTCTATGGATCACACAGGTTCTATGGGAGTCCATGTTGTCTGGCAACATCAGTCTGTGGTTTCAGCCTGAAGCATTCCTATGGCAGGGGCAACATCTTGATCACTCAAACAACATGTGACCATCTTTAGACCACAAATCTTTACAATCAAGATTGACTACATTACTTATCTTGACTTAATTTAGTTAGACACATGTTTCTATACATATCTGTTCCAGAAAACTGAGTGGAAAAATTACAGTGACATAAGAGTTAAGTTCTTGTTTTCCATGTGCAAGTTAGACACTGCCTGGAACAAATGTGTTGAGGAAATAACTTTCATTTGAGCTTGAAAAATCTGTCAAAATGAAGCTGAAAAATAAAAAGCTTCAAACATTTGTTGCTCAACATTTCCAGAGGAGCATATAAAAAAGGACATTTGACACAACTGACCTCCTGCATTCTTAAGACAATAGGCATCTTGCTTTCTGCACAAGACTCCATCAAACTTTCTGGAAGAAGTTGACCTTCCTTCAAGAACTGGTCAGATGCTCCCTGAAGTAGTAGCATCATCATGAGGGAGAAAGAGCACATAAAAATAAAATAACGGATTTCTCACTTTATGAATAAGTTGAAAATGTGAGAGTCAAAATTTACAACTGTTTCACTTAAGAGTTGAAAGTCAGAATCAAAATGTATAAATGTTTCACTTTTATACAAGAACAAAGTCTTATAACAGTCTTGCAGAACTTTGCCTCCCTAACATTATAACACTAACATAAAATAAATGGTCAGACTACACAAGTATTTTACTGTAAATATGATTGGTGTGATACTCTGACCTGGTCCACTAATATGTCCAGGGGGGGTCCACTGTAAGTCTTGACCAGTTCTGTGGCATCATACTCCTGTAGAAGACATTATGTCACCTAGTTAAAGCACTGACAAGAGAAAAATCATATAAGCAGTGATATCAGACAATTCAATCTGTCAGTGATGAGACAATTCAATCTGTCAGTGATAAGACAATTCAGTTTGTCAGTGCTGATATGAGAGAAGCCAGTCTGTCAGTGCTGATATGAGAGATGTCAGTCTTGTCACTGAATGCAGCTTTCTTCAAAGGACAAAAAAGCAGCCACTGTCTCTATTTATTGATAAAAGGAAAGCAGAAGAAATTTAGATGGAGAAGTCAATAAAAGCATAAGAAAACTAAAGAAAGTGAAGATACAGCTACAGTATCTAAACTACGAGGGTAGATTGATAAGTTTGTGGCCTAAGGTACAATACTTCAAACACACAGTTGATACTAAGTGCATTTGTAGATCAGGTTAATGTAAGATTAAACATCAAGTTTCAAGAAATTAACAGCAACCAATTTTTTTTTACAGGCTAATAAAGTGGTGAGGGGTGGCAGAAACTGAAAAATTGGGTAAAATTTCTCATTGAGCAGTCATTTGCTACCTCTGCATCAAGGGGTTATCATCAAAGGAGATCCATTAGGGGAGAGTGCCCCTTCTTACAGCACAGTGAAGAAATGGGCAGCTCAATTCAAATATGGAAGGGAGAGTTTGGAAGATGATCCCATCCAGGAAGGCCAAGAACGGTAACCACCGATGAAACTACCGGCAGAATCCATGACATGATAATGGAGGATCGACGACTAACTGAGTGGTACATTGCTACTGAGTTGGACATCTCCCAGGAACGTGTTCATGCCATTATTCACAATGATCTTAAATGACAAAGGTCTCTGCTCGATGGGTCCCAAAACTTCTTGGAGCTGATCACAAACGACAGCGTCTCAACATCTCAAGAGACAATCTTGGCATTTTTCTGCACATCCTGAAAAGTTTCTTCAGCAATTTGTGACTATGGATGAGACTTTGGTTCATCATTTTCAACCAGAAACCAAAGAATAGTCAAAGCAGTGGAAACATCATGGATCCCCACCTCCAAAGAAAGCAAGGGTGGTTCTGTCTGCAGGCAAAGTGATGGCATCCATCTTTTGGGATTCAGAAGGTGTGCTATTGGTAGACTATCCTCAAAAGGGCAGAACGGTTACCGGGATCTATTATGCTAATCTTGTGATGCAGCTGCAGGTCAAATTGAAGGAAAAGTGTATCGAGGGAAATTGACGAGAGAAGTCATCTTTCAGCAAGACAATGCTCCAATTCACAAGTCGGTAGTGGCAATGGCTGCCATCATGAATGCGGCTTCCAGCTTCTTGAACATCCTCCTTGTTCCACAGATTTGACCCCTTTGGACTATTACCTGTTTACCAAACTTAAAAAAGGAGCTCAGTGGTCGCAAATTTGCTTCAGATGATGACGTCATTCATGATGTAGGCCACTTTCTACTGGCACAAGATGCTGACTTTTACAAAGAAGGGATCTGTATGCTCCAGGATCGCTGGACTAAGTGCATAAACTTGCAAGGGGACTATGTTGAGAAATAACCCAAAAAAGTTGTCCACAAATAATCCGTTGTACCTTATGCCAAGAACTTATCAATCAACCCTCGTATTAACAGTTGCAGGAGAAATCACCGATAAAAGATTCTGACAAAGAAGAACAAAGGCCCGTAAATGACTTAAAACAGATGAGCATGAACATGGCCTGGTGTTATTAAGTGGAAATCATAATATTAACAAATTTAATGATACTGTTTACTAAGATAAATATGATGATAATCACCTGAAAGTGGTTACTATTACACATCATTACAAATAAATGACACTGAATACCAGGACACATGGCATCACAAATGAACGACATTGATTACCAAGACACATGTCATCATGAACATTTGACACTGGTTACCAAAACACATGTCAACAGTGACCCAATATGTGAACCAGAACTTGTCCTTGAGAGGTGAAGACAATACTTTGACAAACTACTCATCTGAGGCATGTCAACACCATGATAACATCACAATCAGCCCCACAGAACCCAAACCAGACATGCTACCAACTGAAATCTGAGAAGCCATCAGAAAGGCTCTGAAGAACAAGGCTCCAGGGTATGATGTAATATGAAATGAATTAATCAAAAGTGCAAAAGAGGGTGGAATAGCTTGGCTTCACATACTTTGTTACTTGGCAAGGGTAAAAACAAGAAACACTATAATTACTGCAATCAAGAAAATGGTAGTAAAAGGGACTGCAACCAATACAGAGACATTTCACTTTTAAGCCACAGTGAAGAATTATTTTGCAAGATCCTTGAGAAAAGACTGCAGCCAATGACCAAACCACAGTTAAATGAAACTGATGGGATTTTGGAAATAGAAGCCATATAGATTCTGTCTTTTCCCTATGACAGCTAACAGAAAAATCAGCTGAACACAATCAGATACTGTACATAGCCTATGTAGATCAAGAAAAACCATTTGATATATATAAAGTGTAGGATATCTTACAATATTATGACATTAGTACATATATGATCAACTTCTGCAAAATCTTATATGAAAACATGTCATGTCATCCTTTCTGTGTCGATAAACGTCACATAGGACCTGCATGGTAGTTCACCAAGATTTCCTGTCTTCTGCGAATTTTTCAATCCCATCAAGGGATGTTATGCCCACTGAACTGGCCTCTCTTAACAATATCCTCTTTCTTATATCAAAACAATCAGTGTACAATTAGAACAAATGCAGAAATCTGAACCATTCACTATAAAAAACATTCACAACACCTGCAAAAATGCCCACATACTTAGTAAAAATTAAACCACAAATCTGTAATTAGAGACCAATATTCCTGCTCCACCTTCTGTTCCAACACCCACTGAAGTGTGCCGCTGATGAAGCCAGTCATGAATTGGTTGTGGGTAATGCACGGTAAAGCACATCATTCAGAAAAACATCCACTTCCCCTCTCCTCCCCCAAACTGATCATCTTCAACAATTTCATTGATGTATCGTTGCACATTCAAGCCTCCTTCAATCTGCACCAATGGACTCATTCCATTGAAACTGATCATTCCCCATACCATTACACCTTCACCACTGATTGTCAGTTGTCTAGTGCCGATGCTGGTTGGCACAAACAAGTCGATTTTGGTGATGATGTCTCATTAAGACAGGACCTTGGTGAGGTCATCGTGCCACCAGTCCAGCTTCATGCAGCCTATTCCAGACAGTTTGATCAGACACATGACGTCCTGCAAGCAATGACTGGGCACTTGAGGAAGTTGTTGTAAACCTGTTTCTGAGGTGATGAACCAGAATAAAGCGATCATCAGCTGCTGTTGTCACCCTGGGTCTTCCACTGCGGTGCCGGTCTTCAGCTGAGCCAGTGGCTTGGAAACAGTGCTAAAGTCAACTGATGGTACTCTACTGCACATTTAAATGCCTGGCAACCTGACTCTGACTTCCCCTGCAGGTGACCAATAGCAATGTTTTGTAAATTTTGTGACAGACGCACCATAATTGTCTGCTTGAAAATTAACTGAATTTGTTTGTGTAACCTCATCCTTTTATAGGGTTTCATTTGCGTGTGAAGTGAGTTGTGCTCACCACAAAAATCACAACTTTTCCACAAACGCAACGTGAGTTATGGTAAAAAAATGCGTGATTAGCAAGGGCAGCTAATGTGTTCTGACTATACACAAGAATAGCAAAATTCACGCTAAATCATGGACCTGATATCTTGGTGACAATTTATGGTTTGGTCTGAGATACCCGGGAAACAAATTTTTGTCATAACATATAAAAAATGAAGCTTATATAAACTATGCGTTTCTTCTTCTGGACAGTAACACCAGTATTACACTACATCCAGAAGCAACAAATCAAATGGTTTGGTCATGTTATAAGACTACCGCTAGAGAGTATACTACAAAAAGCATTCATGTTAAGAACTGTGGGAAACACAGGGAGAGGTCACCCACACAAGGGGAAATTTCAGAAACCTTTAATATCCCATTATAAGTAGCAACTTGCCAAGCCTTATCAAGATGCCTATTTGTTTCCTCAACAATGAAAGGTATATGAGGGAAGAGACAAGACAAGGCACATGTCATCACAAACATCAGACATTAGTTACCACAGAAGATGTCATCATAAATAACAGACTTTAATTACCAAGGCACATGTCATCACAAATATCTGACACAAGCTGCCAAAGCAGGTGTCATCACAAATATCTGACATTAGATGCCAAAGCAGGTGTCATCACAAATATCTGACATTAGATGCCAAAGCAGGTGTAATCACAAATATCTGACATTAGATGCCAAAGCAGGTGTCATCACAAATATCTGACATTAGATGCCAAAGCAGGTGTAATCACAAATATCTGACATTAGATGCCAAAGCAGGTGTAATCACAAATATCTGACGTTAGTTACCAAGAAAAATGTCATCACAAACATTTGACATTGTTTATCAGTGATCCATGCACACTGAATGCACACATTTGCCGATATGTATGCATTTATCATGCATGGATCACTTTTTGTGATTGTGCATATAACTGGCAGAAGCAGTGGAGCAATTATGGAATATTCTGGTTTGCTGTGATGCCAAAACTGAAATAAGCTATGTCAACACAAACAATTTCTTACTCTCCACATGTTCTCATCAGGTCCTAGATAGCCCAGAAAGCACTTCCTTCCCCAGGGACACTTGATGGGGTGAGAGATTGGAGCAAATGCACTAACAGACTTGTACATTCCTGGGTTTTTTAGTGCGCAGATCAGAGCTCCATGTCCACCCATGCTGCCACAGAAAACAAATCCAAAGCTTAACACAACATGAGGAATGATTAATAAGACAAGAGGAAAGATTAATAGACAAGAGGAAAGATTAACACACGAGGAAATGTAAGATTACAGCAACTGATTATACAGAAGAAAGCATGGTATGAGACAATGTAACATTATAGCAACTGTTGACTGTACATCTCTGTAACATGACAAAACAATGTAATGTTACAGCAAATGTTGACTGTACATCTATATAACATGACAAAACAATGTAACATTATAGCATTTGTTGACTGTACATCTCTGTAACATGACAAAACAATGTAACATTATAGCCTGTAACATTATGTGAGACAACTGAACATTATGTAACTAATGATCAAAAGAAATATTACTCGCACATGGTAACTGTTAAGTATGAAGAAAAGTTTATGGCTGCAATTATGGGGCCAATGACCTTGACTGTGGCCTTTGACCACATGTCACTAACATTGTCAACAATAACACTTCCATTTGGGGAATGTACTTCAACCAAATTTCTTTAGCTCTTTTGCCTAATCCCTGGTCCTGAGTCGAGCCAGGATGGACAGTGGGGGCAGGGAGTGTGATGTTTACTCCTTCCAAGACATATAGTTGAGCCAAGGTCCTAACCAAATTCTGGGATGTGATATTTACTCCTTCCAAGACATATAGTTGAGCCAAGGTCCTAACCGAATTCTGGGATGTGATGTTTACTCCTTCCAAGACATATAGTTGAGCCAGGGTCCTAACCGAATTTAGGGTGGAACATTTACTCTGTCCGGGACAAACGGTCAGTGGACATGCGAAATTGCTAGTTTTTCTAAAAGTTAAAAGTATAATTGTTCTTATTAAAGGCAGATAAATAGTGTCATACTCTAAAGTATAACTTTAAAATGTTAAAAAAAAACCACTTTGCCACCTGTGAGGCTTGAGCCCATAACCCCTATAGTAAGAAACTTGTGCTCTACCAACTGAGCTAGCCCGTTGGTTGAAAGCATTCTCATTTTGTAGTTATGTATATACTTCATGGTAGTGCAAAGGTCAGTGGACATGCGTAGTTGCGCTCAATTTGTTGTCCCAATAATCACTTCCAAAGTTTATTTTGTTAACTGTTTTCCCAAAGAGATAGTCAACAGTTTAATGTGTGGACACAAGACTTAACAGAAATGTGGCAGTAACAGTTTTTCATTCAATCAGACAAGCTACATCACTTACCTGTGACCAAATATTCCTTTCTTGTCTGGGATTATGGGAAAATTTTCACTAATAATTTCTGGCAACTACAACAAAGAAAACAATTTGTTTTTCAAGTTTCATTTGATCAAAGTTTTTCTATGTCAAAAAGCATAGTTCTGCTTAAACAAGATTTTCTAATATCTGAGAATATATTTCTATTCTATACATGATGTATCAGAGAACATTTAGAATATTTTCTAATATCTAAGAATATATCTTTATTCTATACAAGATTTTATAATTTATTAGAACATATATCTGGTCTACACAAGATTTTATAACATCTGAGAACATATCAGGGCTATACAAGATAACCTATTACATGACAACATATATCAGGACTATACAACATATCCTATTACATGAGATCATATATCAGGACTATACAATATATCCTATTACATGAGATCATATATCAGGACTATACAATATATCCTACTAGCTTATTACCCGGTGTTGCTTGGGAAATTATTAATACTGCGGAGTGGATTTCAGATGGCCATGTTTCTCCCACAGACAACCTTATGTTGCTTGCTCAAGGGTGGGTTCACCCAAGAAATTATTTATTCTTGTTCCTGGAGGTGAAATTAAAAATGTTGTACCTAGTCAAGTTTTAAGTTAAATTAATATTATAGTGAATTTTTAAAAGACTTTATAATGTGTAGACTGCCCCTGTGACTTGTTGATTGTGGTCGAGAATGCAAGTCTCACTGGAAATTGCAATCTCTCAAAGTTCAAAGGAAGATCTGTCGGAATGAATGGTATCCGTGGGATTAAAAACTCTGTCCTGTTATGATAGTCACTTCAACTACATTGCCCAGCATCCTCTTCGCACACAGCCTTGTGCCATTGCAAAGTTTTGGCGGGTTGAGGATCTGTAGTAAAATAATTGGAGATCCCACTCTAATTTTCATCCCCTCTAAACCCCAATGCTGATGGAGGCTGAACTTGGACGTAAACGGCATCAGGAGTGTCGCTACTCATCTCAGTGACCCTGAAAACTATGGAATCGACACTAATATCGGTTGTTTTTGATTACTTTTACATGTCACCTCCATCCATCTCTCACATCCCCCTCTCACCCCCCCCCCCCACATGCCGATGGGGGCTGACTAAGAGACCATCAAAATTATTTGGACTTGTCATCATCATCATCGCCTTTCACTCTCCTGAGAGCACAGGTCATGAATAAAGGCTCTCCAGTCATCCCAGTTCTTGGAATTATTCTCTGCTTCCATCCATGTATCCTTTGTCTCTGAGCACTGTCATAATGTCTCTTCCTCCAAGTAAGCCTAGTTGTCTGTGGGAGAAACATGGCAATCTCAAATCTATCTCTCTCCCTCCCTCTCTATCTCTCTCACTCCCTCTCCTTCTCTCTCTCTCTCTCTCTCAGGTATTTAAGTATAAGTACAGTATACAAAGTATAAAGTAAAATCTTTTACACATTCACTATAATGTTAATTTAACTCAAAACTTGATTATAAACAACATTTTTAGTTTCACCTCCAGGAGCAAGAATAAATAAATTCTTGGGTGCAAGCAACATAAAGTTGTCCGTGGGAGATACATGGTGATCTCAAATCTTTCTCTCTTCCCCTCCACCCCTCTGTTCCTCTCTCTCTCTCTCTATCTCTCCCTCCCTCTTTATCTCTCCCTAATTTGAAAAAATAAGAAAAAGGCAATGCTGAGGTGCCTGATGTTTTCATCACCACTACAAACAGTTCAGGATCTTGTGTTGGCACCTCAGCAGATATAACGCATCGATTTGTATGCGGCACACCCCATAAACCTATGCAGGCAGTTCACATAAATATAACGGGAGTTACATCCCTTCCTTCACAGGGCTGTTTACTATCGGTCGTTGTCAATTATTTGTATGTCACCCCCAACCCCTAGGGGAGATAGGAAGGGAGATCAGGGTGTCTTACCCCCACATTATACTTTTCCAGATTATAAGTCATGTGGAACCAAGTTTGGTTGAAATTGCTGGAGGCGTTCCAGCATGATGCTGGAAAAAAAATACACACACGCATGCACACACGCACACACACACATCTGTTTTTAATTTTTATATATACAGATTACATGAGATCATATATCAGGACTATACAATATATCCTATTACATGAGATCATATATCAGGACTATACAATATATCCTATTACATAAGATCATATATCAGGACTATACAATATATCCTATTACATGAGATCATATATCAGGACTATACAACATATCATACTGCATGAGAACATCTACTGGATGTATACAAGATATTCTAGTACTCACATGAGAACATCTATTAGTTGTATACAAGATATTCTAGTACTCACATGAGAACATCTATTAGTTGTATACAAGATATTCTAGTACTCACATGAGAACATCTATTAGTTGTATACAAGATATTCTAGTACTCACATGAGAACATCTATTAGTTGTATACAAGATATTCTAGTATGTAGATGAGAAAACTTTCCTAAATGTTTTGTTGTTGTTTTCCACAACTTTCAGCTTCTGTTTAACTGACCAGACTAGAGGACAGGTTTGTCAGGGGAAGGACAAGGTCTGGCAAATACTCTAGCATTTTATTTCTGGAAACAGCCTGTTACATTACTACAGTCCAGTCACAGGTTTATGGACTGAACATTTCTTCACAGTAGTGGAGTCTGATGAGAAGATTCCATGTAGCACAAAATCTGGCAGTCAACACTTCAGTCGGTTACAGAATTTGTCAATCAATACGTCAGTCAGTTACAGAATATCAAAAAACATCTCAGTCACTTACAGAATTTGTCAGTCAACACCTCAGTCACTTACAGAATTTGTCAATCAACACTTCAGTCACTTACAGAATATCAATCAACAACTCAGTCACTTACAGAATTTGTCAGTCAACACTTCAGTCACTTACAGAATTTGTAAGTCAACACTTCAGTCACTTACAGAATTTGTCAGTCAACACTTCAGTCACTTACAGAATATCAATCAACATCTCAGTCACTTACAGAATATCAATCAACATCTCAGTCACTTACAGAATATCAATCAACATCTCAGTCACTTACAGAATATCAATCAACATCTCAGTCACTTATAGAATATCAATCAACACCTCAGTCACTTACAGAATATCAATCAACATCTCAGTCACTTACAGAATTTGTCAGTCAATACCTCAGCCAGTTACAATTTTACTGCTTGCTGACTCTGTTTATCCCACATTACAATTTTACTATCTGCTGACTCTTTTTATCCTACATCATCATCAGGTGCAGTGCCAACTAGCGTTGGCTATTATGCTTCTCCAGAGTACATGATTCTTCATGCAGGCCATCAGTTCAGTTGGTGATCTCCTCTCACACCATCCTGTCAGACCGTCCAGTATCATTTCTCTTGGTCTTCCTCTTGACCTTCTTCCTTCTATTTTTCCTGTTATAATATTTTCAATGCCCCCTCTTCTCATTGCATGTCCTATGAAAGTACATTGTCTCTCTCTTATCTTTTTGACAAGATTTTTTTGTCTCTCCAGCTCTTCTCATACATTCTTCATTAGTTATTTTTGCTGTCCAGGGGATTTGCAACATTCTTCTAATAAACCACATTTCTGCTGCTTCCAATGATTTTTGTGCAGACTTGCCTATTGTCCATGATTCACTTCCATATCACAAAATAGGTTCAATATAGCATTTTAGGACTCGTTTTCTAACATTCATTGATAAGGATGTGTTGGTTAATATGTTTCTCATTCTCTGAAATGCAGTCTTTGCTTGGCCTATTTTGTTCCTAATTTCTGTTCTGCATTTCCCATCTGAAGTTATTTCTGCTCCAAGGTATTTGAATTTCTGCACCTGCTTTAGAATAGTTTCGTTTAATTTGATACTGCATGTTGGTGGATTCTGTTTCTTAGATATAACCATAGTCTCTGTCTTTTTGATGTTCAAAGTAAGACCTTACTGTTCACTTTATTTGGCGACTTTATCCAAGAGATTTTGCAGGTCTTGTTGGTTCTCAGCTATCAGTACTGTGTCGTCAGCATACCGAAGATTGTTAATATTGTATCCTCCAATTTTTATGCATGGTTCTGTGATGATCGTTCTTAGAATATTCTCGCTGTACAGAGAAAAAAGGTCTGGAGATAGTACACATCCTTGCTGACACCTTGTTTTATCGGTTGATATTTTCCAGTTCTATTTTCAGCTCGAATTGCTGCTTCTTGCTGCCAGTATAGATGTTTTACAATCCTCAGGTCTTTGCCATCTATATTGATGTCTTCAAGCATTTTAATAATTTAATTATGTTTCATCTTGTCGAATGCCTTGGTGTAATCAATGGAGCATAAGTAGAGATCTTTATGTACTTCTAAAGCTCTTTCTGTTAGTGTTCGTAAAGCATAAACGTCATTGTGTGTTCCCTTTCCTCCAACAAATCCAAACAGTTCATCTGCTATTTCCATTTTTATCTTTTTCCTTGCTCTTCTCACAATTATTCTCAGAAGTAGCTTCGTTATGTGACATGAGAGGCTGATAGTCCGGTGGTCATCACATTCCTTTGCACCTGGTTTCTTTGGTAGTGCTATAAACGTGAATTTAATCAGGTCATTTGGTATATAACCACTATTGTAAATGTCGTTCAGTAACTTGGTTATTATTTTTATTCCTGTCTCCTCTAGTGCCTCTATTTCTTCTATTGTTATATTATCAGGCCCAGTCACTTTTCCTTTCTTCATGTGTTTGATGACATCTATGATGTAATCTTCAAGTATTGGTGGTCCATCACAGTTTTCAGTATCTGATGTTAATTCTGGTCTTTCTCCTCCATATAGCGCACCAGTATACTCTGTCCACCTGTCCACAGTGTCTTCTTTTCCCATTAACATTTTACCTTCTTTCGATTTCAGGCATCCTGTGGTATATTTTGTTTTCCTGCCTGTGAGTTCACTAATTCGTTTGTGCATGTTTTTGCTGTCTTTATTATGAGAGTCCTCTATCTGTCTGCACTGCTCATTTAACTACACTTCTTTTGCTTCTCTGCATTTGCGTCTTATTTCTTTATTTATCTTGCTATATTCTTCTCATCATTTTTACTCCTCCTCCTTTTGTCCTCAGTCCTAAGATGTCGTCTGTCATCCATTTATTTTTAGAGGCTTCTTTTTTTGGTGGTATTATCTCTTTAACAGTTTGGTGGATAGAATCTCTCAACATTGACCATTGTTCATCTATACTATTTATCTTTGCTACTGCATTGTATCTATTTGTTATAATAACTTTGTATTGTTCTCGCAGTTCTGGTCATTTTTAAGGAGTTCAGTATTCAGTTTGATGTTTCTCACTTTTGGGCATGTTTTCTTTAGCTTTATTCTAATTTTTCCACAGAGTGGGTATTGGTCATTATTGCAGTCAGCTCCTGGCATGGTTTTTGTTGTCAGTAATGCATTGCGGAATTGTTTGTTGATTAATATGTGGTCTATCTGGTTAAAAGTCTCCTTGTCTGGGCTGCACCACGTTGCCAGTCTTCGAGGATGTTGTTTAAACCAGGTGTTTCCTACAACCATGCTGTGTATTCTTGCCCATTCAATTAATTTACAACCTCTGTCATTCCTCTCCCCCAGTCCATAGTCACCAATGATGTCTGAAGTTCTTCCACCAACTTTGGCATTAAAATCTCCCATGACTATGGTAACTTCATGTGACTTTTGTGTGTTTTAGGGCTATCTCTATGTCATTATAAAATAACTGTACATCTTCTTCAGAACTTTCAGATGTTGGAGTGTACACTTGTATAATATTTATGTTCATTGGTTGTCCTTTCAGTTGGGCTAGCAGGACTCGATCCGAGGTGTTCAAATATCCTACAATTGTCTTTGCTGTTTGTTCATCAAATATTATTCCTACTCCTCGTTCATGTTTCTCATTTCCTGAATATATTATTGTATATTTATCTGAGTTTATCTTCCCTGCACCTGTCCATCTAACTTCACTCATTCCTAATATGTTGATCTTCATCCTTTCCATTTCCATCTTTACATTTTCTAATTTTCCAGCCTGGAATAAAGTTCTAACATTCCATGTTGCTATTTTTAACTTGTTAGTTTTGCCGCCAGTAGCTTGATGACGAGCTGGCCTCACCTGTGGCTCGTGAGCTGCCCTACCGGACGAGGCTGTTCCAAAGGAACATCCATTAACATCGTTCATGACAAATTTATTACTCTGAATACACATAATTGTTCTTGGGAGCTACAACAGTGGTTTCCCGTTGCCTTCTGTTGGTTTGTGTACGGATTCTCCGCTAGCCTTTGGACTCCCTGTCCTACCCGCAAGGCAGCGGGAGTGAGAGGTTTTAAGGCGCCTCTTACCCGCCTGGTATTCCCTTCACTGAGCACCTGAGGCACTTTATAGGAGTAGTAGAGCCACCTACTATCTCACCTCACTCTCTGAGTCTACCGCCAGTTGGTCCGCACCTGCTTATTTGGATAACTCCTTATTCACAGGGATCCTCCATATCTGGAGGACTTTCACCATCCGCCACCTGTGACGCGCTTTATCCCACATGTCACAATTTTATTCTCTGCTGACTCCATCCCAGGCAAATTAGAATTTTACTGTCTGCTGTCCTCTGCCTACACCAGACATGTTACAATTTTAATGTTTGCTGATTCTGTCTATTCCTGACAAGTTACAATTTTACTGTTATGATAAGATTGACTACATACATGGACTGGAATCTGGGTTGACTATGATAAGACTGACTATACCAGACATGTTGCAGTTGTACTGTCTGTGACTCTATCTATCCCAGACAAGTTACAATTTTACTGTCTGCTGATTCTGTCTATCCCTGACAAGTTATAAATTTACTGTCTGCTGACTGTTTAATCAAGACAAGTTCAATCAGTCATTTGCATGTCCCTTGCGGAACTCTGCCTCCCTAACAGCTCTCCTGTAGGCCTCTCAGTTGTAAGCAATATACCCTGCTGCTGATACACTGATTTGCAGATTATCAATGAATCACAATTACTAGTGCTGATCTCTGTTAGACAAGTTAGGTCTAAGAAAATATGCTGGAGCAGGTGAAATGAACAAATATTTTTTCAGGCAGTATCAGGTGAAGTATGAAAGAAAGATAAACTTCTCACACGAAACATTTACTCACCTCATGCACCACATAGGAATACATGTTGTAGTTTTTCTTCCATTTCTCTGTGCTAGCATCCACATAAAAGCCTGCCCCAGTACCAAAGTCATAGCTATCCTCCTCCCCCTCAATACTGCAGCCACCTGTAAAAGTTCATCTCATGAACCATCTTTGTCAGTGTCACTAACTTTGAAAACTATCAATCCAGTTAACATGTCTGTCTGACATAAACATGGTAAATGTATACCTGACATGTATGCAGTAAATGTAGTACTGATTATATACCTAAAGTAGAGCAGAGCTGGAGATGTATGGTGCAGTTTTATGAAGAAAGGAAAGGAAAGGAGGGAGGAGGGGAGGAAGATTAGAAATAAGAAGTAGGGACAATGAGACAGTAAAGGTCATAGAAATAAGGAGTAGGGACAATGAGACAGTAAAGGTCATAGAAATAAGGAGTAGGGACAATGAGACAGTAAAGGTTATAGAAATAAGGAGTAGGGACAATGAGACAGTAAAGGTTATAGAAATAAGGAGTAGGGACAATGAGACAGTAAAAGGCATAGAAATAAGAAGTAGGGACAATGAGACAGTAAAGGTCATAGAAATAAGAAGTAGGGACAATGAGACAGTAAAGGTCATAGAAATAAGGAGTAGGGACAATGAGACAGTAAAGGTCATAGAAATAAGGAGTAGGGACAATGAGACAGTAAAGGTTATAGAAATAAGGAGTAGGGACAATGAGACAGTAAAGGTTATAGAAATAAGGAGTAGGGACAATGAGACAGTAAAAGGCATAGAAATAAGAAGTAGGGACAATGAGACAGTAAAGGTCATAGAAATAAGAAGTAGGGGCAATGAGTCAGTAAAGGTCATAGAAATAATGAGTAGGGACAATGAGACAGTAAAGGCCTTCACTGCTATTTCTCTACTTCCAGGTTTTTTCCCCTCCTGCTGTACTAGTCTATAGCTAATCATATTGACTGTCTAAAGCCTACATTTCCTCTTCTGCCCGTAGCAGCTATATTCCACCCAGTTTCCTCAGAGAGGGTGAATCACAGTTAAGTTTATGTGCATGTTTTTATTTGTCTTTTCATTTGTTTTTGATAAAGGTAATTTTGTTGGAAATGGGTTGTCATTGCTGTCTTTCATATTTCATTGTTCCTATGCCTTACTGCTAACTTGCTTCCTTTCTCTCCCTACCTGTTTTCATAAAACTGCACCATACACTTCCGTCTAATCTTACTCTACTAGTACCTGTTTTACAGCTGTTACTATTATAGTTATGATGCTATACTTGGACAGTTATTCTGTCTCTGACATGTAAGTAGTAACACATGATAAATAGTGTATAAGTATACAACTATACACAAAGCACTGCAGTAAAGCTGTGATATCAAAATGTATAAACTAGGAAAAAAGTAGGAACAGTTTTATTATTTAATGAATACAAAGTTGTAATGCTTCGGCGTGAGCCTTAATCATACAAACACATACAGGACGAAGAATTAGAGAGAGGAGACAAAATATAGGATCACATAAAACTATGTTAATGAAATAACAACAAATGAAAAAATTAATCAAGAAATATAATTAGAACAAAATTTATCTGAATATTTTAGATGGCTTTCAAATAATTCTTGGTTTGCGCAGTCAACATAAACATGGCACATACGTTCTGAAAAGTGTAAAATAGTGCATGATTAAGTGTAAGAAATGTTGAACGAAAAGGGATGTACAGAGAAAGAGCAGAGAATTCTACAAGAACAGGGATGATCGGAGAGTCAATAACCATGGACAATGCTCTTAAGGGAGTGAAAAGTAGTCTTACACAGTCGCGAATAGATATGGAATTATAATGTTAGACAGTGGACGATGGAAGGGATGGGATGGTAGTCTATATAGGAGAAGGTGAAATGAATGATTATGGTTGTGGTAGAGGAGTAGCAGTGTGATAGTGCATGAGGAGTCTAATCAAAGTGCAACAAGTGAGAATGAGAATGAGTATGATTGTGGAAGATTATGTGTAGCTAAATAACGAGTTCAAACCATATGGTTCCAGTGTCCCATAATCCTGAATGTAGCGGTTCTCAAGTGCTAAGCGGCTTGTGTCATCAGCATGACATTGTTTGATGGCCGTTACCAGAAAATCAGATTTACTTCTATGGTTGGGGCCATTGAAATGATTAGGGACAGGTTTCAAAGCATGCTGGGTGTTATTGTATAGATGTTTCTGTATGCAGTCCCCTATTCTGAGGCCAGTTTCACCAATATAAGTTATCCTACATCTTTTGCATACTATGACATATATAACATTACAGGACTCTCATGTGAATCCCTCATGGAGGGTTAGGATAGTTTTAGGAAAGGTGATTGTTGTTGTTTCCCAGGCCACAGGGCAGGTAACATAGCGAGGGCAGTTACATTTTCTGGTTCCAACATAGTTAAGGTTCTGCTTTAAGTGGCTGTGGACGAAGATGTCCTTGAGTTCTGGCTCTTGCTTGTATGCTAATAAGGGTGGATCAGGGAAGATATCACAGGTGTCAGGGTCAAGTTGGATTAGTGATAGATGATGGTAAAGAATTTTCTTAATCATCTGACCATTCTCACTTGTTGCACTTTGATTAGACTCCTCATGCACTATCACACTGCTACTCCTCTACCACAACCATAATCATTCATTTCACCTTCTCCTATATAGACTACCATCCTTTCCCTTCCATCATCCACTGTCTAACATTATAATTCCATATCTATTCGCGACTGTGTAACACTACTTTTCACTCCCTTAAGAGCATTGTCCATGGTTATTGACTCTCCGATCATCCCTCATCTTGTAGAATTCTCTGCTCTTTCTCTGTACATTCCTTTTCTCTCAACATTTCTTACACTTAATCATGCACTATTTTACACTTTTCAGAACATATGCGCCATGTTTATGTTGACTGTGAAAACCAAGAATTATTTGAAAGCCATCTAAAATATTCAGATAAATTTTGTTCTAATTATATTTCTTGATTAATTTTTTCATTTGTTGTTATTTCATTAACATAGTTTTATGTGATCCTATATTTTGTCTCCTCTCTCTAATTCTTCGTCCTGTATGTGTTTGTATGATTAAGGCTCACGCCGAAGCATTACAACTTTGTATTCATTAAATAATAAAACTGTTCCTACTTTTTTCCTAGTTTATACATGTATGTAGTAAATGTAGTACTGACACTATACCTGGACAGTTACTCTGTCTCTGACATGTATGTAGTAAATACAGTACTGACACTAGACCTGGAAATTTCCTATGGGTTGAGAACCACTAGTCCAGTTTCTGGATTACCACAGTAAGACTGAATACATACATGGACTGGTATCTTAACTGACTATGATAAGACTGAATACATATGTGGTCTGGTGGGGTGACTATGATAAGATTGAATACATATGTGGACCGGTATCTGGGCTGACTATGATAAGATTGATTACATATGTGAAATGTATCTGGGCTGACTATGACAAGACTTGACTACATACATGGACTGGTATTTTGGTTGACAATGATAAGATTGACTACATACATGTACTGGTATCTGGGCTGAATATGGTAAGATCAATTACATATGTGGACTGGTATCTGGGTTGACTAGGACAAGACTGACTATATATGTGGACTGGTATCTGGGTTGACTAGGATAAGACTGACTACATACATGAACTGATATCTGGGTTGACTATGATAAGACTGCTACATACATGAACTGGTATCTGGGTTGATTTATGATAAGACTGACTACATATGTGACTGGTATCTGGTTGACTTATGATAAGTCTGACTACATACGTGGACTGGTATCTGGGTTGACTATGATAAGATTAAGCTTGGCTGCCAATCTCTGAGCTCCTGCCTTGGTTATGAAGTTCTGCTCTGTACAAGTCAGACCTGCACCCACATAAAGAAATTGATGACAGAAAATCTCACTGTTCTGATACTTTGTACTACTAGACACTTCTGGCATCACATAACTCCTCTATCTCACTCTAAACATAAAATAACTAGTTAGCATCACATAAAAAGACAAATACCTAGCATCACACAACTCTTATAATTCACTATAAACATAATACCAGCCACCAGAAATGAAACAACCAGCTAGCATCACACAACTCTTATAGGCCACTAGAAAACCAAAAACACTTTCTAATGCAAGAAATGTGTGTACACACGCACACAAGCAAGCACACAAAGAAACTAGAATGAAAAACAAACCAATAAAATGTGTGCATGCACAAAGAAATTATGTGGTATAAAAAACTGAACATAAAAACACTCCATTCACTCTGGGCATTTACAGCATTGGCTTAAATATTTTAGCTGTCTTTAAGCTTGTAGCATAGAATGATGCACTATCACTATTACCACACCATTTTCTACATTCCTGTCTCTCTCTCTATATATATATATTTCTTATGTATCTCATACCTTCCCATGCCGTTAAACGTCACATAGGGCTCGCAAAGTAGTTCGCCAATTTTTTCTGTCTTCAGCGAGTCTTTCAACCTCATCAAAGGATTTTATGCCTGTTAATTTGGCCTCTCTTAACAATGTCCTCTTCAGAGTTTCACGCGGCCTGCCTCTTTTTCTTTGGCCCGTTGTGTTTCATTTGATAGCTTGTTTTGGGATTCTCTGATCATTTCTTCTCATCAAGTGACCAACATATGTCCATCCCCTTTTCCTGATCACCCATATATATATATATACACAAACTATTTAATTACGTGACAAATTCCTCAATTCCTCTGTGTCTATATACAATAAACTACCACAACATTTGTCAGATTCCTGTCTTGTCTGCATACAATAAACTACTACATCATATGTTAATGTCTGTATATATACGCAACACTGCTACACCACATGTCACATTCCTATCTGTTTTTTATACCATGTCATTTCTATATAATTTCATATTCCTGTCTGTCTACTACATCATGCCACATTCCTGTCTACTACATCATGTCATGTCTGTCTACTACATCATATCATATTCCTGCATCATATGTCATAATCCTGTCTGTCTACTACATCATGATATATTCCTGTCTACTAAATCATATGTCAGATTCCTATCTGTCTACTTCATCATGTCAGATTCCTGTCCATCTACTTACACAAAACTATTACATCTGTCTCTCAACTATATTACATATCAGATTCCTGTCTGTCTCCTACATTATGTCATATTCTTGCCTGCCTCCTACATTATGCCACATTCCTGTCTGTCTCCTACATCATGTCATATTCCTGTCCCTCAACTATTTCAAACTCCTGTTCCTCTACTACATCATATGTCAGACCTCTGTCCCTCTTGTTACATCATATGTCAGACTACTGTCCCTCTATTACATCATATGTCAGACTTCTGTCCCTCTATTACATCATATGTCAGACTCTTGTCCCTCTTGTTACATTATGTCAGATTCCCATCCCTCTATTACATCATATGACAGACTCCTGTCCATCTATTACATCATATGTCAGATTCCTGTCCATCTATTACATCATGTCAGAATCTTTTCCCTCTATTACATCATATGTCAGAATCATGTCCTTCTATTACATCATATGACAGGCTCCTGTCCCTCTATTACATCGTATGACAGACTCCTGCCTGTCTACACACACAAAACCACTGAAACAACCGAGAATAACAAACTACCTGACAGCCAGTAAAGAACTGGAAGCTTGCTCCCATCTAAAGCATCAGCAGGCAAGAAAATTCCAAATTTCATTGTGCAGCCCACAGTAGAGCTTTTGACAAGAAAAAAATAAGACACCAGGCTAGTAAACTTGTATGTTCTGGTCTAGATAGACAAGACTGCCAGTTTTCTAATGTAATAATATCAAGCTGGTCATCACTATGTCCAGAGTGGCAACCAGTCAAAATATCAAGGATCTATCATGTCTGTATCTATGTGTCACTGTAATGATAGATCTTGGGGTTTGCTCATGTATTTTCTGCTGAGAATTAGTGCCAACGGGAAGCTCTTGTCCAGATGACAGAATACAAATCTGTGATGTTGCTGCTATCTTTCTGCTCTCAAGCAGTATGATCTGTATAGCACTACTATACAGACTTTTCAGTGCTATAAAGTCTTATCATTACTTTGGTCATCATTTTCCTCCCCAACCCTACCAACATCCCTACAGTAAGAAACTGCACATTTTTAGAAAGATTATTATAAGGATGAAATAACCAAACAAACTCTGGCTTTAGACTATAAAATGTCAAGATAATTTCTTACATGTAATGAATACTCATATTCTTGTTCATATTCTGCTGTATAACCATGAAATTTGAATATTTGTATTAAATTTTTAAAAAACTGGACTATTAAAATGTCAAATAATCACACACACATTTTATCTGGAGTAGACAACAAACAAACAAAAATTATAATCAGGGATATTTATTTATGTAGTGGTGCAAACAATAAAGATTAGACAATAAACAAGACTTCTGATGTACCATGAAGTATGCAAGATGAAAAAGTTAAATAGACTGCATTACTATGACCTTGTGGGAATCTCCATTATAATCTCATGCACTGTAATTAAGCCCTATTGACCGCAGCGTCACTCCAAGCCTGGCAGTTTTATCAGGTGATATGACATGCCTGGAGTGAGGTCAAACATACTCTGCCAGTCACACAATGTGAAATCAAATTACTTAGTTGGTTTGGTCTAGCATCTTTCTTTAATCATCTCTCCTCTAATCAGGAATCTTACATCCTTACTGTGCCATTAAATGTCACATAGGGCTCACATAGTAGTTTGCCAAGTTTTCCTGTTTTCTGTGAGCTTTTCAACCTCATCAAGGGATTTTATGCCTACTACTTTGGCCTCTCTTTGCAACGTTAATAAACCAGGAATGGGGGCTGGGTTTGAAGAAATGATCAGAACTAAACACATGACCCAGCCTGGAACACTGTACTTGACATTTTTAAACTTTCATCACTTACATAAGTGCTGAAGGTTTCATATTGTTCAAACTTTTGAAGTATTGTTAAAACAATTTGTAATTAGTACTTTTTCAGGAAATTTCTATGAAAGTCTACTGGTAAATTAAATTATCTTCCTCTTCAGAAGGATATTGGTAATGTGTCATTGTTAGGACCCTTGCAGCCAATGCATCCATCTTTGCACAGCTTATTTTTAGGAACCGTATTTGCCTTCTCATTTTGATTCCTGTTCACCTGACTAGACTACCGTGCATTTGCAGAGACACCACAGGGAGGCTTGGTCAGCTATGGCTCATCAACCCTGATGTGAGCAGTCAACTATGAGTTCTTGATCACCATCTCATTTCTATTGAGTACCAAGTCTCTGAGTTCAATAAAATCATCTAAATGTGAATCTAGAAACTAACTGTGAATCTAAAAATCTAACTATGAATCTAAAAATCTAACTATGAATCTAAAAATCTAACTGTGAATGAAATATTTAATTTTAAATTTGTGTCAAATGTCTCTGTAGACATACAGAAATAATTTCATATTGTCCAAAAAAAGAAACACATAACTACTGATGATCCAATTTTAGCAATAACTTTGATATTCTATACCTTTTTAAATTGAATGAATAAAATTTTCAAATTGCACACAATAATACCTAAGGGTTTAAACACTCACTTGACAGTTTTTTGCATCTGTGTGACGAGAATTTGTCAGTCCCAGGGGTTCTCAAGTTAATATGGTGTACTGCCTTCACTTGCATCAATCAGTGACTGGCATCTTCTGGGTACAGATGCGATCAGATGTCTGATGTGTGCCTGCGGGATAGCTGCCCATTCTTCCTGGAGTGCCTGCCACAGATCACAACGATTGGCTAGAGAAAAGTTTCGGCGACAAACACGTCTTTGCAGCTCATCCCAAAGATGCTCAACTGGATTCATGTCTGGAGACAGGGATGGCCAGGGAAGGGTGAGAATGTTGTTGGCAGCCAGGAACTGTGGGTGAACCGTGCAGAGATTCAGGTCTGGAGACAGGGATGGCCAGGGAAGGGTGAGAATGTTGTTGGCAGCCAGGAACTGTGAGGTGAACCGTGCAGGGTGGGGTCTGGTGTTGTCCTGTTGAAACACAGACCTCTGAGCAGCCAAAACTGGAAGGACATGAGGTCAAACAATTTCACTGACGTTTCGTTGAGCATTCAAACCTCTTTCAATCTGCACCAATGGACTCCTTCCATTGAAATTGATCATTCCCCATACCATTACACCTCCACCACCTTGTGGCGGAACTACACAATTTTGAGCAAAACGTTCATTTGGCCTACGGTAGACCCTCCTCTGCATATCATGGCGGTGCAACAAAAAGGAAGATTCATCACTAAACCAGACACATCTCCATTGATTGTCATTTGTCCAGGGCCAATGCTGGTTGGCCCAAACAAGTTGATTTTGGCAATGGCGTCTCATTAAGACAGGACCTCGGTGAGGTCATCGTGCCACCAGTCCAGGTTCATGCAGTCTATTCCGGACAGTTTGATCAGACACACGACGTCCTGCAAGCAATGATTGGGCACTTGCTGAAGCTGCTGTAAACCTGTTTCTGAGGTGATGAACCAGAATAAAGCAATCATTAGCTGCTTTTGTCACCCTGGGTCGTCCACTGCGATGCCGGTCTTCAGCTGAGCCAGTGGCTTGGAAACGGTGCCAAAGTTGACCAATGGTATGCTGCTGCATGTTTAAATGCCTGGCAACCTGACTTTGACTTTCGTCTGCTTGCAGGCGACCAGTAGCAATGTTTCGTAAATTTTGCGATAGACGCAGCATAATTGTCTGCTGAAAATTAATTTGTTTATGTAACCTCAACTTTTATAGGGTTTCACTTGTGTGGGAAGTGAGTTGTGCTCACCACAAAAATCACAACTTTTCCATAAACACAACGTGAGTTATGGTAAAAAAAATGCATGATTAGCAAGGGGAGCTACTGCATTCTGACTATACACGAGAATAGCAAAATTCATGCTAAATCATGGATCTTGGTGACAATTTTTGGTTTGGTTTGAGATACCCGGGAAAAAATTTTTTGTCATAACATATAAAAAATGAAGCTTATATAAGCTATGTGTTTCTTTTTTTGAACAGTATATATACATATTCTTGCAGATTTAGAGAGTACTTGTGTTTTCATCAGCCACTATTTATATCTGCATTTATATGGCAGATCAGATCAGTGCCATGCGTTCATCTCCGCATAGGCGGTCATCTCTCTCCATCTTGCTAAAACTCGCATTTCTCAAATCAATTCAATTGTTGTTTTCACACCAAACCATGCAGTCAGGCCATCTACAAGGGGTGATTGATAAGTTCGCTGTCTAAGGTACAATGGATTATTTGTGGACAACTTTTAAAATTATTTCTCAATTGTCCAGCGATCCTGGAGCATACGGATCCCTTCTTTGTAAAAGTCAGCATCTTGTGCCGGTAGAAAGTGGTCTACAGCATGAATGACGTCATCATCTGAAGCAAATTTGCAACCACTGAGCTCCTTTTTGAGTTTGGTAAACAGGTAACAGTCTGAAGGGGCCAAATCTGAGGAATAAAGTGGATGTTCAAGAAGCTGGAAGCCGCATTTAGTTTACTAACAGCACACCTTCTGAATCCCAAAAGATGGATGCTATCACTTTGCCTACAGATAGATCTACCTTTGCTTTCTTTGGAGGTGGGGATCCACGATGTTTCCACTGCTTTGACTGTTCTTTGGTTTCTGGCTGAAAATGATGAACCCAAGTCTCATCCAAAGTCACAAATTACTGAAGAAACTTTTCAGGATCTGTTGAAAAATGGCCAAGATTGTCTCTTGACATGCTGAGATGCTGTCGTTTGTGATCAGCTCCAAGAAGTTTCGGGACCCATCGAGCTGAGATCTTTGTCATTTGAAGATCACTGTGAATAATGGCATGAACACATTCCTGGGAGATGCCCAACTCAGTAGCAATGTACTGCTCAGTTAGTCGTCAATACTCCATTATCATGTCATGGATTCTGCCGATGGTTTCACTGGTGGTTACCATTCTTGGTCTTCTTGGATGGGGATCATCTTCCAGACTCTCCCTTCTATGTTTGAAATGAGCTGCCCATTTCTTCCCTGTGCTGTAAGAAGGGGCACTCTCCCCTAGTCTCTACCATATCCTCATGGATCTCCTTCAGTGATAAGCCCTTGATGCAGAGGTAGCGAATGACTGCTTGATGAGATATTTTATCCATCTTCTCAATTTCTGCCACCTCTTACCAATTCAGTAGTCTGTAAAAAAAAAAATTGGTTGCAGTTAATATCTTGAAACCCGGTATTTAATCTTACATTAACCTGATCTACAAATGCACCTAATATCAACTGTGTGTTTCAAATATTTGTACCTTAGGCCACGAATTTATCAATCAACCCTCGTAGGTATGTCTGTTTTCTTCGCTCTCTTTGTCTTTCATCATTTACCTTGCCAATCATGACCAATTTTTTAAGACCTTTATGTCTGCTGACGTGTCTGAGAAACTGAGTGTCTTTTTCATATTTGGTCATCAGAAAAATTGAATAACTGTATGAAATAAATCTTGTATTTGATAGATCACTATTTGTTACTTCTTTGTAACATGTCAAATGGCAGACTGACTGTTGATGCAATCAATGTTGAAGGACACTAGACCAACACATCTGACCAATTTTTGAAGACTGAAAGCAGTAAGTGGAACTAGAAACCAATGTTTGTAGATGACAGCAGTAACTGAAACTAGAAACCAATGTCTGTAGATGTCAGCAGTAACTGGAACTAGAAACCGATGTTTGTAGATGACAGCAGTAACTGGAACAAGAAACCAATGTTTGTGCCTTGACAGCAGTAAGTGAAACTAGAAACCAATGTTTGTACATTGACAGCAAATATGTGGAACTAGAAACCAGTGTTTAAGAAAACCAACAGCAGTACTCAGAACTAGAAACCAATGTTTGACAGCAGCATGTGGAACTAGAGATCAATGTCTGAAGACTGACAGCAGTTCACACAACTAGAAACCAATGTTTGTAGATGACACCAGTACACAGAACTAGAAATAATCAGTGTTTGAAGACTGACAGCAATTCACAGAACTATAAACCAATGTTTGTAGATTGACAGCAGTACACAGAACTAGAAACCAATGTTTGACAGCAGTATGTGGAACTAAAAACCAATGTTTGAAGACTAACAGCAGTACGCCTAACTAGAAATGTTTGAAGACTAACAGCAGTATGCCTAACTATAAATGTTTGAAGACTAACAGCAGTACACCTAACTAGAAATGTTTGAAGACTAACAGCAGTATGCCTAACTATAAATGTTTGAAGACTAACAGCAGTACACCTAACTAGAAATGTTTGAAGACTAACAGCAGTACACCTAACTAGAAATGTTTGAAGACTAACAGCAGTACACCTAACTAGAAATGTTTGAAGACTAACAGCAGTACACCTAACTAGAAATGTTTGAAGACTAACAGCAGTACACCTAACTAGAAATGTTTGAAGACTAACAGCAGTACACCTAACTAGAAATGTTTGAAGACTAACAGCAGTACACCTAACTAGAAATGTTTGAAGACTAACAGCAGTACACCTAACTAGAAATGTTTGAAGACTAACAGCAGTACACCTAACTAGAAATGTTTGAAGACTAACAGCAGTACACCTAACTAGAAATGTTTGAAGACTAACAGCAGTACACCTAACTAGAAATGTTTGAAGACTGACACCAATTAAGGATCACACTTTGTAATGGAAATGGCCATAAGCTGAAAATGTAACAGAAATATTCTGACTTATCATGTCTTACCTTTCATGACTGTAGACTCTCTGTTCTCCACCAAAACACTTATTGTTTGATATCAAACTCAGCTTGGACATTTCCTCAAGTTATTTTTTTTGTTTCTGAAATGTCACAAATTTAAATATTACATCTATATTCACATTCCTCTTACCACAGCTTGTAAACAAATACTTTCAAATGCTAAAGCACTCTGTATCACACCAACACTTTTGAGGATTTCACAGCCTGCAACAGAAAAGTCCACTAACAAAACGTCAGCATCAGTTTATACAACTAATCAGCCTCCATTAAAATGGCTGTTATTCTTGCTAATCTGAAATTTCTTTGCCATATTTTTACACATATAATGCATATGTTATACACAGTTTTTGCAAACCACGGGCACACTTGTTTACTCGCTGAACACAATATTTTTTCATGGACAGCTGAGGCTTATGAGTAAGAATGTAGACAGAACTTTGGCCCATGCCCTTTTGATGAACAACAACAGAGAACAAATATATACATTAAAAAAAAAGCAGGAAAAGAAATTTTAAACATCTGACATAATTAATATCAGTCTCAGTCATCTGCATGTCCCTCACAGAACTTTGCCTCCTTTATCTCAGTTGTAAGCAAGATGCCCTGCTGCTGATGCACGCATTTGCAATCGTCAACAATGTCTTGCAGCCATCTTTCCTTGGTCTTTCTCTCTTTCTTTTTCCCCATTATGCACCCTTCCAAGATGGTCTTCTCTAAATTCTCATAACATTTAGTCCAAAATATTTAATTTTTCTCTGTTTAATCTTATTTACTAGCCAACCTCCTTCAATATTAAGTTCTTGTAGTATGGATATATTTGTTCTTTTTTTTGTGCCCATGATAGCATTTACACTCAAAGGCATTTATGTGTTTTTCAGCTGCTTTGTTAAATGTCCAGCTCTTACAGGCATATGTTGCAATGGGAGAGATGCATGCCCTTAAAAATCTTATTTTTATAGTTCTGTCTCCATAGCTTCTTTATTTGTTTTATTTTCTGACGAGGTCCTCCTTTTAATTTCCCTCATTGTATTTCCAGTATGATCCAAGATATTCAAAACTCTCCACCTTTTCCAATTTTCCCTATTAACATATATTTCAGTTGCCTTATTTATTTTGTCGGTTGTCATCAATTTAGTTTTCTTTGCATTAAGATAAAAGTTTTGCTCTTCACTATTCTTATGGACTGACATAATTAGTTTTTTCCATTCTTTTTTGTGTTGTGGACAGTAATATTGTATTATCAGCATATCTTTGGTATTTCATAACCTCCAATTTTTATTCTTACATCCTTCCCGTGCCGCTAAACGTCACATAGGCCCCGCATGGTAGTTCGCTAAGATTTCCTGTCTTTGGCGAGTTTTTCATTCTCATCATGGGACGTTATGCCCACAGAACTGGCCTTTCTTAACAATGTCCTCTTTAGAGTTTCACATGGTCGACCTCTTTTTTTATGGCATCATAATATTCTTTGTCTACATCTTCTATAACATTCCTCATTAATTAATATACAAAACATAAACACAGATCTGTGAAGAATGAATAGTGAAATACATTAAACCCTTCTCTGTCCAAGTGGACAATGGTTGGCTTGTCCATGGACAACCAAAATTTAAGGGCTCAAATTTTCTGGCAGTCACAACTAAATGTACACCACCAAATTTCTGTCAAGAAAAATATAATTATAAAGCTTGAAATATTTTTATTTGCCGTTTTGTGGGGTTTTTTTTAAATTTTGGTGTAAGAAGGAGTTTGCAACTTATGAGCAGCACATTACATGTCAAAGCATGTGGCTTGTGAGCCACATGTTACATGTCAAAGCATGTGGCTTGTGAGCCACATGTTACATGTCAAATCATGTGGCTTGTGAGCCACATGTTACATGTCAAATCATGTGGCTTGTGAGCCACATGTTACATGTCAAATCTTGTGGCTTGTGAGCCACATGTTACATGTCAAATCTTGTGGCTTGTGAGCCACATGTTACATGTCAAATCTTGTGGCTTGTGAGCCACATGTTACATGTCAAATCTTGTGGCTTGTGAGCCACATGTTACATGTCAAATCTTGTGGCTTGTGAGCCACATGTTACATGTCCAATCTTGTGAGCAGCACATTACATATCCAAGCATGAAAGTCAGCTGCATCTCATAATCACAAAGTCTAATCCAGTGAAATATGGTTTTGACTGGTTAGTACTGCACTATCTGCAAACTTAATCAGTTTTGCAGTTTCTTCAAATTTTGTGAACTTGATAAATCTAGGAGAAAACTGTTCAATGGTTGATCCAATAACTTCATATACAGTAACTCAACCTACTGACATCCGCTTCTCAGTGTCAAGGTCAGTAATATATTTTATCACCCGCATCATTTATTTTCAATACAAACAAAGCTGGCATACATTTAAAAAATAGTTTTTTGTCTTCAATGACCTCTAATATACTTTATACTAAACATTTAAATATACCTTTCCAAAATGTTTTATAACTTTCTAATATGTTTTTTACTAAACAACTTTTAAACATAACATTTCAATATGTTTTTAGGTTCAAAATCGGACTCTGGCTTCCCTGCGTTCAGGACAGCCTCATATATACTTTGCCACATGCCGCAGCATCCATCCAAGAGCATTTTTGCTAATAGTTCCCATCAAGTGTTGGTTGTTTACGATGCGTTTTCTGCCACACATGAACTGGACAATAAAGCCATGCTAGGCTCCTCACAGTTGACTGGCTTAACAGATGAACCCATTCTTTTCAAAGCAATTTTTTTTTTCAGTCTTACAAAGCAAACTCCATGAATCCATCACTGTGGCACCAAGAACTACAAAGCTGGCAACTAGCCATTTCATTGCTATCGACACAGCCTCAATTTCCATTCGCATGTTTGATGCGGTGACTTCAAAGGTTACAGAACCCTGTGCCACTACTCTTCTGTTGCGGAGACAGCAAAGCCCCAACCACTTCTGCTGTTCTGAGCCATCTGCATATATTACCGTGTCAGAAGACCCTGGACGAGATCTTGAACCCAAAATTGAATTGCCCCCTGTACCCAGTCCCTACATTGGCAACCCTACTGTATAATAACCTTTGTTGGCTGAGGTTGGTCCTGTGCCCTAACCAATCATCACCCTTTAGGCATCTCATCCAGATCACACAGACATTATTATATCCTCAGTCTCAGTCATCCAGGATCTGCCTGGTTTGATGCATCTGCCCTATATCAACCCCAGCTCCTTGAGGATGGTCCTTCATGCCAGCAACCCTAATGTATGCCTTTACCTGAGCATACTTGAGTTTTGCAGCATATCAAACAGAAAACACATGGCCACCACAGGCATATTCCTGGTGCTTCCAATATGTATTCTATTAAACAACTTTTAAACACAACTTTCTAATGTTTTATATTAAACAACTTTAAAACATAACTTTTCAATATATTTCATACTAAACAATTTTTAAACTTAATTTTCTAATATGTTTTATACAAACAACTTTTAAACATAACCTTTCAATATATTTTTATACTAAAAATCTTTTAAATGTAACTTTCCAATATATTTTATACTAAGAGCATTTAAACATACCTTTCTAATGTTTTGCACTAAACAACATTTAAACATAATTTTCTAATATGTTTTGCGCTAAGCAACTTTGTTCAAGTAGACTTGTAGTTCAAGAGTTACTGTATATTTTGAAGCACAAAACTTTCTGAATCTTTGTGTACTGAAAAAATGTGTATGCTTGACACTTCAGTGTGTCAATTTCCCTCTTCCCCCCCCCCCCCCACACTGAGAAATTCATGTGGCATGTTAACTTAATGAAACTGCATTATAAGTCCACCTGGCATGTTCACTTGTTCAACTAACAATACGCCAACCTGGCATGCTCACCTGCTGAGCTAGAAATGTCAACCTGGTAATTTCATGTAACAAACTAGCAATAAGTCAACCTGATGTGTTCAAGTACTAAACTAGCAATGTAAGTCCCTTGCTCTCTTAGCTTTAGGTATCACAAATAGCCCAAATGTACAGAATATATATTTTTTGATGGGTAAAGAAGACTTCTGATAATGTGGAAAACATGCCTATTTTATGAAATGTGTTCTTTGTTGTATCTTGTACTTGTAAAATTAGTTCCTCATGCAGAATATTTATTTTGCTTCTGTGATAATAGTTCCTTGCGTAGGACATTTATTTTACATTTGTGATATTAGTTCCTTGTGCAGAACACATTTATCTTGTATTAGTGAAATTAGTTTTTTGTGTTGGGGACAATTATTTTGTATTTGTGAACGTGCATTTGAGCTGACTGCTCTATATAGTATGTAGTTTATTGCTGCCACTTTCTGTCTAATGAGAGACAGATGATGCTGTGCCTCATATGGAGCTGCTCTCTACATAACTCAGTTGTGCAAGTTCTTCCCAGGCTAGGTGGCTGGCAGCATACAGCTGTTACATGTTCCATCCATTCAATCTCCTGCTGCTTAGTACTGCCATCATTAATATAGATAAGTGCATACAGCTGTTACATGTTCCATCCATTCAATCTCCTGCTGCTTAGTACTGCCATCATTAATGGAAGCTTAGAATGATGTACAACATCAAAGTTGATTACTTTATCTTGCCACTGGATGTTTATTATGCTCCATAAGCAGTGAGGCTAGGCATTTTTTCTCATACCTATATACTTTGCCCACACTTTGCCAATGTCAGACAGGCCTGCATGCCCAATCCTTAACCCTTTGGAAATAAAGATCAATCAACTAATCAATCAATCAATCATGTTTCAGGTCCACATAATAGAGTGCTAATCCTGGTAAGCCAGAATCAATGACTTAGCATAAACTTTTTTGTTTTACAACCTTCTTCTTAGTTTGCCAAAAGTGGTAGCTACCTTTCCTATTTGTGTATTGATTTTTTTGTGGAATGTAGCTACAGATCCAAGATGACAAACCTGTCTGCTGATTCAAGCAGGTTCCCAGCCAATGTTAGGTTGATGTGGTCATATCTTCTCCAAGATACTGATACTTATGAAAATAAGTCACACACTCAAACCATTCAGAGCCTGTAGAGTTGCTTCACTATGTGCTACAAAAGCAGCATTGTCAGCAAACAGAAGCTCCTTGATTAAGGCTTCAGTTTTTTTTTTCTTTTTGTCTTGGCTCTAAGACATGCTAAGTTAAACCAGTGGTTGTGTTAAGATTTTTTAGATCCAGTACAACTGTAGCTGTCTGTCACATTTATGAAGGATTTTCCTAAATTTCGTTTTTCTCAACACAACTTTATCCTTTTTTTTTTAAATGTAAAATTAAACAAAATTTACAAACACCAGCAGGAATTAAATGTTCATGTGAATTTTTTTTTTCTTCCTTATTAGAGGTGAGATCGTTATCATACTGGACCAATTATCCTTCAGAAAATTTTGCTGGTCATTTTTCTTCTATGTTTTGATA
The DNA here is from genome assembly GCA_009760885.1 of Achatina immaculata. NCBI lineage: Eukaryota > Metazoa > Mollusca > Gastropoda > Stylommatophora > Achatinidae > Lissachatina > Lissachatina immaculata. The sequence continues at coordinate 11,123,824 of CM019706.1, read as the reverse complement.
ATATAAACTGATGACTTTCAAAACATTTGGTTTTTTTTTATTATTGGTAATTTACCATTAGTAGCAGATTAATAAAATTATGCACAAACTACAGAATTGTTGCTCTGATTAGTCATGCCAGTAAAATTCTGTTAAAAATCATAATGAGTAGACTTCGTAAGAAAATAGAAGAACTCAATATGGTCCAAGCTGGTTTCAGGCAAGGAAGAGGATCCAGAGATCATATATTCAATATAAGATTAATAACAGAGAAATGCAGAGAGTTTAATGTGAATCTATATTTATCCTTTATAGACTACTCAAAGCCATTTGATTGTGTACAACACCAGAAACTTTTGGAAATAATAGAAAAAATGGGATTTCCAACACATCTGATACAATTAACATCACTGCTGTATCTAGATCAACAAGCAGCAGTAAGAATAAATGGTGAAACAACAATTTGGTTTGACATAAAACAAGGGGTCCATCAGGGCTGCATACTGTCACCTTACTTATTTAACTTGTATATTGAAAATATGAGGAATGTTTAGAGAAGATGTATACAAAGAATATTATGATGCCATAAAAATTGAAGGTTATGAAATACCAGAGATTAGATATGCTGATGACACAGTATTACTGTCCACAGCACAAACAGGAACGGAAAATCTAATTATGTCAGTCCATAAGAACAGCAAAGAGCAAAACCTCTATCTTAATGTGAAGAAAATTCAATTGATGGCAACTGACAAAACAAACAAGGCAGCTGAAATATGTACCAATAAGGAAAAACTGGAAGAAGTGGAGTTTTGAATATCTTGGATCACTACTAACTAATAATGGAGATACAATGTGAGAAACTAAAAGGAGGACATCTATCGCTCTTCAGAAAGTAAAACAACTAAAGAATTTGTGGAGAGGAACAGACAAAACTACAAAAATAAGATTTTTAAGGGCATGCATCTGCCTGTGAGACCTGGTCACTTAACAAAACAGCTGAGAAACACATAAATGCCTTTGAATGTAAATGCTACAGAAGAGTTCTTCAAATATCATGGACACAAGAAAGAACAAATATATCCATACTACAAGAACTTAATACTGAAGAAGGCTGGCTAGTAAAAGGATTAAAGAGAGAAAACTTAAATATTTTGGACAGATTAAACGTCATGATAATCTAGAGAAGACCATCTTGGAAGGGTACATAATGGGAGAAAGAAAGAGAGGAAAACCAAGGCAAGACATCGTTGAGGATCTGCAAATGGATGCATCAGCAGCAGGCCATCTTGCTCACAACTGAGAGGCCTACAGAAGTGCTGTTAGGGAGGCAAAGTTCTGCAAGGGACATGCAAATGAATGAATGAATGAGCCGATTCATGTGATCAGTGGTTAAACAATGAGCCATTTAATTGTGTAGGAATGAATACATCATCTCTGACTTTAATATGCAGTTCAAGATGGCAACAAAGAGGGCTAGGGTAGGACACAGCCTTGCTTAACTCCACTCTTCATTTGGAAACCATCAGATGTACTCCCACTGAACTGTATGATAGCTTTTGTATCTTTGTGGAATGATGCAAACATTCTGAGTAGCAATGATGAGCACTTAACATATTCTTAATGCTTTATACAGCCCAGTCATGTGCCTTTGTGAGATTAACAAAAGCAGTGACAATAGGCACTCCTTCTCTGCATTTTTCTTGAAGCTGTCTGTGTGAGGATCATGTCACTGGTTTATCTCCAAGCCTTAAAACCACACTGTGACTCATGAACAACCTGCTCTACCAGTTTCCACAAGATCTTCAGGATAATCGATGCCAAGAGATCTGTGTACAGCATCACTATCTTGGCATCTCACAAGTCCTGAGACATCTCACCTTCTCTCCAGCACTGGATCAGGAACTTGTGGAGACACTGCAGAAAGATATCTATATTTTCTTTCAGCATTTCTGCTGAGATGTTATCTTTAAATCTGCTGCTTTTCCATTTGAAAAGATCTTGATAGCATCAGAGAGCCTTTGTTGGGTGGGTTCACTGTCTAGTTGTGCCATTACACCATGTTTGTGCAGCAAATCTTCCAGGTCTGAAAGTTATATGAATATATAAACTACTCAAAAGAATTCAAAGGCCACAATCACTTTTCAGGTGAGCTGCGAAAAAAATTGTTGCTGCAAATATCAAAATGACTGCCCATGACAACTGACTGCCTAGGTTAAGTACATTAACAAACCACATGATGGTAACAAATTCTTCAGCTGCACAACAATAAATTATACTGTTATAGGTACTTTATATCTCATGAAAATCATGAGAAAACTGTCTATAATTTGCAGGTTTCACCCTAGGAAGGATACACTTCTGGCAGTGATACAAATATCTTGCACATGCAGCCTGTGTAGTACTGAACACAAGTCAGTCACTTGAGTGCAAGGGTATTTATGGTTATGTTGGTAGAACCACTTAACAATACCTCAGAAATGACAACTTAGTGGTGCTGAAAGATGACTCCAAGAAGGTGTGTCAATGCAGGAGATTGCCACACAACTTGCAGTCACCCACTCGGTCATTCGAAGATTGCAATATTGTTTTATCAACACCAGAACTGTGAAAGAAGTCAAAGGCCTAGGCATCCAAGAATAAGAAATGTGCAACAAGATCAGTACATTGTCCAAATTGTACTGAGAGACAGAACAGCCACAGCCAATGCAATCAGGGTATACTGGGAAACAAGTAACATCACTATCAGTGACTAAATGATTCGCAACAGGATTCATGAGGCAAATTTTCACTCAAGACATCCCGCAGTACACTCCTGGCTCATTCAAGTCCATCACCCTGCTAGTCTGCTTGGTCTCAACATCATCTGCTGCGGATCTGCCACCAGTGGTCCATGGTAATTTTTTACAGGTGAGTCAAGATTCGCAATGTCATTTAATAAAGGCAGAATTCATATGTGGAGACAGCCCAGAGAATGCTTCCATGATGACACAGTTAGGGAATATGATCGCTATGGAAGTGGCTCAATCATGGTATAGGGTGGCTTTGCGGTGAACTACAAAAGCCCCTTACATCATGCCGAAGGCATCTGGCAATAGAGACGATACTGTTCGTCCTCTTGTACTTCCAGCACTTCAGGCTACTGGGCAAGGTGCTGTGCTCCAAGATAACAACATCTGTCCCCATAAAGCTCATGTTGTTAATGACTTCCTCCAGCAGCATCATGTCACCAGGATGTACTGGCCAGCACTCTCACCTGATCTCAACCCTACACCATGTCACCATGATGAACTAGCCACCACTCTCACCTGATCTCAACCCTACTCCATGTTACCAGGATAAACTGAAGTAACCATTTCAAAACCTACAGTAGGAGTGGCAGGTGATCCTCCAGCACACTATCAGGAGGTTGATTTTTTTTTCCATGAGGCAGCGTTGCCTGGCTTGTATCAATGCTCGTGGTGGTTACATGTTGCTGACCATCTTTATCCCAGCTGCCAGCAAATCTGAGGGGTGTGTCCAAATAACCAGCAATTAATCCCATTCAAGTTCGTTATTCTTCATGAAACTGTCACAGTCTGATGTCCAAATGACTGAAGAACAATGCGATTAGATATACTTTATTTCTCTCTCTTTTTTTTTAAATATGGTGAGATTTGGTAACTGGCCTAACTAATTGGTACAAATATCTAAACAGAACGAACATGCTGAGCAGTGATGACAATGTTTCAAACACTCATCATCTAATGTTCGATTCATGACATAAACATCATGTATACTACAACAGTTTGTATAATACACACCTACTAACTTATAATTCTTTCCTGAACAATAATATTTCAGAAACCGTTTGGACTTTGATAATGGGACAAATCATGACCCAGAGACCACACAGTTTCCGGTCTGGGAAACTCGTATATAATTTATTTCGCAATATCGATTATCATTGCCTTATCTTGTCTTTCTCCGGTGTTTTGTAGTGTCGAGACGCAAATGGTCCTTTTTTCATAATAGGACTCGGAGGATTGCTTCATATTATTATATCCGCCCATCTCCTAAGTGAACACTATCTGCTTCGAATCTAATCTGCTTCTGCCCATTTTCAATAAAGTATTAGTGAAAATAGAATTTAGCACGTTAGAAGAAGGATTTGAGCACAGCAAACTGATAGTATGTATGATTAGCCTCCAGGAAAAAAAAAGTAGACAAAACACTTTAGATGCAAGAACAAGAAAAATTGTAAAAAAAAATTACTGTGACTTGAACTTGGCTCCTTAACTATACTTATTTTTATGTATTGTACACACTGGAAGACAGAGAGAGAGAGGGGGGTTACTGTATGGGCTATCAGTGTGGCGAGGAAGAAAGAGAGCAGCGGATCTCATAATCAAGTCTAAGGACAGGGAATTGTGGAGAGAAATGATCGCCACGTGGCACGGCACTTGACTGATTGACACACTGGACCCATATTGCTATATTCATTGTTACATGGCATTGTATACGCTGGGGCTACATTGCTATAATCATTGTTACATGGCATTGTATACGCTGGGGCTACATTGCTATAATCATTGTTACGTGGCATTTATACGCTGTGCCTACATTATTACAGACAGATACAAATTTAAATTTTAACTCACGAGATACAGATTGTGAGGGGTATCAGATGTCAGTATTTAGTACAATCAGTCCATATTTAAAGACTCGGTGCTTGTCTGTACTACACTTTGGAAGCAAAAAACAAAACTAGATACCCGTATTTTTTAAACTGATCGCACAGTTAAATAAAATGCAACATGAAGAGTAAAAACATGACTACTATCAAAATTTTATTTGCAAAGGATGAAGAACTGGTATTCTGCCCTTTATCATACAACTTTTTCTCTTTCAGGCACGCTGCATTAGACTAAACAGATATGATATGCATGTAACAAACATGATTCAGACTCAAATATCATCATCAGGTGCCGTGCCGACTGGCACTGGCTATTATGCTTCTCCAGAGTACACGATCCTTTATGCAGGCCATCAGCTCAGTTGGTGATCTCATATCACCCCATCCCGTCAGACTATCCAGTATCATTTCTCTTGGTCTTCCTCTTGATCTTCTTCCTTCTATTTTTCCTGTTGTTATAATATTTTCAATGCCCCCTCTTCTCATTGCATGTCATATGAAAGTACATTGTCTCTCTCATCTTTTGGCAAGATTTTTTGTCTATCCAGCTCTTCTCGTACATTCTTCATTAGTTGTTTTTGCTGTCTAGGGGATTCACAACATTCTTCTAATAAACAACATTTCTGTTGCTTCCAATGATTTTTGTGCAGACGTGCCTATTGCATTTTAAGACTCGTTTTCTAACATTCATTGACAAGGATGTGTTGGTCAATATGTTTCTCATTCTCTGAAATGCAATCTTTGCTTGGCCTATTTGTTCCTAATTTCTGTTCTCCATTTCCCATCTGAAGTTATTTCTGCTCCAAGGTATTTGAATTTCTGCACCTGCTTTAGAATAGTTTCGTTTAATTTGATACTGCATGTTGGTGGATTCTGTTTCTTAGATATAACCATAGTCTCTGTCTTTTTGATGTTCAAAGTAAGACCTTTCTGTTCACTTTATTTGGCGACTTTATCCAAGAGATTTTGCAGGTCTTGTTGGTTCTCAGCTATCAGTACTGTGTCGTCAGCATACCGAAGGTAGTTAATACTGTATCCTCCAATTTTCATGCATGGTTCTGTGATGATCGTTCTTTGAATATTCTCGCTGTACAGAGAAAAAAGGTCTGGAGATAGTATACATCCTTGTCGCACCCCTTGTTTTATAGGCTGATATTTTCCAATTCTATTTTCAACTCGAATTGCTGCTTCTTGCTGCCAGTATAGATGTTTTACAATCCTCAGGTCTTTGCCGTCTATATTGATGTCTTCAGGCATTTTAATGATTTCATTATGTTTCATCTTGTCGATTGCCTTGGTGTAATCAATGAAGCATAAGTAGAGATCTTTCTGTACTTCTAAAGCTCTTTCTGTTAGTGTTCGTAAAGCATAAATGTCATTGTGTGTTCCCTTTCCTTCAACAAATCCAAACAGTTCATCTGCTATTTCCATTTTTATCTTTTTTCTTGTTCTTCTCATAATGATTCTCAGAAGTAGCTTCGTTATGTGACATGAGAGGCTGATAGTCCTGTGGTCATCACATTCCTTTGCACCTGGTTTCTTTGTTAGTGCTATAAACATGGATTTAAGCAGGTCACTGGGCATATAACCACTGTTGTAAATGTCATTCAGTAACTTGGTTATTATTTTTATTCCTGTCTCCTCTAGTGCCTCTATTTCTTCTATTGTTATATTATCAGGCCCAGTCACTTTTCCTTTCTTCATGTGTTTGATGACATCTATGATGTAATCTTCAAGTATTGGTGGTCCATCACAGTTTTCAGTATCTGATGTTAATTCTGGTCTTTCTCCTCCATATAGCTCACCGATATACTCTGTCCACTTGTCCACAATGTCTTCTTTTCCCATTAACATTTTACCTTCTTTTGATTTCAGGCATCCTGTGGTATATTTTGTTTTCCTGCCTGTGAGTTAACTAATTCGTTTGTGCATGTTTTTGCTGTCTTTATTATGAGAGTCCTCTATCTTTCTGCACTGTTCATTTAACCACATTTCCTTTGCTTCTCTGCATTTGCGTCTTATTTCTTTATTTATCTTGCTATATTTTTCTTGGTTATTTTTACTCCTCCTCCTTTTGTCCATCAGTCCTAAGATGTCGTCTGTTATTCATTTATTTTTAGGGGCTTCTTTTTTTTTGGTGGCATTATCTCTTTAACAGTTTGGTGGATAGAATCTCTTAACATTGCCCATTGTTCATCTATACTATTTATCTTTGCTATTGCATTGTATCTATTTGTTATAATAAATTTGTATTGTTCTCACAGTTCTTGGTCATTTTTAAGGAGTTCTGTATTCAGTTTGATGTTTCTCACTTTTGGGCATGTTTTCTTTAGCTTTATTCTAATTTTTCCACAGAGTGGGTCATGGTCACTGTTTCAGTCGGCTCCTGACATGGTTTTTGTTGTCATTAATGCATTGCGGAATCGTCTGTTGATTAATATGTAGTCTCTGTTGATTAATATGTAGTCTATCTGCTTAAAAGTCTTTTTGTCTGGGCTGCACCACGTTGCCAGTCTTCGAGGATGTTGTTTAAACCAGGTGTTTCCTACAACCATGCTATGTATTCTTGCCCATTCAATTAATTTACTACCTCTGTCATTCCTCTTCCCCAGTCCATAGTCACCAACGATGTCTGAAGTTCTTCCTTTACCAACTTTGGCATTAGAATCCCCCATGACTATAGTAACTTCATGTGACTTTGTGTGTTTTAGACTCAAATAACAAAACTAAAATAACAAAGTTGAAACGAAAGCCTTCTTATGCTTCACTCTTACCCACACGCTCAAAGCAGGAAATTGTGGATGCAACAAAATTACTCTCCCAGTCTAGCACACTAATGGATATCAATCAAATTACTGGGCAGTAGGAGAATTCATCTTATCATTTACATTCAGCGCTTGCAGTAAGAGTCTAAAGTAACATAAAAAGCTTATAGACAGGCAGACAGATAGACAGACCGATAGACATCTTATATCTTATCTTATATCCTTCCCGTGCCGTTAAACGTCACATAGGGCTCGCAAAGTAGTTCGCCAATTTTTCCTGTCTTCGGCGAGTCTTTCAACCTCATCAAAGGATTTTATGCCTGTTAACTTGGCCTCTCTTAATAATGTCCTCTTCAGAGTTTCACGCGGTCTGCCTCTTTTTCTTCGGCCTGTTGTGTTCCATTTGATAGCTTGTTTTTGGGATTCTCTGATCATTTCTTCTCATCAAGTGACCAACATATGTCCATCCCCTTTTCCTAATCACCCATGAGACTGGTTGTTGTTCAGTCATCTGTCTTATCTCTGCATTGTTCTTGAATTCATTCCACTTGATGCCGAGTATTTTCCTTAGGCATTTGTTTTCAAAAGAGTCTAATTTCTTTTCTATTTCTTTAGTTGTTTTCCAGCTTTCGCATGCATAAATGAGGGTGGATATTATATTTGAATTGAATAGTCTTAACTTGGTTTTTGTGCTTATAACTTTTGAATTCCATATGTTCTCAAGATTCTTGAAGATTGATGCTGCTTTTGCAATTCTGGTTCTAACCTCCTTTCTAGTGTCACCATCCTGGTCTATGTAGCTGCCAAGGTATGCAAATTGACTGACTTCTTCAATATCTGTCCCTTCTGTGTGTATTTTTCCATTCTGATTGAGAGGAATGTTCATTATTTTTGTTTTGTCCTTGTTAATTTCAAGTCCTATTTTGCTAGCCAGTGAAGACAGGCTATCTGTTTTTTCTTGCATGGAATTCATATTATTACTGATAAGAGTTATGTCATCAGCAAAATCAAGGTCTTCTAGTTGGGTCCCATGTACCCAGTCATATACATATATACAGACATAAACGTAAACAAAAATATATTGTAAAAAGATATCTTCTATGTTTTTTAACAAACATTCAAATAATTTCTAACAATATCTAACAAGTTACTTTTCGAACTACGTCATTTTAGTACTTGATAGTTGGCGAGTCATGTGTTGAGAGAGTGCTGGTTATTCTATGGAGGCATATAATTACAAGCAAGTAAATAATGAAAACAGGTTTGAGTTAAAGGATGAAGTATTACCAATGGATTTTAAATGGTAGGGGAGGGTGTTCCAGAGCTGTAATGCAGAGTATGCAAGGCTTTTCTTGTACAGATCAATCCTGGGTTTAAAGATAGATAGATAGATAGATAGATAGATAGATAGATAGATAGATAGATAGATAGATAGATAGATAGATAGATAGATAGATAGATAGATAGATAGATAGATAGATCGATAGATAGATAGATAGATAGATTTTATTTTCAAATGGTTAAGAACTGGGCAAGCAGGCCCGTCGTTCCCTGTCCTCTCATGCACAAAGAAAATTGCGAAATTATATACGGCCCTGTATAACGATTTTGACAGTTGTGTTGTTATTTTCTTTGCTGGATCTCTGCTATCGTAGCCCCAGGTAGACAGTGGAAACATTACCTGCTGATCTTTAAATCAGAAAACGCCTTGGATGATAGCTGGAAGTGTAATCGCCATATATTACCATGGAAGCCCATTTGGTCAAGGATTCCCAATTAACCTTGAACTTGTACATAATTTAAGGTATAGCTAAGACTCTTGATCAGAAGTCAAAGAGCACCCAGCTAAATGACAATTCTCCTATCATTTCATCTTGAAGTGCTATTTACAAAATAAAAAAAAAACTAAATGCTATGTGGATAGAAAATGTTTAGACACTGGATATTGTGCTCCTATTAATCACAATTATGTACAGAATGTGTTGATCGACTACCTTTTGATACAGATATGGCTGTCATCAGAATTTATAGGCATTTTTAGACTTTTACTGTAAGAGTGGAAGACCTGAAAGAATACAGGGAATTTGGTAACACTGAGTGAAGAAAACTTTATTGTATTTTATGTGCCCCAAATGTACTAATTTAGTGATTGTATTTTGAAAGTCTGAAAATGTGTCCTGGTTCATTTGTTTGTTGTGAAATATAGCTTGTACTCAATATAGCGTGTACTCAATATAGCTTGTACTCTCATGTTTCCTTTTATTTTGCTACTCAAAGTTGGACGCTTCTCTAAGCCACAATTTGTAATCCCAGTATATCATTATTTCGCCTTGGTCAGTTATGTAATTTGAAGGCATCTTGCTTTCATAAGTTATATCAATTTCCTTCCGTCCTAGCCTTCTTTACCTCTAGTTGGGGCATATGACCTCAACAATGGATCTCCATTTATTTCTGTCCTGGACTGTTTCTTCTGTCCGTCTCCATGTGTAATCGATCTTTTTTTTTTTTCTCTACTTCAAGACTCCTTGGCCAGGTGTGTCTATGTCTTCCTTGTTTCCTCTTTCCCTGCTGATTTCAGATGAGAGTTTGTCTGTTTATATTTGTGGTAGGCTTTACAAGTATGTGTTCTATATCTCCAGCATATTTTCGTTATCCTTTCTTTCACCGTGGGTTTATTCGGGTTTTTTTTTGGCCATAGATCTTCATTGCTGATGGTATCTGGCCATCTAATCTGAGGTATCTGGCCATACAATCTGAAGGATCTTTCTTAGGCAGATATTAACAAAGGTCTGAAGTCTCTTGGTACTTTTGGTTGATGCTGTCTATTTTTCTATCCATACAGCAGGACCGATTTGACATTTGTGTTGAAACGTCTAAGTTTTATTGTTAGGGATAGTTCATTGGCCTCCAGATGTTTCTCAGCTGTAGAAAGTAGCATTTCCAATTCTTGCCATAGTATCTGATTCTGTACCACCCTCTCTGTCTATAAAGCTGCCGAGATATGTGAACGTGTCTATTTCTTCTAATGTCTAGCCTTCTACGGTGATTACATTTGTGTTGGTTGTGTTTATACTGAAAATTATTGTTTTTCCTTAATTTATTTTTAGTCTAATTTGTGTCGATATCCTGTTGATGTTGTCTTGCAGCTGTTGCTGGTTATGTGATAGCACAGATAATACTGTGAGAGGAAGGAATTTTGCAGATGACTTGGCACTGCTATCACATCATTATAGCAACCCTAGTATATAAAATGTAATACATTTTTTTCAAAAGGGAAAAAGGGATTGTATTACAGAGTAGAACTTTTGGGATTGAATTTTTGACAGCGTCTTATTATTTACGCAACAGAGTGTGCAGGAAACTCTTCTGTAAAGAGCGGAACAACACAACTCCCTAGATCGCCAGAGGATGTATTGCACCTTGGAGCGCATTTAAGCCATTCTGCCATGATGGTCCTGTATTAGATATGGCAACTGAACTTATTTAAGTTCTCAGTACTTTCATTTCACATGCTCCACAACCAGCATGAGGTCTTTTCTGGTGTTTCTGAAAGGCTTATCAATAGTTTCAAATCTAAAAAGGTATAACATGCCTTACTATGACACCAAATAAAGAATACTGTACCTATGAGTCGGCACCAGATAAGACAGTATTGACAACTGAAGCAACAAGAACCGTACCTAGACTCGGCACTTCATACTAGAATGGTTGTCTAGTGGTTTGTTTCTTTTTGTAAGAAAGTTACTTCTGTATACAGTTTTTCTGAGATCTAAATTATAGATGTTGACTTCTTGTTTCTATGTTACACCATTAGGACAACATTGAAACAATATGACTTATACTTGGCAGACTCTCAAATTCCACTACTTGACATGTCAGAAAACCACAGAGGCATGGTGTAGAGTAGATAGACGCAGACAAGCAGTTTATTGATGAGAAAAATGAGGATGAATTAAGTGAGGGTGAAAAAAAAAACAACTGCCCCGCGGTAGGAATTAACAAAACAATTAAGCCAAGTCTTTCCTGCGAGAACTCGTTTGCCGCTGGGAAGCAAGACAACTAATCATGAAAAACTTAGCAATTCCATGTAAGTAACTCTCCGAATAACACAACACTTCAAAAATGTAAAGTCCTCAAGGTACGAAATACCACACTGAAAACTACGCAATGAGAAATATGAACACTCAGCTACACTGTTTTGTCTTTAAAAGGACAAAGCTTCAACTACATCTTGAGACAGATTGACCAAATACCTGGCTCACATTGTCTCTAACTGAGTCTCTAACTACCACACAAAAAGGAAAACCTCCAATGTCCTATCTATGACACGATTCTCTCTCAAAAACTGATCTAAGTTCTGCTCTCATAATCTAATATTTATCCTATAATCTAGTAATCCAAACCTATTATAATCTTTCTTAACTAAACAGTGGTTTTTATACCCCTGCTACTGTCTACAAAATCCGATGATTTTACACTTCGCACAATGAAGTTTTACACTTCGCGAGAAACTCACTAGTAAATTTTAACCAAATTCCGCTATAAAATTCGTGTGACAGTAAACTTTCTAACCTTTGTAGTCCGTAACCTATCCTTGAGACTTAACTTTACTGTTCTGAACTCTCCCACAACCAAAGGTCAAAGAGTGAGACTTGTCCACTTAACACAAAATTTAGTTGTCTCTGCCATAAAGCGACTAGAGTTGAGGAGAAAAAGGAATCATCGTTGGGGAACTAAGAGGAAAAGTAGAGCAGAGAAACGTAAGAATAGGACTAAATCCGATAGAATAAGGCTGAAATGCATAAAAGTTGGTTATTGGAACTGCAGGAGCGTCAAACAACGGGCACCTGTATTGAGGCCTTTGTTTTAAGATTTGGATATATTGCTCTTACAGGAAACAATTACAGAATCTCTTCGATTTCCCTGATTCCAGTGTTATTCCAGCCTGTGCAGGATGAAGCTGCAATGGACAGGCGCTTCTGATCAAAGCGGGGACTGCAACATGAAATAACTGACATGGTGGAATGGAATACGGACAGCTTGGAATTACAGGGCCTGCAAGTCTGGATTGGAGGTGCAAGACCGAATATAATTGATGTATACATTTGAAACAATTGGGTCACAGACGAAGAACAGCGGAAGTTATTGTCTGAATTTGAAGAGCTACCGGGGGATAGACCGCTGCTTTGTGGCGACTTTAATGCTCGAAGTACAAGTTGGGGCAACATCGTGGAAAACACACAGGGTCAAGCATTAGATACTGCATTCACTAATTAGTGTATGAGTATATAATTATATACGGAGCCACTGCAGTGAAGCTGTGATACCAAAATGTATAAACTAGGAAACAAAGTAGGAGCAGCTTTATTATTTAACGAGTACACATTTGTGACGTTTCGGCGTGAGCTTTAATCATACAAAAACACACAGGACAAAGACATAGAGAGAGGAGATAAAGTATAAATTCACATGAATAAAAAAAGATAAAATTCTTACAAGTTACAGCTAAGTGCTCTATTCATTTTATTTTACTTTTAAACACAGCATTCATTTTCTCCCTGCAGGTGTTTATGTTCTTCATTCATTATCTCTCCGCGTCCCCTTTTCCCTCCCCTCTCCCCCCCCCCCCAAAAAAAAACCTCAAGCGGCTATCATGTTTCTACTGCCTTCCCCCCACCTCCTTTCTCCCACTTGTTCTCCTCCTCTCTCTCCACCTCTTCTTTACGATTGGCTCTATCGGGCATCTTTTGTTTGGAGGCAGCGTGATCTTTCCTTCTCCCTTCTACCACACACATTTATGTTTCCCACTTGGAGGAAGACACTTCAGATAAGTTCTTTGTGTTTGTGTTTTGTTGTGTATGTATCCTCGAATAAGGCTCACGCCGAAATATCGGATGTTGTATGTTTTTCATTTATACATTCTCATACTTTCTATTCGTTTTTTTTTCTCACCTTACTCACTCCCTCCCTCACTTTGTAAAACTGCACCATACACCTCTGTCTACCTGAGATGAATAGTGATATTCCCGGTGCCTTTAAGTCCAAGTTCAGACCCAGCGGCATGGGCAGCCATAGGGATTTGAGTGGGATGGGGTGACATGTATAAATAATCGAAAACGATCGATATTAGTGTCAAATCCATAGTTTTTTGGGGTCGCTGAGATGAATGGTGGAACTCGCAAGTTAAGCCCCCAATTAAGCTCACGTTTAATCGAATAGATGGAACAGAACTCTGTAGAACCTCTGTATAACCTTCTACAAGGTTGTGGAAATGACTAGAACATTGTAGAACCTTATAGAAACGTGTGGAACTGAACAGACCTCTGTAGACCCTTCTAGAAGGCTGTGGAAATGAATAGAACGTTGCAGAACCGCTTAGAAGGTTGTGGAAATGAATAGAACCTTGTTGATTGCGATAAATAAATACCCGGGCAACGTCGGGTAATCAGTTAATGTAGTCATGAAAAGACAAGACACGCATTTAAATATGAGCTTTCAGATGATCAAGCTCTGGTGAAGATTAGAGCGAAAGCGTGGCAAAGGAAAGCAGAGAACAGGGGATTGATTCAACCACTTTGGTGGACAGAGCAAATAGAAAATGCCTGGCGGACCAAGCGAGGGGGACACAAAGATGGCAGAGATCTAGAGGAAATCTCTATGTAACAGCTGAAGAATTGAATGGAGCAGAGGAGGAAAAGCAAGAGCCAACAAATGCATTCAAATCTCTAGCAACGGAATCAAATGTATGGACATGGAATAAGTTGATATAAGAAATAACAGCTGAAAAGTCTTTGCGCAAATTCTGTCAGCTGCAAAGGAGAATGAACAACAAGCCTGGAGTACAGGCGAGCACCAATATAAGGGATGAAGAAGGTAATGTACTAAGATCTGACGAGCAGAAAGGGGGAACCTTTTTCCAAAGATATATCAAACAATCAGATCAGGGAAACATTGAAGAACATCTAAGGACGAGAAACATAATATTGAGTTTTGTACAAACAGAAATTCTGCAAAGCTCAGAAAAGGTGGAGGAGGTAAGAAAGACAATTAAGAATGCCAAAAATGGCTCACCTGGTCCTGATGGCATTCGGTATGGACATCTCAAAGAAGTTGAAACAACGTTGTGAAGCAGATGACGGAAGGTTACAAGCAGAGTTGAATACTGCTGTAATACCTGATGAGTAGCTGCACAGTTACTTGATTCCTTTGCAGAGCTTGAAGACTGATGTAATAACCAATGAGTGCCTGCACAGTTACTTGATTCCTTTACCAAACATAGGAAAAGGTAATACAAAAGTGGATATCGAATTATTACATTACAAAATGTATATGGCAAAGTAAGTAAGATTATAGCTGGACGACTATCAGGCTTTCTTAGAGACCAACGGACTACTACTAGGAAGTTATCGTCCAGGAAGAGATACAATCAACACCGTTGCGATCCTGGTGTATGATGTATAGGAAGGATTTCAGTTACAAGATGAAACCATAGTTATGGTACTTGATCTTGAGGATGCATACAACAGAGTGGAGTATACAATGTTGCTGACACTTCTGATGGAATTTGGGGTAGATGCAAGATTGGTTCGATGGATAGCTTCAATGTTATTAAGGCGATTGGTTGCCATACAGAACGTGGATCTCAGAGCCTAGAACCATTGCTACGAGGCTGCTTCAGGGGTCTCCCTTGTCCCCTATGCTATTCAATGTATATTATACTGGCCTTGCCCTGTTATTTGAAAAATGTGTGGGTAGATCACTGACCTACGTTGATGATATATTAACTTACGGGCATGGGAGATGTAGAGAGGAAGTAGCTTCAAGAATGCAGAGCAGGGCGAACCAGATAACAGGCTGGTGTGAGGGTAAAAATCCAGCGATAAGCCCTGAAAAAGCCAGCATCTGGTGATACTGATCAAATAATAGAATTGTAAGATCTGAAGTTCCGATTGTGAAGTGTCAAGGCCAAGATATTAATTAAGAGAACACATTTCATGAGGTATCTAAGGATCACATTTGATCGATCCTTGTCCTTTGCACAACATGTGGACAGTGCAATACAAAAAACCAGGAAAGCGATGGGAATGATTAGGTTAGTGGCCGCAGCGGGCTTTCCACAGTGCACGCTATTTTTCCTGATGCATGCTCTGGTACCGTCATCATTGGAGTATGATCTTGGCCTGCTCACCCTGTCAAATGCACAGCTGAATAAACTAGAGCGTGTACAGAACGAGGCAATGAAAGTGGTCTTGAGTTGCACCAGGGATACTCCGTTGGCGGCCATGTGCTTTCTGCTTGATATGCTGGGTGTGAGGACAAAACACAAGTATGCTGAGGTAATGCCATACATCAGGGTTGATAGCATGAAGGATCATCATATCCATGAAGAATTGGGGTTGATACAAGAGAAAGGGCATCAAACGAGGCAGATCTAGGATGGCTGAGGCAGAGGATACAATAAAGCCAATTTGCAATCTAGATGAAGTGCCTAATTTACGTGTGGTTGCCCTCTACTCTACGAGTACTTAACTTTACAAGAAGAATAAGAGGTGGCTATATACGATATATTATACCACAAAGGAAAGCGTGTCACTAGTAGAAAGATACCCCTTTTATAAGTGCTGCTATTAGGAAAAGTTGTCTAGTGTTATCATTGTGAAATTCAGACTGAACTATCTTTTTAAATCTCTCATACTTTGCTCCTGGCTACACGCTAAGAACGCCAAACAACACAGGCAATCCAACACCAAGACAACAAGGTCACAAAACTGAGTCTGGGAATCCACATGACTTAACAATTAACGTTTGTGAAGAACTAACAGAGTCTAAAAAATATATATGTCAGACAGATACAAGTTTAATATGAGAAAGATGAGGCTGATAGTATATGTAAGGAAAAATTACTTCTGCCATGCTGCAGGAAAATTTCACAACCCTGAACACAGTATCTTCCGACAATACAAAGATTTGGCATTGGAAGTCATAAGTTCGATATTACAATACCAGTAAAATAAGCCAATTCACGTACTTCAATATATGGAACAACGCATAAGTTCTGCAATGGAAGAAACTAACTTCTCTCACAAGGTCGCTACTAAAAAATACTGAACTTGCCCTAAAAAGGATAACATAAAACAAACACATACATTTTGAGAACTTCTGTACTATATATTGTTATGAAGAAAAGGACAAACACACACAAACTTCTACAGAAGCATCATAACTAGTAACCTATAGCCCATTATGACTGAAGCAAAGGAACTCTCTCTCCAACCTAAACCTTTTCTTCTATCCCTAACCGTCATCCGGAAGTCTACTCTCTTCTTTTCATTTAAAGTGCTGCACGGTGCCTTCCCCCCCCCCCCCCCCAACCCAGCGACATCCCGAGGATTGGGTTTTCCCGATAAATTGTGCTCAATTTCTGCCATGCTAAATTTAGCCTGTCCAGTGAATAATTCTTACGCTCTACTTTTGACAAGATTGTACCCCTTTAACTAACAAAAAATTCACGTTCACTGACTACTTTCTAGATACTGCTCCACTAAAGGGGATGACTAGTTACGGGTACAGGACCGACCTCAGCTAACAAAGGCTATTATACAGAAGGGCCGGGAATGTCGAGACTGGGCACAAGGAGCAGTTGAACTTTGGTGGTTGGGGTTTTGTTGGCTACCGAAATGGAAGAGTAGTGGCATAGGGTTCGGTTGCCTTTGAAGTTACCACTTCAACCATACAAATGAAAACTGATGCTGTATCGGCGGCAATGGACTAGTTATTTGCACATGATGTGGTTAATATTTTTCTAACTAGTTTATACACTGTTATTTTTTTCAATTACTAACTGATAATGTTCACTTTTTGTTTATTGGTTGTGGACTAGCAACTTTAGCTTACCAGGTGCACTTTTGACTTCTTTCGTTAGCTTTATCTCATTGATAACACGCTGTGGACAGCATACATTATGGAGAAGATGGTCCTTCATTCCAGCAACCATGATGTATACCTGCAACTGAGCATGCTTGTGTTTAGACCTCACGCTCAGCATATCAAGCAGATATGGTTAAAATGTGGTTAATGGTGTCATTGTGATGGATTCACATGGTGTGCCTCATTATATTGAAAAGAAATTGATTCGAAAGAATGAGTTCATCTGTTAAGCCAGTCAACTGTGACAAGCTTAACACGGCTTTATTGTCCAGGACATGTGGGGGTACATGGCAATGATGTGACAGACAGACTTGCTGGGGAGGCTGAAATAAATGTCAGACTGAGAATGGACAAGGCTGTATTGGACAGACTGTGGGAAAATGAAGAGCGGGAATGGAAGGACAATGTAGCTGTGAAAAGACTACTGGAGCTAGGACAAAATAAAGATGCTGGTAAGAAATCCGAACTGGCAGAAAACACATCGTAAACAACTAACATTTGACAGGAAATATTAGCAAACATATTCTTGGATGGATGCTGCGACATGCAGCGGAGCATATATGAGGTTGTCCTGAATGCAGTGAGGCCAGAGTCTGAAATTTTAATTTTGAACTTTTCAGTTCCCTTGCTCTTACTTGTTCTTTAATGTCCAGTTGCTTACACAGGTCATATAATTATGTTGCTAAGAATGCACTCGCTTCCGCTTTTACAGCTAATACATTTGCCTTGACTCTTGCCATCTGCCTTAGTTGCTTGACCAGATCAATGTACTTATAATTATAGAATATATGTTCTTATATTCTTGTTTCATATGGAATCGTACGCTCAATCATTGTAAGTTCCTGTTTTGCTGTAGAGCGCGCTGTAGTGTCAGGTCGTATTTCTGTGTTCTTGATGACAGTCGGGCATTCTCTTCTTCCTGGTAGGTCCGCTATCACATCCCAATCATCTGCACCATCTAGCAGTGATGGTAAGGGAATGTCCATGCTTTCAATATTTGGTGTCATTCCAGCACCAACAGAGTACTTAGTTGGGGCAATAGCTCTTTTGCTGTTATTTGCCTTATCTTTTGCCCCCCTTTATATGATGGCTGCTAGTTCCTGCAGCACTCTGTTGTGCTGCCACATGTAGCATCCTTGGGCTAATGCTTCCCTGCATACTGACTGCATGTGTTCCAGTGTTTGCCTTTCGTTGCAGAGAAGGCACTTTGGGTCTTCTGATACACCCCATTTGTGTAGATTGGAGCCTGTAGACAGAAGGTCATAAATAGCTCTGATGATGAAACCGAGCCTTAAGGGTGCCATTTTCCATGCCAATCCATGTTAATGATTTCTGCAGGACTTACTCCCATGTTTTCCATCGACCTTGCTGAAGCTGCTCGACTGCCTTCTGGTATAGAAAAAGAATTATTAGTGTAATAATCTTTAAAAAAAGACAAGACAAAACAAAACAAAAATTTGGGGCTTGATGTGAGATGACACATCAGAGGGGGTACTTTGTAATGATAGGAAAATGAAGTTGGACAGGAAGATTCTTGACCTGTCACCGTGGTTGATAGTCTTGAGTTATTCTATAACTACACGCTGGAGTTTGTGTGGAGTGCTGCGTTTTGATTTGGACGTCCACAGCTTGACTAGAGCGTAACGTTCCGCTGGCTTTATATATGTCTGGTCCCGTGTAATGGCCTGTGATTGTTCATTGTGAATCATTTTTGTCTGAAAAAATGGCCGGCTGACAGTGAGCCTGTTTTCGTATATACTTTATATATGAACCGTAAAGTTGTGACGTTTTCGTGATATTTTTTTATTGTGGTACGACTGATCGTTCGAGGTAGGATCTGCACCCATGTCTCCTCGTGTGTTATAAGTTTTTATGTAACAAATGTATGTTATAAGCGTTAGTACAAGCTCTGTGATATCATTAAATGTGGTGTGTAATTATTATTATTATTGTGTGAAGTCCATGTTGGTGGATTAACTTAATCATTTTCTCATGCTATTGTTAACAGACTAAATCACACATTGATAATGTAGTTTTATTATGTGCTTTTGAATTGCTACTGATAATGCACTTTGTTATTTGGTTGAATTGCTATTGGTCATGCCAGTTTTTGATGACCATGTTATGCACAATGAGTGTTATGTGTTGTGCTGCTGAGAAGCAATTGTTGCTGTGTATTTTGTTACGTCATTAATATTAGATTCATATACATTTGTGTTCAGCTTGTGCTAATAATGCAGCACAAAAATTTTGTTGTCTGCCATTGTTTTCTTTAAAAACATTACATGAGAACTTCAGTCAACGATTGTGAGATTGAAACTATGATGAGTTATTGGCACTTAGATATATTTCTCGGTGTGTGACCTGAGATGATTAGGCTCAGAAATTTCAGTATTTGTAACCTTTCAATAGCCAGGATGTTCATGTTATGTGGACCGAGATGTTAGCACTATGTTTATATCGGGCGTCTCTGAAGTTTAGAATCACAGGAAAATTAATGACGCTTTGTTTATGTTCTTTTTTCTTTAACACTGTGGTCTGACGAATAACTGGAAACACCGTTTTCATGGTACTTCTGACATCTCTCTCTCTCTGTCTGTCTGTCTCTCTCTCTTAACCTTAAGTGCCCAAGGCATATAGTGCTTCTGCAAAGGTTTTCCACAAATGCCTGAATTTCGTCTTTTTTTCACTCCTGCCCAGGTGAACCCTCTTTGGCTCAACATCATCTCTGTTGTTCTTTCTCAGTGTCTACTTTGATCTACCTTTAATCCTGTTCCCCTATGGTGTCAGATGGTACCGGGTTCAGAACTAGTAGTGGGATTTTTTTCTGGTACACACACCAAAAAGGGCCCGGGGTTCACCCAGCCTTTAAAAATGGATACCAGAGAAATCTGGGAAGGTAAAGCAGCCAGGAGTGATACTGACCACATCACACTTTCATGTGCCGAAGGTCATGGAAAAAACGGGCATAACACCGTTCCCCAATGTGCCTTATTGGCATGGAAACGGGAATTTTACTTGTTTTTTTTTTAACCCCTGCTGTGTCCATCTCAATGCTGTTTTTGGTAATGAGTTGTCAGTGATCTGAAACACATGTCCCATCTATTGCCACTATGTTTCTTCAATAACCAATGTCAGTGACTTCTGCATTTCTGCCAACAAGATGTTATTTCTTACAGTGTTTGGGCAGATTATTTTTCGTATCCTTTGTAAACAACTTCTGACATAGCAATGAAGAACATAACAATTTCATAATTGTGTATTATATATTTCTGAATAGTTTCATATTATAGAATTGAAGCTTAAAGATGCTCTTTGATTAACAACTCAGAAGTTTCACAAAACATTACCACTTCACTAAAACAAGTCCGATGAAATGTTCCTCCATTATTTAATTCTGACAAATAAGTTCAAGATGTATTGTCGAAACAAACATCACTTGGATTAAAACACTTAATCATCTGTTCACAGTATCAAACTCTATCATATTCTTCGTATAGCATTTCGGCAATGTTCTCAACTTCACAATATTCTACACTTGATACGAGAACATTTCCTAACTCAGTATTATATCACATCTGTAACTCGTGATCAATCAGTTACACAACTAAATCACTGTACTCGAAGTTTCAAAAGTATCAATTCTTTGTAATCACTTGAATCACTTGAAACACATCTTCAGTCTGTCCTAAAACTACTTCTTCAAAACTGCTTTTCCTGAGTATCTATTTCTCTAATTGTCCATCTATTCCAACTGTTGTTACCTACGTCTTCTTTCTCTCTCGTGTCTTCTCTGGTGGGTGTTCTCCTTCTGCTATTCTTCTCTGATTGTCTGTCCTTCTCTTCTTCTCTTG
This sequence comes from Achatina immaculata, assembly GCA_009760885.1. Taxonomy (NCBI): domain Eukaryota; kingdom Metazoa; phylum Mollusca; class Gastropoda; order Stylommatophora; family Achatinidae; genus Lissachatina; species Lissachatina immaculata. The sequence goes on along the minus strand of CM019706.1, from coordinate 11,102,624 downwards.
TCTGGACTGGTCTCAGTTCACTGACAGTCCTTTTTTCTCCATCTTCAGGGCTCCGTCCTCTGTCTCCTCTCTCTTCTACTTCTGTATTTCTTGGTTCTAGACTGTCTGTTCTTCCCTCTTCGGAAGAGTTCTTCGTTTTGAGGTTGGGGTTCAAATATTATGACATTATTTTTTGTCATTTGAAAGAATGTATGTTTTTCCCTTTTTCTTGAGTGTTTGTGTGAAGACACTTTGATGCGGAATATGTATCAGCTAAAGAAGAAGAATGAATTAATGTTTTATGGGCAAATTTTTCAAGACGACATAAAAATTGTACTTATTCATTCATTCATTTGCATGTCCCTTGCAGAACTTTGTCTCCCAAACAGCACTCTTGTAGGCCTCTTGGTTGTGAGCAAGATGGCCTGCCGTTGCTGCAACCATTTGCAGATCGTCAACGATGTCTTGCAGCCATCTTCGTTTTGGTCTTCCTCTCTTTCTTTTTCCCATTATGTATCCTTCCAGTACGGTCTTCTCTAAGTTATCATGACGTTTAATGTGTCCAAAATATTTCAGTTTTCTCTCTTTAATCCAGCTCTTGTAGTATGGATATATTTGTTCTTTTTTGCGTCCACGATATTTGGAGAACTCTTCTGTAGCATTTACATTCAAAGGCATTTATGTGTTTCTCAGCTGTTTTGTTAAGTGTCCAGTTCTCACAGGCATATATTGCAATGGGAAAGATGCATGCCCTTAAATATTATTTTTGTGGTTCTGTCTGCTCCTCTCCACAGATTCTTTATTTGTTTTACTTTCTGAAGAGCGACAGATGTCCTTCTTTTAATTTCCCTCATTATATCTCCATTATTAGTTAGTAGTGATCCAAGATATTCAAAACTCTCCACTTATTCCAGTTTTTCCTCATTGATACATATTTCAGCTGCCTTATTTGTTTTGTCAGTTGTCATCAATTTAGTTATCTTTGCATTAAGATAGAGGTTCTGCTCTACCCTGTTCTTACGGGCTGACATAATTAGTTTTTCCATTCCTATTTGTGTTGTGGACAGTAATACTGTGTTATCAGCATATCTAATCTCTGGTATTTCATAACCTCCTATTGTTATGGCATCGTAATATTCTTTGTCTATATCTTCTTTAACATTCCTCATTATATTTTCATATACAAGTTAAATAAGTAGGGTGACAATATGCACCCCTTGTTTTATGTCAAACCAAGTTGTTGTTTCACCATTTATTCTTACTGCTGCTTGTTGGTCTAAATACAGCAGTGATGTTAATTGTATCAAATGTTTTGGAAATCCAGTTTTTTCCATTATTTCCCAAAGTTTCTGATGTTATACACAATCAAATGCCTTTGAGTAGTCTATAAAGGCTATTCACATTAAAGTCTCTGCATTTCTCTATTATTAATCTTATATTGAATATATGGTCTCCTGATCCTCTTTCTTGCCTGAAACCAGCTTGGACCATATTGAGTTCTTTTTCTATTTTCTTTCGAAGTCTACCCATTATGATTTTTAACAGAATTTTACTGGCGTGACTAATCAGGGCAACAGTTCTGTAGTTTTTGCATAATTTCAGGTTGCCCTTTTTTTGGCAGTGGTATGAATACAGTTCTTTTCCACTCTTTTGGCCAAATACCTGAATGCCATATCTTTTTTACATAGTGCATGATAGATTGTTGCACATTCCTTTCCTCCTGCTTTAATTAATTCAGCTGTTATCTCATCACATTCTGGTGATTTACCATCTTTCAGATTCTTTATTGCCCATAAAACTTCTTCTATTGTCGGTTCGGGTTCTTTCTCCTCCAATAATAATTCACACTGTTGATTTCTGCTTTCACAGTCAGTTATTTCATACATTCCTCTGCAATATTCCTTCCATCTTTCTAGAATTTCCTCTGTCTCTGTCACAGTATTCCCCACCTCATCACAAATTACATTTAGCTTAGGTGTGACATTTCTTGTCAATGTCTTCATTTCTTTAAACATTTCACTGTCTCTTCAATCTTGTATCTATTGTTTTTTTCTTTTGTTATGTTTCTTCGTACTTCTTTTGTTAAAGTTTTATATATATATGCAGGAAACTCTCTACCGTAGAGAGCGGAACAACAACACAACTCCTTCAGATCATCAGAGGAAGTACCCTCCTTCAGACAAGTGTTTTGGCCCTTTAAACTTCTGACACTAAAGGAGGTGGGCCCCTCTGGGTCATGACTCCCAGAGGTCTTGTGAGTTGTTGCTTTTTTTTTTGTTTTTCCTGGTTTCGGGATTGAACCCATGATCTTCCAGTTGCCACTGCACTTTTTCTGAAGCGCATCTTTAGCGATTTAGCTACGGAGGACTGTTTTTTGGTTGTGGCAAATGAAATTACTTATGTTCTCAATGCTTGTTTCGCATACTCCACAGCCAGCATGAGGCCTTTTCTGCTGTTTCTGAAAGGCTTTTCAATGCCCTTGCTCTTGCTTGTCCCATAGGTCATATGCTGATGTTGCTACGAATCCTCTTGCTCTCACTTCTACAGCTATCACTTTTGCCCTGATTCCTGCCCCCTGCCACAGTTGCTTGACTAGATCATTGTACTTCTCCAATTTGAATAAATGCTGTTCCTCTATTCTAGTTTCGTATGGGACCGTAAGCTCGATCATTATTAATTCCTGTTTTTCTGTGGAGTACACTACAATGTCCGGTCGCATTCCTGTGTTTTTGATGGCAGTCGGGTATTCTCTTCTTCCTGGAAGGTCCGCTATCACATCCCAGTCATTTGTACCATCTAGCAGTGATGGTAAGGGAATGTCCCTGATTTCAGTATTTGATGACGTACCAGCGCCTATAAAGTATTTAGTTGGGACCTCAACTATTTTGCTGTTATTTGCTTTATCTTTTGCCCTGTCTACGATGGCTACTAGTTCCTGCAGCACTCTGTTGTGCCGCCAGGTGTACCATCCTTGCCCTAAAGACACTCTACATGCTGACAGCACATGTTCCAATGTTTGCCTTTCGTTGCAGAGAGGGCACTTTGTATCTTCTGATACACCCCATTTGTATAGGTTGGACCCTGTAGGCAGAAGGTCATAAGTAGCTCTGATGATGAAGCTGAGCCTCAAGGGTGTCATTTTCCAGATGTCATTCCATGTTAGTGATCTCTGCAGGACTTCCTCCCATGTTGTCCATTGCCCTTGTTGTGATTGTTGGACTGCCTTTTGGACCTGCTTGTCATCCTCTGAATTCCTTACTTCGCTGATGATCATATCCCTTCTTTCCTTGCAGGAGGCCTTTGACCACCATTTGATTTCGCCATGATCAAATCCCCTTCTGTTGGTCTGGGTGTACCCTATTACTTCTTTCAGCTCCTGTGTTTCCCTGGCTGTGATCACTTCCTCACCTACTTTCCATTTTCATCCAGTTTTAAGTGTTGGCTGCACTTCTCGTACCACCGGATCTGTAGATTCTTGTAGCATCGTTGCAAGTCTTGTTTTTCCTACCTTGTATTCTTTGACCACAGATTTGAATGGTAACTGCAGTTTGCTCTTCTTGCAGTACAGCGCTACATCAGTTAATCCTGGTGGTACGCCCAACCATTTTCTTATGGCTTTACTTATCTTTCTTTCGACTGCCATTTTATATTTATCTTTGTTGTTGTTTGTCACTTTCCATTGCGTCTTCATTTCTCTACATTGTTTTATCAGTTTTAGTGTGATCCATTCATTCTTTTTGTGTTTTCTTTACTGGAACCATGTCTTTAGCTGTTGTTATTTAATATATCTTTGGCCTGCATAGCCAATTCTTCTGGTGTAATCTCCTCCTGTGCAGCCATCAGGATTTCGAAATGGTTCTTCACTTCTATACCGTATTGTTCTGGTAATTTTGTAAGATCAAAGTGGAGTGGTCTTTTTTATCTTTATCATCATGTCTGCTATTAATAACTCATGGTCCGTGTCACAATCAGCACCTGGTAAAGTTTTTGCTAATGTTATACTTGACCTCCACCTTCTTTGCACTAAAATGTAATCTATTTGATTAATGAAAATTGTACTACATGGTTTTTTTTTTTTGATGATTATGAATACGACAGGATTTAATTACCATGTGTGTAGACAAAGTAGTCCATATTGTTTAGGGTTAACATTATGACTAAAAACAAGGGGAGGTTACCACAAAGTGAAGTTTTTCTTGTATATGTTATTAAGATGGAAACATATTTTGGTAGCTAATTACTTACAAGGCACTATGCTAGTTTTTTTTTGTAGTTATAATGTTAACAATATGACTAAAACATGGGGAAGTTTGTAGCATGGCCTTGTAAGTAATGATTATAGTTGTTATTATTATTATGAATGAATATGATTATGAAAATATACTGTAAACAAAAAAGTAATATTGAATAGCGACAGAGAAAAGTAGGTAGAAAAAGGAAGAGAAAGGTATAAAACTTCCATGACACTAAAACAAGACGCAGACAAAAGTAAACATTGGAAACAGTGAATAGAAAAAGACAAGACTCAGTGACGCTGACATATAGGTAATGCAAAGGAAGGATGCCAGAAAGTAGGATGGTCCAGTGATAACAAAGCGGTGACTGGACATTGACACATGTAAGCAAAATATAAAAGGCAAACAGAAAAAGGAAGACACAATGAAAAAGCGAGGACACAATAAGATATCCGACATGAAAGAGCAAGATAATGATTTAGGTAAATAACAACTATACAAACAAAACTGATGCAGACTGACACACGTTATGACACTATTGCAGATGGTTTTTAAAAAAAGGAGTGACCAACTCGGCCAGCTGACCAGTTAAATATTTAGAGGCGTGGCCTATTGGACATTTGTCTTATGAGAGATAAGTCATGGGGCAGTTTGTATGATGGACAATCAGAACGCCCATGAAAACTAGTGGACGTCTGAAGTGTGGAGCCAAAATACTTACTGGTTAATCCACCAAGCTGGACTTGAAAAAAAAATGCGAGCGAAGAAACAGGAGGAAATCCAAGAATGAACCAAGAAGAAGAAGTAGAGAAGAGAAGAGACAGAGGAGGGGTCCCGAAGAGGGAAGAGCAGACAGTCTAGAACCAAGAAATACAGAAGTAGAAGAGAGAGGAGACAGAGGACGGAGCCCTGACGATGGAGAAAAAAGGACGGTCAGTGAACTGAGACCGGTCCAGACAAGAGAAGAAGAGAAGGACAGACAATCAGAGAAGAATAGCAGAAGGAGAACACCCACCAGAGAAGACACGAGAGAGAAAGAAGACGTAGGTAACAACAGTTGGAATAGATGGACAATTAGAGAAATAGATACTCAGGAAAAGCAGCTTTGAAGAAGTAGTTTTAGGACAGACTGAAGATGTGTTTCAAGTGATTCAAGTGATTACAAAGAATTGATACTTTTGAAACTTCGAGTACAGTGATTTAGTTGTGTAACTGATTGACCACGAGTTGCAGATCTGATATAATACTGAGTTAGGAAACGTTCTCGTATCAAGTGTAGAATATTGTGAAGTTGAGAACATTGAGAAATGCTGCATGTAGAATATGATAGAGTTTGATATTGTGAACAAATGATTAAGTGCTTCAATCCAAGTGATGTTGTTGACAATACATCTTGAACTTATTTGTCAGAATTAAATAATGGATTTCATCGGACTTGTTTTAGTGAAGTGGTAATGTTTTGTGAAACTTCTGAGTTGTTAATCAAAGAGCATCTTTAAGCTTCAATTCAGAAATATATAATACACATTTATGACAAAGTTATAGAATTGTGGTTGTTATATCATTTTCATTAGAACTACTTTCACTGTTATTTATTCTCTGCAGGTCCTGTTTTCTCAAACTTCACAACTAACTTTGCTAACTCAACTCTGTCTCGCACCTTGGATGTTGTCTGTTATATTCACCAACAATTTTTCTCTTTCTAAAATATTCAGTGATTCATTCTTCCTTACTAAAATATGGGCATGAGCACTATATTTCATTGCTCTCTGTTGCCCTGCCGGCTGACCTTGGCTATCATGCTTTCCCACAATTCCCTGCTCCGAGTGCTGATTATAAGCTGTGCTGGTGCTCTTTGTCTGTGCCATCTAGTTCATCTTTCCAGCATTTTTTCTCCCTGTCTACCTTGGTCTCTTTTACCTTCTATTTCCTGTTGTCATGATGTATTCTAGCTTGTCGCAGAACGTGTCCTAAGAGTGGAATGTCTTTTCTGACTTTTATTATTGTTTGTCTCATCACTCCAGCCTATCTCAAAACTTCCTCGTTTGATTTCTTTGCTGTCCATGGTATTTGTAGCATTCTTCTAAGGACCCAAATTTCTGTGACTTCCAGTTGGTGTTGTACTTCATTAGTGGCTGACCACGTGCTGCATCCGTAAAATAAAATTGGCACTGAAGTACTCTTCTCTCCACTCCAAATTATCCTGCTCTTTCTCTAATTTAGCCATCTTCCATCAGCAGCGTCCCCAAATATCTAAAAGTATGCACAGCTTTCAGCACTGTGCCATTTACTGTTATTTTACATTCAGGAATCACTTTCTTTGAGATGACCATAACTTCTGTTTTCTTCTTGTTCAAGGTAAGACCCCTGTTTTAACTTTCTTTTACTACAATGTTCAGCAGTTCTTGTAGTTCTTTTTCACTTTTTGCTATTAATATCATATCATCTGCATGTCTCAAGTTGTTCAAGTTGTATCTCCCCACTGATATTCCAGGTAATTCATCTATATGACGCATATTCTCACTGTATAAGGAAAATAAATCAGGTGATAACACACATCCTTGCTTCACTCCAGTTTTCATTTCTTGATACTTGTACGAAGTCCCTGTAACTGCGAGCTGTTGTTCTTTGCAGCCGATGCTGTAGAGATGCTGAGCCACAGCAATGTATCAGTGTGGGAGTGTGTTATGGCGGCTACTTTTTCAATACCGGAGTACAGCTAAAAACCAAGGGGTGTGCAATGCTTCTTTAGCAGACTCCACCACTATGGGGACTGTGGCGATTGGTGCCCCATTAGCCAAGCTATTCCTGTTACTGGGGGTACCACAGAGAGGTGGGACAGGGTCTTGGTCAGATATAGGTCACTAATTCTGACTCTGGCATATCAGCTATGGGTCACTGATTGCCTCAACAGGCGTCTTCATTCTGAATTGCTTCATATTTGCCAATTTCTTGTTCTGCCTTTACTGCTGCCAAAAGATGTTTTTAATCAGGCCCTTTCCGTCTGTTTAATTTTTCTAACATTTTCATTACTAAAGATTATTCCTCATTTTGTCAAAGGCTTTCTATAAAACACAAATATGGATCACTTTTAACTTCTATGGCTCTTTCTGCTAGCATTCTTAACTTATATATTGCATTACTTGTGCCCTCTCCTTTGACAAATCCACATCGTTCTTCTGCAATCTCTGGTTTTATTTTAGCTCGTACTTGTTGCATGATTATACGGAGCAGAACTTTGGTGACGTGGGTCATGAAGCTGATCGTTCTGTGATCTTCACATTCTACTGCACCTGGTTTCTTTGAGATAGTGATAAATATTGATTTCATTAGATCATTTGATATATATCCCGTACTGTGGATGTCATTCAAAAGTTTAGTTATTACTTCTACTCCATATTCCTCTAGTGCTTCCAATTCTCCTTTGATTATGTTGTCTGGACCTGGTGCTTTATTATTCTTCATTTGGTGGATGGCTTCTATGATTTCTGCTGCTATTATTGGAGATCCCTCACTGTTGTTTTCAGGATCTGCATACGTTCTTTCATCACTGAAACAGTCTTTGATGTATTCATTCCACCTGTCTGTTATTTCTTCTCCTCCCATTATAATTTCTCCCTCCTTTGATTTAAGACATCCAATTTTGTGATGTGTCTTCTGCCTGTTAATTCGTCTATGTTTTTGTACTCATGTTAACTTGGTGGTGATGTTCTATTTCCTTGCATTTAGCCATTCTTCTTTTGCTTTGTTGCATCTAACTCTTTATGTCTTGCTTTAATTCTTTATATTCTTCTTTGTTATGTTTCACTGTGTTGCTTGTGTTATTGCTGATATTGTCATTCTTGAGTAGTCTCCACTGATCCATTAAGTTTAGAATTTCGTCTGTAATCTATTTCTTTTTTAAAACTCGAGTATAACTTCTTTTGCTGTTTGTTGAATAGTCTCCTAATGTTTCCCACTGATTCAATTGTTGATGTCATCGATTTTTGGTAATGTATTGTGTCTGTTTTTTTTAACAATAGTGTTGTATTTTTCTCTCAGACTGTTTTCAGTGGTGCTAAGTTCAGTTTTATATTACCTCTCACTTTCTTAATCTTCTTCAGTTGAAATCTCATTTTTCATATTACTAGAACATGGCTGCTGTTACAGTCTGCCCGTAGTTTAGTATTCACTGAAAATAAAGCATTCCTAAATATTTTATTTATTAGTATGTAGTCAGTTTTATTTTTAGTGGTATTATCTGGGTTCTTCCAGGTCCTGAAACGTCTTGGGTGTTGCTTGAACCAGGTGTTTGGCAACTATCATATCGTGGATCCCTGGCCACTCTTTCAATTTATCACCTCTCTCATTTCTTTCTCCATGACCATATCTTCCACTTATTTTGTTGTCTTTCAGTCAGGGACTTCAGGCCGCCAAGTTCTTTCTGAACAAAAGACGCCATCCCTCTATTCCTACGTCTACTATTCTGCGCCTTACACGACTTGTTCTCCAACTCAATTCGTTTCAATTCAATGGCCTGTTCTTCAACCAGATTAGTGGTGTGGCCATGGGTACCAAAATCTTCCTGTCCAACTTCATTTTCCTGTCATTACAAAGTACCCCCTCTGATGTGTCATCTCCCAAGTTTTTTGTTTTTGTTTTGTTTTGTTTTCGTTCGTTTTGTTTTGTCTTTTTTTAAAGATTATTACACTAATAATTCTTTTTCTATACCAGAAGGCAGTCGAGCAGCTTCAGCAAGGTCGATGGAAAACATGGGAGTAAGTCTTGCAGAAATCATTAACATGGATTGGCATGGAAAATGGCACCCCTAAGGCTCGGTTTCATCATCAGAGCTATTTATGACCTTCTGTCCACAGGCTCCAATCTACACAAATGGGGTGTATCAGAAGACCCAAAGTGCCTTCTCTGCAACGAAAGGCAAACACTGGAACACATGCAGTCAGTATGCAGGGAAGCATTAGCCCAAGGATGCTACATGTGGCAGCACAACAGAGTGCTGCAGGAACCAGCAGCCATCATATAAAGGGGGGCAAAAGATAAGGCAAATAACAGCAAAAGAGCTATTGCTCCAACTAAGTACTCTGTAGGTGCTGGAATGACACCAAATATTGAAAGCATGGACATTCCCTTACCATCACTGCTAGATGGTGCAGATGATTGGGATGTGGTAGCGGACCTACCAGGAAGAAGAGAATGCCCGACTGTCATCAAGAACACAGAAATACGACCTGACACTACAGCGCGCTCTACAGCAAAACAGGAACTTACAATGATTGAGCGTACGGTTCCATATGAAACAAGAATATAAGAACATATATTCTATAATTATAAGTACATTGATCTGGTCAAGCAACTAAGGCAGATGGCAAGAGTCAAGGCAAATGTATTAGCTGTAAAAGCGGAAGCGAGTGCATTCTTAGCAACATAATTATATGACCTGTGTAAGCAACTGGACATTAAAGAACAAGTAAGAGCAAGGGAACTGAAAAGTTCAAAATTAAAATTTCAGACTCTGGCCTCACTGCATTCAGGACAACCTCATATATGCTCCACTGCATGTCGCAGCATCCATCCAAGAATATGTTTGCTAATATTTCCTGTCAAATGTTAGTTGTTTACGATGTGTTTTCTGCCAGTTCGGATTTCTTACCAGCATCTTTATTTTGTCCTAGCTCCAGTAGTCTTTTCACAGCTACATTGTCCTTCCATTCCCGCTCTTCATTTTCCCACAGTCTGTCCAATACAGCCTTGTCCATTCTCAGTCTGACATTTATTTCAGCCTCCCCAGCAAGTCTGTCTGTCACATCATTGCCATGTACCCCCACATGTCCTGGACAATAAAGCCGTGTTAAGCTTGTCACAGTTGACTGGCTTAACAGATGAACTCATTCTTCCGAATCAATTTCTTTTCAATATAATGAGGCACACCATGTGAATCCATCACAATGACACCATTAACCACATTTTAACCATATCTGCTTGATATGCTGAGCGTGAGGTCTAAACACAAGCATGCTCAGTTGCAGGTATACATCATGGTTGCTGGCATGAAAGACCATCTTCTCCATAATGTATGCTGTCCACAGCGTGTTATCAATGAGATAAAGCTAACGAAAGAAGTCAAAAGTGCACCTGGTAAGCTAAAGTTGCTAGTCCACAACCAATAAACAAAAAGTGAACATTATCAGTTAGTAATTGAAAAAAATAACAGTGTATAAACTATTTAGAAAAATAGTAGGAACAGCTTTATTAATTAACGATCACACAGTTGTGACGCTTCAGTTTGCACCTTAATCATACAAGAACGTACAGAACAAAAAAGAAGGGAAAGAAGATGAACTATAGATTCACATGAATACTATACAGCAAATAGGAATGTAAAAAAAAAAAAGGAAAACTTAGCTGTGAATTGTAAGAAGCTGTGTCCAGGAGTGTGTGTGTGTGGTAGTGATGAGAATGTTTAAATGGAGACTTGCGATGTGTGACAGGTAGGTAGTAATGAGGGGGTAGGGATCATGAGAAGGAGAGAGAGCAATAACTGGGAGAAGGGTGGGTAGAATAGGTGAATGTGGTTGGGGTAGAGGGTTAGTAATCTAATGCAGTGAGGAGGTTCTGAAAAATGTGTTGTGAGGAAGGAGTAGAGTTTAGTACAGAGGGAATATGAGTGTGGAGAATGGGAATGTTAAGTATAGCTGAACTCTGAATTCAAGCCATGGGGTTCTAACATCCCATATTCTTGAATATAGCAGTTCTCAAGCACTAGGCAGCTTGTTTCATCAGAGTGACATTGTTTTTTGGATGTTATCAGAAAACCAAATTTGCCTTTGTGGTTGGGGCTGTTAAAATGTTTTGGAACTGGTTTAGAAGCATGACGGGCGATATCATACAGATGTTTCCACATGCAGTCACCTAATCTAAGACCAGAATATCACAGAAAATTATATTCTCAACAATGAAAGCACTGGTAATGTCAAGATTGGAATGTGGCATCAGCATGCTCACTTTGTCAACAACTCAAACAACCCAGCTGCTGGAGAGAATTCAGAATAAGGCAATGAGGATGGCACTCGGATGCCCCAGGGACACACTGGTGGATGCCACGCGATACCTTTTGAATATACCGAGCATGAAAACTCAGCATAATTGTGCCCAAGTAAAAGAGTACATAGGAATCAAAAGCATAGAAGACCGCCCATTGAAAAAGGAGATTCAAGCGCAAAAAGGTACACAAATAAAATGAAGTCAGTCAAGGATAGCGGAGGCTGAAAAGATCAAAGGGCAGATATGCAACCCTGAAGAAAGCCCCATGGGTGCCACCTGGACTGATGTCTGAAAACATCCACACTTTACCAAAGTTCACATATGGCTCAGTCGAGAGTGCCAAAATTGGGTGGCAGGATGAGCAGAATAAAAAATCAAAGTGTTAATTATTAAGCACTCCAACCAAGAGGACCATATAATATATTTACAGTTGGATCGATCAGGTGTTGACAAAGGAGTGGATGGGGATTCATGGTCTATCACAATGGATCCCCCATTGTCAGTGAATCTGGAGCCTTTGCCACAACCACAACCAGCATGAGGATGGAGACTGAAGCAACCACTCAAGCCATAAACTGGCTATCAAACCAGCAAGCATCACAAACCATATTATCAGACTCACAATGTATGCTAAGAAAAATGTAAAAACCAGGTGATGTGTTGTGATTGGATGGCCAAATTAAAAGAGTCATAAATCTCCTCCCTAACATGGATTTATTGCCCAGAACATGCTGGTATCAAAGGTAATGAAATGGCAGATCAACTGGCAAACAAAGCAACAACCCTGGGAAACTTACAAATGGACAAAACAGCCATCCTATCAAAAATACAGAGAGATGAAAAAAAAATCTGAATGCTGTACTTATCACCAAAGACTATGCAAAAGGGGAATAATGAAGGCAAGTGGCAGACATTCAGAACTTTGCAGAAAAGATCGAGCTGTATTCAATCAATGTGCCATTGGCACTATCAGCCATCACACACTAGGAACAACACTGAGGTTAAAGGCTGAGCACATATAGGAGTGTCCAGCGTGCAAGGAGGACCATCTTTGGGCAAGCAGCAGAGCATGGCCGGTCTTCAAGTTCAAGACCAGTTTCACCAATATTTATCTTACATCTTTTGCATGCAGTGGCATATATTAACGTTATGGGACTTGAATGTGAATATTCATGAGGAGTGAGGATAGTTTTGGGAAAGGTAATCGTTTGCATTTCCCAGACTATAGAGCAGGTGACACAGCGAGAACAGTTGCATTTTCTGGTACCAATAAATGCAAGATTCCGCTTCAGGTGGCTATGGACAAGGATGCCCTTAAGATTTTGTTCTTGTTTGTAGGCTAAAAGGGCTAGATTGGAGAAGATGTCGTGAGTCATGGTTGAGCTGTATTATTGGTAGATGATGACAGAGAACTTTCTTAGCATGCCGATGAAAAGGAAACACTTATCTGACTCTTTTGGATGAAATCACTGTTTTTTTGAGTGCCTCCTTGCAGCCCACTTTTTGGATACGACTGAATGATTTCTGAAAGACTTTCTCTGGATAGTGATGATGATGAAAAAAAATTATAATAATTTGTTCGACTTATCTATAAAGTCTCAGTCATACCGGCATAGATGGCAAAGCTAGGAGTATGGGATGAAGTCATTACAAGTTTGAGAGTAAGAGGAAGTGTAAGGCAGTTCCCACTAATATGGGTCCCAGTTATGCTTGCTTATTTATGGATTTTATGGAAGTCCAGTTATGGTACACCTACACTGGTAGACTCCCAGAATTCGATAGGAAATACATCGATGATGGCATTGGAGTCACCAGCATGCAAAAGGACTAGCTAACAATTTTTTTTTATTGAATTCACTAACTTGTTTAATGAGAACATTAAATTCACCTATGAAATTTTTGACAAGTCTGTTTTGATAGAACATCAAAATATCTATTGACACAGTCAGTCTTTTCACCTGTGATCTGTAAACTCACCGACAATACATCTGCTTAACACTTTCTCTTTACTGACGTGGCATTGTGTATGGTTATAGCATTATATACCTATACACTAACTTTCATGTGTTAAAAACACAAAACAAAAGCATAAATAATTTTATTTATATAAAATACCAAATTGTATTTATGTTCACATGTTTAAATACAAATGTGTACTCATATATACACTTTACTAGATATAGTGCATGGAGTACACAATTACAGACATACTGTGTTTGGTGTAAACATATTTTACAGACATATTGTGCTTGGTGTAAACACATTTAAAAACATATCAGAAGGTAGACATTTGAATAAAACATTTAATATTTTGTTATGTTTGCCTCATTTATTTTACAACTAAATTGTTTCTATACATATTTTTTACTTCAGCTGATGGATATTTGCACATAAGTTGTTTACCCAGAACACTTTACTGCAGTCATCAGTTTTACAGTTCATTTAATATGAAGAACTGTTTAGAGGACAGGGAGAGGGGGGGGGCTGGATGGTGGAAGAAAAGGTAGTTGGAGGAAGCACTAGACTGACCTGGAGATGCCCAGGAGGTAGCCACAATAAAACCACATGAACTTAAAATATACAATTGGACAATATAAAAGAAAATATTTAGACAGCTAAAGGTGTAAGATTATATATTTAAAATTTAAAAAAAAAAACGATTTTAACAACGTAGTTTAGGCAATAGGCCCACCTATAGTACTATTTGCCTGTTTATGTATTTGATTTTATCAACATTGTAGTTTGGGCAATAGGCCCACCTATAGTATTATTTGCCTGTTTATGTATTTGATTTTATCAACATTGTAGTTTGGGCAATAGGCCCATCTATGGTACTATTTGCCTGTTTATGTATCTGTTATAAGAGCATGTCCAGTATAAGTCCACTTCAAATCTAGCTCTCTGCTAGACAGTAAAATCTTCTCAGCTTCGAAGTGACCTACATTTCATGCAAGGTTTATTTACTCCAGATCAACAGTGTTCATGACGCTGCCATAGAAACTGTTATAGGAAGACGAAACTGTCTTGTATTTACATGTGCAAGCAGATAACTAGGTGTAATAAAGATTGTACAATCATATACTAAAAGATACAGAATCTTCAGATGCAAGAAAAGGGGGCATTACTTTTCATATTTGAATTATTTAAACATTATGATGTTTTTGAAAGCTTCTGGAGAGAGACTATTTTAATGCTGATGGCTGCAGATTGCCTTGAACATACTAATCTCTATGCTGATGGCTGTAGAGTACCTTGAACATTTGGGGAACTTCCATGACATCATGAAGTTGTTACAGTTGCCTCACTTCGTTACACAGATACACTCTGTGCAACTTCATCTAACCCAGGATCACTAACAAAGTTCATACACGACTTGTGAACTATATAAATAAAATAAACTGATCATTCCAACTCCACAGTTGCCACACAAAACATAAGTCAATAATCACCCAACTCCACAGTTGCCACACAAAACATAAGTCAATAATCACCCAACTCCGGACGTTACAACAGAACTGATTTATTGATGAAACCACATTTGTTGCTGGATGTTGTTAAATGGAAGTGGCGTGAAAAGACTGATGTCATTCACAAATACAAGAAATAGTGCCCGGGTAACTTGATGTCGCCATGGGATGACCTTTCACACGGCAAGATGTTGAATGACATTTTGTTTCTACAACAGACAATACCACATACTCTCAGAGAAACTGAATTCAGAAGAAAACTGCCCCTAACCCAAACCAATACTAAGCATTCCTACAAAGCACAGGCTACAATCTACATTCCTACAAAGCACAGGCTACAATCTACATTCCTACAAGCACAGGCTACAATCTACATTCTACTATCTCGACAGTCCAACTAAAATACTGACTCTGAAGAAAAATTTGCATGCCTACATTTCTGGAACCTTCTCTCTTGCTTGTCTCTAATTGTTCTCTTTTTCTTGTCTACCAATTTTCTGTGTGCCTCTTCCAAATTCGTTCACTATGACTACAAGTACATTCACTATGAGTACAAATACGTTCACTATGAGTACAAATTCGTTCACTATGAGTACAAATAACAAATATATGCAAGCTTTTACAATGGATTTTCCTGCTGCCACCCTCCCCCACCAACAGGTATCCAAATTTAACTTTCTACAGGGGAGACTACTATTTTATTTCTATCCAACCCAATTACCTATCGTATTCTATTACACTGTATGATCATTACAAGATTAGAGAGACCTTTCAGATAACAGTCTTCCACCTTTCTGAAGCCTAATTTTTTTTTTTCCACTATCTAAATCTGTGAATTAATAAATCTTGAAAACAGTCCCACAACTAAATGTCAAGTTAGATGAAGTTACACTTAATGAAACTGAAACAGCAGTGAATCTAATGGCTAACAACAAAGCTGCAGGTGAAGATGAAATAACAGCCAAAATGTTAAAAGCTATTAACAGTGACAACATGAGCCAACTACAATGAATGTTTAATAAAATCTGGAAAGAAGAAAAGGAACCTTCTAAATGTAAAAAGGGAATCATTGTTAAAATAAAGAAAAAAGGCAAGCTCAGTGACTGTAATAACTGGATCGGTGTAACCTTACTATCAGTTGTGTCGAAGGTGTTTTGTAAAGTGATTCTGAATAGAATTAAGGATGTAGTGGATACTGCAATGAGAGAAGAACAGGCAGAAACCACTTATCCTGAACTTCATAGACTTTAAAAAGGCATTTGATAACATACACAAAGATTCATTGTGGAGAATTTTAAGAATATATGGAATACCATCTAAAATTGTCAACATCATTAGAGATCTCTACTACAACAGATATGTATCACCTCTATTGCTTTTTGGAACTGCCATAGACTGTATAATGAAAAGATGCTGTACAGGTAAAACTGGCATTGACTGGGTACGTAGGACCCAGACAGAAGATCTTGATTTCGCAGATGACATAATTCTTATCAGTGACAACGTGAAATCGATGCAGGAAAAAACAGATTCCCTGTCTTCCTTGGCTAGTAAAATAGGTATTGAAATTAACAAAGACAAAACAAAAATAATTTTAGGAAAATATATGTAGAAGGAACAGATGTTGGTGAAGTAAACCAATTTGCTTACCTTGGCAGCTACATAGACCAGGATGGTGACACCAGGAAGGAAGTTAGAATTGCAAAAGCAGCATTGTCCTTCAAAAATCTTGAGAATATATGGAATTCAAAAGTTATAAGCACAAAAACAAAGTTAAGATTATTCAGTTTAAATGTGATATCCACCCTCATTTATGCATGCGAAAGAAACAGACAAGAAATCAGAAACTTTTGAAAACAAATGCCTAAGGAAAATACTTGATATAAAGTGGAACAAATTCAAGAACAATGCAAAGATAAGACAGATAAGCAAACAACAACCTGTCTCATGGGTGATTAGAAAAAGAATCTGGACATATGTAGGCCATGTGATGAGAAGAAACAGAGAATACCAAAACAAGCTATCAAGTGGAGCACAACAGGCTGAAGACAAAGATGTCAACCAAGTGAAACTATTAAGAGAAGCCAGTTTAATGGGCATAACATCCCTTGATGAAGTTGAAAGACTTGCAGAGAATAGGAAAACTTGGCAAACAACTATGCGAGCCCTATGTGATGTTTAAGGCATGGGAAGGATGTAATATGTAAGAAATCTGTGATACAATTTTATTTCTCACTGGACAGCTATTTCAAATACTCACCAAATGTGATGCATATGTTTGTTGTGGTTGAAATTTGTTATATTCAGATTCCCATATTGTTATCAACTAGTTTAATATGTGAAACAGTGTTTTATAATGACCACTTGATTAAGCAATGTACAAAGACAAATAAAGATGTAACATCAATCACTTTGTGATGGGTTTCACAAGCAGTAAACATTGCCAGGTTTGTCTTCCTTGTGCACCACCGAAAAACATGGATGGTTTGTGTGCTCTTGCTTGACATGGCTATCACATGACATCATCAAAACAGTTCTTTAGAGCAACAGTTCAGTCAAAAGATGCATAGATGAAATTGCTTGAATTTCAAGTTACAAGAGAATAATGACAAAGGCCAAGAGTGCTGTTACTACATTTATCTCAAACTAATTCTGTTTACAAGCAATATAGGATGTTTTGAGTTTTATCAGTTTCTGAACCTTGGTGCTCTAAAAGAGAAGGGAAGAATTCAAGATGATGATATTCAAGAGTGCTGTAACCAGTTTGGATATGCTGCATATAAAGACTTGTTTGAATTATATGAAGATCATCTTTTGATGAAAATTCCAGATTTGGTTATCAATCATATTCCAGAACTGAGGAAGCTGAAGAAAGAACACTGGAGTTGGAAGAAGAATTACTTGAATTATAAAATGAGAATTTACTGTTCATCTCACTTTCAACATAGTATGTGCTAGAATGTGGATTTAGTATCTGGTAGAGTGTGACTTTAGAATGTGGTTTTAGTATCTGGTAGAGTGTGACTTTAGAATGTGGTTTTAGTATCTGGTAGAACATGATTTTAGAATGTGGTTTTAATATCTGGTAGAACATGATTTTAGAATGTGGTTTTAGTATCTGGTAGAACATGATTTTAGAATGTGGTTTTAGTATCTGGTAGAACATGATTTTAGAATGTGGTTTTAATATCTGGTAGAACATGATTTTAGAATGTGGTTTTAGTATCTTGTAGAACATGATTTTAGAATGTGGTTTTAGTATCTTGTAGAACATGATTTTAGAATGTGGTTTTAGTATCTTGTAGAACATGATTTTAGAATGTGGTTTTAGTATCTGGTAGAACATGATTTTAGAATGTGGTTTTAATATCTGGTAGAACATGATTTTAGAATGTGGTTTTAATATCTGGTAGAACATGATTTTAGAATGTGGTTTTAATATCTGGTAGAACATGATTTTAGAATGTGGTTTTAGTATCTGGCAGAATGTGGTTTTAGTATCTGGTAGAGTGTGGTATGGTATTAGTATCTGGCAGAATGTGATTTTAGTATGTAGTAGAATGCCAGTTCAGTGGGCATAACATCACTTGATGAGTCAGGAAATCTTGGCGAACTATCATGCGAGCCCTATGTGACATTTAGCAGCACAGGAAGGATGTAAGAAGTAATATAAGAATGTGGTTTTAGTATGTGATAGAATGTGGTTTTAATATGTGGTAGAATATGATTTTAGTATATGGTACAATGTGGTTTTAATATATGGTAGAAAGTGGTTTTAGTGTGATATGCCATCTTATGAGTCCAGAAAGGTGAGCATGGAAATTATATATATATTAATAATAAATATTTAATAACTGGAAACCAGATGCTGAGAAACTGGTTTTGCTTCATCAAACTCGTGCATCTCATTTAGCATGTTCAACAGAGAAGGCACACTGTTTTAGTCAAATTATTTTTTGTGTTGTTAAAAAAACACCAACCAAATATTTAAATTCCATCATGGATGTTATGAAATGATACTATTTATGTTATTTGTTAAATCAGAACTTTCATGAAAATTTTGAATATGTTTTGAGTACTTGCCTCAACATATTCAAATGAATGAGTTCTGTCACTGGCTCTATGGTGCTGTGTCACAAGAAATTTATAGAAATGAGCTGAAAAAAAATTCCTGGTTATATTAACACTTAACAATGTTAAAAATGAACAGAATGTTCATGATATTGTTAACAAGTGACTGTTTAAAATGAACAAATGATCATGGTTATTACTGTTAACAAGTGACTGACCAATTGAACATGTTTATCATGAACAAACTGGATGATAGACTGAACTACCATCTACAAACAAGAGAATACACCAAACTGTACATGCTTGACACGTTTTATGAAATGGAAATTAACAATTTATGACAAGAATTTCTTATTTCACATGAAGATAGTACATCATCTTATGTTCTAGGACTGTACATGAGAACAATACAATATCTTATGTTCTAGGACTATACATGAGAACAATACAATATCTTATGTTCTAGGACTATATATGAGAACAATACAATATCTTAAGTTCTAGGACTATACATGAGAACAATACAATATCTTATGTTAAAGGACTATATATGAGAACACTACAATATCTTATGTTCTAGGACAAAATATGAGAACAGTATATCTTATGTTATAAGACAAAACATGAGAACAGTACAATATATTATATTCTAGAACAAACACATGAGAACAGTACAACATCTTATGTTCTAGAACAACAGATGAGAACAAAATGTATAAACTAGGAAAAAAGTAAGAACAGCTTTATTACTTAACTACTACAAAGTTGTGACATTTCAGCGTGAGCATTAATCATACAAACAAATACAGGATGAAAAATTAGAGAGAGGAGATGAAGTATAGATTCACATGAATCCTATTAAAAAAAAAACAAAAACATTAAAATGAAAAGAGCACTTGGCTTGAACAGATATGTAGATTGTTCGTTGTCAATTTAGAAATGCCGTGAAATAATATGGAGCATTGGTGACATATGTTCAGCTTTACTGCAGTGTTGTGTGTATAGGTGTATACTTATACACTAATTATTGTGTGTAACACATGAACAGTACAGCATCTTTTGTTCTAGGATAACACATAGGAACAGTAAAATATCTTATGTTCTTAGAGAACATTACATGTTCTTGGACAACATGTGAGAACAGTACATCATCTTATGTTCAAGGACAACATGTGAGAACAGTACATCATCTTATGTTCAAGGACAACATGTGAGAACAGTACATCATCTTATGTTCAAGGACAACATGTGAGAACAGTACATCATCTTATGTTCTAGGACAACATGTGAGAATAGTACATCATATTATGTTCTAGGACAACATGTGAGAACAGTACATCATCTTATGTTCTAGGACAACATGTGAGAACAGTACATCATCTTATGTTCTAGGACAACATGTGAGAACAGTACATCATCTTATGTTCTAGGACAACATGTGAGAACAGTACATCATCTTATGTTCTAGGACAACATGTGAGAACAGTACATCATCTTATGTTCTAGGACAACATGTGAGAACAGTACATCATCTTATGTTCTAGGACAACATGTGAGAACAGTACATCATCTTATGTTCTAGGACAACATGTGAGAACAGTATATCATCTTATGTTCTAGGACAACATGTGAGAACAGTATATCATCTTATGTTCTAGGACAACATGTGAGAACAGTATATCATCTTATGTTCTAGGACAACATGTGAGAGCAGTACATCATCTTATGTTCTAGGACAACACGTGAGAACAGTACATCATCTTATGCTCTAGGACAACACAATGTATCCATTATGATTCATATAGGGTTAATCAAAATTGTATTTTATTATAAGTTTTATTACATATTTTATTACAAGTTTTATTACATGTTTTACTACATGTTGCATGAAGAAGTAATGGAAACTGTGAAAGGCTCACCCAGCAACTTTTGTTTCTAGGCAGAATCTATTTTGTTCCAGCTAGTAGAGATAGAATTAAATATGGCTGCCATAATAAAGGTGAAAGCGTTCTGTGCTGTGTGTTAAATGTTACACATCTGATGTATTTTGTGTTAGATGTTACAGCTCTGATGAACTTGTGTTAAATGCTACAATCCTGATGTGCTTGTGTTATATGTTACAGCTTTGATGTACTTTTGTTATGTTACAACTGATGTACTTTGTGTTAAATGTTACAGCCCTGATGTGCTTGTGTTATATGTTACAACTGATGTACTTTGTGTTAAATGTTACAGCTCTGATATGCTTGTGTTTGATATCACAGCCTTGATGTACTTGTGTTAGATATTACAACTCTGATGTACTTTGTGTTAAATGTTATAGCCCTGATGTAGTTGTTGTGTTAAATGTTACAGCCCTGATGTAGTTGTGTTAAATGTTACAGCCCTGATGTAGTTGTGTTAAATGTTAGTCCTGATGTACCTATGTTAGATGTTACAACCCTAATGTACTTTGTGTTGAATGTTACAGCCCTGGAACTGAAAAATGACCAAGTGAAACTTTCACAGCTTCCTTTACAATTTTTCACAAATCACTCACAGTCTGTAACAGAACTCACTCAGTCTGTAACAGAACTCACTCAGTCTGTAACAGAACTCATTCAGTCTGTAACAGATATTATTCAGTCTGTAACAGAACTCACTCAGTATGTAACAGAACACACTCAGTCTGTAATAGAACTCACTCATTCTGTAACAGAACTCACTCAGTCTGTAACAGAACGAACTCACTCAGTCTGTAACAGAACTCATTCAGTCTGTAACATATATTATTCAGTCTGTAACAGAACTCACTCAGTATGTAACAGAACACACTCAGTCTGTAATAGAACTCACTCACTCTGTAACAGAACTCACTCAGTCTGTAACAGAACGAACTCAGTCTGTATTAGAACTTACTCAGTTTGTAACAGAACTCACTCAGTCTGTATTAGAACTTACTCAGTTTGTAACAGAACTCACTCAGTCTGTATTAGAACTCACTCAGTATGTAACAGAACACACTCAGTCTGTAATAGAACTCACTCACTCTGTAACAGAACTCACTCAGTCTGTAACAGAACGAACTCAGTCTGTATTAGAACTTACTCAGTTTGTAACAGAACTCACTCACTCTGTATTAGAACTTACTCAGTTTGTAACAGAACTCACTCAGTCTGTATTAGAACTTACTCAGTTTGTAACAGAACTCACTCAGTCTGTATTAGAACTTACTCAGTTTGTAACAGAACTTACTCAGTTTGTAACAGAACTCACTCACTCTGTATTAGAACTTACTCAGTTTGTAACAGAACTCACTCAGTCTGTATTAGAACTTACTCAGTTTGTAACAGAACTCACTCAGTCTGTATTAGAACTTACTCAGTTTGTAACAGAACTCACTCAGTCTGTAACAGAACTCACTCAGTCTGTATTAGAACTTACTCAGTTTGTAACAGAACTCACTCAGTCTGTATTAGAACTTACTCAGTTTGTAACAGAACTCACTCAGTCTGTAACAGAACTCACTCAGTCTGTATTAGAACTTACTCAGTTTGTAACAGAACTCACTCAGTCTGTATTAGAACTTACTCAGTCTGTAACAGAACTCATTCACAGTCTGTAACAGAACTCACAGTTTGTAAAAAAACTCATACTCTGTAACAAAAAAAAAAAACAAACTATCGTTTGTGGCAAGTCTCAGCTCTTTATATAAACAATGACCACAATTTACACTTTATGCATACAAACAAACAATCATGATCTACACTTTATGCATACAAACAATCAATCACAATCTACACTTTATGCACACAAACAAACAATCACAATCTACACTTTATGCACACAAACAATCACAATCTTTACATTATGCACACAAACAAACAATCACAATTTACACTTTATGCACACAAACAAACAATCACAATCTACACTTTATGCACACAAACAATCACAATCTATATGTTATGCACACAAATAATTACAATCTACATTTTATGCAGACAACCACAAGCTACACTTTATGCACACAAACAATTACAATCTACACTTTATGCACACAGACAACCACAAGCTACACTTTATGCACACAAACAATTACAATCTACACTATAAAGCAAGAGATCATATATTCAATATAAGATTAATAATAGAGAAATGTAGAGAGTTTAATGGGAATCTATATTTATCCTTTATAGACTACTCAAAGGCATTTAATTGTGTACAACACCAGAAACTGGGAAATAATGGAAAAAATGAGATTTCCAACACATTTGATACAATTAACATCACTGCTGTATCTAGACCAACAGGCAGCAGTAAGAATAAATGGTGAAACAACAACTTGGTTTGACATAAAACAAGGGGTCTGTCAGGGGTGCATATTGTCGCCTTACTTATTTAACTTGTATACTGAAAATATAATGAGCAATTCTATAGAAGATGTAGACAAAGAATATTATGACACCATAACAATTGGAGGTTATGAAATACCAGAGATTAGATATGCTGATGACACAGTATTACTGTCCAAAACACAAATAGGAATGGAAAAACTAATTATGTCAGTCCGTAAGAACAGCGAAGAGCAAAACCTTTATCTTAATGCAAAGAAAACTAAATTGATGACAACTGACAAAACAAATAAGGCAGCTGAAATGTGTATCAATGAGGAAAAACTGGAAGAAGTGGAGAGTTTTGAATATATGGATCACTACTAACTAATAATGGAGATACAATGAGGGAAATTAAAAGGAGGACATTATCGCTCTTCAGAAAGTAAAACAAATAAAGAATCTGTGGAGAGGAGCAGACAGAACTACAAAAATAAGATTTTTAAGGGCATGCATCTTTCCCATCGCAACATATGCCTGTGAGACCTGGACACTTAACAAAACAGCTGAGAAACACATAAATGCCTTTGAATGTAAATGCTACAGAAGAGTTCTCCAAATATCGTGGACACAAAAAAGAACAAATATATCTATACTACAAGAGCTTAATATTCAAGAAGGCTGGCTAGTAAAGAGGATTAAAGAGAGAAAGCTTAAATATTTTGGACAGATTAAACATCATGATAATTTAGAGAAGACCGTATTGGAAGGATACATAATGGAGAAAAGAAAAAGAGGAAGACCAAAACGAAGATGGCTGCAAGAAATCGTTGACGATCTGCAAATGGACGTAGCAGCAGCAGGCCATCTTGCTCACAACCGAGAGGCCTACAGGAGTGCTGTTTGGGAGGCAAAGTTCCGCAAGGGACATGTAAATGAATGAATGAATCTCCATTGCATATCTCTCATCCTCAGTTCCCATTTTTCTCTGTATCTCCATTGCACATCTCTCATCCTCAGTTAGTACATGTCCTAGGTGACTGTAGCTTGTCACTTGTTCCAATTCCTCACTGCTTGTGGCTGTGGCTTCTGGTCTTTCCTGCTGAACACAATTACTCTCATCTTCTTGATATTGATCACTAGTCCCCATTCTTTGGCTTGTGTTGTTTATCTTATCTAATAATTTCTGTAGGTGTAATAGATTTTCTGCTAGAAGGACTGTATAATCTGCATAACTGTTGACACTTGTCCTCTCTATGTTCAGTTCTGGTAGTTCATATGAGTGTCTGAAGATGTTCTCTGTGTGTAGGTTGAACAAACATGGAAACAGAACACATCCTTACCTGGCTCCCCTCTTTATGGGTACGTCTACTGATATCAGGCTGATGTTGCCTGCTCCTTGTAAAGATATGTTAAAATTTGAATCTCCTCCTTTCATCAAGACTGATTTCTTTCAGACATTTTATTAGTCTGTCATATTTTACACCAACATATAAAAATTCACAAAAAAGTTGTTTGAGAGCCAGAAACTGATAGTCTCATTTTTTCAGTGACTAGAAAAACATTCTTGGATGTGAAAGCATCTTACTGATCTGTTCTAGAACAGTTCAGGTTACTACTGGTGCTTGAGCACTTCATGTGGAATGTTTGCCACAACACAACCAAATGTGGACATGACTGTTGGTAACTCTTGACCCTCAGACCACGCCCAAGTTTCCTTGTTGCCATCCTGTTTGAGCCAACAAATCCCAGCCATCCAGCTCTTGTCATCTTCACCTCCAACTACCAAGATAGTGTCTCCATACTTCACAACTCCTGAAGTAAAACAAACAACAATACATGATAAATGTGTCTGCTGGACTGTTTGCTTGTCTCTACATTCATACACATATTTGTCTTTACATGGATTTTATGTTTGTAATTTTCTCAAAAAAAAAATAATTCCAGAAACTGATGAGAGAGAAGACAACACAGAATTATGGAAGGTATGAAACAATGTTTATCTGGGATGTACATTACTCTGAGTTGTTACCTTGACATCACAAGAGAGCTTGTGCTGCCATGATATAATGATCTATGCTAGTGAGAGAGCTTGTGTTGCCATGATATAATGAGCTATGCTAGTGAGAGAGCTTGTGTTGACATGATACATTGAGCTATGCTAGTGAGAGAGCTTGTGATGACATGATACAATGAGCTATGCTAGTGAGAGAGCTTGTGTTGACATGATACAATGAGTTATGCTAGTGAGAGAGCTTGTGTTGACATGATACAATGAGCTGTGCTAGTGAGAGAGCTTGTGTTGACACAATATACTAAGCTATGCTAGTGAGAGAGCTTGCGTTGACATGATACAATGAGCTATGCTAGTGAGAGAGCTTGTGTTGACATGATATACTAAGCTATGCTAATGAGAGAGCTTGTGTTGACACAATATACTAAGCTATGCTAGTGAGAGAGCTTGCGTTGACATGATACAATGAGCTATGCTAGTGAGAGAGCTTGTGTTGACATGATATACTGAGCTTTGCTAGTGAAAGAGCTTGTGTTGACATGATATACTAAGCTATGTTAGTGAGAGAGAGCTTGTGTTGACATGATACACTAACTATGCTAGTGAGAGAGCTTGTGTTGACATGATACACTAAGCTATGCTAGTTGGAGCAGTAGCTCCTGGCAGGGTTTTCTGAGCCAGACAGGTCTGAGGATTGGGGCCAGACAGGTCTGAGGGTTGGGGCCAGA
Organism: Achatina immaculata; assembly: GCA_009760885.1. NCBI lineage: Eukaryota > Metazoa > Mollusca > Gastropoda > Stylommatophora > Achatinidae > Lissachatina > Lissachatina immaculata. The sequence goes on along the minus strand of CM019706.1, from coordinate 11,076,776 downwards.
CAGGTCTGAGAGTTGGGGCCAGACAGGTCTGAGAGTTGGGGCCAGACAGGTCTGAGAGTTGGGGCCAGACAGGTCTGAGGGTTGGGGCCAGACAGGTCTGAGGGTTGGGGCCAGACAGGTTTGAGGGTTGAAGCCAGAAGGTCTGAGGGTTGGGGTCTGACAGGTTTGAGGGTTGGGGCCAGACAGATCTGAGAGTTGAAGCCAGACAGGTATGAGGGTTGAAGCCAGACAGGTCTGAGGATTGGGGCCAGACAGGTCTGAGGGTTGAAGCCAGACAGGTCTGAGAGTTGGGGCCAGACAGGTCTGAGGGTTGAAGCCAGACAGGTATGAGGGTTGAAGCCAGACAGGTCTGAGGGTCGAAGCCAGACAGGTCTGAGGGTCGAAGCCAGACAGGTGTGAGGGTTGAAGCCAGACAGGTGTGAGGGTTGGGGTCAGACAGGTGTGAGGGTTGAAGCCAGACAGGTGTGAGGGTTGAAGCCAGACAGGTCTGAGGGTTGAAACCAGACAGGTCTGAGGGTTGGGGCTAGACAGGTGTGAGGGTTGAAACCAGACAGGTGTGAGGGTTGAGGCCAGACAGGTCTGAGGGTTGAAACCAGACAGGTCTGAGGGTTGAAACCAGACAGGTCTGAGGGTTGGGGCCAAACAGGTCTGAGAGTTTGGGCCAGACAGGTCTGAGTGTTGGGGCCAGATAAAGCACAACTCAAACTCTGATGCCTCGTGGGACAGCTGGGGACTACAAAGGCAACCTGAGATAAATGCATACTAAAGAGAGATGTACTGGGCCCAGGGTGCTGTTTGTTGTTCATCTCTTACATTGCTCATGATGTTTTCAGTGTAGATATTAAATAAATATGGAGACAGGATACGTTCCTGTTGTGCTCCATTTTGTACATCAAACCAGCCTGAAGTTTCGCCACCTACCCTCACTGCTGCTTGCTGGTCTTGCCACAGTTTGGTGATGAGGTGTACCAGGTGATTAGGAAAACTCATAATAGACTGTAATATCTGATGTTGTACAGAGTCAAAGGCTTTAGAGTAGTCTACAAAGCAGGTGTATAGACCCACATTAAACTCTCTACACTTTTCTAAGATGGTCTTCATGTTTAGTATATGATCTCTGGTGCTCTGCCTGGCCTGAAGTTCACCTGTGGTTCATATGTTTCTTGTTCTACTTTTCCCTCCATCCTTTTCATATGATTTGTAGCAGCATCTTTGCTTGCATGATCTATGACAGCAATAGTTCTACAGTTTGTACACATTTTTAGATTGGCCATCTTAAGCAATCTTATCTTATCTTATATCTTATATCCTTCCCGTGCTGTTAAACGTCACATAGGGCTCGCAAAGTAGTTCGCCAATTTTTCCTGTCTTCGGCGAGTCTTTCAACCTCATCAAAGGATTTTATGCCCGTTAACTTGGCCTCTTAAGCAAGGGGTATGTAAATTAAGCATTTGTAATCCTTAGGGCAAATTCTGCTTTTCTAGATCTTAGAACACGGAGCGTGATAAATGTGAATGCAATTTTCTCCTACTACCTGGATCATTTCGGCTGTTATTTCATCGTAGCCAGTGGTTTTTTGTTAATTTTAAAGTTCTTAATGGCATCTCTGACCTCATCCACAGAAGGTTCAGGTTTATCCTCTCCTCAGTGTCTTTATTTTTTGAAGTATTTGTCTCTTGGTCCATCTGTTTAAGATGTCTTTGTTTTTCCAGTAACGGATTTCCTTGTTTATCATTAATTATACAAAGAGATGTTATGTGCAGTTCTTTAACAATTTTGCTTCAGAAAATGTACTTTTACAAAGGGCATCTTCTAACATTCTTTCTGATCTGTTGCAAGAATTTCTTATATATTTTTTTTTATGATGCCTAACTTCTTTACTTATGTCCTTAGCATATCTTTTCATACTGTACTTGTTTTCTGCTTTCTTTTTTCAAAGAAGCCCACTAATCTTGACAAAGAAGCCCACTAATCTTGACAAAGAAGCCCACTAATCTTGACAAAGAAGCCCACTAATCTTGACAGATGAAGTCATAAATGTACTAAGACAAATGAAAAGCTGCAGGGATGGATGTCACAACAGAAATACTTAAAACTTTGGAAGATTTTGGAACTGAAAAAGGTCACAGAACTGCTAAATGCAATATATCACACAGGAGAAGTACCAACACTCAACTAAGTTAATCTTCATTACACTTCCAAAGAAGTCAAGAGCTAAATAATGTGATCAGCACTACACCATCAGTCTTATGAGCCACATTACAGAGATATTTCTAAGAATTATAATGAAAAGGATGAGAAACAAGCTAAAACTAGAAACATAATAACAATGTGGATTTGTAGAGGGAAGAGGGATAACAAATGCAATTGTTATATTAAGGATGTTAATAGAACAATCACAATAAGTGACCAAAGATCTTTATGTGTGCTTCATAGATTAATTAAGGATGTTAATAGAACAATCGCTAGAAGTGACCAGAGATCTTTATGTGTGCTTCATAGATTACACTAAAGCATTTGAGGGAGTAAGACATGAAGAGATCTCTACGTGTGCTTCATAGATTACACTAAAGCTTTTGACAGAGTAAGACATGAAGAGATCTTTATGTGTGCTTCATAGATTACACTAAAGCTTTTGAGGGAGTAAGATGTGAATAGATCTTTATGTGTGTTTCACAGATTACACTAAAGCTTTTGATAGAGTAAGACATGAAGAGATCTTTATGTGTGTTTCATAGATTACACTAAAGCATTTGACAGAGTAAGACATGAAGAGATCTTTATGTGTGCTTCATAGATTACACTAAAGCATTTGTACAGTAAGACATTAAGGAATGTTCAAGATGCTTGAGAAACTGGTAATTGATAGAAGAGACCTACAGATAGTAAAGAACATCTACTAGAAACAAATGGCAGCAGTAAGAGTGGTCAATACCATCAGTTAGTTCCAACATATAAAAAGAGATGTGAGACAAGGATGTGTTCAGTCTCCAGACCTCTTCTCTTTATACAGTGAAATAATAATGAGAGAAAGCAAGAAAATGGTGGAGTAAAGATTGGAAGAAAGAAAACAAACAACAACAGATATGCAGATGACACAGTACTGACAGCAGAGAGTAGGAAAGCCTTAGAAAAACTCCTAGACAATGTCACAGAAGAAACTGCAAAAAAATGGGGTTAGATTTAAACACCAATAAAAAAAAAGAAGTAATGGTGATATCCATGAAAAAGAAAACACCAGAATGCAGAATTATAGCACAGGGAAAGATATTAAGACAGATCAATAGACAGAAATATTTAGGTACAGTCATAGCATCTGAGGGCAGGTGCACTGAAAAAATCAGAACCAGGACAACAATGGCAAAGATAGCTTTTGGGAAAATAACCAGGACAACAATGGCAAAGACAGCTTTTGGAAAAATATCCAGGACAACAATGGCAAAGACAGCTTTTAGAAAAATGAAGAACAAATAAAAAACTGTCAGTGGCAATAAGAAAATAGAGAGCTCTAAGATGCTAAAGAGAGCCTATTCTATTTTATGCAAGTGAAACATGAACTATGAATTTTAGTCTTTCTCTAGACTCAGCACCAGCTAAAGCAAAGTGCCTTTTATGAGACAAGATAGCTTCTGCTACTTCAGAGAGCTGTAGCCATCAACTGATACTACTGATAGATATGTTGCCTAGTGCTTTACTTTACTGACAGAATTCTGATAGATCTGGTTTTAGATCTTAAAGCTCTTCATTCCTTGTTAAACACTTAGAATGCAATAACAAACCCAGACATTCAACACCAGACACTAAGACAATGTAGAACAATGACGAAACTTGGCAGACTTTCAAGACTCAACTATTACGTAGATAGGAGAGCCAACTGAGTCAGTGGTGTAGTAATGAATGATAACAAGTTTATTAATGGATAAAATGAGGATGAATAGCACGAAGATAAAGGAAATTTCTGCCACACAGCAAGAAAAAATATACAAGACCATAGCTTCCCGGCATGAACTCATTCGCCATAGGGAGGTGAGAAAATCAGCCAGAAAAAAAATTGCTTAAACATCCACACTTTCAATTTGTAAGAAATTTTACACTAATGTAATAACATATTCCAACAATAACATAATGAATCTCCTCAAGTGGAAAACTGACACACACAATCTACTGCACTTCAAATAACTAACACACACAATCTACTGCACTTCAAATAACTAACACACACAATCTACTGCACTTCAAATAACTAACAACTAAGTTTTCCTAAAAAGGACAAATTAGAAAAGACAGCTACATCTTGGAACAATTCAACAAAATCTAGCCAAACTCTGGCCTAACTGTTCTCTAGTCTGACCTATCTCTAGCTCTGACAACAATTATAATGGAAAATCTCAAGTCTCCCTAACTGTCTACTCTCTACAATCTGAGTTCTTATCTCTCTGATGTCTAATATGTCTTTACTCTGCTAAAAAAATCAGTTTTATAATCCTACAACTTCTGTATAAACCTGTGAAAGTACACTTTCCCTGTTTACTGACCTCGCATGAAAGTGTACAAAATTTAAGTTTCTATTTTTACACTACAATATTCATGCGATAGCGAACTTTTCACACCTGTACCCAAATATCTTAACTTTGAGACCTATACTTTACTATTTCGTTACTCTCACACGCGTTTCCTGAGCTAGGGTCAACAAGAAGAGACTGTCTGTGTTAAGGGATAGTATTCCTGCTTTCCATACATTTCAGGTTATTAGCTTCCTTTCACTATGGCAATACTGCCATAGAATAAACAGAACAAAAAATAAAGGTTACTGATATCTAGTTCTTTCTGCCAGAATGACAAATTAAGAAGTGTTACAGAAGGCAAAGGAATATCTCAGACTAGTGCCATACAGTATAAAATTAAACGGAACTATTCTAAAGCAGGGCAACATCAGACAAACGCAGAGGATTACAATGGACCCTTGACACAGTGCTGGAGGACCTTGACTTTGCGGACGACATTTGTCTATTATTAAGCAGTCACAAAGATATGCAAGATAAAATAAACAAGCTAACTCAGAATGCAAACAACATAGGACTAAAGATCAATGTAGGAAAGACAAAGTTAATGAAGCAAAATGTGAACAACAGAAATGTACTCAGAGTAGATAGCAAGTTAGTGGAGGAGGTCAACGAATTTGTATACCTTGGTAGCAGAGTAGTAGAAAATGGAGACAGCACAGAGGACATCAACAGTAGACTTACTAGAGCAAACCAGGATTTTGCAATGCTGCAGAATATATGGAAATAAAAAAAACTAAGCATAAATATGAAAATCAGGATATTTAAGAGTAATGTTCTAAGTGTACTACTCTATGGAAGTGAATGCTGGAAAATCACCAAAACCATAGAAAACAAGTTGAATTCTTTCCAGACTAAATGTTTACGAAGAATTAGAAAAATATTTTGGCTAAACACCATAAGAAATAACATCTTATTGGCAGAAATGCAGATGAAACCACTGACAACAATTATTGAGGAAAGACGCTGGCAATGGTTGGGACATGTGTTCCGAATGACTGACAACTCACTACCAAAAATAGCACTAAGATGGACACCACAGGGGAACAGAAGTAAGGGTAGACCAAAAGAGACATGGAGAAGAACAACAGAAAGGATGTTGAGCAATAGAGGGCTCACCTGGGCAAGAGCAGAAAAAAAGGCGAAGGACAGGCATTTGTGGAAAACCCTTGCGGAAGCCCCATGTGCCCTGGGCACTTAAGGTTCAGAGAGAGAGGGGGAGATTCTAAAGCAGGTGCAGAAATTCAAATACCTTGGAACAGTAATAACTTCAGATGGGAAATGCAGAACAGAAATTAGGAACAGAATAAGCCAAGCAAAGACTGCATTTCAGAGAATGAGAAACATATTAGCTAACACATCTTTATCAATGAATGTTAGAAAACGAGTCCTACAATGCTATATTGAACTTATCTTGTTATATGGAAGTGAATCATGGACAATAGGCAAGTCTGCACAAAAATCATTGGAAGCAGCAGAAATGTGATTTATTAGAAGAATGTTGTGAATCCCCTGGACAGCAAAAATAACTAATGAAGAATGTATGAGAAGAGATGGAGAGACAAAAAAACCTTGTCAAAAAGATAAGAGAGAGACAATGTACTTTCATAGGACATGCAATGAGAAGCGGGGGCATAGAAAATATTATAACAACAGGAAAAATAGAAGGAAGAAGATCAAGAGGAAGACCAAGAGAAATGATACTGGACAGTCTGACAGGATGGTGTGAGAGGAGACCACCAACTGAACTGATGGCCTGCATGAAGGATCGGGTACTCTGGAGAAGCATAATAGCCAACACCAGTCGGCACGGCACATGATGATGATGAGTGCCATACATAAGAGAAAGACAGTCAACATTTCTTGGATGCATCAGCAGATGTGAAGGTCTCAAAAAACTGGTCATGACTGGAAAGATAAATGGCACAACACATACAAAGTGGAGAAGACAGAAATACCTGGATGGCCTGCCTGCATGGTTTGGACGAGACACAAGCAAGATGGAGAGAGATGCCTGTCTACACCTACCAGCATTGCACTGCTTGATCTCATCTTTCTTCAATCAGCTTCATTGTTTATGATGAAATGTAATCTCACTTTTTTCTTTTTATTACTTCTTTGCAGATGTGATGTAAGCATCTTTGATATGACAGGCAAACTGATCTGGTGTCTCTTCTTCCTGTTCTGCCACTATTGCCTTGAATTTGTTCACAGATGGATGCTGCACTCAAATGGGATGGAGCCTGTGTCATACCTGATTACTTTGTTACTCTTCATAACATTTTTAAAAAATCTGATCTTGAAAACTGCCACCAGAAGTTCATGGTCAAAGTCACAATCTGGTCCGGGAGATGTTTTGATGGATGAGATACACGAACGCCATCTTTGCTGAGTAATAGTGAAGTCTATTTGAATCTGCTCTTTCCATCTGGGAGTGTCCATGTGTATAATCTGCGATGTTGCTTGAAGAAAGTATCTGTGATGGTGTGATTATTCTCTACGTAGAATGTTGCCTTTCATTATTGTGCCTTTCTTCTCCAACTTTTGCATCAAAGTCCCCAATACTATCCCCCATTACATTACTATCTTGTCTGTCTGTTTTTTCCATGGTCTGTTGCAGGCCATCACAGAACTCTTCACAGTCTGTCAGAGGCTGCTGTTACCACATACACCAGAATAAGTGTGTCATTTCTTTTTTTACTTCTCAGTTGTGAGTATGTGGTCATTTACTGGTTTGTAACTTAGTAGGAAAGCTGCTGCTACCACATACACCAGAATAAGTGTGTCATTTCTTTTTTTACTTCTCAGTTGGATTGTGAGTATGTAGGTTAATTTTAACACTGGGGAAGAGTGTGACACAGAGGTCAGTATTAGTAACTGTGATGACGGACAAAATCATGACAGTGTTACCAAGGAAAACCCCTGCATCAAATTAAAAAGAAAAATAAGAGTAGAAACATGGAATGTGAGAAGTATGTATGAGGGAAAGTATCAAATAATAAGTGATGAGATGAAAAGAACAGGGTTACACATTTTGGGAATCTGCGAACATCAATGGAAAGGATCAGGACACTTCAAGAGTGAGAATGATGACATCTTTATATAATCTAGTGGAGAATTAGGAGGAAAGAATGGAAGTGGCTTTTTACTTGGACAAATCAACATCTAAAGCATTACTAGGTTACAATCCAGTAAGTGATAGAATCCTCACTATCAGACTTAAGGGCACTCCTATAAATGTAACAATCATCCAGATATATGCACCTACATCAGCAGCAGAAGAAGAGGAAGTAGAAGACTTTTATAACACACTGCAAACGACGACAGACCAGGTACGGAAAAATTATATTGTATTAATAATGGGGGATTTTAAATGCAAAGATTGGTCCAGAAAGAACAGAAGATGAAGGGCATGTTGTAGGGAAATTTAGCATAGGACACAGAAATGAGGCAGGAGACAATCTAATGGCGTTTTGCATGGAAAATGAGCTAATGACTGCTAACACACTTTTTAAACAACATCCAAGAAGACTTTACACATGGACATCACATGATGGGAAAAACAAGAATCAAACAGATTACATTTTAGTGCAAAGAAGGTGGAGATTAAGTATAACATCGGCAAAAACTCTACCAAGTGATGACTGTGACACGGATCATGAGTTATTAATAGCAGACATGAAGATAAAGATAAAAAAGACAGTTACGGGATCAAGACCACTTCACTTTGATATTACAAAAATACCAGAACAATAAGCTACAGAAGTGAAGAACTGCTTCGAAATCCTGATGGCTGTACAGGAGGAGATGACACCAGATGAATTGGCTACACAGGCCAGAGATATCTTAATAACAACAGCTAAAGACATGGTTCCAGTAAAGAAAACACAAAAGAATAGATGGATTAGAGCAGGCACACTAGAACTGATAAAACAATGTTGAGAAATGAAGATGCAATGGAAAGTGACAAACAACAACAAAGAGGAATATAAATCTTTAACAAAAGAAGTATGAAGAAACATAAGAAAAGACAAAAAAAAAACAATACATACAAGACTGTTGTGAAAGAACAGAAGGACATCAGAAGTGTGGAAGAGATAGTGAAAACTTTAAAGAAATGAAGACATTGACGAGAAATGTCACACCTAAGCTAAATGTAATTTGTGACGAGATGGGGTATACCTTGACAGAGACAGAGGAGATTATAGAAAGATGGAAGGAATATTGCAGAGGAATGTATGAAACAACCGACTGTGAAAGCAGAAATCAACAATGTGAATTATTATTGGAGGAGTAAGAACCCGAACCGACAATAGAAAAAGTTTTATGGGCAATAAAGAATCTGAAAAATGGTAAATCACCAGGATGTGATGAGATAACAGCTGAACTTATTAAAGCAGGAGGAAAGGAATGTGCAAAAATCTATCATGCACTATGTAAAAGATTATGGCATTCATGTATTTGGCCAAAAGAACGGAAAAGAACTGTATTCATACCACTGTCAAAAAAAGGGTAACCTGAAATTATGCACAAACTACAGAACTGTTGCCCTGATTAGCCATACCAGTAAAATTCTGTTAAAAATCATAATGGGCAGAACTTCGTAAGAAAACAGAAGTCGTCAATATGGTCCAAGCTGGTTTCAGGCAAGGAAGAGGATCAAGAGATCATATATTCAATATAAGATTAATAATAGAGAAATGAAGATGCAATGGAAAGTGACAAACAACAACAAAGAGGAATATAAATCTTTAACAAAAGAAGTATGAAGAAACATAAGAAAAGACAAAAAAAAAACAATACATACAAGACTGTTGTGAAAGAACAGAAGGACATCAGAAGTGTGGAAGAGATAGTGAAAACTTTAAAGAAATGAAGACATTGACGAGAAATGTCACACCTAAGCTAAATGTAATTTGTGACGAGATGGGGTATACCTTGACAGAGACAGAGGAGATTATAGAAAGATGGAAGGAATATTGCAGAGGAATGTATGAAACAACCGACTGTGAAAGCAGAAATCAACAATGTGAATTATTATTGGAGGAGTAAGAACCCGAACCGACAATAGAAAAAGTTTTATGGGCAATAAAGAATCTGAAAAATGGTAAATCACCAGGATGTGATGAGATAACAGCTGAACTTATTAAAGCAGGAGGAAAGGAATGTGCAAAAATCTATCATGCACTATGTAAAAGATTATGGCATTCATGTATTTGGCCAAAAGAACGGAAAAGAACTGTATTCATACCACTGTCAAAAAAAGGGTAACCTGAAATTATGCACAAACTACAGAACTGTTGCCCTGATTAGCCATACCAGTAAAATTCTGTTAAAAATCATAATGGGCAGAACTTCGTAAGAAAACAGAAGTCGTCAATATGGTCCAAGCTGGTTTCAGGCAAGGAAGAGGATCAAGAGATCATATATTCAATATAAGATTAATAATAGAGAAATGCAGAGTGTTTAATGTGAATCTATATTTAGCCATTATAGACTACTCAAAGGCATTTGATTGTGTACAAAACCAGAAACTGTGGGAAATAATGAAAAAAAAAGGGATTTCCAACACAATTGTTACAATTAACATCACTGCTGTATCTAGACCAACAAGCAGCTGTAAGAATAAATGGTGAAACAACAACTTGGTTTGACATAAAACAAGGGGTCCATCAGGGGTGCATATTGTCACCTTACTTATTTAACGTATACTGAAAATAAAATGAGGAATGTTAGAGAAGATGTAGACAAAGAATATTACAATGCCATAACAATTGGAGGTTATGAAATACCAGAGATTAGATATGCTGATGATACAGTATTACTGTCCTCATCTATCGCTTTTCAGGAAGTAAAACAACTAAAGAATCTGTGGAGAGGAACAGACAGAATCACAAAAATAAGATGGTCCATTCATTACCTGCTCCCACTAGTCCATTCATTACCTGCTCTCACTAGTCCAGTCTTTACCTGCTCTCACTAGTCCAGTCATTACCTGCTTCCACTAGTCCATTCATTACCTGCTCTCACTGGTCCATTCATTACCTGCTCCCACTAGTCCATTCATTACCTGCTCTCACTAGTCCAGTCATTACCTGCTTCCACTGGTCCATTTATTACCTGCTCTCACTAGTCCATTCATTACCTGCTCCCACTAGTCCATTCATTACCTAGTCTCACTAGTCCATTCACTACCTGCTCCCACTAGTCCATTCATTACCTAGTCCCACTAGTCCATTCATTACCTGCTCCCACTAGTCCAGTCATTACCTGCTCCCACTAGTCCATTCATTACCTAGTCCCACTAGTCCATTCATTACCTGCTCTCACTAGTCCATTCATTACCTAGTCCCACTAGTCCATTTAATACCTGCTCCCACTAGTCCATTTAATACCTGCTCCCACTAGTCCATTTATTACCTGGTCCCACTAGTCCATTCATTACCTAGTCCCACTAGACCATTTAATACCTGCTCCCACTAGTCCATTTAATACCTGCTCCCACTAGTCCATTTATTACCTGCTCCCACTAGTCCATTCATTACCTGCTCCCACTAGTCCATTCACTACCTGCTCCCACTAGTCCATTCATTACCTGCTCCCACTAGTCCATTCATTACCTGCTCCCACTAGTCCATTTAATACCTGCTCCCATTCATTACCTGGTCCCACTAGTCCATTTAATACCTGCTTCCACTAGTCCATTCATTACCTAGTCCCACTAGTCCATTCACTACCTGGTCCCACTAGTCCATTCATTACCTGCTCCCACTAGTCCATTTAATACCTGCTCCCACTAGTCCATTCATTACCTAGTCCCACTAGTCCATTTAATACCTGCTCCCACTAGTCCATTTAATACTTGCTCCCACTAGTCCATTCATTACCTGCTCCCACTAGTCCATTCATTACCTGCTCCCACTAGTCCATTCATTACCTGCTCCCACTAGTCCATTTAATACTTGCTCCCACTAGTCCATTCATTACCTGCTCCCACTAGTCCATTCATTACCTGCTCCCACTAGTCCATTTAATACTTGCTCCCACTAGTCCATTCATTACCTGCTCCCACTAGTCCATTCATTACCTGCTCCCACTAGTCCATTTAATACTTGCTCCCACTAGTCCATTCATTACCTACTCCCACTAGTCCATTCATTACCTGCTCCCACTAGTCCATTCATTACCTGCTCCCACTAGTCCAGTCATTATCTGGTCCCACTAGTCCATTTAATACCTGCTCCCACTAGTCCATTTAATACTTGCTCCCACTAGTCCATTCATTACCTGCTCCCACTAGTCCATTCATTACCTGCTCCCACTAGTCCATTCATTACCTGCTCCCACTAGTCCATTTAATACTTGCTCCCACTAGTCCATTCATTACCTGCTCCCACTAGTCCATTCATTACCTGCTCCCACTAGTCCATTTAATACTTGCTCCCACTAGTCCATTCATTACCTGCTCCCACTAGTCCATTCATTACCTGCTCCCACTAGTCCATTCATTACCTGCTCCCACTAGTCCATTCATTACCTAGTCCCACTAGTCCATTCACTACCTGCTCCCACTAGTCCATTCATTACCTGCTCCCACTAGTCCATTCATTACCTGCTCCCACTAGTCTATTTAATACCTGCTCCCATTCATTACCTGGTCCCACTAGTCCATTTAATACCTGCTTCCACTAGTCCATTCATTACCTAGTCCCACTAGTCCATTCACTACCTGCTCCCACTAGTCCATTCATTACCTGGTCCCACTAGTCTATTTAATACCTGCTCCCATTCATTACCTGGTCCCACTATTCCATTTAATACCTGCTTCCACTAGTCCATTCATTACCTAGTCCCACTAGTCCATTCACTACCTGCTCCCACTAGTCCATTCATTACCTGGTCCCACTAGTCTATTCATTACCTGCTCCCACTAGTCCATTCATTACCTGGTCCCACTAGTCCATTCATTACCTGGTCCCACTCTCTCTCTCTCTCTCTGAACCTTAAGTGCCCAGGGCACATGGGGCTTCCGCAAGGGTTTTCCACAAATGCCTGTCCTTCGCCTTTTTTTCTGCTCTTGCCCAGGTGAGCCCTCTATTGCTCAACATCCTTTCTGTTGTTCTTCTCCATGTCTCTTTTGGTCTACCCTTACTTCTGTTCCCCTGTGGTGTCCATCTTAGTGCTATTTTTGGTAGTGAGTTGTCAGTCATTCGGAACACATGTCCCAACCATTGCCAGCGTCTTTCCTCAATAATTGTTGTCAGTGGTTTCATCTGCATTTCTGCCAATAAGATGTTATTTCTTATGGTGTTTAGCCAAAATATTTTTCTAATTCTTCGTAAACATTTAGTCTGGAAAGAATTCAACTTGTTTTCTATGGTTTTGGTGATTTTCCAGCATTCACTTCCATAGAGTAGTACACTTAGAACATTACTCTTAAATATCCTGATTTTCATATTTATGCTTAGTGTTTTTGATTTCCATATAGTCTGCAGCGCTGCAAAAGCCTGGTTTGCTCTAGTAAGTCTGCTGTTGATGTCCTCTGTGCTGTCTCCATTTTCTACTACTCTGCTGCCAAGGTATACAAATTCGTTGACCTCCTCCACTAACTTGTTATCTACTCTGAGTACATTTCTGTTGTTCACATTTTGCTTCATTAACTTTGTCTTTCCTACGTTGATCTTTAGTCCTATGTTGTTTGCATTTTGAGTTAGCTTGTTTATTTTATCTTGCATATCTTTATGACTGCTTGATAATAGACAAATGTCGTCCGCAAAGTCAAGGTCCTCAAGCACTGTGTCAAGGGTCCATTGTAATCCTCTGTGTTTGTCTGATGTTGCCTCCTTCATTAACCAGTCTACTGCCAAGATAAATAATGTTGGTGATAGTACACATCCCTGTTTCACTCCTGTTTGTACCCTAAAGCTGCTGGAGGTATGTTCTCCACAGATCACTTTGCACTGAAAACCCTCGTATAGGGCTTTGATTACATTTACTATCTTGTGGGAGAGGCCATGCCATCTTAGGATTTTCCACAGTGCATCTCTGTTGACACTGTCAAAGGCTTTCTCAAAATCTATGAATAATGCATATGTTGTGCTATGCCACTCATTTGCCTGTTCTAATATTTGTCTAAGTACAAATATGTGGTCTATGCATGATCTTCCTTTCCTAAATCCTGCCTGCTCTTTCTGAAGTTTTTCCTCAAGTGTTGGTACAATTCTGTTGATGATTATTCTGCAAAATACTTTACTGGTGAGTGGCAGTAGGGTAATGCCTCTCCAGTTCCCGCAATCTCTGAGGTCACCCTTCTGTGGTAGTTTTACTATAAGCCCAGTTTTCTACTACTCTGCTGCCAAGGTATACAAATTCGTTGACCTCCTCCACTAACTTGTTATCTACTCTGAGTACATTTCTGTTGTTCACATTTTGCTTCATTAACTTTGTCTTTCCTACGTTGATCTTTAGTCCTATGTTGTTTGCATTTTGAGTTAGCTTGTTTATTTTATCTTGCATATCTTTATGACTGCTTGATAATAGACAAATGTCGTCCGCAAAGTCAAGGTCCTCAAGCACTGTGTCAAGGGTCCATTGTAATCCTCTGTGTTTGTCTGATGTTGCCTCCTTCATTAACCAGTCTACTGCCAAGATAAATAATGTTGGTGATAGTACACATCCCTGTTTCACTCCTGTTTGTACCCTAAAGCTGCTGGAGGTATGTTCTCCACAGATCACTTTGCACTGAAAACCCTCATATAGGGCTTTGATTACATTTACTATCTTGTGGGAGAGGCCATGCCATCTTAGGATTTTCCACAGTGTATCTCTGTTGACACTGTCAAAGGCTTTCTCAAAATCTATGAATAATGCATATGTTGTGCTATGCCACTCATTTGCCTGTTCTAATATTTGTCTAAGTACAAATATGTGGTCTATGCATGATCTTCCTTTCCTAAATCCTGCCTGCTCTTTCTGAAGTTTTTCCTCAAGTGTTGGTACAATTCTGTTGATGATTATTCTGCAAAATACTTTACTGGTGAGTGGCAGTAGGGTAATGCCTCTCCAGTTCCCGCAATCTCTGAGGTCACCCTTCTGTGGTAGTTTTACTATAAGCCCAGTTTTCCACTCCTCTGGGGCTTTTTCTAGATACCAAATTTGTTGTAATATCCGGCAAAGTTGTTTTGGTGTTTCTGTTTCTTCTGCTTTCAACATCTCAGCAGTCACTTCATCTTCACCTGGTGCCCTGTCTGATTTTAGCTTATTTATTCCTCCTTTACTTCATTTATTGTTATTGGTCCTGTATTGATGTTTAGTTCCGTTTTTGCTTCAGGTATGTCTATTGTTTGTGCTGCTTGTGTTCTGTTTAGTAGGGTGTTAAAGTGATCCCTCCATCTTTCAATTTTTTCTCTTTCTCCACTGACCAGTTGTCCATTTTGTGTCCTTACTGCACTTTCACATCTTGTCTTGAAGTTGCCTGTCATTCACTACTTGCTCCCACTAGTCCATTTAATACCTGCTCCCACTAGTCCATTCACTACCTGGTCCCACTAGTCCATTCACTACCTGCTCCCACTAGTCCATTCATTACCTGCTCCCACTAGTCCATTCACTACCTGCTCCCACTAGTCCATTCACTACCTGCTCCCACTAGTCCATTCACTACCTGGTCCCACTAGTCCATTCATTACCTGGTCCCACTAGTCCATTCATTACCTGGTCCCACTAGTCCATTCATTACCTGCTCCCACTAGTCCATTCACTACCTGCTCCCACTAGTCCATTCACTACCTGCTCCCACTAGTCCATTTACTACCTGCTCCCACTAGTCCATTCATTACCTGCTCCCACTAGTCCATTCACTACCTGCTCCCACTAGTCCATTCATTACCTGCTCCCACTAGTCCATTCACTACCTGCTCCCACTAGTCCATTCATTACCTGCTCTCACTAGTCCATTCATTACCTGCTCCCACTAGTCCATTCACTACCTGCTCCCACTAGTCCATTCATTACCTGCTCCCACTAGTCCATTCACTACCTGCTCCCACTAGTCCATTCACTACCTGCTCTCACTAGTCCATTCATTACCTGCTCCCACTAGTCCATTCACTACCTGCTCCCACTAGTCCATTCATTACCTGCTCCCACTAGTCCATTCACTACCTGCTCCCACTAGTCCATTCACTACCTGCTCCCACTAGTCCATTCACTACCTGCTCCCACTAGTCCATTCACTACCTGCTCCCACTAGTCCATTCACTACCTGGTCCCACTAGTCCAGTTATTACCTGGTCCCACTAGTCCATTCACTACCTGCTCCCACTAGTCCATTCACTACCTGGTCCCACTAGTCCAGTTATTACCTGGTCCCACTAGTCCATTCACTACCTGCTCCCACTAGTCCATTCACTACCTGGTCCCACTAGTCCAGTTATTACCTGGTCCCACTAGTCCATTCATTACCTGCTCCCCTAGTCCATTCACTACCTGGTCCCACTAGTCCAGTTATTACCTGGTCCCACTAGTCCATTCACTACCTGCTCCCACTAGTCCATTCACTACCTGGTCCCACTAGTCCAGTTATTACCTGGTCCCACTAGTCCATTCACTACCTGCTCCCACTAGTCCATTCACTACCTGGTCCCACTAGTCCAGTTATTACCTGGTCCCACTAGTCCATTCACTACCTGCTCCCACTAGTCCAGTCATTACCTGGTCCCACTAGTCCATTCATTACCTGGTCCCACTAGTCCATTTACTACCTGCTCCCACTAGTCCATTCATTACCTGGTCCCACTAGTCCATTTACTACCTGCTCCCATGGCTTCACTTTACCCTGACTGGGAGGCTGAATAGATGCTCCACCTTGCCCAAGGGTGTCCCCATAGACTAACGGAAGGAAGGAAGCATCTTACCTCTCCTACCCTGTTACCCTAATCATTTACTCAGGAAGGGATGAACATAAAATGGTAGTAGGGGTAATCTTTGATGAGGGAATGGCAAAACTATTTCAGATTGAGTTCTATTAGTTCAGCCAGAGGAAAGAAATAAATATAAACATTGTACAAGCATATGCTCCAACAGCAGACAGTTCTGGAGAAGATATTTAAATATTTTATAATAACTTAGAACAAACTATGAGCCACAGTAAATCACCTGAAGTTAATATTTACTTGCAGATTTTAATGTCAAAGTTGGAAATGAAAACGTAAAAGATGTAGAGGGGGATTATGGTCTGGGAAAGAAATGAGCAAGAAGATACGAGAATGGGGAAAAACGGACATTACTGGAAAAACATGGTATAAGCAACATCTGAGATGGCCAGACTTAAACTGACTACAATCTCATTACTAAAAGATTCCAAAAGAGCTTATTTGCATCAAAAAGCATCCCAGGGCCTGACTGCATTAGTGACCATGATCCATTATGTGGCACAATAAAAGTAAAATTAAAGAAAACATACAAGGATAAGAAACATCAAACTAGACACGGACCTGCAGTGAAAAAGTAAAGGACAGATACAGAGTTGTAGTTTTGAACAGCTACAGTACATTAGCAAAAATTCAAAGCATTGATGAACATTAGCAATGGGTAAATAATACCTGAGAGAAAGAAACAGCAAAGAAGAAATGAATGACAATAGAAATACTGTAGCTCATGGAAAAAAAGAAGACATTATAAAAAGGACAAAGAAAAATATGACATGACTGACAAAGAGATCAGAAACAAATGCAAACAAGCTAAAGAAGACTGGCTAGATCAGCAGTGCACACAAACTGAAGACCATCATGAAAAAAATAATCTATGCTCTAATAAATATGTGAAATAAGAGGAAGAAAAACAAAATACAACACAGGTTGCTTGAGTTCAGTGGAGGGTAAAATGATAATAAAGAAGGGGAACGCTTAGGAGAGGTGGACAGAATACATTAATGTGCTGTCTGGTAGAGAAAGACCAGAATTGATGTCAAATATAAACAACTGTGATGGGCAAGCAATACATGAAGAGGAAGTCTTAGACTCATTACCCATATGAAAGGAAGGAAAGTGACAGATGTGACAAAACATATGAGAAGAGTAGAAGTTCTTGGTGACTTTGCTGTAAAAATATGAACAAAATTGTTGAATGACATCTATAACACTGGATATATGCCTGATGAATGATTAAAATCCACTTTCATAGCTTTGCCAAAGAAGCCAGGGGCCAAAGACTGAAGAGTTCAGAACAATATACCTTTCATGTCATATCACAAAACTATGAGCTATTGAGAATTCTTAGGAGACAAACTGGATGCCAAATAAAGATCGAAATAGGATACATATATATAAAAGCAATCATCATGGTAGAAAATATTACAGGCCAATATCAACCAGTAAGTGTCCTCACAAAAAGATTTGTTCTCACTGTACAGTCAATATGTCTTGAGAGAAATAAAAAAAGGCAGGAATTCAAGTTGGAGTGTGAACAATTTATGATCTGCTGATGATACAATGCAGACAGCCAAAAATAAAGCAGGAATTCAAGTTGGAGTGTGAACAACTCATGATCTGCTGATGATACAATGTAGACAGCCAAAAATAAAGCAGGAATTCAAGTTGGAGTGTGAACAATTCTAAATATGCTGATGATACAGTGCTGACAGCCAAAAATAAAGACAGCCTACATAAACTATTAGATATAACAGTCAAAGAAAGAACTCACCCTAGATAACAAGAAAACATACACAACAGTTTTATCACAGAAGAAAAGAACCTACTTAAATACTATAGTAAAGCAGATGGAACAATGTCAAGACAAGTGTCTCTGGCATGCTACCAACATCTGATGCATCTCTCAAATCCAGAATATGCTAAGGCAAAACAGCTTTTTGAAGCAAATCTGAAACATCTATGTCATCTCTATCAATGAAAATCTGAAACATCTATGTAATACATCTCTATCAATGAAAATCTGAAACATCTATGTAATACATCTCTATCAATGAAAATCTGAAACATCTATGTAACACATCTCTATCAATGAAAATCTGAAACATCTATGTAACACATTTCTATCAATGAAAATCTGAAACATCTATGTAACACATCTCTATCAATGAAAATCTGAATAATCTATGTAACACATCTCTATCAATGAAAATCTGAAACATCTAGGTAACACATCTCTATCAATGAAAATCTGAAACATCTAGGTAACACATCTCTATCAATGAAAATCTGAAACATCTAGGTAACACATCTCTATCAATGAAAATCTGAAACATCTAGGTAACACATCTCTATCAATGAAAATCTGAAACATCTATGTAACACATCTCTATCAATGAAAATCTGAAACATCTATGTAACACATCTCTATCAATGAAAATCTGAAACATCTATGTAAAACATCTCTATCAATGAAAATCTGAAACATCTATGTAATACATCTCTATCAATGAAAATCTGAAACATCTATGTAATACATCTCTATCAATGAAAATCAGAAAAAGAGTGCTAAAATCCTACACTCAGTCTACCCAATTCTACATTAGTGTCAAGGACAATGAACAGATTGATGCACAGATCATCAGAGGCAACAGAGAGAAGTGGTTTCTTAGAAGAATCTTAAGAGTGCTGTGGACAGTTAAGGTGATAACCAATGAATATCTGACAAAAACAAATGAAGAAAGAAATCATATTAAAACCATATGAAAATGACAGTCACGATTCACTGGACACAGAATGAATAGCGAAGAACATGGAAGATAGATGAGAAGAGAGGCAGGGGAAGGCCAAAAGGTAAAAAAAATGTGATGGCACATAAAAAGTCACCAGTTGACTGACACAGAAGAAGCGTGACTGCTGTGCCTAACAGGACAGAATCTAATGATGATGATGAAACAGGTCTTACCAGCACCACACAAAGCATTAGCCAAGGACGGACCCTCAGACCAAGTTTCTGTAAGTGGGTCAAATATTTCCACCGAAGTAACACAATGTTCAGGTAAGTATTCTTTCTTCCACTTATCACTTAATGCAGAATTGCCACCTGAGGGAAAAAAGTACCAGAGTTAGATATTATTACCTGAAATATATGTACAGTGACAATATGTTATTGGAGTGTCAGGAAATATATGTACAGTGACAATATGTTATTGAAGTGTCAGGAAATATATGTACAGTGACAATATGTTATTGGAGTGTCAGGAAATATATGTACAGCGACAATATGTTACTGGAGTGTCAGGAAATATATGTACAGCGACAATATGTTATTGGAGTGTCAGGAAATATATGTACAGTGACAATATGTTATTGGAGTGTCAGGAAATATATGTACAGCGACAATATGTTATTGGAGTGTCAGGAAATATATGTACAGTGACAATATGTTATTGGAGTGTCAGGAAATATATGTACAGTGACAATATGTTATTGGAGTGTCAGGAAATATATGTACAGCGACAATATGTTATTGGAGTGTCAGGAAATATATGTACAGCGACAATATGTTATTGGAGTGTCAGGAAATATATGTACAGCGACAATATGTTATTGGAGTGTCAGGAAATATATGTACAGCGACAATATGTTATTGGAGTGTCAGGAATTTAATAGGACTTGAAACACTTGTCCTCAGCCTTTTAAAAGTGCAAAAATATATTCCATTTTAAAATCTGGTTCTGAGAAAAATCTCTCAAGCTATAGGCCAATCTCCATTCTATCAACTTTATCAAAACCCCTAGAACAACACATACAAAAAAAAAAAAAAGAAAACCTGACATGATATGCAAGAAAATGATTTGCTTGCTGACTGTCAGTTAGGTTTTAGGCCTAGACATTCCTGCCACACAGCTCTCATGAAAATGACATAATATTTGTCATCTAATATAAATGAAAAAAAAAATAATGACTTAAAAAAAAATGCATCTGATACAACTGACCATGATATTCTAGTCTAAAAGCTTGAAACTTACAGACTGCACCCTGACCTAATGAAATTTATTATATATTTTCTTTCTGACAGAAAGCAAGTAGTTTGCCTCTTAAGTCAGATTTGCCTTTTGTTGATGAAAGTGTTTCACAAGATTTACTATGGTCCTCTACTTTTTACCATCTATATCAATGATCTTCCACTTCATCTCAAGAAACTGTCTTGTGACTGTTTGCTGACGACTGCACAGTTTACACCACTGACAATGACTGCATTAACCAACAAGTCTTCAATTTGAATAAACAATCTAATTAATTGGAGCAACAACAAAAGAATGCTGATAAACACCAACAAAACAAAAAAACATGCTCATTACAACAAGATAGAAGTTGCTAAATTCACTGACAGTAACACTCTGTCAGTAACACTGCAGACAGAAAATTTTAGTGAAATCTAGGTCTAACAATTGACCACTACCTTAGCTAGAATTGTCATGTAGACAATATAACAAAACTTGCTGTGCAAAAATTTTACCAATTTGTCAAAATTAAGCACTTTATTGACAAAGACACTAAGAAAATATACTATGCAGCATAAATACAAACACACTTAGATTACTGTTTCACAATCTGGATCATTAAAGTAACGTGAAACATTAAAAAGCTTTACTCACCTCAGAAACTAGAAGTATTGCTTACTGATGACTGAAACCAGAAGTAATGCTTACTGATGACAGAAACCAGGAATAATGCTTACTGATGACAGAAACCAGAAGTAATGTTTACTGATGACAGAAACCAGGAATAATGCTTACTGATGACAGAAACCAGAAGTAATGTTTACTGATGACAGAAACCAGGAATAATGCTTATTGATGACAGAAACCAGAAGTAATGCTTACTGATGACAGAAACCAGAAGTAATGCTTACTGATGACAGAAACCAGGAATAATGGTTACTGATGACAGAAACCAGAAGTAATGTTTACTGATGACAGAAACCAGGAATAATGCTTACTGATGACAGAAACCAGAAGTAATGCTTACTGATGACAGAAACCAGGAATAATGCTTACTGATGACAGAAACCAGGAATAATGCTTACTGATGACAGAAACCAGAAGTAATGTTTACTGATGACAGAAACCAGGAATAATGCTTATTGATGACAGAAACCAGAAGTAATGCTTACTGATGACTGAAACCAGAAGTAATGCTTACTGATGACAGAAACCAGAAGTAATGCTTACTGATGACAGAAACCAGGAATAATGCTTACTGATGACAGAAACCAGAAGTAATGTTTACTGATGACAGAAACCAGGAATAATGCTTACTGATGACAGAAACCAGAAATAATGCTTACTGATGACAGAAACCAGAAATAATGTTTACAGAAAGAGCTTTAGAAGTACAGAAAGATCTCTACTTATGCTTCATTGATTACACCAAGGCATTCAACAAGGTGAAACATAAAGAAATTATTAAAATGCTTGAAAACATCAATATAGACAGCAAAGACCTGAGGATTGTAAAACATCTATACTGGCAGCAAGAAGCAGCAATTCGAGTTGAAAATAGAACTGGAAAATATCAACCTATAAAACAAAGGGTGTGACAGGGATGTGTACTATCTCTAGACCTTTTTTCTCTGTACAGCGAGAATATTCTAAGAACAATCATCACAGAACCAGGCATAAAAATTGGAGGATACAATATTAACAACCTTCGGTATGCTGACAACACAGTACTAATAGCTGAGAACCAACAAGACCTGCAAAATCTCTTGGATAAAGTCGCCAAAGAAAGTGAACAGAAAGGCCTTACTTTGAACATCAAATAGACAGAGACTATGTTTATATCTAGGAACTATTCTAAAGCAGGTACAGAAATTCAAATACCTTGGAGCAGTAATAACTTCAGATGGGAAATGCAGAACGGAAATTTGGAACAGAATACGCCAAGCAAAGACTGCATTTCAGAGAATCAGAAACATATTATGCAACACATCCTTATCAATGAATGTTAGAAAACGAGTCCTAAAATGCTATATTGAACCTATCTAGTTATATGGAAGTGAATCATGGACAATAGGCAAGTCTGCACAAAAATCATTGGAAGCAGGAGAAATGTGGTTTATTAGAAGAATGTTGCGAATCACCTGAACAGCAAAAATAACTAATGAAGAATGTATGAGAAGAGATGGAGAGACAAAAAAAATCTTGTCAAAAAAATAAGAAAGAGACAATGTACTTTCATAGGACATGCAATGAGAAGAGGGGGCATTGAAAATATTGTAACAACAGGAAAATAGAAGGAAGAAGATCAAGAAAACCAAGAGAGATGATACTGGACAGTCTGACGGGATGGTGTGAGAGGAGATCACCAACTGAGCTGATGGCCTGCATGAAGGATCGTGTACTCTGGAGAAACATAATAGCAAACACCAGTCGGCATGGCACCTGATGATGATGATGATGACAGAAACCAGGAATAATGCTTACTGATGACAGAAACCAGAAATAATGCTTACTGATGACAGAAACCAGAAATAATGTTTACAGAAAGAGCTTTAGAAGTACAGAAAGATCTCTACTTATGCTTCATTGATTACACCAAGGCATTCAACAAGGTGAAACATAAAGAAATTATTAAAATGCTTGAAAACATCAATATAGACAGCAAAGACCTGAGGATTGTAAAACATCTATACTGGCAGCAAGAAGCAGCAATTCGAGTTGAAAATAGAACTGGAAAATATCAACCTATAAAACAAAGGGTGCGACAGGGATGTGTACTATCTCTAGACCTTTTTTCTCTGTACAGCGAGAATATTCTAAGAACAATCATCACAGAACCAGGCATAAAAATTGGAGGATACAATATTAACAACCTTCGGTATGCTGACAACACAGTACTAATAGCTGAGAACCAACAAGACCTGCAAAATCTCTTGGATAAAGTCGCCAAAGAAAGTGAACAGAAAGGCCTTACTTTGAACATCAAATAGACAGAGACTATGTTTATATCTAGGAACTATTCTAAAGCAGGTACAGAAATTCAAATACCTTGGAGCAGTAATAACTTCAGATGGGAAATGCAGAACGGAAATTTGGAACAGAATACGCCAAGCAAAGACTGCATTTCAGAGAATCAGAAACATATTATGCAACACATCCTTATCAATGAATGTTAGAAAACGAGTCCTAAAATGCTATATTGAACCTATCTAGTTATATGGAAGTGAATCATGGACAATAGGCAAGTCTGCACAAAAATCATTGGAAGCAGGAGAAATGTGGTTTATTAGAAGAATGTTGCGAATCACCTGAACAGCAAAAATAACTAATGAAGAATGTATGAGAAGAGATGGAGAGACAAAAAAAATCTTGTCAAAAAAATAAGAAAGAGACAATGTACTTTCATAGGACATGCAATGAGAAGAGGGGGCATTGAAAATATTGTAACAACAGGAAAAATAGAAGGAAGAAGATCAAGAGGAAGACCAAGAGAGATGATACTGGACAGTCTGACGGGATGGTGTGAGAGGAGATCACCAACTGAGCTGATGGCCTGCATGAAGGATCGTGTACTCTGGAGAAACATAATAGCAAACACCAGTCGGCATGGCACCTGATGATGATGATGATGACAGAAACCAGAAGTAATGTTTACTGATGACAGAAACCAGGAATAATGCTTACTGATGACAGAAACCAGGAATAATGCTTACTGATGACAGAAACCAGAAATAATGTTTACAGAAAGAGCTTTAGAAGTACAGAAAGATCTCTACTTATGCTTCATTGATTACACCAAGGCATTCAACAAGGTGAAACATAAAGAAATTATTAAAATGCTTGAAAACATCAATATAGACAGCAAAGACCTGAGGATTGTAAAACATCTATACTGGCAGCAAGAAGCAGCAATTCGAGTTGAAAATAGAACTGGAAAATATCAACCTATAAAACAAAGGGTGTGACAGGGATGTGTACTATCTCTAGACCTTTTTTCTCTGTACAGCGAGAATATTCTAAGAACAATCATCACAGAACCAGGCATAAAAATTGGAGGATACAATATTAACAACCTTCGGTATGCTGACAACACAGTACTAATAGCTGAGAACCAACAAGACCTGCAAAATCTCTTGGATAAAGTCGCCAAAGAAAGTGAACAGAAAGGCCTTACTTTGAACATCAAATAGACAGAGACTATGTTTATATCTAGGAACTATTCTAAAGCAGGTACAGAAATTCAAATACCTTGGAGCAGTAATAACTTCAGATGGGAAATGCAGAACGGAAATTTGGAACAGAATACGCCAAGCAAAGACTGCATTTCAGAGAATCAGAAACATATTATGCAACACATCCTTATCAATGAATGTTAGAAAACGAGTCCTAAAATGCTATATTGAACCTATCTAGTTATATGGAAGTGAATCATGGACAATAGGCAAGTCTGCACAAAAATCATTGGAAGCAGGAGAAATGTGGTTTATTAGAAGAATGTTGCGAATCACCTGAACAGCAAAAATAACTAATGAAGAATGTATGAGAAGAGATGGAGAGACAAAAAAAATCTTGTCAAAAAAATAAGAAAGAGACAATGTACTTTCATAGGACATGCAATGAGAAGAGGGGGCATTGAAAATATTGTAACAACAGGAAAAATAGAAGGAAGAAGATCAAGAGGAAGACCAAGAGAGATGATACTGGACAGTCTGACGGGATGGTGTGAGAGGAGATCACCAACTGAGCTGATGGCCTGCATGAAGGATCGTGTACTCTGGAGAAACATAATAGCAAACACCAGTCGGCATGGCACCTGATGATGATGATGATGACAGAAACCAGAAATAATGCTTACTGATGACAGAAACCAACAATAAAGTGTTCTGATGATAGACATGTGGCACATATTTACAAATAAGGACTAACATTTCGAAAGGATGAAAATTCTGTTGCTCAAAAGGGGACCTCTGTTCAATAAAGCTAAATTAATTACATATATCAGTCATGTGATGATAAGAAATAGAGAATCCCAAAACAAGCTATCAAGGGAACACAACAGGCAGAAGAAAAAGAGGTCGACCACATGAAACTTTAAAGAGGACATTGTTAAAAGAGGCCAAATTAGTAGGCACAAAATTCCTTGATGAGGTTGAAAAGCTCAATGAAAACAGGAAAACTTGGTGAACTACCATGTGAGCCCTATGTGATGTTTAATGGCATGGGAAGAATGTAAGATGTAAGATTACACAGTGCTCCAACTTAAAAATGGTCAATGTTCAAATCCAACTCAAAATACAATGAATGCTTAAACAACTGTCTTCTCCCATAACCACGGCTCAACTGTTAAAAAACTCTCAGCTGCCCACCTTTGGTTGTAACATTCATAAGCAACGTTCTTTCATATATGAAGATAAGTCAACAAGTAACCTTAATTTTTCTCTTGTTAAAAAAATCTAAATCGAGCAGTAACAGTTGTAGTACATAATATGTTATGCCATCCCTCTCTTGATGTATGTGTGTTGAGGCACATTAACCATTTTTGGAAATATGATGTCAGCAGACAAGATCAAAGATGGCTGATACCTTGTAAGCACACATGAGAGAAGAACAGTGTGCAGTTCCTGGGTAGTGAATCTGATAAACCTGCAGATATTCATCACAGAATGATGAGGCATTATGGGGATGTTTGTGTTCCTTCAGCAGGTATGGAAATGGCATCATAATTTTATTACTGGCTGTTGCCTGAAGCAAATGATGGAGTGGAAAGAATGAGAAAACTAATGGATAACAATCAATGAGGTGGTTAGAGATAGAAGATTAGTCATGGCTCAGTGCACCATGAAGTACCGCAGTATACTCTCTGCCAGTGGGTACAAAAACAACTCTCTCCTGATCTGAAAGAACATGAAGGAGATGTAATTCTATGATGCACAGTCACTAGAGAGGAATGCTAGGTATATTACATCCAGTTAGAGAGGAATGCTGTGTAGATTACTTCCTGCCAGAGATGAATGCTCAGTACATTACTTCCAGTTAGAGACAAGCGAGCCAGGAAGGAGTGGTGACATTCTTCCTTGTTGAAACAAAAGAATTTCTGTACAACTCCACTGGCTGGAAAACTGATGCTCACACTCTTCTGAATGTAAAGGCCCAATTCTGGAACATGACATGTCCAGAGGAACCACTATCAACAATGAAACATACTGTGGTCTGCTTGAGAACCACTTGAAACCTACAATCAGGTCAAAATGTTATGGCTGCTCAGTTCTGGTGTGTTCTTACAGCATAATAATGTGCAGTCTCACACAGCATATGTGTGAGCTCAACAAATTATGAATCTGCATTTGGAATGTCTTCCATATCCTGCATACTCACTCAATCACACGCCATGTGATTATCATGTGTCTAGACCCTTCTTAGGGGTGGAAGAAGTTCAATATGGGTGAAAAGATAAAAGACCCCATGTATAATTGACTACTATTCTACTCCTTCCACATCACATCTGCAAAGCATATTCAGAACCTCTTTACTTATTTAATTTACTAACCCTCTACCATATGCCTGTGAGACCTGGACACTTAACAAAACAGCTGAGAAACACATAAATGCCTTTGAATGTAAATGCTACAGAAGAATTCTTCAAGAATCATGGACATAGAAAAGAACAAATACTACAAGAACTTAATAATTAAGAAGGTGGGCTAGTAAAGAGGATCAAACAGAAAATTTAAATATTCTGGACACATTAAACATCATGATACTTTAGAGAAGACTGTCTTGGAAGGGTACATAAAGGGAAAAAGAAAGAGAGGAAGACCAAAGTGAAGATGGCTACAAGGCATCACTGATAATTTGCAAATGGATGCATCAGCAGCTGGGCATCTTGCTTACAACCGAGAGGCCTACAAGGGAGCTGTTAGGGATGCAAAGTTCTGCAAAGGACATGCAAATGACTGACTGAACCCTCTATCCCAACCATATTCACCTATTCCACCCAGCCTTCTCCCGCTAGGTTACCACTGTATCACTCTCTTCCCAACACCACAACCACACTTTCACATATAAAATAAACACTGACAACACCTTGGGAAGAGCAAGGAAAAGGCATAGGTAAGACAACCCCAATGACATCATACAAACCTCCCACCATGGTGATCAGGAAAAATCGAAAACTCTTGGCTGAACAAACTTAAAACAACTAAGGAAGTGCAGAAAATCAGGAAAATGAGGGACATACCCATTAATAGCAAGGCCATAGCAAAGGGAAACATGAAAAACGCCATGCAAGGTTTCAAAGCCCTAGTAGTTGAAACCAAAAAACAGCGGTGGGAAGAATTAATCAATGAAATGGTAAATGTCAAATCTCTGCAAAAATTCTGGTGATTCCATAATATCATGTCTAGGAAACAGATAACTGGTTACAATTTGCCCACGCTAGATAAAATGGGCCAATAATTAAACTGATGCAGAGATGGGCACAACACTTTTCACAAAATATCTTCAACATATGACCAAAATAATCAGGAAGCCCGACAAACAGTGTTGAAGGCCACAGAAGCAGTAATGTCCAATGAACAGCACACATATACCATACTCAAAGAAGTATTCATTCCTCTAAGGACAGTGCCCCAGGACCTGATGGAGAATGTTATGAACACTTGAAACAAAATCTGGAATCAGAGATTAAAAATATAATCACAGACTTCAGTCATAGTATAAAAACGAGAGCTGGAGCCATAGCCACCTCATAGCTCTGCCTAAAGCAAACAGAAATCACAGAGAGCTGCCAGGTCACCGAATCATATCACTCCAAAATACATATGGAAAACTGGTAGAAAAAAATTGTAGCCAGGAAAATCACATGAACACAGTGGCAAACTGCCTAACACAATGGGAGGATGCCAACTAGGAAGAAACACCACTATGAACATATTGGTGCATGAAGTATAAAAAGGGTTCATAAAGAAAAGATGAAAAAGATTACTCTGGAGCTAGAGACCGCATACGACCGAGTGGATTACACCACCATACTCACACTAATGTTGGAACTAGGCACCGACACATGGCTTGTCAGATGGACAGCTGCAGCACTCTTAAGCAGAACTGTGGCCATGAAATACAGATCCTGGACATCCAAACCAAGCAAGACCCATCCAGGCCTCCCCCAACTCATCATCCAATATAAACACAGCGAGACCAGCTCAGTTGAATCAAACAGCGACTGCTTGGCTTTTACCCTTTGTGGACGATATAGTAATATATGCACAAGGTTGAAACTGCCAAGAAGTAGCAAACATAGTACAGAGACAAAGAATTTTGTCACAACATGGTGCAAAGATCACAATGGGTCATTTAACCCAACCAGATCCAAACTATTATGGTGTTCCTTGGATAACCGAACACCAAAAGCCGAAATGCCAGGGGTGCACTGTGATAATACCTGCACAGAAAGATGTCACACCATTAAATATTTGGAGATTACTTTCAAAAGATGCTTATCCTTCGGGCAACACGTGTGTGAGACAATTCTGAAAGCAAAGAAAGGCTTAGCAGCATTAAAAAAAAAAGCAAATATAGGTCTATCACAACAAATTCTATTCTCAACAATGAAAGCACTGGAAATGTCAAGATTGGAATCTCACTTTATCACAACTCAAACAACCTGACTACTGGAGAGAATTCAGAATGAAGCAATGAGGATGGTGCTCAGATGCTCATGGGTACACTGGTGGATGCCATGCAACACCTAATGAACATATTGAGCATGAAAACTCAACATAAATGCACCCAAGTAAAGGGTACATATGAAACCAAGAGCATGGAAGACCACCCACTGATAAAGGAGATTCAAACACAAAAAGGTACACGAGTAAAACATGGTCAGTCATGGAAAACAAAGGCTGAAAAGATCAAAGGGCAGATATGCAACCCTGAAGAAAGCCCCATGGGTGCCACCTGGACTGATGCCTGAAAACATCCACACTTTACCAAAGTTCACATATGGCTCAGTTGACAATGCCAAAATTGGACGGCAGGATGAGAAGAATAAAAAATCAAAGAGTTAATTATTAAGCACTCCAACCCAGAGGACCATATAGTATATTTACAGTTGGATCGATCAGGTGTGGACAAAGGAGTGGATGGGGATTCATGGTCTATCACAATGGACGCTCCACTGTCAATGAATCCGGAGCCTTTGCCACAACCACAACCAGCATGAGGATGGAGACTGAAGCAACCACTCAAGCCATAAACTGGCTATCAAACCAGCAAGCATCACAAACCATATTATCAGACTCACAATGTATGCTAAGAAAAATGTAAAAACCAGGTGATGTGTTGCGATTGGATGGCCAAATTAAAAGAGTCATAAATCTCATCCCTAACATGGATTTATTGCCCAGAACATGCTGGTATCAAAGGTAATGAAATGGCAGATCAACTGGCAAACAAAGCAACAACCCTGGGAAACTTACAAATGGGCAAAGCAGACATCATAACAGCCATCCTATCAAAATTACAGAGAGATGAAAAAAAAATCTGAATGCTGTACTTATCACCAAAGACTATGCAAAAGGGGAATAATGAAGGCAAGTGGCAGACATTCAGAACTTTACAGAAAAGATCGAGCTGTATTCAATCAATGTGCCGTTGGCACTATCAGCCATCACACACTAGGAACAACACTGAGGTTAAAGGCTGAGCACATATAGGAGTGTCCAGAGTGCAAGGAGGACCATCTTTGGGCAAGCAGCAGAGCATGGCCGGTCTTCAAGTTCAATCACCCCTCTCTTTCTGCAATCCCCACCCCCCTGCTAGTAGCAACCTATCACACATCACAAATCCCCACCCCCCTGCTAGTAGCAACCTATCACACATCACAAATCCCCACCCCCTTGCTAGTAGCAACCTATCACACATCACGAATCCCCACCCGCTTGCTAGTAGCAACCTATCACACATCACAAATCCCCACCCCCTTGCTAGTAGCAACCTATCACACATCACAAATCCCCACCCCCTTGCTAGTAGCAACCTATCACACATCACAAATCCCCACCCCCCTGCTAGTAGCAACCTATCACACATCACAAATCCCCACCCCCTTGCTAGTAGCAACCTATCACACATCACGAATCCCCACCCGCTTGCTAGTAGCAACCTATCACACATCACAAATCCCCACCCCCTTGCTAGTAGCAACCTATCACACATCACAAATCCCCACCCCCTTGCTAGTAGCAACCTATCACACATCACAAATCCCCACCCCCCTGCTAGTAGCAACCTATCATACATCACAAATCCCCACCCCCTTGCTAGTAGCAACCTATCACACATCACAAATCCCCACCCCCTTGCTAGTAGCAACCTATCACACATCACAAATCCCCACCCCCTTGCTAGTAGCAACCTATCACACATCACAAATCCCCACCCCCCTGCTAGTAGCAACCTATCACACATCACAAATCCCCACCCCCCTGCTAGTAGCAACCTATCACACATCACAAATCCCCACCCCCCTGCTAGTAGCAACCTATCACACATCACAAATCCCCACCCCCTTGCTAGTAGCAACCTATCACACATCACGAATCCCCACCCCCTTGCTAGTAGCAACCTATCACACATCACAAATCTTCATTTAACATTCTCAACACTCTACCACACACACTCCTGGACAGCTTATTACAAGTCACAGCTAAGTGCTACAATTGAAAAACACATTTATATACTTGTTGCATAGCATTCACGGGAATTTATAGTTTATCTTCTTTTTCTTTGTTCTGTATGTTCTTATATGATTAAGGTGCAAACTGAAACATCAAAATTGTGCACTTGTTCCTACTTCTTTTTTCTTAAATAGTTTTAACATTTTGCAAATGTATGTTTGAGTGTGGATATTTGTATATGCATGTATTTATGATTATTTTTATGAAAAGTGTGTGTGTGTATATATATATATATATATATATATAAATATTCTAAACAATGGCTTAATTATAACATTTCTTACAGCACTTTGCTAGAAAGGTTTTAGATAATACTGCTGAATGTGAGAATGAATAAAGAGCGGTCATATGAAAATAAGCCAAGCCAGATAAATCTCATGACATGTGGAGAACCTCTATCTACCTCTATTAAACTAATGCCAGCACACACCTCTATCTACCTCTTCTAAACTAGTACCAGCATATACCTCTATCTACCTCTACTAAAATAATACCAGCATACACCTCTATCTACCTCTTCTAAACTAGTACCAGCATATACCTCTATCTACCTCTTCTAAACTAGTACCAGCACACACCTCTATCTACCTCTTCTAAACTAGTACCAGCATATACCTCTATCTACCTCTTCTAAACTAGTACCAGCATATACCTCTATCTACCTCTTCTAAACTAGTACCAGCACACACCTCTATCTACCTCTTCTAAACTAGTACCAGCATATACCTCTATCTACCTCTTCTAAACTAGTACCAGCACACACCTCTATCTACCTCTACTAAAATAATACCAGCATACACCTCTATCTAACTCTACTAAACTAGTACTAGCACACACCTTTATCTACCTCTACAAAACTAGCACCAGCATACACCTCCAGCTACCTCTACTAAACTAGTAAACTAGTACCAGCACACACCTTTATCTACCTCTACTAAACTAGTACCAGCACACACCTTTATCTACCTCTACTAAACTAGTACCAGCACACACCTTTATCTACCTCTACTAAACTAGTACCAGCATACACCTTTATCTACCTCTACTAAATTAGTACCAGCACACACCTTTATCTACCTCTACTAAACTAGTACCAGCACACACCTTTATCTACCTCTACTAAACTAGTACCAGCACACACCTTTATCTACCTCTACTAAACTAGTACCAGCACACACCTTTATCTACCTCTACTAAATTAGTACCAGCACACCTTTATCTACCTCTACTAAATTAGTACCAGCACACACCTTTACCTATCTCTACTAAACTAGTACCAGCACACACCTTTATCTACCTCTACTAAATTAGTACCAGCACACCTTTATCTACCTCTACTAAACTAGTACCAGCACACACCTTTATCTACCTCTACTAAATTAGTACCAGCACACACCTTTATCTACCACACACACCTTTACCTACCTCTACTAAACTAGTACCAGCACACACCTTTATCTACTTCTAGTAAACTAGTACTAGCACACCTCTATCTACCTCTACTAAACTAGTACCAGCACACACCTCTACCTACCTCTACTAAACTAGTACCAGCACACACCTCTACCTACCTCTACTAAACTAGTACCAGCACACACCTGTATATACCTCTACTAAACTAGTACCAGCACACACCTCTATCTACCTCTACTATACTAGTAACAAGGCACCTTTGATCATCTCTGCTATACCAGTATTATTTTTATTGCAATTTTCATGAAACTTATCTTGGACCTTATAGTGTTTATAATTATAGCCTGAGAAAGGTCTACACTTATAACCTGTTGTATATATAGAGTTCACAATTTAGTACATGTGTACAGTTATATTGTGATATATGTGTAGTTATA
The DNA here is from genome assembly GCA_009760885.1 of Achatina immaculata. Taxonomy (NCBI): domain Eukaryota; kingdom Metazoa; phylum Mollusca; class Gastropoda; order Stylommatophora; family Achatinidae; genus Lissachatina; species Lissachatina immaculata. The sequence continues at coordinate 11,043,694 of CM019706.1, read as the reverse complement.
AACTATTATAACATGATATGCATACACTGTTATAACTGTGCAGTTATAATCTTATATGTGCAGAATTAAAATCTTATATATGTGTCATAAAACAATACAACTAAACAGGTCATTAAATATTATGAGGATACAAAGATATTGGACTGCTGATACAAGATGTGTTATTGCTACTAACAAAGAAATCTGTGATTACTGATACAAAGATATGTGACTGCTGATATAAGTTAAAAGAAATGATGACTGGTAAAACTGGTTCTAGAAATAAAGGTAGGCAGAGGTGTTTGATTCAGTAAAACCATACATCTGATACAAAGATATGTGATTTCTAATACAAAGTTCATTCTACAACAACAAACTGTGCACCAACATGAATACACTAAACATGTACCATCTAACATAGTACATCAAAAGTTGTAACACTTGACATAAGTATATCAAAAATTGTAACATCTAAGCACATCAGAAGTTGTAGCTTGTAACACAGGTAAATGTTACAAGAACATGTAGTAGCTAATACACAAACATGCAACATCTAATACAAGAACATGTAGTAGCTAACACACAAACATCTCTCTCTCTCTCTCTGAACCTTAAGTGCCCAGGGCACATGGGGCTTCCGCAAGGGTTTTCCACAAATGCCTGTCCTTCGCCTTTTTTTCTGCTCTTGCCCAGGTGAGCCCTCTATTGCTCAACATCCTTTCTGTTGTTCTTCTCCATGTCTCTTTTGGTCTACCCTTACTTCTGCTACCCTGTGGTGTCCATCTTAGTGCTATTTTTGGTAGTGAGTTGTCAGTCATTCGAAGCACATGTCCCAACCATCGCCATCGTCTTTCCTCAATAATTGTTGTCAGTGGTTTCATCTGCATTTCTGCTAATAAGATGTTATTTCTTATGGTGTTTGGCCAAAATATTTTTCTAATTCTTCGTAAACATTTAGTCTGGAAAGAATTCAACTTGTTTTCTATGGTTTTGGTGATTTTCCAGCATTCACTTCCATAGAGTAGTACACTTAGAACATTACTCTTAAATATCCTGATTTTTATATTTATGCTTAGTTTATTTGATTTCCATATATTCTGCAGGATTGCAAAAGCCTGGTTTGCTCTAGTAAGTCTGCTGTTGATGTCCTCTGTGCTGTCTCTATTTTCTACTACTCTGCTGCCAAGGTATACAAATTCGTTGACCTCCTCCACTAACTTGTTATCTACTCTGAGTACATTTCTGTTGTTCACATTTTGCTTCATTAACTTTGTCTTTCCTACATTGATCTTTAGTCCTATGTTGTTTGCATTCTGAGTTAGCTTGTTTATTTTATCTTGCATATCTTTGTGACTGCTTGATAATAGACAAATGTCGTCCGCAAAGTCAAGGTCCTCCAGCACTGTGTCAAGGGTCCATTGTAATCCTCTGCGTTTGTCTGATGTTGCCTCCTTCATTAACCAGTCTACTGCCAAGATAAATAATGTTGGTGATAGTACACATCCCTGTTTCACTCCTGTTTGTACCCTAAAGCTGCTGGAGGTATATTCTCCACAGATAACTTTGCACTGAAAACCCTCGTATAGGGCTTTGATTACATTTACTATTTTATGGGGGAGGCCATGCCATCTTAGGATTTTCCACAGTGCATCTCTGTTGACACTGTCAAAGGCTTTCTCAAAATCTATGAATAATGCATATGTTGTACTATGCCACTCATTTGCCTGTTCTAATATTTGTCTAAGTACAAATATGTGGTCTATGCATGATCTTCCTTTCCTAAATCCTGCCTGCTCTTTCCGAAGTTTTTCCTCAGGTGTTGGTACAATTCTGTTGATGATTATTCTGCAAAATACTTTACTGGTGAGTGGCAGTAGGGTAATGCCTCTCCAGTTCCCGCAATCTCTGAGGTCACCCTTCTGTGGTAGTTTTACTATAAGACCAGTTTTCCACTCCTCTGGGGCTTTTTCTAGATACCAAATTTGTTGTAATATCCGGCAAAGTTGTTTTGGTGTTTCTGTTTCTTCTGCTTTCAACATCTCAGCAGTCACTTCATCTTCACCTGGTGCCCTGTCTGATTTTAGCTTATTTATCGCCTCCTTTACTTCATTTATTGTTATTGGTCCTGTATTGATGTTTAGTTCCGTTTTTGCTTCAGGTATGTCTATTGTTTGTGCTGCTTGTGTTCTGTTTAGTAGGGTGTTAAAGTGATCCCTCCATCTTTCAATTTTTTCTCTTTCTCCACTGACCAGTTGTCCATTTTGTGTTCTTACTGCACTTTCACATCTTGTGTTGAAGTTACCTGTCATCTGCTTTGTGCTTTTATATATGGTTTTCATGTCATTTGTATATGCTGCTTTCTCTGCTGTTTCTGCTAAGTTGTCATAATATTGACGTTTATCTTGACGGCATGATTCCTTCACTTCTTTGTCTTTTTGTGCATAATTACTTAAAACTCATTCTTTAAGCCGTTGTGATTTGGTGTTCAGTAATTTTCCCTTGATTTCTTTTCTTTGCTCTATCTTTTCCCATGTGGTCTCGCTTATCCATTCCTCTTTTCTCCTTTTCCGATATCCCAGCACCTCTTTTGCTGTTTCCTGTAGTGTTTTATTGAACTCTAATATGGACATTTCTGCTTCGTCTTGTAGGACACTGAAGCGGTTCTTAAGTACTATTGAGAATTCATTTCTTGTTTGCTGGTCTATCAGTTTTCTTGTATCAAAATGTAACTTTCTGTGTTCTCCGATTTTGGCTTTCCTTAATTTTAGTTTTATTTTTGCTACCAGAAGGTTGTGATCACTTCAACACACAAACATGCAACATCTAATACAAGAACATGTCCACTGTTGGTGAGATTCTTCAGCTGCCGTGCGTGGAGCGGTGCTCTTCCCGGCCAATGAAGAAAGGTGCAAATGGGGTTGCCACGCAGCATCACTGTGGAAAAGGTGGTAGAAAGGATAAAGCGAAGCAAACAGTCAAATCACGGCACTTCTGGTCTGGAGGTCGGCCATGTCCTGAGTGCAGTCATATCGGGTGAAATGCATGAACCGGCTTGTCCCAGAGTTTAAGCCACTGCTGGTGAGACTCTTCGGATGCCGCGCGTGAAGTGAAGCTCCTCCCGGTCAAGGAAGTAAATGCGGAAAAGAAATAAAGGTTGCTGTGCGGTGCCAATGTGAAAAGGTGGTGGAAAGGATAAAGTGAAGTTTAATTGGTATGTCCAGTAGTATCACTACGAGAGCTACACATACCACGGCACCTCTGCTCTAGAGGCCGGCCACGTCCGAAATACACCTACACTGGTGAAATACGCCTAAACCGGCACACACCAGGGGTGGAACTTGATGGCTAGACATGTCATGCCACCTCCGCTCTAGAGGTCAGTCACGCCTGATATACATCCATACTGGTGAATTTTGCCTAAATCGGCTCACACCAGGGGTGAATCTTGAAGACTATGCATGTCACAGTACCTCTGTTCTAGAGGTCGGTCACGTCCCAAACATGCCCATACTGGGATAATATGCCTAAACCGGCTCAACCCAGGGGTGGAAGTCACTAGTGGCGAGGATTCATCCTCCTGGACAAAAGCTCCATCCTGGTCACAACTAGGAAGGGTAGCGGCCACGACCGCAAAATGCTGAAGTTGGAGACACTGGACCAGGGCAGTCTAGATAGGCAACCACCTCTCACCCGGCGGGGATGTTTGCGTATCCTAATCACGCTGAGGTTTTCCGGTGAGAAAACCCAACTCTGGACTGGATGGGCAACCACCTCTCACCTGGCGGTGATACACGGATATCTCAAAACACGTTGAGGTTTTCCGGTGAGAAAGTCCAACTCTAGCCTGGGTGGGCTACCGCCTCTCACCCAGTGGGGATGCACTGATATCCTAAACACGTCGAGGTCTTCCAGTGAGAAAGTCCAACCCTATACTAAACTGGTGCAATGAAAACCACGGTGTCACGCAATCCGCTTCAAAGACCCACCAAGAATACAGGCTAAAGCTCTGCGATACTCTGAACCCTTGTGGTCCTCTCGTGGATCTCGTGTGGTCCTTTCGGGGACCACACAGGAGACCACGGGACCTAACGAGGACCACAGGCATAAATTCAGTAGGATCACAGTGCGGTTTTGGTGGTAGAAGCGAACGAAGAAGAAGAAGAAGACAAGAACATGTAGCAGCTAACACACAAATATGCAACATCTAACACAAGAACATATAGTAGCTAACATACAAACATGCAATATCTAACACATGAACATATAGCAGATAACACACAAATATGCAGCATCTAACATAAGAACATGTAGCAGCTAACACACAAACATGCAATATCTAACACAAGAATATATAAAAATAAGACAAGTACATGTAATTACTAACATGCATGATAATTATTAACTGACCGATGATGTAGATTTTATCTTTGAAGACAACGCTGCCGGCAAGAACTCTGGGAATTTTCATTGTCGGAAGTTCCACCCAACTGTCATCTTGGGGATCATATCTGCCATTGACAGATCATATCAGAAGTACATTCAAATTATCTGTGCTGGTCCTACTTCCTTCTTTGCTTGCTTTCTGACTCACACATCCACATTAAAGGCGTATTCCATTTCTCTGTGATTGATTGAATACTAATGTGCCAAAATGGCACTAGAAAAGATGTATCTGTTGTGTTTAAAGGCCCAGGAGAACAACTATGGATAAAAGTTAGTTGCTCTCTCTCAGGATCAGATTAGATAGGCTGATCTGAGAGACTATGATTTTGTGTTCTGTGATACACTCAAAGAACAATACACCCAGGCACACTCCTTCTTCCACTGGACAACAACAGAACATCTGGACTCCATAATTCAAGCTTACAACGCAACAGTAACTCAAACGTAGGAACAGTCAAGAGTGTAGTTCAAATTCAATAGACAACAAATTTATTGATGCGGAAGATGTGGATGATGGATATGACAATGGTAGGAAAAACTGGTGTCATACAGAAATGACAAAAAGTGTAACATGAAAAACTTCCCGGCATGCAGTCCGTGCCATAAGGAAGAAACATTCTACCAGCAAGCAGTTACAAAAGAACGCAGTACTTACTAATGTCTGAAGTGAATAACAACTTCCAGAATAACACTTCATCTTCCAGAATAATAAAACACAAACAGTGCACTCTGGTCCTAGCAAGGACACTACAACATAATTCCTACATACTGTTACAAGGAAAACCTTGTCCTAAAAAAGGACAACACAAGCGCTACCACACTCCACCAGGACATGACTAATTCACTACAAAACTACTACTGACTTGCCTCTATCACAAGATCCTCATACTCCGAATACAATCATCATATGATCCTTAATAAGCTCCGAGTTCTTTGATATAACCAGCATTTATTCCGCCATCCTTCCAGAACTTTCACTCCTTGCACCTCACATTCATGCAAAAAGATAACTGTTCTGAACTTCACTAAAACACAAGATTCATAACTCATGCCCTGAACTTTTATACCCTAAACTTTTGTTCCTAAAACAAACAATTAAAACTCTAAAACTAAATTTAGACTGTTAAGTCAACACAGATGTTAAGTCAACACAGACATTCCAATCGCTGACAATTAAGAAACCTTCCCTTACAAAACTCATAATAATCCTGAGAAATTCTGCTACCTGCTCAAAATTACTAGAGCTAAGAAACTTTTCTCTCAGAATCCCATACAAAATAACACTAAGTCATTAGAATTTCACTGCCATCTTGTCCACCCACTGCATACACAAATCTGCATATCCAGAAGATGTATACACACATAACCAGACAACAGATGGCTAAGTGAGATAACTGTGACTGATTTATGCAAGTGGGTGCTCATAACTGATATTTGTTATAGTATGAAAGGTTGGAGTCATATTGGCAGAGGAGATCTAACCTTAGAAAGAGGAGTGAAAGGTGTACATTGTGCTTCAGATTCTGTCCACACATGTATGAGTGCAAAAGTCAAGTCAAGACTTTATTTTTGTCTTAAGTTACTGAGGTGGCATGAGCTGGTGAAAAAGTGTGCAGGTCATGAAGATTTTATATTTGACCAGACTAAATGTTTCTGATTGAAGGTTATGTGGTGGGCTGATGCAAGGTCATACTGGTCAGTTGTTAGACTTTTGAAAGAGGAAAGCATGTTTAGATAGAGATGTTAGATTTTTGATACAGAAAAGCATGTTTAAACAGGCATTTTAAAAAATTTAGACTAGGTAGGATATATATCATACATTTAATAACAATGCTGTATCTAGACCGACAGGCAGCACTAAGAAAAAATGGTGAGACAACAGACTGGCTTGATGGGTCTGTCAGGATCTTATGCTGTCTCTTATTTATTCAAATTGTATACTTAATTAACAATAACTTATTTAACTTGTATACTGACAACACCTTGATAAGGTTGAAAAGCTCACTGAAAACAGGAAAACTTGGCAAACTAGCATGCAAGCTTTATGTGATGTTTAACGGCATGGGAAGGATATAAAATGTAAGAAGACACTGACAATACAATGAGAAATGTCAGAGGAGATGCAGACAAAGATCATTACAATGCCATAAAATTTGGAGGTTAAGAAATACCAGAGATTAGATATGCTGATGATACAGGATTACTGTTTACAATAGAAAAAAGGAATGAAGAAACTAATTATGTCAGTCTGCATGAAAAGTGGAGAGCAAAACCTTTATCTTAATGCAAAGAAAACTAAAGTGATGACAACTGACAAAACAAATATTAAAAGCATTTCATGGCACCACTAAAGATGTATTCTGTGGCACCACTAAAGACGTATTTTTTTTTCGTGTGGTGGAACTTTCATGACCCAGGAACAATTGAGGTAGAGTTCATACACGACTGTGAATCGTATAGAAAAATCAACTGAACATGTCACCCAAAGTTGTGTTACAAACATAGATCAACAACACCTAATTCTGGACACTACAGAAGAAATCAAATTTATTAATGAAAGCCATTTGTTTGTGGATGTTGCCAGAATGGGAGTATATAAAAAGGCTGATGAAGTTTTACAATTAAATGAAATGGAGTTCGGGCGACTTGACGTCGCCATGGGATGACCTCTCACACGGCAAGATGGTGAAGGACATTGCTTCTTACAGATATTTCTACACTCAAAACTGAAAATCTGAGGGACTGTCCTGAATGAATAATCTTAACAACCACTAGCCATTTCTACAAGGACAGACTACAATTCTACTTAGTACTATTACAAGAGCACAACTAACTACTAACTGTGAAAAGGAAAACTTCTGTGAATCTACATTTTGAAGACTTCTCACTTCAACCGTGTGCCTCTTCCTGCATCTCCTACCAATTTGTTCATTACAAGAACATATGCGTGCAACTTTTAAATCGATTTTCCCGCTGCACTCGCCTACAAATATCCAAAATTAACTCTCTGCAGGGGAGACTACTACTATATTATTTTATCATCAACCCTATTACCTAATTCTATACTGTTACAATATGGCAGCTGAAATATGTATGTATATCAATGAGGAGAAATTGGAAGTGGTGGAATTTTGAATATCTTGTATCATTACTAATAATGGATATTATTACAGGAGGACATCAATCACTCTGCAGAAGCTGAAACAACTACAGAAGCTGTGGGGAGGAACAGACACAATTACAAAAATAAGATTTTTAGGGGGATTCATTTTTCCCATTGCAACATATACCTGTGAGACATGGACACTTAACAAAACAGCTGAGAAACACATACATGTCTTTGAATATAAATGCTATAGAAGAGTCTTTCAAATATGGAAAAAAAATCCATACTACAAGAACTTAATATTGAAGAAGGTTGGTTAGTAAAGAAGATTAAACAGAGAAAATTCAAGCATTCTGGACATATTAAACATCATGAGACTTTGGAGAAAACAATCTTGGAAGGGTACATAATAGGATAAAGAGAGGAAGTCCAAGGCAAAGACAGCAACAAGACACTGCTGATGATTTGCAAAAGGATGCATCAGCAGCAGAGTAACTTGCTTACAACTGAGAGGCCTTCAAGAGAGCTGCTAGGGAGGTAAAGGGGACATACTAATGAATGAATTAGACAACATGTTTTTCAGTTTGCTGTTTCTGGGATTTTTTTTTTTTGGACTAAAACGACAGGAACTTAGGATTGTTATTTTTTCAAAAGCTGGATTACAGAATAGGACAGATTTACTAAAAAAAAAAAAAACAGATTAAAAGTGTAGAGCAGAAATGTAGGAAGAACTGTGCTAGACAATCTGGAAAGTTTCACTTTTGTTTGAGATCAGGGAGCCTAGTAAGAAGCAGTTTATTTGTGTTCATTTGGATGATACACCTCTCTTTATTTTTCTGTTGATTGTTGTTTGTGAGAGAAAGAGAGAGTGATAGAAATATGACATAGATTTTGTTCATTTTTGTGAGAGAAATATGACATAGATTTTGTCCATTTTTGTGAGAGAAATATGACATAGATTTTGTTCATTTTTGTGAGAGAAATGTGACATAGAATGTGTTCATTTTTGTGAGAGAAATATGACATAAATTTTTTTCATGTAACTGATACTGAAGTTTATTTAAAGGCAGAGTTGATCTCATTTTGTGCTGTACCCTGGATTGTAAAGTGCTATTATGCTGAACCTCAGGTTGTAAAGTGTTACTAAGCTGAACCTCAGGTTGTAAAGAGTCACTCTATGCTGAACCTTGGATTGAAAGTGTTCCTATTTTGAACCTTGGGTTGTAAAGAGTTATTATGCTGAACCTCTGTTTGTAAAGTGTTACCGTGTTGAACCTCAGGTTTGTAACCTGTGAAGTGCTGCAAGAGAACTGACTTGTCATAAAAGAAGTGATGTAATAAAGCTGACTTTATGATGGAAGCTGATGTAAATGAGCACTGTCAGCTGCTGCCACAAGCGACTGATGTAAATGAGCTATGTCAGCTGTCTCCATATGTGGCTGATGAAAATATGTCAGCTGTCTCCATATGTGGGTGACATAAATGAGCTATGTCAGCTGTATCCACAAGTGGCTGATGTAAATGAGCTATGTCAGCTATATCCACAAGTGAATGATGTAAATGAGCTATGTCAGTTGTATCCACAAGTAGCTGACATAAATGAGGTATGTCAGCTGTATCCACAAGTGGCTGATGTAAATGACCTACGTCAGCTATATCCACAAGTGATTGACATAAATGAGCTATGTCAGCTGTCTCTATATGTGACTGACATAAACGTCCAGTAGAGTTAAAGAAAGCACCTACCCATCCACAATGACAAGAGAAAACTGTGAGCGAGACATGTGCATCCTGGATCTGGGTTGCCAGGTGGCCTCTGTCTGGTCAAAGACATAAACATTGTTAGACACACCTTCTGTGGTAATAGAACCACGGTAATTTATCTTGCGTATAGCCCCACCTGCGATGTAGATTTGGTTATCTCCTGTTGATGCAACACCTGCAATAACAACAATAAAAAAATGTCTTAAATGTACTGTTGTTCCTATTTGCTGAAAGGAACAAAGAAAACGTAATGAGACATACAAAACTAGAATAACAGCACTTGTACAAAAATTCCTGGCCTTACTAATCTAACTTTTCACACATATTTGTTTTTTTGGTTTTCTCTCTCATTCTGCTTTCAAATTTACTAATCTAATTCTCTACATATATGCACTGTTGTAATCTATCTCCCACCCCACCCCTCTGCTCTTCAGCTTATCAACCCAAATCTCAATATGACTCAGCTGTTTCTATCTCTATCACCAGTCTTATTAATCCTAACTACCCATCTTCTCAAATGTTTTGCATCTCTCTGTCACTCTCTGTCCTTTATATTACTGGCCCTAACTCTAATCTTTTCTATCTCTTCTCTTTCAAGACTAACTCTTCATATGTCCCTTGATCTCACTACTTGTAACTTTCCATGAGTCCCTGATCTTACTACTTGTAACTTCCCACGAGTTCATGATCATACTACCTGTAACTTCCCATGAGTCCCTGATTTTACTACTTGTAACTTTCCACGAGACCATAATCTTACTACTTGTAACTTCCAATGCATCCCTGATCCTACTATTTGTAATTTCCCATGAGTCCCTGATCTTACTACTTGTAACTTCCCATGAGTACCTGATCTTACTACATGTAACTTCCAATGTGTCCCTGATCTTACTACTTGTAATTTCCCGTGAGTCCCTGATCTCACTACTTGTAACTTCCTATGAGTCCCTGATCTTACTACTGTAACTTCCCACGAGTTCATGATCATACTACCTGTAACTTCCCATGAGTCCCTGATTTTACTACTTGTAACTTTCCACGAGACCATAATCTTACTACTTGTAACTTCCAATGCATCCCTGATCCTACTATTTGTAATTTCCCATGAGTCCCTGATCTTACTACTTGTAACTTCCCATGAGTACCTGATCTTACTACATGTAACTTCCAATGTGTCCCTGATCTTACTACTTGTAATTTCCCGTGAGTCCCTGATCTCACTACTTGTAACTTCCTATGAGTCCCTGATCTTACTACTGTAACTTCCCATGAGTTCCTGATCATACTACCTGTAACTTCCCAAGAGTCCCTGATCTTACTACTTGTAACTTTCCATGAGTCCCTGATTTTACTACTTGTAACTTCCAATGCATCCCTGATCTTACTACTTGTAATTTCCTACGAGTCCCTGATCTTACTACATGTAACTTCCAATGCATCCTTGATCTTATTCCTTGTAACTTCCCATAAGTCCCTGATCTTATTACCTGTAATTTCCCATGAGTCCCTGATCTTACTACTTGTAACTTCCCATGAGTCCCTGATTATCTATAACAGTATATTGAATGATATAAGGAAAGTTAGACAACTCAGAATGGGAGAGTTGGTATAAAAAGAGTTATGTTCTATACTAAACAGCTGTTTGTGCATAGAGTTCATTCCTCTGTCTCAAATTGCATGTGCCTCACACATAACATATGATAAAGAAAAGTCATGAGAGAATGCAGTCAATCTAGAACAGCTGAAGTTTTAGTTTGGACAGAGTAGGTCAGGTTAGCTTGTCTGCAATAAAATGTAGTTCTTGTGCTGTGTCTAGATAGTGCAGAACTGTTAGAAATGTAGCTAAAAGTTCTGATGGCAGTGACATCTACGGACGGTTGTAACTGCCGGGAATTTATTCTACATGTTGTCTGGAGATTTGTCCTGTCCTGAGTTTATGGATATGAATGCACTGTCAAGAATGGCAACATCGTCACCCTGTGCATCAACAAAGTCCTTTAACATACATCTACACAGAAGCTGCTATTGCACTGCCACTGAGAGAATGAACGTTCCTGGGATATAAGTCCGTGAAGCAGACAGTAATACAGACAAAGAAAAAGTGTAGTATAATCCAAACAGACAAAGGAAGGAAAGAGTATAATCTTGACTGTAAGCATTTCCACTAGTATAATACTTTCCAGCTATTACATTCAGTGTTCTAACAAAGAGGAACCAGCACAGGATAATCTGGTCTATCTGATATAGAATAGATAGTATGATAACTGAAAGATAGTGATAGATGAAACAGAACAAATTCTATTTCACCTACTACTTGTACCTTCCTATGAGTCCCTGATCTTACTACTTGTAACTCTCCATGAGTCCCTGATCTTACTACTTGTAAATTCATGAGTACAATCTCACTACTTGTAACTTCCTATGAGTCCCTGATATTCCTACTTGTAACTTCCTATGAGTCCCTGATATTCCTACTTGTAACTTCCTATGAGTCCCTGATCTTACTATTTTTAACTTCCTATGAGTCTCTGATCTTACTACTTGTAACTTCCCATGAGTCCCTGATCTTACTATTTTTAACTTCCTACGAGTCCCTGATCTTACTATTGTAACTTCCCATGAGTCCCTGATCTTACTATTTTTAACTTCCCATGAGTCCCTGATATTACTACTGTAACTTCCCATGAGTCCCTGATCTTACTGCTTTTAAATTCCCATGAATCCCTGATCTCACTACTTGTAACTTCCTGTAAGTCCCTGATCTTACAACCTGTAACTTTCCGTGAGTCCCTGATCATATTACCTGTAACTCTCCATGAGTCCCCGATTTTACTACTTGTAATTTTCTATCAGTCCCTGATTTTACTAGTAACTTTTCACATTTTCTGATCTTACTACTTGTAACTTTCCACGAGTTCCTGATCTTACTACTTGTAACTTTCCATGGGTCCCTGATATTATTACCTGTAACTTTCCACATGTTCATGATCTTATTATCTCTAACTCTCCCCATGTCCCCTGATGTTGTTATCTCTAACTCTCTCCATGTTGCCTGATGTTGCTATCTCTAACTCTACCCATGTTCCTTGATGTTGCTATCTCTAACTCTCTCCATGTTCCTTGATGCTGCTATCTCTAACTCTCCCCATGTCCCTTGATGTTGCTATCTCTAACTCTCCCCATGTCCCTTGATGTTGCTATCTCTAACTCTACCTATGTCTCTTGATGTTGCTATCTCTAACTCTCTCCATGTATCTTGATGTTTCTATCTCTAATTCTCCCCAGGTCCCTTGATGTTGCTATCTCTAACTCTCTCCATGTCCCTTGATGTTGCTATCTAGAACTTTCCCCATGTCCCTTGATGTTGCTATCTAGAACTTTCCCCATGTTCCTTGATGTTGCTATCTAGAACTCTACCCATGTCCTTTGATGTTGCTTATCTCTAACTATCCCCATGCCCTTTGATGTTGCTATCTCTAACTATCCCCATGCCCTTTGATGTTGCTATCTCTAACTATCCCCATGCCCTTTGATGTTGCTATCTCTAACTCTCCCCATGCCCTTTGATGTTGCTGTCTCTAACTCTCCCCATGCCCCTTGATGTTGCCATCTCTAACTCTCCCCATGTCCCTTGATGTTGCCATTTTTAACTCTCTCCAAGCCCCTTGATGTTGCTATCTCTAACTCTCCCCAGGTCCCTTGATGTTGCTGTCTCTAACTCTCTCCATGTCCCTTGATGTTGCTATCTCTAACTCTCCCCATGTCCTTTGATGTTGCTATCTCTAACTCTCCCCATGTCCCTTGATGTTGCTATCTCTAACTCTCCCCAGGTCCTTGATGTTGCTATCTCTAACTCTCCCCAGGTCCCTTGATGTTGCTTATCTCTAACTCTCCCCAGGTCCCTTGATGTTGCTATCTCTAACTCTCCCCATGTCCCTTGATGTTGCTTATCTCTAACTCTCCCCAGGTCCCTTGATGTTGCTATCTCTAACTCTACCAGGTCTCTTGATGTTGCTTATCTCTAACTCTCCCCATGTCCCCTGATGTTGCTTATCTCTATCTCTCCCCATGTCCCCTGATGTTGCTTATCTCTAACTCTCCCCATGTCCTTTGATGTTGCTTATCTCTAACTCTCCCCATGTCCCTTGATGTTGCTATCTCCAACTCTCCCCATGTCCTTTGATGTTGCTTATCTCTAACTCTCCCCATGTCCCTTGATGTTGCTTATCTCTAACTCTCCCCATGTCCCTTGATGTTGCTTATCTCTAACTCTCCCCATGTCCCTTGATGTTGCTTATCTCTAACTCTCCCCATGTCCCTTGATGTTGCTTATCTCTAACTCTCCCCATGTCCCTTGATGTTGCTATCTCTAACTCTCCCCATGTCCCTTGATGTTGCTATCTCTAACTCTCCCCATGTCCCTTGATGTTGCTATCTCTAACTCTCCCCATGTCCCTTGATGTTGCTATCTCTAACTCTACCTATGTCTCTTGATGTTGCTATCTCTAACTCTCTCCATGTATCTTGATGTTTCTATCTCTAATTCTCCCCAGGTCCCTTGATGTTGCTATCTCTAACTCTCTCCATGTCCCTTGATGTTGCTATCTAGAACTTTCCCCATGTCCCTTGATGTTGCTATCTAGAACTTTCCCCATGTTCCTTGATGTTGCTATCTCTAACTCTCCCCAGGTCCTTGATGTTGCTTATCTCTAACTATCCCCATGCCCTTTGATGTTGCTATCTCTAACTATCCCCATGCCCTTTGATGTTGCTATCTCTAACTATCCCCATGCCCTTTGATGTTGCTATCTCTAACTCTCCCCATGCCCTTTGATGTTGCTGTCTCTAACTCTCCCCATGTCCCTTGATGTTGCCATCTCTAACTCTCCCCATGTCCCTTGATGTTGCCATTTTTAACTCTCTCCAAGCCCCTTGATGTTGCTATCTCTAACTCTCCCCAGGTCCCTTGATGTTGCTGTCTCTAACTCTCTCCATGTCCCTTGATGTTGCTATCTCTAACTCTCCCCATGTCCTTTGATGTTGCTATCTCTAACTCTCCCCATGTCCCTTGATGTTGCTATCTCTAACTCTCCCCAGGTACCTTGATGTTGCTATCTCTAACTCTCCCCAGGTCCCTTGATGTTGCTTATCTCTAACTCTCCCCAGGTCCCTTGATGTTGCTATCTCTAACTCTCCCCATGTCCCTTGATGTTGCTTATCTCTAACTCTCCCCAGGTCCCTTGATGTTGCTATCTCTAACTCTACCAGGTCTCTTGATGTTGCTATCTCTAACTCTCCCCATGTCCCCTGATGTTGCTTATCTCTATCTCTCCCCATGTCCCCTGATGTTGCTTATCTCTAACTCTCCCCATGTCCTTTGATGTTGCTTATCTCTAACTCTCCCCATGTCCCTTGATGTTGCTATCTCTAACTCTCCCCATGTCCTTTGATGTTGCTTATCTCTAACTCTCCCCATGTCCCTTGATGTTGCTTATCTCTAACTCTCCCCATGTCCCTTGATGTTGCTTATCTCTAACTCTCCCCATGTCCCTTGATGTTGCTTATCTCTAACTCTCCCCATGTCCCTTGATGTTGCTTATCTCTAACTTCCCCATGTCCCTTGATGTTGCTATCTCTAACTCTCCCCAGGTCCCTTGATGTTGCTATCTCTAACTCTCCCCAGGTCCCTTGATGTTGCTTATCTCTAACTCTCGCCAGGTCCCTTGATGTTGCTTATCTCTAACTCTCCCCAGGTCCCATGATGTTGCTTATCTCTAACTCTCCCCATGTCCCCTGATGTTGCTTATCTCTAACTCTCCCCATGTCCTTTGATGTTGCTTATCTCTAACTCTCCCCATGTCCCTTGATGTTGCTTATCTCTAACTCTCCCCATGTCCCTTGATGTTGCTTATCTCTAACTCTCCCCATGTTCCTTGATGTTGCTTATCTCTAACTCTCCCCATGTCCCTTGATGTTGCTTATCTCTAACTCTCCCCATGTTCCTTGATGTTGTTTATCTCTAACTCTCCCCATGTTCCCTTGATGTTGCTTATCTCTAACTCTCCCCATGTTCCCTGATCCTGCTAGTTCTAGCTCTCTTAGTATGTAGTTAGTTTCTGTAGTCATTTATATATGTGCATAGTTACGTTCTGTTGTCATTTATATATGTGCATAGTTACGTTCTGTTGTCATTTATATATGTGCATAGTTACGTTCTGTTGTCATTTATATATGTGCATAGTTACGTTCTGTTGCCATTTATATATGTGCATAGTTACGTTCTGTTGCCATTTATATATGTGCATAGTTACTTTCTGTTGCCATTTATATATGTGCATAGTTACTTTCTGTTGTCATTTATATATGTGCATAGTTACATTTTGTTGTCATTTATATATGTGCATAGTTACTTTCTGTTATCATTTATATATGTGCATAGTTACTTTCTGTTGTCATTTATATATGTGCATAGTTACTTTCTGTTGTCATTTATATATGTGCATATTTACTTTCTTTTGTCATTTATATATGTGCATAGTTACTTTCTGTTGTCATTTACATATGTGCATAGTTACTTTCTGTTGTCATTTACAAATGTGCATAGTTACTTTCTGTTGTCATTTATATATGTGCATAGTTACTTTCTGTTGTCATTTACATATGTGCATAGTTACTTTCTGTTGTCATTTATATATGTGCATAGTTACTTTCTGTAATCATTTATATATGTGAATAGTTACTTTCTGTTGTCATTTACATATGTACATAGTTACTTTCTGTAATCATTTATATATGTGAATAGTTACTTTCTTTTGTCATTTATATATGTATGCAGTTTATGTAGTCATTTATATATTATGTAGTTACTTTCTGTATTGAGTACATGGATAAGAGTGAAATGTGAATGTTATACTTTATTTTTATTTTATGTCTCTCAGATTTCCAATGTTAGTTATGATTGATTAAATGAGCAGCATATTTGTAGAATGTCTGGAACAGAGTGAAAGTTGTATGATAAAGGGCAGAATGTCAGACAGGCCTGCGTGCCCAATTCTTAACCCTTTGGAAATAAAGATCAATCAATTAATCAGTCTCCCCATGTCCCCTGATCTTATTATCTCTAACTCTCCCCATGTCCCCTGATTTTGCTAGCTATAATTCTCCCCATGTCCCCTGATCTTATTATCTCTAACTCTCCTCATGTCCCCTGATCTTATTATCTCTAACTCTCCCCATGTCCCCTGATCTTATTATCTCTAACTCTCCCCATGTCCCCTGATTTTGCTAGTTCTAACTCTCCTCATGTCCCCTGACCTTACTATCTCTAACTCTCCTCATGTCCCCTGATCTTATTATCTCTAACTCTCCTCATGTCCCCTGATCTTATTATCTCTAACTCTCCCCATGTCCCCTATCTTATTATCTCTAACTCTCCTCATGTCCCCTGATCTTATTATCTCTAACTCTCCCCATGTCCCCTGATTTTGCTAGTTCTAACTCTCCTCATGTCCCCTGATCTTATTATCTCTAACTCTCCCCATGTCCCCTGATCTTATTACCTCTAATTCTCCTCATGTCCCCTGATCTTATTATCTCTAACTCTCCTCATGTCCCCTGATCTTATTATCTCTAATTCTCCTCATGTCCCCTTATCTTATTATCTCTAACTCTCCCCATGTCCCCTGATTTTGCTAGTTCTAACTCTCCTCATGTCCCCTGATCTTATTATCTCTAACTCTCCCCATGTTCCCTGATCTTGCTAGCTCTAACTCTTCCCATGTTCCCTGACCTTATCTCTAACTCTCCCCATGTTCCCTGATCTTGCTAGCTCTAGCTCTAACTCATCCTCATGTTCTCTGACCTTATCTCTAACTCATGTTCCTTGATCTAGATAGCTGTTCCCTGATCTTGTTAGCTCTAGCTCTCCCCATGTTCCCTGACCTTATCTCTAACTCTCCCTATGTTCCCTGATCTAGATAGCTCTCCCTATGTTCCCTGATCTTGCTAGCTCTAGCTCTAAGCTGTTGTAATCTCTTTTTATGCTCATCTTCTGATCAACGTTTACCTGGTGTATACAAGCTCTGAGGCAGTTTGCAAATATGTATGACCTCCCCTGTCTTGGGTAGCAACATTTCCATGCTGTTGTACTTTCTGTGTACATCTTCTGTGTAAGGGTTGGCTATAATCATTACCCCCCTCTCATACACCATCCCTCGGCGTGGCATCAACTTCACATCCATCTCTGGTCGTCGGTTCTGTAAGCATCATGGACATTGTTTACCTGGACCCTAGTCACTCTAAACATTTGACTTGAAAAATAGGAACCTGGACTTGACATTTTTAGCCAGTGGACTCAACAACTACATCTACTTTCCACAGTATAAAAGTAATATAAAGCATGCTTCAATAATAGAAGTAATATAAAGCATGCTTCAGTAATATAAGTAATATAAAGCATGCTTCAGTAATATAGTTTCTCTCTCTCTCGCCATAAGAATAAACATGATCTACTACATGGTTTATTTGTTGCGAATTTTTAAAATGTTTCATGGACTTATGAATAACCCAGCATTTTTCTTTGTTCCCTTGTTGTGGAGGCCACTGATTCTTTCACTGGTGGCACTGAAGTTCATCACTAAGTCCTATACTTTTCTCTTGACAGCAAAACCTGTCCCAAGTTCATATCTTTCATTGGTAATACCTCCCTATACTAGTACCATTTCTCCTATGACTATTATACCTTCTTTAAGCATCTGATTTCCTGTAATGCTGTAACGTCCATGTCATACCTAGTTCATCTGCTAATTCTTTAGCTGCCCCTTGTCTGTACAAGTTTCTTTTATTCCATTTTACAAATCTCATAATATTTTTGATGTTCCAAGGTCATAGTCCATTTTTATCCATCCAATTTCAAGGCTTCTCTGTCTGTTCTGTAACACTATTATTTTTTACGGAGATGGGGCCGTACGCTCCACCCCACCCCCCCCCACTTGGAGGACCAGGGTGCAAGTTTAATCTGACCCCTACCAGCGCAGAACTTCCCAGCTTGGTTGGACCTGCCAGGAGTAAAACTCCTGCTGGTGTAGCTCTGGGAGTGGTCAAGGTAGGCAAGCTGTCACGCCACGACAAGGCTCCCGCACCGTGTGATAGCGAGAACAGACTATCAAGCATCTTTCCCATCGCAACATATGCCTGTGAGACCTGGACACTTAACAAAACAGCTGAGAAACACATAAATGCCTGTGAATGTAAATGCTACAGAAGAGTTCTTCAAATGTCATGGACACAAAAAAAGAACAAATATATCCATACTACAAGAACTTAATATTGAAGAAGGCTGGCTAGTAAAGAGGATTAAAGAGAGAAATCTTAAATATTTTGGACACATTAAACGTCACGATAATCTAGAGAAAACCGTCTTGGAAGGGTACATAATGGGAAAAAGAAAGAGAGGAAGACCAAGGCGAAGATGATGCACGACACCGTTGATCATGTGCAAATGGATGTATCAGCAGCAGGCCATCTTGCTCACAACCAAGAGGCCTACAGGAGTGCTGTAAGAGAGGCAAAGTTCCACAAGGGACAAACAAATGAATGAATGAATGTATCAAGCAGATTTTAGGAAGAATAGATCAACTGTAGACCAAATATTTTATCTATGTCAGAGAGCAGAAAAGTATTGGAAATATGGAAAAGAAGTACATAATATCTTCATTGATTTCAAGAATGCTTATAATGATGATTAATGTGCATGCACCAACAGAAGATACAGAGGATGAAGTCAAAGAACAATTTTACATGTTAGAGTAATAAAGAAGATCCAGAAACATGATATAGTGATAACACTAGGAGATTTCAATGCAAGGATAAGAAGTGAAGAATCACACAAACACATTACAGGAAAAGAAAGTCTGCATGAAAAATCTAATGATAATGGATGGATACAAATAAATATGGTAGAAGCTTATGGAATGAGAATAAGCGGCATGCATTTTCAAAATAAGAACATCCATAAACAAACATGGAAATCACCTGATAAACTAACATGCAACCAGACAGACCATATTTTAACTGATACCAAGCACACAACAAACATACTTCAGATCAGAAGTTACAGAGGGGCTGAATGCAGCACAGACCATTATCTTGTGGGAGCTAAATTAAAATTCAGACTGAAGAAAATTTTTTGTATAATAGGATTTTGGTGGTCTTGTTCTTTCTGTCTGTATTGTTGGTGTGTACAGTGTGTTAATGGGGCTTTACTTAGGCCGTATCCTATTGTAGTGACCATGTTACGCACGTGAATAACAGGGTAGACTTTCATCTTGATCTTCGTGAGTTGAGGTTAATGGACTAGTTATACACAGAATTCCAGCTCTCACTCTCACTTGCTGGATTAGTTAAACACTGTTCCAGACATACTTCTCATCCAGGCTCTTCAAAACCTCACGTTGACGACAACTGGTACAGATAGTCAAGTAAATCCTGGGTAATGGTGACTTGGAACATTTATTGATGGAAGGATGATAACGTTGATGAAAATAACATTAAATCCGACTGCCCGCTGGTTATAGTTGCCATGTGGCCAGTCCATTCATACGTACAACTGCAGTACAACTATAACGTTCATATGTTCTACGAAGACATCACACCACACAAAAAAATGTCCACAAACTTCCACGTTCAAACCAAAACTGGCTCCATGCACTCAGCCTTGCCCCCACAATTCCCTGTCATGGGTTTTGCAGCCCCCGTGACCTTCTCGAATGATCTCAGCATTAGAAAATTCAAAAATAAAACCCATAATAATGCCCTTACTATCAAGCCAACAGTTTTTACACAAAATCTGCTATATTTGTAGTAAATTAAATCTCAGTAATAATCAGAGATGCTTTGAAAAGAGAAGACACTAAAGAAAAATTCAGAAAAAAGATAAACATTAAGATAAGCACAAGAAGGAAGAAGAAAATAAATGCACCGATGAGATGGGAAGATATAAAAACCATTATAAAGAACACAGCAGAAGAATGCCCAGTAGTGAAGACCATAAATAAAAGAAAGAACTGGTTCGATGAAGTCTGCAGAGAGGCAGTCATAAAGAAACGAATAGCAAGACAGATATGGTTGAATGACATGAACAATAAAACAAATGGGGAGAAGTACCACACACAATGTAAAGAAACTCAAAAGTTATTCATCAACAAAACCGACAATATATGAAAGACATGGTAAGTGAGATGCAGACATGCCATCAGAATAAGGAAAGCAGGGAATTCTATAAAGAACTGCGAACGGTAAAGCAAGGGTATAAACAACCTCTGCTGAGCTTTAAGGATAGTAATGGAAACATGATAAATAATGAAGAGAAAATATGTACCAGATGGAAAGAATATTTTGAAAAACTATTACCTGTGAAGTGCCTATAAGCACATTACCATGAGAAGAAATACAAACTTGTGAGCCTGAAATAGAGGAACCAGACTCAAAAGAGGTCATCTACAGGATCATGCTTCCATGAAACACAAAGCAACGTTTAATATGGAGAGAAGAAAAACTCCCTTGTGAATGGAGACAATCATTACTGATCCCAGTATTCAAAAAAGGTGATAAAAGCAAGTGTGAAAAATAGGAATATTTTTCTTACAAACAAGCTATAAAATACTATCTATTATACTTTAAATAGATTAAAACCATACTTTATATATTTACTGATAACAATTCTATATGTTTCTAGCTAGCAATTTTTGCATTTCTATTTAATAATTTCTATACTACTGGCCAACATTTAATTTCTACATTTTTTGCTAACAGTTTCCATATCTAACATTTAATTTCTACATTACGTGTAAATACTTGAAATTTCATTTCCATTAAATCATGCCACATTAACAAATAATAACAGTAATAATCGTCATTGTCGTCGTCGTCATCATCATCAACAACAACAACAACCTTCAGCATGTGATAGCATCGAACTGTGTTGAGCAAGGCCATAATCTCTGGGTTATCTCGCAGCAGGCTGTTTGTTTCAATCTTATCACAGAAGTAATAAGAGCTGATGTTAGCTAGTCGGACACAGTTCATCACCTACAGTGTAACATGTAAAATGCAGTTTATTATTGACAGTGTAGCATATATAATGCAATTTATTATCTACGGTAAAACATACATACTGGTGGCCTGGTTAGCTGAGTGCTTCGGTGCTCAGATACTCATCTGCTGGTACTGGGTTCAGGTTCCAACACTCAGATATTTTCTGGTACACACTGAAAAAAAAGGTCCACCCAACCTCTAAAAATGGGTAGCAGAGAAATCTGGGAAAGAAAATGCAGACAGGTGTGATACTGACCACATCAGACTTTCATGTGCCGAAGGTCAAGGAAATACGGGCCTAACATTGTGTCCCAATATGTCTTTATGGCATGGAAATAGGAATTTTATCTTTTACCTTTTTATAACATACATAATGCAGTTTACAGCAGGGATTCCCAAACAGTGTGCTATGGCACTTTAGTATGCTGCAAAATGTTTATAAATGTGCTGTAAAATTACACCACCTGAATTTTTAAAAAAATACTCTTGCTTCAGTCAGTATCTAGTTCATTCTAGCTATCATAATTTTATTTCATGATAGTCAACTTCTAGCATAATTCTATTTCATGGTAGTCAACTTCTACTTCTACCATAATTCTATTTCATGGTAGTCAACTTCTACTTCTCCCATTTCCCCTGTATTGTTTTAGCTTTTATAATTTCAAACTTAGAATGGGTTATGTCACCTTTTGATTTTGCAGACAAAGGTGAAGATTTAGAACTGATGGCAGTAGAAAGATATGAATTAATTGATATGTGCTGTGATTCTACATTGATTGTGTGGATTCTTTCTGGCTAAGCATGACAGAACATGACCAATTTATTACAGTGAGTCAAAAATTCATCACATTTTTAAATCCCCTAACTTTGGTCAAGGTTCCCATCTTATACACTGTACTGGCATTTGTAATACCATGCTAACATCATGTGTTACATCATTCTGAATTTTAGCAATGAATTGCAAGATAAGTGATCAGGAGAAGGAAAAATGGTGGACAGCAAGGTTATCATTTGTGTCCACCTGAGGCATTGTTGAAAGAAAGGTTTGCAGCTGCCCATGAAATTTGCAGGTGAAAGGGGAAGGAACAGTTGATGACAACACTGCAAGAAAGTTGTTACAAAGGTTCAGGTCTGGGGACATCAAAGACAGGCCCAGATCTGGAAGTCCTTCAACTGCCAGTGATGTAGCCCTGCGCCAAGTTGCTGAAGACAATCCCAGATGGTGCTTGTTAGCCCAGCTGTGCCCATCTCAAAGCACCATAGTTCATCATTTGCATGAGCTTGTATCAGAAGCAGACTGCCTCGACATGTTCTCCGCGATCTCACTCCCCAGTAAAAAGTGGATTTTCCTGTGGTACCCCAACACGGGCACCCAATGGCTCCAGCCAGGCAAGGTGGCAGAGGTTGTTGTCTGATCAGGCCAGTTCAAGAAGAAGGTAATGCTTTGCATTTGATGGAACTTTGAGGGCCCCTGCACTGGGAATTGGTTCCATTTGCTCACTTCATGGATGAGAATCTGTATGCTGAGCAACTGAGGCAGCTGCATGATGTTCTGCACACCAAGTACCCAGCACTCATCAACAGGATGAGGGTACTTCTCCAGCATGACAATGTGCCAGCGCACACTTCCAACATGGTCTGTGGACAACTCACAGAATTGGAGGGAATTGAGGTCCTGCCTCATCCACCATACAGAACCAAACATGGGCCCTCTGACTACCATATATCCTGTGTGATGGCACATTTCCATCAAGGGCAGGAATTCAGAAGACCATCAAAAAGTTATGGACTGTATTAACATTTTGTACCACTACTGGGGACACTGCATGGTTTAATACAGCAGTGAAACACTGCAAAAATGTGATGAACTTTTGATTCAACCCAGTATATTATATAAAGTTTTTTTTTTTTAAATCTGACTTCTCCATTTTTTTTTTCTTTAATTAGACCAGAATCTAGAGACACGAATACGTGATGAAAGTAAAAAACACAGACTGGAAATAAATATCAGAAAGAGAAATGTGGTAATCAACAGAGAAGAAAGCACGCCAGCAGTAAATATAAAAATAAATGGAGAATTACTTGAACAAGTAAAAAGCTTCAGGTAATTGAGATACATGATAATAAAGGATGGAAATTGTGAAATAGAAATTAACAAAATAGGCTTGACAAAAATCACCTTCAGCAGAATGAGGAAGATTCTTACATCAAAACAAATATCACAGCAGCTGCGATTATGTATTGTAAAATGCTACATACACTCAATATTAAAATGATGACTATGGTAAAACTTATAGTAATGAAGGTAGAGAAAAATGTATGGTTCAATTTTGCAAAAAAAAAAAAAAAAAGTGAGGAAGGTGGGCAGGAACTAGAATGGCAGAAAGTAAGATCTTACATCCTTCCCATGTTGTTAATGTCACATAGTTGTTTGCCAAGTTTTCCTGTTTTCGGTGAGTTTTTCAACTTCATCAAGGGATGTTATGCCCACTAAAATAGCTTCTCTTAACAATGTCCTCTTTAGAGTTTCACGTGGTCAACCTCTTTTTCTTCGGCCTGTTTTGCTCCACTTGATAGTTTGTTTTGATATTTTCTGATTGTTTCTTCTCATCACATGGCCTACATATGTCCATCTTCTTTTTCTGATCACCCATGAGACAGGTTGTTGTTTGCTCATCTGTCTTATCTCTGTGCTGTTCTTAAATTTGTTCCACTTTAAACCAAGTATTTTCCTTAGGCATTTGTTTTCAAAAGAGTCTAATTTCTTGTCTATTTCTTTAGTTGATTTCCAGCTTTCACATGCATAAATGAGGGTGGATATCAATTTGAACTGAATAATCTTAACTTGGTTTTTGTGCTTATAACTTTTGAATTCCATAAGTTCTCAAGATTTTTGAAGGACAATGCTGCTTTTGCAATTCTAATTCTAACTTCCTTCCTGGTGTCACCATCCTGGTCTATGTAACTGCCAAGATATGCAGATTGGTTTACTTCATCAACAACTGTTCCTTCTATGTATATTTGTTCCTACTGAGTAATGAGAAGTTTCATTATTTTTGTTTTGTCTTTGTTAATTTCAAGATCTATTTTGCTAGTCAAGGAAGACAGGGAATCTGTTTTTTCCTGCATCGATTTCACATTGTCACTGATAAGAGTTATGTCATCAGCAAAATCAAGATCTTCTATTTGGGTCCCATGTACCCAATCAATGCCAGTTTTACCTGTACAGCATCTTTTCATTATAAAGTCTATGGCAATTCCAAAAAGCAAGGGAGATAATATACATCCTTGTTTCACGCCTGTTTCAATCTGAAACCACTTCACTCATTCCTTCCTCTGTCTTGACTGACATATCCATTGTAGAGATCTCTAAAGATGTTGACAATTTTAGATGCTATTGCATATAATTACGTATAATTCCATATATGAAAGTAAAATGAGCATGTATAAAAGAATATCATGTACAAAAATCCAATACTTTGACAAATACCTTTTTCAAGGACAACATATAAAAACAAAACAAATAAAAACATGGAAAAAACTGATGAAACATTTAGCTCTTGTTATATAAGAAAGGCAGGCACAAAGCTGGGACAGATGTAGGCAGCACAAAGTAGAAGCAGACAACTGGGACAGATGTAGGCAGCACAAAGTAGAAGCAGACAAATGGGACAGATGTAGGCAGCACAAAGTAGAAGCAGACAACTGGGACAGATGTAGGCAGAACAAAGTAGAAGCAGACAATTGAGACAGATGTAGGCAGAACAAAGTAGAAGCAGACATCTGGGACAGATGTAAGCAGCACAAAGTTGAAGCAGACAACTGGGACAGATGTAAGCAGCACAAAGTAGAAGCAGACAAATGGGACAAATGTAGGCAGCACAAAGTAGAAACAGACAACTGGGACAGATTTAAGCAGCACAAAGTAGAAGTAGACAACTGGGACAGATGTAGGCAGCACAACATAGAAGCAGACAACTGGGACAGGTGTAGGCAGAACAAAGTAGAAGCAGACAACTGGGACAGATGTAGGCAGCACAAAGTTGAAGCAGACAACTGGGACAGATGTAAGCAACACAAAGTTGAAGCAGACAACTGGGATAGATGTAAGCAGCACAAAGTTGAAGAAGACAACTGGGACAGATGTAGGCAGCACAAAGTTGAAGAAGACAACTGGTTGAGATAACAGATGGCAAACAAAATGAGGTTATGCTTCAGATGGCTCTCATCAGACAACTATGGCCCAAGTAAACTTTTTATTTATCCAAATATCATAATCCAACTATTTCTTTACAAAAAATTGTAATTCATTTATTTATTTAACAAAACATCATAACTCAAATATTTACTTATTCCAATAGCACAATGTATATTATTAATATCAACAACATAATTTATAATGTTACTTCCCCCTGGGAACAACTGTGTTGAGACCACACTTATCTTAACATAGTCTTTGTGAGACAGGGAACATAGATCTGTTTGCTTAGAAACTCTGGGCTACAGATGTAGGTCAGAAACCTGTAGCAGTCAACACTAATTGTAATTGTTATTTTTGTAAAATGTAATGTCAGGTTGATGGATAGATGGGGACATGGAGATCCCTGGTGGGAATGAGAAAAGTCTGATGTGAAACCAATGAATCCAGGACGTGACAAGCCTATGGATCTTTACAACAATGGGTATCAGAATGATGTAAACAAAATACAGTCAGCAGACTATAGGTGGCGGGGAATGGATATCACTGAAGCACTCATCGGATTCCTCATCCCAAAGTCGGAGTGTCTCTGTGGAACTGTCTCAAATTCATTTGGCCAGCCAGCATTGAACACTGGATCTGATGTGGAGAAAGGGCTTAAGTACAGCCACCAGAGGCTGGAAAACAAAGTTTTAGCCAGGCCAGCCTACACCATTCTCTTCATGGCAGTCCAAGCAAGACCACGGTCTGCCCTAGCAAAGAAAGGTGCTGAAGTCGGAGTTACCCAGCCAAAAGGCGCATCGCAAAAATCAGGGTAACACGCATTATCGCTAATGAAATGTCTCTATCTGCAGTTTTCAAACATGGTGCTCGCCCTGTGAAGACTAACCAGGCAGGTGCAGTGCCGGGCCCCCTGCCTCGAAGGGTCCACCCAATGCTACTGGAGGTCCTCTCAGTTCGTCTTGTGGAGTCAGGAGACATGAGAGTAGAGCTACTGGCCAAAAATTACAACAGCAGAAAACTGCCAAAAAGCAAGAACTTAAACTAATGCAGCGGAATGCTGAGAGTGTCAGTAGGGTTAGAGATGGCTATAGCAAAAAGGTGGAACTAGAGAACATACTATTTGCAGAGCAGCTAAGTATATGCTGCATACAGGAGACACACCTAACCAAAGATGCCGCCTTTAAAATCAGAGGCTACTAATGTTTTAGATCAGACCGACAGGACAGAAGAAAAGGAGGAGTACTCATACTTGTTAAGAATAACATCAGCGCATGTTAGGTGAGAGTGTACATGGAAGTAGCCAAATACCAGATGATCCATCTAAAAACCAGTAATACAGACTTTCATCTCCTTAACTATTACTGTCCTAATGACCGCCCACTTGCTTTAGAAACAATCCCACATAAAGAGAGACTGATGGTCTGTGGAGATTTTAACAGTCATTCCCAGAGCTGGGGCTATGACCACATAGACAAGAGAGGAAAGGAAGCTGAGAGCTGGCAGGATGATAATGGACTTCTCCTGATCAACCAGCCCATGGATCCCAAAACATTTTACTCAAGGGCTTGGCATACAACCTCAACACCAGATCTGGCATTCCACTCTCCAGACCTGAAGTGGAACATTATACACAGAGTTGGAAAACAACTTGGAGGTAGCGACCATCAACCGGTCTTCTTGACAATAGAAAATGAACTCCTTAACACCAGTAACCTTCTCCCCAGATGGAACTATAAAAAAGCAAACTGGACAATGTACAGACATAGTACAGGTATCCTGGTGGGACAGGTGTCCACAGAAGGTAAGGATATTAACAGCATAGTGAATAAGAAAGAGCGTACAGTGCACATTGACCAACAGAAAGAAGAGGAACAAGGCAGAAAACTGGAGGTCATGGATGCACCAATCACACGCAGAGAGTTAGACCTAGCAGTCAGAAGTGAAACCAAGGAAATCACCAGGACCGGACGGAGTGTCCAATGAAATGATCAAAAACCTGGGAATGACAGCAATGGGAAAGCTGTTGGATATTTTCAATATGTGCTGGAGCACAGGTAAGTTACCTCAAATCTGGAAGGAAGCAAGCATGGTAGTGCTGCTAAAGTCAGGGAAAAACAGTGATACAGTCTCCAGCTACAGGCCAATCAGTCTCACTAGCTGCCTATGCAAAAATGATGGAATGCATAATTGACCTGAGGCTAAAATGGTACCTAGAAAGTGAAAACCTTCTCGTTCCACAACAAGCAGGATTTAGGCAGTACTACAGTACAGATGATCAAATGACCTATCTCTCTCAAGAGATTGAGGATGCATTCCAAGAGAAAAACCTTGTACTAGCAGCGTGGATAGACCTGAAGAAAGCCTTTGATAAAGTATGGAAAAAAGGTCTGCTATGGAAACTAAGAACTGCAATGTGAATGGAACACTGTACAACTGGATAAAGTCCTATTTACACAACAGAAGAGCAAGAGCAGTAATGGATGGTCACAAAAGCCAGAAAGTACTGCTGCTACATGGTGTACCACAAGGAGGAGTCCTTTCATCTACACTACTCCTGGTATTCATTAATGACCTGGTCAAGGAACTTCCCTATGGAATCAAAGCGGCACTGTATGCAGATGATCTGGTTATGTGGTGTACAGATGAGTATGCGACAGTTGCTACACAGAGACTCCAAAGAGCAGCAGACATCATGGACAAACAAATGGTGTGTAAGTATCAACACCAAGAAATCGAGTACCACTCTGTTCACTCTCTCATCTAAACAGAAAGCAGGTAAGATCTTTGTAAATGAAATATCCTTAAGGATGGACAACCAACCCACTTACTTAGGAGTGACTCTTGACCCAAAACTGACCTGGAAGCAACACATCAGCAATGCAGAAGCAAAAGCCAGAAGAAAACTAGCCATATTAAGAAAATTGAGTGGAACCACATGGGGAGCTAGTGAAAGAATCCTTAAGAATGTATATTAGCAAAGTATTCTACCATATTTAGAATATGGCTCAACAGCCTGGGACACAGCATCAAACACTATGCTGCATAATCTAGGCAAGGTACAAAATCAGTCACTATAGATTATCACAGGTGCCATGAGGTCCACACCAGTAGCAGAAATGCAGAAAACGGTGTTCAAGCGCTAAAAGAACGTAGAGACTCATGACCTTGGGAGAGAAATTCTTCAGCTCTGTAAGCCATCCCTGAAGGAGAGATTCAATAACTTGGCACTAAGATGGTTTAAAAGAAGCAGCCTCATTCATCAGGCCAAGCGTATGCATAAGCTGATACCTGACCTTCCAACTGTAGTCGCTCCATTATCATCTGTACCAGAGCATACACCATGGAAAGAAGCAGATTGTACACAAATAACTATTCAAACTGAAGTGAAAGGTGTGCAGAATGATGAGATGCAAAGTAGTCTTGTAAGATCAACAGCCACACTTAGTGTGCTAGATGACAAATATCCATGTGACACCTTGATACATGTGTATACAGATGGATTCGCATATAATGCCATAAAGAATGGAGGGGCAGGAGCACATATTGAATATCCAAACAACACCACTGACAAGATTTCCATACCCACTGGAAAATACTGTAGCAACTATGATGCAGAAGTTAGGGCAATTATTGCTGCAGTTGAAAAACTATCAGACTCCAGAATTGATACATGCCCCATAGTAATTCTCACAGATGCAAGATCAGTACTGGAAGCTCTTCAGTGCAACAAACTACCAGACCTTAAGGATGACTTGTCAAAAATTGCCTTACAACACAGAATCACCTTGCAGGGGATTCCCTCCCACTGTGGGATACAAGGCAATAAGAAAGCTGACCGTCTGGGCAAAGAGGGCACTGAAATGGAGCAACCAGACATACCAATCACCTATGATCAGAAGAAAAGCATGATAAAAACCTACAGGAATCTACAAACACCACCACATGATAAATAGAAAGGAACATGTCACCATTTTCCATCTCCAAACAGGACACACCCGACGCCAAAGTCATATGTATACAAAGTTTAAGGTTGGTACTACTAATCTATGTACGTGTGCCCAAGTGCCCCAAACTGTGGAACATATCCTCCAAAACTGCACCAACTACGAGACACTGAGAAGTAATTATTGGCCCAGTGAAACCACTAGAGAAGATAACCTCTATGGTTCCATACATGAATTACAAAAAACAGTGAAATTTATCCAAGAGACAGGACTGCAGATATAGACAGACAATGCGTAAGAAGAAGAATAAATAATGTTATTTACTTCATTATCATAGCTCAGCTTGTTTATTCCATTTTGAGTGACAAATACTACAAAAAATAGTAGAACATAACACAAAGCCACTTCCAGTAAACAATTCTTGCACTTTTCATGGTCTCAACAAAATGACATGAAATAGAATAATTCAACATTTCTGACCCAGCCTAACTCGCCAACAACTTATCTCAACAAACAGTTCTTATACTTGTCTTGGTCTCACCATGACATGAAACAGTAACACCTACAACAGCAACAACAAAACTTACTTCCAACAAACAGTCCTTGTGCTTCTCTTGGTCCTCCATCACCCAGGCCATGCAGGCCTCGTAGACTGATTCTTCCATAGTGACATTCAAATCATCATCACTGACAATCTCCACCAGTTTGTCCACAGGTAGGGATAGGAATTCTAGCTGTTTGCACAGCTGAGAGAACTGATCACAAGAAGAGAACAAACTAGATATAAACACAGAGATCTGATCACAAGAAGAGAACAAACTAGATATAAACACAGAGATCTGATCACAAGAAGAGAACAAACTAGATATAAACACAGAGTTCTGATCACAAGAAGAGAACAAACTAGATATAAACACAGAGTTCTGATAACAAAAAGAGAACAAACTAGATATCAACACAGAGTTCTGATCACAAGAAGAGAACAAACTAGATATAAACACAGAGTTCTGATCACAAGAAGATAACAAACTAGATATAAATACAGAGTTCTGATCACAAGAAGAGAACAAACTAGATATAAACACAGAGTTCTGATCACAAGAATATAACAAACTAGATATAAATACAGAGTTCCGATCACAAGAAGAGAACAAACTAGATATAAACACAGATTTCTGATCACAAGAATAGGGCAAACTAGAAATAAACACAGAGTTCTGATCACAAGAAGAGGACAAACTAGATATAAACACAGAGTTTTGATCACAAGAATAGGACAAACTAGATATAAACACAGAGTTCTGATCACAAGAATAGGACAAACTAGATATAAACACAGAGTTCTGATCACAAGAAGAGAACAAACAATATAAACACAGAGTTCTGATCACAAGAATAGAACAAACTAGATATAAACACAGAGTTCTGATTACAAGAAGAGAACAAACTAGATATAAACACAGAGTTCTTATCACAAGAAGAAAACAAACTAGATATCAACACAGAGTTCTGATCACAAGAAGAGAACAAACTAGATATAAACACAGATTTCTGATTACAAGAATAGGGCAAACTAGATATAAACACAGAGTTCTGATCACAAGAAGAGGACAAACTAGATATAAACACAGAGTTTTGATCACAAGAATAGGACAAACTAGATATAAACACAGATTTCTGATCACAAGAAGAGAACAAACTAGATATAAACACAGAGCTCTGATCACAAGAAGAGAACAAACTAGATATAAACACAGAGTTCTGATCACAAAAAGAGAACAAACTAGATATCAACACAGAGTTCTGACCACAAGAATAGAACAAACTAGATATCAACACAGAGTTCTGATCACAAGAAGAGAACAAACTAGATATAAACACAGAGTTCTGATCACAAGAATATAACAAACTAGATATAAATACAGAGTTCTGATCACAAGAAGAGAACAAACTAGATATAAACACAGATTTCTGATCACAAGAATAGGACAAACTAGATATAAACACAGAGTTCTGATCACAAGAATAGGACAAACTAGATATAAACACAGAGTTATGATCACAAGAAGAGGGCAAACTTGATATAAACAGAGGGTTTTTATCACAAGAAGAGAGCAAATTAAATATAAACACAGAGTTTTGATCACAAGAAGAGGACAAACTTGATATAAACAGAGGGTTTTTAATCACAAGAAGAGAGCAAATTAAATATAAACACAGAGTTCTGATCACAAGAAGAGGACAAACTAGATATAAACACAGAAGGTTCTAATCACAAGAATAGGACACACTAGATATAAACAGAAGGTTCTAATCACAAGAATAGGACAAACTAGATATAAACAGAAGGTTCTAATCACAAGAAGATGAAGCATTAGATATAAACAGAATGTTCTGATCACAAGAAGAGGACAAACTAGGTATAAACACAGAGTTCTGATCACAAAAAAGAGGACAAACTGGATATAGAATATAGCAGAGAAAACTTCTCGGACAATAAAGAAACATTAGATATAAAATAAAGCAGAGTGAACTTGTCAGACAATATACAGATGCTAGATATAAAATAAAGAAGAGAGAACTTGTCAGACAATAAACAGAAGGTAGATATAAAATATGGCAGAGAGAATTTGTCAGAAAATAAAGAAACACAAGATATAAAAAAAAGCAGAGAGAACGTGTCAGACAATAAAGAAACACTAGATATAAAATATAGCAGAGAGAATTTGTCAGGCAATAAAGAAACAGTAGATATTTAAAATAAAGATGAGAGAACTTGTCAGACAATAAAGAAACACTATACAAAAAATAAAGCAGAGAGAATATGTCAGACAATAAACAGAAGCTAGATATAAAATAAAGCAGAGAGAACTTGTCACACAATAAATAGAGACAAGATATAAAATATAGCAGAGACAACTTGTCAGACAATACACAGATGCTAGATATAAATATAGTAGAGAGAACTTGTCAGACAATAAAGAAACACTAAATATAAAATATAACTACGAGAACTAATCAGACAATAAAGAAATACTAGATATAAAATATAGCAGAGAGGACGTGTCAGGCAATAAACAGAAGATAGATATAAAATATAGCAGAGAGAACTGATCAGAAATAAAGAAATACTAGATATAAAATATAGCAGAAAGGACATGTCAGACATTAAACAGAAGCTAGATATAAAATATGGCAGAGAGAATTTGTCAGACAATAAAGAAACACTACATATAAAATATAGCAGAGAGAACATATCAGACTATAAATAAACATTACATGTAAACTATAACTAAGAGAACTTGTCAGACACTAAAGAACCACTAGTTATAAAATATAGCAGAGAGAACTGATCAGACAATAAACTGAAGATAGATATAATATATACCAGAGAGAACTTGGTAGACAACAAAGAAATAGTACATATAAAATATAGCAGAAAGAACTGATCAGACAATAAACAGAAGCTACATATAAAATAGAACAGAGAGAACTTGTGAGACAATAAAGAAACACTACATATAAAATATAAAAGAGAAAACTAATCAGACAATAAAGAAATACTAGATATAAAATATAGCAGAGAGAACTTGGTAGACAACAAAGAAATAGTATGTTGGTTGGGACATGTGCTCCGAATGACTGACAACTCACTACCAAAAATACTACTAAGATGGACACCACAGGGGAGCAGAAGTAAGGGTAGACCAAAAGAGACGTGGAGAAGAACAACAGAAAGGATGTTGAGCAATAGAAGGCTCACCTGGGCAAGAGCAGAAAAAAAGACGAAGGACAGGCATTTGTGGAAAACCCTTGTGGAAGCCCCATGTGCCCTGGGCACTTAAGGTTCAGAGAGAATGAGATATATAAAATATAGCAGAGAGAACTGATCATACAATAAAGAAACACTAGATATAAAATATAGCAGACAGAACTTGTCAGACAAAGAAACACTAGAAATAAAATATAACAGAGAGAACTTGTCAGACAATAAATAGAAGCTAGATACAGAATATAGCAGAGAGAAGATGTCAGACAATAAACAGAAGCCAGATATAAAATATAGCAGAAATAACTGATCAGACAAATAGAAGCTAGATATAAAATATAGCAGAGAGAACTTCTCAGACAATAATGAAAAACAAGATATAAAATATAACTGAGAGAACAGATCAGACAATAAAGAAATACTAGATATAAAATATAGCAGAGAGAACCTGATAGACAAAAAATACATTCTAGATATAAAATATAGCAAAAAGAACTGATCAGAAAATAAAAAGAAGCTAAATATAAAATATAGCAGAGAGAACCGAAACGAAACAAAGAAACACTAGATATAAAATATATCAGAGAGAACTTATAACACTATAAAGAAACATTACATTTAAACTAAAGCTGAGGAGAACTTGTCTGACACTAAAAAAAACGCTAGATATAAAATATAGCAGAGAGAACTTGGTAGACAACAAAGAAATAGTACATATAAAATATAGCAGAGAGAACTGATCAGACAATAAAGAAATACTAGATATAAAATATAGCAGAGAGAACTTATAAGAAAGTAAAGAAATACTAGATATAAAATATACCAGAGAGAACTTATCAGACTATAAAGAAACATTACATATAAAACAGAACAGAGAGAACTAATGAGACATTAAAGAAATACTACATATAAAATAAAGCAGAGAGAACTGATCATACAATAAAGAAACACTACATATAAAATATAGCAGAGAGAACTTGTCAGAGAATAAAGAAACACTACATATAAATTATAGCAGAGAGAACTTGTCAGACAATAAACAGGAGCTAGATATAAAATATAGCAGAGAGAACTGATCATACAATAAGGAAACACTACATATAAAACATAGCAGAGAGAACTTGTCAGACAATAAAGAAACACTACATATAAAATATAGCAGAGAGAACTGATCATACAATAAAGAAACACTACATATAAAATAAAGCACGGAGAACTTGTCAGACAATAAAGAAACACTACATATAAAATATAACAGAAAGAACTAATTAGACAATAAATAGAAGCTAGATATAAAATATAGTAGAGAGAACTGATCAGACAATAAACAGAAGCTAGATATAAAATATAGCAGAGAGAACTTGTCAGACAATAAATAGAAGCTAGATATAAAATATAGCAGAGAGGACGTGTCAGGCAATAAACAGAAGCTAGATATAAAATATAGCAGAGATAACTTGTCAGACAATAAACAGAAGCTAGATATAAAATATAGTAGACAGAACTGATCAGACAATAACAGAAGCTAGATATAAAACATAGCAGAGAGAACTTGTCAGACAATAAACAGAAGCTAGATATAAAATAGCAGAGAGAACTTGTCAGACAATAACAGAAGCTAGATATAAAATATAGCAGAGAGAACTTGTCAGACAATAAACAGAAGCTAGATAAAAATATAGCAGAGAGAACTTGTCAGACAATAAACAGGAGCTAGATATAAAATATAGCAGAGAGAACTGATCATACAATAAGGAAACACTACATATAAAACATAGCAGAGAGAACTTGTCAGACAATAAAGAAACACTACATATAAAATATAGCAGAGAGAACTGATCATACAATAAAGAAACACTACATATAAAATAAAGCACGGAGAACTTGTCAGACAATAAAGAAACACTACATATAAAATATAACAGAAAGAACTAATTAGACAATAAATAGAAGCTAGATATAAAATATAGTAGAGAGAACTGATCAGACAATAAACAGAAGCTAGATATAAAATATAGCAGAGAGAACTTGTCAGACAATAAATAGAAGCTAGATATAAAATATAGCAGAGAGAACTTGTCAGACAATAAACAGAAGCTAGATATAAAATATAGCAGAGATAACTTGTCAGACAATAAACAGAAGCTAGATATAAAATATAGTAGACAGAACTGATCAGACAATAAACAGAAGCTAGATATAAAACATAGCAGAGAGAACTTGTCAGACAATAAACAGAAGCTAGATATAAAACATAGCAGAGAGAACTTGTCAGACAATAAACAGAAGCTAGATATAAAATATAGCAGAGAGAACTTGTCAGACAATAAACAGAAGCTAGATATAAAATATAGTAGAGAGAACTGATCAGACAATAAACAGAAGCTAGATATAAAACATAGCAGAGAGAACTTGTCAGACAATAAACAGAAGCTAGATATAAAACATAGCAGAGAGAACTTGTCAGACAATAAACAGAAGCTAGATATAAAATATAGCAGAGAGAACTTGTCAGACAATAAACAGAATCTAGATATAAAACATAGCAGAGAGAACTTGTCAGACAATAAACAGAAGCTAGATATAAAATATAGCAGAGAGAACTTGTCAGACAATAAACAGAAGCTAGATATAAAATATAGCAGAGAGAACTTGTCAGACAATAAACAGAAGCTAGATATAAAATATAGCAGAGAGAACTTGTCAGACAATAAACAGAAGCTAGATATAAAACATAGCAGAGAGAACTTATCAGAGAATAAAAACGACTTGTCTGCTCATCTGTCTTATCTCTGAATTGTTCTTGAATTTGTTTCACTTTGTTCTAAGTATTTTCCTGAGGCATTTGTTTTCAAAAGAGTCTAATTTGTTGTCTATTTCTTTAGTTGATTTCCAGCTTCTGCATGCATAAAAGCGGGTGGATATTACACTTGAATTGAATAATCTTAACTGTGTTTTTGTACTTATAACTTTTCAATTCCATATATATGAAAACACAAATACAGAGAAGAAATAAAAAGAACCGAAGTTAAAGCTCACAAGACCATAAAAGAAGAATGGGAATTATAGAAGTATCACCAGAAAAAATGCCTGGAAGAGAAACCCAAGCAGTTTAATACTAACCGTGAAGAAGTAGTACAAAGAAAAGAGAAAGCAAGACAAACTTGGTTAAAAGATCTAAACAATATAGTTAAAGAACAAGAATACAGAGAAGTATGAAGAGATACTACAAAAATTATTTGACTTCAAAAATGAGAATATATGAAAAACAGCCTACTAGAGATAAAAACAAACCATCAAAACATGGAAGCAAGACAATTTTTCAAAGACGCTAAAAAACAAAGAAAGGTTATCAACAACAGATATATAGTATGTTAGATAGTAATGGTGTCATGATAAATAATGAAATGAAAATATGTGAGAGCTGGAAAGAACATTTAAAACAGCTGTGAAGATGATACCACTACTCTACAACACACAGAAATAGCTACAGAGATGATACCACTACTCTACAACACACAGAAATAGCTACAGAGATGATACCACTACTCTACAACACACAGAAATAGCTACAGAGATGATACCACTACTCTACAACACACAGAAATAGCTACATATGACCCCAAAATGGAAGAAAATAACAATAGCTACAGAGAAAATTAAAAACAAATTGTTACAGCCACTAAGGTTGCCTTTTTTTGGCATTTTAACAATGATTCCTTTTTTCCATTTAGAAGGGACTTTTTCATCTTTCCAAATCTTATTAAACATTCTCTGTAGTTGTCTCATGTTGTCACTATTGATAGCTTTTAACATTTCGGGTGTTATTTCATCTTCACCTGCAGCTTTGTTGTTAGCCATTACATTCACTGCTGTTTCAACTTCATGCAATTTAATTTCATCTAGGTTGACATTTAGTTGTGGGGCTGGTAAGTCAGTTTCAAGGTTTAACAATTCTTTTGGGTGTGGTCAATTAAGTATTTCTTGGAAGTGTTCGGCCCATCTTTGCTTTTTGGTCTTTACTTATGTTAATAGGGTTCCAGTTTTGCTAAGGATTGGTCTTTCTTTAGATATAATAGTACCTATTAGCCTCTTCTGATTGTTATATAAAGTTTTGCTGTGTCCTGTTTTTGCTGGTTTCTCTGCCTCTTTTGCCATATTGTCTATGTACTGAATTTTTTACTTTATTGTCTATTTCTTTGTATGCTACTTTCACCAGATCTTTTCCAAGATCTGTCTTTACATTCAACATGTCTAATTTGGCTGCTCATCTTTCATGTATGTACTTCCATGTGTTTTCTGATATCCATGCTTTTCTATTTGGTTTTCTCAGTCCAGCGCTTGCTTTTGCTGCTGTGAATATGGCTGTGCTGTAAGAATTCCATAATTAATCTATACCAATCTCCTCTACTTCAATGAGTGTTGAAATCTATATAAACATAAAATATGATAATTATAAATAGTAAAAATTATAAAAACATAATCTCAAATACCACTGTAAGTTTAATTAATAGAACCAAACACTGCTGGCAAAACCTTAGAAACAAAATGTACATCAGAAAGAATTATAACTGTCCAAATAAAAGAAAATGAGGAAACCACAACCTATGTCCAGATATATGCTCATTGTAATGCAGAAGACATGGAGGAAAATGTGAGAGTTCTTTGACAACCTCCATGAGACACTAAACAACATAAGTAAAGAGGAAAATGTTATAACATGGGGGGACTTCAGTCCAAAACTGGAAACTAGTAGAGCTGATGTAGCAGTCAACATGGCTGCCTTTCGGTGACCAGCAGTGCATTAGAAATGAAAATGGTAGCAGACTCCTGGAACTGTGCAGCCAGCATGATCTTTTTATCACAAACACATTCTTTAAACATACCAGGTACAAATGGAATGATTTGACATGCAGAAGGAAAATACTTGGTATCAAGTGGAACGAATTCAAGAATAACGCAGAGATAAGACAGATGACTGAACAACAAACTGTCTCATGGGTGATCAGAAAAAGGAGGCGGACATATGTCAGTTACATGATGAGAAGAAACAGTCAGAGAATCCCAAAACAAGCTATCAACTGGAATACAAAAGGCCAAAGAAAAAGATGTCTACCATGTGAAACTCTGAAGAGGACACCGTTAAGAGAGGTCAAATTAATAGACATAATATCCCTTGATGATATTGAAAAGCTTGCCAAAAAACAGGAAAACCTGGCAAACTACCATGCAAGTCCTACGTTTAATGGTACAAGAAGGATGTAAGATAAGATAATATCTATAATATTACTGAACAGACTAAAACTTTTTGTGGAAGAAATCTTAGGAGATTATCAAGCAGGATTCAGGAAAAACAGATCTATAACTAGTCAGGTAATTTTTTGAGACAGAAAGTAAAAAAAGTTGGGAGTATGGATGGGAAGTCCACAACATATTCATATACTTAAAAAGGCATATGACTTCATACACAGAAACAGCCTGGGGAACATAATGAAGATGGTGATACATAAAGGAAGGAAATCAAAACCAACAGGTCTGAAGCAAGTAGATGCCCTGTCCCCTGTGCTGTCTGTCTGGTCTTGGAAAAAAATGATAAAAAACAATAGATAAAGAAGAAAGCAGCAATGGCAGAAGAAAAATATTAGGCTATGCAGACAACATAGACATAGGAGGATAGGAGAATACATGAAACCACTACAACCTTCACGCCTCTGAAAGAAGATGCCTGATGGCTTCCATCTTTTGAGATTCAGAAGCTGTCCTATTGTTAGACTATCTTCAAAAGGGCAGAATGGTCACCGGGGCCTATTATGTTAATTTTGTGAAGCAACTGCAGGTCAAATTGAACGAAAAGCGTCAATAGAAATTGATGAGAGGAGTCATCTTTCAGCAAGACAATGCTCCAGTTCACAAGTCAGTGGTGGCAATGGCTGCCATTCATGAATGCGGCTTCCAGCTTCTTGAACATCCTCCTTATTCCCCAGATTTGGCTCCTTTGAACTATTACCTGTTTACCAAACTCAAAAAGGAGCTCAGTGGTCACAAATTTGCTTCAGATTATGATGTCATTCATGCTGTAGACCACTTTCTACTGGCACAAGATGCTGACTTTTACAAAGAAGGGATCCGTAAGGTCCAGGATCGCCGGACTTAGTGCATAAACTTGCAAGGGGACTATGTTGAGAAATAACCCCAAAAAGTTGTACACAAATAATCCGTTGTACCTTAGACCAAGAACTTATCAATCACTCCTCATATAACAGCCATTATGAAAAGACACAGATGTGAAATAAGGATGTAGATTATCTCCCTTCCTTTCTGGAACTACCATGGACTTCATAATGAAAAAATGCTGCACAGGTAAAACAGGCACTGACTGGGTACATGAGACCCAACTAGAAGATCTTGATCTTGCTGATGACATAATGCTTTTCAGTGACAACGTGAAATCAATGCAAGAAAAGACAGATAACCAGTCTTCAATGGCTAGTAAAATAGGACTTGAAATTAACAAGGAAAAAAAAATAATGAAACTTCTCATTAGCTATGAAGGAAAAATATATGTAGAAGGAACAGCTGTTGAAGAAGTAAACCATTTTGCATATCTCTGCAGCTACATAGACCAGGATGGTGACACCTGAAAGGAAGTTAGAATTAGAATTGCCAAAGTAGCATTGACCTTCAAGAATCTTGAGAATATATGGCATTCAAAAGTTATGAGCACAAAAACCAAGTTAAGATTATTCAATTCGAATGTAATATCCACCCTCATTTATGCATGTGAAAGCTGGAAAACAACTAAAGAAACATAAGAAATTAGACTCTTTTGAAATCAAATGCCTCAGGAATATATTCGGTATATATGCAAGCCCTATGTGACATTTAATGGAACAGGAAAGATGTAAAATGTAAGTAAGATGTAAGTAAGATGAAAAGCAACAGACTGAGGTGGCTCGAGCATTTAGAGAGAAAGAAGGATAGAGAAACAAAGATGGTTTATATAGAAGTAATGAAATAGGACAGAGAAAGAGGTAGACCTAGACAACAATGGTGAGACAACCTAGACAAACAAAGATGGTTTATATAGAAGTAATGAAATGAGACAGAGCAAGAGGCAGACCTAGACAACGGTGGTGAGACAACCTGGAAGAGGATATATGTGCTCATGGAATCGACAACTGACAAGAAAAGATCAAAAGAAAAATGTCTCATCTGCAGCAATAAGCCCCAAAGGCTTGGAAAGCTGCTACAAGAAGAATATAACTACTAGATATTTATAACTATTGTATGGTAACGATTATATTTCCTGCATAGTAGTACATATAAGTATGGGAGGGTAACCTTGTATAACTACGGGAGAGTAACATGTATAACTACTGGCATATAACTACTGGATGAAAACATGTATAACTACTGGATGACAATATGTATAACTTCTGTAACTGATCTCCAGACTGATAACACATGTAACTGCTCTACAGACTGATAACACAAGTAACTGATATGCAGACTGATAACACATGTAACTGATCTACAGATTGATAACACATGTAACTGATCTACAGACTGATAACTCATGTAACTGGTCTAAATACTGATAACATGTTTAACTGATCTACAGACTGATAACACATATAACTGATCTACAGACTAATAACACATGTTATTGATCTACAGACTGATAACACATGTGACTGATCTACATACTGATAACACGTGTAACTGATCTACAGACTGATAACATATGTAACTGATCTATAGACTGATAACACATGTAACTGAACTACATACTGATAACACAGGTAACTAACTTACAGACTGCTAATCCATGTAACTGATCTACAGACTGATAATCCATGTAACTGATATACAGACTGATAACATATGTAACTGAACTACAGGAATTTATAAAGGTGGAAAAAAGTAGGAGCAGCTTTATTACTTAACGACTACAAAGTTGTGACATTTCGGTGTGAGCTTTAATCATACAAAAACATACAGGAAGAAGAAATAGAGAGAGGAGATAA
Source organism: Achatina immaculata (assembly GCA_009760885.1). Lineage (NCBI taxonomy): Eukaryota > Metazoa > Mollusca > Gastropoda > Stylommatophora > Achatinidae > Lissachatina > Lissachatina immaculata. The sequence goes on along the minus strand of CM019706.1, from coordinate 11,002,368 downwards.
AGTATAGATTCACATGAAAACTACTAAAAAAAAAAAAAAATTAATTGGAGTATTTACCTGTAAATTGTAAGATGTGGTTTGTCCTGCGGTGTGTGTCAGGAATGGATTTAGTAGAACATGAGACTGTTTAAATGGAAACCTGTGATATGTGGTCAGTGAGTTATAACTGGGGTTGGTGGATGGGGAACCGTGGAAAGGAGGGAGAGTGATACATTGCTGACCTAGCTAGGAGAAGATGAAATAGATAATTAGGGAGGAGGGGTTGCAAAGTGATGCTGTGAGGAGGTTTTAGTCTATGTGTGACAAGTAAGATGGGGGTGGAGCTTAGTGGAGAGGTACTATGATGATTGAAGAGAATGTTAAGTGTAGCTGAAAACCGAGTTTAACCCATGTGGCTCCAGCGTCCCATAATTTTGAATGCAGAGGTTCTCAAGCGCCAGGCATCTTGTATCATCTGCGTGACATTGTTTGATGGCTGTTACCAGAAAAATCAGATTTGCATCTGTGGCTGGGAAGATTGAATTGATTTGGGACTGGTTTCGAAGCATGCTGGGCGATGTCGTACAGATGTTTTTGCATGTGGTCCCCTAATCTGAGGCCATTCTCACCAATATACGTTATCCTGCATCTTTTGCAAACGATGACATATATCACATTATGGGACTCGCATGTGAATCCCTCATGAAGAGTGAGGATAGTTTAGGGAAAAGTGATCATTTTCATTTCCCAGACTACTAGGCAGGTAACGCAGTGGGGGCGGTTATATTTTCTGGTGCCAACATATGTAAGGCTCTGCTTCAAGTGGCTGTGAACGAGGATGTTCTTAAGTTTTGGCTCACATCTGTATGCCAACAGGGGTGGATCAGAGAAAATGTCGCGAGTGTTGGGGTCGAGTTGGATTAGTGGCAGATGACGATAAAGAATTTTCTTAACCATCTGATAATGCGGGTGGAAAGGAAGTACTAACTTAACTCTGTCAGATGGAGTAAAAGGCTTTTTCTCAAATATTTCTTTGTGGCTCACTAGTTGGATACAGTTGAAGGCTTCACGAAAGACCTTTTCTGGGTAGTGGCGATGATGGAAAAATTCTAATAACTTGTTGGACTGATCTATAAAGTCCAAATTATCCTGACATATGCGGCAAAGACGGAGGAGTTGGGAGTATGGGATGGAGTTCTTACAGGCTTCAAGATGGGAGGAGGTGTAATGCAAATAGATCTGGCTGTCGGTGGGCTTGTAAACTACAGAGGTGGCATGCCTGTTTGTGCCAACAGAAATTTTAATGTCTAAAAAGTTTACAGACTTGTCAGAAATTTCATAACTGAATTTTATGTTATTGTTGAGTGAGTTGGCGAATTCAAAAAAAATTGTTAGCTCTTCCTGTGGCATACTGGTGACTCCAATGCCATCACTGATGTACCTTTCATACAATTCTGGAAGTCTGCCAGTGTAGGTTTCACATAATTTGACTTCTGGAAAGCCCATAAATAGATATGCATGACTGGGACCCATTTTCGTTCCCATGGCAACACCACTGATTTGCTCGAAGTATTCGCTGTTGAATTCAAAAGAATCTAGGTTTAGTACTAGCTATGTAAGTCTGATTATGGTGTCAGTGCTAGTAGTGGGGTGAGGGTCTTTGTTGAGAAAATAGTGGAGTGCTAAGAGTCCATCTTCATGGGTGATAGAAATGTATAGGGAGCAGACATCAAGGTGAAAGATGTGATAGGTGTGTTGAGAAAGTGTGATTTTATAAAAAGTTGTTAAGGCATGGTTGGTATCTTTCAAAAAGGAGGGTAGTTTGTGTACAAGCGGCTGGAAATGCTGTACAAAAAGTCAGAAATGTGCTCAGTGGGGCATGAACACGCTGATACAATGGGACGTCCGGGGTTACCTGGTTTGTGGATTTTAGGAAGAAGATAGAAGGTAGATGTGCCTACCAGCTGTCCTTAATGTGAAGAGAAACAGCTTGGGGTGGAATGCCACCTTCTGTAATCAAGTCTTTAATGGTTGCTTCCACTATGTCATTATTTGAACAGGTAGCATCATATTTACGTGGGCATAGAATTTTATATTGCTGAGTTGGGACATTTCTTCTGCAATGTATAAATCTTTTTTCCAAACTATGAGATTCTATGTTTTATCTGCTGGTTTTATCGCTAGGTCTCTCCGATGCTGGAGTTTGGACAATGACCTGGACTCTCCCTTATTTATGTTAAAATGTCTAAATGTTGGTTTGAGGTTAAGGATGTCACACCATATCATATCAATACACAGAACCAAAGCTTGGGAAGCCCCGGGGGAAGGTGTTCAGCTATATTTATGGTGTTCGTAACGTGCAAATGGGTTATCGGTTTCTTGTGTGAGCTGGTTGGACTCTTTGTGGGCACAGTGATATTTAAGTCGTAGTCAATGGCGGAACTGTTTAACATCATGCATGAAAAAACATCTGTACGACATCACCCAGCATGATTCGAAACTAGTTTCAGTTAATTTCAATCTCCCCAACCACAGAGACAAATCTGATTTTCTGGTAACAGCCATCAAACAATGTCACGCATATGACACAAGCTGACTGGCGTTTGAGAACCTCTGCATTCAAAATTATGGGATGCGGGAGCAACACTGGTTAAACTCGGTTTTCAGCTACACTTAACATTCTCTTCAATCATCACAGAACCTCTCCACTAAGCTCCACCCCCATCTTACTTGTCACACATAGTTCAAAACCTCCTCACAGCATCACTTTGCAACCCCTCTTCCCTAATCATCTATTTCAACTTCTCCTGGCTAGGTCAACATTGTATCACTCTCCCTCGCCTCCACAGTTCCCCATCCACCAACCCCAGTTACAACCCACTGACCACATATCACAGGTCTCCATTTAAACAGTCTCCATGTTCTACTAGATCCATTCCTGACACACAATGGATAAGCCACATCTTACAATTTACAGCTAAGTACTCTAATTTTTTTTTTTTTTGGGTAGTATTCATGTGAATCTATACTTTATCTCCTCTCTCTATTTCTTCATCCTGTATGTTTTGTATGATTAAAGCTCACACCAAAATGTCACAACTTTGTAGTCATTAAGTAATAAAGCTGCTCCTACTTTTTTCCTAGTTTATACATTCTGGTATCACAGCTTTACTGCAGTGCTTCGTGTATAGTTGTATACTTATAAACTAATTTTTTTGAGTAACTGAACTACAGGTTGATAACACATGTAACTGGTCTACAGACTACTAATCCATGTAACTGCTCTACAGACTGAAAACCCATGTAACTGATCTCTCTCTCTCTCTCTGAACCTTAAGTGCCCATGGCACATGGGGCTTCCGCAAGGGTTTTCCACAAATGCCTGTCCTTCGCCTTTTTTTCTGCTCTTGCCCAGGTGAGCCCTCTATTGCTCTTCTTCTTCTTCTTCTTCGTTTGCATTGTCTGTCTATATCTGCAGTCCTGTCTCTTGGATAAATTTCACTGTTTTTTGTAATTCATGTATGGAACTGTAGAGCTTATCTTCTTTAGTGGTTTCACTGGGCCAGTAATTATTTCTCAGTGTCTCGTAGTTGATGCAGTTCTGGAGGATATGTTCCACAGTTTGGGGCACCTGGCACATGTACATAGATTAGTAGTACCAACCTTAAACTTTGTATACATATGACTTCGGAGTCGGCTGTGTCCTGTTCGGAGACGGAAGATGGTGACTTGTTCCTTTCCGTTTAGCATGTGATAGTCATCATGTGGTGGTGTTTGTGGCTTCCTGTAGGTTTTTATCATGGTTTTCTTCTGATTATAGGTGATTTGTCTGTCTGGTTGCTCCATTTCAGTGCCCTCTTTGGCCAGATGGTCAGCTTTCTCATTGCCTGGTATCCCACAGTGGGAGGGAATCCATTGCAAAGTGACTCCATGTTGTAAGCCAATTTTTGACAAGGCATCTTTAAGGTCTGGTAGTTTGTTGCACTGAAGAGCTTCCAGTACTGATCTTGCATCTGTGAGAATTACTACAGGACATGTATCAATTCTGGAGTCTGATAGTTTTTCAACTGCAGCAATAATTGCCTTAACTTCTGCATCAAAGTTGTTGCAGTATTTACCAGTGGGTATGGAAATCTTGTCAATGGTGTTGTTTGGATATTCAATATAATCTCCTGCCCCTCCATTCTTTATGGCATTATGTGCAGATCCATCTGTATACACACGTATCCAGGTGTCACATGGATATTTGTCATCTAGAACACTAAGTGTGGCTGTTGATCTTACAAGACTGCTCTGCATCTCACCATTCTGCACACCTTTCACTTCAGTCTGAATAGTTATCTGTGTATAATCTGCTTCTTTCCATGGTGTATGCTCTGGTACAGATGATAATGGAGCAACTACAGTTGGAAGGTCAGGTATCATCTTACGCATACACTTGGCCTGATGAATGAAGCTGCTTCTTTTAAGCCGTTCTAATGCCAAGTTATTGAATCTCTCCTTCAGAGGATGGCTTAAAGGAGCTAAGGAATTTTTCTCCCATGGTCATGACCTTTGTGTCTCTACGTTTCTTTAGCGGTTGAACACCAACTATTTTCTGCATTTCTACTATTGGTGTGGACCTCATGGCACCTGTGATAATCCGTAGTGACTGATTTTGAACCTTGTCTAGATTATGCAGCGTAGTGTTTGATGCTGTGCACCAAGATGTTGAGCCATATTCTAAATGTGGTAGAATACTTTGCTGATATACATTCTTGAGGATTCTTTCACTAGCTCCCCATGTGGTTCCACTCAATTTTCTTAATATGGCTAGTTTTCTTCTGGCTTTTGCTTCTGCACTGTTGATGTGTTGCTTCCACGTCAGTTTTGAGTCAAGAGTCACTCCTAAGTAAGTGGGTTGGTTGTCCATCCTTAAGGGTATTTCATTTACAAAGATCTTACCTGCTTTCTGTTTAGATGAGAGGGTGAACAGAGTGGTACTTGATTTCTCTGTGTTGATACTTACACACCTCTATTGCTCAACATCCTTTCTGTTGTTCTTCTCCATGTCTCTTAACTGATCTACAGACTGAAAATCCATGTAACTGATCTACAGATTGATACCTCACGTAACTGATCTACAGACTGAAAATCCATGTAACTGATCTACAGACTGATACCTCACGTAACTGATCTACAGACTGAAAATCCATGTAACTGATCTAAAGACTGAAAATCCATGTAACTGATCTACAGATTGATAACACACATAACTTATATACAGACTGATAACACATATACCTGATCTACAGACTGATAACACATGTAACTGATCTACAGACTGATAACACATGTAACTGATCTACAGATTGATAGCACACATAACTGATCTATGGACTGATAACACATGTAACTGATCTACAGACTGATAACACATGTAACTGATCTACAGACTGATAACACATGTAACTGATCTTCAGACTGATAACACATGCAACTGATCTACAGACTGATAACATATGCAACTGATCTACAGACTGATAACACATGTAACTGATCTACAGACTTATAACATATGTAACTGATCTACAGACTGCTAACACATGTAACTGATATACAGACTTATAACACATGTAACTGATCTACAGACTGCTAACACATGTAACTGATCTATAGACTGATAACATATGTAACTGATCTACAGACTGATAAGGGGGTATGGTACAGTTTTACAAAAAGATTGAAAAGACTGATGAAAGTGGGAAGAAACAAGAATGGCAGAAAGCATGATGAGTACATAAATGAAGGCCATACAACAATCCAATATTTCAGCAAAAGCCTTTTTCAAGGATCACATACAAAAACAACACAAGAGATAAAAACATGAATACTTATGAAAAATATACAGGCTTAGCTTTTTTACCTCCTCCTTGTAACAAAGTCCGGTATGAAATGCATGTACCTGATCTACAGGCTGATAACCCATGTAGCTGAATGTTGACCTTACCTTGTTGTTGATAATTTCTTTGGCTTTCAAAGCCAGCACATTGCACTGATGAGCTTTTGCAAAGAAGTACACCCCAATGCAGTTGGCCACAGTCACATGGTTCATCATGAACTCCGCACAGCCATCACGGAGAGGAATCAGCTGGAAAAGATTGGCAGCTGACAGCAGATTTTGAACAGTGTCCTCTGTAAGACTGACCTGAATGAATATGATATTGTTAACTCCAGGACAATATGTGAGATCACTGCACTGTTGTTGGGCACAGGAAAGTTGACCTGAAATGTTGCTCTATACACACCAGATTAACAGATAAGAATATCTGTGTTAGCATCATTCTGTGCCACCACAACACCATGGTCTAATGCCATCACACCATGCATTAACACCACCACACTATGCACTAGTGCCATCACACTATGCACTAGTGCCATCACACCATGCATTAACACCACCACACTATGCACTAATACCACCACATCATTCACTAATACTACCACACCATTCACTAAAAACACCAAACATTGCACTAAAACCACCACACCATTCACTAATACCACCACAACATGCACTAAAACCACCACAAACATGCATTAAAACCACCACAACATGCACTAAAACCACCACAACATGCACTAAAACTACCACACCATGCACTAAAACCACCACAACATGCACTAAAACCACCACATCATTCACTAAAACCACTACATCATTCACTTTCACCACCATACCATGCAGAAACACCACCACACCATGCATTAACGCCACCACACCATGAAGTAAACTATAAATATAAGCATGTTTAAAATGCTGACATTATTTTAAAACAGACAAACACTGTCAAAGATGAAGCAGATATATCATAATTCTCATCCTGAAAGAAGTAGATACAGCATCATTCTCATCTTGAAAGATGTAGATATAGCATCATTCTCATCTTAGAAGAACCTGATATAGCATAATTATCATCTTGGAAGAAGTAGATACAGCATCATTCTCATCTTGGAAGAAGCAGATATAGCATCATTCTCATCTTGGAAGTAGTATACATAGCATCATTCTCATCTTGGAAGATGTAGATATTGGATCATTTTCATCCTGGAAGATGCTTTTGCTATATCAATTTTTTTTCCTATTACTTTCTCTAAAAAGAAATTTGCTACTTCTTATGCAAATTTGCTCTCTATTAAGTTGTATTAAGAAAATTAAAATGCACAGATCTGTGTACATGATGGAGTGGTATGTCCAGAAGAAAATGGTTTGTTGATGACAATGTCAGTCAGTCATTTGCACGTCGCTTGCAGAACTTTGCCTCCCTAACAGCTCTCCTGCAGGCTTCTTGGTTGTAAGCAAGATGCCCTGCTGCTGATGCATCCATTTGCAGATTATCAACGATGTTTTGCAGCCATCTTCACCTTGGTCTTCCTCTCTTTTTCCCATTATGTATCCTTCCAAGACGGTCTTCTCTAAATTCTCATGATGTTTAATATTTCCAAAATATTTAAGTTTTCTCTCTTTAATCCTCTTTACTAGCCAGCCTTCTTCAATATTAAGTTCTTGTAGTATGGATATATTTTTTCTTTTTTGTGTCCATGATATCTGAAGAACTCTTCTGTAGCATTTTCATTTGAAGACATTTATGTGTTTCTCAGCTGTTTTGTTAAGTGTTCAGGTCTCACAGGCATATGTTGTAATGGGAAAGATGCATACCCTTAAAAATCTTATTTTTGTAGTTCTGTCTGTTCCTCTCCACAGATTCTTTAGTTGTTTTACTTTCTGAAGAGCAACAGATGCCCAACTTTTAATTTCCCTCATTGTATCTCCATTATTAGTTAGTAATGATCCAAGATATTCAAAACTCTACCTCTTCCAATTTTTCCTCATTGATTTATATTTCAGCTGCCTTATTTGTTTTGTCAGTTGTCATCAATTTAGTTTTCTTCACATTAAGATAGAGGTTTTGCTCTTCACTACTCTTATGGACTGACATAATTAGTTTCTATTCCTTTTTGTGCTGTGCACAGTAACACTGTGTCATCAGGATATCTAATCTCTGGTATTTCGTAATCTCCAATTTTTATGGCATCGTAACATTCTTTGTCTACATCTTCTCTAAAATTCCTCATTATATTTTCAGTATACAAGTTAAATAAGTAAGGTGACAATATGCACCCCTGACTGACCCCTTGTTTTATGTCAAACCAAGTTGTTGTTTCACCATTTATTCTTACTGCTGCCTGTTGGCCTTGATACAGCAGTGATATTAATTTTATCACACATGTTGGAAATCTCTTTTTTTTTCCATTATTTCCCAAAGTTTCTGGTGTTGTACAAATACCTTTGAATAGTCTATAAAAGATAAATATAGATTCACATTAAATTCTCTGCATTTCTCTGTTATTAATCTTATATTGAATATATGATCTCTTGGTGACAATGATGCTACAAAAATAATTAAAATTAAAAGAAGATGTGTGTTAGGCAAACTGGCACTAGAACACTGACATAAAAGTGAAATAAATGATTTGAAAGAAAAGAAAGAAGATAGAAATTTATAGTCAGAGCAATAAAAGTGCAAGAAAAACATGACAAAAGTCAAATGAGAAAAAAACAGAGATGCTTTTGCATGATACAAATTTAGGCAGAACAGATTTAGTAAAAATGGAGATACAGGAATGGCAGAACATACAGAAATTGTATAGAATACATCATGTAAAAGAGCCACTGTCGAGAAGGCCATGATGGAGAAATAAGAGGAAGAGCCACAATCAGAATGGTCATCAACTGTTACTGCTGAAAAAAATATGATAGTTTTTTTATTGTGACTGTTACACACTACAAAAAGTAACTACATCAGTCTGGTATCCACCAGCTAGAAGAAGTGATTCGTTCGGACTTCTTGCAGCAATAAATCAGTTTACTGGAACAATTTTTTATAAATAGGAAACTACGAGGTTTTGGTACGGTAAAGTAAGAGAACAAATATTGTAGGATTTGGGGGAGCTAGTTGGCTAAGTCGATAGTACGCTGTTCTCTTGTGGCTGGACGGCTGCTCGTCCTACCGGAGTCCGTGTTCGAATCCCAGGTAATTCTCTTCTGATTTTTCTTTCTCTCACGTCTCACTAAGGTGCTTTGTCTACGATTTTTTCGAGGTTTAATCCTACAATATTTGTTCTCTTACTAAATCAGTTTACTGTGCTACAACACAGATATTCACATTTTATATTGTCTGAGAATGCATAGGAAAAAAAAAAATGTATTTCTTACACACTGTGGATCATTCATTTTTAATACTAACATTCATTAGTTTGATATGTATAGCATTAGGAGGGATGGAAGACTAAGATGTAGCATAAACAGGTATCCGCAGTATAACATCTATGATACGTTTTAAGAAATAAGACATTACATGATCTAGTCACTGTGTGAATACCATACTATATGAAAACCATGTGGAATAATATAATGTAGACACTCAAGATACTGTACACAGTACAACTGTATTTCAACAAATGTACATGCCATGGTAATTTATGGATTAAGTAGGTTAATACAATAACACAGATATTATATAATTATCTTTATTTGTATCCTTCCCCTGCCGTTAAACGTCATATGGTAGTTCACAAAATTTTCCTGTTTTTAGTGAGCTTTTCAACCTCATCAAGGGATTTTATGCTTACTAATTTGGCCTCTCTTAATAATGTCCTCTTTAGAGTTTCAAGTGGTTTCTCTTTTTTCTTTGGCTTGTTTTGTTCCACTTGATAGCTTGTTTTGGGATTCTCTGATTGTTTCTTCTCATCATGTGACCAACATATGTCCATCTTTTTCTAATAACCCATGAGACAGATTGTTACTCTCAGATTGATCTGCCTTATCTCTGTGTTCTTGGGTTCATTCCACTTTATACAGAGTATTTTCATTAGGCATTCGTTTCCAAAAGAGTCAAGTTTGTCCTCCATTTCTTTAGTTGTTTCCAGCTTTTGCATGCATAAATGAATCTGGATATTATATTTGAATTGAATAATCTTAACTTGGTTTTTGTGCTTATAACTTTTGAGTGCCATATATTTTTAAGATTCTTGAAGGTCAATGCTGTTTTTCCAATTCTAACCTTCTTTCTGGTGTCACCATCCTGGTCTATGTAGCTGCCGAGGTTTGCAAATTGGTGTAGTTCTTCAACAGTTGTTCTTTCTATGTATATTTTTCCTTTTCGATTAATGAGAAATTTCATTAAGAAAAATTTTTTTTCTTATTAATTTCAAGTCCTATTTTGTTAGTGAAGACTGGGTATCTGTTTTTTCTTGCATCAAATTCACATTGTCACTGACAAGAGTTATGTCATCAGCAAAATCAAGATCTTCTAGTTGGGTCCCATGATTAAACAATGCCTGTTTTACCTGTGCAACATTTTTTCATTATGAAGTCTATAGCAATTCCAAAAAGCAAAAGGACATAGTATACATCCTTGTTTCATGCCTGTTTCAATTTGGAACCATTCGCTCATTCCTTCTTCTGTCTTGACTGCACAAACATATCCATTGCAGAGATCTCTAATGATGTTGACAGTTTTAGATGGTATTTCATAGTCTTAAAATTCTCCACAATGAATCTCTGTGTATGCTATCAAATGCCTTTTTTAAAGTCTATGAAGTTCAGGATTAATGGTTTCTGTTTTCAATATGTTCTTCAAGTATAATAATATGACAATACATAATATAATACTACAATAAATAAATATATATAAAAGGACATGTGTATGTATGTTCCAACTTCACTCTGGAATGCCTGGAGCAGTTTCAACCAAACCTGATACACATATGACTTACAATCAAGAAATGTATAATCCAGGGGTAAAACACACCTATCTGCCCTTGGGACTGGGATATAAAGGGGGTGACATACTTTCCACTAAACTGAAGGAGAACAAAAGAATGGCCTAAGGGAGATAATTGTGAAATAGAGTGGTGTTGGTCTAAGAGCAGCATCTCTAGCCTCCCATGACAAGTCCAAATAATTTTGATGATCTAAACAATTTTGATGGTCTCTTTTTGGTTTTAATTATATTTGTACAAATAAAATTTAACATTGTTTTTTTTTCCTTCTGTTTATACTAACTTTTTATATTGGATTCTATAGTAGATTTTATTGGTCAGTGACAGTGTGCTGTTTTCTTGTGTTTTTTCAAATTAGGGAGAGAGGGGGGGGAAAGGGAGGGAGGGAGAGAGAGAGAGGGGAGAGGAGGAGGGAGAGCAAGAGGGAGAGAGAGGTAGGGAGAGAGGGGGAGAGAGGGAGAGAGAGTGAAAGGGGGAGAGAGGGAGAAATAGGTAGAGAGAGAGAGAGAGAGAGAGAGGGAGAGAGAAATAGAAAAGGGGACAAAGAGAGGGACAGAGAGAGAGAAATGATTTGAGATTGCCATGTTTCTCCTACAGACAACCTTATGTTGCTTGCTGAAGGGTGGGTTCACCCAAGAATTTATGTATTCTTGCTCCTGGAGGCGAACTAAAAATGTTTATAATCAAATTTTGAGTTAAATTAATATTATATTGAATTTGTAAAAGACTTTATAATTTGTATGCTGTACTTATACTTTTAAATACTGATAAATAAAATTACTTCGATATTACACTATATAATATACAGAATTCATTCCTTTTCCTGTCTAATAGATGACTGGGATAAATAAATCACTGGGCAACACCAGGTAATCAGCTGGTATAGTATAATAAATATAATAATACACTATACATAAACACTCCTATATGCATAGGCTAATAAAATATGTAATGTTTTGAAAGAAAATTAAACAGAGAGGTAATGCCACAACATTCAATCTTTCAAGAACACCCAAACCAATCAGACCTGAGGCATGAGATATGGCCTAAAGACATAAGCTTGGGGCAAAAGTTTTGGGGCTCTTACCAGGATCTGGAGAGGACTGCAGGCTTTGCCCTATCCACAGGGATCAGGATTTGATGTGACTAACAACCTCAAATGCAGGAGAAGAAGAAGAACCACATCCAAGATATGCACAATACATAAGACAATATTGTTGCCTATGAATCCAAGCAAACACTGTTATATGGTCAACTTTTTATTTATACAATGAAGAATAAATATATCAGGCAGTTTGAAAATTACATGCTAACCACAGCAGATAGAAGCTGGCGCAATACAACACATTCACAATGGCTGATGGGAGGACTGTCCTCTGCCATTAGTCCAGTTGAAGGGAAAATTCACATTCAATTCACACTCGCAGAGGGGCAAGTAGCAGAGCTCGGGGGTGGCTACACTTTCTTTTGGAGTGGCCATAGTAGCACAGGGCGTCATGAAGCTGGATTTCCAATAAAGTCCAGCCTAGTACACAAGTTGGATAACTTGCCCGGGGGAATTAGTGACCGACTTATAACCCTGAGTCTCCCTGTAAGGAATAAAGTCCAGCTTAGTACACAAGCTGGATAACTTGCCCGGGGGAATTAGTGACCGACTTATAACCCTGAGTCTCCCTGTAAGGAATAAAGTCCAGCCTAGTACACAAGTTGGATAACTTGCCCAGGGAAATTAGTGACCGACTTATAACCCTGAGTCTCCCTGTAAGGAATAAAGTCCAGCTTAGTACACAAGTTGGATAACTTGCCCGGGGGAATTAGTGACCGACTTATAACCCTGAGTCTCCCTGTAAGGAATAAAGTCCAGCTTAGTACACAAGCTGGATAACTTGCCCGGGGGAATTAGTGACCGACTTATAACCCTGAGTCTCCCTGTAAGGAATAAAGTCCAGCTTAGTACACAAGTTGGATAACTTGCCCGGGGGAATTAGTGATTGATTGATTGATTGATCTTTATTTCAAAAGGGTTAAGAATTGGGCACGCAGGCCCGTCTGACATTCTGCCCTTTATCATACATCTTTCACTCTATTCCAGACATTCTACAAATATGCTGTTCATATAACAAACATAACAACATTGAATCTGAGAGACATAAAATAAAATATAACATTTACGTTTCGCTCTTACACATTCACTCAGTACAGAAGTAACTACATACATTATAAATGACTATCTACTAAACAACATTTTCGGGACTATTCAGAAAACAATTAATTGTATTCGGTGTCTGTAAGAGCAGCTTAAGATAACTTTTAAGTTTTATAATTCATGGAGGCATGTAGTCGACATCAAATAGATATTGGGAAAGCTTGTAGTTGTAGGAAGGAGTATAATTTATATTTTTTATATAGGATGGGAGGGTATTCCAAAGATGAGCAGCAGAATAACTAAAGCTTTTCTTGTAAAGATCAAGTCTAGGTTTTGGAAGACATATGTTGTTCAAGCGTTGGCTGCACTTTGGGTTAAATTTAAACAGGTTCCATAGATAAGGCGGGGCATGCCGTGAAAGAATTTGATGTACTAACTTGGCCTTGTTGAAGAGGAACCTGTTCTTAAGAGGTAGTATTTTGATACGTTGGTGATGATTAGTTGATTGTGCTTGATCTTTGTCACTAATAAGCTTGACTGCTCGCTTTTGGAGAGAGCAAAGCCTTTTTGTATTTGACACTGAGCAACCATCCCAAACTGTTGAGCAGTAGTCTAAATGTGTTTGTATATGAGCTATGTAGTATGTCTTCCTAGTGTCTTGATCTATGAAGTGCTTAATTTTAGCTAATTGGTATACTTTTTGTGCGATGAGTTTTGTTAGACATTGCACATGAGAGTTCCAGGTCAGATGTTGGTCAATAATAAGACCTAGTGTTTTGTGCTCGCTAACGTTTTCTATCTGTGATGTTTCTGTACAGAGCCGAAGTGTTGTTTTTGTTGCGTTTTGTAGTTTCTGTCTTGTTGTTATGAGCATTGATTTTGTTTTATCGGTGTTTATAATCATGCCATTATTTTTGCTCCATCCAATTAAATTGTATAACTCGACCTGAAGAGTTGATTCTAGATTAACACAATCGTAGTCACTGGTGTAGATTGTGCAATCATCGGCAAAAAGGTCACAAGAAGAGTGTTTAAGATGAAGTGGAAGATCATTGATATAGATAGCAAAGAGCAACGGGCCTAGAATAGAACCTTGCGGAACACCAGTGTCAACTTTAGCAGAATTTGATAGAGAATTGTTGAAGAATACTACCTGTTGTCTGTCTGACAGAAACGATGCAATTAATTTTATTAGGTCAGGGTGCAGTCTATAAGTCTTTATTTTTCTTACAAGAATATCGTGGTCAGTCATATCAAATGCCTTTTTAAAGTCGACAAAAATGGCACCACATAGTCTGTCGTCATTATGTTTACTAACCAGTTTTCTGTCATTTTGGTAAGAGCTGTGTGGCAGGAATGATTGGGTCTAAAGCCTGACTGACTGTCTATGAGTAAATTGTTCTCTTGCATGTGTCGTAGAGTTATTTTGTGTATGTTTTTCGAGTGGTTTTGATAATGACGATAATATGGATATTGGTCTATAGTTGGTAAGATTGTTAGATGAGCCAGATTTAAAGCGAGGATACACCTTAGCAGTTTTAAAAGCCTCAGGAAAATAACATTTTGCAATGCACTGGTTGTAAATATATGTTAGTGTATGTGAAATGACAGGTGCAGCATAACGTAAGATCTTATTACTAATATCATCAAGCCCAGTTGTATTGTTTTTTTAAGGTTAAGAGATAACTGTGAACTTCACTGATTGTTAAGAATGGAATGTGTAACTGTTTAAAATCAGTACATCTGCTGTCCAGGAATGTTTGTAGTTCATGTAAGTCGCATACAGGAGCTGATACTGATGATTTAAGAACGTTGATTTCTTCTCTGAAATGTGTACTGATATGTGCGCTAGTGTATGTACGATTGATGGCGTGAGAATCAAATTCTTTTTTTTTTGATAGGGTATTTATGGCTTTCCAAATTGATTTACTGTCTGATTTATTCTGTATTAGATTCCTGAAGTAATTTTTTTTCTCTTGTCTTATTAAGTATTGAACTTTGTTTCTGAGTGAGCGGTAGATCATAAAGTCCTTGATTTTGTGCGCCCGATCACGTTCTCTCATGAATTGTAGTATTTCAGGTGTTATCCAAGGTGACTTCGTCTGGTGTTTTACTCTCATCTCTTTCATGGGAACATGTTTGTCTAATATATCTCTGAAGATCTTTAGCCAATATTCTATTGCCTCATCAGGGTCAGTTAGTTGGTACACTGGATAACTTGCCCGGGGGAATTAGTGACCGACTTATAACCCTGAGTCTCTCTGTAAGGAATAAGACATTTGTAACCCTACTCAGTGTCTACGCCCCGACAATGACAAACCCAGAATCCAGGAAGTCAGAAATTTACGAGAAACTGGAGACTGCTGTGACTAAAGTACCCAAAAGTGAATAAACTAATTATTCTTGGAGATCTAAACGCCAGAGTCGGGTCAGACCACCAGTCCTGGAATGGCATGATCGGCAAACATGGAATCGGTAAATGAAATGGCAATGGACATCTGCTGTTATGTTTCTGTGCCACAAACGACCTCACAATTACTAACACTCTGTTTCACTTGTCAAAAGGAAATATGACATCTTGGATTAATCCTCGCTCCAAACACTGGCACTTAATCGAGTATATCATTACAAGAAGACAAGATCTGAGAGATGTGCATGTTACAAAAGCCATGCGTGGTGCTGACTGTTGGACAGACCACAGACTGATTATATCAAAACTTGAGCTACACATCCAACCAAGAAGACCACAGACTGATTATATCAAAGCTTGAGCTACACATCCAACCAAGAAGACCACAGACTGATTATATCAAAGCTTGAGCTACACATCCAACCAAGAAGATGCCCTCAAGAGCAGAGTCTAAAAAAGACTCAATGTTAATAAACTAAATTCTGAGATAATCACAGAATGCTTGGTTCACGACCTAGAAAGGAAGTTGGAAAACTTTCCTAGAGATCATGATAGTATTGGCGAACACTGGACAATGTTTAGAGAAACCGTTTACACTACAGCAAAGGATCATCTTGGTGTAAACTAGCACAAAAACCAATACTGGTTTGACAAAAATGATATCATGATAAAAACTTTACTAGATCAAAACAGCTAGATATACAAGGAAACACAGAGTGACCCATCATCGTTATCAAAGAGGGCATTATATGTTCGTGCAGGTAAGGAATGTCAAAATAAACTACATGACACATGGTTGCAAAAAAAGGCTGAAGAGATACAAAGTTACACAGATAGGAATGATACGAAAAGGTTCTAAGATGCACTAAAAACAATATATGGACCGAAATCCTCAGGATCTGCACCTCTATATAGCTCAGATGGGAACATGCTACTGACAGAAAAAAACAAAATCCTGAAGCTGTGGGTGGAGCACTTCAATACAATCCTAAATCGGTCGTCGACCATCAGTGACGAAAGCGATTGCTCGCCTGCCTCAGGTTGAAATTAAAAGCGAGGTAGATCTAACACCAACCATTCAGGAAGTTAAGAATGCCATCAACCAGTTATCAAGTGGTAAAGTTCCCGGCTCAGATGCTATATCCGCTGAGATCTACAAAGTAGGGGGAACCCGCATGATACAGAGCCTCACTGATCTCTCTGGTTCAGCTTGGAGTTCGGGAACTCTACCACAAGATTTTAAAGATGTCCAAATGATCCACCTGTACAAGAACAAGGGCAATCACCACCATTGTGGCAATCACAGAGGCATTTCCCTTCTATCAATTGCTGGCAAAGTACTGGTTCGTGTCCTGCTAAACCGACTCAGTAAGCATCTTGAAGATAATTTGCTTCCCAAGAGTCAGTGTGATTTTCGACCAGGAAGAGGGACAGTTAACATGATCTTTGCTATCTGTCAACTACAGGAAAGGTGCCAGGAGCAGCACAATGACCTATTAACCGTTTTTGTAAACTTAACCAAAGCCTTTGATACTGTCAATTGCGACGGTCTTTGGCTAATAATGGCAAAATTTGGATGCCCAGCCAGGTTCATATATTTTAGTTTGTCAATTTCTTGAGGGCATGAAGGTTTATGTTCTCGATGATGGTGAGGTCTCCAAATCCTTTCCCGTTTCCTGTGGGGTAAGGCAGGGATGTGCACCTACACTGGGGTAAAGCAAGGATATGTCCTTGCACCCACACTCTTCAGCATAGTGTTCTCGGGCATGCTCACGGACGCTTCCAGAAGCACTAATGAAAACTGTTTTCCGTTAATTTATAGAACAGATGGAAAGCTCTTCAATCTAAGTCAATTAAAAGCTGCCTCAAAAGTTAGGAATTCGATAATCAAAGACTTTCTGTTCGCCAATGACTGTGCACTAAATGCTAATTCAACATCTAACATGCAAACTATTACTGATAACTTCTCGGAGACATGTGACAACTTTGGCCTTATGATAAACATTGGAAAAACAGAAGTTGTGTATCAACCCGCCCTCAACAAAGAATATACTGACCCGGAAATCATGATAAAGGGACAAAAGCTACAATCCGCAGAAAATTTCACTTATCTTGGCAGTACCCTTTCCCGGGGACTCAGTCTTGATGCTGAAATCAGCAACAGAATAGCTAAAGCCAGCGCAGCATTTGGAAGGCTAGGAAAAATGTATGGGAAAGAAAAGGACTCGGCGTTACCACCAAGTTAAAGGTCTATAAAGCTGTCGTTCTGACCACACTAATGTATGCAGCCACCAAGTTAAAGGTCTATAAAGCTGTCATTCTGGCCACACTAATGTATGCAGCCACCAAGTTAAAGGTCTATAAAGCTGTCATTCTGACCCCACTAATGTATGCAGCCACCAAGTTAAAGGTCTATAAAGCTGTCATTCTGACCACACTAATGTATGCAGCCACCAAGTTAAATGTCTATAAAGCTGTCGTTCTGACCACACTAATGTATGCAGCCACCAAGTTAAAGGTCTATAAAGCTGTCGTTCTGACCACACTAATGTATGCAGCCACCAAGTTAAAGGTCTATAAAGCTGTCGTTCTGGCCACACTAATGTATGCAGCCACCAAGTTAAAGGTCTATAAAGCTGTTGTTCTGACCACACTAATGTATGCAGCCACCAAGTTAAAGGTCTATAAAGCTGTTGTTCTGACCACACTAATGTATGCAGCCACCAAGTTAAAGATCTATAAAGCTGCCATTCTGACCACACTAATGTATGCAGCCGAAACTTGGACAGTCTACAGTAGACATGCAAGACAACTAAATCACTTCCATCTAGGCTGTCTTAGAAAAATACTGAACATCAAAAGGCAGCAAATGATACCTGATACTAAAGTTCTCACAAGAGGTAATATTCCAAGCATCTACACAATACTTCAAAAGGCGCAAATTCAATGGACAGGCCACATAGTCAGAATGAGTAACACTCGACTGCCCAAACAACTCCTTTATGGGGAACTACTGAATGGAAAACGGAAAGCTGGAGGGCAAAAAAAGCATTACAAGGACACGCTCAAAACCTTACTCAAAGCCTTCAGGAAAGAAATAAACTCTTGGGAGGTCAAAGCACAAGTCTGCTCATCATGGAGGGGTTTAACCACCCTGGGTGCTCAGAGAGCAGAGCACTCAGGAATTGAAAATGCCCAGCACAAACGCGAAAAGCCAAGGCAGCACAAGCACCCACAATTGAATCTGGACATGTATGTTTTGTGTGTGGCAAAACTTTTAGAGTTCGTATAGGGCTAGTAGTGGTTATATGCCCAATGACTTGCTTAAATCCACGTTTATAGCACTACCAAAGAAACCAAGTGCAAAGGAATATGATGACCACCGGACTATCAGCCTCTCATGTCACATAACGAAGCTACTTCTGAGAATAATTATGAGAAGAACAAGAAAAAAGATAAAAATGGAAATAGCAGATGAACAATTTGGATTTGTTGAAGGAAAGGGAACACACAATGCCATTTATGCTTTACGAACACTAACAGAAAGAGCTTTAGAAGTACAGAAAGATCTCTACTTATGCTTCATTTATTACACCAAGACATTTGACAAGGTGAAACATAATGAAATTATTAAAATGCTTGAAGACATCAATATAGATGGCAAAGAACTGAGGATTGTAAAACATCAATACTGGCAGTAATAAGCAGCAGTTCGAGTTGAAAACAGAACTGGAAAATATCAACATATAAAACAAGGGGTGCGACAAGGATGTGTACTATCTCCAGACCTTTTTTCTCTGCACAGCAAGAATATTCTAAGAATGATCATCACAGAACCAGGTATAAAAATTGGAGGATACAATATTACCAACCTCTGGTATGTTGACAACACAGTACTGATAGCTGAGAACCAACAAGACCTGCAAAATCTCAAGGATAAAGTCGCCAAAGAAAGTGAACAGAAAGGCCTTACTTTGAACATCAGAAAGACAGAGACTGTGGTTATATCTAAGAAACAGAATCCACCAACATGCAGCATACAATTAAACTGAACTATTCTAAAGCAGATGCAGAAATTCAAATACCTTGGAGCAGTAATAACTTCAGATAGGAAATGCAGAACAGAAATTAGGAACAGAATAGGCCAAGCAAAGACTGCATTTCAGAGAATGAGAAACATATTATCCAATACATCCTTATCAATGAATGTTAGAAAACAAGTCCTAAGATGAACCTATCTTGTTATATGGAAGTGAATCATGGACAATAGGCAGGTCTGCACAAAAATCATTGGAAGCAGCAGAAATATGGTTTATTAGAATGTTGCGAATCCCCTGGACAGCAAAAATAACTAATGAAGAATGTATGAGAAGAGATGGAGAGACAAAAAAATCTTGTCAAAAAAATAAGAGAGTGACAATGTACTTTCATAGGACATGCAATGAGAAGAGAGGGCATTGAAAATATTATAACAACAGGAAAAATAGATCAAGAGAAAGACCAAGAGAAATGATACTGGACAGTCTGATAGGATGATGTGAGAGGAGATCACCAACTGAGCTGATGGCCTGCATGAAGGATCATGTACTATGGAGAAACGTAACAGCCAACGCCAATCGGCACGGCACCTGATGATGATGATGATAGGGCTAGTTGGTCATGCATGGACACACCTCTCCCTGTTTTGACTAAGATGAATCTATGGTCATCGAAGACGATGGATGAACAACAATAACAACAACAGTTGAAGGGAAAATTCACATTAAAATAATAACTGAAAGAACAGTACAATACATACAGTAGCCAGTAACACAGTCACTTAATATGACTGTCAAGATGTATGTATTACAGGCTTTATATGTACTATATACTAGTCTCAATTTCACCATACTGCAACTATATACTTGTCTTACTCTCACCATACTGCCATTATATACTTGTCTCACACTGAATATCTTACATCTTACATCCTTCCTATGCCATTAAACGTCACATAGGGCTTGCATAGTTGTTTGCCAAGTTTTCCTGTTTTTGGTGAGTTTTTTAACCTCATCAAGGGATATTATGCCCACTAAACTGGCTTCTCTTAACAATGTCCTCTTTAGAGTTTCATGTAGGTGATCTCTTTTTTCTTCAGTCTGCTGTGCTCCACTTCTTCTTCTTCTTCTTCGTTCGCACTGTCTGTCTATATCTGCAGTCCTGTCTCTTGGATAAATTTCACTGTTTTTTGTAATTCATGTATGGAACCATAGAGCTTATCTTCTTTAGTGGTTTCACTGGGCCAGTAATTATTTCTCAGTGTCTCGTAGTTGATGCAGTTCTGGAGGATATGTTCCACAGTTTGGGGCACCTGGGCACATGTACATAGATTAGTAGTCTTATATCTTATATATCTTATATCCTTCCCGTGCCGTTAGACGTCACATAGGGCTCGCAAAGTAGTTCGCCAATTTTTCCTGTCTTCGGCGAGTCTTTCAACCTCAACAAAGGATTTTATGCCTGTTAACTTGGCCTCTCTTAATAATGTCCTCTTCAGAGTTTCACGCGGTCTGCCCCTTTTTCTTCGGCCTGTTGTGTTCCACTTGATAGCTTGTTTTGGGATTCTCTGATCATTTCTTCTCATCAAGTGACCAACATATGTCCATCTCCTTTTCCTGATCACCAGTGAGACTGGTTGTTGTTCAGTCATCTGTCTTATTTCTGCATTGTTCTTGAATTCATTCCACTTGATGCCGAGTATTTTCCTTAGGCATTTGTTTTCAAAAGAGTCTAATTTCTTTTCTATTTCTTTAGTTGTTTTCCAGCTTTCGCATGCATAAATGAGGGTGGATATTACATTTGAATTGAATAGTCTTAACTTGGTTTTTGTGCTTATAACTTATGAATTCCATATGTTCTCAAGATTCTTGAAGATTGATGCTGCTTTTGCAGATTAGTAGTACCAACCTTAAACTTTGTATACATATGACTTCGGAGTCGGCTGTGTCCTGTTCGGAGACGGAAGATGGTGACTTGTTCCTTTCTGTTTAGCATGTGATAGTCATCATGTGGTGGTGTTTGTGGCTTCCTGTAGGTTTTTATCATGCTTTTCTTCTGATTATAAGTGACTGGTATGTCTGGTTGCTCCATTTCAGTGCCCTCTTTGGCCAGTTGGTCAGCTTTCTCATTGCCTGGTATCCCACAGTGGGAGGGAATCCATTGCAAAGTGACTCCATGTTGTAAGCCAATTTTTGACAAGGCATCCTTAAGGTCTGGTAGTTTGTTGCACTGAAGAGCCTCCAGTACTGATCTTGCATCTGTGAGAATTACTACAGGACATGTATCAATTCTGGAGTCTGATAGTTTTTCAACTGCAGCAATAATTGCCCTAACTTCTGCATCAAAGTTGTTGCAGTATTTACCAGTGGGTATGGAAATCTTGTCAATGGTGTTGTTTGGATATTCAATATATGCTCCTGCCCCTCCATTCTTTATGGCATTATGTGCAGATCCATCTGTATACACACGTATCCAGGTGTCACATGGATATTTGTCATCTAGAACACTAAGTGTGGCTGTTGATCTTACAAGACTGCTCTGCATCTCACCATTCTGCACACCTTTCACTTCAGTCTGAATAGTTATTGTGTATAATCTGCTTCTTTCCATGGTGTATGCTCTGGTACAGATGATAATGGAGCGACTACAGTTGGAAGGTCAGGTATCAGCTTACGCATACGCTTGGCCTGATGAATGAAGCTGCTTCTTTTAAGCCGTCCTAATGCCAAGTTATTGAATCTCTCCTTCAGGGGATGGCTTACAGAGCTAAGGAATTTTTCTCCCATGGTCATGACCTTTGTGTCTCTACGTTCCTTTAGCGGTTGAACACCAACTATTTTCTGCATTTCTACTATTGGTGTGGACCTCATGGCACCTGTGATAATCCGTAGTGACTGATTTTGAACCTTGTCTAGATTATGCAGCGTAGTGTTTGATGCTGTGCACCAAGATGTTGAGCCATATTCTAAATGTGGTAGAATACTTTGCTGATATACATTCTTGAGGATTCTTTCACTAGCTCCCCATGTGGTTCCACTCAATTTTCTTAATATGGCTAGTTTTCTTCTGGCTTTTGCTTCTGCACTGTTGATGTGTTGCTTCCACATCAGTTTTGAGTCAAGAGTCACTCCTAAGTAAGTGGGTTGGTTGTCCATCCTTAAGGGTATTTCATTTACAAAGATCTTACCTGCTTTCTGTTTAGATGAGAGGGTGAACAGAGTGGTACTTGATTTCTCTGTGTTGATACTTACACACCATTTGTTTGTCCATGATGTCAAGATGTCTGCTGCTCTTTGGAGTCTCTGTGTAGCAACTGTCGCATATTCATCTGTACACCACATGACCAGATCATCTGCATACAGTGCCGCTTTGATTCCATAGGGAAGTTCCTTGACCAGGTCATTAATGAATACAAGGAATAGTGTAGGCGAAAGGACTCCTCCTTGTGGTACACCGTGTCGCAGAAGTACTTTCTGGCTTTTGTGTCCATCCATTACTACTCTAGCTCTTCTATTGTGTAAATAGGACTTTATCCAGTTGTACAGTCTTCCATTCACATTGCAGTTTCTTAGTTTCCACAGCAGACCTTTTTTCCATACTTTATCAAAGGCTTTCTTCAGGTCTATCCACGCTGCTAGTACAAGGTTTTTCTCTTGGAATGCATCCTCAATCTCTTGAGAGAGATAGGTCACTTGATCTTCCGTACTGTAGTACTGCCTAAATCCTGCTTGTTGTGGAACGAGAAGGTTTTCACTTTCTAGGTACCATTTTAGCCTCAGGTCAATGATGCGTTCCATCGTTTTGCATAGGCAGCTAGTGAGACTGATTGGCCTGTAGCTGGAGGCAGTATCACTGTTTTTCCCTGGTTTTAGCAGTGGTACCATGCTTGCTTCCTTCCAGATTTGAGGTAACTTACCTGTGCTCCAGCACATATTGAAAATATCCAACAGCTTTCCCATTGCTGCCATTCCCAGGTTCTTGATCATTTCATTGGACACTCCATCTGGTCCTGGTGATTTCCTTGGTTTCAGTTTACTAACTGCTAGGTCTAACTCACTGCGTGTGATTGGTGCATCCATGACCTCCACTTTTCTGACTTGTTCCTCCTCTTTCTGTGGCTCGATGCGCACTGTACGCTCCTTCTCTGGATGGATATCAATGTTGCAGTCCTGTGCAAAAATGCGAGCAAAGTGATCTGCTACCTGCTTACCTGTAAGAGTTTTCCCATCCTCTATTAGTGTAACCTTTGTACTTCTTCCAGTACTCTCATCATTTAACTGTTTGATTAGTTTCCACAGTTTCCTTCCATCCTTTTCAAAGTTTAGGGACTCTGTTTTCTCTCTCCAACTTTCCCGTCTGGCTTGCAGCTTTGCTCTCTGAAATTTGGCCTTAGAATGTTGGTAATTATTGTGGTGTTCTTGGCATGGTCTATTTTCTGCTTGCTTTCGAGCTGCTTCCACGTCATCATGGAGTTTTCCCAGCTCACTAGACCAGTATGGTTTATAGTCCCTGCGAGCTCCTCTGGGAATGGTTTCACGAGCGGCCTGAAGGATACAAGCATTGAATTCCTTCACTATGCTGTTAATATCCTTACCTTCTATGGACAGCTGTCCCACCAGGGTACCTGTACGATGTCTGTACATTGTCCAGTTTGCTTTTTTATAGTTCCATCTGGGGAGAGGGTTACTGGTGTTAAGGAGTTCATTTTCTATTGTCAGGAAGACTGGTCGATGGTCGCTACCTCCAAGTTGTTTTCCAACTTCACGTGTAATGTTCCACTTCAGATCTGGAGAGTGGAATGCCAGATCTGGTGTTGATTTTGTATGCCACGCCCTTGAGTAAAATGTTGGGGTATTCATTGGCTGGTTGATCAGGAAAAGTCCATTATCATCCTGCCAGCTCTCAACTTCCTCTCCTCTCTTGTCTATGTGGTCATAGCCCCAGCTCTGGGAATGACTGTTAAAATCACCACAGACCATCAGTCTCTCTTTGTGTGGGATTGTTCCTAAAGCAAGTGGGCGGTCATTTGGACAGTAATAGTTAAGGAGGTGGAAATCTGTATTACTACTTTTTAGATGGATCATCTGGTATTCGGCTCCTTCCATGTACACTCCCACCTGACATGCGCTGATGTTATTCTTAACAAGTGTGAGTACTCCTCCTTTTCTTCTGTCCTGTCGGTCTGATCTAAAGCACTGGTAGCCTCTGATTTTAAAGGCGGCATCTTTGGTTAGGTGTGTCTCCTGTATGCAGCATATACTTACCTGCTCTGCAAAACGTATGTTCTCTAGTTCAACCTTTTTGCTATAGCCATCTCTAACACTGCTGACACCCTCAGCATTCCACTGCATTATTTTAAGTTCTTGCTTTTTGGCTGTTTTCTTCTGTTGTATTTTTTGGCCAGTAGCTCTACTCTCATGTCTCCTGACTCCACAAGACGAACTGAGAGGACCTCCAGTAGCATTGGGTGGACCCTTTCGAGGCAGGGGGCCCGGCACTGCACCTGCCTGGTTAGTCTTCACAGGGCGAGCACCATGTTTGAAAACTGCAGATAGAGACATTTCATTAGCGATAATGCGTGTTACCCTGATTTTTGCGATGCGCCTTTTGGCTGGGTAACTCCGACTTCAGCACCTTTCCTTGCTAGGGCAGACTGTGGTCTTGCTCGGACTGCCATGAAGACAGTGTGGCTGGCCTGGCCAAAACTTTGTTTTCCAGCCCCTGGTGGCTGTACTTAAGCCCCTTCTCCATGTCAGACGGTTTGAGACAGTTCCACAAAGACACTCTGACTTTGAGATGAGGAATCTGATGAGTGCTTCAACGATATCCATTCCCCGCCACCCATAGTCTACTGGCTCTGTTTTGTTTACATCATTCTGATAGCCATTGTTGTAAAGACCCATAGGCTTGTCACGTCCTGGATTCATTGGTTTCACACCAGACTTCCCTCATCCCCGCCAGAGATCTCCATGTCCCCATCTGTCCACCAACCTGACATTACATTTTGCAAAAATAACAATTACAATTAGTGTTGATTGCTACAAGTTTCTGGGCTACAGAGGTAGGTCAGAGTTTTTAAGCAAACAGATCTATGTTCCCTGTCTCACAAACACTATGTTAAGATAAGTGTGCTCTTAACACAGTTGTTCCCAGGGGAATGTGCTCCACTTGATAGCTTGTTTAAATATTTTCTGATTGTTTCTTCTCATCACATGGCCTACATATGTCCATCTTCTTTTTCTGATCACCCATGAGACAGGTTGTTGTTTGCTCATGTGTCTTATCTCTGTGTTGTTCTTAAATTCGTTCTACTTTATATCAAGTGTTTTCCTGAGGCATATGTTTTCAAAAGAGTCTATTTCTTGCCTATTTTTTTTAGTTGATTTCCAGTTTTCACATGCAAAAATTAGGGTGGATATCACACTTGAATTCAATAATCTTAACTTGGTTTTTGTGCTTATAACTTTTGAATTCCATATGTTCTCAATATTTTTTTAAGGAAAATGCTGCTTTTGCAATTCTAATTCTAACTTCCTTCCTAGTGTCACCACCCTGGTCTATGTAGCTGCCAAGGTATACACAATGGTTTACTTCATCAACAGCTGTTCCTTCTATGAATATTTTTCCTTACTGAGTAATGAGAAGTTTCATTATTTTTGTTTTGTCTTTCTTAATTTCAAAACCTATTTTGCTAGCCAAGGAAGACAGGGAATCTGTTTTTTCCTGTATCGATTTCACATTGTCACTGGTAAGAATTATGTCATTTGCAAAATCAAGATCTTCTATTTGGCTCCTATGTACCCAATCAATACCAGTTTTACCTGTACAGCATCTTTTCATTATAAAGTCTATGACAATTCTAAAAAGCAAGGGAGATAATATACATCCTTGTTTCACGCCTGTTTCAATCTGAAACCATTCGCTCATTCCTTCTTCTGTCTTAATTGCACAAACATATCCATTGCAGAGATCTCTAATGATGTTGACAATTTTACATGGTATTCCATATAGTCTCTTAAAATTCCCCACAATGAATCTCTGTTTATGCTATCAAATGCCTTTTTAAAGTTTATGAAATTCAGGATTAATGGTTTTTGCTCTTCAGTATGTTCTTCAAGTATTATTCTTAAAGATCTGGTCAAGACAGCTTCTCCCTTTTCGAAATCCTGCTTGTTCTCTCACTGCAGTATCCACTACATCCTTAATTCTATTCAGAATCACTTTACAAAACACCTTTGTCACAACTGATAGTAAGGTTACACCCCTCCAGTTATTGCAGTCACTGAGGTTGCCTTTTTTCGGTATTTTAACAATAATTCCTTTTTTCCATTTAGCAGGGACTTCTTCTTCTTTCCAAATTTTATTAAACATTCTTTGTAGTTGGCTCATGTTGTCACTGTTAATAGCTTTTAACATTTCAACTGTTCTTTCATCTTCACCTGCAGCTTTGTTGTTAGCCATCAGATTCACTGCTGTTTCAATTTCATTCAGTGTAACTTCATCTACGTTGACATTTAGTTGTGGGACTGGTAAATCAGTTTCAAAGTTTATTAATTCATTTGGGTGTGGTCAGTTAAGTACTTCTTGGAAGTGTTTGGCCAATCTCTGCTTTTGGTCTTTACTTGATGTTAATAGGTTGCATGTTTTGTTAAAGACTGGTCTTTCTCTGGAGATAATAGCACCTGTTAGCTTCTTCTGCATGTTATATATAGTTTTGCTTTCTCCTGTTTTTGCTTTATTTTCTGCTTTTTTGCCATAATGTCCATATATTCTCTTTTGTCTCTTCTAGCTGAACTTTTTACTTTTGTCTAGTTCTTTGTATGCTGCTTTTGCCAAAACCTTCCCAAGATCTGTCTTTACATTCAACAGGGCTAATGTGGCTGCTTGTCTTTCATGTATGTATTTCCATGTGTTATCTGATATCCATGCTTTTCTACATGTTGATTGCAGTCCAGCACTTGCTTTTGCTGCCATGATTATGGTTGTGCTGTATAAATTCATAATTCATCTATATCTGTCTCGTCTACCTCACCGAGTGCTGTGAAATGTATGGTAAGTTCCAAATTGAAATTACTGTTTGTATTTTCTTCTTGTAGACTACGACTGTTTATCTTTCTGAGTACTGCTTTCTTGCAATGGTTTTTCAGTTTAAGTCTTATTTTCCCTACACAGATTGTGATCACTGTTGACATCTGCACCCCTATATGCTCTTATATCTATCAGAAATCTTCTGCATTGCTTTCTAATACAAAAATGATCTATCTTTCTAGTTCTATCATCTGGAGATAGCCATGTTGTTTTATGTATTTCTTTATGTGAAAATATTGTTCCTCCAACGACCATCCCCTCTGTTAGACATATTTCAATTAATCTTTCTCCATTCTGATTTATTGTACCAATTCCTTCTTTTCCCATTACATTTTCAACATCGGTGTTATCTTTTCCTTCCTTGGCACTGAAGCCTCCCATGACAATTAAGATGTTGTGTTTAGGTACTTTGTTGAATTGTTGTAGTTGGTAACAGAAATCATCTTTTATTTCATCATCTGCATCATTCGTGGGTGCATATCATTGTATGACTGTCATTCTTCCGTGTCTTATTTTGTATCATGCTCTTATCACACAACTGTTCACTGGTTCCTAATCTGTAAGGCTCTTTGCTGTCGCAGATGACATAATTATACCCACTCCTTCCTGGTATTTCCCATCGTCTCTGCAGGAATATATTATTAACTTACGGTTTTCCACCATTCTTTTCCCTGCCTCTGGCCATCGCATTTCACTGATGCCCAACACGTCCAGGTGATATCCATCCATTTATTTTATTACCTGAGCAGTTTTTGTTGTTGCGGCCATAGTTCTTACGTTCCAAAATCTGATTTTTGTTATGCATTTGGAGCCAATGAATTTTCAATTGTTGTGAACAGCATGCTGAGTTGGTGTCCTTGATGCTCGGTTACAACTGTTGCTTTCTATAAGTTGAGTTATGGGAAACCCACCCTGGTAGACTTCCAGTATTCTATAAAAGTTATATTGATGATGGCATTGGAGTCACCAGTATGCCACAGGATGAGCTAAAAAAATTTTATTGAATTCGTTAACTCACTTAATAGTAACATAAAATTCAATTATGAAATTTCTGACAAGTCTGTCAACTTTTTAGACATTAAAATATCTATTGGCACAAACAGGCTTATTATCTCCATTTTTTACAAGCCCATCGACCACCACACCTATTTACTCTACACCTCCTCCCATCCTGAACCATGTAAGAACTCCATCCCGTACTCCCAACTACTCCGTCTATGCCGCATATGTCAGGATAACTCGGCCTTTATCGATTAGTCTAACAACTTATTAGAATTTTTCCATCATCGCAACTACCCCGAAAATGTCCTTCATGCAGCCTTCAACCATATCCAACTAATAAACCGCAAGGAAGCATTTAGAAAAAAGCCTGTTATCCCATCTGACAGAGTTAAGTTAGTACTGCCTTTCCACCCGCATGGTCAGATGGTTAAGAAAATTCTTTATCGTCATCTGCCACTAATCCAACTTCACCCTGACACCTGTGACATCTTCTCTGATCCACCCCTACTAGCATACAAATGTCAACCAAATCTCAAGAACATCCTCATCCACAGCCACTTAAAGCAAAACCTTCCATATGTTGGAACCAGAAAATGTAACCACCCTTGCTGTGTTACCTGCCATTTAGTTTGGGAAACAAAAAACAATCACCTTTCTTAAAACTATCCTGACTCTCCATGAAGGATTCACATGCGAATCCCGCAATGTAATATATGCCATCATATGCAAAAGATGCAAGATAACTTATATTGGTGAAACTGGCCCCAGACTAGAGGACCTCATACAGAAACATTTGATATGAGATTACCTAGCATGCTTCAAAACCCATCCCTAATCATTTCAATGACCCCAACCATAGAAGCAAATCTGATTTTCTGGTAACTGCCATCAAAAAGTGCCACGCAGATGATACAAGCCGCTTAGCACTTGAGAACCACTACATTCAAGACTATGGGATGTCAGAACAACATGGTTTGAACTTATTATTTAGCTACACATAATCTTCCACAATCATACTCATTCTCCTTGTTGCACACAGTTTAGTACCCTCACACATCATCACACTGACTCTCCAGTCATCCCTATTCTTTGTATAATTCTCTGCTCCTTCTATGCTCATCCTGTATCTCTTAACATTTTCTACACTCAACCATGCACTATTTTGCACCTTTTAGCACGAATGCATTGTAACCCTGGTAACGGACACATATTGTTTATGTTTCTGAATCCACACAAATGATTCTTTTGTGCCTTTACAAGGACTTAGATAAGTTTTAATTCAGTTACATTTTGCATTAATTTTTTTCATTTTTTAAAATTTTGTTTACATAAGCTTGATGTGAATCTATAATTTGTCTCCTCTCTCTGATTCTTTGTCCTGTTTGTTTTTGTTTGAAGAAGGCTCATGCTGAAACGTCACAAGTGTGTTATCATTAAATAATAAAGCTGTTCCTAGTTTATACATTTTGTGAGATTCCATAACAGCAGGATATTTCCCCATCTACAGCTGCTTCTAGATGGGTTTCAGGATGAGGTTGTTGGCCTTACGCCCAACTCCCGTTTTATGATGTGTGGTGATGCAGAAGATTCATACTCTGAATATAATGCCACTATATACTTGTTTCTCTTTTCTCATACTGCCACTATATACTT
Organism: Achatina immaculata; assembly: GCA_009760885.1. NCBI lineage: Eukaryota > Metazoa > Mollusca > Gastropoda > Stylommatophora > Achatinidae > Lissachatina > Lissachatina immaculata. The sequence goes on along the minus strand of CM019706.1, from coordinate 10,972,228 downwards.
GTTTCAATCTCACAATACTTTCACTATATAATTGTCTCATTCTCACCATACTGCCACTATATACTTGTCTCACTCTCACCATATTGCCACTTTATACTTGTCTCACTCTCACCATACTGCCACTATATACTTGTCTCACTCTCAACATATTGCCACTATATACTTGTCTCACTCTCACCATATTGCCACTTTATACTTGTCTCACTCTCACCATACTGCCACTATATACTTGTCTCACTCTTACCATATTGCCACTACATACTTGTCTCACTCCTCTCCAAGCATCCGAGCCATTTCAATCTGTTGTTTTTCATAATGGTAGTTATATATGGGGACTGGAATAGTGCATGTATTTCTTTGTTATTTCTAATTTTCCAATCTTGTCATATAGGATCTCTAAATTGTCCAAAAACCCTTCTCAAGATTCTGTTTTCGAAGTTCTGTAGTTGTGCTTCATCTTGTTTTGTAGTGCTCCATGTTTCTATTCCATACAAGACAACTGGTCTAATCTGTGCTTTGTATATATTTAGTTTGGTGTTGTGGGACAGGATTTTTTAATGTAACAAGCATCCAAAGGCAAAATGTGTTGTTTCCTGCTTGTATCTTAGCTCTATTTTCATCTCTCATAATGTTGAAGCTATTGAACAATGACCTCAGATATTTATATGAATTTGTTCTTTTCATCCTTATACCTTCTATTTGGATGTGATTGTTTTATTTTTATTTTTTTTTTTGGCCATGCTATTCTCATGTATTCAGTTTTCTCAAAATGTATCTTTAGCCCCACTTTTTTCTTCTTGTTCTTGCAGATGTTTGAAGATTTTTGTGGTCTCTTGCTAAGTTTCTCCTACAATATCTATATAATCTTCATATGCTAATATTCTTGTTCTATCATTGATGATTTGTTCTTTATTTATTGTTCTTATTTTTTCTAGGACCAGACTGAACAGCACCAGGGGCAGGGTATCACCTTGTTTTAGGCCTGTTCTTATTTGGAATGGTTCTCCTTCCTTTAATAACTCCGAATTTTCTGTTTCCTCCATGCTTAGTTTACTTATGTCAGTGTATTTCTTAGTTATTCCAAACTCCTTCATTATATTCCAGAGGCTGTTTTTATGGATCTGTCATATGCCTTTTTCAAATCTATGAATATGTTATGGGCTTCTTTTCCATACCTCCAACTTTTCTCAGCTTTCTGTCTCAACAAGAATATTTGGTCTGTTGTAGTCCTGTTCCTTCAGAATCCAGCTTGATAATCTAAGATTTCCTCCAAGTAAGGTTTATTCTGTTCAGTAATATCAGTGACAGTATTTTGTAGCTTGATAGTGATAATGATACACCTCTGTAGTTCTCACATAATCTCTTAGCTTGATGGTAATAATGATACACCTCTGTAGTTCTAACATAATCTCTTAGCTTGGTGGTAATAATTATACACTTCTGTAGTTCTAACATAATCTCTTAGCTTGATGGTAATAATGATACACCTCTGTAGTTCTAACATAATCTCTTAGCTTGATGGTAATAATGATACACTTCTGTAGTTCTCACATAATTTCTTAATTTCTTAGCTTGATGGCAATGATACATCTCTGTAGTTCTAACATAATCTCTTAGCTTGATGGTAATAATGATACACCTCTGTAGTTCTAACATAATCTATTAGCTTGATGGTAATACTGATATATAAAAGGGATGGCACTGCAGCAAAACTGGTTGAAATAAATAAGGTAGATAGAGGTGTATGGTGCAGTTTTACAAAGTGAGGGAGGGAGTGAATAAGGTGAGAAAAAACAAACAGAGGCAGCGTGGTCTTTCCTTCTCTCTTCTACTACACACTTTTCTGTCCTGACTCGGAGGAAGACATTTCAGATAAGTTCTTCATGTTTTTGTCTTGTTTTGTATGTATCCTCGAATAAGGTTCACACCGAAATATTGGATGTTGTATATTTTTCATTTATACATTCTCATACTTTCTATTTGTTTTTTCTCACCTTACTCACTCCCTCCCTCACTTTGTAAAACTGCACCATACACCTCTATCTACCTTAATACTGATATACTTCTGTAGTTCTCACATAATCTCTTAGCTTGATGGTAATAATGATACAGCACTGTAGTTATCACATAATCTCTTATCTCCTTTATTGTAGATGGGAATTATCAATGCTTCTTTCCGGTCAGTTTCTCTTCTCCCCATATTTGCTGTACGAAGGAGCCTACTATTTCATGCATTGCCTTTCCTCCTTCTTTAATCATTTCTGCTTAAACTCTCCATTTCCTGCTGCTTTGTTGTTTTTCAGCTGTTCTCTAGCTATTATTACTTCTTCTATGTCAGATTTTTCAATGCTGGGCTCACATGTTGCTGCTTCTGTGTTGTAATTCAGTTGTAGGCTTTTTACATTTTAACAATTGTTCAAAACATTCTTTTCACCTCTCACATATTTTCATTTCACTGCTTATCAAAGGACCTGTACTGTCTAACATAGTGTGTGTTTGCTGCTAGTATCCTTTCTGTACTGTCTTTTATCTTTAAAGAATGTTCCAGTTTCTTTAATTTGGTGGTCTGTCTCTATTTTTTTAAAGATGTTTTTCATATATTCTTGTTTTTGGTTTCTAATAATTTTTGTGCTGTAGTTACATGCATCCCTGTATTCTTGTTCTTTTGCTGTATTGTTCTGGCCATTCAACCAAAACTGTCCTGCTTTCTTCTTTTGGACTACCTCTATGCAAATATCATTAAACCATTTATTTTTCTTCATTCTGGGTTGTTTTCCTAAGTATTTTTCTACTGTTCATTTTATAATTTGCATAAAGGTTTTCCATTTGTCAGCGATGTCTTTCTAAATACTGCCACTATATACTTGACTCACTTTCACCATACTGCCACTGTATACTTGCCTCACTCTCAACATACTGCCACTATATACTTGACTCACTCTCACCATACTGCCACTGTATACTTGTCTCACTCTCACCATACTGCCACTATATACTTGTCTTGTCTTCACATATTCTCACCTGGCCTGTATAAATGTAATCAAGGACAAGCTGAAGTGTGCAGGCCTCCATGTCCCTCAACGTGATACAGTCCTGCTGACCCTCAGCCAAGCTGCTGGAGAACATGACTAGAAAATACGGGCTTGAGGCTGCTAGAACATTTTTGTGACATGGAAACTCAGTTTGCTCCACCCGCAAAGTCACATCCACAAACTGCTTGTTCTTGTACAGCTGAGAGAAGCCTACCAGAATAAAAGTCCATTACATTAATGTATGGATATAAACATCTAAGATACTCACTGTTTATATTAATGTATGGATATAAACATCCAAAATACTCACTGTTTATATTTATGTATGCACATAAATATTCAAAATACTTAATGTTTATGTTTATCTTTATGGATACAAGCATCCAAGATACTCAATGTTGATGTATGGATATAAACATATCCAAGATACTCATTGTTCAGTATTATGGTTATGATAAACACATAATGTATCTCTCTCTCTGAACCTTAAGTCCCCAGGGCACATGGGGTTCCGCAAGGGTTTTCCACAAATGCCCGTCCTTTGCCCTTTTTTCTGCTCTTGCCCAGGTGAGCCCTCTATTGCTCAACATCCTTTCTGTTGTTCTCATAATGTATAAACTAGGAAAAAAGTAGGAAGAGCTTTATTACTGAACGAGCACACATTTGCATGTTTCAGTGTGAACCTTAATCATACAAAAAACACACAGGACAAAGAATTAGAAAAAGAAGATAAAATATGAATTCACATGAAAGCTATGGAAAAAATAAATGGAGCACTTAGCTGTGGCTTGTAAGAGACTGAGTCCAGAAATGTAAATTGTGGAGTGTTGAGAATGTTTAAACAGAGACTTGTGTGATAGGTGGTTTGTAAAGGGGGGAGGGGGGGAACCGCAGAAAGGAGAGAGAGTGGTATAATGGTAATCCAGTCAGGAGAAGGTGGAATAGCTGACTGCAGTTGGGTAGAGGGGTTGTAATCTGATGCAGTGAGGAGGTTCTGAAAAAAAGATGTAGCAAGTGAGAAAGGAGTGGAACTTGGTGCAGAGAGAATATGCTTGTAGGAGAGGGGAATGTTAGGTGTAACTGAATTGTGAGATCAAACCATATGGTTTCAGCATCCCATTTTCCTGAATGTAGCTGTTCTCAAGTGCTAGGTGGCTTCTATCATCAGCATGGCATCGTTTGATACCTGTTACCAGAAGATCAGATCTGCCTCTGTGGTTGGGGCCATTGAAATGATTTGGGACTGGTTTCGAAGCATGCTGGATAATATCATATAGATGTTTCTAATCTCAGATTAGATGACCGCATGCAGAATAAATTACTTGTGTGTTACCAAGACACTCATAGTTCATTTCTATATTTTTGTATGAGTGTAAACACCCAAGATATGCACAGTTTACATTCATATATGGATACAAACACCAAATATACTCATTGTTTATGTTTATGTATAGATATTAATGCAAAAGATACTCATAATTCAGCTTTATGTATGGATATAAATGCCCAAGATACTCAGTTCATTTTTATCTTTTGGCATTAATAAAAATACCCAAGATACTCTTTCATCTTTATGGTTATTTATGGATATAAAGGGTGCTTGAGTGGCGAAGTGGTTAATGCACTAGTCTCTCAAGGTGAAGGTTGGTGTAGCCACATTGTTGTTGCCATGAGTATCTGGCTTCCTCTAGAGCAAGAAGGGTTGGCAGGCAGTGGTGCTGACAGGTCAAGGAATATACAGGCAGGAAGGGTTGCCAGGCTGTGATGATGACCATATCACCTTCTAGTGTGCTGACAGTTCAAGGAATATACAGGCAGGAAGGGTTGCCAAGCAGTAGTGGTGACTATATCACCTTCCAGTGTGATGACAGGTAAAAGAAAATACAGGGAGGAAGGGTTTACAGGCAGTGATGCTGACCATATCACCTTCTAGTGTGCTGACAGGTCAAGGAAAATACAGGCACTAGCATCAAATCCCCTAGGTGCCTCTACAGTATATCAAGGTCATCTTTATCTGACCTTTGCCTTTTATGATACTCATGGTGTATCCTTATGTTTAATCATCATCTTGGTGGTAGAAGCGAACAAAGAAGAAGTCACTATTTTGTTTCTGTGTCTGATAGAAGCACTGGCCATTCTTCTTTACTGACACTAATCTGATGTTCACCACTGTTCCACTAGCATTCTGAAATACGTGACATATCAATAGTTGGTGTTTAAGTATATACAACTAAATTTAGCTCTATACATAAACCCACTGCTGGTAATAACAAAATGTTAAAACTTTTAAAGAAAAAAGCAGTACTGACAAAGCTGTTTCCATTTTTTTCTTAAACAGTTTTTTTTAACATTCTCAGATATGCGAAACTATTATCATCATCAGCCTCATTCAGATCCATCATCATTATGTTCCACCATTAAACCTGAATTTAAGTCATCGAGGATGCGCTGTTCCTACATGTAGTACCACTGTGGTTCGAATGAACCTGGAGTTTCCTTCAGTGTTTATTTAACAGATGATGCTGTCATCTGTCTAAGATGCGAGATGCTTACATGTGAGTTCTATCAGCAATGTTCATCTGAGGTCAACTTTCTGTCTCACTTCAAAGTAAACATAAGAATAAGATACAGCTTCACTATGCACTCACTAATGTAGCTTCATGTCAGGGATATAAGAACCTTGTAATACAGTTAGTTCATATCTTTTCAATGACTATTTTTAATACTTCCTCAAACATAAACACCAAGAAGGGACCTGAATGATACAGATAAACTGATAGTATATGGACCTCAATCATGTAAAGAAACAGACATCATGTAGACATGAATGACAGCTATAAACTGACATTTTATGCAAACCTGAATGACAGAAATAAATTGATATTACAAGGACCTGAATGACAGAAATAAACTGATATTACAAGGACTTGACTGACAGAAATAAAGTGACATTACAAGGATTTGAATGACAGAAATAAACTGATATTACAAGGACTTCTTATATCTTATATCCTTACCATGCCGTTAAACATCACATAGTAGTTTGCCAATTTTTCCTATTTTCAGCAAGCTTTTCAACCTCATCAAGGGATTTTATGCCTACTAATTTGGCCTCTCTTAACAATGTCCTCTTTAGAGTTTCGGGTAGTCTGCCTCTTTTTCTTTGGCCTGTTGTGTTCCACTTGATAGCTTGTTTTGGGATTCTCTGATCATTTCTTCTCATCAAGTGACCAACATATCTCCATCTCCTTTTCCTGATCACCCATGAGACTGCTTGTTGTTCAGTCATCTGTCTTATCTATGCATTGTTCTTGAATTTGTTCCACTTGATGCAGAGTATTTTCCTTAGGCATTTGTTTTCAAGAGAGTCTAATTTATTGTCTATTTCCTTAGGTGTTTTCCTGCTTTCGATTAAATAAATGTGGGTGGATTTGAATTGAATAGTCTTAACTTGGTTTTTGTGCTTATAACTTTTCAATGTCATATGTTCTCAAGATTCTTGAAGATTAATGCTGCTTTTGCAGTTCTAATTCTAACTTCCTTTCTAGTGTCACTATCCTGGTCTATGTAGCTGCCAAAGTATGCAAATTGATTGACTTCTTCAATATCTGTCCATTCTATGTGTATTTTTCCATTTTGATTAATGGGAAGTTTCATTATGTGGACTTGAATAACAGAAATAAACTGATATTACAGGGACCTGAATGACAGAAATAAATTGATATTACAAGGACCTGAATGACAGAAATAAACTGATATTACAAGGACTTGACTGACAGAAATAAAGTGACATTACAAGGATTTGAATGACAGAAATAAACTGATATTACAAGGACTTCTTATATCTTATATCCTTACCATGCCGTTAAACATCACATAGGGCTCGCAAGGTAGTTTGCCAATTTTTCCTATTTTCAGCAAGCTTTTCAACCTCATCAAGGGATTTTATGCCTACTAATTTGGCCTCTCTTAACAATGTCCTCTTTAGAGTTTCGCGTAGTCTGCCTCTTTTTCTTTGGCCTGTTGTGTTCCACTTGATAGCTTGTTTTGGGATTCTCTGATCATTTCTTCTCATCACGTGACCAACATATCTCCATCTCCTTTTCCTGATCACCCATGAGACTGCTTGTTGTTCAGTCATCTGTCTTATCTATGCATTGTTCTTGAATTCGTTCCACTTGATGCAGAGTATTTTCCTTAGGCATTTGTTTTCAAGAGAGTCTAATTTATTGTCTATTTCCTTAGGTGTTTTCCAGCTTTCGATTAAATAAATGTGGGTGGATTTGAATTGAATAGTCTTAACTTGGTTTTTGTGCTTATAACTTTTCAATGTCATATGTTCTCAAGATTCTTGAAGATTAATGCTGCTTTTGCAGTTCTAATTCTAACTTCCTTTCTAGTGTCACTATCCTGGTCTATGTAGCTGCCAAAGTATGCAAATTGATTGACTTCTTCAATATCTGTCCATTCTATGTGTATTTTTCCATTTTGATTAATGGGAAGTTTCATTATGTGGACTTGAATAACAGAAATAAACTGATATTACAGGGACCTGACTGACAGAAATAAACTGTTATTACAAGGACTTGAATGACAGAAATATACTGATATTACAGGGACCTGACTGACAGAAATAAACTGTTATTACAAGGACTTGAATGACAGAAATATACTGATATTACAGGGACTTGACTGACAGAAATATACTGACCTGTTAGTAAATTAGATGCTCTTGCTCCATCCTGGTAGAAATCTTCTCCTTGTGTGGAAGTCTCACTGTTAGGAGAGATGTTAGACTCTCCCACTGAGCGCTTCATCTACCCAACAATTCCACACTACCAAACAATTATCCTGTCAGGGACACAAGCAGACTGTGACAGTACTGAACAATAACTGTATAACTCACAACTTACTGTGCTAAGAAATAATATCACAGCAGACAACAATAAGACCACTGTTCTGACAGTGGCCAACAGTAAAACTACTGTTATGATAGTTCCTGCCAGTTATTATGGGACCAAACAGAAATATAAATGTCATTAATAACACATAGCAATTAGTGTATAAGTATATAACTATACACGGAGCCACTGCAGTAATGCTGTGATACCAAAATGTATAAACTAGGAAAAAAGTAGGAACAGGTTTATTAATTAACGAATACACATTACGAGTACTCGATAAGTAATACAGTTGTTTGTACTTTTTTCCTAGTTTATACATTTTAATAACACACAGGTAGGTAGATGCAAGTATGATGATGCTTGGTCCTAGAGCTACCATGATAGCAGCAATGTCAACTCTGAGCCTTTTGAGCTCCATGTCAATGAGGACTATTTTTCTGATCTGTCCATCCTTTATCAAATCCAGGTCATCACATTCCATGTGCTATGCCAAATTGTAAATTTCCTGTTTCTCTTCTCTGGTATGCAATTTTACATCTACTTTTTATCTGTCTCCATTTAAAAGTCAGAACCTTAGAGTCTTGTGGTGGGGGGGGGGGGGGCGAGGGAGCTGCCCAGATTGAGGCAGGTAGATGTGAGTCAGCACCTTGCAGTCTGAGGGTTGCCCAGATTGGGGCAGGCAGATGTGAGTCAGCACCTTGCAGTCTGAGAGTTGCCCAGATTGAGACAGGCAGATGTGAATCAGCACCTTGCAGTCTGAGGGCTGCCCAGATTGAGGCAGGCAGATGTGAGTCAGCACCTTGCAGTCTGAGAGTTGCCCAGATTGAGGCAGGCAGATGTGAGTCAGCACCTTGCAGTCTGAGAGTTGCCCAGATTGAGGCAGGCAGATGTGAGTCAGCACCTTGCAGTCTGAGGGCTGCCCAGATTGAGGCAGGCAGATGTGAGTCAGCACCTTGCAGTCTGAGAGTTGCCCAGATTGAGGCAGGCAGATGTGAGTCAGCACCTTGCAGTCTGAGGGCTGCCCAGATTGAGGCAGGCAGATGTGAGTCAGCACCTTGCAGTCTGAGGGCTGCCCAGATTGAGGCAGGTAGATGTGAGTCAGCACCTTGCAGTCTGAGGGCTGCCCAGATTGAGGCAGGCAGATGTGAGTCAGCACCTTGCAGTCTGAGGGCTGCTCAGATTGAGGCAGGCAGATGTGAGTCAGCACCTTGCAGTCTGAGGGCTGCCCAGATTGAGGCAGGCAGATGTGAGTCAGCACCTTGCAGTCTGAGGGCTGCCCAGATTGAGGCAGGCAGATGTGAGTCAGCACCTTGCAGTCTGAGGGCTGCCCAGATTGAGGCAGGCAGATGTGAGTCAGCACCTTGCAGTCTGAGGGCTGCTCAGACTGAACCTGATGAAAGTTCACCAGATACAACTGAAATGTTGCTTCCGCCACCAAGTGTTTTGCAGTGTCCTTGTTTTTTTGCCACTTTGGGAGGACTTATAACCCATAACTGCTAACTTCCATTTTGTGTTCAATTTGCACACAGGAATGAAGTTTACATCTGCACACAGGGATGAAGTTTACACCTGCACACAGGGATGAAGTTTACATCTGCACACAGGGATGAAGTTTACATCTGCACACAGGGATGAAGTTTACATCTGCACACAGGGATGAAGTTTACATCTGCACACAGAGATGAAGTTTACATCTGCAGACAGGGATGAAGTTTACATCTGCATACAGGGATGAAGTTTACATCTGCAAACAGGGATGAAGTTTACATCTCCACTGATATTTTATCCTGCATCAACAGGACAAAATGTCTTGTTCCATGTTGCACCTCTCCTTCTTGACTCTGTTAATTCAATGCTAGAGAAAGTCCATATCACAGAGCTAGCAGAGCTGCAAGGGATCAAAGAACATAAGTAGGCTAAAGAACCTCACCACCAACTGTCCTATGATCCCTCCTCCTAGATTTTCTTTTGAGGTTTACTCCCATAGCTTTCAACTCTCCTGAGCCACAAGACAGTGAGTTTGTAAGTTATTTCATTTTCAAATAATATTCCTGCTGTAAGTTAATTAATTTTCAAATAATATACCTGCTGTAAGTTAATTTTCAAATAATATTCCTGCTGTAAGTTAATTAATTTTCAAATAATATACCTGCTGTAAGTTAATTAATTTTCAAATAATATTCCTGCTGTAAGTTAATTAATTTTCAAATAATATTCCTGCTGTAAGTTAATGAATTTTCAAATAATATACCTGCTGTAAGTTAATTAATTTTCAAATAATATTCCTGCTGTAAGTTAATTAATTTTCAAATAATATTCCTGCTGTAAGTTAATTAATTTTCAAATAATATTCCTGCTGTAAGTTAATTAATTTTCAAATAATATTCCTGCTGTAAGTTAATTAATTTTCAAATAATATTCCTGCTGCAAGTTAATTAATTTTCAAATAATATTCCTGCTGTATCCTTATGTGCCTCTAAGGCATGGCAGGATTACCTTTACCTTTTTAAGTTATTTCAATTACAAATTAATCTTACTGAAACAATTTTATCCAACAATTTCCAGGATTATAGCCTTTTTCAAGCAAATCTAACACTCTACCTAGTGTTGGAATAATTTTTTATAAATGATCAGTTACTAAAGACTATGTCAACAAAACACCTTTTTAGGGGTGCTAGCTGGCTAAGTCGATAGTACGCTGTTCTCTCGTGGCTAGACGGCTGCTCGTCCTACCGGAGTCCGTGTTCGAATCCCAGGTAATTCTCTTGTGATTTTTCTTTCTCTCACGTCTCACTAAAGTGCTTTGTCTACGATTTTTTCGAGGTTTAATCCTACAATATTTGTTATCTTACTTTACCGTACTTAGTGTTGGATTCTAACTGAATCATAACTAAGTACACTGGCAACTCTGACACTCTACCTAGTATTGGATTCTAACTGAATCATAACTAAGTACACTGGCAACTCTGACACTCTACCTAGTGTTGGATTCTAACTGAATCATAACTAAGTACACTGGCAACTCTGACACTCTACCTAGTGTTGGATTCTAACTGAATCATAACTAAGTACACTGGCAAATCTGACACTCTACCTAGTGTTGGATTCTAACTGAATCATAACTAAGTACACTGGGTGTGATCTTCATGAGAAATCTTTATTTTCATTTATATATTTATGTCAACAGCTAAAATACAAAAATCTTCACACTTCTTTGTGAAACCACAGCATACTGAAGATATAAAAATCATTAGTTGCTAGAATATTGTCCTCTTTAAATTCTCCAAATATCATGATTACCCTATGGATGCTGATGGTAGGCTTGAAGAGTAATTTTAAGTTGGGAAACAATTCACAATTTTTTTCTAAGGAAAGCTATTTACAGAAAATGTTTTAGTGCATTAAAACTGATATAAAATGTTTCACAGTCAGTCATTTGCATGTTCCTTGCAGAACTTTGTCTCCCTAACAGCTCTCCTGTAGGCCTCTGAGTTGTAAGAAAGATGGCCTGCTGCTAATGCATCCATTTGCAGATCATCAATGATGTCTTGCAGCCATCTTCGCCTTTGTCTTCCTCTCTTTCTTTTTCCCATTATGTACCCTTTCAGGACAGATGTCATGATTCTCATGATGTTTAATGTGTCCAAAATATTTAAGTTTTTTCTGTTTAATCTTCTTTACTAGCCAACCTTCTTCAATATTAAGTTCTTGTAGTATGGATATATTTGTTCTTTTCTGTGTCCATGATATTTGAAGAACTCTTCTGTAGCATTTATATTCAAAGCCATTTATGTGTTTCTCAGCTGTTTTGTTAAGTGTCCAGGTCTCACAAGCATATGTTGCGATGGGAAAGATGCATGCCCTTAAAAATATTACTTTTGTAGTTCTGTCTGTTCCTCTCCACAGATTCTTTAGTTGTTTTACTTTCTGAAGAGCAACAGATGTCCAACTTTTAATTTCCCTCATTGTATCTTCATTATTAGTTAGTAGTGATCGAAGATATTCTAAACTCTCCACCTCTTCCAATTTTTTCTAATTGATATATATTTCAGCTGCCTTATTTGTTTTATCAGTTGTCATCAATTTAGTTTTCTTTGCATTATGATAGAGGTTTTGCTCCTCGCTGTTCTTAAGGACTGACACAATTAGTTTTTCCATTCCTTTTTGTGTTGAGGACAGTAATACTGTGTCATCAGCATATTTAATCTCTGGTATTTCATAACCTTCAATTTTTATGGCATTGTAATATTCTTTCTCTACATCTTTGTCTACATGATCATCACAAACAACTCAAAATTCTACCCCTCAAATACAGAGTCATTTTTAACAGAGTCATTTTTAACAAAGTTAAGTTTGTTCACAGAATTCTGTCGCACAATGCTCCGCCTTACTTGTGGTCACTGTTTACATATAAGACTAAACATAGCCAGCGTTTAAAAAACTGTCTTCTTCCTAAACCCAGGATTGATCTGTACAAGAAAAGCCTTGCATACTTTGCAGTATAGCTCTGGAACACCCTCCCCTATCATTTAAAATCCATTAGTAATACTTCATCCTTTAACTCAAACCTGTTTCATTATTTACTTGCTTGTAACTATATGCCTCCATAGAATAACCAGCACTCTCTCAACCCATGACTCGCCAACCATCAAGTACTAAAATGTCATAGTCTGAAAAGTACCTTGTTAGATATTGTTAGAAATTATTTTAATGTTTGTTAAAAAACATATTTTAGAAGATCTGTATTTACAATGTATTTTTGTTTACGTATATGTCTGTGTGTGGGTGTATGTGTATGTGAGAGCTATTTTATTAGGTTAATAATTTCTTCTCTTTTACGCTGAATGTCTTCTTTACTCTGAATATCTTTTGATATGTTTTTTTCCCTAATTTAATTTGTATATTTGTATTAAATCAAGTGTGTGGGAAGAATGAAAGATGGAGTGATGAAGGGCAGAATGTAATACGGGCCTGCGTGCCCAATTTTTTCCCCTTTAAAAATAAAAATTATTCATTCATTCATTTATTCTTCTTTATTATTCCTCATTATATTTTCAGTATACAAGTTAAATAACCAAGATGATAATATGCACCCCAGACGAACCCCTTGTTTTATGTCAAACCAAGTTGTTATTTCACCATTTATTCTTACTGCTGCTTGTTGGTCTAGATACAGCAATGATGTTAATTGTATCAAATGTGTTGGAAATCCCATTTTTTTTTCATTATTTCCCAAAGTTGCTGGTGTTGTACACAATCAAATGCCTTTGAATAGTCTATAAATGATAAATATAGATTCACATTAAATTCTCTGCATTTCCCATATTGAATATATGATCTCTTGATCCTCTTCCTTGTCTAAAACCAGCTTGGACCATATTGACTTCTTCTATTTTCTTACGAAGTCTTATATCTTATATCCTTCCCGTGCCGTTAAACGTCTTATAGGGCTCGCAAAGTAGTTCGCCAATTTTTCCTGTCTTCAACGAGTCTTTCAACCTCATCAAAGGATTTTATGCCTGTTAACTTGGCCTCTCTTAATAATGTCCTCTTCAGAGTTTCACGCGGTCTGCCCCTTTTTCTTCGGCCTGTTGTGTTCCACTTGATAGCTTGTTTTGGGATTCTCTGATCATTTCTTCTCATCAAGTGACCAACATATGTCCATCTCCTTTTCCTGATCACCCATGAGACTGCTTGTTGTTCAGTCATCTGTCTTATCTCTGCATTGTTCTTGAATTCATTCCACTTGATGCCGAGTATTTTCCTTAGGCATTTGTTTTCAAAAGAGTCTAATTTCTTGTCTATTTCTTTAGTTGTTTTCCAGCTTTCGCATGCATAAATGAGGGTGGATATTACATTTGAATTGAATAGTCTTAACTTGGTTTTTGTGCTTATAACTTTTGAATTCCATATGTTCTCAAGATTCTTGAAGATTGATGCTGCTTTTGCAATTCTGATCCTAACTTCCTTTCTAGTGTCACCATCCTGGTCTATGCAGCTGCCAAGGTATGCAAATTGATTGACTTCTTCAATATCTGTCCCTTCTATGTGTATTTTTCCATTTTGATTGAGGTGAATTTTCATTATTTTTGTTTTGTCCTTGTTAATTTCAAGTCCTATTTTGCTAGCCATTGAAGACAGGCTATATGTTTTTTCTTGCATGGAATTCACATTATTACTGATAAGAGTTATGTCATCAGCAAAATCAAGATCTTCTAGTTGGGTCCCATGTACCCAGTCAATACCTGTGTTACCTGTGCAGCATTTTTTCATTATGAAGTCTATTGTAATCCCAAAAAGTAAAGGAGACAGTATACATCCTTGTTTCACACCTGTTTCAATCTGGAACCATTCACTCATCCCTTCTTCTGTCTTGACTGCACAAACATATCCATTGTATAAGTCCTTAATGATGTTGACAATTTTAGATGGTATTCCATATAGACATAAAATTCTCCATAATGAATCTCTGTGTATGCTGTCAAATGCCTTTTTAAAATCTATGAAGTTCAGTATTAATGGTTTCTGCTTTTCAATATGTTCTTCGATTATTATTCTGAGAGTAAAGATCTGGTCGAGACAGCTTCTCTCGTTTCGAAATCCTGCTTGTTCTTCTCTCATTGCAGTAACCACTATATCTTTGAGTCTATTCAAAATGACCTTGCAAAATACTTTTGACACAACTGATATTAAGGTTACTCCTCTCCAGTTGTTACAGTCACTAAGGTTGCTCTTTTTTGGTATTTTAACAATGATTCCTTTCTTCCAATTAGAAGGGACCTTTTCTTCTTTCCAAATCTTGTTAAACATTCTCTGTAGTTGTCTCATGTTGTCACTATTGATAGCTTTTAGCATCTCGGCTGTTATTTCATCTTCACCTGCAGCTTTGTTGTTAGCCATTAAATTCACTGCTGTTTCAATTTCATGCAATTTAATTTCATCTAGGTTGACATTTAGTTGTGGGGCTGGTAAGTCAGTTTCAAGGTTTAACAATTCTTTTGGGTGTGGTCGACTGAGTATTTCTTGGAAGTGTTCAGCCCATCTTACGAAGTCTACCCATTATGATTTTTAATAGAATTTTACTGCCATGACTAATCAGGGCAACAATTCTGAAGTTTGTGCATAATTTCAGGTTACCCTTTTTTGGCAGTGGTATGAATATAGTTCTTTTCCATTCTTTTGGCCAAATACCTGAATGCCATATCTTTTTACATAGTACATGATAGATTGTCAATGTACATTCCATTCCTCCTGCTTTAATAAGTTCAGCTTTTATCTCACCATATCCTAATGATTTACCATTTTTCAGATTCTTTATTGCCTGTAAAACTTCATCAATTGTCATTTCGTGTTCTTTCTCCTCCAATAATAATTCACACTGTTGATTTATGGTTTCACAGTCAGTTGTATCATACATTCCTCTGCAGTATTCCTTCCATGTTTCTAGAATTTCCTCTGTCTCTGTCAAGGTATTTCCAATCTTGTCACAAATTACATTTAGCTTAGTTGTGACATTTCTCGTCAATGTCTTCATTTCTTTAAATTTCACTATCTTTTCCACACTTCTGATGTCCATCTATTCTTTCACAACAATCCTGTATGTATTGTTTTTTGTCTTTTCTCATGTTTCTTCTTACTTCTTTTGTTAAAGATTTATATTCCTCTTTGTTGTTATTTGTCACTTTCTATTTCATTTTCATTTCTCTATGTCGTTTTATTAGTTCTAGTATGACTGTTGTAATCCATTCATTCTTTTGTGTTTTCTTTACAGAACCATATCTTTAGCTGCTGTTATTAAGATATCTCTAGCCTACGTACCAATTTATCTGGTGTCATCTCCTCCTGTACGGCCATCAGTATCTTGAAAAGGTTCTTCATTTCTATACTGTATTGTTCTGGTATTTTTGTAAGATAAAAGCAGAGTGGTCTTGATCTCCTAACTGTCTCTTTATCTTTATCTTCATGTTTGCTATTAATAACTCATGGTCCGTGTCACAATCCGCACCCAGTAAAGTTTTTGCTGATGTTATACTTGATGTCCACCTTCTTTGCACTAAAATGTAATCTATTTGATTCTTAGTTTTCCCATCAGGTGATGTCTATGTGTAAAATCTTCCGGATGTTGTTTAAAAAGTGACTTACTGACCATCACCTCCTTTTCCATGCAAAACGCCATTAGACTGTCACCTGCCTCATTTATACGTCCTATACTAAACTTCCCCAAGGCATATCCTTTGTCTTTCGCTATTTCCGTACCAATCTTTGCATTAAAATTGCCAATTATTAATACATTATCATTTTTTCATGCCTGGTCTATCATCGTTTGCAGTGTGTTATAAAAGTCTTCTACTTTCTCTTCTTCTGCTGCTGATGTTGGTGCATATATCTGGATGATTGTTACATTAGGAGTGCCGTTAAATCTGATGGTGACGATTCTATCACTTACTGGATTGTAGCCTAGTAATGCTTTTGATGTTAATTTGTCCAAGTAAAAAGCCACTCCATTTTTACCTCCTAATTCTCCAACAGAGTATATAAAGATACCATCATTCTCGCTCTTGAAGTGTCTTGATCCTTTCCATCAATGTTCTCAGAGTCCCAAAATGTGTATCCCCGTTCTTTTCATCTCATCACTTATTATTTGATACTTTCCCTCATACATACTTCTCACATTCCATGTTCCTACTCTTATTTTTCTTTTTAGTTTGATGCAGGAGTTTTCCTTGGTAACACCGTCAGGATTTTGTCTGTCATCACAGTTACTTGTACAGACCTCTGTCTCACACTCTTCCCCAGTGTTAAAATTAGATCTATCTGGCCTGGGGGACTTGCCACCAGATCTTTTTTCTATCTGACTTTCCATATTGTTATTAGGGTTTCTTGGTATATTTCCAGAAGGTAGTTTACCATTGCTTTCCTTCCATGAGCAGTGACTGTACTAGTCAGTGATCGTAGCCATTGTCCCTACACTGAGATCATCTGCCTACCATCACAGAATGGTGACCACAACCAACATTATCTGTCGGTTGATCTCCCATCCCATCCACCACCTGCTCCCATGGCTTCACATCACCCTGACCAAGGGGGGCTATACGGGTACTCCACCTTGCCCAAGGGTGTCCCGTAGACTGACGGAGGCATCTTACTTCTCCTTTGATAGGGGATACCCCTACCCTGCTAACCGGAAATGTTTCACATGTTTTAATATTATATACATAGCAATAATATACATGAATCACAATAAACAATATCACATCAGCTGTACTTTTATGGTTATGTGATGCAAAGTGTTGTTGCATAAATTCAGATTTTATACAAGTCCTTCTTTACGAAACATATGGCATGCCTCCTCAAGATATGCACAGGCTGTCAGTAGAACAACAGGCTATCTTCAAGAATGATTCATCTTTAATCAACACTGAAAATCCTTAAAGACCTCTTAACCATTCAGTGATAGATCTTATTACAATCCAGTCATTCATCACTAACACATTTACGCAAACCCCATAATCCAAACACACAAACCTTAAAATCATCAACACATTTATACACAAACACACTACAATCAGAAAAACCTACAAACATGCTACAATCGCAATTAGACTTACATATAACACACAAACGTTTGTGATAGACCACAGATCAGCAAACATTCTACCTCTCAAAAACAGGTTCCAATTCAACAATCAAATATGAAAAATACACATAGAAGAGACAGATGTTGAAGAAGTCAATCAATTTGTATACTTTGGCAACTACATAGACCAGGATGGTGACACCAGAAAGGAAGTCAGAATTACAATTGTAAAAGCAGCATCAATCTTCAAGAATCTTGAGAACAAATGGAATTCAAAAGTTATAAGCACAAAAACCAAGTTAAGACTATTCAATTCAAATGTAATATCCGCCCTCATTTATGCATACAAAAGCCGGAAAACAACTAAAAAATCAGACAATAAATTAGACTTTTTGCAAACAAATTCCTAAGGAAAATACTCTGCATCAAGTGGAATGAATTTAAGAACAAGACAGAGATAAGACAAATAACTGAACAACAACCAGTCTCATTGGTGATCAGGAAAAGAAGATAGACATATGTTGGTCACTTGATGAGAAGAAATGATCAGAGAATCACAAAACAACCTATCAAGTGGAACACAACAGGCCGAAGAAAAAGAGGCAGACCATGTGAAACTCTGAAGAGGACATTTTTAAGAGAGGGCAAATAACAGGCATAAAATCCCTTGATGAGGTTGAAAAGCTTGCCGAAAACAGGAGAAATTGGCGAACTACCTTGCGAGCTCTATGTGACGTTTAATGTCACAGGAAGGATATAAGATAAGAATTCAAAAATGGCAAGTTTAATTCATCAAATTCTATCATAGAATGCTCTTTCTTATCTATGGAAATCTTCCTCCCTCTATTTTTCCTGTTGTTATAATATTTTCAATGCCCTCTCGTCTCATTGCATGTCCTATGAAAGTACACTGTCTCTCTCTTATTTTTTTTTACTAATTTTTTTTGTCACTCCAGCTCTTCTCATACATTCTTCATTAGTTATTTTTGTCGTCCAGAGGATTTGCAACATTCTTCTAATAAACCACGTTTCTGCTGCCTCCAATGATTTTTGTGCAGACCTGCCTACTGTCCATGATTCACTTCCATATACCTAGATGGGTTCATTTTAGGACTCATTTTCTAACATTCATTGATAAGGATGTGTTGGATAATGTTTTTTATTCTCTGAAATGCAGTCTTTGCTTGGCCTATTCTGTTCATAATTTCTGTTCTGCATTTCCCATCTGAAGTTATTACTGCTCCAAGGTATTTAAATTTCTGCACCTGCTTTAGAATAGTTCCATTTAATTTTATACTGCATGTTGGTGGATCCTGTTTCTTAGATATAACCATAGTCTCTGTCTTTTTTATGTTTAAAGTAAGGCCTTTCTGTTCACTTCCTTTAGTGACTTTATCCAAGAGATTTTGCAGGTTTTGTTGGTTCCCAACTATCAGTACTGTGTCGTCAGCATACCAAAAGTTGTTAATATTATATCCTCCAATTTTTATGCCTGGTTCTGTGATGATCGTTCTTAGAATATTCTTGCTGTACAGAGAAAAATTGTCTGAAAACAGTATACAGCTGAATGAATGAAGTTAGATGAACAGATGAAGGGAAGATAAACTCTGATAAATATACAATCATATATTCAGGGGTTAAATTGATTGTGTGTTTTAAATCTTAGACATCCTCAAAATACTTTAAGTTTAGTATGACCATAATATGCATATTACTTAGATTTAATGTTGACACTTATATAAAACCTAATTTGACCGTATTCTATAGCCTACCTAAGAAATTTTTGTGAGAAATTGAGTGGTGGAAACTATTATCGATAACCGGCTGCATAAGTTTCAGAGGAATATTTTCCTTATGCTCAGAAAAACTTTAACCAAATGACTAGGCTGTTCTATAAAAAAAAAAAATCACGGCACATACGTTCAGTGTAATGTGCTTATCAAATATCTCCCATATTAGAGTTTCTTTACATTGTCCCAAGACTAGGTGTGACTTTGTGCTGCCTCGGAGCGTTACTAAGAATTTGGAGCTATGTCCGATACCTCCATGTAGTAACGATGTGTTTGAAAAAAAAAACCCAATCATAGGACAAAAAGGCAGTAATTAGAATTTTTTGTAGATAAATATAACATAGTGAAATAAAACAACAATAAAATCAGAACAGAACTAGTTAACTGTTAAAAAAAAGACATGGAGATCGAAGAAAAGCACGTTGCCTATTTCAAGTACAGTAGCCCCTTAGAAGTCGAATGGATTTGCCATTCCAGGAGGCAGTTGTACTTTCAGATTGTTCGAGTTTAATTCCCTTATAAGAAATAATTGAATTAATCCGTTCCAGATCACCAAAAATTACCCATTATATAACATTTTAACTACAAATACTAGTTATTTTAACTGTATAACAATGCTAATACACATTAAATCATAATTAACAAAATTGTTGATAATTACAATACCTCACATATCTAAACCATCAGGGTTTTTTTTTTTCTGTCATTCACTACTGGGGATCATATTACTGGAAATGGATTTTACCCCTTTCACCATATTAGCCTCTTTAATGACTTGCGTGTTCTTTAGTATGTTCGATATAGTCAACAGCCATCTCATATTCAACAGCTAGCTATGATACACATGTACCATTTTCCCATTTACGTGATAAGTTCCTTTTTCGGTTCCGTTGTGGTCATTACTTTCTTTCTATTGGCTTTTGTTGCAGGCTTTTCAATACTGGTAACTTTTGGTGGCATTATGAACGTGTAATTTTAAAGATAAAATGAAAAAAAAAAATGTAAAACACACATTGGATTTGGTAGGCACTGCGGTTCTAAGGACTGTTATTGCCGGAGGTGGGGTGGAGAATTTGATCTCCACTCCAACGGTGTGTGTCTCAAACAGCTTCTGGCAGTCAAGTCCAGCTCCTGGCCTTCCCGTGGCAGAACTGTTTAAACTGACAGGAGAAGGGGCGAGGGCGAATATCTGGCACCTGAAAACCAGATACTTAGGGCAGATGAGTGGCACGTTTGGTAGCTCATCTACCGCTGTTGGTGAGATTCTTCAGCTGCTGTGCGTGGAACGGTGCTCCTCCCGGCCAATGAAGAAAGGTGCAAATGGGGTTGCCGTGCAGCATCACTGCAGAAAAGGTGGTAGAAAGGATAAAGTGAAGCAAACAGTCAAATCACGGCACCTGGTCTGGAGGTTGGTCACGTCCTGAATGCAGTCATATCGGGTGAAATGCATGAACCGGCTTGTCCCAGAGGTTAAGACACTGCTGGCGAGACTCTTCAAATGCCACGCGTGGAGTGAAGCTCCTCCTGGTCAAGGAAGAAAATGCGGAAAAGAAATAAAAGGTTGCTGTGCGGTGCTGATGTGAAAAGGTGGTGGAAAGGATAAAGTGAAGTTTAATCGGTATGTCCAGTAGTATCACTGCGAGAGCTACACATACCATGGCGCCTCTGCTCTAGAGGTCGGCCACGTCCGAAATACACCTACACTGGTGAAATATGCCTAAACCGGCACACACCAGGGGTGGAACTTGATGGCTAGACATGTCATGCCACTTCCGCTCTAGAGGTCGGTCATGCCTGATATACACCCATACTGGTGAATTTTGCCTAAACCAGCTCACACCAGGGGTGAATCTTGAAGGCTATGCATGTCACAGTACGTCTGCTCTAGAGGTCGGTCACGTCCCAAACACGCCCATACTGGGTTAATATGCCTAAACAGGCTCAACCCAGGGGTGGAAGTCACTACTGGCGAGGATTCATCCTCCTGGACAAAAGCTCCATCCTGGTCACAACTAGGAAGGGTATCGGCCACGACCGCAAAATGCTGAAGTCGGAGACACTGGACCAGGGTAGTCTAGACAAGCAACCACCTCTCACCCGGCGGGGATGTTTGCATATCCTAATCACGCTGAGGTTTTCCGGTGAAAAAGTCCAACTCTGGACTGGATGGGCACCCACCTCTCACCCGGCAGTGATACACGGGTATCTCAAAACACGTCGAGGTTTTCCGGTGAGAAGGTCCAACTCTGGCCTGGGTGGGCTACCTCCTCTCACCCAGTGGGGATGCACTGATATCCTAAACACGTCAAGGTCTTCCGGTGAGAAAGTCCAACTCTAGACTAAACTGGTGCAATGAAAACCACAGTGTCATGCAATCCACTTCAGAGACCCACTAAGAATACAGGCTAAAGCCCTGCGATACTCTGAACCCCTTGTGGTCCTCCCGTGGATCTTGTGTGGTCCTTTCAGGAGACACGGGACCTAACGAGGGCCACAGGCGTAAATTCAGTAGGATCACAGTGCAGTTTTGGTGGTAGAAGCGAACGAAGAAGAAGAAGAAGAAGAATATATTCAGGAAGTGAGAAACATGAACAAGGAGTAGGAATAATATTTGACGAACAAACAGAAAGGACAAGTGTAGGATATACGAACATCTCAGACTGAGTCCTGCTAGCCCAACTGAAAGGACAACCAATAAACATAAATAATATAGAAGTGTATGCTCCAACATCTGAAAGTTCTGTATAGGAGTGCAGATAAATTTATTAACTCTTTAGCTATGACCAGTTGGTGTGAGAGGCTGATATTTTTTTTCTGTTTTGATGTGAAGCTGGTGTTAGAGCCTAGTGATACTAGTTCTAAAATGTCATGTTTTACTCCAATCCAACATTTCCTATTGCATTTTTAAAAGCCTACTTCCATTCTCAACATGAAGTACACTTAACTGAAACTGGCAGGCCACAAGGTTTAGCTGTTTTTGAGATCTGCTTGGATCAAATTCAGTTTCTATAGCTGACTGTGCAACACTTTAAAAAAAACATGAAAGTACTTCACAATGTGTATAAGCAGTGAAAACTATTATTTGAATAACTTTGTGAATATTATAGTTTTTTATTGATAAACTGACATTACAAGGAACGATGAAGTGAATGAAACATTAGACATGGTTTATGTGCCCCTATGTCAGATACAGAAAGTAACAGCAGTAAAGATGTTGACCGTGAAAGCTTCCAGCATCTACCTCCAGCTGGATCTAGTGCTTGTATTGATAATGCTTGCTGCTTCCAGAAAAAAATGGAAGAAATGAGCTTAGTTATGATAATGAGAAAAGTAATCTGAAAATTCTGCTTCTGAATGGAAGAAAATAACAACTGGAGCTACAAACAATCATTTCAGATTTGTTTCAGTATGTGCATGAGGTTTCTGCTCAAATGTTTTGATAGTGCACAGAGTAAAGATGTTGTATAAACCTAACTACTTGATCACATTTCAAAGAACTTTTTCTTTTGATTCAAACACTGGATTATCTAACAAAATGCAGTGGATTTAGGTGTGTGCTTTCACTAGATTACTGATGCAGGTAAGTTGGATATTTTCATATTTCAATTTTTTTTTCCATTTACTGCTCCACACAAACTGCAGCATTTTCTCTCAGACACAATTTTTACATCACAAAAAAATATTTGGGATAGTTTCTTCACTCGCTTCCTTATAATCTGATACAAAACACTTATTTTGTAGTAATAAAATGTGTTAAAATATGATAAAAAAGGATATCAATCTCATGAATTTTGTCATCAAGAATGAACTGCGTGAGAAGAATGAAATCAGTTAAAAGGTTAAGGAGTTGCTGCATGAGACTGTGGGAATAACTTTGTTACGTGGATATTGTTATCTCCTGTATTGAGCGCAAAGATAAGAGTGAAGCATGAATGTTTTAAGTTTTGTATTTCATTTTAATGATGTTTGTTTTATGCATAACATATTCATACTAACTGATATAGAATGGCATGAACAGAATGAAAAGGCAGAATGTCAGACAGGCCTGCATGTTCAATTCCTCATTCTTTGCAAATAAGATTCATCTCTTTATATCTCCAAGACACATAATAATTAGTGAATAAGTATATAACTCTACATAAAGTACTGCAGTAAAGCTGTGATACCAGAATGTATAAACTAGGAAAAATGTAGGAACAGCTTTATTACTTAATGACTACAAAGTTGTGACGTTTCAGTGTGAGCCTTAATCATACAAAAACATACAGGTCGAAAAAATAGAGAGAGGAGATAAGGTATAGATTCACATGAATACTATTAAAAAGAAAAAAAAAATGTTAAAAATTAAATAGAGTACTTAGCTGTAAAATGTAAGGTGTGGCTTATCCGGCACTGTGTGTTAGGAATGGATTTATTAGAACGTGGAGATTGTTTAAATGGAGACCTGTGATATGTGGTTGGTGGGTTGTAACTGGGGGTGGTGGATGGGGAACCGGGGAGGGGAGAGGGAGTGATACAATGTTGACCTAGCCAGGAGAAGTTGAAATAGATGATTTGGGAAGAGGGGTTGGAAAGTGATGCTGTGAGTAAGAAAGGGTGGAGCTTAGCGGAGAGGTACTATAATGAGTGAAGAGAATGTTAAGTGTAGCTAAACAGCGAGTTTAACCCATGTGGCTCCAGCATTCCATAATTTTGAATGCAGCAGTTCTCAAGTGCCAGGCAGCTTGTGTCATGTGCGTGACATTGTTTGATGGCTGTTACCAGAAAATCAGATTTGCCTCTGTGGTTGGGGCCATTGAAATGATTTAGGACTGGTTTCAAAACATGCTGGGCGATGTTGTACAGATGTTTTTGCATGCGGTTCCCTAATCTGAGGCAAGTCTCACCGACATACATTATCCTGCATCTTTTGCAAACAATGACATATATCACACTATGGGACTTGCATGAAGAGTGAGGATAGTTTTAGGAAAGGTGATCGTTTTCATTTCCCAGACTACCGGGCAGGTAACGCAGCGGGGGTGGTTACATTTTCTGGTGCCAACATATGTAAGGCTCTGCTTCAAGTGGCTGTGGACGAGGATGTCCTTAAGGTTTGGCTCATGTTTGTATGCCAATAGGGGTGGATCAGAGAAAATGTCACGAGTGTCGGAGTCGAGTTGGATTATCGGCAGATAATGATAAAGAATTTTCTTAACCATCTGACCATGCGGGTGGAAAGGCAGTACTAACTTAACTCTGTCAGATGGAGTAACAGGCTTTTTCCTGAATACTTCTTTGTGGCTCAGTAGTTGGATATGGTTGAAGGCTTCATGAAGGATCTTTCCTGGGTAGAGAATATGACGGAAAAATTCTAATAACTTGTTGGACTGATCTATAAAGTCCAAATTATCCTGACATATAGTATAGGGAGCAGACATCAAGGAGAAAGATGTGATAGGTGAATCAGCAATCTCATATTTTGGAAAAAAGATTTATATATCGCAAATGAATGTCTCAACTCAGCAATATAAAATTCTATGACCCATGTAAAAACAATGCTACCTGTTCGAATAATGACATAGTGGAAGCAGCCATTAAAAACCCGATTACAGAAGGCAGCCTCCCACCACAAGCTGTTTCTCTTCACATTAAGGACAGCTGTTTAGGCACACCTACCTTCTATCTTTTTCCTAAAATCCACAAACCAGGTGACCCTGGACGCCCCATTGTATCAGCGTGTTCATGCCCCACTGAGCACATTTCTGACTTTTTAGACAGCATTTTCCAGCCTGTAGTACACAAACTACCCTCCTTTTTGAAAGATACCAACCACGCATTAACAACTTTTGATATGATCACACTCTCTCAACATCACACCTATCACATCTTTCTCCTTGATTTCTGCTCCCTATACACTTCTATCACCTATGAGGATGGACTCTTAGCACTCCGCTATTTTCTCAACAAAGACCCTCACCCCACCACTAGCACTGACGCCATAATCAGACTTACATAGCTAGTACTAAACCAAAATTCTTTCGAATTCAACGGTGAATACTTTGAGCAAATCAGTGGTGTTGCATGGGAATGAAAATGGGTTCCAGTTATGCATGTCTATTTATGGGCTTTCTGGAAGTCAAATTATGGGAAACCTACGCTGGCAGATTTCCAGAATTCTATAAAAGGTACATCGATGATGGCATTGGAATCACAAGTATGCCACAGGAAGAGTTATTCAATTCGCCAACTCACTCAATAACAACATAAAATTCACTTATGAAATTTCTGACAAGTCTGTTAACTTTTTAGACATTAAAATTTCTATTGGCACAAACAGGCTTATCACCTTTGTATTTTACAAGCCCACCGACAGCCACACTTATTTGCTTTACACCTCCTTCCATGCCGAAGCCTGTAAGAACTCCATCCCATACTCCCAACTCCTCCATCTTCGCCGCATATGTCAGGATAATCTGGACTTTACAGATCAATCCAACAAGTTTTTAGAATTTTTCCGTCATCGCCACTACCCAGAAAAGGTCCTTTGTGAAGCCTTTAACCATATCCAACTAGTGAGCCACAAAGAAGTACTCAGGAAAAAGCCTGTTACTCCATCTGACAAAGTTAAGTTAGTACTGCCTTTCCACCCGCATGGTCAGATGGTTATGAAAATTCTTTATTGTCATCTGTCACTAATCCAACTCGACCCCGACACTCATGACATTTTCTCCGATCCACCCCTGTTGGCATACAAATGTGAGCCAAACCTTAAGGACATCCTCGTCCACAGCCAATTGAAGCAGAGCCTTACATATGTTGGCACCAGAAAATGTAACCACCCCCGCTGTGTTACCTGCCCGGTAGTCTGGGAAACGAAAACGATCACCTTTCCTAAAACTATCCTCATTCTTCATGAGGGATTCACATGCAAGTCCCATAATGTGATATATGTCATCGTTTGCAAAAACTGCAGGATAATATATATATATATATTGTAATATATATATATATTTTGGTGAGACTTGCCTCAGATTAGGGGACCGCATGCAAAAACATTTGTACGACGTCGTCCAGCTTGCTTTGAAACCAATCCTAAATCATTTCAATGGCGCCAACCACAGAGGCAAATCTGATTTTCTGGTAACAGCCATCAAACAATGTCACACACATGACACAAGCCGCCTGGCGCTTGAGAACTGCTGCATTCAAAATTATGGGATGCCGGAGCCACATGGGTTAAACTCACTGTTCTGCTACACTTAACATTGTCTTCATTCATTATAATACCTCTCCACTAAGCTCCACCCCTTTTTACTTGTAAAACCTAACACACAGCATCACTTTCCAACCCCTCTTCCCAAATCATCTATTTCAACTTCCCCTGGCTAGGTTAACATTGTATCACTCTCTCTCCCCTCCCCAGCTCCCCATCCCCCACCCCCAGTTACAACCCACCGAACACATATCACAGGTCTCCATTTAAACAATCTCCACGTTCTACTAAATCCATTCCTAACACACAGCGCCGGACAAGCCACACCTTGCATTTTACAGCTAAGTACTCTTTTTATTATTTTTTTTTCTTTTTAATAGTATTCATGTGAATCCATACTTTATATCTTCTCTCTATTTTTTCGACCTGTATGTTTTTGTATGATTAAGGCTCACGCCGAAACGTCACAACTTTGTAGTCGTTAAGTAATAAAGCTGTTCCTACATTTTTCCTAGTTTATACATTCCTATATCTCCAACAACGCATTAGCCACAGCTCACCTTGTGTTATTTCTTGAATGAATGGTTTTATTCCAGCACTGGAATGTAGCAGCACGTATTGCTTTCTTCAGTGTATTCTTATGATGAAGTGAATGACTACTAATAATGGATCACTTTCATCACAAGGAAACAATTAATGAACACTGACGACCAGAAGGTTGGTACCATTGGGGGGAGCTCTTCAATGGCTAGAAGATAACTTTCTCAGTCTCATACTATTTATCGGTTCTCAAAATTGAAGAGCTCTTGGGTGGAAAGTAGAGCAAAGATTTTTTCTTATACATTCACCGTGTACAAACACGGACAGAAACATAAGCAAAGTAAGTTTAGTTACGCGAGCCAGCGATGGTTTGAAATAAGCACAGAAAAAGCTAGTGAATTTAATTTATTGTTTCTTAATAATGAGAGGATGGAAAAAAGACAATTCAGAATTTGGACATTAGGTTTGATAAAACCAAGAGGAAACTATATCATTACTCAAAATACACCATGATAAGCTTATTCATTGTTTTCACATTGCAAATATTTTGTGAATATTAAAAAAAAAACATTTTGGAGGTGAAGACACTGTCCAAGGTAACCGTCAGCGACCCTTTACCTGATATGTTTTCGTCAGGGTTGGCGAACCATAGACTATCCCACCTCTACGTTGGTACCCGCAGTAACAAGCTTAGCCTATCTACCGCGCCAGGATTCAACACAGTTCCCCCCCACCCCGAAGATGAAGTCTACAAAAGTAGCATTGCACTTCATCTGATTTGCAGCTAAAAAAATAAGTATAGTTATATGCTTATACGATAATTATGTTACAAAAAAGTATAGTTATATACTTATACGCTAATTATTGCGTTACCGAAAAGTATAGTTATATACTTATACACTAATTACTGGGTTACTGAAAAGTATAGTTATATACTTATACACTAATTACTGGGTTACTGAAAAGTATAGTTATATACTTATACACTAATTACTGGGTTACCGAAAAGTATAGTTATATACTTATACGCTAATTACTGCGTTACCGAAAAGTATAGTTATATACTTATACACTAATTACTGGGTTACTGAAAAGTATAGTTATATACTTATACACTAATTACTGGGTTACCGAAAAGTATAGTTATATACTTATACACTAATTACTGGGTTACTGAAAAGTATAGTTATATACTTATACACTAATTACTGGGTTACCGAAAAGTATAGTTATATACTTATACACTAATTACTGGGTTACTGAAAAGTAGAGTTACACACTTGTACACTAATTACTGTGTTACAAAAAAGTAGAGTTACACACTTGTACACTAATTACTGTGTTACAAAAAAGTAGAGTTACACACTTGTACGCTAATTACTGTGTTACAAAAAAGTAGAGTTACACACTTGTACACTAATTACTGTGTTACAAAAAAGTAGAGTTACACACTTGTACACTAATTACTGTGTTACAAAAAAGTAGAGTTACACACTTGTACACTAATTACTGTGTTACAAAAAAGTAGAGTTACACACTTGTACACTAATTACTGTGTTACAAAAAAGTAGAGTTACACACTTGTACACTAATTACTGTGTTACAAAAAAGTAGAGTTACACACTTGTACACTAATTACTGTGTTACAAAAAAGTATAGTTATACACTTATACATTAATTATTGTGTTACAAAAAAGAAAAAAAAGCTGCTGTGCCCCTTTCCCCACTCGACATGATGCCACCTTCACCACACCAGCTGCAGAATACATCTGTTCACAGTTCCAGGAGCTACAACAGTAAAAAGGACATTTTTTTTTTTTTTTGGCCACCTGTTTGTAATATTTTGTATCCAAACTATGGTTTTAACAAAATTCAGGAAGAGAATTCAGATTCATTGGACACATCTTGAGAGTCACAAAGTATTTTCATATATTTTTCATAGTTACATCCCTTGATTTGTGGCTAAACTGTTGACTCATCTGGACAGAATTAACATTTCAGTCACTGTAAACTAGACTGTGGATCATACAGAGGAACATCCTTGCTCAGTCTTGTGGGAAGATTGTATGCAAAGATATTAGAGACCATGAAAGTCAGCAGCGGTCCAAGCCCATTGAACATGGAAGACAACAAGCAGAAGATGGAACATACTAGCTATCCCCACTAGTTTTTCACCCTAACATACCACTGGAAATCATGAAACAACAAATTAAT
Organism: Achatina immaculata; assembly: GCA_009760885.1. Taxonomy (NCBI): domain Eukaryota; kingdom Metazoa; phylum Mollusca; class Gastropoda; order Stylommatophora; family Achatinidae; genus Lissachatina; species Lissachatina immaculata. The sequence continues at coordinate 10,942,976 of CM019706.1, read as the reverse complement.
AGTACATTTATACCAACATTGTGCTACCAATGCCAAACATGGGCATTAACCAAGTAACACCAAATTAAAATATCTACATGTGAGAAGAGATGCCTAAGAAAAGCAGCAAACATCATTAGGAGGGACAGAATAAGAAATGACATAAGACAAATGGTAGGAACTACACCATGCCCAAAGTACATGCAGAGAAATAAAGAGTGAAATGGTTTGGCTACTTAATGACACATATACAGCGAGCTATGAGGGTCTTCAACCAAAGGACTACAGGACACAGATGAAGAGGAACACCCTGGAAAGGATGGATACATGGAGTTACAGAAACACTGAAGAATTCTAGTGTAAACATCACTGAAGTCACTCATGTTGCCTGAGGATGCCAACTGCATCTCCCCTCAACACCTCACAGTACATGAGGAAGGATAAAGTAAGTTGCTATACACTGAAGAACTCAGTACACACATGAATTTGTTTGGAGTAATGATCATTCTAGAATGTAAAAATGATTTCAGCACCATCAAAAACTGCTCAGGTAATCCAAGAAATGGATAGATACCACCTACACATACTTGGCATCGGTGAAATGCGATGGCCAGAAGCAGGGAAAAGAACAGCAGAAAACTGTAAGGTAATAATACATTCAGGCAGAGATGATGGGAAATACTAAGAAGGAGTGGGTATAAATATGTCATCTGCAGCAGCAAAGAGCCTTACAAAATGGGAACCAGAGCACGATACAAAATAAGACACAGAAGAGTGACAGTCATATATTGCTATGCACCCACGAACGATGCAGATGATGAAATAAATGATGATTTCTATTACCAACTACAACAACTCATTACCAAAGTGCCTAAAAATAACATCTTAATTGTCATGGGAGACTTCAATGCCAAGGTGGAAAAAGATAACACCGACATCGAAAAAATAATGGGGAAAGAAGGAATTGGTACAATAAATCAGAATGGAGAAAGATTAATTGAAATATGTCTAACAGAGGACATGGTCAGTGGAGGAACAATATTTCCACGCAAAGAGATAGATAAAACAACATGGATATATCCATATGATAGAACCAGAACCAGAAAGATCATTTTTGTATTAGAAAGCAGTTCAGAACATCTCTGATTGATGTAAGAGCATATAGGAGTGCAGATGTCAACAGTGGTCACAATCTGTGTATAAGGAAAGTAAGACTAAAATTGAAAAGCCAACACAAGAAATCAGTACTCAGAAAGATAAACAATCACAGCCTCATTCATTCATTCCTTTGCATGTCCCTTGCGGAACTTTGCCTCCCAAACAGCACTCCTGTAGGCCTCTCGGTTGTGAGCAAGATGGCCTGCTGCTGCTGCATCCATTTCCAGATCATCAACGATGTCTTGCAGCCATCTTCGTTTCGGTCTTCCTCTTTTTCTTTTTCTCATTATGTATCCTTCCAATACGGTCTTCTCTAAATTATCATGACGTTTAATGTGGCCAAAATATTTAAGTTTTCTCTCTTTAATCCTCTTTACTAGCCAGCCTTCTTCAATATTAAGCTCTTGTAGTATAGATATATTTGTTCTTTTTTGTGTCCACGATATTTGGAGAACTCTTCTATAGCATTTACATTCACAGCCTACAGGAAGAAAATACTAACAGTAATTTCAGTGTGGAAATTATCAATCATTTCACAACACTCATTGAGGTAGAGGAGATAGATATAGATGAATTATGGAATTCTTACAGCACATCCATAACCACAGCAGCAAAACCAAGCGCTGAACTGCAAAAAACAAATAAAAAAGCATGGATATTAGATAGCACATAGAAGTACACACTTGGAAGACAAGCAACCAAATTAGCCATGTTGAATTTAAAGACAGATCTTGGAAAAGTTTTGACAAAAGCAACATACAAAGAACTAAACAATGAAGTAAAACATTTCAGCTAGAATGGATAAAAGAGAATACATGGACAATATGGCAAATGAAGCAGAGAAGGCAGCAAAAACAGGAGACATCAAAACTCTACATATCATACAGAAGAGGCTAATGGAGTACTATTGCATCCAAAGAAAGACCAATCCTTAGCAAAACTGGAACCCTGTTAACATCAAGTAAAGACCAAAAGCAAAGATGGGCCAAACACTTCCAAGAAATACTTAATCAGCCATACCCAAAAGAATTGATAAACCTTGAAACCAACTTACCACTCCCACAACTAAATGTCAACCTAGATGAAATTACATTGCATGAAATTGTAACAGCAGTGAATCTACTACTTACAACAAAGCTGCAGGTGAAGATGAAATAACAGCTGAAATGTTAAAAGCTATTAACAGTGACAAAATGAGTCAACTACAGAGAATGTTTAAATAAATTTGAAAAGAAGAAATGGTCCCTTCTTAATGAAAAAAAGGAATCATTGTTAAAAAGCCAAAAAAAGGCAACCTTAGCAGTGCAATAACTGGAGAGGAGCAACCTTACTATCAGTTGTGTCAAAAGTATTTTGCAAAGTTATTCTGAATAGAATAGCGGATACTGCAATAAGAGAAGAACAGGCAAGATTCAGAAAAGGGAGAAGCTGTCTCGACTAGATCTTTACTCTGAGATTAATACTTGAAGAACATATTGAAAAGTAAAAACCGTTAATCCTGAACTGCATAAACATTAAAAAGGCATTTGATAACATACACAGAAACTCATTGTGGAGAATTTTAAGAATTTATGGAATACCATCTAAAACTGTCAACATCATTAAGGATCTCTACAATGGATATGTTTGTACAGTCAACACAGAAGAGGGAATAAGCGAGTGGTTCCAGATTGAAACAGATGTGGAACAAGGATGTATACTATAAACCTTGCTTTTTGGAATTGCCATAGACTTCATAATGAAAAAATGGTACATAGATAAAACCACCATTGATTGGGTATATGGGACCCAACTAGAAGATCTTGATTTTGCAGATGACATAACTCTTATCATTGACAATGTGAAATCAATGCAAGAAAAAATAGATGCTCTGTCTTCACTAGCTAGTAAAATAGGACTTGAAATTAACAAGGAAAAAACAAAAATAATTTTCTTCTTCTTCTGCGTTCAAGGTTGTTGGTCACTTCAGATCCTGATCCCTGTCAACATAGCAAAGCCCACAGTCCTCTCCAGATCTTGATAGGAGCTCCAAAGCTTTTGCCCCAAGCTTGTGTCCTCTGGCCATGTCTCACGCCTCAGGTCTGCATGGTTTTATCACACAAAAATAATGAAACTTCTCATTAATCATGAGGGAAAAATATACATAGAAGGAACAGCTGTTGAAGAAGTAAACCATTTTTCATACCTCAGTGGCTGCATAGACCAGGATGGTGACACTAGGAAAGAAGTTAAATTAAAACTGCAAAAGCAGCATTGACCTTCAAGAATCTTGAGAACATATGGCATTCAAAAGTTATAAGCACAAAAACCAAGTTAAGATTTTTCAGTTCAAATGTAATATCCACCCTCATTTATGCATGTGAAAGCTGGAAAACAACTAAAGAAACAGACAATAAATTAGACTTTTGAAAACAAATGCCTAAGGAAAATACTCAGTATAAAGTGGAACGAATTCAAGAATAACGCAGAGATAAGACAGATGAACATACAACGACCTGTCTCTTAGGTGAGCAGAAAAAGAAGATGTACATATGTCAGTCACATAATGAAAAGAAACAGTCAGAGAATCCCAAAACAAGCTAACAAGTGGAATACAACATGCCAAAGAAAAAGAGATTGATCATGTGAAACTCTAAAGAGGACACTGTTAAGAGAGGCCAGTTTAGTGGGCATAACATCCCTTAATAATATATATGTATGTGACAGAGATACATTACATACCAACCCACTCTTCATGCATATGTATGTGGCAGAGATACATATGAGTACATTGTTTTTCATGCATGCTTTTTTTGTAAGTAATTTTGCTTTCACCAAGAAGAGAAACTGGCCCAGAGAGATGTGTTTCCTTTCATGAAAAATTACAAAAGAAATTTCCATTCATCACAAATACCAGTGATTCAGACTGTGACACGTGCAATAAGTTTTTCCATCAGCTATAGTGGTCATAATGATGTTACAGCTTGCTTAAACAGTGATGGAAAGAGGGGAAGTTTCTATTAAGTCTGCCTTGTCATTTTAATCCCAAGAAAATTTGTGAGAAAAAAAGTCACCTCTAGAAATACATTTGTACATCAAATCTTACACAGTCAGTGCTGAACTTTGTAGAAGCAAAGTTTGAGATGATGTTGGTTTATTTCATGACAAGATTGCTAGCACTGCTGAACGTCACTACAAGATATCTTAAAAATGATATTGCCCCAGAAATCATTTTCAATCTCAGGACAAATGTCCATTGTTTTTACTGAATATCTTTGAAAAACCTTTTGCCGGAAGTATGGCTGTACTTTGTTCATAAAAGGTTGGGCAAAGGTAACCATCATGCCTTAGAGCACATAAGAGGCACATAAGGATATGGTGTTAGTGCCAATATTTTCTTTGACCTGTCAGCACAGTAGAGGATGATGTGGTCAGTGTCACGCCTGGCCACCTTTCCTGCCCTAGCTACAGAAGTCAGGTACCCATTTCTACAGTGACTGGGGCACCTCTAGCCAGATTTGAACCCCCAACCTTCACTGTGAGAGACCAGTGCACTAACCACTTGGCCACTCAGAGTACTTTGTTCATAGCCTGGCTTTATATTTTCATGAAGCAGTGAAAGATGTTGAGGGACAAACAATCACAGTGTCTAATGTAATTGGTAGCTTAATTAACTAGAAACTTCCTTGATGTAATTGGTAGTATTAATTGACTGGAAACTACCTTGATGTAATTCATCATCATCATCAGGTGCTGTGCTGACTGGCGTTGGCTATTATGCTTCTCCAGATGACCTGATCCTTCATGCAGGCCATCACTTCAGTTGGTGATCTCCTATCACACCATCTTGTCAAATTGTCCAGTATCATTTCTCTCCATCTTCCCCTGGCTCTTCCTCCTATTTTTCCTGTTGTTATATTTTCTTCTCACTGCATGTCCTATGAAAGTACATTGTCCGTCTCTTATTTTTTTTTTTTTTTTATAAGATTTTTTTGTCTCTCCAGCTCTTCTCATACATTCTTCATTAGTTATTTTTGGTGTTCAGGGAATTCACAACATTCTTCTTATAAACCACATTTCTGCTGCTTCCAATGACTTTTGTGCAGACCTGTCTATTGTCCATGATTCACTTCCATATAACAAGATAGGTTCAATATAGCATTTTAGGACTCGTTTTCTAACATTCATTGATAAGGATGTGTTGGATAATATGTTTCTCATTCTCTGAAATGCAATCTTTGCTTGGCCTATTCTGTTCATAATTTCTGTTCTGGATTTCCCATGTGAAGTTGTTACTGCTCCAAGGTATTTGAATTTCTGCGCCTGCTTTAGAATAGTTATGGACATATGTTGGTCACTTGATGAGAAGAAATGATCAGAGAATCCCAAAACAAGCTATCAAGTGGAACACAACAGGCCGAAGAAAAAGAGGCAGACCGTGTGAAACTCTGAAAAGGATATTATTAAGAGGGGCCAAATTAACAGGCATAAAATCCTTTGATGAGGTTGAAAGACTCGCTGAAGACAGGAAAATTTGGCGAACTATTTTGTGAGCCCTATGTGACGTTTAACAGCACGGGAAGGATATAAGATATAAGATATTTAGAATAGTTGGTGGATCCTGTTTCTTAGATATAACCATAGTCTCTGTCTTTTTGATGTTCAAAGTAAGGCCTTTCTGTTCACTTCCTTTAGCAACTTTATCCAAGAGATTTTGCGGGTCTTGTTGGTTCTCATCTATCAGTATTGTGTCTTCAGCATACCGAAGGTTGTTAATATTGTATCCTCCAACTTTTATACCTAGTTCTGTAATGATCATTCTTAGAATATTCTCACTATACAGAGAAAAATGTTCTGGAGATAATACACATCCTTGTTGCACCCCTTGTTTTATAGGTTGATATTTTCCAGTATTCAACTTGAATCGCTGCTTCCTGCTGCCAGTATAGATGTTTTACAATCCTCAGGTCTTTGCCATCTATGTTTATGTCTTCAAACATTTTAATAATTTCATTATGTTTCACCTTGTCAAATGCTTTGGTGTAATCAATGAAGCATAAGTAGAGATCTTTCTGTACTTCTAAAGCTCTTTCTGTTAGTGTTCGTAAAGCATAAATGGCATTGTGTGTTCCCTTTCCTTCATCTGCTTTTTCCATTTTTATCTTTTTTCCTTATTCTTCTCATAATAATTCTCAGAAATAGCTTCATTATGTGACATGAGAGGCTATTGTTCCTGTGGTCCTCAAATTCCTTTACACCTGGTTTCTTTGGTAGTGCTATAAAATGAATTTAAGCAGGTCACTGGGCATATAACCAGTGTTTGTAAATGTCATTCAGTAACTTGGTTATTATTTTTATTTCTATCTCCTCTGGCACTTCAATTTCTGTTGATGTAATTGGTAGCATTAATTGATTAGAAACTACCTTGATGTTATTGGTGGCATTAATTAACTAGAAACTATCTTGATGTTATTGGTAGCATTAATTGACTAGAAACTATCTTGATGTCCAAACTTGAAGGCTGTTTCCTTCCTTCAGATATTATGATAGTACTTGGAAAACTGGAAAGAGAGAAAGAACTACCTCCAGAAGAAGTACAAAAGTTTCATACCATTTCACTCTCATTTTATGAAGTAGCTCCAAGTTACCTGAAAAAAGTAGACTGAAAAAAACTTTCAGGACCTGGAATCCTACAAGTGGGTACTCTCAACGGAAAACCTTCATTGGCAGACATTGAAAGAACATTGTCTGTTGTGGTTAAAACTCTGTTTGATGAAAATGTACAATGTCTGTGTGAAGCAATTTGTAACTGGGAAAAATGTATCTGAATGGGGAGTGCTAATAAAACTTTACCAGCAACAAGATGTGGTTTCCACAAAATGGTTTCTCACTTTGATATAAGCCATGTTCCTGGAACTAATATGGCCACTGAATGAGCATTTTCCCTCATGTATAGCACATGAACCAGTGACCAAACTCAGCTTAGTGTAGACACTCTGAAGACAGAGGTGGTAAATAAAGATGTATAGACCACAGACCAGTGACAACTTTGTATAGACACTCTAAAAACAGAGGTAGTGAAGCAGACTATGATGAAACTTTTGTTGAGTTTTTCGTTTTGTTTTTCAACTGCTTCTGGCAGAACAAAATGTACAGCTCAGAAAAATACACCAGCTTTAGTTATTCTAAATTTGAAGGCACATATAAGAACAGTTTTATGTCAGAAATAGTTTTTGTATGTTCACTGTATATTACATGTTTAAATGGCAGTTGAAAACTATTTCTGTATATCAATACATAAACAAGCCAAGAAGGCATTTTCAGTGGATCCATTCCCCCACCCCCTTTTTGGGATTAGGAAAAGCATACTGCGAGCTCTTGTGTACTGGAGTTCAGTGTTTAATATAGAGTAGTTCACTATGACAGCATGAGCCAACTAATGTTTAATATAGAGTAGTTCACTATGACAGCATGAGCCAATTAATGTTTAATATAGAGTAGCTCACTATGTGACTAATACAGTCACTGCCCAGAAGGAAAGCAATGGTAAACTATCTTCTGGAAATATACCAAGAAACCCAAACAGCAACATGGAAAGTCAGATAGGAAAAAGATCTGGTGGTGAGTCCCCCAGGCCAGATAGATCTAATTTTAACACTGGGGAAGAGTGTGAAACAGAGGTCAGTACTAGTAATTGTGATGACGGACAAAATCTTGCCAGTGTTACTAAGGAAAACCCCTGCATCAAATTAAAAAGAAAAATAATATTAGGAACATGGAATGTGAGAAGTATGCATGAGGGAAAGTATCAAATAATAAGTGACGAGATGAAAAGAATGGGGATACACATTTTGGGAATCTGCGAACATCAGGACACTTCAAGAACGAGAATGATGATATCTTTATATACTCTGGTGGAGAATTAGGAGGAAAGAATGGAGTGGCTTTTTACTTGGACAAATCAACATCAAAAGCATTACTAGGTTACAATCCAGTAAGTGATAGAATCCTCACAATCAGACTTAAGGGCACTCCTAGAAATGTAACAATCATCCAGATATATGCACCTACATCAGCAGCAGAAGAAGAGGAAGTAGAAGACTTTTATAACACACTGCAAACAACAATAGAACAGGCACGGAAAAATGATATTGTATTAATAATGGGGGATTTTAATGCAAATATTGGTACAGAAAGAGCAGAAGACGAAGGATGTTGCGGGGAAATTTAGCACGGGACATAGAAATGAGGCAAGTGACAATCTAATGGCGTTTTGCATGGAAAATCAGCTAATGATTGCTAACACACTTTTTAAACAACATCTAAGAAAACTTTACATGTGGACATCACTTAATGGAAAAACCAAGAGTCAGATAGATTACATTTTAGTGCAAAGAAGGTGGTGATCAAATATAACATCAGCAAAAACTTTACCAAAAACTTTACATGTGGACATCACTTAATGGAAAAACCAAGAGTCAGATAGATTACATTTTAGTGCAAAGAAGGTGGTGATCAAATATAACATCAGCAAAAACTTTACCAGGTGCTGATTATGCGGCTCATGAGTTATTAATAGCAGACATGAAGATAAAGATAAAAAAAAAGACAGTTACAGGATCAAGACCACTCCACTTTGATCTTACAAAAATACCAGAACAATACGGTATAGAAGTGAAGAACTGTTTCAAAATCCTGATGGCTGTACAGGAGGAGATGACACCAGATGATTTAGCTATGCTTGCCAGAGATATCTTAATAACAACAGCTAAAGACATGGTTCCAGTAAAGAAAACACAAAAGAATGAATGATTACAGCAGGCACACTAGAACTGATAAAACAACATAGAGAAATGAAGACTCATTGGAAAGTGACAAAGAGGAATATAAATCTTTAACAAAAGAAGTAAGAAGAAACATAATAAAAGACAAAAAAACAATACATGCAAGATTGTTGTGAAAGAATAGAAGGACATCAGTAGTGTGGAAGAGATAGTGAAATGTTTAAAGAAATGAATACATTGACAAGAAATGTCACACCTCAGCTAGATGTAATTTGTGACAAGATGGGAGATACTTTGACAGAGACAGAGGAAATTCTAGAAAGATGGAAGGAATATTGCAGAGGAATGTATGACACAACTGACTGTGAAAGCAGAAATCAACAATGTGAATTATTATTGGGGGATAAATAACCCGAACCGATAATAGAAGTTTTATGGGCAATAAAGAATCTGAAAAATGGTAAATCACCATGATGTGATGAGATAACAGCTGAATTTATTAAAGCAGGAGGAAAGGAATGTGCAACAATCTATCACGCACTAAGTAAAAAGATATGGCATTCAAGTATTTGGCCAAAAGAATGGAAAAGAACTGTATTCATACCACTGCCAAAAAAGGGTAACTTGAAATTATGCACAAACTACAGAACTGTTGCCCTGATTAGTCATGCCAGTAAAATTCTGTTAAAAATCATAATGGGTAGACTTCATAAGAAAATAGAAGAAGAAGTCAGTATGGTCTAAGCTGGTTTCAGGCAAGGAAAAGGATCAAGAGATCATATATTCAATATAAGATTAATAATACAGAAATAAAGAGACTAATGTGAATCTATATTTACCCTTTATAGACTACTCAAAGGCATTTGACTGTGTACAACACCAGAAACTTTGGGAAATAATGAAAAAAATGGGATTTCCAACACATTTGATACAATTAACATCACTGCATATCTAGACCAACTGGCAGCAGTAAGAATAAATGGTGAAACAACTTGGTTTGACATAAAACAATAGGTCCATCAGGGGTACATATTGTCGCCTTACTTATTTAACTTGCATACTGAAAAAAAAATGAAGAATGTTAGAGAAGATGTAGACAAAAAATATTACGGTGCCATAAAAATTGAAGGTTATGAAATACCAGAGATTAGATATGCTGATGACACAGTGTTACTGTCCTCAACACAAAAAGGAATGGAAAAAGTAATTGTGTCAGTCCTTAAGAACAGCGAGGAGCAAAACCTCTATCTTAATGCGAAGAAAACTAAATTGACGACAACTGACAAAACAAACAAGGCAGCTGATATATGTATCAATGAGGAAAAACTGGAAGAAGTGGAAGGTTTTGAATATCTTGGATCACTACTAATAATGGAGATACAATGAGGGAAATTAAAAGGAGGACATCTGTCACTCTTCAGAAAGTAAAACAACTAATGAATCTGTGGAGAGGAACAGACAGAACTACAAAAATAAGATTTTTAAGGGCATGCATCTTTCCCATCGCAACATATGCCTGTGAGACATGGACACTTAACAAAACAGCTGAGAAACACATAAATGCCTTTGAATGTAAATGCTACAGAAGAGTTCTTCAAATATCATGGACACAAAAAAGAACAAATATATCCATACTACAAGAACTTAATATTGGAGAAGGCTGGCTAGTAAAGAGGATTAAAAAGGGAAAACCTAAATATTTTGGACACATTAAACGTCATGATAATCTAGAGAAGACTGTCTTGGAAGAGTAAATAATGGGAAAAATAAAGAGAGGAAGACCAAGGCGAAGATGGCTGCAAGACATCGTTGATGATCTGCAAATGGATGCATCAGCAGCAGGCCATCTTTCTCACAACCAAGAGTCCTACAGGAGTGCTGTTTGAGAGGCAAAGTTCCGCAAGGGACATGCAAATGTATGAATGAATGGGTTCACTATGACAACATGAGTCAACTAATGTTTAATGTAGAGTAGTTCACTATGACAGCATGAGCCAACTAATGTTTAATATGCAGTAGTTCACTATGATAACATGAGCCAACTAATGTTTAATATAGAGTAGTTCACTATGACAACATTGATCCAACTAATGTTTAATATAGAGTAGTTCACTATGACAACATGAGCCAACTACAGAAAATGTTTAATATAGAGTTGTTCACTATGACAACTTGACCCATCTACAGAAAATGTTTAATAAAATTTGGAAAGAAGAAAAGGTCCCTTCTAAATGTAAAAAGGGAATCATTGTTAAAATACCCAAAAAAAGGCAAGCTCAGTGACTGCAATAACTGGAGGGGTGTAACCTTACTATCAGTTGTGTCAAAGGTGTTTTGTAAAGTGATTCTGAATTAAGGATGTAGTGGATACTGCAATGAGAGAAGAACAGGCAGGATTTCGAAAAGGGAGAATCTGTCTTGACCAGATCTTTATTCTGAGAATAATACTTGAAGAACACATTGAAAACCAAAAACTATTAATCCTGAACTTTATAGACTTTAAAAGGCACTTGATAGCATACACAGAGATTCATTGTGGAGAATTTTAAGACTATATGGAATATCATCTAAAATTGTCAACAGCATTAGAGATCTCTACAATGGATATGTTTATGCAGTCAGTACAGATGAAGGAGTGAGAGAATGGTTCCAGACTGAAACAGGCGTGAAACAAGAATAATATAATCTCCCTTGCTTTTTGGAATTGCCATAGACTTTATAATGAAAAGATGCTGTCAGGTAAAACCGGCATTGATTGGGTACTTGAGACCCAGCTAGAAGATCTTGATTTTGTAGATGGCATAATTCTTATCAGTGACAATTTGAAATCGATGCAAGAAAAAACAGATTCCCTGTCTTCCTTGGCTAGCAAAATAGATCTTGAAATTAACAAAGACAAAACAAAAATTATGAAATTTCTGATTAACCAAGAAGGAAAAATATATGTGGAAGGAACAGCTGTTGATGAAGTAAACCAATTTGCATACCTTGGCAGCTACATAGACCAGAATGGTGACACCAGGAAGGAAGTTAGAATTGCAAAAGCAGCATTGTCCTTCAGAAATCTAGAGAAAATATGGAACTCAAAAGTTATAAGCACAAAAACAAAGTTAATATTATTCAATTCAAATGTGATATCCACCGTCATTTATGCAAACGAAACCTGGAAATCAACTAAAGTAAAGAAATAGACTCTTTTGAAAACAAATGCCTAAGAAAAATACTTGGTTAAAAAGTGGAACGAATTTAAAAACAACACAGAGATAAGACAGATGAGCAAACAACAACATGTCTCATGGGTGATCAGAAAAAGAAGATGGACATATGTAGGCCATGTGATGAGAAGAAACAATCAGAGAATACCAAAACAAGCTATCAAGTGGAGCACAACAGGCCCAAGAAAAAGAGGTCGACCACTTGAAACTTTAAAGAGGACATTGTTAAAAGAAGCCATTTTAGTGGGCATAACATCCCTTGATGAAGTTGAAAAACTCACCGAAAACAGGAGAACTTGGCAAACAACTATGCCAACCCTGTGTGACGTTTAACAGCACGGGAAAGATGTAAGATGTAAGTTCACTATATGACATAACTGCAAGAATCTCTTCTGTAGTAAATATTGAGTACTCTTTTGTAGTACAATCAAACAGGGCAAGGACACTGCCATAGCTGACATAACAGCATCAGGGCTGTTGGCCATAGGCAACAAAGATCCTGTTCCACCTCTCCATTGGAATTCCAATAACTGTATCCCTATATTCCCCATGACTCCGCAGTTTGGTAAAGAAGCATTCCACACCCGATGCATTTTAGCTGCTCTCAAGGACTGAAAAATAGCCACCATAATCTACTCCCCCTCCAGTATAATGCTTCAGCTCAAGATCTTCATCACACAGGCTGCAGAGAACACCAGGTTGTAGTTCTAGGGATCTGCATCACACAGGCTGCAGAGAACACCAGGTTGTAGTTCTAGGGATTTGCATCACACAGGCTGCAGAGAACACCAGCTTGTAGTTCTAGGGAGACAGAAGAAGAAACAGATAATCAAACTGGGGATGTTTTTTTCAAAAGGTGCAAACTTTTTCACAGGTTGTTATACTTAACAGGGTACTCCAGGCAAATGCCACGTTTGCATCTAAAGCCTTGTATTGCTGTGAGCACTAGCAAACTTTTTCACAGGTTGTTATACTTGACAGGGTACTCCAGGCAAATGCCACGTTTGCATCTAAAGCCTTGTATTGTTGTGAGCACTAGCAAACTTTTTCACAGATTTTTATACTTGACAGGGTACTCCAGGCAAATGCCACGTTTGCATCTAAAGCCTTGTGTTGCTGTGACCACCAGCTTTCTTGTGCTTGCTCTGCTTGTTGCCTCTGTTGTTCATTACCAAAGGTCAAGACCATATTACAGAGGTGTGTCTGGTGTGGATCCTAAGTTGTGGAAACTTCTTAGTCCCTTGGAGGAGACCACAATGGTGAGATCAGAGTTTGTCAAGGTTCATGTTATTTACTCTTTTGTTTAGATTCATGTTACTTACTCTTTTATCTGGATTATTGTTACTTACTCTTTTGTCTAGATTCATGTTACTTACTCTTTTGTCTAGATTCATGTTACTTACTCTATTGTCTAGATTCATGTTTTGACTATAGACACTATGGCTATGAGATTTAAGAGTTTTACTTACTCTAGATATGTTTTAACTACATGAAGAGGCTGTTAGATTAAAGTGTTTTTCTTACTCTAGATATGTATTTTAACTACAATGCAGTGCTGAAAAGTTATAAACTTCACCCATGTCCCAAAATCTGAGAGTAATTTTGTCACTAAAGAGTGCTATTTTATAATGTAAAGTGTGAATCTGCGGGATCATAGTGATAATTTTTTTATTTTTTTTCTGTCAATTCAGTGACAGAAGCATGTCACAGAAGATGTGGAATTTTCAAATTGACAGCTCCTGGCCAGCAGGAAGTTTCTTTTCCAACAGAAGAAAACTCCAGAGGAAATCCATGAGTGTCTGCTGCAGACATTGAGTGACAGGTGCCTATCATACTCAGTTGTGAAGAAATGGTATGCTAATATTCAGCATATAGATTTGGAGAACATGCGGCAGGATCTGGTAACCCTTTGAAAGTGTCAGTTACAAAAATTGTTGATCATGCTCATGACGTGATTTTAGCAGATCAATGAGTTTTGGCTGAAACGATTGCCAAGACACTGGACATATCATGAATCACGTTGGGTTTATAATTCATGAGCTTTTGGGTATGTTAAAATTGTTGGCCAAGTGAGTGCTCAAATGTTTCAAAAAACAAAATTGATTGGATGCTTCCAAGTTGATTTTGCAGCATTTTGAGCAACCTGTTGATAACTTTTTGGAATGACCTCTTGTTGTTGATGAAATATGGTTACACCTTTATGATCATGTGACCAGTAACAGCCCCTGCTGTGGACACTCAGACCCTCCACTGCCAAAGAAATTCAAGACCCAGAAGTCATGACCGCTGTCTTTTGGAATTAGGAAGGTATTTTGATGATTGACTATCTTCCAAAAGACCAAACAATTTATGCAGAATATTACTCTGTGCTGATCAAAGGATGAAAGAGAAATGATGAAGGAAGCTACCGAAAGGTATTCTCTTTTTTCCTGGATGAAGCTCCTGCTCACAAGGCTAACAAGACCTTGCATGTTTTGAGGAATTTGGTGTTTGAGCTCATCCAGTCAAATTCCCCACTGGTTCAGTATTGCTGCTTAGAACTAGGAGGTTATTGACCAGCTAACTTGTTACCATCACAGCCACTAGAACAAGAATACTGATTAGCTGTGAAGATAATGATAAACAAACAGCACTCACACACACAATCCGAGCTGTCATACATCACAGTAAGGCAGAAAAAGAAAGTGTTTAGCACACCAACCAAACTGATTACAGGAAAAAGCTGTAGCTCAGTTTTTGAGTGAGCACAAACTGAGGAACTTGAAAACTATGATATGAATAAAGTTTTAGTGTCACTGAGTGAGCACAAACTGAGGAACTTATATATGTCAGTTTAAATGTCTAAGTCTCATATCTATTTTCTTTCATATTTTCATACTCTACCTACAATTTGTTGTAAATTTGTATCTTAAACTTTGAAGTTTTCACCTGTCTGTAGCTGGGATAGACCATTTCTCATATTTGTGTGTGTGCCCTGAATGTTCCAGACTGTGCCATTTGTAAGCTAATATTCCCCTGGGAACAACTGTGCTAAGAACACACTTACCTTAGCATAGTCTTTGTGAGACAGGGAACGTAGATCTGTTTGCATAAAAACTCTGACCTACTTCTATATCCCAGAATACTGTAACAGTCAATAAGGTAGATAGAGGTGTATGGTGCAGTTTTACAAAGTGAGGGAGGAAGTGAGCAAGGTGAGAAAAAAATGAATATAAAGTATGAGAATGTATAAATGAAAAACATACAGCATCCAATATTTCGGCGTGAGCCTTATTCGAGGATACATACAAAACGAAATACAACATATATAACTTATGTGAAGAGTCTTGCTCCCAGTGAAGCAGAAATGTGTGTGGAAGAAGGAGGAGGGAAAAAAAAAAACCCACGCTGCCTACAGACAAAAGATTCTCGATATAGCCAATCATAGCGAAGAAGCGGAGAGAAAGGAGGAGAACAAGTGGGAGAAAGGGGTTGGGGGAAGGCAATAGAAACATGATAGCCGCTAGAGGTATGGGGGGGGGAGGGGAGAGATAAGGGGATGCGGAGAGATAATGAATGAAGAACTTAAACACCTACAGGGAGGAAATGTGGAACTGGTGAATAGGACAAGACCAATATGTTGGCAGAGATGGAAATGGGATGGTAGTAGGGAGGGGTAGCATAGAGAAAGAAAGTAGAATATAAAAAAGGCCAGTGGAAAAATAAAGAAGTTACAGAAAGCTGAAGACATTGTTAATTCCAGCTCTGGCTGGAGACTGACTGTTCCAGACTTGAAACTCCAAAGAGCAGCAAACATCTTGACATCATGGACAAACAAATGGTGTGTAAGTATCAACACAGAGAACTCAAGTACCACTCTGTTCACTCTCTCATCTAAACAGAAAGCAGGTAAGATCTTTGTAAATGAAATATCCTTAAGGATAGACAACCAACCCACTTACTTAGGAGTGACTCTTGACTCAAAACTGACCTGGAAGCAACACATCAACAGTGCAGAAGAAAACTAGCCATATTAAGAAAACTGAGTGGAACCACATGGGGAGCTAGTGAAAGAATCCTCAAGAATGTATATCAACAAAGTATTCTACCACATTTAGAATATGGCTCAACAGCTTGGTGCACAGCATCAAACACTATGCTGCATAATCTAGACAAGGTTCAAAATCAGTCACTACGGATTATCACAGGTGCCATGAGGTCCACACTAGTAGTAGAAATGCAGAAAATGGTGTTCAAGCACTAAAAGAATGTAGAGACACATCATCATCATCATCATGTGCCGTGCCGACTGGCGTTGGCTATTATGCTTCTCCAGAGTACACGATCCTTCATGCAGGCCATCAGTTCAGTTGGTGATCTCCTCTCACACCATCCCGTCAGACTGTCCAGTATCATTTCTCTTGGTCTTCCTCTCGATCTTCTTCCTTCTATTTTTCCTGTTGTTATAATATTTTCAATGCCCCCTCTTCTCATTGCATGTCCTATGAAAGTACATTGTCTCTCTCTTATCTTTTTGACAAGGTTTTTTTGTCTCTCCAGCTCTTCTCATACATTCTTCATTAGTTATTTTTGCTGTCCAGGGGATTCGTAACATTCTTCTAATAAACCACATTTCTGCTGCTTCCAATGATTTTTGTGCAGACTTGCCTATTGTCCATGATTCACTTCCATATAACAAGATAGGTTCAATATAGCATTTTAGGACTCGTTTTCTAACATTCATTGATAAAAATGTGTTAGCTAATATGTTTCTCATTCTCTGAAATGCAGTCTTTGCTTGGCCTATTCTGTTCCTAATTTCTGTTCTGCATTTCCCATCTGAAGTTATTACTGCTCCAAGGTATTTGAATTTCTGCACCTGCTTTAGAATAGTTCCGTTTAATTTAATACTGTATGCTGGTGGATTTTGTTTCTTAGATATAACCATAGTCTCTGTCTTTTTGATGTTCAAAGTAAGGCCTTTCTGTTCACTTTCTCTGGCGACTTTATCCAAGAGATTTTGCAACTCTTGTTGGTTCTCAGCTGTCAGTAGTGTAGAGACACAAAGGAGAGAAATTCCTCAGCTCTGTAAGCCATCCCTTGAAGGAGAGATTCAATAACTTGACACTAGGATGGCTTAAAAGAAGCAGCTTCATTCATCAGGCCAAACGTATGTGTAAGCTGATACCTGACCTTCCAACTGTAGTTGCTCCATTATCATCTGTACCAGAGCATACACCATGGAAAGAAGCAGATTGTACACAAATAACTATTCAGACTGAAGTGAAGAGTGTGCAGAATGATGAGATGCAAAGCAGTCTTGTAAGATCAACGGCCACACTTAGTTTTCTAGATGACAAATATCCATGTGACACCTGGATACGTGTGTATACAGATGGATCTGCACACAATGCCATAAAGAATGGAGGGGCAAGAGCACATATTGAATATCCAAACAACACCACTGACAAGATTTCCATACCTACTGGAAAATACTGCAACAACTATGATGCAGAAGTTAGGGCAATTATTGCCGCAGTTGAAAAACTGTCAGACTCCAGAATTGATACATGCCCCATAGTAATTCTGACAGATGCAAGATCAGTACTGGAAGCTCTTCAGTGCAATAAACTACCAAACCTTAAGGATGCCTTGTCAGAAATTGGCTTAAAACACAGAATCACCTTGCGGTGGATTCCCTCCCACTGTGGGATATCAGGCAATGAGAAAGCCAACCGTCTGGCCAAAGGGGGCACCGAAATGGAGCAGATAGACATACCAGTCACCTATAATCAGAAGAAAAGCATAATAAAAACCTACAGGAAGCCACAAACACCACCACATGATGACTATCAACATGCTAAACAGAAAGGAACAAATCACCATTTTCCGTCTCCGAACAGGACACATTTGACTCCTAAGTTATATGTAAACAAAGTTTAAGGTTGGTACTACTACTGTTTGTACATGTTCGCAGGTGCCCCAAATTCTGGAACATATCCTCTAGAACTGCACTAAGTACAAGACACTGAGAAGTAATTGCTGGCCCAGTGAAACCACTAAAGAAGATAAGCTCTACAGTTCCATACATGAATTACAAAAGACAGTGAAATTTATCCAAGAGACAGGACTGCAGATATAGACAGACAGTGCATAAGAAGAAGAAGAAGTAAGCTAATATGCTCCATCTTCAGAACCCTGGTTGACCTATTTCATCCATAATGGTGACACTTACCTGAGCGTTGCTGTCCAAGTACCTGTCAGAAAAAGGCTTGCATGAATCACACACAGGATCATTAGACTAACGTAATCCACATGACTTTCACATGGGAACTCCTGTCCATGATAAAACTATACACGGTTGTTCATGCATTTGGACAGAAGATGCAGATGCCGTCTGTTATCATCTGCCATCTTCCTATATGATATACAATGTGCTTGATTATTTCTTCTTCATCTTCTTCAGTCTCCATGGAACTGCGAGCTGGTGTTCTATCCAGACAATGCAGTGAAAATGTTGAGACACATCTCCAGACAATGCAGTGAAAATGTTGAGGCACATCTCCAGACAATGCAGTGAAAATATTGAGACACATCTCCAGACAATGCAGTGAAAATGTTGATTCACATCTCCAGACAATGCAGTGAAAATATTGAGGCACATCTCCAGACAATGAAGTTAAAATGTTGAGGCACAGCATCAGATCTCCAGGCAATGAAGTGAAAAAGTTGAGGCACAGCATGAAATCTCCAGACAATGAAGTGAAAATGTTGAGACAAATCTCCAGACAATGAAGTGAAGATGTTGAAACAAATCTCCAGACAATGAAGTGAAGATGTTGAGACGAATCTCCAGACAGTGCAGTGAAAATATTGAGACAAATCTCCAGACAATGAAGTGAAAATGTTGATTCACATCTCCAGACAGTGCAGTGAAAATATTGAGGCACATCATCAGATCTCCAGACAATGAAGTTAAAATGTTGAGACACAGCATCAGATCTCCAGACAATGAAGTTAAAATGTTTAGACACAGCATCAGATCTCCAGACAGTGAAGTTAAAATGTTTAGACACAGCATCAGATCTCCAGACAGTGAAGTTAAAATGTTGAGACACAGCATCAAATCTCCAGACAATGAAGTTAAAATGTTGAGACACAGCATCAGATTTCCAGACAATGAAGTTAAAGTGTTTAGACACAGCATCAGATCTCCAGACAATGAAGTTAAAATGTTTAGACACAGCATCAGATCTCCAGACAACAAAGTTAAAATGTTGAGAGACAGCATCATATCTCCAGACAATGAAGTGAAAATGTTTAGACACAACATCATATCTCCAGACAGTGAAGTTAAAATGTTGAGGCATAGCATGAAATCTACAGACAATGAAGTTAAAATGTTGAGGCACATCATCAAATCTCCAGACAATGAAGTTAAAATGTTGAGGCACAGCATCAGATCTCCAGGCAATGAAGTGAAAAAGTTGAGGCACAGCATGAAATCTCCAGACAATGGAGTGAAAATGTTGAGACAAATCTCCAGACAATGAAGTGAAGATGTTGAAACAAATCTCCAGACAATGAAGTGAAGATGTTGAGACGAATCTCCAGACAGTGCAGTGAAAATATTGAGACAAATCTCCAGACAATGAAGTGAAAATGTTGATTCACATCTCCAGACAGTGCAGTGAAAATATTGAGGCACATCATCAGATCTCCAGGCAATGAAGTTAAAATGTTGAGACACAGCATCAGATCTCCAGACAATGAAGTTAAAATGTTGAGACACAGCATCAGATCTCCAGACAGTGAAGTTAAAATGTTTAGACACAGCATCAGATCTCCAGACAATGAAGTTAAAATGTTGAGACACAGCATCAAATCTCCAGACAATGAAGTTAAAATGTTTAGACACAGCATCAGATCTCCAGACAATGAAGTTAAAATGTTTAGACACAGCATCAGATCTCCAGACAATGAAGTTAAAATGTTTAGACACAGCATCAGATCTCCAGACAACAAAGTTAAAATGTTGAGACACAGCATCATATCTCCAGACAATGAAATTAAAATGTTTAGACACAGCATCAGATCTCCAGACAATGAAGTTAAAATGTTTAAACACAACATCATATCTCCAGACAGTGAAGTTAAAATGTTGAGGCATAGCATGAAATCTACAGACAATGAAGTTAAAATGTTGAGGCACATCATCAAATCTCCAGACAATGAAGTTAAAATGTCTAGGCACATCATCAAATCTCCAGACAATGAAGTTAAAATGTTGAGGCACATCATCAGATCTCCAGACAATGGAGTGAAAATGTTGAGACAAATCTCCAGACAATGAAGTGAAGATGTTGAGACAAATCTCCAGCCATTGAAGTGAAGATGTTGAGACAAATCTCCAGATAATGAAGTGAATATGTTGAGACACAGACAATGAAGTGAAGATGTTGAGACACAGACAATGAAGTGAAGATGTTGAGACACAGACAATGAAGTGAAGATGTTGAGACACAGACAATGAAGTGAAGATGTTGAGACAGATCTCCAGACAATGAAGTGAAGATGTTGAGACAAATCTCCAGACAGTGCAGTGAAAATATTGAGGCACATCATCAGATCTCCAGGCAGTGAAGTTAAAATGTTGAGGCACAGCATGAAATCTCCAGACAATGAAATGGAAATGTTGAGTCATAGCATCAGATCTCCAAACAGTGCAGTGAAAATATTGAGGCACAGCATCAAATCTCCAGACAATGAAGTGAAAATGTTGAGACAAATCTCTAAACAATGAAGTTAAAATGTTGAGACAAATCTCCAGACAATGAAGTGAAGATGGTGAGACAAATCTCCAGATAATGAAGTGAAGATGTTGAGACAAATCTCCAGACAGTGCAGTGAAAATATTGAGACAAATCTCCAGACAATGCAGTGAAAATATTGAGGCACATCATCAGATCTCCAGACAATGAAGTTAAAATGTTGAGACAAATCTCCAGACAATGAAGTGAAGATTTTGAGACAAATCTCCAGATAATGAAGTGAAGTTGTTGAGAGAAATCTCCAGACAGTGCAGTGAAAGTATTGAGACAAATCTCCAGACAATGAAGTGAAAATATTGAGGCACATCATCAGATCTCCAGACAATGAATTTAAAATGTTGAGGCACAGCATCAAATCTCCTGACACTGAAGTTAAAATGTTTAGACACAGCATCAGATCTCCAGACAATGAAGTTAAAATGTTGAGGCACAGCATCAAATCTCCAGACAATGAAGTTAAAATGTTGAGACAAATCTCCAGACAATGAAGTGAAGATGGTGAGACAAATCTCCAGATAATGAAGTGAAGATGTTGAGACAAATCTCCAGACAGTGCAATGAAAATATTGAGACAAATCTCCAGACAATGAAGTTAAAATGTTGATTCACATCTCCAGACAATGCATTGAAAATATTGAGGCACATCATCAGATCTCCAGACAATAAAGTTAAAATGTTGAGGCACAGCATCAAATCTCCAGACAATGAAGTTAAAATGTTGAGGCACAGCATCAGATCTCCAGACAGTGAAGTGAAAATGTTGAGGCACAGCATCAAATCTCCAAACAATGCAGTGAAAATGTTGAGACAAATCTCCAGACAATGAAATGAAGATGTTTAGACAAATCTCCAGACAATGAAGTGAAGATGTTGAGACAAATCTCCAGACAATGAAGTGAAAATGTTGAGACATATCCCCAGACAATGAAATGAAAATGTTGAGACAAATCTCCAGACAATGAAGTGAAGATGTTGAGACAAATCTCCAGACAATGAAGTGAAGATGTTGAGACAAATCTCCAGACAATGAAGTTAAGATGTTGAGACAAATCTCCAGACAATGAAGTGAAGATGTTGAGACAAATCTCCAGACAATGAATTGTAGATGTTGAGACAAATCTCCAGACAATGAAGTGAAAATGTTGAGACAATCTCCAGACAATGGAGTGAAGATGTTGAGACAAATCTCCAGACAATGAAGTAAAGATGTTGAGACACATCTCCAGACAATAAAGTTAAGATGTTAAGACACATCTCCAGACATTGAAGTTAAGATGTTGAGACACATCTCCAGACAATGAAGTAAAGATGTTAAGACAAATCTCCAGACAATGAAGTGAAGATGTTGAGACACAGACAATGAAGTGAAGATGTTGAGACATATGTTACTTGGAAGTTCGTCATGGCAGCTGTTTTTACTTTCTGAGTACAGCTAAAAAAACAGGAAGTGTGCAGTACTTCTTTAGCAGACTCCACCACCACTGGGACTGTGGCTGTCCTTGTCCTCTCAGCCAGGCTTGGCCTGTTACTGGGGTAGCAGTGGAGATTTGGAACAAGTCTTGGTCAGCTATGGTTTGCCAGTCCTGATACTAGCATGCTGGCTGTGGGTCGCTGATTGCCAGATTGGCCACCGTCTTCACTCCCTGTTCTTGATTATTAGGAAATGTTCAGAGAAGCAATTCACCATCAGTAAATTATAATTGGGTTGACTTAATGAAAATGTCTGTTCAGTTCTGTGTAATTATCTTCCTATACCTCTTCTGTCACTCTCATGCACATTTTTCCTGTCCTTGTCTTATCTTTTTTTTTCTTGTTTCAACTTGCACTGTTACAATGTTTGAGCAAGCTGTTACATTTCTGCTTGAGTGTGTGCTCACTTTCTTTGTTCTACAGAAGGCTACTCCTCAACCTGTTCCCAAAATCCATCTCAAGCAGCTGCCCCCACTCTCACTGGACATTCACTGGAGTACAGAGCAAATAGAGGATATTTTCTTCAGGTAGGATGTCAGCACCACTGATTGTGGCTTTATTGTTTGTTGTTGAGAAGATTTCAGCACCACTGATTGTGGCTTTATTGTTTGTTGTTGAGAAGATGTCAGCACCACTGATTATAGCATTTTTTGTTGAGAAGATGACAGCACCATTGATTGTAGCATTTTTTGTGAGAAGATGACAGCACCACTGATTGTAGCATTTTTTTGTTGTTGAGAAGATGACAACACCACTTATTGTAGCATTTTTTGTTGAGAAGATGACACTGCCACTGATTGTAGCATTTGTTGAGAGGATGATAGTACTACTGATTAGCATTTTTTTGTTGAGAAGATGACAGTACTACTAAGTGTAGCATTTGTTGTTGAGAAGATGACAGTACTACTGATTGTAGCATTTTTTGTTGAGAAGATGACAGTACTACTGATTGTAGCATTTGTTGCAGAGAAGATGTCACCACCACTGATTGTAGTATTTGTTGTTGAGAAGATGTCAGCACCACTGATTGTAACATTTGTTGTTGAGAAGATGTCAGCACCACTGATTGTAGCATTTGTTGTTGAGAAGATGACAGCACCATTGATTGTAGCATTTTCTTGTTGAGAAGATGATAGTGCCACTGATTGTAACATTGTTGAGAAGATGACAATATGACTGATTGTAGCATTTGTTGAAAAAGTTGTTTTCTGCTAACATTAAGTGCTTTTAACAGAGCAAGAGTCAGTCATGTGAAAAGTGCGCAAAAGTTGTCCTACTCTATGAATGTTTAGTGAATTTTGGTAAAAAGAGCCAAGAGGTAAGAAAACTGAGAGGATGTTGCTTCCAGGCCATGTGAGCTATTGTTTAGCAGAACATAGTTAATCTGAGAGGATGTTGCTTTCAGGCCATGTGAGCTATTGTTTAGCAGAACATAGTTAATATGAGGGGATGTTGCTTTCAGGCCATGTGAGCTATTGTTTAGCAGAACATAGTTAATATGAGGGGATGTTGCTTTCAGGCCATGTGAGCTATTGTTTAGCAGAACATAGTTGATCTGAGAGGATGTTGCTTTCAGGCCATGTGAGCTATTGTTTAGCAGAACATAATTAACCTGAGAGGATGTTGCTTTCAGGCCATGTGAGCTATTGTTTAGCAGAACATAGTTAACCTGAGATGATGTTGCTTCCAGGCCATGTAAGCAATTGTTTAGCAGAACATAGTTAACCTGAGATGATGTTGCTTCCAGGCCATGTGAGCTATTGTTTAGCAGAACATAGTTAACCTGAGATGATGTTGCTTTCAGGCCATGTGAGCTATTGTTTAGCAGAACATAATTAACCTGAGATGATGTTGCTTCCAGGCCATGTGAGCTATTGTTTAGCAGAACATAGTTAACCTGAGATGATGTTGCTTTCAGGCCATGTGAGCTATTGTTTAGCAGAACATAGTTGATCTGAGAGGATGTTGCTTTCAGGCCATGTGAGCTATTGTTTAGCAGAACATAATTAACCTGAGAGGATGTTGCTTTCAGGCCATGTGAGCTATTGTTTAGCAGAACATAGTTAACCTGAGATGATGTTGCTTCCAGGCCATGTAAGCTATTGTTTAGCAGAACATAGTTAGTCTTCTAGAAAATATGACACAGTTTAAAGGATTCCTTGAGAAGGATGGTGTGTAAGTGATTAGTCATGTCCTTCTCTGTTCATTTTTTTATATCTGTACTTATCATGACATCGATAAGTATAGGACTTGATCCAGGTTGCTGCTATAATATTCATTTGTAAAGTGATTTATTGCATGTCACATAATGACGGATATCTCTTATTGTTTGATTCATATCATTGTGATGACAGATATCTCTTATTGTTTGTTTCATGTCATTATGATGACATTGTATTATATTGTTTGATCCATGTCAGTGTGATGACAGATGTATCATATTGTGTGGTTCATGTCATTGTGATGACTGTGTATCACATTCTTTGATCCATGTCATTTTGATGACACATATGTCATAATTGTTTGATTCATGTCATTGAGATGGCATATATATCATAATTGTTTGATCTGTGTCATTGTGATGACATAAATATCATAATTGTTTTATCTATGTCATTGTGATGACATTCATTCATTCATTCATTCATTTGCATGTCCCTTGTGGAACTTTGCCTCCCAAACAGCACTCCTGTAGGACTCTCGGTTGTGAGCAAGATGGTCTGCTGCTGCTGCATCCATTTGCAGATCGTCAACGATTTCTTGCAGCCATCTTCATTTTGGTCTTCCTCTTTTTCTTTTTCCCATTATGTATCCTGCCAATACGGTCTTCTCTAAATTATCATGGCGTTTAATGTGTCTCTTTAATCCTCTTTACTAGCCAGCCTTCTTCAATACTAAGCTCTTGTAGTATAGATATATTTGTTCTTTTTTGCGTCCACAATATTTGGAGAACTCTTCTGTAACATTTACATTCAAAGGCATTTATGTGTCTCAGCTGTTTTGTTAAGTGTCCAGGTCTCACAGGCATATGTTGCGATGGGAAAGATGCATGCCTTTAAAAATCTTATTTTTGTAGTTCTATCTGCTCCTCTCTAAAACTTCTTTATTTGTTTTACTTTCTGAAGAATGATAGATGTCCTCCTTTTAATTTCCCTCACTGTATCTCCATTATTAGTTAGTAGTGATCCAAGGTATTCAAAACTCTCCACTTCTTCCAATTTTTCCTCATTGATACATATTTCAGCTGCCTTGTTTGTTTTGTCAGTTGTCATCAATTTAGTTTTCTTTGCATTAAGATAGAGGTTCTGCTCTTCGCTGTTCTTACGGACTGACATAATTAGTTTTTCCATTCCTCTTTGTGTTGTGGACAGTAACACTGTGTCATCAGCATATCTAATCTCTGGTATTTCATAACCTCCAGTTGTTATGGCATCATAATATTCTTTGTCTACATCTTCTCTAACATTCCTCATTATATTTTCAGTATACAAGTTAAATAAGTAGGGTGACAATATGCACCCCTGATGGACCCCTTGTTTTATGTCAAACCAAGTTGTTGTTTCACCATTTATTCTTACTGCCGCTTGTTGGTCTAGATACAGCAGTAATGTTAGTTGTGTCAAATGTGTTGGAAATCCCATTTTTTCCCAGAGTTTCTGGTGTTGTACACAATCAAATGCCTTTGAGTAGTCTGTAAAGGATAAATATAGATTCACATTAAACTCTCTGCATTTCTTTATTATTAATCTTAGATTGAATATATGATCTCTTGATTGTGATGACATATATATCATAATTGTTTTATCCATGTCATTGTGATGGCATATCTTACATCTTACATCCTTCCCATGCCATTAAATGTCACATAGTTCCCGCATGGTAGCTCGCCAAGATGTCCTGTCTTCGGTGAGTTTTTCAGTCTCATCAAGGAATGTTATGCCCACTCAACTGGCTTCTCTTAACAATGTCCTCTTTAGAGTTTCACGTGGTCAGCCTCTTTTTCTTTGGCTTGTTGTGTTCCATTTGATAGCTTGTTTGGGGATTCTCCGATTGTTTCTTCTCATCACATGACTGACATATGTTCATCTTCTTTTTCTGATCATCGATGAGACAGGTTGTTGTTTTGCTCATCTGTCTGATCTCTGCATTCTTGAATTCATTCCATTTTATACTGAGTATTTTCCTTAGGCATTTGTTTTCAAAAGAGTCTAATTTATTGTCTATTTCTTTAGTTGTTTTCCAGCTTTCACATGCATAAATGAGGGTGGATATTACATTTGAATTGAATAATCTTAACTTGGTTTTTGTGCTTATAACTTTTGAATGCCATATGTTCTCAAGATTCTTGAAGGTCAATGCTGCTTTTGAAATTCGAATTCTGACTTCTTTTCTGGTGTCACCATTGTGGTTTATATAGCTGCCGAGATATGCAAAATGGTTTTCTTCAACAGCTGTTTCTTCTAGGTATATTTGTCCCTTGTCGTTAATGAGAACCTTCATTATTTTTGTTTTATCCTTGTTAATTTCAAGATCTATTTTACTACCTGTTGAAGACAGGGTATCTGTTTTTACTTGCATTGATTTCATATTGTTGCTGATAATAGTCATGTCATCTGCAAAATCAAGATCTTCCAGTTGGGTCTCACGTACCCAGTCAGTGCCAGTTTTACCTTTGCAACATTTTTTCATTATGAAGTCTATGGCAATTCCAAAAAGCAAGGGAGATATTATACAACCTTGATTCACGCCTGTTTCAATCTGAAACCATTCGCTCATTCCTTCATCTGTATTGACCGCACAAACATATCCATTGTAGAGGTCACTAATGATGTTGACAATCTTAGATGGTATTCCATATATTCTTAAAATCCTCTATAATGATTGTATGCTATCAAATGCCTTTTTAAACTCTGTGTATTTCAGGATTAACGGTCTTTGCTTTTCAATATATTCTTCAAGTATTATTCTTAGAGTAAAGATCTGGTCGAGACAGATTCTCCCTTTTCAAAATCCTGCCTGTTCTTCTCTCATTGCAGCATCCACTATATCTTGAATTCTATTCAGAATAACTTTCCAAAATACCTTTGACGCAACTGATAGTAAGGCTACTTCTCTCCAGTTGTTGCAGTCACTAAGGTGCCTTTTTTTCAGTATTTTAACAATGATTCATTTTTTTCCATTTAGAAGGGACTTTTTCTTCTTTACAAACTTTATTAAACATTCTCTGTAGTTTTATGTTGTCTATATTAATAGCTTTTAACATTTTGGCCGTTATTTCATCTTCACCTGCAGCTTTGTTGTTAGCCATTAGATTCACTGTTGTTTTAGTTTCATGCAATGTAACTTCATCTAGGTTTACATTTACTTGTGGGAATGGTAAATCAGTTCCAAGGTCTATCTGCTCTTCTGGATGGCATATATAACATAATTATTTGATCTATGTTATTGTGATGACAGATATTTCATATTGTTTTACCCATGTCATTGTGATGACAGATATTTCATATTTTTATCCATGTCATTGTGATGACAAATGTTTCATATTGTTTGATCCATGTCATTTTTATGACAAATGTTTCATATTGTTTGATCCATGTCATTGTGATGAAAGATATTTCTTATTGTTTGATCTATGGGACATGTGCTCTGAATGACTGACAACTCGCTACTAAAAATAGCTCCAAGATGGACACCGCAGGGGAACAGAAGTAAGGATAGATCAAAAGAGACATAGACAAGAACAACAGAAAAGATGTTGAGCAATAGAGGGCTCACCTGGGCAAGAGCAGAAAAAAAGGCAAAGTACAAGCATTATGGAAAACCCTTGCGGAAGCCCCATGTGCCCTAGGCACTTAAGGTTCAGAGGGAGAGAGAGAGAGAGAAATGTCATTGTTATGACAAATGTTTCATATTGTTTGATCCATTTCATTATTATGACACATGTTTTATATTGTTTGATTCATGTCATTGTGATGAGGGATATTTCATATTGTTTGATCTATGTCATTGTTATGACAAATGTTTCATATTGTTTGATCCGTGTCATTTTGATGAAATGTTTCATTTTGTCATGGCTGCAGAGATGTGTGATGTCTTGGTTTTGACACTTCAAGAAGCTGCATACATTACTCATTTACATATGTTGCCACTTATCATTGTTCCTGGATGTTATATTTCTATATCTTACAACTTCAATGTTCAGATATCTAGAAAACAAAGATGTCCGATGTGAGAGAGACTTCCGACTTGGCAACTGGAATGATGGAGGCTGGAATGTTTGTATGTCACCACCTTTCAAACTGGAACAACCATGTGTGGTTTTTTCATTTGGGTATGTTTGAAGTTTATATGGTCTGTTCTTACTCATTTCTCCTCATCGCTACAACTTGATCCAAATTTGTTTATGTTATTTTGACAAGCAATTGTTTTTTAGTGTCCTTTATAAAAGGGGTACTTTTACTATATGGGCATGTGTGATTAACTGGGTGAATGTGCCCTAGACTTTGTCTGCCTGTCTTTCACATGTAGTTGAATGGGTGATCACTTCAATCAAGGAAAGATTCTGTCTGTCTGTCAGTCACATGATGACAGAACCCGCCTGGCAGACAAGAACCCCTACATTTAAGAATAAGGGACACTGGAACCACATGGTTTGAATTTGAAATTCTGCTTCACTTAACATTCCCTGTGTACTAAGTTCTGCTCTTTCCTCACCTATAACTTATATTCCAGAACCCCCTCACTGCATTAGATTATATATCCTCTAAACACATTTATCTATTCCATCCACCCTTGTCTCAGCTAGATTACCATTATCTCTCTCTCTCCTTTTTGCTCCCCCCCCCGCCTCATTACTACCAATCTATCACACATCCCAGGTCTTCATTTAAACATTCTCAGCACTCCACAGCACCTGCACTCCTTGACGAAGCTACTTACAGGTCACAGCTAGATGTATTATATCATTGTATATCTCTCTTCACTGTGTTCTTGCGTTGTGATCAGAAGTGTTTATTTTAACTCCTACATTTGAATTTTTACCAGCGTTATTTTATAAGATTGTGACGTGAAATGGATATCCCTAGATTTCGCTTGTGTTTGTGCTTGTGGTGAAATATGTGAAATTTTAAAAATACATGTAGTTTGTTAAATATTTACCAAAATGTTAGAAAGTTGTATATCTCTTTGTCTAATACTGACCTAGCACGTGACCACGTGAACGATACCTCATTGTAACTAGATCATTGCGTGGCCAGGTGAGACTACAATGGCTGGGATAATTTATTGCATCATAAGCTAACAATTTATCTTGTAGTTGAGACGATGAATTAGAAGAAACTAGCCAGACAAGAAGAAGGGATGGACTGCGGCCAGCGGCGGTAAAGAATTATTCCCTGAACAAAAGAAAGGTGGTAAATGCCAAGCTCCATGGATGCGACTAAGTACTCAGCCTAACAATAACACAGACCAGCGAGAAACAATGCTTGGTCATTTTTTTCAACAACACACTGGATTATGAATGCGTGAACCAAGTGTACAGGGAGTACTACCACAGCCACACAGAAAAGAGGACAGATAAAAATAATGCAAATGTGGAGGAGTTTATAAAAACACCGCTTGTAACAATCCACCTGTACCATACCAGAAGTAAAACACTAGTTCAAGGCTGTGCTCATGATGTCGACTCTTGGTTGACAGAAGACTTCAGTCGTATTCAGGATGGGGCTGTTAAACTTTTCCTACAACTGTCAGGTACAGCGAAACTGTCTCTGTCATCTGTTGCCATGAGTGACAGACCAGCCATCACCAATATCATTACCACCAGTGACGGACACGACACTATCATCACTAATATCAGTCAAGGCGCAACCACCACCAACATGCAAGAACAGGTCACCAGCAGATATTAGGGACAAGAGAACACTACAAGCTCCAACAGACAAGATAATGCCACCGCCATCACTGTCATTCTGATCAACTGCCCCAGTGCTGATCTTACTGACAAAGCCCTGTCAAATCAGCCAAGAACCTCAGCTGAATCCACTGACGTTCAGACAATGCTAGAACACTCCACCAACAACAGTTTAGCTGATGTGGAAAACCGAGACGACAGTGAAGCTCCATCGCCTGAGTTCTCTGCATCCAGTGTGACTGATTCATCACATGTATCTCAGCAGCCTAGAGTTGTCGAGGAAAAATTAGCTACATTATGTAGCCAGATTATACTTGATGTAGTCAAAGATCTTGTCATAAACCTTATAACTGATATGGCAGCGGAGATAAAGCACTCATTCAAGCTGGAGAATGATAGTCTCAGGGCTGAACTTATGTCACTGAGAGACGAAAACACTAAAATGAGACTCATGATATCAGAATGGCAGAGTGAGCCACGCAGACACAGCAAGGAAGTGATGACAGGTATTCAAGAAGTGACAGCTGACATAGATAATATGACTGTAAAATCATGCACAAGTGCATCAGATGTCAACACAGAAAGCACGCCACAGCAAAGAGCTGCACAACAGAAACACACCAGCACCACAACACCTATAAAGACAGCATATGAAAATACAGCTTACCCTATTGATATGCAGATAAGTAATAAGTTTCAAGCCTTACAAGATAGCCCCACTTTACATAACCATAAAGCAACAAGGACTCAAACAGAAATCTCAAACAAGACATCCACTCCTCAGTCATGGTCTCATAAACATCAACAAGAACAAGATACACAACAACACAGTAACAACATCAAAGAATATACGACACACTTGATAATCGGAGATTCCTTACTTGAAGGAATCTATGGTGAGTGAATGTCAGTTACCTCTGAAGACACCGTTTCATTCATGCCAGTACCTGGAGCTGGTATTATAAAACTAAAAACTCAGACACTGAGACAATGTCAGTCAGAGAGTGACGAGAACAATCGTACATGTTGGCATTAATGACAGCAAGAACGGCCGGAGTCTTCGGCCCTCTGATATACAGGACTTGATATCCACCATCAAGAAAAAATACCCCAACACTTCCATCAACATTTCATCCATCATTCCACCTTGTTCTGGTCCTGGACATCGCATGGTGGATATAAACAACAAAATACTACACACATTCTGTCTACAGAACACAAAAGTTTTTATAAACAACACGCCATTTTTTACTTCAGCCACAGGTGCTCCCAAAAAACACCTTTAATGGGACCACATCCATATTAACAAGACTAGCAGCAGCATCATACAGGGACCACATCCACATTAACAAGACTGGCAGCAGCATCATACAGGGACCACATCCACATTAACAAGACTAGCAGCAGCATCATACAGAGACCACATCCACATTAACAAGACTGGCAGCAGCATCATACAGAGACCACATCCACATTAACAAGACTGGCAGCAGCATCCTTGCCAAAAATATCAAATATCCAGCAAGAACTTAGCAGAACATAACAATACACACAATAACTGGAAACAGTTTAGACAGCCACCCACATCCCGTAGCTCCAGAAACACACACTCTACAACAACTACAAAACTCCAAGGGCCCTCAGAAACATCACCCTCTGCCTCTCTACCATTGCCCGCTCCATCCACTGACCCACTATACGATTCCATGTTCCCGCCCCTGCCTACACAGCAAGCTCAACAAATTACACCAACAGTTAGTACAGCGAACAACGTGTAGACTCCTGCACAATCACCACTTAGGAATACCAAAACAACTGTACAGGACACAAACACAAGAACCACGAATCATTATCCATGGAACTTTCAGCTACAATATCTAATGCAGTTTAGTCTTGCAGCTCTGAGCCAGGCATATATGATGTCCATGCTACACAGTCAACACATAACACCCACATACAGACACCAGATAGTTTAAAACTTCCAGCACATTTTAACTTCTGTAGATAAACCTAACTGAACTAAAACAACAGCAAACAAAAACCACATAACTTCTTACAGCAGAACATAAATCTCTTAGTGCTAGCTTACAGCTAATATTATCATCCAGCCTTTTACAATTTACACTTACATAACATTCGTTGCATTATTGATTTTTCTACTTTTTTTCACTTATTTGTTTGTCAGTGTATTATAAATTTATTTAGATTATCGCTACTAGCTTAAACGTATAATTATATGATTGAAGTCTGACTGTTGCACGAGTAAGTCTGTCTGACCAGTTATTTTATTTTTACTGAAGTATAATATTTGTTACATTGTTATATAATGACCAAGAAAGCGGAGGAGTGGCTGCGACATGATGGCCTACATGTTGGCCACTTAAATGTTTATCACTTGTTAGGAAAACTCCCTGAGGTTACACATATATTTCGACATTTTCATATTTGTGGCTTCTCTGAAAGCAGATTACAAAAAAACATCACTGACAATGATATGCAAATCTTATATGTATTATATCCTTCCTGTGCCGTTAAACATCACATAGGGCTTGCAAGGTAGTTCGCCAATTTTTCCTGTCTTCAGCGAGCCTTTCAACCTCATCAGTGGATTTTATGCCTGTTAATTTGGCCTCTCTTAACAATGTCCTCTTCAGAGTTTCAAGTGGTCTGCCTCTTTTTCTTTGGCCTGTTGTGTTCCACTTGATAGCTTGCTTTGGTATTCTTTGACTGTTTCTTCTCATCACGTGACTAACATATGTCCATCTCCGTTTCCTGATCACCCATGAGACTGATTGTTGTTCAGTCATCTGTCTTATCTCTGCATTGTTCTTGAATTCATTCCACTTGATGCGGAGTATTTTCCTTAGGTAGTCTGTACAAGCAAAGCCTTGCATACTCTGCAGTACAGCTCTGAAACATCCTCCCCTACCATTTAAAATCCATTAGTAATACTTCATCCTTTAACTCAAACCTGTTTCATTATTTACTTGCTTGTAATTATATGCCTCCATAGAATAACCAGCACTCCCTCAACCCATGATTCGCCAGCCATCAAATAATAAAATAACATAGTTTGAAAAGTAACCTGTTAGATATTGTTAGAAATTATTTTAATGTTCGTTAAAAACATATGTTAGAAGATCTGTACTGACAGTGTATTTTTGTTAATGTATATGTCTGTCTGTGTGTGTGAGTGGTATTTTATTAGGTTAATTACTTCTTCTCTTTTATTTTGAATGTAATAGTTTAATCTTACACTCTTTTGATATGTTTTTTTTCATAATGTAATTTGTATATTTGTATTGAATCGAGTGTGTGGGAAGAATTGAAGATGGAGTGATGAAGGCCAGAATATAAGATGGGCCTGTGTGCCCAATCCTTTATCCTTTAAAAATAAAGATCATTCATTCATTTTTCTCTCTCTCTCTCTTTCTCTCTCTCTCTCTCTCTCCTTCCTTCCTTTCTGCCTCTCCCCAACCCCACCCCCCCATCACACATCCCAGGTCTCCACTTAAACATTCTCAGCACTCCACCACCTGCACTCCTTGACAGAGCTTCTTACAAGTCACAGCTAAGTGTTCCCTTTTTTTTAATATTTTTTTTTCAATTCATATTTGTTGTATAGCATTCAAATGAATGTTATCTTCTGTCCTTACTTCTTTGTCCTGTGTGTTTTTGTATGATTAAGGTGTAAACCAAAACATCACAGCTGTGTGCTTGTTAATTAATAAAGCCATTCCTACTTTCTGTTTTAAATAGTTTTAACGTTTAGAAAAGTGTTTGTCTGAAGTTTTCATGTTGATGTAGAAAGGGTTTGTCTGATGTTTTCATGTTGATCTAGAACTGTTTTGTCTGATGTTTTCATGTTGATCTAGAAAGGTTTTGTCTGAAGTTTTCATGTTGATCTAGAAAGATTTTGTTTGATGTTTTCATGTTGATATAGAAAGGTTTTGTCTGATGTTTTCATATTGATCTAGAAAGGTTTTGTCTGATGTTTTCATGTTGATATAGAAAGGTTTTGTCTGATGTTTTCATTTTGATCTAGAACTGTTTTGTCTGATGCATGTTATAATATTTTAGATATGTGAACATGAGATCATGACAGTTATATTCCAATAACTTTGTCTGTCTGACCCAACCACAATTTCTAAATGTTCAAACCTATAGATATAGTCACAGTTTGTAATTGTTCTGGCACATAAGCACAGTCACAATTTGTAATTTTCCAGGCATATAGACACATATTGTCGCCTTACTTATTTAACTTGTATACTGAAAATATAATGAGGAATGTTAGAGAAGATGTAGACAAAGAATATTACGATGCCATAACAATTGGAGGTTATGAAATACCAGAGATTAGATATGCTGTTGACACAGTATTACTGTCCACAATACAAAAAGGAATGGAAAAACTAATTATGTCAGTCCGTAAGAATAGTGAAGAGCAAAACCTCTATCTTAATGTGAAGAAAACTAAATTGATGACAACTGACAAAACAAACAAGGCAGCTGATATATGTATCAATGAGGAAAAACTGGAAGAAGTGGAGAGTTTTGAATATCTTGAATCACTTATCTTATGTCTTATATCCTTCCCGTGCCGTTAAACGTCACATAGGGCTCGCAAAGTAGTTTGCCAACTTTTCCTGTCTTCGGCGAGTCTTTCAACCTCATCAAAGGATTTTATGCCTGTTAATTTGGCCTCTCTTAATAATGTCCTCCTCAGAGTTTCACGCGGTCTGCCTCTTTTTCTTCGGCCTGTTGTGTTCCATTTGATAGCTTGTTTTGGGATTCTCTGATTGTTTCTTCTCATCAAGTGACTAACTAATAATAATAACTAATAATAATAATAATAACTGCTAACTAATAATGGAGATACAATGAGGGAAATTAAAAGGAGGACATCTGTCACTCTTCAGAAAGTAAAACAACTAAAGAAGTTGTGGAGAGGAACAGATAGAACTACAAAAATAAGATTTTTAAGGGCATCATCTTTCCCATCGCAACATATGCCTGTGAGACCTGGACACTTAACAAAACATCTGAGAAACACATAAATGCCTTTGAATGTAAATGCTACAGAAGAGTTCTTCAAATATCATGTACACAGAAAAGAACAAATATATCCATATTACAAGAACTTAATATTGAAGAAGGCTGGCTAGTAAAGAGGATTAAAGAGAGAAAATTTAAATATTTTGGACACATTAAACGTCATGATAATCTAGAGAAGAATGTCTTGGAAGGGTACATAATGGGAAAAAGAAAGAGAGGAAGACCAAGGCGAAGATGGCTGCAAGACGTCGTTGATGATCTACAAATGGATGCATCAGCAGCAAGCCATCTTGCCTACAACCGAGAGGCCTACAGGAGAGCTGTTAGGGAGGCAAAGTTCCGCAAGGGACATGCAAATGAATGAATGATAGACAGTCACAATTTGTAATTTTCCAGGCCTATAGACACAACCACAACTTCTGATGTGTTCAGACCTATGCACACAACCACTATTTTGAATGTTCTTTATTTGTAATTGATTGATTTCCTTCTCTGTCTCACAGTATTGGTAATTGATTGATTTCCTTCTCTATCTCACAGTATTGGTAATTGATTGATTTCCTTCTCTGTCTCACAGTATTGGTAATTGATTGATTTCCTTCTCTGTCTCACAGTATTGGTAATTGATTGATTTCCTTCTCTGTCTCACAGTATTGGTAATTGATTGATTTCCTTCTCTGTCTCACAGTATTGGTAATGACTGGCAGTTTGATGACACCGTGGCAAACAATTATGGTTGTCGGGTTTTTGCTTATGACCCCAGGTGAGTGATAGAGGTGTTATGTTCCGCTTTGATGAGTTCTTTGTTCTGGTGTGTATAGGTAAAGGGATGAAGATGATTTCTTCAGACATAATGGAGAGAAAGAAGGACTTGGACATAGAGATATTTATATTGGAATAAAGGAGGACAAGACTGAAAGAGAATGTGATATTTTGTTACTGACAGGTGACAAGACTGAAGAAGAAAGTGATATTTTGTTAAGCAGAGTTAAACTGGTACTCACGTACCACCCTCATAGCTTGGCAGTTAAAAACATACTGTTTCACCATCTCCATCTCCTCCAGACCGAGCCTGATACACGTGAACTTTTTGAGGAACCCCCATTGGTGACCTACAGACGGGACAAGAACCTCAGGGACCTTTTAATTCGTAGTCATCTTAAGACAGATGACACTTTTTATGGTACCAGACGTTGTGGACGCTGTAGATGCAACATTTGTCCATTTGTTGTCGAGGCTAGCCAGATCTCCTTCCCTAAGTCCACGTTATCAGTTCAGGAGGGTTTCACCTGTACTTCACGGAATGTTATTTATGTTATTATGTGCAAACGTTGCAGTTTGAAGTACATAAGGGAGAATGGCTTACGCTTAGGAGATCGATTTCGCCAGCATCTTAATGATATTTCTAAGAAGGCCTGGACACCTGTGGCTAAACATTTTTGCCTTAGCAACCACAGAAGTAAACAGGACATTTCTGTTAGTGCGATCCGCTCTTGTTCTGCTGATGTATGATCTCGGAGGGTCCTAGAACAGCGCCTTATTTTCCAGACTGGCTGTCTCCACCCAGCTGGAATTAACAATGTCTTCAGCTTTCTGTAACTTCTTTAGTTTTCCACTCCCCTCTTTTTTTTTTAACTCTACTTTCCTTTTCTATGCTATCCCTCCCTACCACCACCCTCTTTTCTTCTCTGACAACATACTGGTGTCTATAGGGTCTTGTCCTATTCACCAGTTTCACATTTTCTCCCTGCAGGTGTTTATGTTCTTCATTCATTATCTCTCCGCGTCCCCATTTCCCTCCACCCCCCCCCCCACACCTCCTCTAGCAGCTATCATGTTTCTATTGCCTTTCCCCCTACACCTTTCTACCACTCGTTTACCTCCTCTCTCTCCATCTCTTCTTTACGATTGGCCCATCTGGTATCCTTTGTTGTGGTCAGCGTGGTCGTTCCTTCTATTACACACATTTCTGTTTTCTACTTTTGGAGGAAGCCATATTCAGATAAGTTCTTCGTTTTTTTTTAATTTTTATTTTTGTCTCGTGTGTGCATGTAATCCTTGAAATAGGCTCACGCCGAAATATCGGATGTTGTATGTTTTTCATTTATACATTCTCATACTTTCTATTCGTTTTTTTCTCACCTTACTCACTCCCTCCCTCACTTTGTAAAACTGCACCATACACCTCTATCTACCTTTTTGATATTTTGTTAGACAGGTGATAAGTCTGAAGGAGAATGCGATATTTTGCTACTGACAATAGGACCTCTTGTCCTGTGGAAGAGTTGAATAGTAGCAGTTGTTCACTACTTCATTTATGGAAGAGTTGAGTGCTAGCAATTGTTCACTACCTCAGCTGTGGAAGAGTCGAGTGCTAGCAATTGTTCACTACTTCAGTTATGGGGAGTTAAGTGCTAGCAGTTGTTCACTACTTCAGCTGTGGAAGAGTCGAGTGCTAGCAGTTGTTCACTACTTCAGCTGTGGAAGAGTTAAGTGCTAGCAGTTGTTCACTACTTCAGCTGTGGAAGAGTTGAGTAGTAGCAATTGTTCACTACTTCAGCTGTGGAAGAGTTAAGTGCTAGCAGTTGTTCCCTACTTCAGCTGTGGAAGAGTTAAGTGCTAGCAGTTGTTCACTACTTCAGCTATGGAAGAGTTGAGTGGTAGCAATTGTTCACTACTCAGAAATTAAATTTGATTGCATTAATTAGTCATTTTCATGTCATAAATCTTTGTCTTGAGACAGATATTTTCATCAGATAAATCATTTTCTTGAAACAATTACTCTCATCAGATAAACCATTGTGATACAATAATGGACAGAAAGAGAAGAAACTGGAAATGTAAATTCTAGTGAAAAAGATAACATTATCAGTGTTTGATGGCAAGAGAATGCTGGAGAGATGTAGCAATTATCAGTTGTGATTATTACAGTATTATACTTTGTTTAATGATATGTGTGTGACCTGCTGCTAGTGACTGATGTGTGTGTGACCTGCTGCTAGTGGGTGATGTGTTTGTGACCTACTGCTAATGACTGATGTGTTTGTGACTTGCTGCTAGTGACTGATGTGTTTGTGACTTGCTGCTAGTGACTGACGTGTTTGTGACCTGCTGCTAGTGACTGATGTGTTTGTGATCTGCTGCTACTGACTGATGTGTTTGTGACCTGCTGCTAGTGACTGATGTGTTTGTGACCTGCTGCTAGTGACTGATGTGTATGTGACCTGCTAGTGACTGATGTGTTTGTGACCTGCTGCTACTGACTGATGTGTTTGTGACCTGCTACTAATGACTGATGTGTTTTTTACCTGCTGCTGGTGATTGATGTGTGTGTGTGTGTGACCTGCTAGTGACTGATTTGTTTGTGACCTGCTGCTAGTGGCTGATGTGTTTGTGACATGCTGCTAGTGACTGATGTGTTTGTGACCTGCTAGTGACTGATGTGTTTGTGACCTACTGCTAGTGACTAATGTGTTTGTGACCTATATGTTTGTGACCTGCTGATGGTGAATGATATTTTGTGGCCTGCTGATAGTGACTGGTGTGTTTATGACCTGCTGATGGTAAATGATCTTATTGTCTGTGACTTGCTGCTATTAATGACAGACCTGTTTATGTATTATTTATGCTAATAGTGATTAACCTGTTTGTTATTTGCTGCTACTGGCAACAGACCTGTTTGTTGTTTGCTGCTACTGGCGACAGACCTGTTTGTTATTTGTCACTACTAGTGACAGACCTGTTTGTTATTTGCCCTGTTTGTTATTTGCTGCTACTGGTGACAGACCTGTTTGTTATTTGTCACTACTGGTGACAGACCTGTTTGTTATTTGTCACTACTAGTGACAGACCTGTTTGTTATTTGCTGCTACTGGTGACATATCTGTCTATTTATGACTAACTGCTACTGGTGACATTCTTTTGTTGAACAATAAAATGAAACAATGCACTTGTTTATATCATACCAGCATGAAGGAACCAGTGGCCAAGCGTAGTTTTCTGATTGAGTTCCGCAGGATTGGATTAGGTGCCAGCAGTGGGGTAGGAAGGAATGGCTGGAAATTGAAAACATTACGGCAGCACTTTCAAGATGAAGGATTATGGGCAGTATGTGTCTGTGTACAGTATGTGAGCATATATTTGAGGACATGTGTGTGTGTGAGAAATACTTGTGTGTGAATAATGCATGAGCGCTTGTGTGTAAAGAGTAATATACTACAACCTGTGTGTGTGGACTTGTGTGCAAGGAATAATGTATGAGGACTTGTGTGTGAAGAATAGTGTGTGTGGACTTGTGTGTGAAGAATAATGTATGAGGACTTGTATGTGAAGAATAGTGTGTGAGGATTTGTGTAAGAAATTGTATGTTTTAAAATATGCGAACGAAGAAGAAGAAGAAGTATGTTTTGAAATAAATCATGTCATGTATGCATATATTATGAGTATGTAATATCATGTATGTATGATGAAACTATACTATTCGTACATAGTGTATGAGGATCGTCCCAAAAGTAAGGTTAAAAGTGTTATTGCTTCAAGAATAAAATTTATTAGGACATAATACACTGTACACTGTATTCCATGATGGACACTATTTTAGCATGTAATCAGCACGGTGACTGAGACATTTATCTAGTACAAGTTTTTGATGCTGATCTTGTTAAATGTGTACTGGACATAGAGCCACCATGTCACCGCTGTGTCAACATCTTCATCACTCTGAAACCTGGGACCACCAAGAAGTTCTTGCTCTTTTGACCAAGACATTACAACAGAGGATACAAGCATTCATGAAGTACTTCTTGAGGAGGATTGTAAACATGACAGGATAAGATCACGTGGAGGTCTGGGTTAGGGCAGGACAAGAACCTATGAACTGACAAATCAAGTCAAGGAAGTGGAGGTGGATTGGTCACACTCTGAGGAAACCCAACACCAGCATAGCAAAACAGGCACTGACATGGAATCCTCAAGGAAGTAGAAAATGAGGAAGACCTAGACTCACTTGGAAAAGAGAAATTATGACAGTGCTCAGAGACGAGGGATACACATGGAAGGAAGCAGAGAATTCCAAGAACAGGGATGACTGGAGAGCCTTTATCTGTGGTCTGTGCCCTAAGGGATTGAAAGGCAATGATGGTGGTGGTGGTGGTGGTGGTGGCGGCGGCGGCGGCGGCGGTCTTTGAGAGCTTGGAGGAGGTTTAAATCATTTTGTGCCAAATCAGGACTCTACAGCAGATGGTCCAAATTTTCCCACAGAAAATGTTGCAGGAGTTCCAAAACTGAAAAATCCAATGTGTAGATAAACATTATTGTACAGAAGCAACACACCTTTTGTCAACAACAGTGTCTGGTGACAGCTCATAAATGTTTCAGTGTTGCGCCATACACAGCTGCCTTAACTGTTTGCTCACCTGTCTAGGAAATTGAACAACACCCCCCCCCCCTTTCTGGCCCCAAAACACGGTAGCCATCACTTTGCCAACAGGAAGTGCAGCTTTGAATTTCCTGGTTCATGGGGAACCCGGATTCTTCCATTTCTTGCTTGCACGTTTTGATTTTGGGATACTATGGTGAACCCATTTCTGATCACTGATAACAATACGTTCCAGAAAGATTTGGCTGTAAGTGGCATATTGTTACAGCGGTGACAGGGTATATGCCATTGTCTTTGCCTTTTGGTCCTCAAAAGGCATACATCGGGTGAAATCCCAGCTGTACAATCATTCTGGACATGACAGACTCAAATCATATGTCAGTTTGTTCATTTAATTTCTTCTCCTTACATATATGACCTCCTGTTTGGACCGCTGCTTCAGTTGACCCTCCATATTTAACTGACAGAAGCTGCCTAGATGGTGCTGCACAATACTGCTAC
Organism: Achatina immaculata; assembly: GCA_009760885.1. NCBI lineage: Eukaryota > Metazoa > Mollusca > Gastropoda > Stylommatophora > Achatinidae > Lissachatina > Lissachatina immaculata. The sequence goes on along the minus strand of CM019706.1, from coordinate 10,901,733 downwards.
CTGGTATGGTGTTGCCAGTTGACAAATATGAAAAATTTCACAACCATGTCCATTAGTCAGATATAACTTTTTTGGATGTTACATGCCTAGTAAACTTTCTTATGGGATGCCCATCATATGTAAGATATATGTGAGATTTTTTATATATATATATATATATATATATATATATATGGGTGTCTGAGTGGCGAAGTAGTTAGTGCACTGGTCTCTCATGGCAAAGGTCGGGGGTTCGAATCTGGCCGGCGGCACCCCAGTCACCCAGCTGTAGAAATGGGTACCCGACTTCTTCTGGAGTTGGGGAAGGAAAAGGCAGCCAGGCGTGATACTGACCATATCACCCTCTAGTGTGCTGACAGGTCAAGGAAAATATGGGCACTAACACCATATCCCTATGTGCCTCTAAGGCATGACAGGGTTACCTTTACTTTTTTTTACTTATATATATATATCATCATCATCAGGTGCTGTGCTGACTGGCGTTGGCTATTATGCTTTTCCAGAGTACCTGATCCTTCATGCAGGCTATCAGTTCAGTTGGTGATCTCCTGTCACACCATCCCGTCAGACTGTCCAGTATCACTTCTCTTGGTCTTCCTCTTGATCTTCTTCCTTCTACTTTTCCTGTTGTTATAATATTTTCAATCCCCCTCTTCTCATTGCATGTCCTGTGAAAGTACATTGTCTCTCTCTTATCTTGTTGACAAGGTTTTTTGTCTCTCCAGCTCTTCTCCTACATTCTTCATTAGTTATTTTTGCTGTCCAGGGATATATATATATATATATATATATATATATATATATATATATATATATACTTGTATATGATAGATCACATGTGAAGGTTGTTCTCAGAGTTCTGGAACTTAATTTTTTTAATTAAATGAATAGACTTACTGGCTTCTTGGTCTAGTCTCCTTCAAAGTAGTCTCCTAGTGATTGTAAACAGTTATTCCAGCAATCCTGCCTTTTATGGAAACATCTCTTCCTGAAAGTCACTTTGTGAGATAACCCTCATTTGTCTCTTCGCAATTGTTTTAATCTCTTCAGATTCATCGAATCAGTGATTTTTCAACATTTTCTTCAACAAGAACAATGAGTTGCAGGGAGCAAGGTAGGTAACTATGAAGGGCGTGGAAGCAATGGAATATGGTGTTTTGTCAAAACATCATTTGTTTTGACAGACATATATCCAAAGGCATCGTCATGGTGAAGGGTCCAGTTGCCGGTATGCAACTTCTCAGGATGGGAGCCGTGTTAATGTAGTGAATTAGACACTCGCCTGCCAATTAGATGACCTGGTCAAACCATAGCTCACAGTAGCGGTCAAACCGTAGCTCACAGTAGCGGTCAAACCGTAGCTCAGTCGCCGCAGTGGTGGTCAAACAGTGGAGCTCACTCATCGCAGTGACTGTTGAACCATAGCTTGCTCGCCGCAGTGAGGTCAAACTGTAGCTCACTCACAACAGTGCCGGTCAGACCGTAGCTCGCTCACCGCAGTGCCGGTCACACCGTAGCTCGCTCACCACAGTGGCGGTCACACCGTAGCTCACTCACCACAGTGGCGGTCACACCGTAGCTCACTCACCACATTGGCAGTCACACCGTAGCTCACTCACCACAATGGCGGTCACACCGTAGCTCACAAAAAAAAACTCCTGCAGTTAATCTAGCCTCAAGAAAAAATGGCTGCCAGGGTTAGTGCACTGAGAAGGAAGAGGAATAACACCACTAGTTACGGAGTTCATGCTGTTGGCACCACTAGTCAGTAGTTTCTGACTAGGTAGCAGAACACTTTGACCATGCGCAGTGACGCTGGTTCACAGCTCATACCTTTACCTCACTTCTCAGCTGATATCTGTGCAGTGTCACAAAAGCTGTTGTAAAACTACTGTGTAGAATTCTGTTTTCACTGTCTACCCTCTAGGGACATTTCTCTCTCTCTCTCTCTCTCTCTGAACCTTAAGTGCCCAGGGCACATGGGGCTTCCACAAGGGTTTTCCACAAATGCCTGTCCTTTGCCTTTTTTTCTCTGCTCTTGCCCAGGTGAGCCCTCTATTGGTCAACATCCTCTCTGTTGTTCTTCTCCATGTCTCTTTCGGTCTACCTTTACTTCTGTTCCCCTGTAGTGTCCATCTTAGTGCTATTTTTGGTAGTGAGTTGTCAGTCATTCGGAGCACATGTCCCGACCATCACCAGCGTCTTTCCTCAATAATTGCTGTCAGTGGCTTCATCTGCATTTCTGCCAACAAGATGTTATTTCTTATGGTGTTTGGCCAAAATATTCTTCTATTAATTCTTTATAAACATTTAGTCTGGAAAGAATTCAGTTTGTTTTCAATAGTTTTGGTGATTTTCCAGCATTCACTTCCATAGAGTAGTACACTTAGAACATTACTCTTAAATATCCTGATTTTCATTTTCATGCTTAGTTTTTTAGATTTCCATATAGTCAGCAGTGCTGCAAAAGTCTGGTTTGCTCTAGGGACATATTCATGATGAATTAGTCGTCCATCAATGTCAAAGAACACAATCAACACAATCTTAACATTGGATTTCACCTGCCATGCTTTCTTTGGTCAAGGAGATGATGACATTCTCCACTGGGATAATATTAGCTTTGTTTCCAGGTCATATCTGTACACTCAACTTTTATCACCGGTGATGATCGATGACATGAAGTTGGAATCATTTTGGACTCATTCACTGAGGTCAGTGCAAACTGACAAGCGATCTTCCTGTTGCTTCACAGTCAGGAGACAGGGCATGAGTTTCACTGATACATGTGACGGTGTCACGCAATCCCGCTTCCGAGACCCACCAAGAATACAGGCTAAAGCGCTGTGATACTCTGAACCCCTTGTGGTCCTTCGTGGAACTCATGTGGTCTATTTTGGACCACACAGGGGACCACCGGACCTAACGAGGACCACATGTGTGAATTCAGTAGGTTCACAGTGCGGTTTTTGGTGGTAGAAGTGAACGAAGAAGAAGAAGAAGAAGACTGATACATGTCTCATGTCCAAATTTTTGTTTAGAATTTTATGGCAAATAGCAACTGCTGTTCTTGCATCTTCTGCTATCTCTCTGACTGTTAGACATCAGTTAGCACTAATGCCATATGCCATGGTCTCATCGAATTGTCTCCCAGATTGGTGGTCACGCCGTCCACCTGATGCTAGAAAACCACTCAGATGTCTTCAGCAGACTTGGGCGGGACTCATCAGAAACTGGCTGTAGCGTTTCATAAGTTTCAGCACCAGTTTTCCTGACAAATCAGACTTACACAAATCTATCAACAACTCCAGGAACAGTTGCAAAGTAATTTCCTCTAAAGCAGCTACCATACAAAACTCACTGCGTTACATGTAGCCAAAGTCAGTGAATACAGATCCCAGATAAATGCTATATCACATGCAATACACAACCAGCATAGCTTTGGAATCATTTCTCTAAAAACACTGAAGGACATCCTGATGTCAAAGGTCAAAGACTTGTGAGCAAGCCCCGAATGAGTTTAGGCTGTTCCTCAGGACCAGCAACAGAACTAGGCCCTTTTTTTACAGTTACATTTACCAGATTTTTTCATGTACACTCAGGAATGGTTACTACAACTTGGCACCTCTCTGCTGCATTCTACACTTAGGTGAGGATATGAATTTTACTAATAATTGCAAACACTCACATATAAAGTAGACATTTCTGCTGCCTGATGTGCAATCAGCAACATGGAAGTTCATACATGAAGTGAACAGTGACAAGTTTCTGAGTGTAACTGTTTGCAGGTTTTTTTGTTTTGTTTTTTCTAACATTTCTTGCTCGGACAAACACGTTTTAAAAATAGACTGCCTGAAAGCATCGTGTTATTAAAAATACCAAAACAAAACAAAATACAAAAAGAGAGATAGAACAGAAAGGGAAAGATGAGGTTACAGAATAATGTCTGCACCTTGGTTTCTGATGTGTGTGGTTCACTGAACTAATTTTTTGTAATCTAAATGATTCAGTTTATTGTCTGAATGTCATTTTATATTTGGTTGGTGATATTTACTGTGACAAATCAGACTGAACTGTTGGTTATTTTGTGCTGTGACAAATGTAGAGGAGAAAATGTTCACTCTGTCATGGCTGACAATATTTGCAGTTTTAGTTTATAAAAATATGTCAGTTCTGGCACACTGCTTGACCTCTGAGTCAGAATTGATGGACATATGATAGTGAATGTTTCAGTTACCTTCTCTCCATGTTTATTGTTTCACAGGTGCCTGTTGACTATGTTAAGATTGATGTGGAATACATGGAGTGGGAAATTTTAAAACAGACCTTGACCGATGGGTCACTTAAACTGGTCAAGCAGCTCGGCTTTGAAATTCACACGCCGCACTTTCTCCAGCATGATGAGGCCGAGAATAAAACAGTAAAACGTGGCGCAGGCACGGACAGGCTGACCTTTATCCACATGTTTGAGACCCTGCATCAGATCGAGATTTCTGGTTTCAAGAAGTTCAATTACAGAAAAAATCCTTTCGGGAATTACATTTCACCATATACGGGCAAGGAGCGCTCTTGCTGCTACGAACTTCACTATATCAACACTGAGTTCCTGCTACAGAACAACACAGTCACACACTTCAATGACTCCCAGTTGTTTCACAGATAACGCAGGCAGAAATTCTCTCTCTAATACAGATCGCATTTATAGAGGACTTGTCATTCACTTTATCTCTTGGTCTGCATCTGTAGTGATGTACATGTAATGATATGCAAGCAGTAATGTGCTGTAGTGAAGTACATGTTATTATGTGCAAAGTAGTGCGCTGTAGTGATGTACATTTAGTGCAGTGCATATAGCAGCATGATGCAGTGATGTGCATTTAGTACAGTGCATATAGCAATGTGATTTAATGATGTACATTTAGTGCACTGCCACTAACACCATATCCCTATGTGCCTCTATTGCATGACAGGATTACCTTTATTTTTTTTTATATAGCAGTGTGCTGTAGTGATGTTCCTAAAATTATGTGCTGTCCTGATGTTCCTACAGTTATGTGCTGTGGTGATGCTCCTGCAGTTATGTGCTGTAGTGATGTTCCTACAGTTATGTGCTGTGATGATGCTCCTGCAGTTATGTGCTGTGGTGATGTTCCCACATTTATATGGTGTGGTGATGTTCCTACAGCTAAGTGCAGTGCTGATGTTCCTACAGTTATGTTCTGTGCTTATGTTCCTACAGTTATGTGCTGTGATGATGCTCCTGCAGTTATGTGCTGTGGTGATGTTCCCACATTTATATGGTGTGGTGATGTTCCTACAGCTAAGTGCTGTGCTGATGTTCCTACAGTTATGTTCTGTGCTTATGTTCCTACAGTTATGTGCTGCAGAGTTCACATACTGCATCTGAGGTTAGGATAGTGTTGCTGGTGAAGGTGATCATTAACTATTGCAAGCAAATACACATGTAAACCAGACAGTGTTGTAAGATTTACATAAAAGCAGACAATGCTGTAAGCAAGAATGACATAAGCCATACAGTGTTTTAAGGATGAATGACATAAAGCAGATAATGTTATAAGCAAGAATGACATCAAGTAGGCAGTTTTGTAAGTAAGGACAGACATAAAGCAGACAGCATTGTAAGTGAGCACAGACATAAAGCAGACAGCATTGTAAGTGAGCACAGACACAAAGCAGACAGCATTGTAAGTGAGCACAGACATAAAGCAGACAGCATTGTAAGTGAGCACAGACATAAAGCAGACAGCATTGTAAGTGAGCACAGACATAAAGCAGACAGCATTGTAAGTGAACACAGGTATAAAGCAGACAGCTGTAAGCAAAAACAAGCATAAACTATGTACAGGATGATGTAATGTTAAGGTTTGTGTATCAAGAGTAAAATATGCCAAGTCAAAAAGCTTTCAAACAAATGAGAAATTGTGTAATGCATCTCTATAACTGAACACAAGAAAGAGACTAAAAAATGCTGCATTTGCCTATCATAGTCTGTGGAAGTGTGTCAGGAATAGTGAACACATCAATGTAAAGATCACTAGAGGCAACAGAGATGTGCTTTCTTAGAGGAATGTTGAGAGTACCAAGATGACAACTAAGATGACCAACAGGGAATATCTAAGAAAAGCAAATGTAGAAGGAATCAATTCAGTTCATAAGAAAATCTCATCATTCATTGGACATAATGAGAAGAGAAATGCTTGAAAATATCACAGCAACAAGATAAATGGAAAGAGAGGAAAGAGAAGATCAAGAGAAAAAAATAATAATGGACAAAATAACTCAGTGGCACAACAAAAAAAGAAAAGGAAAAAAAAAATCGCAGAGCTGATGGAAAATATCAAGGATCGAAATTTGTAAAGACACATGAACTGCCAACATCTACCAGCATGCCACCTGATGATGATGATCATTTGTGTTTATGTAATAGTGTGCAGACTTGATGTGTATGTAATAGTGTGCAGACTTGATGTTTATGTAATAGTGTGCAGACTTGATGTGTATGTAATAGTGTGCAGACATGATGTTTATGTATTAGTGTGCAGACATGATGTGTATGTAATAGTGTGCAGACTTGAAGTTTGTGTAACATTTGCAGACTTAATGTTTATATGTGAGAGAAATAGTGCTCTGTAATTTAGTGAATTATATGCAACATGATGTATGTATGTTAGATGGTGTACATACCTGACTGATGTGTGTTAGATTGTGTACAAACTTGACTGATGTGTGTGAGTGTGCTGAGCTCATTGGTGTATGTGAGATACTGTAATGAAGTGGGTGATTTGTAAGAGATTGTATATGTGTGTGAACGGTAGAAAATAAACACCAAGATGTTATATAGTAGGAAAATGAAAAGTCTTGAACTTGTGTAATAGTCAGTGAGCAGACTCGTAGTATAAAATCTCTTCAAATGTGCTTTCTTCTTCCTACATAAACATACATTCCATATAGTTCGTTTATGTAATGAAAATATGACGTGTTTATACTAATACAAACATCAGCTTAATCAATGTGACAGTCTTTAGCTTTTTTGTTTCATCGTTTGTGTTGAAAGAGGTAATTATGTAATGGTGGTTATGTGCACTGAAAGTAATAGTGATGTAATGTTGGTGGTTATGTGCAGAGAAAGTAATAGTGATGTAATGTTGGTGGTTATGTGCACTGAAAGTAATAGTGATGTAATGTTGGTGGTTATGTGCACTGAAAGTAATAGTGATGTAATGTTGGTGGTTATGTGCACTGAAAGTAATAGTGATGTAATGTTGGTGGTTATGTGCACTGAAAGTAATAATGATGTAATGTTGATGGTCATGTGTGTATAAAAATAATGCTGTCATTTTTACCCTCCATTTTGTCCCCCCCCTCCCTTTTCTATCCTTTCTTTTCTCTCACTCCTTCCATGTGTAAAGAGTGCATTCATTCATTCATTTGTATCATAAAAAGTACATAAATGATGGTAATTTTCTCATTAATCAAGAGTTGTGGAGGATGGCATGTTTTTCACAGGAAAATACAAGAAATGTTGACGGATATTTTACTTTCTTGTGTGCTTCAACAGAGCAAATTTCACTCATTTTTTTGTGTTTGATAAAGTTAAAAATTGTTTCCAACAGAAGTTCTTTTTTTTTTTACCATGACCCTAAACTAGTAAAGTTAGACAGGTGCATGACCCTAAACTAGTAAAGTTAGACAGGTGCATGGCCCTAAACTAGTAAAGTTAGACAGAGTCATCATCATCAGGTGCCATGCAAACTGGCATTGGCTATTATGCTTCTCCAGAGTACACGATCCTTCATGCAGGCCATCAGCTCAGTTGGTGATCTCCTCTCATACCATCCCATCAGACTGTCCAGTATCATTTCTCTTGGTCTTCCTCTTGAGCTTCTTCCTTCTATTTTTCCTGTTGTTATAATATTTTAAATGCCCCCTCTTCTCATTGCATGTCCTATGAAAGTACATTGTCTCTCTCTTATCTTTTTGACAAGGTTTTATGTCTCTCCAGCTCTTCTCACACATTCTTCATTAGTTATTTTTGCTGCCCAGGGGATTAGCAACATTCTTTTAATAAACCACATTTCTGCTGCTTCCAATGATTTTTGTGCAGACTTGCCTATTGTCCATGATTCACTTCCATATAACAAGATAGGTTCAATATAGCATTTTAGGACTGGTTTTCTAACATTCATTGATAAGGATGTGTTGGTTAATATGTTTCTCATTCTCTGAAATGCAGTCTTTGCTTGGCCTATTCTGTTCCTAATTTCTGTTCTGCATTTCCCATCTGAAGTTATTACTGCTCCAAGGTATTTGAATTTCTGCACCTGCTTTAGAATAGTTCCATTTAATTGTATACTGCATGTTGGTGGATTCTGTTTCTTAGATATAACCATAGTCTCTGTCTTTTTGATGTTCAAAGTAAGGCCTTTTTATTCACTTTCTTTGGCGACTTTATCCAAGAGATTTTGCAGGTCTTGTTGGTTCTCAGCTATCAGTACTGTGTCATCAGCATACCGAAGGTTGTTAATATTGTATCCTCCAATTTTTATGCCTGGTGCATGACCCTAAACTAGTAAAGTTAGACAGGGAGCATGACCCTAAAATAGTAAAGTTAGACAGGGTGCATAACCCTAAACTAGTAAAGTTAGACAGGGTGCATGACCCTAAAATAGTGAAGTTAGACAGGGTGCATGACCCTAAACTAGTAAAGTTAAACAGGGTGCATGACCCTAAACTAGTAAAGGTAGATAGAGAGCATAACCCTAAACTAATAAAAGTAGACAGGAAGCATTACCATAAACTAATAAAGGTAAAGATAGACAGAGCATGACCCCAAACTAGTAAAGTTAGATAGGATAACCCTAAACTAGTAAAGGTCGATAGGGACCACGACCCTAAACTAGTAAAGGAAGACAGATAGCATAACCCTAAACTAGTAAAGGTAGACAGAGAGCATGACCTTAAACTAGTAAAGGTAGGCAGAGAGCATGACCCTAAACTAGTAAATGTAGACAGAGACCATAACCCTAAACTGGTAAAGGTAAATAGGGAACATGACCTAAACTAAAAATGGTAGACAAGAAATGAGACCCTAAACTAGTAAAGTTAGACTGGGAGCATGACCATAAACTAGTAAAAGTAGATAGAGAGCACATCCCTAAACTAGTAAAGATAGACAGGAAACACGACCCTAAACTAGTAAAGGTAGACAGGAAGCATGACCCTAAACTAGTAACGGTAGACAGAGAGCATATCCCTAAACTAGTAAAGATAGACAGGAAACACTATTCTAAACTAGTAAAGGTAGACAGAAAGCATGACCCTAAACTAGTAAAGTTAGATAAAAAGCATGACCCTAAACTAGTAAAAGTAGACAGGAAACATGACCCTAAACTAGTAAAGTTAGACAGGAAGCATGACCCTAAACTAGTAAAAGTAGACAGGAAATAGGACCCTAAACTAGTAAAAGTAGACAGGAAACATGACCCTAAACTAGTAAAGGTAGACAGGAAGCATGACCCTAAACTAGTAAAGGTAGACAGGAAGCATGACCCTAAACTAGTAAAGTTAGATAAAAAGCATGACCCTAAACTAGTAAAGTTAGACAGGAAACATGACCCTAAACTAGTAAAAGTAGACAGGAAACATGACCCTAAACTAGTAAAAGTAGACAGGAAACATGACCCTAAACTAGTAAAAGTAGACAGGAAACATGACCCTAAACTAGTAAAGGTAGACAGGAAGCATGACCCTAAACTAGTAAAGTTAGACAGGAAACATGACCCTAAACTAGTAAAAGTAGACAGGAAACATGACCCTAAACTAGTAAAAGTAGACAGGAAATATAACCCTAAACTAGTAAAAGTAGATAGAGAGCATAACCCTAAACTAGTAAAGGTAGATAGGAGCATAACCCTAAACTAGTAAAGGTAGACAGAAGCATGACCCTAAAATAAAAAGTAAACAGGAAGCATGACCCTAAACTAGTAAAAGTAGATAGAGAGCATGACCCTAAACTAGTGAATATAGATAGAATACTTGACCCTAAACTAGTAATGATAGACAGAGGTGTATGATTTAGTTTTACAAAAAAGAAAGAGTGAGTAAACTGTCCAGAAACAAGACTGGCAGGAAGTAAGTTAAGCACATATAAGTGGAAAACAGTCCAATATTTTGGCAAATGACTTTTTTGAAGGGCTGCATACAGAAACACAACAGATTAAAAACATTGAAATAGATGAAAAATTATTACCTAGTTCTTTGTAAGAAAGGCACAAAATGACTCTAAAATAGCAGTAATACATGACACACACCCATAAACCAGCAATGGTATGTGACCCACCACTCTAAACCAGGAATGGTATGTGACCTACCACTCTAAACCAAGAATAGTATGTGAACTACCACTCTAAACCAGCAGTGGTACATGATCTACAACTCTAAATCAGCAATGGTATGTGACCACAACTCTGTTTCAGCAATGGTATGTAACCCACAGTTCTCTCTGCAATCAGCTATGGTACATGACCTACAACTCTATGCTAGCAGTGGTACATTACCCACAACTCTAAACTAGCAATGGTACATGACCTACAACTCTAAACCAGCAATGGTACATGATTACAACTCTAAACTAGCAATGGTACATGACCTACAACTCTAAGCCAGCAATGATACATTACCCACAACTTTATGCCAGCAATGGTACATGACCCACAACTCTAAACTAGCAGTGGTATATGACCTACAACTCTAAACCAGCAATGGTACATGACCCACAACTCTAAACTAGCAGTGGTATATGACCTACAACTCTAAACCAGCAATGGTACATGACCCACAACTCTATGCCAGCAATGGTACATGACCTACAACTCTAAATTGACAATGGTACATGACCTACATTCTAAACCAAAATGGTATGTGACCCACAGCTCCAAACCAGAAATGGTATGTGACCTACAACTCTAAACCAGAATGGTATGTGACCCACAACTCTAAACTAGAAATGGTATGTGACCTACAACTCTAAACCAGAATGATATGTGACCCACAACTCTAAACCAGCAATGGTACATTACCTACATTCTAAACCAGAATGATATGTGACCCACAACTCTAAACCAGAATGATATGTGACCCACAACTCTAAACCAGAATGATATGTGACCCACAACTCTAAACCAGAAATGGTATTTGATCTACAACTCTAAACCAGAATGTTATGTGACCCACAACTCTAAACAAGAAATGGTATGTGACCCACAACTCTAAACCAGAATGGTTTGTGACCCACAACTCTAAACAAGAAATAGTATGAGAACCATAGTCCATGAAGAAGATAAAAACGAATATATTGAAATGTAACCAAAAATAAGCAATACTGTGTCAGTACCTTTAACATGATGTACCGTTAATCACACACACGCAAATGTAGAATGCCACGTCATGTATAATCCATCATTCTTCAGTATATGAAATACTTTAAGAAAAATAATGCCAAGTTTGTACTGATCAGAAAAAGAAATGTATGCTTTATAAAAATACGTATGAAAGGAAAAGAGCTATATGGTTATGTTTCATATACGAGGGGTGATTGATAAATTATCAGCATAAGGTACAACGGATTTTTGGTGGACAACTTTTTGGGGTTATTTCTCAACATAGTCCTTTGCAAGTTTATGCACTTAGTCCAGCGATCCTGGAGCATACGGATCCCTTCTTTGTACAAGACAGCATCTTGTGTCAGTAGAAAGTGGTCTACAGCATGAATGACATCATTATCTGAAGCAAATTTGCGACCACTTAGCTCCTTTTTGAGTTTAGTAAACAGGTAATAATCCGAAGTGGCCAAATCTAGGGAATAAGGAGGATGTTCAAGAAGCCGGAAGCAGATGAATGGCACCCATTGCCACTGCCGACTTGTGAACTGAAGCATTGTCTTGATGAAAGATGACTCCTCTCGTCAATTTCCCTCGACACTTTTCCTTCAGTTTGACCCGCAGTTGCTTCACAAGATTAGCGTAATAGGCCCTCGTGACTATTCTGCCCTTTACAAGATAGTCTACCAATACCACACCTTCTGAATCCCAAAAGATGGAAGCCATCACTTTGCCTGCAGACAGAACCACCCTTGCTTTCTTTGGAGGTGGGGATCCATGATGTTTCCACAATAATTAGTGTATAGGCATACAGCTATACACAAAACACTGTAATAAAGCTGTGATACCAAAATGTATAAACTAGGAAAAAAGTAGGAACAGCTTTATTATTTAACGATAACACACTTGTGGCGTTTCGGCGCGAGCCTTCTTCAAACAAAAACAAACAGGATAAAGAATCAGAGAGAGGAGACAAAGTAAAGATTCATATCAAGCTTATCATCATCATCAGGTGCCGCACTGACTGGCGTTGACTATTATGCTTCTCCAGAGTACTCGATCCTTCATGCAGGCCATCAGCTCAGTTGGTGATCTCCTCTCATACCATCCCGTCAGACTGTCCATTATCATTTCTCTTGGTCTTCCTCTTGATCTTCTTCCTTCTATTTTTCCTGTTGTTATAATATTTTAAATGCCCTCTCTTCTCATTGCATGTCCTGTGAAAGTACATTGTCTCTCTCTTATCTTTTTGACAAGGTTTTTTTTTTTTTTGTCTCTCCAGCTCTTCTCACACATTCTTCATTAGTTATTTTTGCTGTCCAGGGGATTCGCAACATTCTTTTAATAAACCACATTTCTGCTGCTTCCAGTGATTTTTGTGCAGACTTGCCTATTGTCCATGATTCACTTCCATATAACAAGATAGGTTCAATATAGCATTTTAGGACTGGTTTTCTAACATTCATTGATAAGGATGTGTTGGATAATATGTTTCTCATTCTATGAAATGCAGTCTTTGCTTGGCCTATTCTGTTCCTAATTTCTGTTCTGCATTTCTCATCTGAAATTATTACTATTCCAAGGTATTTGAATTTCTGCACCTGCTTTAGAATAGTCCCGTTTAATTGTATACTGCATGCTGGTGGATTCTGTTTCTTAGATATAACCATAGTCTCTGTCTTTTTGATGGTCACTTTCTGTTCTCTTTCTATGGCCACTTTATCCAAGAGATTTTGCAGGTCTTGTTGGTTCTCAGCTATCAGTACTGTGTCATCAGCGTACCGAAGGTTGTTAATATTGTATCCTCCAATTTTTATGCCTGGTTCTGTGATGATCGTTCTTAGAATATTCTCGCTATACAGAGAGAAAAGGTCTAGTGTTAGTACACATCCTTGTCGCACCCCTTGTTTTATAGGTTGATATTTTCCAGTTCTATTTTCAACTCGAATTGCTGCTTCTTGCTGCCAGTATAGATGTGTTACAATCCTCAGGTCTTCGCCGTCTATATTGACGTCTTCAAGCATTTTAATAATTTCATTATGTTTCACCTTGCCGAATGCCTTGGTGTATGTAATCAATGAAGCTTAAGTAGAGATCTTTCTGTACTTCTAAAGCTCTTTCCGTTAGTGTTCGTAAAGCATAACTGGCATTTAGTGTCACTTTCCTTCAACAAATCCAAATTGTTCATCTGCTATTTCCATTTTTATCTTTTTCCTTGTTCTTCTCATAATGATTCTCAGAAGTAGCTTCGTTATGTTAAGTGTGTTATTGTTAAATAATAAAGCTGTTCCTACTTTTTTCCTAGTTTATACATGATGTTTCCACTGCTTTGACTGTTCATTGGTTTCTGATTGAAAATGATGGAACCATGTGTTATCCATAGTCACAAATTGCTGAAGAAACTTTTCAGAATCTGCAGAAAAATGGCCAAGATTGTCTCTTGACATGTTGAGACGTTGTCGTCTGTGACTAGCTCCAAGAATTTTCGGGACCCATCGAGCAGAGACCTTTGTCATTTGAAGATCATTCAAATAATGGCATGAAGAGAGAGATGCCCAACTCAGTAGTAATGCACCGCTCAGTTAGTCGTCGATCCTCCATTATCGTGTCATGGATTCTGCCGATTATCGTTCTTGGTCTTCCCGGACAGGGATCATCTTCTAGAATCTCCCTTCCATGTTTGAACTGAGCTGCACATTTCTTCACTGTGCTGTAAGAAGGGGCACCCTACCATATCCTCATGGATCTCCCTCGATGATAAGCCCTTGATATAGAGGTAGCGAATGACTGCTCGATGAGAAATGTTATCCATTTTCTCAATTTCTGCCACCCCTTACCAATTCAGTAGCCTGTAAAAAAAAAAATTGGTTGCAGTTAATTTCTTGAAACTTGGTGTTTAATGTTACATTAACCTGATCTACTAATGCACCTAATATTAGCTGTGTGTTTCAAGTATTGTATCATAGGCCGCTAACTTATCAATCACCTATCGTACATTATCTATTTTAAAATAAATTGTATTCCAATTTTAAGATAACAAAAGTAAGCACAAAATGGAAGTTTGAATGAAGGTACAAAATAAATCAGATAAAAGGGATGGCGACTCCAGTAAAACTGGTTTAAATAATAAAGGTAGATAGCAATGTATGGTGTAGTTTTACAAAGTGAAGAAGGAAGTGATTAAAGTAAGAAAAAACAAATAGAAAATATGAGAATGTATAAATGAAAAACATACAACATCCGATATTTCGGCGTGAGTCTTTTTCGAGGATTACATGCATAACGAGACCAAAAAACAAAAACAAAACAAAACAAAACAAAAACGAAAAACTTATCTAATGTGGCCTCCTCCAGATGTAGGAAACAGAGAAGAGTGTGTCTTAGAAGGGCCACGCGGACCACATAAAGATAGAGCCAATCGTAAAGAAGAGGTAGAGAGAGAGGAGGAAAACAAATGGTAGAAAGGGGTGGGGGGAAGACAATAGAAACATGATAACCGCTAGAGAAGAAGGTGTCGGGGGTGGGGGGAGGGAAGAGAAAGCGGGGAGATAATGAAGAACATAAACATCTGCAGGGAGAAAATGTGAAACTGGTGAATAGGACAAGACCCTATAAACACCAATATGTTGCCAGAGAAGAAAAGAGGGTGACGGTAGGGAGGGGTAGCTAGGAGAAAGAAAGTAGAGTAAAAAAAAGGGGGGTGGAGTGGAAAACTAAAGAAGTTAAAGAAAGCTGAAGGCATTATTAATTCCAGCTGGGTGGAGACAGCCAGTCTGGGAAATAAGGCGCTGTTCTATGACCCTCCGAGATCGTACATCAGCAGAACAAGAGCGGATCGCACTAACAGAAATGTCCTGTTTTCCCCTGTGGTTGCTAAGGCAAAAATGTTTAGCCACAGGTGTCCAAGCCCTCTTAGAAATATCATTAAGATGCTGACGGCAACGCGGCTATCCAGAACATATTCTCTCGTCATCTTGGAACCGCATCAGCCATATATCGCGGCAACAATCCCTCACTCCTAAACCGCACTGTAGCTCGGACAGAGTGAAACTAGTACTCACGTACCACCCTCATAGTTTGGCAGTTAAAAACATACTGTTTCGCCGTCTCCATCTCCTCCAGACCGAGCCTGATACACGTGAATTTTTTGGAGAACCCCCATTGGTAGCCTACAGATGGGACAAGAACCTCAGAGACCTTTTAATTCGAGTCATCTTAAGACAGATGACACTTGTTATGGTACCAGACGTTGCAGACGCCGTAGATGCAACACTTGTCCGTTTGTTGTCGAGGCTAGCCAGATCTCCCTTCCCTAAGTTCACGTTATCAGTTCAGGAGGGTTTCACCTGTACTTCACGCAATGTTATTTATGCTATTATGTGCGAACGTTACGGTTTGAAGTACATAGGGGAGACTGGTTTACGCTTAGGAGATCGATTTCGCCAGCATCTCAATGATATTTCTAAGAGGGCTTGGACACCTGTGGCTAAACATTTTTGCCTTAGCAACCACAGGGAAAACAGAACATTTCTGTTAGTGCGATCCGCTCTTGAACTGCTGATGTACGATCTCGGAGGGTCCTAGAACAGCGCCTTATTTTCCAGGCTGGCTGTCTCCACCCAGCTGGAATTAACAATGTCTTCAGCTTTCTGTAACTTCTTTAGTTTTCCACGCCCCCTCCTTTTTTTACTCTACTTTCTTTCTCCTAGCTACACTTCCCTACCGCCACCCTCTCTTCTTCTCTGGCAACATATTGGTGTTTATAGGGTCTTGTCCTATTCATCAGTTTCACATTTTCTCCCTGCAGTTGTTTATGTTCTTCATTCATTATATCTCCGCGTCCCCTCCCCCCCCCTCCGACACCTTCTTCTCTAGCGGCTATCATGTTTCTATTGCCTTTCCCCCCACCCCTTTCTACCACTTGTTTTTCTCATCTCTCCACTTCTTCTTTACGATTGGCTCTATCGAGTATCCTTTGTGTGGTCCGCGTGATCCTTCTAAGACACACTCTTCTCTGTTTCCTACTTCTGGAGGAGGCCACATTAAGATGAGTTCTTCGTTTTTTTTTTGTTTGTTTTTTTTTTTTGGTCTCGTGTGTGCATGTAATCCTCGAAAAAGGCTCACGCTGAAATATCGGATGTTGTATGTTTTTCATTTATACATTCTCATACTTTCTATTTGTTTTTTCTCACTTTACTCACTCTCTCACTCACTTTGTAAAACTACACCATACACTTCTATCTACCTTTATCAGAAAATAAATCCACAATGAACTATATTTTTATATAAAATATATGTGTTGTATCATAAAATTACATTATATGTCATCCCCTGACCATACTGCTAAGTCTTGTGTAGTCCTTGGTGTATCTGATTAATTCAAATGGTTTTCTGTTTCCATCCCTAGCTGTTGGTCAGTCCACAGAGATAGTTTTCTCTTTCTAGGCCTAGCTGTTGGTCAATCCATAGAGATAGTTTTCTCTTTCTAGGCCTAGCTGTTGGAAAATCCACAGAGATAGTTTTCTCTTTCTAGGGCTAGCTGTTGGTCAATCCACAGAGATAGTTTTCTCTTTCTAGGGCTAGCTGTTGGAAAATCCACAGAGATAGTTTTCTCTTTCTAGGGCTAGCTGTTGGTCAATCCACAGAGATAGTTTTCTCTTTCTAGGCCTAGCTGTTGGTCAATCCATAGAGATAGTTTTCTCTTTCTAGGCCTAGCTGTTGGAAAATCCACAGAGATAGTTTTCTCTTTCTAGGGCTAGCTGTTGGTCAATCCACAGAGATAGTTTTCTCTTTCTAGGGCTAGCTGTAGGTCAGTCCACAGAGATAGGTTTCTATTTTCATGCCTAGGTGTAGGTCGGTCCACAGAAATAGTTCTCTATGCATTTATTTCCCTTGAATTATCCAGTCATAATTAAGTTCTCTATCTAAGTCTTCTTATGACATGCCCAGGCACTTTTGTAGACCTTTTTTCTTAATTGTAACCAGTTACTTGTCCAGATTCAGCATGCACACAGCAATACTGGCTATATGTAATTAGTGATCCTGTTTGGATTTTTTTTTCAAACCGGCAAGTGTACCTTTCACCTTGCATTAATAATTTTCCAGAATACTGACTTTTTTTCATTACAACATCCCATATTTTCACAATTTAAAAATTAAAGACACATTACAAATATAAGCGAGAGTTAATATTCAAGTAATTTTCTTATCTTCAGCAAGACAAAATGTTCACATGCTAAACCAAGCCAGAACTGGTTGACTGTCCTCCATGTAACAGCATCATCAGTTTACTGGCGCAGTTATCCTTCAGCTAGTTTCGCTGGTTGGTTTATTAGATAATATAACCCAGTTAAAGTAACCAATGACCTACAACAATTTCGGGTTTTCTCTTTTTTCTGTTGGTAATATATCGGTATTTGCCGGTTAGCGAGATCACTGGTTGTAGCACCTTTATGTTCTTTTTTTTTCATTTGTTAGGGACATCCTCTTATTTGTTAGTATCTTTTCCATGTCATAAAAATCTGCTTTTACCACACATGTTCGTGATTTGAATTCACCTGTTAGTACTGTTGTTACAAGGTAATTGAAAGTACAAGGGTCATACCGAAAGTCGTGAGCAAATTTTTTAAAATTAGAATTTATAGTTAGAGAAAATATAAATGGATCACCTTAAACTGCATCCTTTTCTTCACTTTTCAACATACACTTCATTTCTCTGCACACATTTTCCCCATCACTCTGCAAGTTTGAAAATACCTTCCCGTAGAATTCCGTTCCAGCTGACCAAAGTCGTAGATGCACTGCTTTCTGTACGTTCTCTCCTGTGTCGTAGTGATGGCCTCGCATTTGTTCTTTCACAAAACCGAAAAGATGATAACCACTGTGTGCCAGGTTGGGGCTATAGGCAGGGTGTGGAAGAATTTCCCAGTCATTTTTTGAATTTCCTCAGTTGTCCGGCTTTGTGATCTTCAGTCAACAAACGTGGGCCCCAAATGGCACAAACTATAGCCTAGGGTTTCAGTTATTTCCTGTACTGCATTGTGTCCTATTCCAAGATTTACAGCGATTTCAGATACTGTGGCACGTCTGTCTTGTTTAATGATGTCGTCAACCCTTTCTACGTTGCGTTTAGTGGAGGCAGTTCGAGGGCAACCAATGCGAGGCATATCTTGGATGCTCGTGTTTCCATCTTTGAAATTTTTCACCCACCTCCTAACACTGCTAGCACCCATACACACATCTCCATAAGCAAGTTGAAGTCATTGGTGAATTTCAGCAGCGAGGATTTCCTCTTTAACGATAAACTCAATAACAGAACGTTGACAAAACGAAACTTCAGCACTCGCCATTTTGTTCCTGCTCTGCGTGGTCACGTCACACATGATGGTGATGTTTTGTGACCTCTACATGAAGTGCAAAGGATGTAGGTTAAGGTTATACGTTTATATTTTCTCAATCTATAAATTTTGATTTTAAAAAAAAAACATTTTGCTCACGTCTTTCGGTACGACCCTCGTATTTACTTGTTTGTCTACCTTCCCTTTCAATCTGATCTTACAGTTTGATATATTTACTCTATTCGATATTATCATTGTGTTGCTGCTCTAAATATAGTTTCTATTATTGTTCTCTTTAATAATTTTGTTTACAAGTTTCTACAAACAGTTTTCACTTTCTGCTATTAGAACCATGTATCAGAATATCTCAGACTATTGATATTATGGCCGCTATCTTTATTCCTTTCAACTTTTTAATATCTCATGGTATTTTCGCAATATAATTTTCACTTGCTAGCCTCAATAACAAAAAGGCAAGTATTACATTTACGGTGACTTCAATGCCTAGTGCCATAAAACTTCGTGTCCTCTGTCTTGAAGAGAGTTAGCAGGTCCTTAAGGTTCTTGTTCTGTCTACCTGTGGGGGTTCCCCAAAAAGTTCATGTGTTTCTGGGTCGGTCTGGAGGAGACGGAGATGTCGAAATAAGTGAGGTCTCCTTCCCCAAGTCCATGATATCAGTTAAGGAGGAGTTTCACCAGCACTTAACGCAATGTAACTTATGCCATTATGTGCAAGTGTTGTGATATGAAGTATACAGGGAAGACTGGTTTACACCTAGGAGATCGTTTTCGCCAACATCATAACGACATATCCAAGATGGCACAAACACCAATGGCAAAACACTTCTATCAAAGACACCACCAAGGAAAACAGGACATTTCTGTTACTGCAATCTGCTCCTATTGTTCTGATGTGCGTTCTTGGAAAGCTCTAGAACAGCGCCTTATTTTCCAGGCTGACTGTCTCGGCCCAGAACTGGAATTAACAATAAATTCAGCTTCCTTTGAGCTTCTTTAGATTTCTACCTTCTTTTTGCTGTCCAAACTCAACTTTCGTGTCTTAGCCCCACTCATTTCCCTGCAGTTTTTCATTTCCAGGTTTTAGCTTTATCTTCCAGCCTCCTCCTCCTCCTCCTCCTCCTTCTTCTTCTTCTTCTGTAGCAGCTAAAAGCTATTTATAGCTTCCTTGTCTCTTTCTTACCCTCCCCCCTCCCCGGCCCATATTGTTCTCTCCCTTTTACTACCCACGCCACATGTGTAGCTTTTTTTTTATTACGCTACCGGTATCCGACTGGTCCAAGTTGTTACCCTTTGTCACCTCTCAGTCAATCATTCTTCCCATTTTATATTTACGTCTATCTGGGACCATTCATTCCCATTCTTCGAACTAGGAGTTCACCAAAAAAAGCTAAGTTTTTTCCCCATTTTCCCTTGCAGGGGGGGGGGGTGCTTTGTTCTTATATGTAATCCTTGAAGAAGGCCAACGTCAAAATATTGGATGTTGTATGTACTTCATTTATACGTTCTCGTCTTACTTTCTACCATTTGTGTTTCTGCTTACTTTTTCAATCCCTCTATCGTTTTGTAAAAATGAACCACATACCTCTATCTACCTGCATTACTAGAACCACATACCTCTATCTACCTGCATTACTAGAACCACATACCTCTATCTACCTGCATTACTAGAACCATATACCTCTATCTGCCTGCATTACTAGAACCATATACCTCTAACTACCTGCATTAGTAGAACCATATACCTCTATCTACCTGCTTTACTGGAACTATATACCTCTATCAACCTGTATTACTGGAAACATATACCTTTATAAACCTGCTGTGTTACTGGAAACATATACCTCTACCAATCTGTATTGCTGGAACCATATACCTCTATCTACCTACATTACTGGAAACCTCTATCTACCTGTATTACTGGAACCATATACCTCTATCAACCTGTACTACTGGAATCATGCACCTCTATCTACATTTATTACTGGAACCATGTACTTCTATCAACATGTATTACTGGAATCATGCACCAACGCTTGAACAACATTTGTCTTCCAAAACCTAGACTTGATCTTTACAAGAAAAGCCTTAGTTATTCTGCTGCTCATCTTTGGAATACCCTCCCATCCTATATAAAAAATATAAATTATACTCCTTCCTACAACTACAAGCTTTCCCAATATCTATTTGATGTCGACTAATGCCTCCATGAATTATAAAACTTAAAAGTTATCTTAAACTGCTCTTACAGACACCGAATACAATTAATTGTTTTCTGAATAGTCCCGAAAATTTTGTTTAGTAGATAGTCATTTATAATGTATGTAGTTACTTCTGTACTGAGTGAATGTTTAAGAGCGAAACGTAAATGTTATATTTTATTTTATGTCTGTCAGCTTCAATGTTAGTTATGTTTGTTATATGAAAAGCATATTTGTAGAATGTCTGGAATAGAGTAAAAGATGTATGATAAAGGGCAGAATGTCAGACGGGCCTGCGTGCCCAATTCTTAACCCTTTTGAAATAAAGATCAATCAATCACATCATCACATCACACATGTTAAACTAAAGAACGATCACATCACACATGTTAAACTAAGGAACGATCACATCACACATGTTAAACTAAAAAACGATCACATCACACATGTTAAACTAAAGAACGATCACATCACACATGTTAAACTAAAAAACGATCACATCACACATGTTAAACTAAAAAACGATCACATCACACATGTTAAACTAAAGAACGATCACATCACACATGTTAAACTAAAGAACGATCACATCACACATGTTAAACTAAAGAACGATCACATCACACATGTTAAACTAAACAATGATCACATCATACAAGCAGACATAAGTGACAGGTTTCTTTATTTACTGAGAACAAACTTTTAAACAAATTTTCTATCTAGAAGTGATACCTGGGCCCATGCATATCTTACTACATCTTTAAACGGATATCATCTTACTTTTTCGACTTATCTTATATTTTGTATCTTAAAAGCTGAGTATCTAGACAGTATCTTGTATCATACGCTCAGTAACTAAACATAGTATCTTGTATCATATGATCAGTATCTAGACATAGTATCTTGTATCCAGGATCTGAACTTAGACACTTCAGTATAGAAGCCAAACTCCTCCACCTGGGCACAGCCAACTCCTGTAGAGACGATACCTGCCTGTTTCCAGATTCCCTGGGAGGTCTGGCACACGAGAGGCCCTCCTGAGTCACCCTGTACAGGAAAATTAAAGTCACGTGATCTGTTTTCCTCTGATCTGTCTTTGCTTGTCCTTCTGTCTGTTTATGTATGTAAACAATCTATCTTCCTGCCTATTTATGTATGTATTCAGTCTGTTTGTTTTCCTGTCTGTTTATAATCAGTCTGTCTTCATGTCTGGTTAAGTATGTATTCAACCTGTTTTTCTTCTGTTTATGTGTGTAAATAATCTAACTTCCTGCCTCGTGTGTGTAAACAATCTATCTTCACGTCTCTTTATGTGTGTAAACTATCTTTGTATGTGTATATGTGTGTAAACAGTCTATCTTTGCGTCTGTTTATGTGTGCAAATAGTCTATCTTCTTGTTTGTTAAAGTGTGTAAACTATCTATCTTCACGTCTGTTTATGTGTGTAAACTATCCATTTGTGTGGATATGTGTGTAAACAATCTATCTTTGTGTCTGTCTATGTGTGTAAACAGTCAATCTTCTTGTCTTTTTTTGCGTGTAAACTGTCTTCACCTCTGTTTATATGTGTAAACTATCTATCTGTATATTTGTGTAAACTATCTATCTTTGTGTCTTCTTATGTGTGTAAACTGTCTACTTTGTGTCTGTTTATGTGTGTAAATAATCTTCGGGTCTGTTTGTGTGTAAATAATCTATCTTCGCGTTTGTTTATGAATGTAAATAATATATTTTCCTATATGTTTATGAATGTAAACAATATATCTTCTTATCTGTTTATGAATGTAAATAATATATCTTCCTATCTGTTTATGAATGTAAACAATCTGTCTCATGCCTGAAATAAGATTCAACGTTTCTATGCACAAACAAACATTCATTACAACGATCACACAAACACGCAGAAACACACACAGACACACATTCATTACACACGCACAAACACACACACAGACAGCTCCCAGCCCACCTATCTGTGACACTATTCTCACTTATCTCAGGCACTGACGTCATTCCTTCATCTCTCCCTCACTGCCGTGTCTCATTCATTTTTGGCGGAGTCATCTCCTGTCGGTCAAGTCATGACTTGACTTTCTTAGGTACGTAGACAGGAGCTTATCATTTCTTATCTCCCCTAGTTGTATCATCTCACGTTACACAAGTTACATGATTAGATTTTACGAGGTCCCGCAGCCGTTACAAGTCTCAGATTATGTAGATTCAGTGTTGATAGAGTGAACAAACTTCATTTTCAAAGGTTAGAAAAATTGTTCAGTCTTCCATTCTGTCCTTCATTTCTTATTTTTACTTCAAACTCAATTATTCAACGTAAGTTTATTATTAGCGATACGGACATATACACTTGACACCTTCCAGGGCAAGTGTCTGTGCAAGATAGACAGCCAAATACCATCAGTAATAACAACTTGTTAAGAGAGAGAGAGAGAGAGAGAGAGAGAGAGAGACATAATACGTACAGCTGTGGAAAGTGAATGAAAGGAGAAGGTGGCTATGGATTGTCCACATTATGATAATGTCAGAGGAATCCTTACTATGAACAGCTTTGATGTTGACTCCACAGTGTAAAAGAAGCAGGGAACGACCCAAAGAGACGTAGAGATGTACAGCAGAGAAAATGCTGGTACACAAATGACTGACACAGAAGAAGTGAAAAAAACGAAAATCTCTTGCTACTAGTAGCTCCATGTGTCCTAGGCAAAAAAGGGCGATATCTAAATAATCATCATCATCAAGTGCCGTGCCGACTGGCGTTGGTTATTATCCTTCTCCAGAGTACACAATCTTTCACGCAGGCCAACTCATTTGGTGATCCCCTCTCACACAATCTCGCCAGACTGTCTAGTAATCTACAGAAGCAATACTAAATATGAATTAAAAACTTGTACAATATAATCTCTTATCCACACACCGGCAACAATGTGTACATACAACGAACGACGAAGTCTTTTAAACACTTTCCTACATGACTATAACCAAAGTGGTAAACAGATCGCTTATAAAAATTACTTAGCAACTTTATGTGTTGTTTTGCTTAGAAAGTACCTAAGTAAGATTCTGATGAAAATAGAATTCTAGCGCGTACGTGGAACCATGCAAGCCCTGAAAATGTTTCAAGTTAAAAGCTTATGAATTGTGGGATGACAGAGACTGCACAACTGAATGGCTAAGTTTTGAGTTCTAGATTTTTTTAGAAAACAAATGTTTACGGGCTGGCTATGTTTTTTTTTTTTTTAGATTTTAACATCGGCCATGAAATTTGGCCGAACATTCCTGGACAAAATTCTATGAAATAACTTGACTTTGTTGCATATGGATCTTATTTTTGAGAGAATTCTCAGAAGTTTGTGCTGTCATGTATTCTGTGCTGGACGCTTGTCATTGAAAAGATGTAGGACTCGTTTCTGAAGAGAGCAAAGTCTTCTGGTGTTGAACAATGGGTAACCATCCCATATTGCGAGATTGTATTTATGATATATAGTATGTCTTCCTGGTGTCTTGTAGTAGGACTTCCTTGTGTCTTGTAGTATGTCTTCCTGGTGTCTTGTAGTATGTCTTCCTGGTGTCTTGTAGTATGCATTCAAATTATAATTGGCTAATTCTAGTTAACCAGTAAAAGTTGTTTTTGTTCAACGAATGATTTTGTAGATGGAAGTGGCAAGTTTAAGTGTTGATCGACTTACAAAAGTTTTGTGTTCACTAACCTGCTCTGTTTGCGATTTTTCAACAGAGAGTTGCAGTGCTGTTTTTGTCCGTTTTGATATTTCTCTCATGCTGTGATGAGCATGGGTTTTGTTCTGTATGTCTTTATCAATATGCCATATATCTGTGAGGTTGTGGTTTCTTGTGAAATTTTTCTGTTGTCAGCAAAAAGATCATCATCATCAGGTGCCATGCCGACTGGCGTTGGTTATTATGCTTCTCCAGAGTACCCGATCCTTCATGCAGGCCATCAGTTCAGTTGGTGATTTTCTCTCACACCATCCCGTCAGACTGTCCAGTACCATTTCTCTTGGTCTTCCTCTTGATCTTCTTCCTTCTATTTTTCCTGTTGTTATAAATATTTTAAATGCCCTCTCTTCTCATTGCATGTCCTATGAAAGTACATTGTCTCTCTCTTATCTTTTTGACAAGGTTTTTTGTGTCTCCAGCTCTTCTCATACATTCTTCATTAGTTATTTTTGCTGTCCAGGGGATTCGCAACATTCTTCTAATAAACCACATTTCTGCTGCTTTCAATGATTTTTGTACAGACTTGCCTATTGTCTATGATTCATTTCTACATAACAAGATAGGTTCAATATAGCATTTTAGGACTCGTTTTCTAACATTCATTGATAAGGATGTGTTGGATAATATGTTTCTCATTATATGAAATGCAGTCTTTGCTTGGCCTATTCTGTTCCTAATTTCTGTTCTGCATTTCCCATCTGAAGTTATTACTGCTCCAAGGTATTTGAATTTCTGCATCTGCTTTAGAACAGTTCTGTTTAATTTTATACTGCATGCTGGTTGATTCTGTTTCTTAGATATAACCATAGTCTCTGTCTTTTTGATGTTCACTTTCTGTTCTCTTTCTATGGCCACTTTATCCAAGAGATTTTGCAGGTCTTGTTGGTTCTCAGCTATCAGTACTGTGTCATCAGCGTACCGAAGGTTGTTAATATTGTATCCTCCAATTTTTATGCCTGGTTCTGTGATGATCGTTCTTAGAATATTCTCGCTATACAGAGAGAAAAGGTCTAGTGTTAGTACACATCCTTGTCGCACCCCTTGTTTTATAGGTTGATATTTTCCAGTTCTATTTTCAACTCGAACTGCTGCTTCTTGCTGCCATATAGATGTTTTACAATCCTCAGGTCCTTGCCGTCTATATTGATGTCTTCAAGCATTTTAATAATTTCATTAAGTTTCACCTTGTCGAATGCCTTGGTGTAATCAATGAAGCATAAGTAGAGATCTTTCTGTACTTCTAAAGCTCTTTCTGTTAGTGTTCGCAAAGCATAAATGGCATTGTGTGTTCCCTTTCCTTCAACAAATCCAAATTGTTCATCTGCTATTTCCATTTTTATCTTTTTCCAGAAAGATCACATGAAGATTAAGCAGAAAATTCTTGATATTGATATCAAAGAGACGAGCACCAAGAATAGATAGATAAAGATATCAAAGAGACAAGCACTAAGAATAGATAGATAAAGATATAAAAGAGACAAGCACGAAGAATAGATAGATAAAGATATAAAAGAGACGAGCACTAAGAATAGATAGATAAAGATATAAAAGAGACGAGCACTAAGAATAGATAGATAAAGATATCAAAGAGAAGAGAACCAAGATTAGGTAGAATAGACAGATAAAGATATCAAAGAGAAGAGAACTAAGAACAGATAGAATACACAAAGGTATCAAAGAGAAGAGAACCAAGAATAGATAGAGCACATAGATAAAGATTCTTCTCTTTGATATCTTTATCTATGTATTCTATCTATTCTATTGATAAAATAGATAGATAGTGGTAGGAAAGAAACAAGCACTAAGAATAGATAGAATAGATAGATAAAGATATCAAAGAGAAGGAAACCACTAATATATATGTGTGTGTGTGGGGAGAGAGAGAGAAAGAGTAAACAGAACAGAACCAAGAATTCAGATAGATAGATAGACAGACAGACAGACAGATAGATGTTCGGCACATGAAAGTGTGACGTGGTGAGTATCACGCCTGGCCACTTTCCCAGATTTCTCTGCTACCAATTTTTAGAGACTAGGTCGACCCCGGGGCCTTTCTGGTGTGTACCAGAAAAAATATCCCACTGCTGGGACTGAACTCGGTACCACCTGGTTAGTGAACGGAACGCTTAACCACTCAGCTAACCAGACCGCCGTCAATTAGGATAATATCATTATTATTATTATTATTATAACATTTATAATAATTACTATTATTACTGATAAGTAGAAAGTAGGCCAGAAACGATGGAAAGTTTGAGAACCGGTGAGAGAGGAACACTCCCACAACATTAGTAGTAATATTACGACAAGACGATCAGAAAAATAATCAGCCTAAGTCAGTCAGTCAATCATTTGCACGTCCCTTGCGGAACTTTCCTCCCTAACAGCTCTCTCTCAGTTGTAAGCAAGATGCCCTGCTGCTGATGCATCCATTTGCAGATTATCAAGGATGTCTTGCAACCATCTTTGCCTTGGTCTTGCTCTCTTTCTTTTTCCCATTATATATCCGACGGTCTTCTCTAAATTACCATGATGTTTAATGTGTCCAAAATATTTAATTTTTCTTTGTTTAACCCTCTTTGCTAGCCAGCCTTCTTCAATATTAAATTATTGTAGTATGGACATATTTGTTCTTTTCCATGATATTTGAAGAACTCTTCTGTAGCATTTACATTCAAAGGCATTTATGTGTTTCTCAGCTGTTTTGGTAAGTGTCCAGGTCTCACAGGCATATTTTGCGACAGGAAAGATGCATGCCATTAAAAATCTTATTTTTGTAGCTCTGTCTGTTCCTCTCCACAACATCTTTAGGTGTTCTACTTTTTTAAGAGCGATACTAAGTAGATATAAAAAATACAAGACACAATGATACGTGAATACACAATAAAAGTAGAGAACGGACTAATCCCCGAAACCTGCAACATTAAAGAGACAGTGGACTTGGATAATAATGACAGTTGAATAAACAGATTTGATGCAAATGACCGGCGAAGCATGCTTGCTCATCTTAGGACGCAATTTGCACACGATTTTGAGGAAAGGGCAGTGGACTAATCCCGAAATCCAATAAAGGCCCAATCAATAGGTAGTTAACCAGCTGATCAATAGAAAGATCTAGAGGTGTGTCCTATTGGACAACTCATTTACAATATATAAGCCAGGCGGGCAGTTTTGATAAGGAAGACAGAATAGAACAGGCGATGGAAGGATAAAGAACAGAGAGGAACAGCAGAACAAGAGATAGAGTTATTCACGAGTTGTTGATCTAG
This sequence comes from Achatina immaculata, assembly GCA_009760885.1. Taxonomy (NCBI): domain Eukaryota; kingdom Metazoa; phylum Mollusca; class Gastropoda; order Stylommatophora; family Achatinidae; genus Lissachatina; species Lissachatina immaculata. The sequence continues at coordinate 10,873,762 of CM019706.1, read as the reverse complement.
TGCAGTGTAGAGTTAGACATTGTAGATCACAGCTTGTGTAAACAATAATGCTGGAGTTTGATTTTAAGAGCAATGATTATGTGCTTGAACGACGAAACCAAATAATTTTATGTTCTATTGCATCTTATTCTAAGTGATGTCAACAATACGTTTGTGACCTTATTTGTCAGAATTAAATGGATTCAGTGAACATTTCAGCGAACTTAGTCATGAGAATGTTTTAATATTTGTGAAACCACGGAAATCTGGACTGTGTGCAGATAATGTCCCATAACGGCTAAGGAAGACTGGAGTATAATACGATGAATAAAAATAAGGCTTTAATTGCTAGTAAGAAGTCAACTGCCGCCGCGGTCACACCGCGCTAACAAGGTTGTATGAAAGTGCCTTAGGTTGACGCTGATAACCTTTAAAAGTGTGCTGTTATAATCAAAGACGAGCATCCATCGATTCAAGTGGCAAAAATATAAGACAGTAATGAATATACTTCATCTTCAATACTATAATAATCAAGAACAGAAAGAACTTCTACATGTTTAATCAGAGAACACTACAGTTCATCAATATATAAACTACAACTTTAATGTGTTATAAGGAGACGAGGAAAAAGAATAGATAATTATAGATATTAAAGAGAAGAGGACAAAGAATATATAGCTGGATAGTAAAGAGAAGAGGACAAAGAATATAACCTTGTGGAACACTAATATTAAATTCAGAAATTTAACACACATTTTTTTTTGAAGCAAACTATCTGCTGTCTGTCTGAAAAACACTATCTGCTGTCTGTCTGAGAGACACTATCTGCTGTCTGTCCGTCTGTCTGAGAGACACTATCTGCTGTCTGTCTGTCTGAGGAACGCTATCTGCTGTCTGTCTGAAATACACTATCTGCTGTCTGTCTGAGAGACACTATCTGCTGTCTGTCCGTCTGTCTGAGAGACACTATCTGCTGTCTGTCCGTCTGTCTGAGAGACACTATCTGCTGTCTGTCTGTCTGAGGAACGCTATCTGCTGTCTGTCTGAAATATACTATCTGGTGTCTGTCTGTCTGAGAGACACTATCTGCTGTATCTCTGTCTGAGACACTATCTGCTGTCTGCCTGTGACAATATCTGTTGTCTGTCTGAGAGACACTATCTGGAGTCTGTCTGTCTGAAACACTGCTCTCTGTCTGAGAGAAATGAAGTAATAAATTCTGACAGGTCAGGATGTAGTCTTTAAACTTCCAACTTTTTAATAAAAATTTCAGTCATATGGAAAACCTTCTTAGAGGATACCTTCTTAGACTGAGCAAGAGGAGGATGGCTATTTTGTCATCATTTATATTTGATAATCAATTTCTGGACGAGGCCGTTCTCCGATCTGGCGATACGCGACCTGCAGCTGACGTGCTACAGTTAGGGTTCGTTAATCACAGCTGATCAAGACCCTGTCTGACCTCTCCACTGGTACCCCCAATAATAGTCCTAGCCTGCTAACGGGGCAGAGATATCCATAGTCCAAGTGGTGGTGGAGTCTGCTAAAGAAGTACACTACATCCACTGCTTTTTCGTAAGAATAAGAAGAAGAGGGGAAGAAAGAGAATAAGATACGAATCATAATCAGAGAAGAAGAAGAAGAAGAAGAAGAATCAGGGAAGAAGAAGAATCAGAGAAGAAGAAGAATAAGGTAAGAAGAAGAATCAGGGAAGAAGAAGAACCAGAGAAAAAGAAGAATCCGGGAAGAAGAAAAACCAGGGAAGAAGAAAAATCAGAGAAGAAGAAGAATCAGAGAGGAAGAAGAATCAGAGAAGAATCAGCCCAGTGAAACCACTAAAGAAGATAAGCTCTACGGTTCCATACATGAGTTACAAAAAACAGTGAAATTTATCCAAGATACAGGACTGCAGATATAGACAGACAGTGCGAACGAAGAAGAAGAAGAAGAAGAAGAAGAAGAGAAGAATCAGAGAAAAAGAAGATAGAAATGTTGTGGCCTAAAATCTATCTGCCTGCCAAGTACCAAATGATTTTCTATTAAATGTAGGAAGATCTTCTTGTGTATGTGGTTTTCAAGCGGTTTTGACAGCGATGAAACAATGGACACTGTTGTATAGTCTGAATTATGTTGATGCTACAGATGTGCTTTTAAATCACTCAGAAATACATCCAACTTAAAGAAATTCTCAACATAAAAATTAGGGCGTCTATTTTTAGGAACTTAACCCTTTGTAAGATGAAGTACAACACATACGACGGTATACCGGAAGTCGTGTGCAAATTTTTTTAAATAAGATTTTATAGACAGAGAAAATATAAATGTATCACTTTTATCTACATCGTTTTCTTCACTTATAAATATAATCTCCATTTCTTTGTACACATTTTTCTCATCAATTCTGCAAGTTTGAAAATACTCTCCCGGTAGAATTCCATTCCAGCTGACCGACGGCATAGACGCACTGCTTTCTGGACGTTCTCTCCTGTGGGACACAGCTGGCACAAACTTTTTTATACCCTAGGGTTTCAATCATTTCCTGTACTGCATTGTGTCCTATTCCAAGATTTACAGCGATTTCAGAAAATGTGACACGTCTGTCTTGTTTAATAATGTCGTCAACCCTTTCCACGTTGCGTTTAGTGGAGGCAGTTCGAGGGCGACCGCTGCGAGGCATATCTTGGATGCTCGTGTTTCCATCTTTGAAATTTTTCACCCACCTCCTAACACTGCTAGCACCCATACACACATCTCCATAAGCAAGTTGAAGTTTTTGGTAAATTTCAGCAACGGGGATATCCTCTTTAACGATAAACTCAATAACAGAACGTTGACGAAACGAAACTTCAGCATCCACCATTTTGTTTCTGCTCCGCATGGTCGCATGACACATGATGGTGATGTCATGTGGCCTCTACATGAATTGCAAAGGATGCAGTTAAGGTGATACATTTATATTTTCTATATCTATAAATTCTGATTTTTAAAGCATTTTGCTCCCGACTTTCAGTATGACTCTCGTGCGATAATGATAACCAAGCGACGTGTGAGGGACAGTATCTGACTTGTACGTTATCACAGAAACGATTCAAACTTGCTAAATTTCGATACCACAGAATTATTTAATGTGAGAAATTTTCTGTACAATTTTGCTCAACAGCTTCCACAATACGCCAATATCACACTCATCCGACATCAACAGTCAACCAACATCACACTCATCCAACATCTGTAATCAGCCATCATCACACTTATCCAACATCTACTACCATCCAAGATATACAGCCACCCAACATCTATAGTCAGAAAACATTTACAACTATCAAACAACCACCACCATCCAACATTTACTGGTTTCAAACTTCTATAAACATCCAACATTGATCAACTTCAAACTTCTGTAAACAGCCAACACAGATAAACTTCAAACATTTATAAACAGCAAACATTTACAGGCTACATAACTTCTATAAACAGCCAAAATCTACTGGTTTCAAACTGCTTAAAAAAAATTTACCAGTTTCTGAATTCTATAAACAACCAACATCTACCGGTTTCTAACTTCTTCAAACAACCAATATTTAAAGGTTTCTAATTTCTTCAAACAACCAACATTTACCAGTTTCTAACTTCTATAAACAACCAACATCTATTGGTTTCTAACTTCTATAAGCAGCCACTGTTCAGAACTGCTGTCTGTGGTGGACATTATAATACTCAATGATGTACAAAAACAAATATTGGCTTTTGAACATATTTTGTTCAATTAAAATTAGTACTACGCAGTTTTTATAGTCAGTATGTCTCTAGTATATCAATCACAGGATGAAAGCCGACGTGTCAGAAATGTTTGTCTCTTCCTACACAATCATTCTCTACCTGTCAGTTGTCACAAGCATCACACAACAGTTTTTGTCTCTCTGTTGTTATCTTGTCTTTGCACAGAAGTCCTGCCATATTGTCCACATGATCATAATGAAAAGCATTAAAAATATAATAACTGTAAGAAGTTATTCTATACTGAAATAACAATAGATATAAGAAAAACAACAACACAACTAACTTCTAGCAATAGAAATTAAAACAACAATTACAACAGTACTAATCATTATAACAGCAGTCATTGTAATAACATATAAATGACAACAACAACCAATACAAAAACATCAAATACAACAGCTACTACAACATACAGAACAAATACAACAACAGCAAACATAAAAGCTACTATAACATAAAGAACTAATATAACAATAGCAAACATAACAGCTACTACAACATAAAGAGGCAACACAACAACAGCAAACATAACAGCAACTACAACATAAAAAGCCAATACAACAACAGCCAACACAACAGATACTACAACACAAAGAACTAATACAACAACAGCAAACATAACAGCTACTACAACATAAAGAACCAACAGAAGAACAGTAAACATAACAGCAACTACAACATAAAGAGGCAAAACAACAACAGCAAACATAGCAGATATTACAACATAAAGAACCAATACAACAACAGCAAACATAACAGCTACTACAACATAAAGAGTCAATACAACAACAGCCAACACAACAGATACAACAACATAAAGAAACACTACAACGACAGCAAATATAACAGCTAACCATAAAGAGCCAATACAACAACAGCAAACATAACAGCTACTGCAACATAAAGAACCAATACAATAAAAAAGCAACATCAACCAGCATAAAGGTTCACACCGACAGTAACTACATCAATAACAATAACCACATCAATAATTACAACAATAACACAGCAGCAATAGCAACTACAACACCACAACAACAAGCACAATAATAACAACAATGACAACCACAACAACAATAGGCACAACAGCACAAAAAGATAATGACAACAACCACAAAAACAACAAAGACAACCATAGCAACAACAAAAATAACCACAACCACTACAATAATCCAACAATATTGACAGTAGAGCAATCACATTAACAATAAGAATGACAGCCACAACAAAGAAAATATGAACAAGCACAACAGCAACTATAACCACCACAACAGCAACTATAACCATCACGACTAAAGGTAAAGGTATGAACCATCGTCACTGCACACGGTCAAAGTGCTCTGCTGCCTAGTCAGAAACTACTGATCAGTGGTGCCAACAGCATGAACTCCGTAGCTAGTGGTGTTATTTCTCTTCCTTCCTAGAGCATTAACATTAGCAGCCATTTTTATTTAGGCTGGGTCAACCTCAGGAGTTTTGTTGTGAGCTTTGGTTTGACTGTCACTGTGGTGAGTGAGCTACGTTTTGACTGTCAGTGTGGTGAGTGAGCTACGTTTTGACTGTCACTGTGGAGTGAGCTATGTTTTGATTGCCACTGTGGTGAGTGAGCTATATTATGACTGTCACTGTGGTGAGTGAGCTATGGTTTGACTGTCACTGTGGTGAGTGAGCTATGTTTTGACTGTCACTGTGGTGAGTGAGCTATGTTTTGATTGCCACTGTGGTGAGTGAGCTATATTATGACTGTCACTGTGGTGAGTGAGCTATATTATGACTGTCACTGTGGTGAGTGAGCTATATTTTGACTGTCACTGTGGCGAGTGAGCTATATTTTGACTGTCACTGTGGCGAGTGAGCTATATTTTGACTGTTACTGTGGCGAGTGAACTATATTTTGACTGTCACTGTGGCGAGTGAGCTATATTTTGACTGTCACTGTGGTGAGTGAGCTATAGTTTTACTGTCACTGTTGTGAGTGAGCTATAGTTTGACTGTCACTGTTGTGAGTGAGCTATATTTTGACTGTCACTGTGGAGAGTGAGCTATATTTTGATTTGTCATTGTGGTGAGTGAGCTATGTTTTGACTGCCACTGTGGTGAGTGAGCTATATTTTGACTGTCACTGTGGTGAGTGAGCTATATTTTAACTGTCACTGTGGTGAGTGAGCTATATTTTGACTGCCACTGTGGCGAGTGAGCTATATTTTGACTGTCACTGTGGTGAGTGAGCTATATTTTGACTGTCACTGTGGTGAGTGAGCTATATTTTGACTGTCACTGTGGTGAGTGAGCTATATTTTGACTGTCTTTGTGGCGAGTGAGCTATATTTTGACTGTCATTGTGGCGAGTGAGCTATATTTTGACTGCCACTGTGGTGAGTGAGCTATATTTTGACTGCCACTGTGGTGAGTGAGCTATGTTTTGACTGTCACTGTGGTGAGTGAGCTATGGTTTGATTGTCACTGTTGTGAGTGAGCTATGGTTTGATTGTCACTGTGCCGAGTGAGCTATTGTTTGATTGTCACTGTGGTGAGTGAGCTATGGTTTGATTGTCACTGTAGTGAGTGAGCTATAGTTTGACTGAGTGAGCTATGTTTTGACTGTCACTGTAGTGAGTGAGCTATGGTTTGATTGTCATTGTAGTGAGTGAGCTATGGTTTGACTGTCACTGTGGCGAGTGAGCTATGGTTTGATTGTCACTGTAGTGAGTGAGCTATTGTTTGATTGTCACTGTAGTGAGTGAGCTATGGTTTGCTTGTCACTGTAGTGAGTGAGCTATGGTTTGAGCCACTGTAGTAAGTGAGCTATATTTTTACCGCCTCTGTGGTGAGTGAGCTATGGTGTGACCGCCAGTGTGGTAAGTGAGCTATGGTTTGACCACATCTGTGGTGAGTGAGCTATGGTTTGACCGCAACTGTGGTGAGTGAGCTATGGTTTGACCGCAACTGTGGTGAGTGAGCTATGGTTTGACCACCACTGTGGTGAGTGAGCTGTAGTGTGACCACCAGTGTGGTGAGTGAGCTATGGTTTGACTGCCAGTGTGATGAGTGAGCTATATTTTGACTGCAACTGTGGTGAGTGAGCTTTACTTTTACCGCCACTGTGGTGAGTGAGCTATAATTTGACCGCCACTGTGGTTAATGAGCTATGGTTTGACCGCCAGTGTGGTGAGTGAACTATGGTTTGACCGCAACTGTGGTGAGTGAGCTATGGTTTGACCGCCAGTGTGGTGAGTGAACTATGGTTTGACTGCAGCTGTGGTTAGTGAGCTATGGTTTGACCGCCACTGTTGTGAGTGGGCTATGGTTTGACCGCCAGTGTGGTGAGTGAGCTATAGTTTGCGACCCACAATTGTGGGTGAGCTATGGTTAGACCGCCACAGTGGTGAGTGAGCTATGGTTTGACCACCACAGTGGTGGATGAGCTAAGTTTAGACCACCTCAGCGGTAAGTGAGTTATGGTTTGCGATCCACAGTTGTGGATAAACTATGGTTAGGCCGTCACAGTGGTGAGTGAGTTATGGTTTTCGATCCACAGTTGTGGATGAGCTATGGTTAGACCGTCACAGTGGTGAGTTTATTTCAAAACTGGTTCGGCTGTTTGATAAGCGACTTACCCATTGCGCTAACGAGGTTCCATTATCTACTACCACAATACGTCTACTACCACAATACGTCTAATACCACAATACGTCTACTACCACAATACGTCTACTACCACAACAACACATCAACAGTTTTTTATTTATCTTAACAACTCTCTCACCTGGCAGGTATCCTTGCCTCCCATTCTCTGTCCTGCACACATGACATTACTGTCAAAACTGCCCATGTAGAATCTTACGCTACCTTGCTGTGCTGGTTAAAGGAACAGTTCATATAGAATCTTACGCTACCTTGCTGTGCTGGTTAAAGGAACAGTTCATGTAGAATCTTACTCTACCTTGCTGTGCTAGTTAAAGGAACAGTTCATGTAGAATCTTACTCTACCTTGCTGTGCTAGTTAAAGGAACAGTTCATGTAGAATCTTACTCTACCTTGCTGTGCTAGTTAAAGGAACAGTTCATGTAGAATCTTACACTACCTTGCTGTGCTAGTTAAAGGAACAGTTCATGTAGAATCTTACTCTACCTTGCTGTGCTAGTTAAAGGAACAGTTCATGTAGAATCTTACTCTACCTTGCTGTGCTGGTTAAAGGAACAGTTCATATAGAATCTTACTCTACCTTGCTGTGCTAGTTAAAGGAACAGTTCATATAGAATCTTACTCTACCTTGCTGTGCTAGTTAAAGGAACAGTTCATGTAGAATCTTACACTACCTTGCTGTGCTAGTTAAAGGAACAGTTCATGTAGAATCTTACTCTACCTTGCTGTGCTAGTTAAAGGAATAGTTCATGTAGAATCTTACTCTACCTTGCTGTGCTGGTTAAAAAACGAATTGGAAGGAAAACGGCAAGAGAAACGGGAAATGTGCTTTATTATTACAGGACAGTGCACCTGCTCACAAGATGTTGGACGTTTTGAAGAATCTGGGGTTATGACACATAGATCCTCCACCCAACTCACCAGATCCTGCTCTTGATCCTCCATCCAACTCACTAGATCCTGCTCTTCATGTTCTGTCTAGTTACACACTAATCTCTTCTTGTTCTGTCAAGTTACACATTAATCTCTTCTTGTTCTCTCTAGTTACACATTAATCTCTTCTTGTTCTCTCTAGTTACACAGTAATCTCTTTTTGTTCTCTCTAGTAACATATTAATCTATTCTTGTTCTGTCTAGTTCCACACTAATCTCTTCCTGTTCAATCTAGTTAAACACTAATCTCTTAATGTTGTGTCTAGTTACACACTAATCTCTTCTTGTTCTGTCTATATACACATATATCTCTTCTTGTTTTATCTAGTTACACACTAATCTCTTCTAGTTCTATCTTGTTACACACTAATCTCTTCTAGTTCTACCTTGTTACACACAAATCTCTTCTTGTTCTGCATATTTAGACATTAATCTCCTATTACTTTGTCTAGTTACACACTAAACTCTTCCTCTTGTATCTAATTACACACTAACCTATTTCTGTTCTCTCTAGTTACATACTAATCTCTTATTGTTCTATCTAGTACAAACTAATTTCTTCTTGTTCTGTTTAGTTACACACTAATCTATCATTGTTCTGTCTAATTCCACACTAATCTATTCTTGCTCTATCTTGTTACACACTAATCTTTTCTTGATATGTCTAGTTACACATTAATCTCCTCTGCTCTATCTTGTTACACACTAATCTCTTCTTGTTCTGTATATTTAGACAATAATCTCTTCTTGATTTGTCTACTTACAGACTAATCTCTTCTTGCCATGTCTAGTTACGCACTAATCTCTTCATGCTCTGTCTAGCTACACACTAAACTCTTCTTATTCTATCTAGTTACACACTGATCTTTTCTTGTTCTATGTAGTTCCACACTAATCTCTTATTGATCAATTTAATTTCACACGTATCTCTTCTTGTTCTGATAGTAACACATTAATCTCTTCAAGTTCTGTCAAGTTACACACTAATGTTTTCTTTTTCTCTCTAGTTACACAATAATCTCTTCTAGTTCTATCTAGTTACACACTAATCTCTTCTTGTTCTGTCTAGTTACACACTAATACTTTCTTGTTCTATCTAGTTACACAATAATCTCTTCTTGTTCTATCTAGTTACACACTAATACTTTCTTGTTCTATCTAGTTACACACTAATCTCTTCTTGTTCTATCTAGTTACACACTAATCTCTTCTTGTTCTATCTAGTTACACACTAATCTCTTATTGATCAATTTAATTTCACACGTATCTCTTCTTGTTCTGATAGTAACACATTAATCTCTTCAAGTTCTGTCAAGTTACACACTAATGTTTTCTTTTTCTCTCTAGTTACACAATAATCTCTTCTAGTTCTATCTAGTTACACACTAATCTCTTATTGTGCTATCTAGTTACATACTAATCTCTTCTTGCTCTGTCTAGTTACACACTAATGTCCTCTTGTTCTGTCTAGTTACACACTAATTTCTTCTTGTTCTATCTAGTTACACACTAATCTCCTCTTGTTCTGTCTAGTTACACACTAATTTCTTATTGTTCTATCTAGTTAGACACTAATCTCGTCTTGCTCTGTCTAGTTACACACTAATCTCTCCTTGTTCTGTCTGTTTATTTCTGTTTATTTTACTCTTCTCTAGTGGTTGTTCTTGTCTGTTCTAATGTTCATATGTACATATTACATTTTTTTGGCCTCTTCTGGATGTATTTTTCTATTTTTTGTTTTAGTGCCATGGTTATATTTGCTCTTTTCTGCAAATTACTAAATATTTAGGTTCATAAAAAATATTTTTAATGATTTACTAAGAAAAAACACTAACACAGGAACACACCTCCAGCTCTTACCTTCACGGATTTGACCCCAGCCTGTAGCCACACAAACTTGCCCGCTGAAGTCATCCCCCGGGTCTGCAAGACAAACTGGTTTTTTTTTGTTCCCGCTGAAATCTATGACCCTGTCCACTTTAATCAGGGCGATGTCGTTTCGGGTGCTTTTCACGTATCTGAAAAACCAGCACAGGTTTCACAGAAGCTTGACACGCGTATAACAGTGGTCAGTGTGTCAGTATTTACAAGTGAATTCTGGCTCGACACTGCTGTAAACATACACACTTCACTGTAAACTTATACTACTGTGAACTTACATACACTAATGTAAACTTACACACACTAATGTAAGCTTACACACACCACTATAAACTTACATACACTATTGTGAACTAACACACACTACTATAACTATTTACACAGCGCTGTAATTTTACAAAAACTACTTCAAACTTACTCGTACACACATTACTGCAGACTTGCAAATTACTGTAACAGAAAACACTACTGTAAGATCTGTAACAGAAAACGTTACTGTAAGATCTGTAACAAGAAACATTACTAGAAGATCTTTAACATAAAACACTACTGTAAGATCTGTAACAGAAAACACTTCTGTAAGATCTGCAATAGAAAACTGTTCTGTAAGATCTGCAATAGAAAACACTTATATATCTTATATCCTTCCCGTGCCGTAAACGTCACATAGAGCTCGCAAAGTAGTTCGCCAATTTTTCCTGTCTTCGGCGAGTCTTTCTACCTCATCAAAGGATTTTATGCCTGTTAATTTGGCCTCTCTTAATAATGTCCTCTTCAGAGTTTCACACGGTCTGCCTCTTTTTCTTCGGCCTGTTGTGTTCCACTTGATAGATTGTTTTGGGATTCTCTGATCATTTCTTCTCATCAATTGACCAACGTATGTCCATCTCCTTTTCCTGATCACCCATGAGACTGGTTGTTGTTCAGTCATCTGTCTTATCTCTGCATTGTTCTTGAATTCGTTCCACTTTGATGTCGAGTATTTTCCTTAGGCATTTGTTTTCAAAAGAGTCTAATTTCTTGTCTATTTCTTTAGTTGTTTTCCAGCTTTCACATCCATAAATGAGGGTGGATATTACATTTGAATTGAATAGTCTTAACTTGGTTTTTGTGCTTATAACTTTTGAATTCCATATGTTCTCAAGGTTCTTGAAGATTGATGCTGCTTTTGCAATTCTGATCCTAACTTCCTTTTTATTGTCACCATCTTGGTCTATGTAGCTGCCAAGGTATGCAAATTGATTGACTTCTTCAATAGCTGTCCCTTCTAAGTGTATTTTTCCATTTTGATTGAGAGGAATTTTCATTATTTTTGTTTTGTCCTTGTTAATTTCAAGTCCTATTTTGCTAGCCAGTGAAGACTACTGTTGGATTAAACTATTGTAAACTCTAGCACTACTCTTATATCACACACTAATGTAAGCTCTTACAAACACACTCACTTCCTAATGTTCAGTCAGATATCTCTGTTAGATCACACCATATAACACACTGGTGTTTGAAAACACTACTGTTATATCATTCACTACTGCTACATTACACACTACTGTTATATCATTCACTACTGCTACATTACACACTACTGTTATATCACAGACTAATTTTATAGTTCGTGGGCGGTGCTGTTAGTTGACACGTTACCGTTAATTTACACACTAATTATTCTTCAAAGTAACACACTAATTCTTCTTCAAAGTATCACACTAATTCTTCTTCAAAGTAACACACTAATTCTTCTTCAAAGTAACACACTAATTCTTCTTCAAAGTAACACACTAATTCTTCTTCAAAGTAACACACTAATTCTTCTTCAAAGTAACACACTAATTATTCTTCAAAGTAACACACTAATTCTTCTTCAAAGTAACACACTAATTATTCTTCAAAGTAACACACTAATTCAAAGTTACACACTAATTCTTCTTCAAAGTAACACACTAATTATTCTTCAAAGTAACACACTAATTCTTCTTCAAACTAACACACTAATTCTTCTTCAAACTAACACACTAATTCTTCTTCAAACTAACACACTAATTCTTCTTCAAACTAACACACTAATTCTTCTTCAAACTAACACACTAATTCTTCTTCAAACTAACACACTAATGTTAGATCACGCTCCACTGTGTGGTCATACACTAGTGCTTTTAGATGTTAAATGTAACATTGCTGCTAGGTTGCTGAGTGTAATATTGCTGTAGGTCAAGCATTTGTAAGAATTTACACACTGATGTTAGGCGGGACACACCTATTAAAATGACGATGATGATGATGATGATGATGATGATGATGATGAATTGACATACACAATATTGCAGACCCACACGATGATGATGATGATGATGATGAATTGACATACACAATATTGCAGACCCACACTAAGCACAGTTACACATAGGCAGGCATGTCACTACCCTGACTTACAGTAAACATGACAGCCTGTTTGTCTACCCTGACTTACAGTAAACATGACAGCCTATTTCCCTACCCTGACTCACTGTAAACATGACACCCTGTTTACCTACCCTGACTCACTGTAAACATGACACCCTGTTTACCTACCCTGACTCACTGTAAACATGACAGCCTGTTTGTCTACCCTGACTCACAGTAAACATGACAGCCTATTTCCCTACCCTGACTCACTGTAAACATGACACCCTGTTTACCTACACTGACTCACAGTGAACATGACAGCCTGTTTACCTACCCTGGGTGAGTCATGATCTGAATAGCCTTGTAATAGTTGTTAGTGGCGTAGTAGTTTTGGCTTGTACTCCCAGCAATGATAGAGAACTGGCTGGTGTAAGCCACGACTGGCAGTCTAGGTAAAAAAAGTCATGCTATTTATTACAATAATGCTCTCATATGCTATATAAACCATATCTACTGAATCACAACAACATAAACATCATAAACACAACAACAGCAAATATCGACGGAAATACAACAGCAACAAAAGATAGAAATACAGGAGCAGTGAAATAGAGACAGTAACACGGGAGCAAAATAAATAAGCAAATACAAATCAACATCGAGATCAACAGATCAAACAAGGCCATGCTGTCCTACAGCAACAAAGTCAATAGATAAAACAAGAACATTCTGTCCTACAGCAGCAAAGTCGGTAAATGAAACCAGAACATGCTATACTACAGCAACAAAGTCAATAGATAAAACAAAGCCATGCTGTCCTACAGCAGCAAAGTCAATAGATAAAACAAGAACATGCTGTCCTACAGCAGCAAAGTCAATAGATAAAACAAGAACATGCTATACTACAGCGACAAAGTCGATAGATGAAACAATAATCGACAGAAGCATCATAATAAGAGTAAGATAGATTCAGATACACCAATAAATCAATAATAACAAAATATGGCATTAATCATTAGTCGTTTGTTGTGTTGTTATATGAATAATTATTATTACAGTAAGATTATATTTGTATTATTTTATTATTTCATTATTTCTTATTTGAAAATTCCCTACTTGTGGTAAATTTGCTGCATCATGTAACTTAAATTTGCTGCACCATGTAACTTACTCCAAGATGCAGTGGGCAGCGGTGAGTATCCATCGATCTGAGATAATTGAGCCCCCACATTCATGTTGGCTTAGCCAGTGGATGGACACCTTCATAATATAATACAGGTGAGCTTAAGTGTCTTGTACAACTTACATACATACATACATACACATACATACATACATACATACATACACACATACATACATACATACAAATATATGCATACATACACATACATACAAGTATATACAAACATATGCATATATATAAACAAAAAACGTGCATATATATATACAAGCATTTATACAAACATAAAGCATACATATATACAAACATGTATACAAATATAAAACATACATACATACAAACATAAAACATGCATATATGAATATTTTGTATCTTGGCACAGTTTGTTCATGAAGCCAGTTCTGAAGCATGTCGATATCAACCTTTGTCAAGCATCACAGTAATAAGTAATAGGAAGTAATGTTTGTGTTGCAAGGTTCGGTTTCTTTATGACTTCCAGTTTCAAGTTTTCTCCTCGTTTCCTCCTCAAATGATCATGCAGCCTTAATACAGAATTTCTCTCTACGTGACTCGCTATGACAATCATCTAACTCTCGTAGCGTTTGTATGCCGTAACGGGGTGTGAAGTGTTAGTGCCATCACATTTCTAGGCCACTACAGTATTTCAGGTAGCGATGTCAGCACCCATCATCGCTGTCTTTGTTTTCCTAGAGAAACCTTAGGCAGAGATGTCGGCAAATGTCGTCGCTGTTTTTGTTTTCCTATGCAAACACCAGGTAGAGATGTGAGCACCTGTCCTCGCTGTCATTGTTGTCCAAGTGAAACCCCAGGTACAGATGCCGGCACCTGTCCTCGCTGCCACGGTTTTTCCAGGGAAACACGAGGTAGAGATTTCAACACCTGTCCTCGCTGACATTGCCTTCCTAGGAAAGCCCCAGTTAGAGATGTAAGCACCTGTCTTCGAAGCCACTGTTTAGCTATTGAAACACCAGGTAAAGATGTCAGCACCTGTCCTAGCTGCCATTGCTTTCCTAGAGAAACCCCAGGTAAAGATGTCAGTACCTGTCCTGGCTGCAATTGTTTTCCTAGGGAAACACCAGGTAAAGATGTCAGTATCTGTCCTCGGTGCAATTGTTTTCCTAGGGAAACCCCAGGTAAAGATGTCAATATCTGTCCTCGCTGTAATTGTTTTCCTAGGGAAACACCAGGTAAAGATGTCAGTATCTGTCCTCGGTGCAATTGTTTTCCTAGGGAAACCCCAGGTAAAGATGTCAGCACCTGTCCTCGCTGCAATTGTTTTCCTAGGGAAACACCAGGTAGAGAAGCCTGTCCTCGCTGCCACTGTTTTCTAGGGAAGCCCCAGGCATAGATGCCAGCACGTGTCCACGGTGCCGATGTCTTCCTATGGAAAATCCAGGTAGTGATGAGAGCACGTGTTTTCGCTGCCACTGTTTTCCTTTGGGAAACACCAGGTGGAGATGTTAGCATTTGTCTTCGCCGCCATTGTTTTCCAAGGGAAAAACCAGGCAGAGACGTCAGCACGTGTCCTTGCTGTAATTGTTATCCTATGTAAACTCCAGTTAGAGATGTCAGCACCTGCCCTCGCTGCCATTGTTTTCCTAGAGAAACCCCAGGCAGATATGTAAGCATGTGTCCTCGCTGCAATTGTTTTCCTAGAGAAACCCCAGGAAGAGATATCAGAACCTGTCCTCACTGCCATTGTTTTCCTAGGGAAGCCCCAGGTAGAGATATCAGAACCTGTCCTTGCTGCCATTTTTTTCCTAGGGAAGCCCCAGGTAGAGATGTCAGAACCTGTCCTCGCTGCCATTTTTTTCCTAGGGAAGCCCCAGGTAGAGATATCAGAACCTGTCCTTGAAGCCACTGTTTAGCTATTGAAACACCAGGTAAAGATGTCAGCACCTGTCCTAGCTGCCATTGCTTTCCTAGAGAAACCCCAGGTAAAGATGTCAGTACCTGTCCTGGCTGCAATTGTTTTCCTAGGGAAACACCAGGTAAAGATGTCAGTATCTGTCCTCGGTGCAATTGTTTTCCTAGGGAAACCCCAGGTAAAGATGTCAATATCTGTCCTCGCTGTAATTGTTTTCCTAGGGAAACACCAGGTAAAGATGTCAGTATCTGTCCTCGGTGCAATTGTTTTCCTAGGGAAACCCCAGGTAAAGATGTCAGCACCTGTCCTCGCTGCAATTGTTTTCCTAGGGAAACACCAGGTAGAGAAGCCTGTCCTCGCTGCCACTGTTTTCTAGGGAAGCCCCAGGCATAGATGCCAGCACGTGTCCACGGTGCCGATGTCTTCCTATGGAAAATCCAGGTAGTGATGAGAGCACGTGTTTTCGCTGCCACTGTTTTCCTTGGGAAACACCAGGTAGAGATGTTAGCATTTGTCTTCGCCGCCATTGTTTTAAAAGGGAAAAACCAGGTAGAGACGTCAGCACGTGTCCTTGCTGTAATTGTTATCCTATGTAAACTCCAGTTAGAGATGTCAGCACCTGCCCTCGCTGCCATTGTTTTCCTAGAGAAACCCCAGGCAGATATGTAAGCATGTGTCCTCGCTGCAATTGTTTTCCTAGAGAAACCCCAGGAAGAGATATCAGAACCTGTCCTCACTGCCATTGTTTTCCTAGGGAAGCCCCAGGTAGAGATGTCAGAACCTGTCCTTGCTGCCATTTTTTTCCTAGGGAAGCCCCAGGTAGAGATGTCAGAACCTGTCCTCGCTGCCATTTTTTTCCTAGGGAAGCCCCAGGTAGAGATATCAGAACCTGTCCTTGCTGCCATTGTTTTCCTAGGGAAGCCCCAGGTAGAGATGTCAGAACCTGTCCTTGCTGCCATTTTTTTCCTAGGGAAGCCCCAGGTAGAGATGTCAGAACCTGTCCTTGCTGCCATTTTTTTCCTAGGGAAGCCCCAGGTAGAGATGTCAGAACCTGTCCTCGCTGCCATTTTTTTCCTAGGGAAGCCCCAGGTAAAGATGTCAGAACCTGTCCTCGCTGCAATTGTTTTCCTAGAGAAACCCCAGGAAGAAATGTCAGAACCTGTCCTCGCTGCCATTGTTTTCCTAGGGAAACCCCAGGTAAAGATGTCAGAACCTGTCCTCGCTGCCATTGTTTTCCTATGTAAACCCCAGGTAAAGATGTCAGAACCTGTCCTCGCTGCCATTGTTTTCCTAGGGAAGCCCCAGGTACCCTTTTTGTTAGGCTGGGTTGACCCTGGTGCTGTCCGGCCGAGTGCGAAACTGAATCAAGGACCTTCTGATCGCCAGTTGAGTGAACAAATCACTACACTGCGTCAACACCAATGCCAATCATACATACAAATAAATACATAAATACGTACTAACATACAACGTATACAAGCACAAAAAACGCACAGAATATACGTACATGCATGCTTACATACATACATACATACATACATACAGACAGACAGACAGACAGACAAAAGAAGAGACTGAAACAGATAGATAAAAAGACAGAAAGATAAATAGAAAGACAGAAGCAGAGAGATAAGCAGACAGAAAGATAGACAGACAGAACCAGACAGATAGACAGAATGACGGACGGGCAGACAGACAGACGGATGGACAGAAAGACGGATGGACAGAACGATGGATGGACAGACCTGCCAAGGATATTTCTCTATGGTTGTCTGGCTGCCACCAACAATCTTGTGTAGAGAACTGTAGCTCGTAACCCCGCACTGGGTGTGCTGTGATGATGTGGGCGACGATGTTGTTGCTGGACATAGATACTAGTCTACATAATTATCTACGTCCAGTTTGTACATGAAGTGTCTTACATGTGAAGTGTAAGCTTATATATGAAGAGTAAACTTTAATGTGTAGTGTAGGCTTACATGTGACATGCAAGGTTACATATGAAGTGTAAGTGTTTCTATAATATCCGAGTAAAAGAATTTTGTCGTCGGTACCTTACAACATAATATAGCATTCAAATACTTCACATATGTAAACATAGGTATAGCATTCAAATGCTTCACTTATATAATCTCCAAGTTTTGTGCAGTTATACAGAGCCCGGTATAAAGTATAGCTCGATTTTAAAAATGGAAAATAAATTAGGCTGCATGCTTGTTTTGATTTGGAAAAAAATGAAATGAAACTCAGAAAAGTGGGTAATTTTTGTATTACTAATTTATGTTTTGAAACGCCAGTTAGATGCCCGCCGTTGCATTCGATACATCGTTCCAGGCGTCTGGAAAATTCCTGCATAACACCATTTAACATGTTCAAAGGGATATTTTGAATGCAGTGTCGGATTCAATCCTTTAGGTCTGCAACTGACTGTGGTCGACTAGCATACACCGTGTTCTTGAGATACTCCCACAAAAAGAAGTCTGCGGTCGATAAATCCGGCGACCTTGCCGGCCAATGAATATCCCCAAATCTGGAAATAAGACGATTTGGGAAATGCTTGTCGCAGCATGGCCATGGACTGACAGGCTGTATGGGCAGTTGCTCCATCTTGTTGAAACCATATTAGTCTCTTATTTCTATTGGCCAACTCTGGAATGTAGTATTCGGTTGGCATCTGCACTTAGTGATTGCTATTAACAGTAAGAGGATGCCCGTCTTCGTCTTTAAAAAAAATGAGCCAATGATGGCAAATGATGCAACGCCACATCACACTGTTACTCGTTCACTATGGAACGGTTTCTCATGCAGTAATTGTGGATTTTCAGCTGACCAGTGTCTGAAATTCTGCTTGCTCAAACTTCCTGACAATTCAAAATGTGCTTCATCTGACATTATGTGGTTATTGGGCAAATTAGTATTTTCTTCAATGCGTGCTAGAAAATCGGCAGCTCAGTCAAGTCTTAATTTTATCCAGATCATTCAGTTGCTGCATAACTTGCAACTTGTAAGGGTGGAAATGCAGATGGTTATGAATGATGCGACGTAGCGAGCGACCCGACATACCAAGTGCCAAAGTATGCCTAACAGCTGATCGCCGAGGGCTACTCAGCAATGCGTTGCGGACTTCTTGAATTCGTTCAGGTGTCTGTTGAGTTATTGGAGGATCATTAGACTTGTTGTTAAGGCAATTAGCGGTTTCCTAAATTTTTTGACTTACCTGAAATTTGTTCTCTGATCGGGAACATTATCACGGGGATGCAACTCAAAATGGCGACGAAACTTTTGTTGTACAATAATAGACGATTTTCCATTTTTAAAATAAGTTTCAACGGTGAATGCACGATGTTGTGTTTACCAAGAAGCCATTGTTAAAAGTTATCGTTTGCTGCATATTTGACCTCACGGTTTTTTTATTACATGTATTCAGTTTCTGCGCACTACGTCAGTTAAATCCAGCTAAGCTTTATGCCGGACTCTGTACATACATACATACATACATACATACATACATACATACACAGATACATACACGCATACATACACACATACATACAAACATACATACACCAGACATATATACATACATACATACATACACAGATACATACACGCATACATACACATATATACAAACATACATACATCACACATACAAACACACGTACATACAACACACATACACACGTACGTACACACACGCACATACACATACATACATACTTAAAGTGCATACATACAGTGCATACATACAGTGCATACATACACATACATACATACATACATACAGTGCATACATACAGTGCATACATACACATACATACATACATACATACATACATACATACATACATACATACATACCCACATACTTAGACAATAAATATACAAACCTGTACATATATACATGCTTACATAAATACATCTATCTATCTATCTATCTATCTATCTATCTATCTATCTGTCTGTCTGTCTGTCTGTCTGTCTGTCTGTCTGTCTGTCTAAATGCCACCCACCCCTTGTTTTATCTTGTTCTTCCCCCCTCTTCTAAGAAGAAACCCCATCATCCTTCTCTGTAACACATGTTTAACAAACAACAGACATGTAGTCATGTATACAACAAACCTTCCACCAGTCAGACAAACAGATAGACAGACATACAAATACTCACGCCTAGATGTTACAACATTGTTGGATGCTGGTACATAGCAGCACTGTTCCAGGAATCCACAGCCGCTGGAGACAGACATCACCAACACTGTCTGCAGCTGTTACTTAACAACTCTACTACAGTCATCATTTCAGTAGCACTGACAATGGTAACTAAGTGAAAAACTAACATAGTCTTCAGCTGCACAGCCAGCACCATCAGTACAACCACCAGAACCACTAGTACAACCACCAGCACCACTAGTACAACCACCAACACACCGATACCAGCACTTTTGCAGTCACCAACACAACCACCAGTACCTGCACTGCAAACAGTACAGCCGTCAGCACTACTGGCATTCTTGCATTTACAACAAAACCAACAAAGAATCACATCATTACAACAACCTATACCACGCAGGTTACTATGCTCAATATAAGTGTACCTGTACTAGAAAAAACAACAGCAACAATCACAACAATAACACTAGAACACTTACAGCAACAATCACAACAATAACACTAGAACACTTACAGCAACAATCACAACAATAACACTAGAACACAAACAGTATCAGCAGCAGACTGGGCAACAAGTAGTCAGATTTTTTAAAAAATCAATAAACACTAATTTTATAATAGTACTATTATCAGAAACAGTAATGACAGCAACAATAACAATAGTGATAACAACAAAAGTAAAAAAATAACAGCAATAAGAATAGAACCAAAAATAGTAACAACACTAACAATAGCACTTTTAATAGTGATAACTACAACAACAGCAGAAATACCATTAACAACATCAGTAACAACAATATTAACAATATTAGTAACATCATCAATAAATACATCAGCATCATTAACAATAAAAACAATAGTAACACCAACAATAACATAAACAACAATAATGGTAAAAAAAATCAGTAACAACCGAAATAATAACGATAAAACAGTAATATAAAACAACAGTAAAAAACCAATGGCAGCAATAATGTATAACCAACAGCAATAACTGTAACAATAATAACAACAGTTGCAACAAAAGAAACTGTAAGAACAAAAACGCCAACAACAGTATCTGTTATCTACATATTTTAGAAAGGCCAGATTTTGGAGCTAACCTGTAACTGACATATGTACCGGACGGGCAGTCATCGGTCAACATGCTTACACAGTAACCACTGGGATGGTTTGTACATCTTATTACTGTCAAAGACACAGGTAAACAGAAAGTATGGCATCTGTCGGAGATGTGACAATGCATGTGTTGTAGGTGCAACTTTATGTGGAAATGTTCAGGTAAAAATGTGGCAGTAAATCTAGCAAATCACAACTCAGCATCTGCTGTCACGTATGTTAGATTCAGTGTTGTGCAACTGAGCTCATACATGGATGATGAATGTACAGAGATGTGGATATGTTCACGTGTGGATGTATGAATATGTGGATATGTGCACGTGTTGATATATGAACATGCGGGTATGTGCAAGTGTCGTTATATGAATATGTGCACGTATGTATGAGTGTAGTATTGCATGTGACATGTCTAGATAAGATGATACATGAACGTGTGGCTGAACTAAAAATGGCTTCACAAACGGTAGATGTGGTTTTGTTTGTTGTTGCTGCTGTAACTAAAACAGTGAAAGAGTGCTAGACTCACCAGACTGTGCCTTGACTGTTGATACGACAAGTAGAATGATGAAACAGAACATCTCCCAAGCTTTCAAGCGAGTCGACCTGACTGCGACTTGATCCAACGTTTAGTTTAGACGACCTGTGGCTGCGTCTAGCTTCAGTTCCTTGTTTAAGCTTTATTTCTCTTTATATACGTTGACAATAACTTGCGTGCGCTTGATTGTGCTATCATGTATCTTTATCTTGTACATCTGTCAAGTTGTACGCGTGACGTTTTGGATATTTCTTGACGGTCCAAGATAAGGACTGAGTGACTTGACGGGTCTTTGTTCTGGACATGCAACGTTTCACTTATTGTGTATGTTCGGCATCAGAACAAAGTTTTTCCCCCTTTAATTCTGTTGCAGATATCAAAAACTTATCTGAACAAATGTTTTTTCTCCTTTTTGTTTTGTGTCGATTTGGAAAACTTGTTGCTCTCTTTTATTCAGTTCGTCTACATGCTCCTTCTTTCCAACTAATCGTTCAGGACGGACTTTTCTGAGAAATGTTTGTTCGGTGTTGTTTATCTACAGTCTATACTGCACTGCTTCCACTGGCTCTTTGTGAAAATCTTTCTTTCGTTTATAAAATGACAATTCTGTGATGTGACAGCTGTATGTACTCTGATATGACAATAGTGCATTCAATGTACTGTAATTTGACAGTTATGTATACAGTGTTACGTGGTGCGAAAGCCATATGTTAAGTGTACTGTGATGTAACAGCTGTGTGCACAATGTACTGTGATGTGACAGCTGTGTGCACAATGTACTGTGATGTAACAGCTGTGTGCACAATGTACTGTGATGTAACAGCTGTGTGCACAATGTACTGTGATGTGACAGCTGTGTGCACAATGTACTGTGATGTGACAGTTGTGTTTACTCTTGCACGACAGCCGTGTATTGAGCTTACTGTAATGTGATAGCCATATACTGAGTTTACTGTAATATGACAGCCAGGTAATGAGTGTACTGTTATGTGACAGCCAGGTAATGAGTGTACTGTAATATGACAGCCAGGTAATGAGTGTACTGTTATGTGACAGCCGTATAACGAGTGTAGTGTAATGTGACAGCCACATAATGAGTGTACTGTAATGTGACAGCCAAGTAATGAGTGTACTGTAATGTGACAGACGTATGTTTAGTGTTCTATAATGACCTACGTATGTTTAGTGTTCTATAATATGACAGACGTATGTTCAGTGTTCTATAATATGACAATCGTATGTTTAGTTTACCAGAGATTAGATCTGCTGATGACACAGTATTGCTGTCCACAACACAAAAAGGAATGGAAAAACTAATTATGTCAGTCCGCAAGAACAGCGAAGAGCAGAACCTCTATCTTAATGCAAAGAAAACTAAATTGATGACAACTGACAAAACAAACAAGGCAACTGAAATATGTATCAATGAGGAAAAACTGGAAGAAGTGGAGAGTTTTGAATATCTTGGATCGCTACTAACTAATAATGAAGATACAATGAGGGAAATTAAAAGGAGGACATCTATCGCTCTTCAGAAAGTAAAACAAATAAAGAATCTGTGGAGAGAAGCAGACAGAACCACAAAAATAAGATTTTTAAGGGCATGCATCTTTCCCATAGCAACATATGCCTGTGAGACCTGGACACTTAACAAAACAGCTGAGAAACACATAAATGCCTTTGAATGTAAATCCTACAGAAGAGTTCTCCAAATATCGTGGACACAAAAAAGAACAAATATATCTATACTACAAGAGCTTAATATTGAAGAAGGCTGGCTAGTGAAGAGGATTAAAGAGAGAAAACTGAAATATTTTGGACACATTAAACGTCATGATAATTTATAGAAGACCGTATTGGAAGGATACATAATGGGAAAAAGAAAAAGAGGAAGACCAAGACGAAGATGGCTGCAAGACATCGTTGACGATCTGGAAAGGGATGCAACAGCAGCAGGCCATCTTGCTCACAACCGAGAGGCCTACAGGAGTGCTGTTTGGGAGGCAAAGTTCCGCAAGGGACATGCAAATGAATGAATGAATGAATGTTTAGTGTTCTATAATATGACAGCCGAATGTTTAGTGTTCTATAATATGACAATCATGTGTTTAGTTTTCTATAATATGACAGCCGTATGTTTAGTGTTCTATAATATGACAGACGTATGTTTAGTGTTCTATAATATAACAATCGTGTGTTTAGTGTTCTATAATATGACAGCTGTATGTTTAGTGTTCTATAATATGACAATCGTGTATTTAGTGTTCTATAATGTGATAGTCGTGTGTACAGCGCACTATGTGTACATGGCTAGGCAGAGTTATTTTTCACTAAAATAATATCATACAATCACATACTGCCTTCATTTCACATACTACTTTCATGTTACATACTGCCTTCAGGTCACACACTGCTTTCATGTAACATACTGCTTTCATGTCATATGCTGCTTCCAGGTCACATACTGTTTTCATGCCATGTGCTACTTTCAGGTCACATACTGCTTTCATGTCATATGCTATTTTCAGGTCACATACTGCTTTCATGTCATATGCTGCTTTCGGGTCAAATACTGCTTTCATGTCATATGCTGCTTTCAGGTCACATACTGCTTTCAGGCCAAATACTGCTTTCATGTCATATGATGCTTTCATGTCATATACTGTTTTCAGGTCACATACTGCTTTCAGGTCACACACTGCTTTCATGTCACATACTGCCTTCAGGTCACATACTGCTTTCATGTCACATACTGCTTTCATGTCATATGCTGCTTTCAGGTCACATACTGCTTTCATGCCATATGCTATTTTCAGATCACATACTGCTTTCATGTCATATGCTGCTTTCAGGTCACATACTGCTTTCAGGTCATATGCTGCTTTCAGGTCACATACTGCTTTCAGGTCACCAGCATAAAACAAATCACACTAACTTTTATGCTGTGTAAAATTGAAAATACTACTTTTTTGCTGAAAAGAAATATTTCTTCAGGGAAATGTAATCTTTTTTGCTGAAGCAGTCTTGTCCAGATGCTGACGGCTGTTGACTGATTGTGTGACCAGGTGGACTGTCAACTGTGAGTCTAATTCACTTTTAACTTAACTTTACCGAGAGCAGATATCAAGCTAGTGGAGGAGGTCAACGAATTTGTATATCTTGGCAGTACAGCAGTAGAAAATGGAGACAGCACAGAGAAAATCAGCAACATACTTTCTAGAGCAAACCAGGCTTTTGAAATGCTGCAGATCATATGGAAATCTAAAAAACTAAGCATGACGACGAAAATCACGATACTTAAGAGTAATGCTCTAAGTGTTGGTGAAACAACAACTTATTTTGACATAAAACAAGGGGTCCGTCAGGGGTGCATATTGTCACCCTACGTATTTAACTTGTATACTGAAAATATAATGAAGAATGTTAGAGAACATGTAGACAAAGAATATTACGATGCCATAACAATTGGAGGTTATGAAATACCAGAGATTAAATATGCTGCTGACACAGTGTTACTGTCCACAACACAAAAAGGAATGGAAAAACGAATTATGTCAGTCAGTAAGAACAGCGAAGAGCAGAACCTCTATCTTAATGCAAAGAAAAACTAAATTGATGACAACTGACAAAACAAACAAGGCAACTGAAATATGTATCAATGGGGAAAAACTGGAAGAAGTGGAGAGTTTTGAATATCTTGGATCACTACTAACTAATAATGGAGATACAATGAGGGAAATTTAAAGGAGGACATCTATCGCTCTTCAGAAAGTAAAACAAATAAAGAATCTGTGGAGAGGAAAAGACAGAACTACAAAAATAAGATTTTTAAGGACATGCATCTTTCCCATAGCAACATATGCCTGTGAGACATGGACACTTAACAAAACAGCTGAGAAACACATAAATGCCTTTGAATGTAAATGCTACAGAAAAGTTCTCCAAATATCGTGGACACAAAAAAGAACAAATATATATATATATATATATATATATATATATATATATATATATATATATATATATATATATATATATATACTACAGGAGCTTAATATTGAAGAAGGCTGGCAAGTAAATAGGATTAAAGAGAGAAAACTGAAATATTTTGGACACATTAAACGTCATGATAATTTATAGAAGACCGTATTTGAAGGATACATAATGGGAAAAAGAAAGAGAGGAAGACAAAAACGAAGATGGCTGGAAGACATCGTTGAAGATCTGCAAATAGATGCAGCAGCGGCAGGCCATCTTGCTCACAACCGAGAGGCCTACAGGAGTGCTGTTTGGGAGGCAAAGTTCCGCAAGGTCATGCAAATGAATGAATGAATGAATGAATGTTCTAAGTGTATTACTCCATAGAAGTGAATACTGGAAAATCACCAAAACCATAGAAAACGGGATGAATTCTTTACAGACTTACGAAGAATTTGAAGAATATTTTGGCCAAACACCATAAGAAATAACATATTGTTGGCAGAAATTCAGATGAAGCCACTGACAGCAATTATTGAGTAAAGACGCTGGCGATGGTTGGGACATGTGCTCCGAATGACTGACAACTCACTACCAAAAATAGGACTAAGATGGACACCACCGGGTAGACCAAAAGAGAAATGGAGAAGAACAAAAGAGAGGATTCTGAGCAACAGTGAGCTCACCTGGCCATGAGCGGAAAAAAAGGCAAAGGACAAACATTTATGCAAAACCCTTGAGGAAGCCCCATGTGCCCTGGGCACTTAAGGTTCAAAAGAGAGAGGAGAGAGAGAGAGAGAGAGAGAGAGGAACACAACAGGGCCGAACTAGGCAAGAAATCTCACTTTATCCTTGATATGAGGTAGCAGGGAAATCTCACTTTATCCCTGATATGAGGTAGCAGGGTAATGTTTCCGGACTGTACATGCCGTGACTGTACCGTTCGACAAATACTCGAGGGACACTGAAGATCATTACTCTTGCGCCTGCTGACACAGTCTGTCTCTTGACGTCGTACTGTCTCTACGTGTTCAGTTTGTGCAGGGAGTTTTGTGACCTTGTGATATAGGACCGCTCTGCAATATCTAGGATGCCTGACAAAGTCGAGAAATATTCTTGTGTTAAAGTTTGTGTGAATTTCGGCACACCAAGCGCAACAAAAAGAATGCTCATCGTTTTTCTCGACTTCAGTGGCATCGTTCACTGCAAATTTATTTATCCTGGAAGAGCGGTGAATTCTGACTTTTGCTGCGACGTTTAGTGACGCTTGGGATAAGATGTGTGACACAAAGATCCGAGCTATAATCCAACTATAGCTGATTGTTGTATCACAACGCACCCGGTCACGTGCGCCTCAAGACTACACAGTCTTTAGCAAAAAACAACATGGCAGTGGTTCCCCCACCCTCCGTACTTGCCTGATCTAGCCCCCATGACTTAGCCTTGTTCCCCACAAAGAACATGAAACTGAGTGGACGCCGCTTCGACATCGTAGATAAAATACAAACAGAATCGCGGGCGATATTTGAATATCTTCAGCAAAAGGACTTCCGCGTTGCGTTTGAGGCGTCGAAGAGGCGCTAAGATCCCTTAAGATCCCGAAATGACTTTCTCGAAGAGTACGGCGATCAAACTTTAGGATTAGTCCGGAAACTTTTTAACACCACCTTCAGTCAAGTAACTTTCCGTTAGCACTTGTAAACTGAATATGGTGCATATATAACTTTCCGATATCACTTGTAAACTGAATATGGTGCATATATAACTTTCCGATAACTTGTAAACTGAATATGGTGCATATATAACTGTCCGATATCACTTGTAAACTGAATATGGTGCATATATAACTTTCCGATAGCACTTGTAAACTGAATATGGTGTATATATAACTTTCCGATATCACTTGTAAACTGAATGTGGTGCATATATAACTTTCCGATAACTTGTAAACTGAATATGGCGCATATATAACTTTCTGATATCACTTGTAAACTGAATATGGTGCATATATAACTTTCCGATAGCACATGTAAACTGAATATGGTGCATATATAACTTTCCGTTAGCACTTGTAATCTGAATATGGTGCATATATAACTTTCCGATAGCACTTGTAATCTGAATATGGTGCATATATAACTTTCCGATAGCACTTGTAAACTGAATATGGTGCATGTATAACTTTCCGATAGCCCTTGTAAACTGAATATGGTGCATGTATAACTTTCCGATAGCCCTTGTAAACTGAATATGGTGCATGTATAATATATGAAAAAATGCAAGTTTTAAGCGGAGTCATAAGTAAGAATGTTCTTTAGTTCAACATCTCTTTAACAAGTACACGTGTACTTAGGAAGTAACTTAGCAACCTGTAATCGTCCCAGGGTTTCCTTCCGTGGTTTCCATGATTGAAATTAAGATTTATATGTAAAGACTTGTTCTGTCAGCCCACTCGCACCCCAACTTAACAGTACACAGCAGAATCAACACCTGATTCAAAGTCTTAACTGCTATTTAATTTCTTATTCCAGACAACAGTAACAAACACCGCAACCACAACATCAAGGACTAAACTTTACACCAACAAAAAACATTTAATACACAGCAAAAAAAGAAAGACGACGACGACGACAACGACGATGATGACGATGATGATGATGATGATGATGATGATGATGATGATGATGATGATGATGATGATGATGATGATGATGACGATGATGATGATGATGATGATGATGACGACGACGATGATGATGATGATGATGATAGCAAAAAATCCATTAGTAACAGACATAATTTTCTTGCACTACAATCAATAGCACAAACTGTAACACAATTTCATGTATAATGAAACAATAATTACATACATAAATATTACTGCAGCAACGACTACATCTTAACAACACATACATGTTTACATTCATAGTTCATAACATGGTCATAGAAAAGAAATCAATGTATGCATTATAGTGCAATCCTTCACACATAACAACAAAGTAATTGGCATAACAATGTGCCATCGAAAACAGATGCAAAAGGACGTTATCAATGTACTCTTCATGGCAGTTACAAACTGCATGAGAATGACGACAACAACAATAACAACAACAATAAAAGATTTAGTTAATATATTACACTAAAACGACATAAGGAAAATCTCATACCAATGCTTACACAGTACCACAGAACTTCACTTACAAGTGTAACTTACAGTTAATACATGACAACTTACTTTTAATACGTAACAAAGAAAACCTTACATCACGTGAGGAGACACCGGTGCAGATCCTAGCTTGAGCAATCTTACCACACAACAAGGCTCAAGAAAGCTTCACAGCCTATGTATACAACTAAAACTGCTCCATGACACCCAGCCATTTTCCTCAGACAGAATTACCAGAATGAACAAATCACACGCCATTACATCGTAACAACACATCAAAACAGCAGGGGTGCGTCACGCTCTAGCACGACCATACCCATCCTCACCAAAAAAACAGTCGGGGAACTTTCCGATACTACCATGTAAGTCTGTTTAATAGTGAATGGACTACTTCTTCCTTTGTGTGTGTGTGCATATGTGTGTTAGTGTGTGCATATATCGTGTTGTGTGATTGTATGTGCATATGTGTATACGTGTGTGTTTGTATGTGTGTGTACGTGTTGTGCTCCCTGGAAGCGTGACCTGAAAGGAGCCTGGTACCTGCAAGAAAGTGGGCCGGTGTAACATTGTAACAATATAACAGTGTAACAATGTAACATTGTAGTAATGTCACTGTGTAACAATGTAACAATAACACTAAGCACTAGAGACAGGAGTGAGTCCAGAGTTAGAAAAAATAAGATTTTGATTTCAAAGTTGCTGGACTTAAGAAAAACTTCAAGTTTTTAATGTCAAAGTTCCTGGACTTGACAAAAACTTTACAATTTTGGTGTTAAAGTTGCTGGACTTAAGAAACTGTTTAAGATTTTGATGTTAAAGTTGCTGGACTTAAGAAACTGTTTAAAATTTTGATGTTAAAGTTGCTGGACTTAAGAAACTGTTTAAGATTTTGATGTTAAAGTTGCTGGACTTAAGAAACGGTTTAAGATTTTGATGTTAAAGTTGCTGGACTTAAGAAACTGTTTAAGATTTTGATGTTAAAGTTGCTGGACTTAAGAAACTGTTTAAGATTTTGATGTTAAAGTTGCTGGACTTAAGAAACTGTTTAAGATTTTGATGTTAAAGTTGCTGGACTTAAGAAACGGTTTAAGATTTTGATGTTAAAGTTGCTGGACTTAAGAAACTGTTTAAGATTTTGATGTTAAAGTTGCTGGACTTAAGAAACTGTTTAAGATTTTGATGTTAAAGTTGCTGGACTTAAGAAACTGTTTAAGATTTTGATGTTAAAGTTGCTGGACTTAACAAACACTTCACGATTTTGATGTCAAAGTTGCTGGAATTTTGAAAAACTTTCAGATTTTGATGTTAAAGTTGCTGGACTTAAGAAACTGTTTAAGATTTTGATGTTAAAGTTGCTGGACTTAAGAAACTGTTTAAGATTTTGATGTTAAAGTTGCTGGACTTAAGAAACAGTTTAAGATTTTGATGTTAAAGTTGCTGGACTTAAGAAACTGTTTAAGATTTTGATGTTAAAGTTGCTGGACTTAAGAAACTGTTTAAGATTTTGATGTTAAAGTTGCTGGACTTAAGAAACTGTTTAAGATTTTGATGTTAAAGTTGCTGGACTTAACAAACACTTCACGATTTTGATGTCAAAGTTGCTGGAATTTTTAAAAACTTTCAGATTTTGATGTTAAAGTTGCTGATTTTACAAAAAATGTAAGGTTTTGATGTCAAAGTTGTTGAATTTAAGAAAAACTTTAATATTTTGATGACAAAGTTGCTGGACTTAAGAAATACTTTAAGATTTTTATGTCACATTTGCTGACTTAACAAAAACTTTTAGATTTTGATGTCAATGTTGCTGACTTAATAAAACTTTAAGATTTTGATGTGAAAGTTGTTGCACTTAACAAAACCGTTTCCCACAAGTAGCTGGTGTAACAGGACGGTTGGGATTGCTGAAACTGTCAAAGTGGTCAATAAATGTCATAGACTGTTCTGAAGATGATTTATTTTAATAAATGCATACTTTCTGGAAGAGAACTGACGTATTACTAAAGAATTTGCCGTCATGGAGCTGGTATTACTTCTGTTAATGACAGCAGTCACGTGACATTAAAACAGACACCAGCCTAGGACCATACCATGTTAGCTTAGTTCGACCCTTGCAACACCTGTCCGACAGATCACGTGGGATTTATCTCGCACCTTCGCGGCTTCCAAGTGTTTAGGTTAGTAAAGTTTAGTCACTAAAGCGTTTGCAAGCAGCGGAGATTCTCAGTGTTCTCAACTTTCAGAAGAGAAATCTTTACTCCTTGGTACAGACACTGCTGCTTCCCAAATCTTTTCCTGGTTCTCCTCTGTG
This sequence comes from Achatina immaculata, assembly GCA_009760885.1. NCBI lineage: Eukaryota > Metazoa > Mollusca > Gastropoda > Stylommatophora > Achatinidae > Lissachatina > Lissachatina immaculata. The sequence continues at coordinate 10,842,818 of CM019706.1, read as the reverse complement.
ATCTCCTTTACTGCCTGCCCCAACAAAATAAGTGAAAGTCTCCTACTCACTGATCTATACACATTCGCAGTGAACAAACTGCACTTGAACCTCCACACTCGTGTTAATTAGGTTGGAAACAACCAGGTTTACCCACATTAACATTTAGGAACAAAGTTTTGATGATTTGCTTGAAAAATTGTAAACAGGTAACATTAAACGTGAGAGAAAGAAAAGTTGTACACAGGTAACATTAGATGTGACTGAAAGAAAAGTTGTAAACAGATAACATTAGAGGTGAGAGAAGGAAAGGTTGTAGGAAGATAACATTAGAGGCGAGAGAAAGAATGACTATGATTAGAGCCCTGGACTGCAGGTGGGACGAGCAACCACCCAGCCACGAGAGGACAAGGCACTATCAACTGTGCCAGGAAACACACCTACCATAATAGATTTCTGGTATTACTGATTTGGTGACTACATGTCAGTAGTTCCTTAAGTTCAGTTCTTTAAATTGGTCGCTCCACATGTGGGGTGTGTGATATAGAGTATGGTGTTCGGATGGTCTGTTAGCAAACCCTTGCTATCATTATGCTCTCTAAAGTACTGTCTGTTTTCTAATGTCTAAACTCTATTCTATGTCTTCTAATGTTTACATTCTATGTCCTTTAATGCGTAGACTTTATTGTATGTTTTCTAGTGTATACACTCTATTGTAAATCTTCTAATGTGTAGACTGTACAGTATGTCTTCTAATGTCTAGACTGTATTGTACGTTTTCTAACGTCTAGGCTTTATTGTACGCCGTCTAAAGTCTAGACTTTATTGTGTGTCTTCTAATGTCTAGACTTTGGTGTTTGTCTTTTGTCTAGACTTTACTGTTTGTCTTCTAATGTCTAGACTTTACTGCATGTCTACTGATGTCTAGACTTTATTATATATCTTCTAATGTCTAGACTTTATTGCATGTCTTCTAATGTCCAGACTTTATTGTATGTCTTCTAATGTCTATACTTTATTGTATGTCTTCTAATGTCTAGTCTTTATGTCTTCTAATTCTAGACTTTGCTGTATGTCTTCTAATGTCTAGACTTTAGTCTTCTAATGTCTAGACTTTATTGTATGTCTTCTAATGTCTAGACTTTATTGTACCCTCTAGAGCTTCAGAAAAAGAGAAAAATTGCTTCGATTTTCTTGTGATGCTTTTCGTCTCCGTAACATTCACTGTGTAAACATTTTGTTAATCAGTTCCTGTCAAATTAATAATTGACAGAGTGTATGTGACATGTACCAGTTGTTTACAATGTGATATCGCTGACAGAGTGTAAGTGACTGAACTTAGTCTTCTTAGCAGATTTCTTGTGGGATAGATGTTTCTCGCGGTAGCACTGCTACCAAAACGTTTATCAGTTAAGATGGCTGGTAGTAGATGTACACAACATTTAACATAGCTGGTGGTAGGTGTATACAATATTTAAGATGGCTGGTGGTAGATGTACACAAAATTTAAGATGGCTTTTGATAGGTGTACAAAACATTTAAGATGGCTGGCGGTAGGTAAACACAACATTTAAGATAGCTGGTGGTAGGTGTACACAACATTTAAGATGGCTGGTGGTAGGTGTACACAACATTTAAGGTGGCTGGTGGTAGGTGTACACAACATTTAAGATGGCTGGTGGTAGGTGTACACAACATTTAAGATGGCTGGTGGTAGGTGTACACTTTTAATGTGGCTGGCGGTAGGTATAATCAACATTTAAAATGGCTGGTGGTAGGTGTATACTCATGTAGATGTCTGATGGTAGGTGTATAGCAGTATAGGCTAGGGGTTATAACCAGGATTGGTATTTAGAAAATAATTAATAGAGTGAGTACCCTTGTTTGAGAGGTAGGTTGGTTGAGACCATTGAGCGGGGGTCTTGGGAAAAGCGTGCAGCATGAAGAAAACTGAGTGGATAGGGATAGTATAAAAACCACTCACGATTTAGTAAAAGGAGAGCCTTACTTGTTTGTTGTAGCATAAGCCTTACTTGTTTGTTGTAGACAACAGTAGTTTTGATGTAGATGGAATCTCGTTTTAGGAAAGAGCTTCTAGCAGTGGCAATTTGTTGGTAGTTAGTTGGATGATTTAGTTATTCTTGTAATGGCTGAGGTTTTTGGTGGAACGTTGTAAGTATGGTTTTATTTGTATAAGGTCATTTGTAAGGTTTCTGCCATATGGCGTAGAGTTCTCTCACGCCGGGCATTTGTTACTGTGAATTTTGTTCAGCCTGATGGCTACATTCTCATCATCATGATTTCACTCCTCATTTTGTCCATTAATAAATGTGTGTTGTCTGATGATAAACTACACCAATTGGCTTTGTTGGAGTTCTCATTGTTGACCAGTTTTTTTTTTGGTTGGAAGACTGCCAAGTTATGTTTAAGTTGTTGTATCTGTATTATTCTGTGGAGTTGGAAGCCTGGGTGTCTTGTTGTATTTTCTCAGTGTATAATATAGAAAATTAGGTGGTTTTAGAACACCAACAACAAGAAGAAATTTCTAAGAAGAAACTGTTTTAGTACGTCGCAACACTACTTTAGTTGGCGCCAGGTAGAGTCATTCTATAACAGGTGTACAAAACATTTAAGATGGCTGTTGGTAGGTGAAAGAAAACTAAAGTGATGACAACTGACAAAACAAACAAGGCAACTGAAATATGTATCAATGAGGAAAAACTGGAAGAAGTGGAGAGTTTTGAATATCTTGGATCACTACAAACTAATAATGGAGATACAATGAGGGAAATTAAAAGGAGGACATCTATCGCTCTTCAGAAAGTAAAACAAATAAAGAATCTGTAGAGAGGGACAGACAGAACTACAAAAATAAGATTTTTAAAGGCATGCATTTTTCCCATCGCAACATATGCCTGTGAGACCTGGACACTTAACAAAACAGCTGAGAAACACATAAATGCCTTTAAATGCTACAGAAGAGTTCTCAAAATATCGTGGACACAAAAAAGAACAAATATATCTATACTACAAGAACTTAATATTGAAGAAGGCTGGCTAGTAAAGAGGATTAAAGAGAGAAAACTTAAATATTTTGGCCACATTAAACGTCATGATAATCTAGAGAAGACCGTATTGGAAGGATACATAGTGGGAAAAAGAAAAAGAGGAAGACCAAAACGAAGATGGCTGCAAGACATCGTTGACGATCTGGAAAGGGATGCAACAGCAGCAGGCCACCTTGCTCACAACCGAGAGGCCTGCAGGAGTGCTGTTTGGGAGGCAAAGTTCCGCAAGGGACAGCAAATGAATGTTGGTAGGTGTACACAACATGTAAGATGGCTGTTGGTAGGTATACATAACATCTAAGATATCTTGTGGTAGGTGTACAGATTTAAGATTTCTGGTGGTAGGTATACACAACATTTAAAATGGCTGGTGGTAGGTATACACAACATTTAAGATGGCTGGTGGTAGGTATACACAACACTAAAGATGGCTGGCGGTAGGTGTACACAACATGTAAGAGAACTGATGGCAGTTGTACGCTTATTTTCTGTTACTAGACGAACAACCAACTTGCAGGTCCTGGGATGAGCGTCTTTCATAGCTGTCTTGCTGTCCAGGTGTCTTGCTGTCTAGATGTCTTGCTGTCTTACTGTCTTGCTTTCTAGCTGTTTTACTGTCTTGCTTTCTAGCTGTCTTACTGTCTTACTTTCTAGCTGTCTTACTGTCTTGCTGTCTAGCTGTTGTACTGTCTTGCTTTCTAGCTGTTTAGCTGTCTTGCTTTCTAGCTGTTTTACTGTCTTGCTGTCTTGCTTTCTAGCTGTTTTACTGTCTTGCTGTCCGGCTGTTTTACTCTTTTTCTGTCTAGTTGTTTGACTGTCTTGCTGTTTTATTGCCTTCCGGTCTAGCTGTTTTACTGTCTTGTTGTCTAACTGTTTTACTGTCTTGCTTCCTAGCTGTTTTACTGTCTTGCTGTCTTACTGTCTAGCTGTTTTACTGTCTTGCTTTCTAGCTGTTTAGCTGTCCTTCTTTCTAGCTGTTTTATTGTCTTGCTGTCTAGCTGTTTTACTGTCTTGCTTTCTAGCTGTTTTACTCTCTTGCTTTCTAGCTGTCTTGCTGTCTTACTGTCTAGCTGTTTTACTGTCTTGCTTTCTAGCTGTTTTACTGTCTTGCTGTTTTACTGTATTGCTGTTTTACTGTCTTGCTTTCTAGCTGTCTTACTGTCTAGCTGTTTTACTGTCTTGCTGTCCAGCTATTTTACTGTCTTGCTTCCTAGCTGTTTTACTGTCTTGCTTTCTAGCTGTTTTACTGTCTTGCTTTCTAGCTTTCTAGCTGTTTTACTGTCTTGCTTTCTAGCTGTTTAGCTATTTTGCTGTCTGCTATCTTGCTTTCTAACTGTTTTACTGTTTTGCTTTCTAGCTGTTTAGCTGTCTAGCTATTTTGCTGTCTGCTGTCTAGCTGTTTTGCTGTCCAGCTGTCTAGGATAGAAAGAGGTGTGGAGGCGACGTCCAAGTGTCACAGTCGCTGGCTGACGTCAGCACATCCCTCCCCCCTCACACCAGTCTCCCCCCTCCCCGCAATCACCTGCCACCCGCTCCATTTTTCACAATTGTTTTTTTTCTAATCTCTGATTTGTGTGCCGGAATAAAAGGTGGTTGCAGCAGCAGGGATAACAAACGTCAACAATATAAAGCTGGAATATTGAACGACAACAGATATTAACAAACACTGCATCAACCAACAGTCTAATGTGCCAAAGAATCTCTTCAAATCAAGCCATGAAGCCTTCCAGCCTCTATGAAACCTTTCAGCCTCTATGAAACAATCCAGCCTCCATGAAACCTTCCAGCCTCCCTGAAGCCTTCCAGCCCCCATGAAACCTTCCAACCTTTATGAAACCTTGCAGTTCCAGCCTCTATGAAATCTCCCAGCCTCTATGAAACAATCCAGCCTCCATGAAACCTTTCAGTCTCCATGAAACCTTCAAGCCTCTATGAAACATTCTAGCCCTGTAAAACCTTCCAGCTTCTTTGAACATTTGATGAAAATAGATTCTGAGAAAGCAGACACAATCTCAACATGTTTATTGCGACTTGTATTAATTTTCAGTAACGGAAAATGATAGTTTTCTGGTATCATACGACGTTTTTGCTTGTATCATACAAAATTTCACTGCGTTTATCATACAGAGTTTCACTGCTTCTATCATACAAAGTTTATTTCCTTGTATCATACAAAGTTTCACTGATGGTATCATACAAAGTTTTTGCTTGTATCATACACCGTTTTTGCTTGTATCATACAAAGTTTCTTTTCTTGTATCATCCAAAGTTTTACTTGTATCAAACAAAGTTTCTTTGCTTGTATCATACAAAGTTTCACTGAATGTGTCATACAAAGTTTCTTTGCTTGTATTATACAAAGTTTGTTTCCTTGTATCATACAAAGTTTGTTTCCTTGTATCATACAAAGTGTTTCTTTGTATCATACAAAGTGTTTCCTTGTATCATACAAAGTGTTTGCTTGTATCATACAAAGTGTTTGCTTGTATCATACAAAGTGTTTTCTTGTATTATGCAAAATTTTCCTGCTGTGTAAACCTCGTTGTGCAAGTTTACATTTTTATAACTAGTTGGGGGGAGGGGGGATATTTTATCCAGATGGCACAGACCAACAATCATTTGGCAATGTACTACTGTACTCGAGGACAATCTAGCTCCCCCGTCATGAACATCAACCCAGGTTCTCCCCTCCTTGGTATATTGTATGCTAATTATGTATAAATCATGAGCATTTAATCAATATACAATATATTGACACGCAGTACAAATCATCACGTCAGAAATTATGGACACAGCATTTTTCATCTAACTGTACGTCACAACAACACATACAACAGACAACTGACATCAACATGACATCAAGACAGGTGTCATTATAATGGCAATTAAGAAAAGTATCATATGATAATAACTTCTCATGCTGCATTATTTAAACCTGATGGATCTGTGGACTCGGGCTCTCTTGCAGCCTACACTACGAATCTAATGTGCAGTGGCACTTAATCTACGCAGCTACCGCTGCCATGACACACCTCTCTATATAACCGCGTCGCTGTAGCACAAGATCAATCTACATGAAAGCATAATAACAAACCAAACATGTTGCCCATCAAATATATTGATAAATCACACTGAAATCATGAACCGAATTTCCATATCGATACGCCAATACAGAAACCTACAACCAGCTAACTGCACAACTACATAATCTACACCACAAGAGGTGGGCACGGGCAGAATATCACATAATACATCCATAGGCACAACTACACGAGACATCGCCTGGCCCGGCCATTGCCTCTATCTAACTCAGAATGCCCGCCAATGTTTTCATATATATATATATATCTTTCCGAACCAATTACCAATAACGTGGACGATAACGCTTCGATCAAAGTCGTACACCCCTCGATCTAAGCGTGCCTCGTCCACAAACTCCCTCACCTTCACATAAAAAAATGTGTCATATTACAAATTTTACAGTGTTTATAAAATCAAAACCTAAACGTCCAGCACTGCACTATAATTTGTTTCCTTAAGGATGAACAAAGTTAAATAATGTCACAGGTCTGACTGGATGTGCCAGCCACATGTCCATGTCCTATACCAGACACAGTGTTTCATGACTGATGGTAGAATAGTTTTTGTCCGGCATTCTCGAACTGTGTACTTCATTTTCCGCAACGAAAACACCGTGAGGTTTTTTCTTGAGTGATCACTCATTGTGTAACTATCAGGTGTGTGATGTGACCTATTGTGTCGTGTAGACACCTCTTGAACTGTGCTGTGTTTGTGCTCTGTTGTGCACTCTTGAGAGAGCACCTTGTCGAACTGGATAATTCTCGTTTCAAGCCTCTTCTTTACATTTTCTTCCTGCAGTGCACATTTGCGCACTTCATCAAAGTTTTGAAAACTGCTTCGCACGAATTTGAGTCGTACGGACGTGTCACACAGACAGTCGATGAAACATTTAATGATAAGAAATTGTGTGTCTGTGTTTTTCACTGAATGTTAGTGAATGCTTTCTTAGTTGTTCTGTGAAAACTTTCTGTCATTGTGCTTAGCTGATGTTCTACTTAGGTAGCCAGCTACTGTACTTCTTGCAGTATGCAACACACGTCGTGTATTTTCGTCACTGGGCTTATGTGTGATGCCAAATCTGTCAATCAGTTCGAGCCATGGCTCTATATTATCAGCCACTCCAAGACATGGACTGATTTGCACAGTAGTCTCCAGCATAAGCACTGAAATGTTCAATGTATGTAAAGTTTCTGCTAGTTGCTGAAGAAACGAATTATCCATGGCACTCGTGTGTGCTTAAATGCATTCATCCGCATTTGAATTGTTTGAGATTGTGGCTTCTTGTTCCATTTCTGTCTGCACCTTCTTAGTCTCTACGACGTTAGTAAGAAAAATAGCAGAAAGCCGTAAATCAGCTGGTATTCTGACGAAATCCTAATTCATTTTTTTAATCACTTTCCTCGTTACCGAGCACTGACTACAATGTTTACCCGAGTTCTAGGTCACAACACACCAGGCAGCTGTTCGTCTCTTTGACGTCACATGACGGGTTTTCACGTGATCTGGCCCATTGTTTTCTTCCTTGATCTGACCGTGAGCTAAGAAGCATGCACTCCAACAAAACATTTGTCAATGTTGGAATTTTAAATGACTAAATGGTTTAGCATACAATCTGACTATATGGAAAGGTAAAATAACAGCACCATTTGTAGACCTCATTGCTGCAAGTTTACATTTTTATAACTAGCTCTGTGTGTGTGTGTGTGGGGGGGGGGGGGGAATATCTTATCCAGATGTTACAGACCTAAAGTGACCAAAGCGGAACACACTTGCCTCCGTACCCCAACTCCCGCAAAACAAAGTTTGCTCTCTAACCTTTACTGTCTATATAGGTCAAACTGAAACTGCAGAAAGTCTTGAAAAATTGTATGCTCCCTTCAGTAAATTTGACATGCACAACTAGTGTTTTGTTTTAAAGTTCATATACACAATTTTAAAGCTCAGTATAAATAAGTCGTAGCTTCTTGTCACACCAACAGTAATTAGTAGTTAACACAGCCGTCCCGCAGCAGATGATGTACTGGCTACTGTCTCCTCTGAAGTCGTGGCGCCATGTTTCTGTGAGGAACGTATTTTTCTCAGTAGATCTGGGCGCTGCGTGGGCGTGTCGTGAGGTTTCTGGCCTGGGTTTCCTGTCGTGAAGTTTCTGGTTGGGTTTCCTGTCGTGAAGTTTCTGGTTGGGTTTCCTGTCGTGAAGTTTCTGGCTGGGTTTCCTGTCGTGAAGTTTCTGGCTGGGTTTCCTGTCGTGAAGTTTCTGGCCTGGGTTTCCCGCGCCCTCAAAGTTGCATTTAACCATAAGCATGGCTTTCAGTGTTTGAACGCTGAATTGTGTTTTCTGGCTTGTCCATGTCGTATTCACGTATGAGAAGATTCTGTTAGTCTCAGACAGTCAGAGAATAAATTCGAAAATTTGTTGTAATTCAACGCACGCAACAGAGTCGGCTTGGGAGTGAAAACATTTCCACCCACGCAACAGAGTCGGCTTGGGAGTGGGAAAACACTTCCACCCACCGGATATCAGTTTTTGGTTGTTTGGAGTTCCAGTCTGAAATTGTTTCTGCTGAAGCAAATCTACAAACATTGTTGATGTCATCAAACAGTTCGTTGTCATTGATTTCAAGATCTGGAAATTCTGAACCAAAGAGATTTAGGCTCATTTGCACATTTTCTCAAGAAGGTAGATGTCTCAAAGCCACCCAACTGAAGCCACTCAAATACTGAAATTGGTTCACTCTTTCCTGCAGATATTCAACACAGTCGTCATAGAAATTGGTGATAATATTCGTCACATCTGTTTTTCTAACGAGATTCTCGTTTTATAGACAGCGAATCTGGATTTTCATCTCGTTTGGAACAAAGTTGGTTCTATTCCTGTCCCTGCATTTTTGTAGGAGATCGTCAACTGCAGACGACACTTCCAGCGCTGAAATTGTTTATTCCTCAATTTTTAGGACAGCAGCACGAAAAATGATAGAAATATTGTGAACAAAGAAGAGCCACAGCTCAGCACATGGATTTTCGAAGAACGTTCGCATTACCGTAGGGCACATCTGTTGCAACAAAAAATAGGATTTAAACGCAGGAAAGAGCTTAATTTCTGCACTGCTGGTAAAGCCACAGAATTCCTTCCGTTCTTCCACGCGAACATTGTAAAAATAAAAGTAGGAACATATTTTCACAACAATAGATTCAACATCAATAGGAAGGCAACCAGATACCGTTTGCATTGCGTTGTGGACAATGTGAGCTGCGCAGCCAATCCCCACAAATTTTTCTCCAATCGAAGATTTTAGTTTCGCAAATACGTTGTTTTGTCCTTTTCTATGAACAACCACCGAAGTTCGTGTTGGCGTTGTCAGCACAGAAACCCACACATTTTGTAGTGAGGTCATTTTGTTTCAACACGTTAAGTAGAAACTCACAAATTATGTCTGATGTTTCGCCAGAGGTTGACTGCAGATCTAATAACTTAACTTCGACACTCAGTGACGGTACACAGTATCTCAGAAGCAGTGGGAACACCTTTATATCTGTGTGATTTGAGGAATCTGTCATTATTGTCACACATTTTGCATTCTTCAATTTTTTGTGAAGTTCGTCAATGACAAATGGAAAAAGGACGTTAATTATTATGGCCTTACATTTTGTGCGCCCACACATAAACTTCGCCTCAAACAAATGTTGGATAAATTTGTTGGTGCAAGTCATTGAGCGAAAACTGTGATTGTGACATAAGGTGTGATATGCAAATGTGCCTTCTGCAGCTGCTAACTTGGCTTTCATGCTCCCAAACGTTGCTGGTTGGAAATAATTGTCACGGGAAGGGCGAACAGTGCCTCTGGCACTGCCACCTTATGTCGATCACTCTTCAGATGTTTTGTGATATCCGATCTGCCACCGTGGGAAATTGAAAATTCTGATTTACAAGTGTCACATCTAAACATGGGAGTCATTGTCAGTTCTCGCCTTCTTTATGAAGGGGAAAATCACTCTCTAATTGTTGATTCAGTTTACACGCTCGTTTAGACATCGTCGGAGTGCAGGCTAAATTTTCATTAGCCCGCCATGTAATGTTCAGTTGGTAAGTAAGTAAAATAAATAAAATTAAATAAGCAATAAAGCATGTGAAATGTGCCTTACTTAATAACTAAATAAGTATAGTACTAGTACTTAACGTGACAAAAAATCCAAACCATCCTCTCAGTTGTTCTATCGAGATAAAACTGACGCTGGCTCAAACATTTAGCGCCTTCAAACTTTTCCACTAACTCTGCGATTGGTTCATTTAGTCACGAGGAAGATAACTATACTCTGATTGGTTCAACTTTAATAGAATAAGTGAAGATCACTTTATGATGCAACCAATTAATGCGTCCCAAAAATTTTTATCAAGTTAAAAATAGAATAATAAATATTTATGATCAATTAGGTCACGCGCAGACATTTCAAAATTAGTGGATTTTTTTTCTTTACAGAGTTTATTAAACTTTAAAGTTAGCAGGCTCAAAGCGGGACATCTGTGCGTCCCGCCAAGACTTTCAGCGAAGGCGGGACACTAGTCTAAAAAGTGGGACATTTGTGCGTCCCGCCAAGACTTTCAACGAAGGCGGGACACTAGTCTAAAAAGTGGGACATTTGTGCGTCCCGCCAAGACTTTCAGCGAAGGCGGGACACTAGTCTAAAAAGCGGGACTGTCCCTTTAAACAGACCAACAATTACTTGGCAATGTACTCGAGGACAGTCTAGCTCCCCCATCATGACCATCAACCCAGGTTCTCCCCACCTTGGTATATTGTATGCTAATTATGTATAAATCATGAGCATTTAATCAATACACAATTTATTGACACGCAGTAGAAATCACCAAGTCAGAAATTAAGGACACAGCATTTTTAATCTCACTATACGTCACAACAACACATACAACTGACAACTGACATCAACATGACATCAAGACAAGTGTCATTATAATGATAATTAAGCATATTATCATACGATAATGACTTCTCATGTTGCATTATTGAAAACCTGATGGACATGGGGTCCCGGGCCCTACACGTGGCCTACACTACGAATCTAATGTGCAGTGGCACTTAATCTACGCAGCTACCGCTGCCATGACACACCTCTCTATATAACCGCGTCGCTGTAGCACAAGATCAATCTACATGAAAGCATAATAACAAACCAAACATGTTGCCCATCAAATATACTGATAAATCACACTGAAATCATGCACCGAATTTCCATATCGATACGCCAATACAGAAACCTACAACCAGCTAACTGTACAACTACATAATCTAAACCACAAGAGGTGGGCATGGGCAGAATATCACATAATACATCCATAGGCACAACTACAAGAGAAGCCTGGCCCGGTCATTGCCTCTATCTAACTCAGAATGCCCGCCAGTGTTTTCATTCATATATATATATATATATATATATATATATATATATATATATGAACAAACTACCAATCACGTGGACGATGACGCTTCGGCCAAGGTCGTACGCCTCTCGATCTAAGCGTGCCTCGTTCTCAGCTGACTGCTGATCAGTTCAGCAAAATAAAATGTCTCCATGCGAAATAAGATGATTAAGAAAAGCAGCAACGTCACTAGGCAGGACAATCTAAGGAACGACGACAAAAGACAGCTGATAGAAACTACATCAGGCCTACAATAAATAGAGAAACAAAGCATTAAATGGTCTGGCCACTAAATGAGAATAACGCATCTACAGCCAGTCGCGAGAGTCCTCAGGTCAAGAGGAAGACCCCGGAAAAGATTGACAGATGGAGTTGTAGAGACACACTCACGAACTACGGCATGAACATCGCCGAGGCCGCTCATAAGGCCCAAAGATGCCAGTCGACAGCTCACAGTGTAAAAGAAAAGTAAGACTGTCGATCTGGTGAGCCTCATGAACACATTATGTCAGCTTTAGGAGAGGCTCTGAACAGTTCTATGCAAGTCAGTCAGTCATTTGCATATCCCTTTGCGGAACTTTGCCTCCGTAACAGCTCTCCTCTAGTCCTCTCGGTTGTAAGTAAGATGCCCTGCGTTGATGCATCCATTTGCAGATCATCAACGATGTCTTGCAACCATAATCGGTTTAGTCTTCCTCTCTTTCTTTTTCCCGTTATGTACCCTTCCAAGACAGTCTTCTCTAGATTATCATGACGTTTAATATGTCAAAAATATTTAAGTTTTCTTTGTTTAATCCTCTGTAGAAGTCATGTGAACAAACTGTTCAAGCTGTTCCTCTCTTTCATGACAGAAGAGCTGCCTCTCAGTCCACTCCTCCAAAAAAAGAATCTTTGTTTCTTGCTTGTGTTCACTTTTGGTTATAGAAGTGCTGTTGGCAAAGACATCTAGGAATAGATACAAAATGTTAGTATTTGGTGATGATACGAACTTTTTTCGAAAAGAAATATCTTAAGTTTGTCAACATCCTTTCTTGTGTAAGAGGCATGGCATCGCTGATGGCAGGTCGCCATTGCTGTACCTGCTGTGTTCACGATGTGTCGCATAATTCGTGAGCACAGAGAGCCAAACTCCGACACTTCACAAAACGTTAAGAGCGCTTATCACAGCAAACATCAAGGCGTATGATCTTATTTCTTGGCTAATGCTTGTCCTAGGTGAGCTGCTCCAGTTTTCTAGCTCCTCTCTGAACTGAAGAAGATGATATAGGACGATGACCTTCACTTTGGTGAGCTGCACATAAACATGTCTGACAGGTTTCGTGACATTTTTTCATTTGAATATCAGATCCATGCATCCCAGACATTAATAGTGTGGGAATGGTGGAAGAGGAGAGGATTTCATTTAAAACTTACAACGCGTTGAGGTCAGATTGAAAAAATAAATAAATAAAGAAAGAACTTTCGATTATAGAAAATTTCTCAATGCTGCGCAAGGGACTAGATATGCAAATAGTTACCTGGGCTGTTTGGCAATCCTAAAAGTAGGAATAATGGATCAGTTTCCGGTCGATTTTCAGAGGTGCGCAACTCTGAGGGAAAAAATCGGCTTACTGGCCCAGTATATAAAGAATACATGATAGAATTTTAATCGGTTTGGGTTTGTACGCTGAGCCGATCAGGGCAAGTCGTGTTGTCGTTCAAGCGCTTATGAGAGTGTATTTGTCTAAGGATAAACATGTAAATGTTAGTTTTATTGGAGTTTATATTTCTGTGATGTGGACGCGTGCAAGGTTGTGCTGCCGACTCTTCCGATCCATCCCATCCCACTTAGGTATGATTTAGTTAAATAGAAATAGACAGTCAATAATCAGAATTCCATATTAACATAATTATTCTCTGTAAGATGTCATATTTAGCAACGTGTAAACTGTAGGCTGTGTATGTTCACATGATTATGTATTACCGTGTTCAATGTAAGAGCATGTTTCCATACAATACATGCTAACTAGTTAGTTTATGATTAGAGTCAGAATCTTAATCCTCAAGTATGATTGTTTTGAGATTTTAAGTACAGAGCGATTTTTGTTGTAAATCATACTAACTTACATACGCAAGATGTTATATCTTCTTATCTTATATCCTTCCCCTTGCCGTTAAACGTCACATAGGGCTCGCAAAGTAGTTCGCCAATTTTTCCTGTCTTCGGCGAGTCTTTCAACCTCATCAAAGGATTTTATGCCTGTTAATTTGGCCTCTCTTAACAATGTCCTCTTCAGAGTTTCACGCGGTCTGCCTCTTTTAGATGTTATATCCAAGGGATTAAAATTGATTCTTTAGAAGTTGCGCTGTCGATCAAGCTAATCTAGGAATCTGAATATTTAAGTAAAATAATTTTAATGATTATGCTGTTAACGATATAATCTGATGAATAAACAATATACATTGATAATTTTTTGTTTGATTTTGCTAACTGTGTAAAATGATGATTAACAACAATAGAAGTTCATGATTATTCGATGAAGAATTGTTTCATTGTGTTTCTTTTCATTTATATAATATGTCGATGTGCAGTTGAATAATCACCATTTCAACTATACCATAAATATACAATATAACATCTTATAAATATACAATATAACATCTTATAAATATACAATACAACATCTTACAAATATACAATATAACATGTGTGAACAATATTGCTAGTATCATTATATATATATATATATATATATATATATATATATATATATATATATATATATATATATATATAATGTTACACAGTGTAATATATCTTACAAATTACTGAAAATTGTTACTACAGCTTAAAATTTTCTAGCTGTCCTCATGATGGAAACAAAGTCCGGATGCAGTTTTCGTTTTTCCAACATTTTATTTATAAAATGAGGCTTTAGTGTCAGAACGAGGCATCAATGCCACAATCAGACTACGATGCCAGAACGGGTCGTCAATGTCACAATGAGGCGACGATGTCAAAACGAGGCTTCGGTACAGTTGCCAAATTTCTTTCCAAACTAAAGATGGGGATGTAAGACGTTTTCTCAGCAGTTTTCCATTCCATGTTGAGAAGCTGATACCTCGGCACAAGACACATTCATCCCATTAAAACAGTGGTTCCCAAACTTTTGTAAACTGTGGTACAGTTAGTAACACAAATTTTAGTCGCGGCACCTGTGCTCTTAATGATGGACTTTCGTGCAGTTAACAATATATTTTTAGCATTTTCAAAGAAACTTCATTTATGACCTGTTCTTTGCTTCCATCTAGTGCCCAAGTTTAAAAAACTAAAACAATACAAGGGGAACCACAGAAACAGATACTGTCTGGAGAAATTGTTGTTGTTGTTGTTGTTGTTGTTTCATGTCCGGACATCATAAAAAGAATGGAAAAAATATATTTCATGTATAACAATAAAGTGAGAGGCCCCTCTGACCTCTGTCAGAGATAAAGCAACACTGAAAACAATAAAAACACTGCACCTACTTTTTCTGTTGTACTATCTTGCTCCTGACGAAGGTGGTAGATGTGGAAATATTGACAGTTTTTCCTTGTGTGTTGTAAATGGTCGTTGTATTGTCTTGTCGAACTCTCCTCTTCTGTTCATGATTTTTTTTTCAGCTTCTACAGCTACCACTCTTTGTTTAAACTCTGGAACAACCACTCTTTCTCTTAACTTTGGAGCAATCACTTTGTCTGAACTTTGGAACAAAAATTCTTTGTCTGAATTTTGTAGCAACCACTCTTTGTCTGAACTTTGGAACAACCACTCTTTGTCTGAATTATGAAACACCCACCCTTTTTCTTAACTTTGGAACAACCACTCTTTGTCTGAACTTTGAAACAATCAGTCTTTGTCTGAAGTTTGGAGCAACCACCCTTTGTCTGAACTTTGGAACAACCACTCTTTGTTTAAATATTGTCATCCCTTTATAAATTACTGGATAAATGTAAAAATAGTGTCCAGTGGAGATGAGCAGTATAAGCACGTCCAGCATTCAACATTAGTTCTATCATTTGTCTGTATACTATAGTTAATATTGCTAGTGTCGAGTGTAAGCACGTCCAGCATTCAACATTGGTTCTATCATTTGTCTGTATACTATAGTTAATATTGCTAGTGTCAAGTGTAAGCACGTCCAGCATTCAACATTGGTTCTATCATTTGTCTGTATACTGTAGTTAATATTGCTAGTATCAAGTGTAAGCACGTCCAGCATTCAACATTAGTTCTATCATTTGTCCTGTAGTTAATATTGCTAATATCAAGTGTAAGCACGTCCAGCATTCAACATTAGTTCTATCATTTGTCTGTATACTGTAGTTAATATTGCTAGTATCAAGTGTAACCACGTCAAGGACGTTTTTGTTCTAGAACAGTCGTGGCCCCCCAGGCTGGTGGTAGTCTGCTGATAGTTATCTCACTCAGAGAAATCAGAGTACTCAGACTGTCTACTGGTAGTTATCTCACTCAGAGAAATCAGTGGACTCAGACTAATTGTCTTCTGGTAGTTATCTTACTCAGAGAAATCAGGTACTCAGACTGTCTGCTGGTAGTTATCTCACTCAGAGAAATCATGACTAATTGTCTACTGGTAGTTATCTCACTCAGAGAAATCATGGACTCAGACTAATTGTCTACTGGTAGTTATCTCACTCAGAGAAATCAGTGGACTCAGACTAATTGTCTACTGGTAGTTATCTCACTCAGAGAAATCAGTGGACTCAGACTAACTGCAGCAGTCACTGGAAGTGTAGAGAATAGAGATCAAACATTTGTAACAGCAAACATTCACAAAATTAATGTAGATGACCACTGCAACAAACATTCACACAATTAGCATAGGTATCTGCAGCAAGAAACATTCACAAAAGAAGCATAGATGACTGTAGCAACAAACATTCACACAACTAGCATAGATAACTGTAACAACAAACATTCACACAACTAGCATATATTAGCAACAAAAATTCACACCACTAGCATAGATTAACAACAAACATTCTCAAAAATAGCATAGCTGACTGTAGCAACAAATATTCCAAAGCTAACATAGATGACTATACCAACAAATATTCACACGACTAGCATAGATGACTACAACAACAGATATTCAGAAAGCTAACATAGATGACTATAACAACACGCATTCACAAAGCTGACATAGATGACTATAACAACAAATATTCACAAAGCTAACATAGATGACTATAACAATAAATATTCATAAAGCTAACATAGATGACTATAACAATAAATATTCACAAAGCTAACATAGATGACTATAACAATAAATATTCATAAAGCTAACATAGATCATGTGAAGCAGTCAATGAACTCTCCATGCAAAGATTTTTGTATCCACAAATGAAAAGGTAAAATGCACTGAACCATGACTATATGTATTTATACCTAAATATAAGACTGCTACAGAAACGGCCACAGGGGAACAGAAGTAAGGGTAGACCAAAAGAGACATGGAGAAGAACAACAGAAAGGATGTTGAGCAATAGAGAGCCCACCTGGGCAAGAGCAGAAAAAAAGGCGAAGGACAGGCATTTGTGGAAGCCCCATGTGCCCTGGGCACTTAAGGTTCAGAGAGAGAGAGAGAGAGATAAGAAAGATGACTATCATTCATACATAGCCACAAGTTTTAAGTTGTTTAATACATTCACACATTACACATGGTCTTCATCTTGTTTTTCTTTATGCCATGATCGAATATTACTAGCTGCCATCAGCGTTATCGTAGTCTGGAAGTGTGTGAAAGCTCTGAATGTAACTGGCTACAGTCTCACTGGTAACACGCCCATTTTCACCGTCTGCCGAATCTGCCCCTGACCTCTCATCCGCCATTGGCTGTACAAGTAACTGAGATTTTTGTGACTGTTTTGGAGAACTCATCTTCTCGTCTTCTCTCTGTCCACACACATTTGCGTCAGTCTTTCTTTCAATTTCTCCAGATCTATGCGCCTCTTCTCTCTGTTTGTTAAAGTCTGCATCATTGTTTCTGTCAGTTTGTTCTGATGTATATGATCTTGGGTGCAGATTTTCAGCAATCAGTTTTTCATCCTTCAGCAGAGCGGCAGCTTGCCTGTGAACGCTTAAGAGTTTGAACTCTCCCTGTTTCCTGGTGTCTGCTAGCGGGTCAGAGGCGGACGGATCCTGTGAGAAGAAAGTTTGAGAAATTTAGAAACAGACAGAAGAAATGACAGCATAAGAAATTTAGAAACAGACAGAAGAAATGACAGCATAAGAAATTTAGAAACAGACAGAAGAAATGACAGTTTGAGAGATTTAGAAACAGACAGAAGAAATGACAATCTGAGAAATTTAGAAACAGACTTTAGAAACAGACAGAAGAATGACAGTCTGAGAATTTAGAAACAGACAGAAGAAATGACAGAATGAGAAATTTAGAAACAGACAGAAGAAATGACAGTCTGAGAAATTTAGAAACAGACAGAAGAAATGACAGTCTGAAAAATTTAGAAACAGACAGAAGAAATGACAGTATGAGAAATTTAGAAACAGACAGAAGAAATGACAGCATACGAAATTTAGAAACAGACAGAAGAAATGACAGTCTGAGAAATTTAGAAACAGACAGAAGAAATGACAGTCTGAGAAATTTAGAAACAGACAGAAGAAATGACAGTCTGAGAAATTTAGAAACAGACAGAAGAAATGACAGCATAAGAAATTTAGAAACAGACAGAAGAAATGACAGTCTGAAAAATTTAGAAACAGACAGAAGAAATGACAGTATGAGAAATTTAGAAACAGACAGAAGAAATGACAGCATAATAAATTTAGAAACAGACTTTAGAAACAGACAGAAGAATGACAGTCTGAGAAATTTAGAAACAGACAGAAGAAATGACAGTCTGAGAAATTTAGAAACAGACTTTAGAAACAGACAGAAGAAAATACAGTCTGAGAAATTTAGAAACAGACAGAAGAAATGACAGTCTGAGAAATTTAGAAACAGACAGAAGAAATGACAGTCTGAGAAATTTAGAAACAGACAGAAGAAATGACAGCATAAGAAATTTAGAAACAGACAGAAGAAAATACAGTTTGAGAGATTTAGAAACAGACAGAAGAAATGACAGTCTGAGAAATTTAGAAACAGACAGAAGAAATGACAGTCTGAGAAATTTAGAAACAGACAGAAGAAATGAGTCTGAGAAATTTAGAAACAGACAGAAGAAAATACAGTTTGAGAGATTTAGAAACAGACAGAAGAAATGACAATCTGAGAAATTTAGAAACAGACAGAAGAAATGACAGTCTGAGAAATTTAGAAACAGACAGAAGAAATGACAGCATAAGAAATTTAGAAACAGACAGAAGAAAATACAGTTTGAGAGATTTAGAAACAGACAGAAGAAATGACAGTCTGAGAAATTTAGAAACAGACAGAAGAAATGACAGTCTGAGAAATTTAGAAACAGACAGAAGAAATGACAGTATGAGAAATTTAGAAACAGACAGAAGAAATGACAGTCTGAGAAATTTAGAAACAGACAGAAGAAATGACAGTCTGAGAAATTTAGAAACAGACTTTAGAAACAGACAGAAGAAAATACAGTTTGAGAGATTTAGAAACAGATGGAAGAAATGATAATTTAATAGATTTAGCAACATACATGGTCAAGTACAATAATTGGTAACAGACAGAAGCAAAGACACTAGCTGGCTATAGAGAGGGTCAAAGACACGTGTTTGTTATAGACAGGGTCAAAGACACGAGTTTGTTATAGACAGGGTCAAAGACACGAGTTTGTTATAGACAGGGTTAAGGACACGAGTTGCTTATAGACAAGGTCAAGAACACGAATTTATAGCAGACAGGGTCAAAGACAAGTGCTGGTTATGGACAGAGTCAAGGACACGAGTTGGTAGCAGACAGAAGCATGGTCGTGAACTGGTAAAATATAAGGTCAGAGACACCAGCTGTAGTTAAATGGAATAATGGTTTCTGATTGTTGGCAAGTAAGATGGACCACAGTTGTTCTGTTCTCTCTCCCCATCACCCACATTTCCTAGTAATTTACTTCAGGCATTGCCTGTTACGTCCCATCTTTCCAACTCCACGCCCTTCTAAGCCACCAAACCCGGCCCTGCTATTATCGGCTAGAAACCCATTTAAAGTGACCAGCGGTTATATCAGCTGACCTTCTTAAGTAGCTTGCCGACAACCTTGGACTTTGTGCTGGCTGGGAGGGCATCTATCGGGTCGGGAGTTGCTATTCTCACAGACGCCATCTCGCGGTACTTCTCTGGGAGGGAGGACAACTCAGGGTGCTTCTCCCAGGCACTGGCTTGTGCTTTCTCTAGGAAACTCAGCAGAAGTGGCCAACTGAAATAGACGGACGGTGTCATGATGATAGTGGCGCTGCAGGCTATGGCAATGCTGAGAGTGGTGATGCAGGTTGTGGCTGTTGAGAGTGGTGCTGCAGGTCCTGGCAGTGATGAGAGTGGTGGTGCTGGGTGTAGTTGTGATAAGAGTGGTGGTACAAGTTGTGGCAGTGATAAGTGTGGTGGTCTGGTTGTGGCTGTGATAAGAACGGTGGTACACGTTGTGGCAGTGATAAGAGTGGTGGTGCTGGTTGTGGCTGTGGTAAGAGTGGTGGTGTTGGTTGTGACAGTGATAAGAGTGGTGGTGCTGGTTGTGGCTGTGGTAAGAGTGGTGGTGTTGGTTGTGACAGTGATAAGAGTGGTGGTGCTGGTTGTGGCTGTGGTAAGAGTGGTGGTGTTGGTTGTGACAGTGATAAGAACGGTGGTACACGTTGTGGCAGTGATAAGAGTGGTGATGCTGGTTGTGGCTGTGGTAAGAGTGGTGGTGTTGGTTGTGACAGTGATAAGAGTGGTGGTGCTGGTTGTGGCTGTGATAAGAGTGGTGGTGTTGGTTGTGACAGTGATAAGAGTGGTGGTGCTGGTTGTGGCTGTAATAAGAGTGGTGGTACAAGATGTGGCAGTGATAAGAGTGGTGGTGCTGGTTGTGGCTGTGATAAGAGTGGTGGTGCTGGTTGTGGCAGTGATAAGTGTGGTGGTGCTGGTTGTGGCTGTGATAAGAATGGTGGTGCTGGTTGTAGCAATGATAAGAGTGGTGGTGCTGGTTGTGGCAGTGATAAGAGTGGTGGTGCTGGTTGTGGTAGTGCTGGTTGTGGCAGTGATAATGGTGGTGGTACAAGTTGTGGCAGTGATAAGTGTGGTGGTGCTGGTTGTGGCAGTGATAATGGTGGTGGTACAAGTTGTGGCAGTGATAATAGTGGTGGTGCTGGTTGTGGCAATGATAAGAGTGGTGCTGCAGATAATAGCAGTGATGAGAGTGGTTGTGCAGATTGTGGCAGTGATGAGAGTTCTGGTGCAGATTGTAGCAGTGATAAGAGTTATGGTGCAGATTGTAGCAGTGATAAGAGTGGTGGTGCAGATTGTGGCAGTGATGAGAGTGGTTGTACAGACTGTTGAAGTGATGAGAGTGGTGGTGCAGATTATAGCAGTGATAGGAGTGGTAGAGCAGATTGTAATAGTGACAAGAGTGATGGTGCTGGTTGTGGCAGTGATAAGAGTAGTGGTGCTGTTTGTGGCAGTGACAAGAGTGGTGGTCAGGTTGCAGTAATGATAAGAGTGGTGGTGCAGGTTGCGGCAGTGATGAGAGTGGTGGTGCTGCAGATTCTGGCAATGATGAGAGTGGTGGTACTGGTTGTGGCAGTGATAAGAGTGGTGGTGCAGGTTGTGGCAGTTGAGATTGGTGGTAAAGGTTGTGGCAGTAATGAAGATGGTGGTACTAGTTGTGGCAGTGTTGAGAATGGTGGTGCATGTTGTGGCAGTGCAAACAGTGGCAATATTGAGAGTAGTAGTGCAGGTTGTGGCAGTGATGTGAGTGGTGGTACAGGTCGTGGCAGTGTTGAGAGTGGTGGGACAGATTGTGACAGTGATGAGAGTGGTGGTACAGGTCGTGGCAATGTTGAGAGTGGTGGCATAGGTTGTGGCAGTGATGATATTGGTGGTACAGGTTAAGGCAATGTTTACAGCTGTGGTGCAGGTTGTGGCAGTGTTGAGAGTTGTGGTACAGGTTGTGGCAGTGTTGAGAGTTGTGGTACAGGTTGTGGCAGCGGAAGCAGTGGCAATGTTGAGAGTGGTGGTACACGTTGTGGTCATGTGGTTAGTGGTTATTTAAAATAGTAACTTTTACACGTTGTGGTCATGTGGTTAGTGGTTATTTAAAATAGTAACTATTACACGTTGTGGTCATGTGGTTAGTGGTTATTTAAAATAGTAACGGTGATATTTTAGAACTATGGATGTGATGACGACTGCACAGTGTAAAC
This sequence comes from Achatina immaculata, assembly GCA_009760885.1. Taxonomy (NCBI): domain Eukaryota; kingdom Metazoa; phylum Mollusca; class Gastropoda; order Stylommatophora; family Achatinidae; genus Lissachatina; species Lissachatina immaculata. Next base: position 10,820,894 of record CM019706.1, on the reverse strand, counting down.
CAAAAGAAAACTATCCGCAGAAACATGACAGAAACTAGCAGAAATGTGACAAGGTACAAACAAGAAAACAAAGTCGCGTTTACTCAACATATTCCCAGTAGCTATGTACGGATGCGAAGTACTCAAAAGATCACTAGAAAAGAGAATAACAGCATTTGAAATAAAATGTTACAGAAGGGCACTTAGAATATCATGGATTGAAAGAAAATCAAATAAAGAAATATTGAAGGGGTTGGGTTTCGCAGAAAACTGGCTTGTAAACACCATCATAGAAAGCTGAGATACTTCGGCCACATCAAGAGACACAATAGCTAGGAAAGGCTGACAGCAGAAGGCATAGTGCCCAGCAAAAGAGAAAAGAGTCGACTCAAGATGTCACGGAAAGTCTGAATGTGTCACTGCAAGACGCCGGTCAAGTTGTGCAAGATCTTAATACATTCAGAGAGCCAGAGAGAAAGAGAGAGAGAGAGAGAGAGTCAGAGAGAGAGAGAGAGAGAGAGAGAGAGAGAGAACGTTCTGGAAAGAACAGGACGAAAATGGATGTGATAATCGTCAAAAACAGTGATTTAAATGTACGGAAAATGAAGATTTGTTACAATTAATGTTTGTAGTTAATTCTTCCATGATGATGATGATGATAATGATGATAGAACCTTATCTTATTATCTTTGTCCTCCTCACATCTGTCAATCAAATTTTTTAGCAGAGCTCCGTAGAGTGGCGTCTTTTCACATAGGATCAGGTAGACCTAGGGGTTAGAGATCTACACAAGATTAGTAGATTAGTAGACATGAGGGTTAGAGATCTACACAAGATTAGTAGATTAGTAGACATGAGGGTTAGAGATCTACACAAGATTAGTAGATTTGTAGACATAAGGGTTAGAGATCTACACAAGATTAGTAGATTAGTAGACATGAGGGTTAGAGATCTACACAAGATTATTAGACCTATAGGTTACAGATCTAAACAAAATTAGTAAACCTATGGGTTAGAGATCTACACAAGATTTAGTAGACCTATGGGTTAGAGATCTACACAAGATTTAGTAGACCTATGGGTTAGAGATCTACACAAGATTCGTAGACCTGAGGGTTAGAGATCTACACAAGATTAGTAGATCAGTAGACTTGAGGATTATAGATCTCACAAGATTAGTAGATTAGTAGAATGAGGGCTAGAGATCTACTGAAGACTAGTAAATTAGTAGACACGAGGGTTAGAGATCTACACAAAATTGGTAGATTAGTGGACATAAAGGTTTGAGATCTACAAAAAATTAGTGGATTAGTAGATTTTACAAGGCAAAATTATATGTACTCAACGATTAGTTGACAAGATAGATTATATCTAGGACACTGTTAGTTGACAAGATAGATTATATCAAAGAGACTATTAGCTGACAAGATAGATTATATCTAGGAGACGATTAATTGACAAGATAGAGTTTATCAAGGAGGCGATTGGTTGATAAGATAAATTATATCTATGAGACTATTGGTGGACAAGATAGATTATATCTAGGAGACGATTAGTAGACTTGACAAGGCAGGAATGTATGCAGGAGATGATTTAAAAATCTTACAAGAAAGTTCTCTGTGTAGGAGATGATTAAAATACTTGACAAGACATGGCTGTGCGTAGGCGATGATTAAAATACTTGACAAGACATTGCTGTATGTAAGAGATGAGTAAAATACTTGACAAGACATTGCTGTATGTAGGCGATGATTAAAATACTTGAGAAGATATTGCAGTATGTAGGCGATGTTTAAAATACTTGACAAGACATGGCTGTATGTAGGCGATGATTAAAATACTTGACAATATATGGCTGTATGTAGGCGATGATTAAAATACTTGACAAGACATGGCTGTATGTAGGAGATGATTAAAATACTTGACAAGACATGGCTGTATGTAGGAGATGATTAAAATACTTGACAAGACATAGTTGTATGTAGGCGATGATTAAAATACTTGACAAGACATGGCTGTATGTAAGAGATGAGTAAAATACTTGACAAGACATTGCTGTATGTAGGAGATGATTAAAATACTTGACAAGACATTGCTGTATGTAGGAGATGATTAAAATACTTGACAAGACATTGCTGTATGTAGGCGACGATTAAAATACTTGACAAGACATAGTTATATGTAGGAGATGATTAAAATACTTGACAAGACATTGCTGTATGTAGGCGATGATTAAAATACTTGACAAGACATTGCTGTATGTAGGCGATGATTAAAATACTTGACAAGACATTGCTGTATGTAGGCGATGATTAAAATACTTGACAAGACATGGCTGTATGTAGGAGATGATTAAAATACTTGACAAGACATGGCTGTATGTAGGAGATGATTAAAATACTTGACAAGACATAGTTGTATGTAGGCGATGATTAAAATACTTGACAAGACATGGCTGTATGTAAGAGATGAGTAAAATACTTGACAAGACATTGCTGTATGTAGGAGATGATTAAAATACTTGACAAGACATTGCTGTATGTAGGAGATGATTAAAATACTTGACAAGACATGGCTGTATGTAGGCGACGATTAAAATACTTGACAAGACATAGTTATATGTAGGAGATGATTAAAATACTTGACAAGACATTGCTGTATGTAGGCGATGATTAAAATACTTGACAAGACATTGCTGTATGTAGGCGATGATTAAAATACTTGACAAGACATTGCTGTATGTAGGCGATGATTAAAATACTTGACAAGACATTGCTGTATGTAGGAGATGATTAAAATACTTGACAAGACATGGCTGTATGTAGGCGATGATTAAAATACTTGACAAGACATAGTTGTATGTAGGCGATGATTAAAATACTTGACAAGACATGGCTGTATGTAGGCGATGATTAAAATACTTGACAAGACATTGCTGTATGTAGGCGATGATTAAAATACTTGACAAGACATGGCTGTATGTAAGAGATGAGTAAAATACTTGACAAGACATTGTTGTATGTAGGCGATGATTAAAAGACCTTACAAGGCAAGACTGCGAGACGACTGGTAGACCTGAGAAAAGATTGCTATATGAAGGATACTGTTAGGAGGTATGACAGTTCAGGACTATGTGTAGGATATTATTAGGAAGTATGATAGTTCAGGACTATATGTAGGATACTATTAAGAGGTATGACATTACAGAATTATATGTAGGATACTATTAGGATGTATGACAATTCAGGACTACATGTAAAAAACGATTAGTAGATTTGACGAAGCAAAACTATAATGTGAGAGACGATTAGTAAACCTGACAACTAAAGACACGGAGACGATTTGTAAACCTGACAACTAAAGACACGGAGACGATTAGTAAACCTGACAACTAAAGACACGGAGATGATTAGTAAACCTGACAACTAAAGACACGGAGATGATTAGTAAACCTGACAACAAAAGACACGGAGATGATTAGTAAACCTGACAACAGAAGACACGGAGATGATTAGTACGCTTGACAACTAAAGACACGGAGATGATTAGTAAGCTTGACAACTAAAGACACGGAGATGATTAGTAAACCTGACAACAAAAGACACGGATATGATTAGTACACCTGAGAACAAAAGACACGGAGATGATTAGTAAACCTGACAACAGAAGACGCGGAGATGATTAGTAAACCTGACAACAAAAGACGCGGAGATGATTAGTAAACCTGACAACTAAAGACGCGGAGATGATTAGTAAACCTGACAACAGAAGACACGGAGATGATTAGTACGCTTGACAACTAAAGACACGGAGATGATTAGTAAGCTCGACAACTAAAGACACGGAGATGATTAGTAAGCTTGACAACAAAAGAAAACGGAGATGATTAGTAAGCCTGACAACTAAAGACATGGAGATGATTAGTAAACCTGACAACTAAAGACTACATGTAGGAGATGATTGGTAAGCCTGACAACTAAAGACTACATGTAGGAGACGATTAGTAAGCCTGACAACTAAAGACTACATGTAGGAGATGATTAGTAAGCCTGACAACTAAAGACTACATGTAGGAGATGATTAGTAAGCCTGACACCTAAAGACTACATGTAGGAGATGATTAGTAAGCCTGACAACTAAATACTACATGTAGGACACGATTAGTAAGCGTGACAACTAAAGACTACATGTAGGACACGATTAGTAAGCGTGACAACTAAAGACTACATGTAGGACACGATTAGTAAGCGTGACAACTAAAGACTACATGTAGGACACGATTAGTAAGCGTGACAACTAAAGACTACATGTAGGACACGATTAGTAAGCGTGACAACTAAAGACTACATGTAGGACACGATTACACAGCTTGACAACAACTAAATATGTAGAAGACGATTTGTAAGCCTAAAAACAAAGAAATATGAGAGAGACGATTAGAAAGCTAGACAATCAAGAAACGATTAATAACCCTGGCAACTACAGACTATATGTAGGAGAGGATTCGTAAGCCTGACAAATAAAGATTATATGTAGGAGACGATTGGTAACCATGTCAGTTAAAGACTAGGAGACGATTAGTAAGTCTGACATCTAAAGACTGTATAGGAGACGATTAGTAAGACTGGCAACTAAAGACTAGGAGACGATTAGTAACTCTAACATCTAAAGACTATATAGGAGACGATTAGTAAGCCACACAACTAAACACCAGGAGACGATTAGTAAACCTGACAACTAAAGACTAGGAGATGATCAGTAAGTCTGACAAATAAATACTAGGAGATGATTAGTGAGCTGGACAACTAAGGTCTATATGTAGGAGACAATTAATAAGAATGAAAACCAAGATATATGTAGTAGACTATTTGTAAGCCTGACAACAAAAGACCAGAAGACGATTAGTAAGAATGACAACTAAAGACTAGGAAACGATTAGTAAGCGTTACAACTAGAGATATATGTAGATAACGATTAAGAAACCTGATAACTAAAGACTAGGAGACGATTAACACTCCTGACAACTAAAAATCATACTTAGGAGACGATTAGTAAGTCTGATAACTACAGATAGTATGTAGGAGAAGATTAGTGAGGCTAACAACTAAAGAATATATGTAGGAGACGATTAGTAAACCTGACAACTAAAGACTATACATTGGATACGATTAATAAGCTTGACAATTAAAGACTATATATATAAGACGATTAGTAAACCTGACAACTATAGACTATATGTAAGAGACGATTAGTAATTCTACCACTGCTATATACAGAGGAGACGATTAGTTAACCTGACAAATAAAAACTATATGTAGGAGACAATTAGTAAGCCTGACAACTAGACTGTGTACCAGACGATTATTAAACCTGACAACTAAAGACTAGGAGATGATTAGTAAGCCGGACAACTAAGGAGTATATGTAGGAGACGATTAGTAAGTCTGACAGCTAAAGACTATATGTAGGAGACAATTAGTAAGTCTGACAACTAAAGACTATATGTAGGAGACGATTAGTAAGTCTGACAACTAAAGACTATATGTAGGAGATGATTAGTAAGTCTGACAACTAAAGACTAATGCAATTATTAGTCAACATGACAACAAAAGACTATTTTTTGAGGGACGATTAGGAAGCCTGACAACTAAAGACTAGAGATAATTATTAAGCCCGAGAACTAAAGACTAGTAGACGATTAGTAAGCCTAACAAGCAAAGACAATGTTGGAGACGATAGTAAGCCTCACTACTAAAGATTAGAAGACGATTAGTAAGTCTCTCAACTAAGGACTAAGAGATCATGAGTAAGCCGGACAACTAAGGACTATATATGTGAGACGATTAGTAAGTTTGACTACTAAGATATATGAAGATGCTGTTTAACAATTGACAAATAAAGACTAGGAAAAACAACTAAAAATCATACGTAGGAGTCGATTAGTATGTTTGACAACTAAAGATCATATGTATAAAACGACTAGTAAGACCAACAACTAAAGACTATACGTAGGAGTCGATTAGTAACTTTGACAACTAAAGATCATATGTATAAAACGACTAGTAAGACCAACAACTAAAGGACTATATGTAGGAGACGATTAGTAAGCCTGAGAATTATTGACTATATATTAGACGATTAGAAAAGCCTGACAACTAAAGACTATCTGTAGTAGACGATTAGTAAGCCTAACAACTAAGGTATATGTAGGAGATGATTAATAAGACTGACATCTAAAGACTATATAGGAGACTATTATTAAGCCAGAAATCTAAAGACAAGGAGGTGATTATTAAATCTGACAACTAAAGCCTAGAAGAAGATTAGTAAGCCTGACAACTAAAGACCAGGAGGCGGTTAATAAACCTGACAACTAAAGACTAGGAGATGATTAGTAAGCCGGACAACTAAGGAGTATATGTAGGAGACGATTAGTAAGTCTGACAGCTAAAGACTATATGTAGGAGACAATTAGTAAGTCTGACAACTAAAGACTATATGTAGGAGACGATTAGTAAGTCTGACAACTAAAGACTATATGTAGGAGATGATTAGTAAGTTTGACAACTAAAGACTATATGTAGGAGATGATTAGTAAGTCTAACAACTAAAGACTAATGCAATTATTAGTCAACATGACAACAAAAGACTATTTTTTGAGGGACGATTAGGAAGCCTGACAACTAAAGACTAGAGATAATTATTAAGCCCGAGAACTAAAGACTAGTAGACGATTAGTAAGCCTAACAAGCAAAGACAATGTTGGAGACAATAGTAAGCCTCACTACTAAAGATTAGAAGACGATTAGTAAGTCTCTCAACTAAGGACTAAGAGATCATGAGTAAGCTGGACAACTAAGGAATATATATGTGAGACGATTAGTAAGTTTGACTACTAAGATATATGAAGATGCTGTTTAACAATTGACAACTAAAGACTAGGAAAAACAACTAAAAATCATACGTAGAAGTCGATTAGTATGTTTGACAACTAAAGATCATATGTATAAAACGACTAGTAAGACCAACAACTAAAGACTATACGTAGGAGTCGATTAGTAACTTTGACAACTAAAGATCATATGTATAAAACGACTAGTAAGACCAACAACTAAAGGACTATATGTAGGAGACGATTAGTAAGCCTGAGAATTATTGACTATATATTAGACGATTAGAAAGCCTGACAACTAAAGACTATCTGTAGTAGACGATTAGTAAGCCTAACAACTAAGGTATATGTAGGAGATGATTAATAAGACTGACATCTAAAGACTATATAGGAGACTATTATTAAGCCAGAAATCTAAAGACAAGGAGGTGATTATTAAATCTGACAACTAAAGCCTAGAAGAAGATTAGTAAGCCTGACAACTAAAGACCAGGAGGCGGTTAATAAACCTGACAACTAAAGACTAGCAGACGATTTGTAAGCCTGAGAACTAAAGTCTAGTAGGCGATTAGTAAGCCTGACAATTACAGACTAGCAGACGATTAGTAAGCCTGACAATTAAAGACTAGCAGACGATTAGTAAGCCTGACAATTAAAGACTAGCAGACGATTAGTATGCCTGACAGTTAAAGACTAGCAGACGATTAGTATGCCTGACAATTAAAGACTAGCAGACGATTAGTATGCCTGACAGTTAAAGACTAGCAGACGATTAGTATGCCTGACAGTTAAAGACTAGCAGACGATTAGTATGCCTGACAGTTAAAGACTAGCAGACGATTAGTATGCCTGACAGTTAAAGACTAGCAGACGATTAGTATGCCTGACAATTAAAGACTAGCAGACGATTAGTATGCCTGACAGTTAAAGACTAGCAGACGATTAGTAAGTCTGACAATTAAAGACTAGCAGACGATTAGTAAGTCTGACAATTAAAGACCATACAGGAGAGGATAAGCAAGCCTGACATCTAAAGACTAAGAATCGATTATTAAACCTGACAGCTAAAGACTAGGAATCGATTATTAAACCTGACATCTAAAGACTAAGAATCGATTAGTAAACCTGACATCTAAAGACTAAGAATCGATTAGTAAACCTGACAACTAAAGACTAGGAGATGATAAGTAGGTCGGACAAATAAGGGCTATATCTAGGAAACGATTAGTAAGCTTGAAAATTAAGATATTTGTAGTATACTGTTATTAAGGCTGACAACTAAAGACTAGAAGACGATTAGTACGAATGACAACTAATGACTAGGAGACGATTAATAAGCTTTACAACTAAGATATATGTAGACGACGATTAATAAGCCTGACAACTAGGACTATGAGACGATTAGCACGCCTGACAACTAAAAACCATACTTAGGAGACGGTTAGTAAGTCTGATAACTAAAGATCTTATATAGGAGACGATTAGTAAGGCTAGCAAGTAAAGACTGTATGCAGGAGACGATTAGTAAACCTGATAACTAAGTTATATCTAGGAGCCTGACAACTAAAGACTATATATATATAGGAGACGATTAATAAGACTGACAATTAAAGACTATATGTAGAAGACGATTAGTAAAACTGACAACTAAAACTCTATGCAGGAGACGATTAGTAAGCTTGGCAGCTATAGACTATATGTAAGAGAAGTTTATTACACCTGACACTGCGATATATGTAGGAGATGATTAATAAACCTGACAAATAAAGACTATATGTAGGAGACCATTAGTAAGCCTGACAACTAGACTGTGAAACAGACGATTAGTAGGCCTGACAACTAAAGACTAGGAGACGAGTAGTAAGCCTGACAACTAAAGACTAGGAGACGATTAGTAAGCGTTACAACTAGAGATATATGTAGATAACGATTAAGAAACCTGATAACTAAAGACTAGAAGACGTTTCAGCAGCAACAAGAACAATGAAAACAACGATAACACTATAAGACGTTTCTGCACCAACAAGAACAATGAAAACAACAACAACAACGATAAAACTAGAAGACGTCTCACAACCAACAAGAACAATGAAAACAACGATAACACTGGAAGACGTTTCAGCACCAACAAGAACAATGAAAACGACGATAACACTGGAAGACGTCTAAATATGAACAAGAACAATGAAAACAACGATAACACTGAAAGACGTCTAAATATGAACAAGAACAATGAAAACAACGATAACACTGGAAGACGTCTAAACATGAACAAGAACAATGAAAACAACCACAACGATAACACTAGAAGAAGACTCACCACCGACAAAAACATTGAAAACATCGATAACGATAACAATGAAAGAAGTCTCACCATTAAAAAGAACAATTAAAAATGCGACAAAGATAACACTGAACTAAGTCTCACCATCAACAGTAACAATTAAAACAACAACAACGATAATACTGTGATAATTCCACCAAGAACATCAACAATGAAAACAAGGAGAAGAATAACACAGGAAGAATTCTCACCACCAACAAGAACAGTGAAAACAATGACAACTATAATACTGAAAGAAGTCTTACCTCCGACAAGGTAGATAGAGGTTATGGTGTAGTTTTACAAAGTGGAAGAGGGAGTGAGTAAAGTGAGAAAAAGCGAATAGAAATTATGAGAATATATAAATGAAAAACATACAACATCCGATATTTCGGTGTGAGCCTTTTTCGAGGATTACATGCACAACGAGACCAAAAAAAAAAAAAACAAATAACGAAAAACGTATCTTAATATGGCCTCCTCTAGAAGTAGGAAACAGAAATGCGTGTCTTAGAAGATGCATAGAGACCACGCGGGCCACACACAGGATAGATCGATAGAGCCAATCATAAAGAAGAGGTGGAGAGAGAGGAGGAAAACAAGTGGTAGAAAGGGGTAGGGGAAGGCAATAGAAACATGATAGCCGCTAGAGGAGGTGTCGGGGGGGGGGGGGGAAGCGAAGAGATAATGAATGAAGAACAGAAACACCTGCAGGGAGAAAATGTGAAACTGGTGAATAGGACAAGACCCTATAAACACCAATATGTTGCCAGAGAAGAAAAGAGGGTGGCGTTAGGGAGGGGTAGCTAGGAGAAAGAAAGTAGAGTAAAGAAAAGGGGGGAGTGGAAAACTAAAGAAGTTACAGAAAGCTGAAGACATTGTTAATTCCATCTGGGTGGAGACAGCCAGTCTGGAAAATAAGGCGCTGTTCTAGGACCCTCCGAGATCGTACATCAGCAGAGCAAGAGCGGATCGCACTAACATAAATGTCCTGTCTTCCCCTGTGGTTGCTAAGGCAAAAATATTTAGCCACATGTGTCCAAGCCTTCTTAGAATATCATTAAGATGCTGGCGTCAACGCAGCTATCCAGAACATGTTCTCTCGTCATCTTGGAACCGCATCAGCCATATATCGCGGCAACAAGCCCTCACTCCTAAACCGCACTGTAGCTAGGACACGCACCACCCTCATAGCTTGACAGTTAAAAACATACTGTTTCGCCATATCCATCTCCTCCAGACCGAGCCTGATACACGTGAACTTTTTGGGGAACTCCATTGGTATCGTACAGACGGGACAGGAACCTTAGAGACCTTTAACTCGTAGTCATCTTAAGACAGATGACACTTTTTATGGTACCAGACGTTGCTGTCGCCGTAGATGCAACACTTGTCTGTTTGTTGCCGAGGCTAGCCAGATCTCCTTCCCTAAGTCCACGTTATCAGTTCAAGAGGGTTTCATCTGTACTTCACGCAATGTTATTTATTCTATTATGTGCAAACGTTGTGGTTTGAAGTACATAGAGGAGATTGGTTTACGCTTAGGAGATCGATTTCGCCAACATCTTAATGATATTTCTAAGAACGCCTTGACACTTGTGGCTAAACATTTTTGCCTTAACAACCACAGGGGAAGACAGGAAATTTCTGTTAGTGCGATCCGCTCTTGTTCTGCTGATGTACGATCTCGGAGGGTCCTAGAACAGTGCCTTATTTTCGTTTAGTTATTTGTTTGTTTTTTTTTTTTGGTTCCGTTGTGCACGTAATCCTCGAAAAAAGCTCATGCCCAAATATCGGATATTGTATGTTTTTCATTTATACATTCTCATAATTTCTATTCGTTTTTTCTCACTTTACGCACTCCTTCTGCCACTTTGTAAAACTACACCATACACCTCTATCTACCTTTATTATTTAAACCAGTTGTTCTACAGTCACAATACTTTTTATCTGTTACCTCCGACAAGGACATGGAAACAGCGAAAACGATAACACTGAAAGAATTCTCACCACCAATAAGAATAATTACAGTAACAACATTGATAACACTAGAAGAAGTGCCAACACCAGAAAGAACAATAAAGTCAATGGCAATGATCACACTGGAATAAGTCTCACCACTAATAACATAAATCAAAACGACAACAGTAACACTAGAAGAAGTCTCACCACCAACAAGAACAATTAAAACAACGACAACAGTAACACTAGAAGAAGTCTCACCACCAACAAGAACAATTAAAACAACGACAACAGTAACACTGGCAGAAGATTCACTACCAACAAGAACAATCAAAACAATGACAACGATAACAGCAGAAGAAGTTACACCACCAATAAGAACAATGATAAAAAAGAAACTGATAACATTGAAAAAAGTCTAAACACCAACAAAAACAATGAAATAAACGACAACGATAACACTGTAGGAAGTCTCGACACCAACAAGAACATTGAAAATGAGATAAAACGAGAATAAGTATGACCACCAACAGGACCATACAGAAAATAACGACACAGATAACACTTGAAGAAGTCTCAACACTAAGAAGAACAAGAAAACAATGACAACGTGAACACTGAATGAAATCTCACCACCAACAAGAACAATGAAGACAGTGACACCGATAACACTGAAAGAAGTCTCACATAAAACAAAAACAATGAAAACAACAATAGCGATAAAACTGAAAGACATCTCACCACCAACAAGAACAATGACAACAGCGACATCGATAACACTGGAAGAAGTCTCACCATCAACAAGAACAATGAAAACAACGACAACAATAACACTAGAAGATGTCTCACCACCAACAAGAACAATGACAAAGATAAAACTGTAAGAAGTCTCACAGCCAATAAAAACAATGAAAACAACGACAAAGATAAAAATGTAAGAAGTCTAACCACAAATAAGAACAATAAAAACAATGACAATGATAACACTGGAAGAAGTGTCATAACCAACAAGAACAATAAAAAAAAAAACAACGGCAACGATAAAACTGGAAGAAATCTCACCACCAACAAAAACAATGAAAACAATGACAATGATAACACTGGAAGAAATCTCAACATCAACAAGAATAATGAAAGGAACAACAACGATAACACTGAAAGAAGTCTCACTATCGACAAGAACAACCAGAACAACGACAATGATATCACTAGTAGAAGTCTCATCACCAACAAGAACAATAAAAATGCGACAAAGATAACACTGGATGAAGTCTTAACACCAACAAGAACAATGAAAACAACCACAACGATAACACTTGAAAAAGTATCAACACCAAAAAGAAGAATAAAAATAACGACACTGATAACGCTGGGTGAAAACAAACTATCAACAAGAACATTCAAAACAATGACAATGATAACGTGGAAGAAGTCTAACCACTAACAAGAAAAAAAGAGAAAAAACGAAAACATTGTAAGAAGTCTCATCATCAGAAAGAACAAAATTTAAAAAAAACAGCTGCAACAATAACAGCCTACAAGAAGAATTAATTTCAATCAGGAACTTGCCAATCATTCCAAAACACCCAGTGAAGTTGAGGAGATAGGTATAGATGAGTTATGGAATTCTTACAGCACAGCCATAATCACAGCAGCAAAAGTAAGCGCTGGATTGGAAAAATCAAATAGAAAAGCATGGATATCAGATAAAACATGGAAGTATATACATGAAAGACGAGCAGTCAAATTAAACATGTTGAATGCAAAAGCAGATCATGAAAGAGATTCGGCAAAAGCAAAATACAAAGACATAGACAAGAAAGTAAAAAGTTCAGCTAGAAGGGATAAAAGAGAATACATAGACAATATGGCGAGAGAGGCAGAAAAAGCAGCAAAAACAGGAGACAGCAAAACTTTATATAACATACAAAAGAGGCTAACAGGTACTATTACATCTAAAGAAAGACCAATCCTTAGCAAAACTGGAACACTATTAACATCAAATAAAGACCAAAAGCAAAGATGGGCTGAACACTTCCAAGAAATACTCAATCGACCACACCCAAAAGAATTGTTAAACCTTGAAACTGACTTACCAGCCCCACAACTAAATGTCAATCTAGATGAAATTGAATTGCATGAAATTGAAACAGCAGTGAATTTAATGGCTAACAACAAAGCTGCAGGTGAAGATGAAATAACAGCCGAGATGCTAAAAGCTATCAATAGTGACAACATGAGACAACTACAGAGAATGTTTAACAAGATTTGGAAAGAAGAAAAGGTCCCTTCTAATTGGAAGAAGGGAATCATTGTGAAAATACCAAAAAAGGGCAACCTTAGTGACTGTAACAACTGGAGAGGAGTAACCTTAATATCAGTTGTGTCAAAAGTATTTTGCAAGGTCATTTTGAATAGACTCAAAGATATAGTGGATACTGCAATGAGAGAAGAACAAGCAGGATTTCGAAAAGGGAGAAGCTGTCTCGACCAGATCTTTACTCTCAGAATAATACTTGAAGAACATATTGAAAAGCAGAAACCATTAATACTGAATTTCATAGATTTTAAGAAGGCATTTGATAGCATACACAGAGATTCATTATGGAGAATTTTATGTCTATATGGAATACCATCTAAAATTGTCAACATCATTAAGGACTTATACAATGGATATGGTTGTGCAGTCAAGACAGAAGAAGGGATGAGTGAATGGTTCCAGATTGAAACAGGCGTGAAACAAGGATGTATACTGTCTCCTTTACTTTTTGGGATTACAATAGACTTCATAATGAAAAAATGCTGCACAGGTAACACAGGTATTGACTGGGTACATGGGACCCAACTAGAAGATCTTGATTTTGCGGATGACATAACTCTTATCAGTAATAATGTGAATTCCATGCAAGAAAAAACAGATAGCCTATCTTCACTGGCTAGCAAAATAGGACTTGAAATTAACAAGGACAAAACAAAAATAATGAAAATTCCCATCAATCAAAATGGAAAAATACACATAGAAGGGACAGATATTGAAGAAGTCAATCAATTTGCATACCTTGGCAGCTACATAGACCAGGATGGTGACACTAGAAAGGAAGTTAGGATCAGAATTGCAAAAGCAGCATCAATCTTCAAGAATCTTGAGAACATATGGAATTCAAAAGTTATAAGCACAAAAACCAAGTTAAGACTATTCAATTCAAATGTAATATCCACTCTCATTTATGCATGCGAAAGCTGGAAAACAACTAAAGAAATAGAAAAGAAATTAGACTCTTTTGAAAACAAATGCCTAAGGAAAATACTCGGCATCAAGTGGAATGAATTCAAGAACAATGCAGAGATAAGACAGATGACTGAACAACAACCAGTCTCACGGGTGATCAGGAAAATGAGATGGACATATGTTGGCCACTTGATGAGAAGAAATGAGCAGAGAATCCCAAAACAAGCTATCAAGTGGAACACAACAGGCCGAAGAAAAAGAGGCAGACCGCGTGAAACTCTGAAGAGAACATTATTAAGAGAGGCCAAGTTAACAGGCATAAAATCCTTTGATGAGGTTGAAAGACTCGCCGAAGACAGGAAAAATTGGCGAACTACTTTGCGAGCCCTATGTGACGTCTAACGGCACGGGAAGGATATAAGATAAGATATAAGAACAATAACAGTGAAAGAAGACTAATTACCGATAAGAACAATGAAAACAATGCACTGATAACACTAGTTGAAGTCTCGCCACTAAGAAGAACAATGAAAATAACGACACCGATAACGCTAGAAGAAGTCTCACCACAAACAAGGACAATGAAAACAACAACAACAACAACAACACTATAGAAATTCTTAAGATCAACACAGCAATTAAAACTACAACACCGAAAACACTGAAAGAAGTCTCAACACCAAGAAGAACAATGGAAAAGAGCGACAGCGAAAACACTGAAAGAAGTCACAGAACCAACAAGAACAAAGAAAATAATGAGAAGGATAACACTGAAAGACGTTTCACCACCAACAGAAAGGATAGAAACAACGACAACGATAACACTAGAAGAAGTATCGCCACCGATAATAACAATGAAATCAGCGACAGTGATAACACTAGAAGAAGTATCACAACCAACAAGACCATTGAAAACAACGACAACGGTAACACTGGAAGAAGTCTGACAATCAACAAGAGCAATCAAAACATCGACAATGGTAACACTGGAAGAAGTCTATCCACCAATACGAACAATGAAAACAAGGTCAACGATAACACTGATAGAAGTCTCACCACCAGCAATGAAAACAACGAGAAATGATAACACTGGAAGTCTCTCACCACCAATAAGAACACAATAAAAACGAGAAGGATAAAACAGGAAGACGTATCACCACCGACAAGAACAATGAAAACAATGACAATGATAACACTGGAAGAAGTCTCACTGCCATTAGGAACAATGACAACAAAGACACCGATAACATTGAAAAAAGTCTTAACACAAATAAGAACAATGAAATCAACGACAACGATAATACTGTAAGAAGTCTCATCACCAACAAGAACACGGAACACGACACAGATAACACTTGAAGTCTCAACACCAACAAGAACAAGAAAACAACGATAACGTGAACAATGAATGAAATCTCACCACTGACACGAACAATTAAGACATTGACAACGATATCATTGGAAGAAGTTTCTCCACCAGCAAGAACAATGAAAACAGTGACACCGATAACACTGGATGAAGTCTCACCACCAACAAGAACAATGAAAACAACGACAACGATAACACCAGAAGAAGTCTCGCCACCAACAAGAACAATGAAAACAACGACAACGATAACACTGGATGAAGTCTCACCACCAACAAGAACAATGAAAACAACGACAACGATAACACTGGATGAAGTCTCACCACCAACAAGAACAATGAAAACAACGACACCGATAACACTCAATGAAGTCTCACCACCAACAAGAACAATTAAAACAACGACAACAATAACACCAGAAAAAGTCTCACCACCAACAAGAACAATGAAAACAACAACAACAATAACACTGGATGAAGTCTCACCACCAACAAGAACAATGAAAACAACGACAACTATAACACCAGAAGTAGTCTCACCACCAACAAGAACAATGAAAACAACGACAACGTAAACACTGAAAAAAGTCTCACCACCAACAAGAACAATGAGAAAACGACAACTATAACACTGGATGAAGTCTTACCACCAACAAGAACAATGAAAACAACAACAATGATAACACTGTAAGAAGTGCCACAACTAATAACAATGACAACAATTACAACAATAACAACACAAGCTCTGACTTACACCTTCTTTGTTTATCTTCCCCACTCCATTGTGATCCCATTTAGCTATCTCCGCTCTTAGCAGCTCCACATCAAAGTACGTCTGTTCTTTGAAAAGTTGTTCTTGCAGCCTACAACACCAATATTCAGATATTCACCTCAGTACTTAGATATTCACTTCAGTATTTAGATATTCACCTCAATATTTAGACATTCACCTCAATACTTAGATATTCACCTCAACAGTGAAATATTCACTTCAACACTTAGATATGCACAACATTTATACATTCGCATCAGTATTCATACATTTGCATCAACACTTAGATATTCAACATTTAAACAGTTGCATCAACACTAAGACATTCAACATTCATTGAATTGCATCAACACTAAGACATTCCATATTCAAATTGTTGCATCAACATTTAGACATTCAACAAACAGTTGCATCAATATATAGACATTCAAGATTCAAACAGTTGCATCAATATTTATGCATTCAACAAACAGCTGCATCAATATTTATGCATTCAACAAACAGCTGCATCAATACTAAGACATTCAAACAGTTGTATCAACACTAGGACATTAAAACAGTTGCATCAACACTAATATATCCAAACAGCTGAATCAACACTAAAACATTCAAACAGTTGCATCACCACTAGGACATTCAATCAGTTGTATCAACACTAATACATTCAAACAGTTGCATCAACATTCAACAATTGAAACATTCATATCAAACTCAGCACTGTGATTATCAGTCATTCTGTATCACCATTCACACACTGAGTTTGCAATTTGTTCAATTTGTACTTCTTCTTCTTCTTCGAACATTTTCAGATGTTGGCTTCTGGGGGACGTGGACATACCCATACAATTTGTTTTGGGCTGTTGTAGTAGCTGGCCATATTTGCACTCCTTCAGTATGTGATCTACTGTCATCTTATTGCTGCCACATGCAAAAATTCGTCAGTTGGTCCTATCGTGAATTTGTTGTACAGATCTTAGCCTGTTGTGCCCGGTACATAGTCTCAGGATGATGATGACTTGTTCTTCTCTGTTTAGCTGGTAGTAGGCATCTTTTCTCTGGCGGTCTTAGTGCTCTTTCTCTCATTTATTCTTATCGCTGAGATTTATCAGTGGTTTGGCCTCCTCATATGATACGCTGGTGTCTGTCTATGGTTGTTTACATCCCTCTTTCGCCTAGGGAATTAATTAAACAATATTAACTACTGTATCTCTCTCTCTCTCTCTCCCAATTCTTAACCCTTTTGAAATAAAGATCAATCAATCAATCAATCAATCTCTCTCTCTCTCTCCCTGTGTCCTTGCAACTACTTCGTCACAAAGTGAGCGTATTCAAGTTTGTGTGTTCTCGGTGAGTGTAAACAATTACAGCAACAAGTGTAACCAGCAACAGATGTATAATGAGCGCATCCAGCTACATCTTCTTCTTCTTCTTCTTCAGTGTTCGAGAAAGGCTGGTCATGCTACACCTGCAGCTCTGTCATCCTGATGAAGTCCACCATCTTCTCCAGGCTTGAGTGTCAGCCCCACAGCTTCTCTTTCAGCTCCTCTCCCTTAGCCCAGATTTGTGCTCGGAGGTTTCAGTGTGAGCCCCACAGCTTCTCTTTCAGCTCCTCTCCCTTGGCCCAGATTTGTGCTTGGATCAGTGTGTCCCACAGCTTCTCTTTCAGCTCCTCTTCCTTGACCCAGATCTGTGCTCGGAGGCTTGAGTGTGAGTCCCACAGCTTCTCTTTCAGCTCCTCTCCATTGGCCCAGATCTGTGCTTGGAGGTTTCAGTGTGAACCCCACAGCTTCTCTTTCAGCTCCTCTCCTTTGGCCCAGATCTGTGCTTGGAGGTTTGAGTGGGTTGGACAGGTTTGCAGGACGTGTTATTGTGTCTGGATACCGAAGCCATAGGGACATTCATTTGTGTGTATCTGGAGACACTAGAAGAAGACTGTGGTTTGCTGGTATCTCCGTAGTTGATGAATGGGATCTTGTTTTGAATCTATTTTCATTTTTTTCCCAGCTGGTATTTATTTTATTGTAGACGATGGTTTTTGCTTTCTGATATTTTACTGGGTGGTTAACCTGTTCCATATTACTTCCTGCCCCTGCCTTGGGGAGGGCATCTGCTTTTTCATTTTCATTCCACATGTGAAGAGAGCAATTGTAGAACTACAGCTGAGTTTTTGAGCTTGTGATATAATCTCTCATGTTTGTGCTTTATTTTTATTTGTCTGTATTGCTTCTACCAGGGCTCTAGCATCAGTGAAGCATACAATCTTATCTGGTGGCTTGTTGAAGCTTACAATCTTATCTGGTGCTTGTTGAAGCATACAATCTTATCTGGTGCTTGTTGAAGCAAGCAATCGTATCTGGTGCTTGTAGAAGCATACAATCTTATCTGGTGCTTGTAGAAGCATACAATCTTATCTGGTGCTTGTTGAATCATACAATCTTATCTGGTGCTTGTTGAAGCAAGCAATCGTATCTGGTGCTTGTAGAAGCATACAATCTTATCTGGTGGCTTGTTGAAGCTTA
Organism: Achatina immaculata; assembly: GCA_009760885.1. Lineage (NCBI taxonomy): Eukaryota > Metazoa > Mollusca > Gastropoda > Stylommatophora > Achatinidae > Lissachatina > Lissachatina immaculata. The sequence continues at coordinate 10,801,852 of CM019706.1, read as the reverse complement.
CAATCTTATCTGGTGCTTGTTGAAGCATACAATCTTATCTGGTGGCTTGTTGAAGCATACAATCTTCTCTGGTGCTTGTTGAAGCATACAATCTTATCTGGTGCTTGTTGAATCATACAATCTTATCTGGTGCTTGTTGAAGCAAGCAATCGTATCTGGTGCTTGTAGAAGCATACAATCTTATCTGGTGCTTGTAGAAGCATACAATCTTATCTGGTGCTTGTAGAAGCATGCAATCTTATTTGGTGCTTGTTGAAGCACGCAATCTTATCTGGTGCTTGTTGAAGGACGCAATCTAATCTGGTGCTTGTTGAAGCATACAATCTTATCTGGTGGTTGTTGAAGCATACAATCTTATCTGGTGGTTGTTGAAGCATACAATCTTATCTGGTGCTTGTTGAAGCATACAATCTTATCTGGTGGTTGTTGAAGCATACAATCTTATCTGGTGGTTGTTGAAGCATACAATCTTATCTGGTGGTTGTTGAAGCATACAATCTTATCTGGTGGTTGTTGAAGCACGAAATCTTATCTGGTGCTTGTTGAAGCACACAATCTTATCTGGTGCTTGTTGAAGCACGCAATCTTCTCTGGTGCTTGTTGAATTAAACAATATTAACTACTGTATCTCTCTCTCTCTCTCTCTCTCTCTCTCTCTCTCTCTCTCTCTCTCTCTCTCTCTCTCTCTCCCAATTCTTAACCCTTTTGAAATAAAGATCAATCAATCAATCAATCAATCTCTCTCTCTCTCTCTCTCCCTGTGTCCTTGCAACTACTTCGTCACAAAGCGAGCGTATTCAAGTTTGTGTGTTCTCGGTGAGTGTAAACAATTACAGGAACAAGTGTAACCAGCAACATATGTATAATGAGCGCATCCAGCTACATCTTCTTCTTCTTCTTCAGTGTTCGAGAAAGGCTGGTCACGCTACACCTGCAGCTCTGTCGTCCTGATGAAGTCCACCATCTTCTCCAGGCTTGAGTGTCAGCCCCACAGCTTCTCTTTCAGCTCCTCTCCATTGGCCCAGATCTGTGCTTGGAGGTTTCAGTGTGAACCCCACAGCTTCTCTTTCAGCTCCTCTCCATTGGCCCAGATCTGTGCTTGGAGGTTTCAGTGTGAACCCCACAGCTTCTCTTTCAGCTCCTCTCCATTGGCCCAGATCTGTGCTCGGAGGCTTGAGTGTGAGTCCCACAGCTTCTCTTTCAGCTCCTCTCCATTGGCCCAGATCTGTGCTTGGAGGTTTCAGTGTGAACCCCACAGCTTCTCTTTCAGCTCCTCTCCATTGGCCCAGATCTGTGCTTGGAGGTTTCAGTGTGAACCCCACAGCTTCTCTTTCAGCTCCTCTCCATTGGCCCAGATCTGTGCTTGGAGGTTTGAGTGGGTTGGACAGGTTTGCAGGACGTGTTATTATGTCTGGATACCGAAGCCATAGGGACATTCATTTGTGTGTATCTGGAGACACTAGAGGTGGCTTACAAGTCTGCAGTGTCCCATTCTTAGTCGGAAGACTGTGGTTTGCTGGTATCTCCGTAGTTGATGAATGGGATCTTGTTTTGAATCTATTTTCATTTTTTTTCCCAGCTGGTATTTATTTTATTGTAGACGATGGTTTTTGCTTTCTGATATTTTACTGGGTGGTTAACCTGTTCCATATTACTTCCTGCCTTGGGGAGGGCATCTGCTTTTTCATTTTCATTCCACATGTGAAGAGAGCAATTGTAGAACTACAGCTGAGTTTTTGAGCTTGTGATATAATCTCTCATGTTTGTGCTTTATTTTTATTTGTCTGTATTGCTTCTACCAGGGCTCTAGCATCAGTGAAGCACACAATCTTATCTGGTGCTTGTTGAAGCATACAATCTTATCTGGTGCTTGTTGAAGCATGTAATCTTCTCTGGTGCTTGTTGAAGCATGCAATCTTATCTGGTGCTTGTTGAAGCATGCAATCTTATCTGGTGCTTGTAGAAGCATGCAATCTTATCTGGTGCTTGTTGAAGCATACAATCTTATCTGGTGCTTGTTGAAGCATACAACCTTATCTGGTGCTTGTTGAAGCATACAATCTTATCTGGTGACTTCTTGAAGCATACAATCTTATCTGGTGACTTCTTGAAGCATACAATCTTCTCTGGTGCTTGTTGAAGCATACAATCTTATCTGGTGCTTGTTGAAGCATACAATCTTATCTGGTGCTTGTTGAAGCATACAATCTTATCTGGTGCTTGTTGAAGCATACAATCTTATCTGGTGCTTGTTGAAGCATACAATCTTCTCTGGTGCTTGTTGAAGCATACAATCTTATCTGGTGCTTGTTGAAGCGTACAATCTTCTCTGGTGCTTGTTGAAGCATACAATCTTATCTGGTGACTTGTTGAAGCATACAATCTTCTCTGGTGCCTTGTTGAAGCATGGAATCATCTCTGGTGGCTTGATGAAGCATACAATCTTCTCTGGTGGCTTATATATTTCTGTGCATTTTTTCAGGGCTTGTTTGAGTGGTGTTGTTTCTGCTCTGTAGTTTGATAAGAATCTTCCTGTTGGCTGTGTCTGTTTGCTGGTTTTTCCATCTGGAAATCTGATGGAGCTGCCAGCCCCTCCTTTTCTGGTGGCCTCTTCTGCCGATCCATACGTGAAGACATGGGTCTATTCTGTATGATTGTATCTGCTCTCCATATAGCTACAGGTAGTGTGGGTAACCTACCACGGGTAGTGAGTGTCATAAACTCCGAGGTGGTATAGGACAATTCTCGGACTGCACTTGCCGCGGCTGTATCGTTCGACAAATACGCGAAGGACATGAGGGTCATTACTCCCAAGCCTCCAGAGTGAGTCTGACTCTTGACCTTGTACTGTATACACGTTTCCAGTTGTTAACACCGGGTTCGGTAACCATGTGTTAGGACCGCACTGCGGTAGCCACGATGGCTGACAAGTTCAAGCAACTCTTGCATTAAACTGTGAGTGCAGCTAGGCAAATCTGCCACTGAGCTCCTGGAAATGCTTCTTCAGGATTATGGTGAACATTCCTCAGATCCCACATACGTTTTGTTGTGGCACTCGTGTTACATGGCCAGTCGAGAAGAATAGCGCTTATGGCGACCAGTCACCACCAAAACGCCAGAAAAAAGTGGAAGAAATTCGTGAACACATCCATGAGGACCATCGTGGAACAATCCATCTGCTCTCTCACATGGCTGCTTGAATCAGTTTTGGAATCTGAAAGGAGATTCTCACGGAAAACGGGAACAAGCAAACGTTGCTGTGCAGTTTGTTCCCTGGCTCTTGACACTCGACCAGAAGCAGTGGCATATTGACATCTGGCTTGAGTTTCGTGAGATGGCTAACAAGGACTCAACTTTCATCTCTAGGATTATCACCGCCTACGAAATTTGGATTTTTGGCTACGATACAGCGATAAAACAACGATTATAGCAGTGGAAGAGTTCGCAGTCACCAAGAACAAAGAAAAGGCGGCAGATCCACAGTGCAACAAAAAGAATGCTCATCGTTTTTCTCGACATCAAGGGCATCGTTCACAACGAATTTATCTTTCTTGGAAGAGCGGTGATTTCTGACTTTTAGTCCGTCGTGTAGTGACGCTTGAGAGAAGCTGTGTAACGAAAAAGATGGGAGCTATCATCCAACCAGAGCTGACTGTTGCATCACGACAACGCGCCCGCTCATACGTCCGACTACACAATTTTTAGCAAAAAACAACATGGCAGTGGTTCCCCCACCCTCCGTACTTGCCTGATCTAGCTCCCATGACTTAGCCTTGTTCCCCACAAAGAACATGAAACTGAGTGGACGCCGCTTCGACATCGTAGATAAAATACAAACAGAATCGCGGGCGATATTTGAATATCTTCAGCAAAAGGATCACTTATGCTCCCGAAGTGACTTTCTCGAAGAGTACGGTGACCAAACCAAAGTGACTTTCGACCAAAACAAGGTGACTTTCTCTAAGAGGACAGCGACCAAACCAACGTGAGGACACCGACCAAATTTAAACAAGCTAAGCTTGAACTTTTTTTTAAGGACCAATCCAAGAACTCTCCGATACCTACTATTACAGATAATGGGTGTAATTAACACAGTGAAATGCATTAATTAACTCCATGAAAGGAGTATAACCATCTGTGTGTAACCAACACTATGCAATGAGTATAATAACTCTGTGTAATGAATGTATCAGTTACATGTAATTCTCTTTTCACTCATAGACACACTCTGTACGATTTATTTTTATACTTGTACAAGTGGCAACATCCACCTATATACAGCTCTACATTTATGTGTGTGTGCACGTGCGTGTGTGTGCGTGTGTATGTGTGTGTGAGTGAGAGAGAGAGAGAATATTTTCTGTACTGTTAATGTGAGTGGACATACTTTATTTTTGTGTGAAAGTGTGTTTCTGATGTGAACTAACAAACCGTCTTAAGAAGTCGCTGTCGATCTCCTCAGAAGTCATTTCCTGTTTGTTATTCTGGTCATTGCGCTTGTTCCTGGCTTTAATACTGTCCCTGCCTGAACAGAAAACATACATGGACATTCAGTAAATAAATAAGTCCATTACTCTTTAGCCAATCTGTCATTTGATCAGTCATATATAATAATCAGTCACTAACTCAGTCAGTCAGTACTAATGTAGTCAGTCGATGTATCAAATCATAATAATCAAACAGCCAGTGAGATATCCAGGCACTCACTATGTCGGTCATACTACGAAGGTCATCCCAAAAGTAAGTTTACAAAGGTTATTACTTTAAGAACAAATTTATTTGGACATTACACACCGTACACTGTGTTCCATGATGGACAATGTACTTTTAAACAAGACCACTGAGGCACTTGTCTTATGGTAGGGCAAGTTTTCAAATGTCCATCTCATAAAATCTGATGCCCTGGACATAGAAGTACAGTGTCACCTGTCTGGTCGTCGATCGGAAATCTGTGGCCATCAAGATGTTCCTTCAGAGCTAGGACCTGTGGCCATCAAGATGTTCCTTCAGAGCTAGGACCTGTGGCCATCAAGATGTTCCTTCAGAGCTAGGACCTGTGGCCATCAAAATGTTCTTTCAGAGCTAGGACCTGTGGCCATCAAGATGTTCCTTCAGAGCTAGGACCTGTGGCCATCAAGATGTTCCTTCAGAGCTAGGACCTGTGGCCATCAAGATGTTCCTTCAGAGCTAGGATCTGTGGCCATCAAGATGTTCCCTCAGAGCTGGGACGAGGTGAAAATCATTTGGCGCCAGATCGGTATTACACGATGGATAAGTCCAAACTCTCGAATCGAAAGAAAATGTTGCAAGAATTCTACAACTCTTTTAAATCGAAGGAAGTGTGTGTGTGTGTGTGTGTGTGTGTGTGTGTGTGTGTGTGCGTGTGCGTGTGCGTGTGCGTGAGAGAGAGAGAGAGAGAGAGAGACGAAGTGAAAATCACACACACACACATCGCCGCTTCGATTTAAAATTTAAAAGAGATGAGAATTCTTGCAACATTTTCTTTCAATTCGAGAGTTTGGACTTACACGTCGTACAGTGCCGATCTGGCGTCACCTCGTCAGACCCGTCAACTTATCACACTGTCTCCACAGACTTATCACACTGTCTCCACAGACTTATCACACTGTCTCCACAGACTCATCACACTGCCTCCACAGACTCATCACACTGTCTCCACAGACTCATCACACTGTCTCCACAGACTCATCACACTGCCTCCACAGACTCATCACACTGCCTCCACAGACTCATCACACTGTCTCCACAGACTCATCACACTGTCTCCACAGACTCATCACACTGTCTCCACAGACTCATCACACTGCCTCCACAGACTCATCACACTGTCTCCACAGACTCATCACACTGTCTCCACAGACTCACCACACTGCCTCCACAGACTCACCACACTGCCTCCACAGACTCACCACACTGTCTCCACAGACTCATCACACTGTCTCCACAGACTCACCACACTGCCTCCACAGACTCATCACACTGTCTCCACAGACTCACCACACTGTCTCCACAGACTCACCACACTGTCTCCACAGACTCACCACACTGTCTCCACAGACTCACCACACTGTCTCCACAGACTCATCACACTGCCTCCACAGACTCATCACACTGTATGTGATGGTGGCGAGAGAGTGGCGATGAGTAAAGTTTTCTCTGATGGTTTTGAAAGAGTTGCGATGTTTGAAATTTTCTCTGATGGTGGTGAGAGAGAGGCAATTTATGGAATTTTCCTCTGATGGTGGTGAGAGAGTGACTATGTTTGAATGTTACTCTGATGATAGTGAGAGGGTGGCTATGCATGAATGTCTCTCTGATGTTGGTGAGAAATTGGCTATATGAAGGTTTCTGTGATGGTGGTGAGATAGTGGCAATGTATGAAGGTTTCTGTGATGTTTGCGAAGTATTGGAGATGTATGAAGGTTTCTGTGATGGTGGTGAGATAGTGGTGATGTATGAAGGTTTCTGTGATGTTTGCGAAGTATTGGAGATGTATGAAGGTTTCTGTGATGGTAGTGAGATAGTGGCGATGTATGAAGTTATTTTCTGATGCTTGTGGGATTTTGGCGATGTATGAAGATTTTTGTGATTGTGGTGAAAGAGTGGCGATGTATGAACGTTTATGTGATGGTGGTGAGATAGTGGCGATGTATGAAGGTTTCTGCGATAGTGGTTAGAGAGTGGCGATGTATGAAGATTTCTGTGATGGTGGTAAGAAAGTACCGATATATGAAGGTTTATGTGATGGTAGTGAGAGAGTGCCGATGAATGATGGTTTCTGTGATGATTGTGAGAGAGTGTCGATATATGAAGGTTTCTTCGATGGTGTAGAGAGAGTGGCGACCTGTGAAGGATTATGTGATGCTAGTGAGAGACTGGCCATGCGTGAAGATTTCTGTGAAGGTGGTTAGAGAGTGGCTATGTATGAAAGTTTCTCTGACTGTGGTGAGACAGTGGCTATGTATGAAGGTTCCTCTGATACGGGTGAAAATGGCGATGAATGGAGGTTTCTTCGATGGTGGCGAGAGAGTGGCTATGCATGAAGGTTTCTATGATGGTTGTGAGATTGTGGCGATGTATGAACGTTTCTGTGATGGTGGTGAGAGAGTGGCAATGTACAATTATTTCTATGATAGTTGTTAGAGAATGGCTAAATAAGAGGGTTTCTCTGATGACACTGGCGGTGTATGAATGTTTCTGAGATAGTGTGAGTGAGTGGCAATGAATGAAGGTTTCTGGGATGGAGGTAAGATAGTGGCAATGTATGAAGGTTTCTGGGATGGAGGTAAGATAGTGGCAATGTATGAAGGTTTCTGGGATGGAGGTGAGATAGTGGCAATGTATGAAGGTTTCTGTGATGGAGGTGAGATAGTGGCAATGTATGAAGGTTTCTGTGATGGAGGTGAGATAGTGGCAATGTATGAAGGTTTCTGTGATGGAGGTGAGATAGTGGCAATGTATGAAGGTTTCTGTGATGGAGGTAAGATAGTGGCAATGTATGAAGGTTTCTGTGATGGAGGTGAGATAGTGGCAATGTATGAAGGTTTCTGTGATGGAGGTGAGATAGTGGCAATGTATGAAGGTTTCTGTGATGGAGGTGAGATAGTGGTGATGTATGAAGGTTTCTATGATGTTTGCGAAGTATTGGAGATGTATGAAGGTTTCTGTGATGGTAGTGAGATAGTGGCGATGTATGAAGTTATTTTCTGATGCTTGTGGGATTTTGGCGATGTATGAAGATTTTTGTGATTGTGGTGAAAGAGTGGCGATGTATGAACGTTTATGTGATGGTGGTGAGATAGTGGCGATGTATGAAGGTTTCTGCGATAGTGGTTAGAGAGTGGCGATGTATGAAGATTTCTGTGATGGTGGTAAGAAAGTACCGATATATGAAGGTTTATGTGATGGTGGTGAGAGAGTGCCGATGAATGATGGTTTCTGTGATGATTGTGAGAGAGTGTCGATATATGAAGGTTTCTTCGATGGTGTAGAGAGAGTGGCGACCTGTGAAGGATTATGTGATGCTAGTGAGAGACTGGCCATGCGTGAAGATTTCTGTGAAGGTGGTTAGAGAGTGGCTATGTATGAAAGTTTCTCTGACTGTGGTGAGACAGTGGCTATGTATGAAGGTTCCTCTGATACGGGTGAAAATGGCGATGAATGGAGGTTTCTTCGATGGTGGCGAGAGAGTGGCTATGCATGAAGGTTTCTTTGATAATCGTGAAAGTGGCGATGTATGAAGAATTCTGTTATGGTGGTGAGAAAGTGGCTATTTATGAAGGTTTCTCTAATGGTTGTAAGAGAGTGGCTATATTTGAATGTTTCTCTGATGGTGTTGAGAGAATCGCGGAGTATGAAGATTTCTGTGATGGTGGTGAGCGAGTGGCTATTTATGAAGGTTTCTATGATGGAGGTGAGAGACTGGCTATGTATGAAGGTTTCTCTGATAATGGTGAAAGTGGCGATGGATGAATGATTCTGTTATGGTGGTGAGAGAGTGGGTATATATAAAGGTTTCTCTGATGGTGGCAAGAGAGTGGCAGTGCATGAAATTTTCTCTCATGGTGGTGAGAGAGTGGCTATATATGAAGGTTTATCTGATAGTGGTGAGAGAGTGGCTATGTATGAAGGTTTATCTGATAGTGGTGAGAGAGTGGCTATGTATGAAGGTTTATCTGATAGTGGTGAGAGAGTGGCTATGTATGAAAGTTTATCTAATGTTGATGAGAGAGTGGCTATGTATGAAGGTTTCTCTGATGTTGGTGAGAGAGTGGCTACGTATGAAGGTTTATCTGATAGTGGTGAGAGAGTGGCTATGTATGAAGGTTTATCTGATAGTGGTGAGAGAGTGGCTATGTATGAAAGTTTATCTAATGTTGATGAGAGAGTGGCTATGTATGAAGGTTTCTCTGATGTTGGTGAGAGAGTGGCTATGTATGAAGGTTTATCTGATAGTGGTGAGAGAGTGGCTATGTATGAAGGTTTCTCTGATGTTGGTGAGAAAGTGGCTATGTATAAAGGTTTCTCTGATGTTGGTGAGACAGTGGCTATGTATGAAGGTTTCTCTGATGTTGGTGAGAGAGTGGCTATGTATGAAGGTTTCTCTGATGTTGGTGAGAGAGTGGCTATGTATGAAGGTTATCTGATAGTGGTGAGAGAGTGGCTATGTATGAACGTTTTTCTGATGTTGGTGAGAGAATGGCTGTGTATGAAGGTTTCTCTGATGTTGGTGAGAGAGTGGCTATGTATGAAGGTTCCTCTGATGTTGGTGAGAGAATGGCTGTGTATGAAGGTTTCTCTGATGTTGGTGAGAGAATGGCTGTGTATGAAGGTTTCTCTGATGTTGGTGAGAGAATGGCTATGTATGAAGGTTTCTCTGATGTTGGTGAGAGAATGGCTGTGTATGAAGGTTTCTCTGGTGGTGGTGAGAGAGTGGCTATATATGAGGATGTATGTGCTGCTGGTAAGAGCGCGATATAGGCTGGAGATATGGCCATATTTCATGGGATAAACATGGGCTCAGTTGTCGCGAATATGTAATATGACAAGTGTTTTTTTTAATCAAAGTATGCATCACTACATGCACTTCTTCAGTGTTGTTACCATGTATTTGCTTTATACTACTGCACCTTGCTGCCATCTGGTGCAATGTTTCAAGATGACAAATGTGAAAATTTGTATACGTGTGTAATACCTTCAACATTGTATAAACAAAATGTATTGTGGGACTGTTGGTTTTGTTATAACACTTGTTTTACTTCTTTTGATTCTGTGTCTCAGTTTAACATTCCAGATATCTAGCTACAGTATTTTTTCCATTAGACTATTTAAAGGTAGATTTACAGAAATGAGTGGTCAACCAAATGCTTCTATTATTTTAACAGCAGATTGAAGTTGCTTCACATACTCACCTACACAATTATCATTTTGCTGTTTTAGAGCATTAAAAAAGTGATTACTGGATACATCACATCTGTTACAAATGTCCACATGTTTCTATTGCTCAATCAGCACAAAACTACTTCCATTATATTGTCAGCATCAAACTGTTTCTGTTATCTGACCAATAACAAACTGTTTCTGTTATCTTATCAACACCAAATGTTTCTATTATCTCATAAACAACAAACTATAACATAAACAACAAACTATAACATAACAAACTATAGCATAAACAACAACATACTATAACATAACAAATGACTGTGTTACCTGACCTGTACGGAGGTGAGCTCTGGTCAAACACAAGTACAGTCTCTGGTAGTCCAGGCCCTGGTTATCCTCAAACAGTTCAGAGATCATGTGTGTGACTCTCTGAGTCAGCTTGACCTGGTTAGACTAACCACAATAAGGAGACAATTCAGAAAGGTTGGCTCAGGGGGAGTGACTGAGTTCCTTACTTGAGGTGCCAGTACATGTTGGTGATCAAGCTTCCATGTCTATGTGTCTTAAGTCAGATGAGAAAAGCTGACTTTCCTTTTCTGTGATGCTTGGACAGTCTATTCAGATATTCAGTGTCTATTCAGAGCTTCTCTCTTCCTTGTCCCTTAAGTTTTCCAGTGATTATATGCTTCACTCACTTCTGTCTTATTATGTCAAGTTCAATCAAGTTAGACTTTTTTCTCATTAGGAAAATACATTTTTCTGATTAGTTCATTGGGTTTTTTTCTGATTAGTTCATTGGGTTTTTTTCTGATTAGTTCACTAGTTAATTCACACATAACATGACAGCTACTCAGGCCTCTTATCTTGTTCTGAACCAATTTCTTAAATTCTCTGTGATGCTATTGCCATAAAAGACTGATAAGAAGAAGAAGAAGAAGAAGTAATAGTAGTATTAGTAGTAGTAGATGTAGTAGTAGTAATAGTAGTAGTAGTAGTAGTAGTAGTAGTAGTAGTAGTAGTAGTAGTAGTAGTAGTAGTAGTAGTGCCTGTAGCATTTGCAGAAACAAGTAGTAGTAGTAGTAGTAGTACACCAGATAAACTGGCTACGCAGGCCAGTGATATCTTAATAACAACAACTAAAGACTTGTTTCCAGTAAAGAAAACACAAAAGAATGGATGGATTACAGCAGCCACACTAGAACTGATAAAACAACGTAGGGAAATGAAGACGCAATGGAAAGTGACAAACAACAAAGAGGAATATAAATATTTAACAAAAGAAGTACAATGAAACATAAGAAAAGACACAAAAAAAAAAACAATACATGCACAGTTGTTGTGAAAAAATAGAAGGAAATCAGAAGTATGCAAGATATAGTGAAATGTTTAAAGAAGTGAAGACAATGATGAGAAATGTCACACCTAAGCTAAATGTAATTTGTGACGAGATGGGGAATACCTTGACAGAGACAGAGGACATTATAGAAAGATGGAAGGAATATTGCAGAGGAATGTATGAAACAACCGACTGTGAAAGCAGAAATCAACAGTGTGAATTATTATTGGAGGAGAAAGAACCTGAACTGACAATAGAGGTTTTATGGGCAATAAAGAATCTGAAAAATGGTAAATCACCAGAATGTGGTGAGAGAATGGCTATGTATGAAGGTTTCTCTGATGTTGGTGAGAGAATGGCTGTGTATGAAGGTTTCTCTGGTGGTGGTGAGAGAGTGGCTATATATGAGGATGTATGTGCTGCTGGTAAGAGCGCGATATAGGCTGGAGATATGGCCATATTTCATGGGATAAACATGGGCTCAGTTGTCGCGAATATGTAATATGACAAGTGTTTTTTTAATCAAAGTATGCATCACTACATGCACTTCTTCAGTGTTGTTACCATGTATTTGCTTTATACTACTGCACCTTGCTGCCATCTGGTGCAATGTTTCAAGATGACAAATGTGAAAATTTGTATATGTGTGTAATACCTTCAACATTGTATAAACAAAATGTATTGTGGGACTGTTGGTTTTGTTATAACACTTGTTTTACTTCTTTTGATTCTGTGTCTCAGTTTAACATTCCAGATATCTAGCTACAGTATTTTTTCCATTAGACTATTTAAAGATAGATTTACAGAAATGAGTGGTCAACCAAATGCTTCTATTATTTTAACAGCAGATTGAAGTTGCTTCACATACTCACCTACACAATTATCATTTTGCTGTTTTAGAGCATTAAAAAAAGTGATTACTGGATACATCACATCTGTTACAAATGTCCACATGTTTCTATTGCTCAATCAGCACAAAACTACTTCCATTATATTGTCAGCATCAAACTGTTTCTGTTATCTGACCAATAACAAACTGTTTCTGTTATCAACAACAAACTGTTTCTGTTATCTTATCAACACCAAATGTTTCTATTATCTCATAAACAACAAACTATAACATAAACAACAAACTATAACATAACAAACTATAGCATAAACAACAAACTATAACATAAACAACAACATACTATAACATAACAAATGACTGTGTTACCTGACCTGTACGGAGGTGAGCTCTGGTCAAACACAAGTACAGTCTCTGGTAGTCCAGGCCCTGGTTATCCTCAAACAGTTCAGAGATCATGTGTGTGACTCTCTGAGTCAGCTTGACCTGGTTAGACTAACCACAATAAGGAGACAATTCAGAAAGGTTGGCTCAGGGGGAGTGACTGAGATCCTTACTTGAGGTGCCAGTACATGTTGGTGATCAAGCTTCCATGTCTATGTGTCTTAAGTCAGATGAGAAAAGCTGACTTTCCTTTTCTGTGATGCTTGGACAGTCTATTCAGAGCTTCTCTCTTCCTTGTCCCTTAAGTTTTCCAGTGATTATATGCTTCACTCACTTCTGTCTTATTATGTCAAGTTCAATCAAGTTAGACTTTTTTCTCATTAGGAAAATACAGCTACTCAGGCCTCTCATCTTGTTCTGAACCAATTTCTTAAATTCTCTGTGATGCTATTGCCATAAAAGACTGATAAGAAGAAGAAGAAGAAGAAGTAATAGTAGTATTAGTAGTAGTAGATGTAGTAGTAGTAATAGTAGTAGTAGTAGTAGTAGTAGTAGTAGTAGTAGTAGTAGTAGTAGTGCCTGTAGCATTTGCAGAAACAAGTAGTAGTAGTAGTAGTAGTAGTAGTAGTAGTAGTAGTAGTAGTAGTAGTACACCAGATAAACTGGCTACACAGGCCAGTGATATCTTAATAACAACAACTAAAGACGTGTTTCCAGTAAAGAAAACACAAAAGAATGGATGGATTACAGCAGCCACACTAGAACTGATAAAACAACGTAGGGAAATGAAGACGCAATGGAAAGTGGCAAACAACAAAGAGGAATATAAATATTTAACAAAAGAAGTACAATGAAACATAAGAAAAGACACAAAAAAAAAACAATACATGCACAGGTGTTGTGAAAAAATAGAAGGAAATCAGAAGTATGCAAGATATAGTGAAATGTTTAAAGAAGTGAAGACAATGATGAGAAATGTCACACCTAAGCTAAATGTAATTTGTGACGAGATGGGGAATACCTTGACAGAGACAGAGGACATTATAGAAAGATGGAAGGAATATTGCAGAGGAATGTATGAAACAACCGACTGTGAAAGCAGAAATCAACAGTGTGAATTATTATTGGAGGAGAAAGAACCAGAACCGACAATAGAAAAAGTTTTATGGGCAATAAAGAATCTGAAAAATGGTAAATCACCAGGATGTGATCAGATAACAGCTGAACTTATTAAAGCAGGAGGAAAGGAATGTGCAACAATCTATCATGCACTATGTAAAAAGATATGGCATTCAGGTATTTGGCCAAAAAATGGAAAAGAACTGTATTCATACCACTGCCAAAAAAGGGTAACTTGAAATTATGCACAAACTACAGAACTGTTGCCCTGATTAGTCATGCCAGTAAAATTCTGTTAAAAATCATAATGGTCAGACTTTCTTAAAAAAAATAGAAGAAGAAGTCAATATGGTCCAAGCTGGTTTTAGACAAGGAAGAGGATCAAGAGATCATATATTCAATATAAGATTAATAATACAGAAATACAGAGAGTTTAATGTGAATCTATATTTATCTTTTATAGACTACTCAAAGGCATTTGATTGTGTACAACACCAGAAAATTTGGGAAATAATGAAAACAAATGGGACTTCCAACACATTTGATACAATTAATATCACTACTGTATCTAGATCAACAAGCAGCAGTAAAAATAAATGGTGAAACAACAACTTGTTTTGACACAAAACAAGGGGTCCATCAGGAGTGCATATTGTTGCCATATTTATTTAACTTGTATACTGAAAATATAATGAGGAATGTTAGAGAAGATGTAAACAAAGAATATTACGATGCCATAACAATTGGAGGTTATGAAATACCAGAGATTAGATATGCTGATGGAGCAGAAGTAAGGGTAGACCAAAAGAGGCATGGAGAAGAACAACAGAAAGGATGTTGAGCAATAGAGGGCTCACCTGGGCAAGAGCAGAAAAAAAGGCGAAGGACAGGCATTTGTGGAAAACCCTTGCGGAAGCCCCATGTGCCCTGGGCACTTAAGGTTCAGAGAGAGAGAGAGGTATGCTGATGACACTGTATTACTGTCCACAACACAAAAAGGAGTGGAAAAACTAATTATGTCAGTCCGTAAGAACAGCGAAGAGCAGAACCTCTATCTTAATGCGAAGAAAACTAATTTGATGACAACTGACAAAACAAACAAGGCAGCTGAAATATGTATCACTCAGGAAAAATTTGGAAGAAGTGGAGAGTTTTGAATATCTTGGATCACTACTAACTAATAATGGAGATACACTGAGGGAAATTAAAAGAAGGACATCTATCGTTCTTCAGAAATTGAAACAACTAAAGAATCTGTGGAGAGGAACAGACAGAACTACAAAAATAAGATTTTTAAGGGCATGCATCTTTCCCATCACAACATGTGCCTGTGAGACCTGGTCACTTAAAACAATTGAGAAACACAAAAATGCCTTTGAATGTAAATGCTACAGAAGAGTTCTTCAAATATGATGGACACAAAAAAGAACAAATATGTCCATGGATGTATACAGTAGTATGACACAGACTAAGGATGTATACAGTAATATGACAAAGACCATTTATGTATACAGTAGTATGACAAAGATCATGGATGTATACAGTAGTATGACACAGACTAAGGATGTATACAGTAATATGACAAAGACTATTTATGTATACAGTAGTATGACAAAGATCATGGATGTATACAGTAGTATGACAAAGACCATGCATCACAATAACAGCGATGATGATGGAGTGAAGACAGAAAACTTAAGTTTATGAAAGGTTGGGAAAACCTAAGGTAGGAGAAAAAAAATAAGTTTAAAAATTGTAAATGTTATTTCAGTGCCTGTAACAGTGATAAGAGTGATTGCAAAAGTTATGGAGATTGTAATAGTAACATACGCAGCAGCAATTGTGGTGCCTCAAGTTTATTCAAATTTGCAGCAGCAGTTGTTACTCTGTGATAGTCAGGTGCAGTTATCAGAAGCAAAACATTTGCTGTATTTAGTTTGAGAGAAGACATAGTGCAATAATTTTAAAGATCTTGACCTACCTGTAAAGAACTCTGAAAGTCCTTGAAGGTCACTCTGTTATCAACATTACCATGGTGACGTAAGGACATGTGCAAGGCACGAAGTCTCTGGCGGCTGCAGTCTGTTAAACAACTGACCAAGCAAGTTATCAGCTTGTCTTCAGGGTCAGTTGCTTCATTGTCATTGTCCTAATCATCTGCATCACACAATAGATGAAATAATCTCTTTTATCTGACCTTCTAGAAACTTCCATTCAATTTACTTGCTCCCCTCCCTGACTACACACACATACACAAACACACATACATGCACCTGTTATTACACCAGCAAGCACTACAATCATTCATTACATCAGAAAACTCCCAATTAATTCCCATGATTGTCTTATACTGCCTGGGCCAGTCTTTCCAGCACCATCTTCTGTTTGACATGCACTTAGCAGTGCATCATCCACTCCAATGTGTGCATGTCTATCTATAAATAGTTTTATCATTGTTTCAGATTCCATCAACCAACAAATCATCCAAGATTTCATCTTCTATGAATGATGTACAAGTGAACTCATCAGTGTGTGCATGATTACATCAACTTATAAATCAATGATTGATGGGTATATTGACAACTTATAAATCAATGAGTGATGGGTATATCAACAACTTATAAATCAATGATTGATGGGTATATCAACAACTTATAAATCAATGATTTATAGGTATATCAACAACTTATAAATCAATGATTGATGGGTATATTGACAACTTATAAATCAATGATTGATGGGTATATCGACAACTTATAAATCAATGATTGATGGGTATATCAACAACTTATAAATCAATGATTGATGGTTATATCAACAACTTATAAATCAATGATTGATGGGTATATCAACAACTTATAAATCAATGATTGATGGGTATATCGACAACTTATAAATCAATGATTGATGGGTATATTGACAACTGTCACACATGTTTATTTCTTGCCAAAACTCAGCTTCAGAAGGCTGCCATATTTGTGTGACAGCCAGAAATACTTACACAATCAAGGTCAACATTCAGATAAGTTGCCCCGTCAGACATGCCTTGACTGACACGTTACTAATTCAATCAACACTAACATTTCCACAGCATCACGTGAAAGGTGAGCACAGGTGAGTATGTCATACCTTCCTGTCACTTTAACCTTCCATACTTCTTCTCCCCATCTTTCCTACAGCTCTTAATTTCCCCCACTCTGATTTTCATGTGTCAGCGTGCCCAGTCCTTGCTTCTGTAACAGTAAAGGACTTTCTCTCACTTCTCTTAGTCTTCTGTCTCACCTTTACAATTCATGTGCAAATCTGAAAGTTTCACATCCCTACGATGATGATATTGAGATATCGGTGGTCTGGTAAAGATGATGGTGACGTAGAGACGTTGGTGTTGTGATAATGGTGATGATGATATTTCAGTTACATGATTAATTAATGAGGACATAATCCATGAACATTTTCCTGACCAGTGTCAGAGTTATCTTCCCCTGCCTGCTTGAACGGAGCCTGGTTTGGTTGTTGCTGGTTCCTTACATCCTG
Organism: Achatina immaculata; assembly: GCA_009760885.1. Classification (NCBI taxonomy): domain Eukaryota; kingdom Metazoa; phylum Mollusca; class Gastropoda; order Stylommatophora; family Achatinidae; genus Lissachatina; species Lissachatina immaculata. The sequence goes on along the minus strand of CM019706.1, from coordinate 10,784,726 downwards.
CAAGCAAACAAAAGAACCTGGTATCTCCTGACCTGATGACAAACATACACATACAAGCACACACACACACACACACACACAATATCACTCTTTGACTCCCCCATGTGTAATATTTTATCAAGTACAAAGTTTTTCAAATAAGAAATAACAAAGTGTTCACACAAAAAATGTTCACACAATAAAGTAGTCTAGAACAGCATTGTATGGAGAGCACAAACTGTTCTAACTTGCCATCCATCAGCAGACAATGTTCTTCTACATATGTCAAGGATTATCAACCTTTTATGTGAGAACTTTCTCTCCTAAATGAAACTTTATGACCAACTCTCACAGACACCTTGTTTATAATATTTATGAACTTGATCTTTCTCTTTGAAAGCTGAATACTTTTTTTTTTTCCATAACTCAAACATTTTATTTTCCAACAAGTCCATGCACTCATCTCACTTTTTTTTCTGGACAAGAATAGAAAATTGTAAATAATAAAAATTGTTTTTTTTTAAATCTCACCTCCATCTTGTCCTGTGGCTGGCCAGCAGCAGTTCCTTCCTCATTGTTCTCATTTGCTGAGGACTTTAATCTGTTTTTTGTTGCATTAAACTTTGGGCCACGGCCTCGACCTGATGGTGTTTCCAGCATTTGAGTGTCAGTGTCAAGGTTGAACAAAAGATGTAAAGTCTGGACTGCTGAAGAAAAAACCCAGTGAAAGAAATACCTGGATGCTGACAATGATAAATAGGTCAAACACCTGCCTACACAGCAAGAATTCATTTTATTACATAATAAAAACAAATTGCTCAAATATGAAATCCATCATAGCTACAAACATCATAAAAGAAGTTTAGTTAGTCAGTCAGTCTAATAAGTCAGTTAGTTGGCCAGGCAGTAAGTCAATTGGTCAGTCAGTTAATCAGTCAGTGAGTCAGTCAGGTTACTCAGTTAGTCAATACTTAGGTCAGTAGATCAATTAGTCAATAGGTCAGTCAGTTAGTCACTCAGTCAGTAGGTCAGTCAATCACTCAATTAGCCAGCCAGTAAGTTAGTCAGTCGGTAGGTCAGTTAGTTAATCAATCAATAAGTCAGTCAGTAGGTCAGTTAGTTAATCAATCAATAAGTCAGTCAGTAGGTCAGTTAGTTAATCAATCAATAAGTCAGTCAGTAGGTCAGTTAGTTAATCAATCAGTAAGTCAATCACTCAGTTAGTCAGCCAGTAAGTTAGTCAATCAGTAGGTCAGTTAGTTAATCAATCAGTAAGTCAGTCAGTAGGTTAGTTAGTTAATCAATCAGTAAGTCAGTCAGTAGGTCAGTCAGTAGATCAGTTAGTTAATCAATCAATAATTCAATCATTCAGTTAGTCAGTCAGTCAGTAAATCAGTCAGTAGGTTAGTTAGTTAGTCAGTAAATCATTCAGTAAATCAGTTATTAGTTAGTCCGTCAGTAAGTCAGCCAATAAGACAGTTAGTTAGTAAGCAGAACCATCCATGTACTCTGGACATATCCATAGATATTTCTGTCTCCTCTTTAATACCTCCATTAGCGTACAGTAACTGAGTACACACGTCCTGTGTTGGAGCAAGCATTTGTTGAATTGTTCACTCCAAGTTTTACCCCCCCCCCCCAATTCCTTCATTTTTTACAATGGCACTGACTCATAATTCTCAGTCAAGTCCTTAATTCTACCAGCTTCTTTTATAGCACTGATTCACAATTCTAAGTCAAGTCCTTTGTTTTACCAGCTTCTCTTATAGCACTGACTCACAGTTGTCAGTGAAGTCCTTTGTTTGACCAACTTCTCTTATAGCATTGATTCACAGTTGTAAGTAAAGTCCTTTGTTTGACCAGCTTCTCTTATAGCATTGATTTACAGTTGTAAGTAAAATCCTTTGTTTGACCAGCTTCTCTTATAGCATTGATTTACAGTTGTAAGTAAAATCCTTTGTTTGACCAGCTTCTCTTATAGCATTGATTTACAGTTGTAAGTAAAATCCTTTGTTTGACCAGCTTCTCTTATAGCACTGACTCACAGTTGTCAATGAAGTCGTTTATGTAAGCAGTTTCTCTTACAGCACTGACTCATAGTTGTCAGTCAAGTCCTTTGTTTGACCAGCTTCTCTTACAGCACGGACTCACAGTTGTCAGTCAAGTCCTTTATTTACACAGCTTCTCTTACAGCACTGATGATGTTTGCTCAGTCCACTTCCTGCCCTTCCTCAATTACAGCTGAACCAATCAATTGATCTGCTCTTTCATTTACACCTACACTTGCATGGCCTGGTACAAAAGTGAAGGTCAGTCTATAGATCTGTGAAATCTGCAAGAATTCAAGTCATTGTTATCTTGGAGAGCCAGGCTGAGTTTCCTTTAGCTTGTTCATCAAGTCACTCAAGATACAAGCTTGTTTGTTGTTCTGTGACGTGAGCCAGCTCAGAGCTTTTGTCACAGCCATGGTTTGTTTGTTGTCCTGTGACTTGAGCCAGCTCAGAGCTTTTGTCACAGCCATGGCTTATGTGTTGTCCTGTGACTTGAGTCAGGTCGGAGCTTTTGTCACAGCCATGGCTTGTGTGTTGTCCTGTGAACTGAGCCAGCTCAGAGCTTTTGTCACAGCCATGGCTTGTGTGTAGTCCTGTGACTTGAGTCAGGTCAGAGCTTTTGTTATAGCCATAGTTTGTGTGTAGTCCTGTGACAGCCAGGTCAGAGCTTTTGTCACTGCCATCTCTTTTGTGCAGTCCTGTGACTTGAGCCAGTTCAGAGCTTTAGTCACAGTCATAGTTTATGTATAGTCCTGTAACTTGACCCAGTTCAGAGCTTTTGTTACAGCCATGGCTTGTGTGTAGTCCTGTAACTTGAGCCAGTTCAGAGCTTTGATCACAACCTTTAGACGAAATACCATCAAAAATTGTCAACATCATTAGAGATCTCTACAACGGATATGTTTGTGCAGTCAAGACAGAAGAAGGAATGAGCGAATAGTTTCAGATTGAAACAGGCGTAAAACAAGGATGTATATTATCTCCATTGCTTTTTGGAATTGCCTTTATAATGAAAAGATGCTGTACAAGTAAAATAGGCATTGATTGGGTACATGGGACCCAAATAGAAGATCTTGATTTTGCTGATGATATAACTCTTATCAGTGACAATGTGAAATCGATGCAGGAAAAAAATTAATTCCCTGTCTTCCTTGGCTAGCAAAATATGTCTTTGAAATTAGCAAAGACAAAACAAAAATTATGAAATTTCTCATTTATCAAGAAGGATAAATATACGTAGAAGGAACATAAACCAATTTGCATATCTCAACAGCTACATAGACCAGGATGGTGACACCAGGAAGGAAGTTAGAATTAGAATTGCAAAAGCAGCATTGTCCTTCAAAAATCTTGAGAATATATGGAATTCAAAAGTTTTAAGCACAAAAACCAAGTTAAGATTATTCAATTCAAATGTAATATCCACCCTCATTTATGCATGCAAAAGCTGGAAATCAACTAAAGAAATAGACAAGAAGTTTTTCTTTTGAAAACAAATGCCTCAGGAAAATACTTAGTATAACGTGGAATGAATTTAAGAACAACACAGAGATGCAGCAGATAAGCAAACAACAACCAGTCTCATGGGTAATAGAAAAAGATGGACATATGTAGGCTATGTGATGAGAAGAAACATTCAGAGATTACCAAAACAAGCTATCAAGTGGAGGACAACATGCCAAAGAAAAAGAAGTGGACCACGTGAAACTCTAAAGATGACATTGTTAAGAGAAGCCATCTTAACATCCCTTGATGAAGTTGAAAAACTCGCTGAAAACAGGAAAACGTAGCAAACAACTATGCGAGCCGTAGGTGACATTTAACGGTATGGGAAGGATGTAAGTTTTAAGTAAGATCAGGTTAAATAAACAGTGTTTTTCATGTAAAGGTTGAGACTTCTCGAGACAGAAGTTTCTAGATGGGACTGGGAAAATCCCAGTCATATAAAAGAGGCAGAGCTGACCAAGCAAGATATAGATGAGATTAGACCAAAAAGTCATTTTAGAGTAGAAGTTTTTAGTGAGTTTTAGGCATGCCTTAGTTCAGTTGCAATAACATTTGTCATTTTAGGGTAAACTTTTGCCTAATTTAGATAGTTTTGTAGCACTGTCCTGGTTAGGACTGAAAATGTGATGTTGTGATTCATCTTTTGGAAGATGTGTAGTTGTGTATGTTGTTTGGAAATTCTGTAATATTGTTAGTACTGGGTTCTTTTGTAACACTCATGATTGTAACAGTTCATACTGGTCTGTTGTCAGATTTACTTCCCCATGGCATTGACTTCGTTCTCTTGTATGTTTTTCTGGTCTCTGCCGTGTGGCAGCAGTTTTCAAACCACTGGGCTTTGTCACATCACTCACCAGTTCAACACTCATTTTCCCCATCAATAAACCTTGTCAACGTTAAATTGAGCTGGAGTTCTTGAGTTGTTGCAACTTCTTCTGTCAGTCCAGTTCAACGAATGAAAGTCCAGTTCTTGATTTTGTGACACTGGTGTTATTGTTGTACTAGTAGGGAGCCTATAAACTGTTGTTGTGTTGCTATGGGAACACAGTAATAACAAATGTTGCGTAATGATTAACAAGTACCAGAAAAATAAAATCAGTCAGGCAGACAACAACATGAATGATATTATATCAAGCACAGTAGAGATCCAATAACTTCTTTTATAGCTCTGACTATCAATGGAGAATATTCCACTCTGTCTACAGTCTTATGCACCCTAGGAGAGTCTAGTATATCTGGTGAAAGAGTTAGACGGTTCTCATACGTCATCTTCTGGTGCTGTGTTGGCATACAAGTAATATGTCACCCTAAGAATCCTCCTTCAGTTGGTGCCGCGACCAGCTCTTTCATCATGCCGGTCGGCACATGCTTCTCCAAATTGTTGCCAGTTCTGATGCCCAGCTACCAATCTAAATGCTGCTTTTCTCTGGTAGAAATCTGCCATCTAAGGACTGTTTTTCTCCAGTAAAAAGTTGCCAGTCTGCTTTTCTCTGGTAGAAAGCTGTCAATATAAGTACTGCTTTTATCTGGTAGAAAGCTGCCAATATCCAGTTAACAAGGTGATATAGTAAAAAGTAAAAAGGAACACTGTTGTATGCATCTTCCAACTCTAAAGTGGTTGTACAAATTTCAGTACCTACGTGGAATCCTTCATACATGTCATAAGCAAAGACTAGGGCATCGTGCTTTGTTTCCACGCTCCATCTATAGCCTCCAAAAGTGGCGGGCAAAATGTGCTGCCTTTCAGGTTCATATGTTACTTTCCTAACAATTATCTTTTACCGTAGTTTGCCCACGGTGTTCTACATGACAATCACCCTGTATCGATTTATCTGTGATGTATCCCTTCCAGGTTTTCTTAGCGGTACAAAGTAGCTGTACAACTAGTCCTATGGGATGGCATCTTTTTTGGATACTTTTGTTGCATTCAGTACATGGTTTTATCATATCTGATATAAGTTTGCTAATGTCTTCATATCAAATGCCATCGGGAACAAGTGCAGACATTTTGGATGTTCCTTCGCTGTTGGCGAGATCTTCAGCTGCCGTGCGTGGAGCGGTGCTCTTCCCGGCCAATGAAGAAATTTGGAAATGAGGTTGCCGCGCAGCATCACTGCAGAAAAGGTGGTTGAAAGGATAAATCGAAGCAAACAGTCAAATCACGGCACCTCTGATCTGGAGGTCGGCCACGTCCTGAGTGCAGTCATATCGGATGAAATGCATGAACCGGCTTGTCCCAGAGGTTAAGTCACTGCTGGCTTGACTCTTCAAATGCCGCGCGTGGAGTGAAGCTCCTCCCGGTTAAGGAAGTAAATGCGGAAATAAAGGTTGCTGTGCGGCGCCGATGGGAAAAGGTGGTGGAAAGTGAAGTTTAACCTGGTATGTCCAGTAGTATCGCTACGAGAGCTATACCACGGCGCCTCTGCTCTAGAGGCCGCCTACGTCCGAATACACCTACACTGGTGAAATATGCCTAAACCGGCACACACCAGGGGTGGAACTCGATGGCTAGACATGTCATGCCACCTCCGCTCTAGAGGTCGGTAACGCCTGATAAACACCCATACTGGTGAATTTTGCCTAAACCGGCTCATACCAGGGGTGAATCTTGAAGGCTATGAATGTCACAGTACCTCTGCCCCAGAGGTCGGTCCCGTCCCAAACACGCCCATACTGGGAAATGCCTAAACCGGCTCAACCCAGGGGTAGAAGTCACTAGTGGCGAGGATTCGTCCTCCTGGACAAAAGCTCCATCCTGGTCACAACTAGGAAGGGTAGCGGCCACGACCGCAAAATGCTGAAGTCGGAGACACTGGACCAGGAAGTCTAGATAGGCAACCACCTCTCACCCAGCGGGGATGTCTGCGTATCCTAATCACGCTGAGGTTTTCCGGTGAGAAAGTCCAACCCTGGACTGGATGGCAACCACCTCTCACCCGGCGGTGATACACGGGTATCTCAAAACACGTCGAGGTTTTCCGGTGAGAAAGTCCAACTCTGGCCTGGGTGGGCTAACGCCTCTCACCCAGCGGGGATGCACTGATATTCCAAACACGTCGAGGTCTTCCGGTGAGAAAGTCCAACCCTAGACCAAACTGGTGCAATGAAAACCACGGTGTCACGCAATCCCGCTTCCGAGACCCACCAAGAATACAGGCTAAAGCACTGTGATACTCTGAACCCCTTGTGGTCCTTTCGTGGAACTCGTGTGGTCTATTTTGGCCCACACAGGGGACCACGGGACCTAACGAGGACCACATGCGTGAATTCAGTAGGTTCACAGTGCGGTTTTTTGGTGGTAGAAGTGAACGAAGAAGAAGAAGAAGAAGGATGTTCCTAAGGCATGTTTGATATCATCTCTTGTGACATGTCACTCCTCACTCAAGTCACGTCACACATACAGTTTCTTGTAGTCAGGCTCTCATCTAGGTCTTGTACATTTGTTTGATATGTCTCATTAGGAATGCTTTTCCTTTGTCTTCATCTGGTTTTCATCATGTCTAATCTTTATCTTAAATGTCTCTTATGCTTCTGCTGTTTGGCATGTCATTCATGGCTTTGTGCAGGGACCAGAACATATTTAGCTTTTACTACAGTCTCTTCCCCTGCCAGAAGCCCATATATTCCCATTTCCGGGGGGTGGGGGTAGTCTCATGCAGGACGCCCATATATTCCCACATGTTCAGTTTCTATCAGTTGTATCTGTCCTTATTAAAAAACTCTGAGTTTATGGAATACTCACACATTTACAGTTATTTTGATGCATAATACTTTTAACGTGGAAATACTGTGTTACATTCACTTTTTCAACTATATCCACTATAAAGAACCGCGCTTTTAATCTGGCAACATTGGAATGTCCGCATTTTTGCCTGCGGCATGGAAAGAGTCAGAACTTATCTTATCTTATATCCTTCCCGTGACGTTAAACGTCACATAGGGCTCGCAAAGTAGTTCGCCAATTTTTCCTGTCATCAAATTTTATGCCTGTTGATTTGGCCTCTCTTAACAATGTCCTCTTCAAAGTTTCACGCGGTCTGCCTCTTTTTCTTCGACCTGTTGTGTTCCACTTGATAGCTTGTTTTGAGATTCTCTGGTCATTTCTTCTCATCAAGTGACCAACATATGTCCATCTCCTTTTCCTGATCACCCATGAGACTGCTTGTTGTTCAGTCATCTGTCTTTTCTCTGCACTGTTCTTGAATTCGTTCCACTTGATGCCGAGTATTTTCCTTAGGCATTTGTTTCCAAAAGAGTCTAATTTCTTTTCTATTTCTGTAGTTGTTTTCCTGCTTTCACATGCATAAATGAGGGTGGATATTACATTTGAATTGCATAGTTTTAACTTGGTTTTTGTGCTTATAACTTTTGAATGCCATATGTTCTCAAGATTCTTGAAGATTGATGCTGCTTTTGCAATTCTGATCCTAACTTCCTTTCTAGTGTCACCATCCTGGTCTATGTAGCTGCCAAGGTATGCAAATTGATTGACTTCTTCAATATCTGTCCCTTCTATGTGTATTTTTCCATTTTGATTGATGGGAATTTTCATTATTTTTGTTTTGTCCTTGTTAATTTCAAGTCCTATTTTGCTAGCCAGTGAAGACAGGCTATCTATTTTTTCTTGCATGGAATTCACATTATTACTGATAAGAGTTATGTCATCAGCAAAATCAAGATCTTCTAGTTGGGTCCCATGTACCCAGTCGATACCTATGTTACCTGTGCAGCATTTTTTTCATTATGAAGTCTACTGTAATCCCAAAAAGTAAAGGAGACAGTATACATCCTTGTTTCACGCCTGTTTCAATCTGGAACCATTCACTCATCCCTTCTTCTGTCTTGACTGCACAACCATATCCATTGTATAAGTCCTTAATGATGTTGACAATTTTAGATGGTATTCCATATAGACATAAAATTCTCCATAATGAATCTCTGTGTATGCTATCAAATGCCTTTTTTAAAATCTATGAAGTTCAGTATTAATGGTTTCTGCTTTTCAATATGTTCTTCAAGTATTATTCTGAGAGTAAAGATCTGGTCGAGACAGCTTCTCCCTTTTCAAAATCCTGCTTGTTCTTCTCTCATTGCAGTATCCACTATATCTTTAAGTCTTTTCAAAATGATCTTGCAAAATACTTTTGACACAACTGATATTAAGGTTACTCCTCTCCAGTTGTTACAGTCACTAAGGTTGCCTTTTTTGGTATTTTAACAATGATTCCTTTCTTCCAATTAGAAGGGACCTTTTCTTCTTTCCAAATTTTGTTAAACATTCTCTGTAGTTGTCTCATGTTGTCACTATTGATAGCTTTTAGCATTTCGGCTGTTATTTCATCTTCACCTGCAGCTTTGTTGTTAGCCACTGCTGTTTCAATTTCATGCAATTTAATTTCATCTAGGTTGACATTTAGTTGTGGGGCTGGTAAGTCAGTTTCAAGGTTTATCAATTCTTTTGGGTGTGGTCGGTTGAGTATTTCTTGGAAGTGTTCAGCCCATCTTTGCTTTTGGTCTTTGTTTGATGTTAATAGTGTTCCAGTTTTGCTAAGGATTGGTCTTTCTTTAGATGTAATAGTACCTGTTAGCCTCTTTTGTATGTTATATAAAGTTTTGCTGTCTCTTGTTTTTGCTGCTTTTTCTGCCTCTTTCACCATATTGTCTATGTATTCTCTTTTATCCCTTCTAGTTGAACTTTTTACTTTCTTGTCTATTTCTTTGTATGTTGCTTTCGCCAGATCTTTTCCAAGATCTGTTTTTGCATTCAATATGTCTAATTTGACTGCTCGTCTTTCATGTATATACTTCCATGTTTTATCTGATATCCATGCTTTTCTATTTGGTTTTTTCAGTCCAGCGCTTGCTTTAGCTGCTGTGATTATGGCTGTGCTGTATGCTATCTCAGAACTTATACACTAACATAATGTATATACAAGCATTATAGCAGTATAGAAATAGAAACTAGAAATAAAAAGAAAGAAATAACTGTCAAGCGATGAAATCTAGCAACAAACAGAAAGAAATTAATGCTGAGCAGATGGAACCAAATTAACAGGCATAAAATCCCTTGATGAGGTTGAAAGACTCGCCGAAGACAGGAAAAATTGGCAAACTATTTTGCGAGCCCTATATGACGTTTAATGGCACGGGAAGAATATAAGATATAAGAAGATAAGATGGAACCTATCAATGAACAAAAAGATCATACGAAATACATAAATAGAAGCTAGCAATAGACGGTCAGAAAATGTAAACAGAATTTATCCAGAAATGGTTACTGCACTTAAGGCTACTGTACAACCAGCATCAACATTCTATACTTGATATACAAGTATGTGACTGTAGAGGTCGTAAAATCTGTCTGTGGAACAAAGTGGCCTGAGTTATCAAAACAATCTTCAGTATGAAATATTCACTAATTATATCATCAGTTTGTAAAGAAAATCTCCAGTATGAAATGGTCACTAATTACATCATCAGTTTGTAAAGAAAATCTCTAGTATGAAATGTTCACTAATTACATCATCAGTTTGTAAAGAAAATCTTCTTTGTCTCAGCAACAACTCCCTGCAAACAGAACAAAAAATAAATGCACAATTTTTGGGCATAACTTCAGTCACTTTTCTTCAATAATAAGACTGACTTTGTGAATATATGTCCATGCTACAGAAATGAATGCTATTACAACTTCTTGGAATTTTGCTAGCACAGCAGTTCATATTGGGATTTTTTTTTAAAAACTCACACCATTAATATAACACTTGTAAGTAACAACAAGATTTGGAAAGAAGAAAAGGTCCCTTCTAATTGGAAGAAAGGAATCATTGTTAAAATACCAAAAAAGGGCAACCTTAGTGACTGTAACAACTGGAGAGGAGTAACCTTAATATCAGTTGTGTCAAAAGTATTTTGCAAGGTCATTTTGAATAGACTCAAAGATATAGTGGATACTGCAATGAGAGAAGAACAAGCAGGATTTCGAAAAGGGAGAAGCTGTCTCGACCAGATCTTTACTCTCAGAATAATACTTGAAGAACATATTGAAAAGCAGAAACCTTTAATACTGAACTTCATAGATTTTAAAAAGGCATTTGATAGCATACACAGAGATTCATTATGGAGAATTTTATGTCTATATGGAATACCATCTAAAATTGTCAACATCATTAAGGACTTATACAATGGATATGGTTGTGCAGTCAAGACAGAAAAAGGGATGAGTGAATGGTTCCAGATTGAAACAGGTGTGAAACAAGGATGTATACTGTCTCCTTTACTTTTTGGGATTACAATAGACTTCATAATGAAAAATGCTGCACAGGTAACACAGGTATTGACTGGGTACATGGGACCCAACTAGAAGATCTTGATTTTGCTGATGACATAACTCTTATCAGTAATAATGTGAATTCCATGCAAGAAAAAACAGATAGCCTGTCTTCACTGGCTAGCAAAATAGGACTTGAAATTAACAAGGACAAAACAAAAATAATGAAAATTCCCATCAATCAAAATGGAAAAATACACATAGAAGGGACAGATATTGAAGAAGTCAATCAATTTGCATACCTTGGCAGCTACATAGACCAGGATGGTGACACTAGAAAGGAAGTTAGGATCAGAATTGCAAAAGCAGCATCAATCTTCAAGAATCTTGAGAACATATGGAATTCAAAAGTTATAAGCACAAAAACCAAGTTAAGGCTATTCAATTCAAATGTAATATCCACCCTCATTTATGCATGCGAAAGCAGGAAAACAACTAAAGAAATAGAAAAGAGATTAGACTCTTTTGAAAACAAATGCCTAAGGAAAATACTCGGCATCAAGTGGAATGAATTCAAGAACAATGCAGAGATAAGACAGATGACTGAACAACAAGCAGTCTCATGGGTGATCAGGAAAAGGAGATGGACATATGTTGGTCACTTGATGAGAAGAAATGACCAGAGAATCCCAAAACAAGCTATCAAGTGGAACACAACAGGCCGAAGAAAAAAGGGCAGACCGCGTGAAACTCTGAAGAGGACATTATTAAGAGAGGCCAAGTTAACAGACATAAAATCCTTTGATGAGGTTGAAAGACTCGCCGAAGACAGGAAAAATTGGCGAACTACTTTACGAGCCCTATGTGACGTTTAACGGCACGGGAAGGATATAAGAAGATAAGAAGTAACATATAATTCATACCACAAACACAACACTGGCAGCAACACAACATAAATAAATAATATTTTAACTTATTTTCTATTTCTTTGCCCTGTATGTTTTTGTATGATCAACATTTTGTTATCGTGGCATTACTGGTGTCCTTTTGTATGTATTTGTATATTTAGTTTTTTATTTACTCCCCAAAAAAACTGTCCATGTCTTACACAATATTGATACAACACTGCAGTAACATGAAACTCATAACACTGCAAGCAATATACAATATACAGCTGCGCAACATAAATTAAGCAATGAAAAGCCGACCACACAAGATAAATACAACATTGGAACTAACATATTATTCATAGCCCAAATACAACTCTGTGAACAACATACAGCCCCTCATCATTATTACACACAGCCTCAGTTAAATTGATGTCACTTTATCGAGATGGAAGTGGAAGGTCTTTGACAGACTAATGTCAAGGTCTTTGCTAGTTTTTGTTTTAATAAGACATTTAAAAATTTCTAAACATTATTATTACGAATATCCTGACATTTTAAAAAATATCTAAACATTATTATCACGAATATCCTGGCATTTCAAAAATATCTAAACATTATTATCACGAATATCCTGGCATTTAAACATCTCTCTCTCTCTCTCTCTCTCTCTCTCTCTCTCTCTCTCTGAACCTTAAGTGCCCAGGGCACATGGGGCTTCCGCAAGGGTTTTCCACAAATGCCTGCCCTTCGCCTTTTTTTCTGCTCTTGCCCAGGTGAGCCCTCTATTGCTCAACATCCTTTCTGTTGTTCTTCTCCATGTCTCTTTTGGTCTACACTTACTTCTGTTCCCCTGTGGTGTCCATCTTAGTGCTATTTTTGGCAGTGAGTTGTCAGTCATTCGGAGCACATGAGAGATTTGACAACTTCAGTATAGTGATGAGAAACTTCCTGGACATCAGACTGGAAAGTTTTCTCTTTTACTACTCTGACTGTTGGTTAAAATATAATTTAAAATTTAAAAAAAAAAGAAGAATTTACACAACTCTTCTGGTTTCTGATTTGTTGGCACATTTCTGAGATTCAAACAATAAATCACTTTTGCCATGGATTTCATGTCTAATCTTGTATCACAGATTCAACAACTGTCACTACATGACTACATTTCTCTGCCAGTATCTACTGACTGATGAGCCCAGAATCTACCGACTGGTGGCGAAATGAATACATGAGATTGTTGGGCTGAACTCTTGCCTGGTTTATCTACAACCGACTGACCAGTAAACTACACTCATATCAATAATTGTGTGAGGCAGTGCTTACCTTCAACTGTGCCACTAAGACTCGGGCCAGAAGCTCAGAATTTCGATAGTCGAAGGCCACGCGTCTAGGAAGACGTCAACAGCGAGCGTGAGTACAGAAATGTAAATGGGACTCGTCGTTAGAGTAAGTACCGCCCCTGGCGTCCTGCTCACGTGCCAGATGAATGTGTGCAGCGACATCACAAAATGTGCCTTATGCTGACATTTCTACTGTCAGAAAATCCCACTAAACCTACACTTAAATGTTGCTTGTAATTATTCTGGCTCTCTCCTGCAGGAAAATGATATTTTAGATATGAAAATATACTTTGAATTGTTTAAATATTGCAGGATTTGCTGCAAGGCATCGTTATTACTCATATTAGTAAAAATCATATTAGAGAAGTCATATTAGTAAAAATCATATAAGTAAAAATCATATTCATAAAAAGAATGAGTCCGCATGTAGGGAAAGAATAGCTTAGCATTCCATCAGTTTCTTCTTTACTCCCGGTGACTCCCTGCACTGCATCTTTTTTACCTCAAAACAAAAGAATTTCTTCATTTAGGCTCCACTACTCCAAATGTTTAATGCTCTAACAATAGACAAAAATTCTCTGTGATAAGCAAGTTCATGTGTCATACAACAGACAAACATTCACTGTGATAAGCAAGTCCATATTTCCAACAATAGACAAACATTAACTGTGATAACCAAGTCCATGTTTCTAATAATAGACAAACATTGAATGAGATAAGGATGTCCATGTGTCCAACAATAAACAAACATTCACTGTGATAACCAAGTCCATGTTTCCAACAATAGAAAACATTCACAATGAAAATAAAGTCCATGTGTCCAAAAATAGACAAACATTCACTGTGATAAGCAAGTTCTCATTTCCAACAATAGACAGAAATGGACTGGGATAAGCAAGTTCATGTGTCCAACAATAGATAAACATTCACTGCGATAAAAAAAGTCCATGTGTCCATAAAAAGACAAAAAGTCACTGTGATACGCAAGCCATGTTTCCAACAATAGAGTAACTTTCGATGTGATAAGCAAGTCCATGTGACCAAAAATAGACAAACATTTACTGTGATATGCAAGTCTATGCGTCCAACAATAGACAAACATTCTCTATGGTAAGAAAGTCCATTTGTTAAACAATACACAAATATTCTTCTGTGACAAGGAAGTCAATGTGTCCAATAATAGACCAACATTCACTATGATAAGCAAGTCCAACAATAGACAAACATTCAATGTGATAAGCAAGTCTATGCGTCCAAAAATAGACAAATACTGTCTGTAAAAACAAATCTATGTGTCCAACAATAGACAACATTCACTGTGATAAACAAGTCCATGTTTTCAACAATAGACAAACATTTTCTGTCATCATCATCATCATCATCTTCAGGTGCCGTGCCAACTGGCGTTGGCTATTATGCTTCTCCAGAGTACACGATCCTTCATGCAAGCCTTCAGCTAAGTTGGTGATCTCCTCTCACACCATCCCGTCAGACTGTCCAGTATCATTTCTCTTTGTCTTCCTCTTGATCTTCTTCCTTTTATTTTTCCTGTTGTTATAATATTTTAAGTGCCCCCCCCCCTTTCTCATTGCATGTCCTATGAAAGTACATTGTCTCTCTCTTATCTTTTTGACAAGAATTTTTGTCTCTTCAGCTCTTCTCATACATTCTTCATTAGTTATTTTTGCTGTCCATGGGATTCGCAACATTCTTCTAATAAACCACATTTCTGCTGCTTCCAATGATTTTTGTGCAGACCTGCCTATTGTCCATGATTCACTTCCATATAACAAGATAGGTTCAATATAGCATTTTAGGACTTGTTTTCTAACATTCATTGATAAAGATATGTTAGCTAATATGTTTCTGATTCTCTGAAATGCAGTCTTTGCTTGACCTATTCTGTTCTTAATTTCTGACCTGAAGTTATTACTGCTCCAAGGTATTTGAATTTCTGCACCTGCTTTAGAATAGTTCCGTTTAATTTAATACTGCATGTTGGTGGATTCTGTTTCTTAGATATAACCATAGTCTCTGTCTTTTTGATGTTCAAAGTAAGGCCTTTCTGTTCACTTTCTTTGGCGACTTGTTATAAGCAAGCCCATGTTTCCAACAATAGACAAACATTCACTGTAATAACCAAGTCTATGTTTCCAATGGTAGACAAACATTCACTGAGATAAGCAAGTCCATGTTTCCAACAATAGACAAGCATTCACTGTAATAACAAAGTCCATGTTTCCAACAAAAGGCAAACTTTCATTGTGATAAGTAATTCCATGTGTCCAACAATAGACAATCAATTTTTGTGAGAGGCGTGTTTTAAGTTGTTGAGAACTGGATATATCTTGTGCTCCTAGTCACAGAAATGGTTTGATCCTACACGTCACAATTCGGTTCATTCTTTTCACTCACTTAAACTTTGCTGTGCACAACCAAGAGATAACTTTTCAGCACCATCATTCACAGCATTGCCATCACATCACAACTACCAAATTATACTGGTATCGATCTGAATGTCTCACAATTCAATTCTGATATTTAAAACTCTTTGACTGTCATCAGTTCCCACTTAACATGTCTATAGATCACAACACGACGAATCGATTACCGTGTCAATAAACAGTATTGTGGCATATCGATTACCGCTTCACTAAACAGCGTCAACTGCTTTCTGTGATTCCCAAGTCGTGAACTTGTACATGAGGAAAGTCGTGAACTTGTACATGAGGAAAGTCGTGAACTTGTACATGAGGAAAGTCGTGAACTTGTACATGAGGAAAGTCGTGAACTTGTACATGAGGAAAGTCGTGAACTTGTACGTGAGGAAAGTCGCACTTGGTTTACAGAGTGACAGAGTGACGAGAATAAGAGATATTAGATTTAACAACTTCACTATAGTGATGAGAGATTTGACAAATTAAGTATAGCCCTGAGAGATTTCACAACTAAAGTCTAGTGATGAGAGATCTGACAAATTAAGTATAGCGATGAGAGATTTCACAACTAAAGTATAGTGATGAGAGATTTGACAAATTAAGTATAGTGATGAGAGATTTCACAACTAAAGTATAGTGATGAGAGATTTGACAAATTAAGTATAGTGATGAGAGATTTGACAAATTAAGTATAGTGATGAGAGATTTCACAACTAAAGTCTAGTGATGAGAGATTTGACAAATTAAGTATAGCGATGAGAGATTTGACAAATTGAGTATAGTGATGAGAGATTTGACAAATTAAGTATAGTGATGAGAGATTTGACAACTTAAGAATAGTGATAAGCGGTTTGAAACCTTAAGTATAGTGATGAAAGATGTAACAACTTAAGTATAGTGATGAGAAATATGACAACTTAAGAATAGTGATAAGCGATTTGAAACCTTAAGTATAGTAATGAGAGATTTGACAACTTCAGTATAGTGATAAGATATTCGACAATTAAAGTATAGTCATAAGGGTGGTTGGCGAGACAATAACATACGATAGTCTTAAATATGGCTAGCAAGACAATAATAAATGATTGTCGTAAAGATGTCTAGCGAGGCAAGAACAAATGATAGTCGTAAAGATGGCTAGCGAGAAAAGAGCATATGATAGTCGTAAAGATAGCTAGGAAGACAAGAACATATGATAGCCTTATGATAGTCGTAAAGATGACTAATGGGGCAAGAACATATGATAGTCGTAAAGATGGTTAAGAAGATCAAAATGTGATAAGATATTTTATCAATAAGAGTTTTTTATCCGTTCCGAGGACTGAGAAAACTGGCGAAAGAACGTGCTAGGTGGAGAGAAAAGTGATGTTGGACAAGTTCTACATACAGCTGCCAGTGTGAGAACCGTCTACAACAGCAACTATAACAAAAACAACAGCAACTTTTATTATAGACTACCATTTTCACGGAAGTTTGTGCTCCAGCACCTCTTATAATCCGAACATTAAAATGCCCTGTTTACCGAGTCATCACTTTCTCTGTGTGTGGTTGTTATGTATTAGATACCACATTCTATGTGCGTGTTTTGTACTAGATACCACTTTCTGTGTGTGTGTTATGTACTAGATAATACTTTCTGTGTGTGTCTTATGTACTAGATAATATTTTCTCTGTCTGTGTTATGTACTAGATACCACTTTCTCTGTGTGTCTTATGTACTAGATAATATTTTCTCTGTGTGTGTTATGTACTAGATAATACTTTCTGTGTGTGTCTTATGTACTAGATAATATTTTCTGTGTGTGTGTATTATGTACTAGATAATATTTTCTCTGTGTGTGTCTTATGTACTAGATAATACTTTCTGTGTGTGTCTTATGTACTAGATAATATTTTCTCTGTGTGTGTGTTATGTACTAGATACCACTTTCTCTGTGTGTGTTTTATACTGGATATCACTTTCTCTGTGTGTGTTATGTACTAGATAATACTTTCTCTGTGTGTGTTATGTACTAGATAATATTTTCTGTGTGTGTCTTATGTACTAGATAATACTTTCTCTGTGTGTCTTATGTACTAGATAATACTTTCTGTGTGTGTCTTATGTACTAGACAATATTTTCTCTCTCTGTGTTATGTACTAGATAATATTTTCTGTGTGTGTGTGTGTTATATACTACATAATACTTTCTGTGTGTGTGTGTTATGTACTAGATAATACTTTCTGTCTGTGTCTTATGTACTAGATAATACTTTTTGTGTGTGTCTTATGTACTTGATAATACTTTTTGTGTGTGTGTTATGTACTAGATAATACTTTTTGTATATGTGTTATGTATTAGATACCACTTTCTATGTGTGTATTATGTACTAGATAATACTTTTTGTGTGTGTGTATGTGTTATGTACTAGAAATACTTACTGTGTGTGTGTTATGTACTAGATAATACTTTTTGTGTGTGTTATGTACTAGATAATACTTTTTGTGTGTGAGTTATGTACTAGATACCACTTTCTATGTGTGTGTTATGTACTAGATACCACTTTCTATGTGTGTTATGTACTAGATACCACTTTCTGTGTGTGTGTGTGTTATGTACTAGATACCACTTTCTGTGTGTGTGTTATGTACTAGATACCATTTGCTGTGTGTGTGTTATGTACTAGATACCATTTGCTGTGTGTGTGTTATGTACTAGATACCATTTTCCGTGTGTGTTATGTAATATATATCACTTTCTGTGTGTGTGTTATGTATTACATACCATATTTTGTTTGTGTGTTATGTATTACATACCACTTTCTGTGTTTGTGTGTTATGTACTAGATATCACTTTCTATGTGTGTGTGTTATGTACTAGATATCACTTTCTGTGTGTGTTATGTACTAGATACCACTTTCTGTGTGTTATGTACTAGATATCACTTTCTCTGTGTGTGTATGTGTGTTATATACTAGATACCACTTTCTGTGTGTGCTGTGTACTATATACCACTTTCTATCAGTGCGTGCTATGTACTAGATATCAATTTCTGTGTGTGTGTTATATAACAGATACCACTTTCTCTGTGTATTATGTACTAGATACCACTTTCTGTGTGTGTGGTATGTACTAAATACCACTTTCTGTGTGTGTGTGTTATGTACTAGATACCACTTTCTGTGTGTGTATTATGTACTAGATACCACTTTCTGTGTGTATGTTACATACCAGATACAACTTTCTCTGTGTGTGTGTGTGTGCTTTATGTACTAGATACCACTTTGTGTGTGCATGTGTTATGTACTAGATACCACTTTCTGTGTGTATGTTACATACCAGATATAACATTCTGTGTGTGTGTGTGTGTTATGTACTAGATACTACTTTCTGTGTGTGTGTGTTATGTACTAGATACCACTTTCTGTGTGTGTGTGTTATGTACTATATACCACTTTCTATCAGTGTGTGCTATGTACTAGATATCAATTTCTGTGTGTGTGTTAAATACTAGTTACCACTTTCTGTGTGTGTGTGTTATATACTAGATACCACTTTCTGTGTGTGTTGTGTACTATATACCACTTTCTATCGGTGCGTGCTATGTACTAGATATCAATTTCTGTGTGTGTGTTAAATACTAGTTACCACTTTCTGTGTGTGTGTTATATACTAGATACCACTTTCTGTGTGTGTGTTATGTATTAGATACCACTTTCTGTGTGTGTTATGTACTAGATACCACTTTCTGTGTGTGTGGTATGTACTAAATACCACTTTCTGTGTGTGTGTGTGTTATGTACTAGATACCACTTTCTGTGTGTATGTTACATACCAGATACAACTTTCTGTGTGTGTGTGTGTGTTATGTACTAGATACCACTTTCTGTGTGTATGTTATATACTAGATACAACTTTCTGTGTGTGTGTGTGTGTTATGTACTAGATACCACTTTCTGTGTGTGTTACATACCAGATACAACTTTCTCTGTGTGTGTGTGTGTGTGTGTGTGTGTTTGTGTGTGTGTGTGTATAGAAAGGTCTGCATGTACTGGGACTATTTTTGGAAGAAGTGTTTTGATTATCTACAGTGCACTTGCTTGTGCAGGTGCAATTTTTGTACTTGTTTTTGCATGTTTTTATATTTCCATCTTTTTTTGGAAATAATGTTGCTTTCTCTATCTCTGATCTGGTCCTATGTTATGCCATTTGTGAGCTGGTCCATTATCTGCTCTCTTATCTGATACATGATCTAATCTCTATGTTCTTGTTCCATGATCTGCTCAGTCTGATCTGGTCTCTAATCTGATTCATTATCTGCTTTCTGATCTGATCTGGACTCTCTAATCCAATCCATGATCTGGACTCTGATATGATCGATTATCTGCTTTCTCTCTTATCTGTTCCATTATCTGGTCTCTCTGATCTGATTTGTTATCTGTTCTCTCTGATCTCATCCACCATCTGGTCTCTCTGATCTGGTCCATTATCTATTCTCTCTGATTTGATCCATTTTCTGGTCTCTCTGTTCTGATACATTATCTGTCTTCTCTCTGATCTGATGCATTATCTGCTTTCTCTGATCTGATTAATTTTCTGCTTTCCTGATCTGATACATTATCTTATTTCTCTGATCTGATCCATTATCTGCTTTCTCTAATTGACCCATTATGTGGTCTTTCTGATCTAATATATTATCTGGCCTCTCTGATCTGATCCATTATTTGGTCTCTCTGGTCTTATCCATTATCTACTATTAATGATCTGATCCATTATTTTCTTTCTGTCTGATCTCATCCATTGTATGCTCTCTCTTATCTGATCTATTGTCTGCTTTCCCTCTTATCTAATCCATTATCTTGTTTCTCTAATCTGATCCATTATCTGCTATCTCTAATCTGATCCACTATCTGCTTTCTCTCTGATCTCATCTATTATCTTGTCTCTCTGATCTGATACATTATTTGGTCTCTCTGATCTGATCTATGATCTGGTCTCCGATCTGGTCCAATTACCAGCTTCCTCTCTCTCTCTCTCTCTCTCTCTCTCTCATTCTTTGATCTGATCCATTATCTGCTTTCTATATGATCTGATCCATTGTCTGCTCTCTCTGATTTGATTTATTATCTGCTTTGTCTATGGTTAGATCCATTATCTGAACTCTCTAATCTGATCCATGATCTGGACTTTGATATGAATCATTATCTGCTTTCTATGATCTTATCCATTATCTGGTCTTTCTAATCTGATCTATTATCTCTTCGTTCGTTCTCTCTCTCTCTCTCTCTCTCTGATATGATCTTTACCCGAACCAACTCATCAGATCCGTTATTTGGTCTCTCTGGTATGATCCAGTATCTGCTTTCTCTGATCTGATCTATGATCTGGTCTCCGATCTGGTCCAATTACCAGCTTCCTCTCTCTCTCTCTCTGATCTGATCCATTGTCTGCTCTCTCTGATTTGATCCATTATCTGCTTTCTCTTTGATATGGTCCATTCTCTCCTTTTGCTGATCTGATTGGCTATACAGTCTCTATGATCTGATCCATTATCTAGTGTCTCTAATCTGATTCATTATCTGCTTTCTGATCTGATCTGGACTCTCTAATCCAATCCATGATCTGGACTCTGATATGATCGATTATCTGCTTTCTCTCTTATCTGTTCCATTATCTGGTCTCTCTGATCTGATTTGTTATCTGTTCTCTCTGATCTCATCCACCATCTGGTCTCTCTGATCTGGTCCATTATCTATTCTCTCTGATTTGATCCATTTTCTGGTCTCTCTGTTCTGATACATTATCTGTCTTCTCTCTGATCTGATGCATTATCTGCTTTCTCTGATCTGATTAATTTTCTGCTTTCCTGATCTGATACATTATCTTATTTCTCTGATCTGATCCATTATCTGCTTTCTCTAATTGACCCATTATGTGGTCTTTCTGATCTAATATATTATCTGGCCTCTCTGATCTGATCCATTATTTGGTCTCTCTGGTCTTATCCATTATCTACTATTAATGATCTGATCCATTATTTTCTTTCTGTCTGATCTCATCCATTGTATGCTCTCTCTTATCTGATCTATTGTCTGCTTTCCCTCTTATCTAATCCATTATCTTGTTTCTCTAATCTGATCCATTATCTGCTATCTCTAATCTGATCCACTATCTGCTTTCTCTCTGATCTCATCTATTATCTTGTCTCTCTGATCTGATACATTATTTGGTCTCTCTGATCTGATCTATGATCTGGTCTCCGATCTGGTCCAATTACCAGCTTCCTCTCTCTCTCTCTCTCTCTCTCTCTCTCTCTCTCTCTCTCTCTCTCATTCTCTTTGATCTGATCCATTATCTGCTTTCTATATGATCTGATCCATTGTCTGCTCTCTCTGATTTGATTTATTATCTGCTTTGTCTATGGTTAGATCCATTATCTGAACTCTCTAATCTGATCCATGATCTGGACTTTGATATGAATCATTATCTGCTTTCTATGATCTTATCCATTATCTGGTCTTTCTAATCTGATCTATTATCTCTTCGTTCGTTCTCTCTCTCTCTCTCTCTCTCTGATATGATCTTTACCCGAACCAACTCATCAGATCCGTTATTTGGTCTCTCTGGTATGATCCAGTATCTGCTTTCTCTGATCTGATCCATTATCTTGTCTCTCTGATCTGATCAATTATCGATTCTCTCTCTCTCTCTCTCTCTCTCTCTCTCTATTTTGATCCATTATCTGCTTTCTCTTTGATATGGTCCATTCTCTCCTTTTGCTGATCTGATTGGCTATACAGTCTCTATGATCTGATCCATTATCTAGTGTCTCTGATCTGATCCATTGTTTCCTTTCTCTGATCTCATCAATTATTTGGTCTCTCTGATACGATCCATTATCTGTTCTCTCTGATCTGATCCATTATCTCTTCTCTCTGACTGATCCATTACTTGTTCTCTCTGATCTGATCCATTAACTGCTCTCTATGATCTGATCCATTATCTGTTCTCTCTGGTATGGTCTATTATCTGCCCTCTCTCTGATCGGATCCATTATCTGCTCCCTCTCTCTAATGAGGTCAATTATCTTGTTTCTCTGATCTGGTCCATTATCTGCTTTCTCGAATCTGATCCATTATCCGGCCTCTCTGATCGTATCCATTATCTTTTCTCTCTGATTTGATCCATTATCTTTTCTCTCTGATCTGATCCATTATCTGCTCTGTCTGATCTGATCGATTATCTGTTTTCTGTCTGATCTCATTCATTTTCTGCTCTCTTTCTTATTTGATCCATTATTTGCCATCTGATCTGATTCCTTTTCTTGTCTATCTGATCTGATCTCTATGATCTGATCCATTATCTGGTCTCTCTAATCTGATCTATTACCTACTTTCTCGGATCTGATCCATTATTTTGTCTCTCTTATCTGATCCATTATCTGGTCTGTCTGATCTGATCCATTATCTGCTATCTCTGATCTGATCCACTATCTGCTTTCTCTCTGTTCTGATCCATTATTTTGTTTCTCTAGTCTGATACATTATCTTATTTCTCTTTGATCTGATCCATTGTCTGTTTTCTCTCATCTGATCCATTATTTTCTCTATCTTATCCTACCCATTGTCTATTCTCTTTGATTTGATCTATTATCTGGTCTCTCTGATCTGATACATTAGCTGCTTTTTGTCTGGTATCATCCACTACCTACTATCTATGATCTGATTCATTATCTTCTTTTCCTCTGATCTGATACATTTATCTTGTCTCTCTGATCTGATCATTATCTTGTCCCTCTGATCTGATCCATTATCTGGTCTCTCTGATCTGATCCATTATCTGCTTTCTGTCTGATATGATCCATTATCTGCTCTCTCTTATCTTATTCACTATCTGCTTTCTCTCTGATTTGATCTATTATTTTGTTTCTCTGATCTGATCCATTATCTGGTCTCTGATCTGATCCATTATCTGCTCTCTCTTATCTGGCCTCTCTGATATGACCCATTATCTTGTCTCTCTGAAATGATCCATTATCTGCTCTTTCTTATCTGATCCATTATTTGCCATCTGATCTTATTCCTTTTCTTGTCTATCTGATCTGATCTCTATGATCTGATCCATTATCTGGTCTCTCTAATCTGATCTATTACCTACTTTCTCGGATCTGATCCATTATTTTGTCTCTCTTATCTGATCCATTATCTGGTCTGTCTGATCTGATCCATTATCTGCTATCTCTGATCTGATCCACTATCTGCTTTCTCTCTGTTCTGATCCATTATTTTGTTTCTCTAGTCTGATACATTATCTTATTTCTCTTTGATCTGATCCATTATCTTGTCTCTCTGATCTGATCCATTATTTTCTCTATCTTATCCTACCCATTGTCTATTCTCTTTGATTTGATCTATTATCTGGTCTCTCTGATCTGATACATTAGCTGCTTTTTGTCTGGTATCATCCACTACCTACTATCTATGATCTGATTCATTATCTTCTTTTCCTCTGATCTGATACATTTATCTTGTCTCTCTGATCTGATCATTATCTTGTCCCTCTGATCTGATCCATTATCTGGTCTCTCTGATCTGATCCATTATCTGCTTTCTGTCTGATATGATCCATTATCTGCTCTCTCTTATCTTATTCACTATCTGCTTTCTCTCTGATTTGATCTATTATTTTGTTTCTCTGATCTGATCCATTATCTGGTCTCTGATCTGATCCATTATCTGCTCTCTCTTATCTGGCCTCTCTGATATGACCCATTATCTTGTCTCTCTGAAATGATCCATTATCTGCTCTTTCTTATCTGATCGGTTATCTGATTTATCTCATCTGATCCATTGTCTGTCCTCTCTGATCTGATCCATTATCTGGTGTGTCCGATCTGCTCCATTATCTGCTCTCTGATCTGGCCCAGTTATCAGCTTTCTGTCTTTCTTTCTTACCGATCCGGCCCGTTGTCTGCTCTTTCTCTCTCTCTCTCTCTCTCTCTCTCTCTCTCTGATCTGATCTGATCCATTGTCTGTTTTCTCTCATCTGATCCATTATCTGTTATCTCTGATCTGATCCGTTATCTGGTATTTCTTATTTGATCCATTGTCTGCTTTCTCTGATGTGATCCATTATCTGTTCTCTTTGATCTTATCCAGCATCTGCTCTCTCTAACTGATCTATTGCATGTTCTCTCTGACTTGATCAGTTATCTGGTCTGTCTGCTCTGATCTATTATCTTGTCTCTTTTATCTGATCCATTATCGTCTTTCCCTGATCCGATCCATTATCTGTTCTCTCTGATATGATCCATTATTTGTCCTCTCTGATCTGATCCATTATCTGTCCTCTCTGATCTGATAAATTATCTGGACTCTCTGATCCATTTTCTGGTCTCTGACCTGGCCCCATTATGAGCTCTCTCTGTCTCTCTTTCTCGTTCTCTCTGATCTGGTCCATTATCTGGTGTCTCTGATCTGATACACTATCTGTACTCTTTGATTTTATCTGTTCTCTCTGATTGATCCATTACTTGGTCTCTCTGACTTGATTCATTATTTTGTCTGTCTGATCTGATCCATTATCTTGTCTCTTTGATTTGATCCATTATCTGCTCTTTCTGTTCTGGTCCATTATTTGGTCTCTCTGATCCAATCCATTATTTGCTTTCTCTGATCTGATCTATTATCTTCTTTCTCTGATCTGATCCATTATCTGCTCTCTCCTATCTGATCCATTAACTTGTCTCTCTGATCTGATCCATTATCTGCTTTCTCTGACTTTTTCCATTATTTGATCTCTCTGATCCATTATATAATTTCTGATCTGGCCCCATTATCATCTCTCTCTCCCTCTCTCCCTCTCTTTCTCTCTGATCTGGTCCAGTATCTGTTTTCTCTGATCTGATTAATTATTTGTTTTCTCTGATGTGATCCATTATCTGCTTTTTCTTATCTGATCCATTATCTGGTCTCTCTGATTTGATCCACTATCTGGCCTCTCTGATCTGATCCATTATTTAGTCTCACTGATCTGATCCATTATCTGGTCTCTGATCTGGCCCCTTTATCACTCTTTCTCTCTCTCTCTCTCTCTCTCTCTCTCTTTCTTTCTCTAATCTGGTCACATTAAAGTAGTATTACTGTGCCTATTACGGCACTTGCTAAGGTAGTATTTGCTGTCTACCTGTACATGTAAACGTGTGTATTAGGCCTGGTGTTTGCCTACTCAACTGTTAACGTAGGACTAGATGTGTTACACACCAGCTAAACAAGTATTTGATGGAATGCTTCACATCACTGTGTTACAAACGTTACTATTTACAGAGCAGATTTACTTGACTACCACACAAGCGACACAACAGACATTACATTCATATACACCACGCAGCTAGGAAAACCCAGGACAAACAACCACTACAAGTCCGTACACGAACATGACCAGTTTTCATAAGTACAACTCATCACAGAGCCAGAGTTGGGGCACTTAACGTAGGTTCATATAGGACAGGATTTCCAGCAGTTACACAAGAGAAAAACAAAGTTTAAAGATGTAAACAAGCAGGAAATTGCTGACATTGTCAAGATGTGTCATTGTTCCTCTACCTACTGCTCACTTTATTTTGACACGTTTAAGTTACAGTACGTAATGTCACATGGAGACAGACTATATATATATATATATATATATGCAGGAAACTCTCTACCGTAGAGAGCGGAACAACAATACAACTCCTTCAGATCATCAGAGGAACCCCCCCCCTCAGACAAGTGTTTCGGCCCTTTAAACTCCTGACACTCTAAGGGGGTGGGCCCCTCTGGGTCATGACTCCCAGAGGTCTTGTGAGTTGTATATATATATATATATATATATAAAAGATAAAAAAACAAGTATATGAAATATAAGTATACAATTTACATGGGAAAAAATCTAAGAATACAAGATGAAAATATTACATTCACAAATGTAGGATAATGAACTACATAAGAGGTAACTGATCTAATAAGATAGCGCACACACATGTACATACACACACACACACACGCAATACATGTTCAATGGAATTCTGACATTCCAGTCTCGCATAGTACTAAGATAATTTCTAACAAGATACAAGATCTAACAAATTATGTTTTAAACTATGTTATTTTAGAACAGAACTCGATGCCAGCCATGGTATGACAGACAGACAGACAGACAGACAGACAGACAGACAGACAGACAGACGGACGGACGGACGGACGGATGGATGGGTGGGTGGGTGGGTGGGTGGGTGGATGGATGGATGGATAGATAGATAGATAGATAGATAGATAGATAGATAGATAGATAGATGGATGGATAGATAGATAGATAGATAGATAGATAGATAGATAGATAGATAGATAGATAGATAGATAGATAGATAGATAGATAGATAGATAGATAGATAGATAGATAGATAGATAGATAGATAGATAGATAGATAGATAGATAGATAGATAGATAGATAGATAGATAGATAGATAGAATTGTTGCTGTTTTATAAGGTCACAATAACAGATTTGCAACTGTTTCATTCATATTGCAGGAAAATATTGTCTATGTCAAACTGTTTTCAGTAATACCTCACTTTATTGTATCTCACTTTATTGTGCTTCGATTTATTGCGTTTCGCAGTGGTTAAAAAATGAAAACAAATGTACCAATGTTAATTATTTTCAGAATGCGCCTTCATCGCACTGGCCAAGTTAGTCTTTACCACTCTGCGTTCTACATTTTCTCGCTTGCTGCCATCATGTCACGTGTCAGCAGTTGTCACAACACAATCTACCAATCAAAGAAGTCATTTCGTTGGCGGATACTTCGTAGCAAGAATTTTGTACAAATTAATTTTTATGCTCATTTGTGAAGAACACATTTTCTCTCATGATATAAAGTGAAGTTTCTCTATGAGAGCTCCACATTTCTTCTAGCAAATATCATCAACAGTGACAGACAAAAGTTGTGTATGTTAGTTCTCATATGTGCTCCTACTTATACGGGTACACTGCTTGACATGATAGCGGTGAAAGTGCTGGTGGAAATGGTTACAAGCGTAAGAGTCTCATGTGTGATCAGGAAAAGGAGATGGACATATGTTGGTCACTTGATGAGAAGAAATGATCAGAGAATCCCAAAACAATCTATCAAGTGGAACACAACAGGCCGAAGAAAAAGAGGAAGACCGCGTGAAACTCTGAAGAGGACATTTTTAAGGGAGGCCAAATTAACAGGCATAAAATCCTTTGATGAGGTTGAAAGACTCGCCGAAGACAGGAAAAATTGGCGAACTACTTTGCGAGCCCTATGTGACGTTTAACGGCACGGGAAGGATATAAGATATAAGATAATAGGTGGGTGATAACCCATGGAAAAAAATGACGCTTTGAATAGCAATTATTACCTCCCATCGGGAACCTCCCAAAAGTAATTTTTTGCACTAATCGCAAATTGACTCAAAACGCGAACGTGACTTGTAGACAAAGAAACCGAAGGAACTGATTAGAATAGACGACCCAGCTGGTAACAGAGAGACTTGACAGAGAGAAGATGACAGAGAGCAGATAATAGACAGCAGACGATAGAGAGCAGACGACAAAGACCAGATGACAGAGAACAGAAGACAGACAGAAAATGACAGAGAGCAGATGACAGATAGCAAAAGACAAACAGAAAACGACAGAGAGCAGATGGCAGACAAAAGAAGACAGACAGAAAATGATAGAATGTATAAACTAGGAAAAAATTAGGAACAGCTTTATTACTTAATGATTACAAAGTTCTGACGTTTCGGCGTGAGCCTTAATCACACAAAAAACATACAGGACGAAGAAATAGAAGGAGAATATAAAGTATAGGTTCACATGAATGCTATAATTTTTTAAATTAATAATGAATAGAGAACTTAGGTGTAACTTGTAAGAAGATGTGGCTTGTCCGACGCTGCGTGTCAGAAATGAGCATGGTAGGGCGTAGAGACTGTTTACATGGAGACCTGTGATGTGTGGTCGGTGGGTCGTAACTGGGGGGGTGGTGGGTGGGGAAACCATGGAGGGTAGAGAGATTGGTACAATGTTAACCTAGCCAGGAGAAGGTGAAATAGATGATTATAGTTAGGGTCGTAACGTGATGCTGTGAGGAGGTTCTGAACTATGTGTAACAAGTGAGAAGGGAGTGGAGCTTAATGGAGAGGGGTTATAATTGTTGAAAAGGAGAATGTTAGGTGTAGCTGAATAGCGAGTTTACCCCATGTTGTTCCAGCATCCCGTAATCCTGAATGTAGCGGTTCTCAAGCGCTGGGCGACTTATGTCATCTGCGTGACATTGTTTGATGGCTGTTACCAGAAAATCAGATTTGCCTCTGTGGTTGGGGCCATTGAAATGATTTGGGACTGGTTTCGGAGCATGCTGGGCTATATCACACAGATGTTTCTGCACGCGGTCCCCTAATCTGAGGCCAGTCTCACTAATATATGTTATCCTGCATCTTTTGCATACGATGACATATACCACACTACGAGACTCGCATGTGAATCCCTCGTGAAGAGTGAGGATAGTTTTGGGAAAGGTGATTGTTTTCGTTTCCCAGACTACCGGGCAGGTAACGCAGCGGGGGCGGTTACATTTTCTGGTGCCAACATATATAAGGCTCTGCTTCAAGTGGCTGTGGACGAGGATGTCCTTAAGGTTTGGCTCACGCTTGTATGCCAACAGGGGTGGGTCAGAGAAAATGTCGCGAGTGTCAGGGTCGGGCTAGATTAGTGGCAGATGACGATAAAGAATTTTCTTAACCATCTGACCGTGCGGGTGGAAAGGAAGTCTTCTTCTTCTTCTTTGTTCGCTTCTACCACCAAAACCGCACTGTGATCCTACTGAATTTACGCCTGTGGTCTTCGTTAGGTCCGGTGGTCTCCTGTGTGGTCCCCGAAAGGACCACATGAGATTCACGAGAGGACCACAAGGGGTTCAGGGTATCGCAGGGCTTTAGCCTGTATTCTTGGTGGGTCTCTGAAGCGGATTGCATGACACCGTGGTTTTCGTTGCACCAGTTTAGTCTAGAGTTGAACGTTCTCACCGGAAGACCTCGACGTGTTTAAGATATCAGTGCATCCCCGCTGGGTGAGAGGCGGTAGCCCACCCAGGCCAGAGTTGGACCTTCTCACCGGAAAACCTCGACGTGTTTTGAGATACCCGTGTATCACCGCCGGGTGAGAGGTGGTTGCCCATCCAGTCCAGAGTTGGACTTTCTCACCGGAAAACCTCAGCGTGATTAGGATACGCAAACATCCCCGCCGGGTGAGAGGCGGTTGCCTATCTAGACTGCCCTGGTCCAGTGTCTCCGACTTCAGCATTTCCTCGCCACTAGTGACTTCCACCCCTGGGTTGAGCCGGTTTAGGCATATTATCCCAGTATGGGCGTGTTTGGGACGTGACTGACCTCTAGAGCAGAGGTACTGTGACATGCATAGCCTTCAAGATTCACCCCTGGTGTGAGCCGGTTTAGGCAAAATTCACCAGTATGGGTGTATATCAGGCATGACCGACCTCTAGAGCGGAGGTGGCATGACATGTCTAGCCATCAAGTTCCACCCCTGGTGTGTGCCAGTTTAGGCGTATTTCACCAGTGTAGGTGTATTTCGGACGTGGCCGGCCTCTAGAGCAGAGGTGCCGTGGTATAGCTCTCGTAGCGATACTACTGGACATACCGGTTAAACTTCATTTTATCCTTTCCACCACCTTTTCACATCGGCACCGCACAGCAACCTTTATTTCTTTTCCGCATTTTCTTCCTTGACCGGGAGGAGCTTCACTCCACGCGCGGCATTTGAAGAGTCTTGCCAGCAGTGTCTTAACCTCTGGGACAAGCCGGTTCATGCATTTCACCCGATATGACTGCACTCAGGACGTGGCCGACCTCCAGACCAGAGGTGCCGTGATTTGACTGTTTGCTTCGCTTTATCCTTTCTACCACCTTTTCCGCAGTGATGCTGCGCGGCAACCCCATTTGCACTTTTCTTCGTTGGCCGGGAGGAGCACCGCTCCACGCACGGCAGCCGAAGAATATCGCCAACAGCGGAGGAAAGGAAGTAATAACTTAACTCTGTCAGATGGAGTAACAGGCTTTTTTCTGAATGCTTCTTTGCGGCTCACTAGTTGGATACGGTTGAAGGCTTCACTAAGGACATTTTGTAGGTAGTGGCGATGACAGAAAAATTCTAACAACTTGCTGTACTGATCTATTAAGTCCAAATTATCCTGACACATTCAGGATTATAGGACGCTGGAACCACACGGGCTAAACTCGGTATTCAGTTACACCTAACATTCTGCTCTTCAACAGTTATAATCCCTCTCCACTAAGCTCCACTCCCTTCTCACTTGTTACACATAGTTCAGAACCTCCTTACAGCATCACATTACAACCCCTCTACCCTAACTACAATCACCTATTTTACCTTCTCTTGGCTAGGTTAACACTGTGCCACTCTCTCTCATCTCCACGGTTTCCCCACCCACCACCCCCAGTTACGACCCACCAATCACACATCACAGGTCTCCATTTAAACAGTCTCTACGCCCTACCACACTCCTTTCTGACACACAGCGTCGGACAAGCCACATCTTCTTACAAGTTACAGTTAAGTGCTCTATTCACTATTAATTTTTTTTTAATATAGCATTCATGTGAATTCAACATTCTCCCTTTATCTCCTCTCTCTGTATCGTTGTCCTGTATGTTTTTGTATGACTAAGGCTCACGCCGAAACATCACAGCTTTGTTAATGGTTAAGTAATAAAGCTGCTCCTACTTTTTTTTTCGTTGTTTACTCAATTTTGTATCACAGCTTTACTGCAGTGCTTCGTGTATAGTTGTGTGCACTAATTATTGTGTGCTAGAAAATGACAGAGGGCAGACCACAGAGAGTAAAAGACAGAGAGTAAAAGACAGAGAGTAAAAGACAGATAATAAAAGACAGAGAATAAAAGACAGAGAGAAGAAGACAGAGAATAAAAGACAGAGAGAAGAAGACAGAGAATAAAAGACAGAGAGAAGAAGACAGAGAATAAAAGACAGAGAGCAGAAGACAGAGAATAAAAGACAGAGAGAAGAAGACAGAGAATAAAAGACAGAGAGAAGAAGACAGAGAATAAAAGACAGAGAGAAGAAGACAGAGAATAAAAGACAGAGAGTAAAAGACAGAGAGTAAAAGACAGAATAAAAGACAGAGAGAAGAAGACAGAGAATAAAAGACAGAGAGAAAAGACATCCCCGCCGGGTGAGAGGCGGTTGCCTATCTAGACTGCCCTGGTCCAGTGTCTCCGACTTCAGCATTTCCTCGCCACTAGTGACTTCCACCCCTGGGTTGAGCCGGTTTAGGCATATTATCCCAGTATGGGCGTGTTTGGGACGTGACTGACCTCTAGAGCAGAGGTACTGTGACATGCATAGCCTTCAAGATTCACCCCTGGTGTGAGCCGGTTTAGGCAAAATTCACCAGTATGGGTGTATATCAGGCATGACCGACCTCTAGAGCGGAGGTGGCATGACATGTCTAGCCATCAAGTTCCACCCCTGGTGTGTGCCAGTTTAGGCGTATTTCACCAGTGTATGTGTATTTCGGACGTGGCCGGCCTCTAGAGCAGAGGTGCCGTGGTATAGCTCTCGTAGCGATACTACTGGACATACCGGTTAAACTTCATTTTATCCTTTCCACCACCTTTTCACATCGGCACCGCACAACAACCTTTATTTCTTTTCCGCATTTTCTTCCTTGACCGGGAGGAGCTTCACTCCACGCGCGGCATTTGAAGAGTCTTGCCAGCAGTGTCTTAACCTCTGGGACAAGCCGGTTCATGCATTTCACCCGATATGACTGCACTCAGGACGTGGCCGACCTCCAGACCAGAGGTGCCGTGATTTGACTGTTTGCTTCGCTTTATCCTTTCTATCACCTTTTCCGCAGTGATGCTGCGCGGCAACCCCATTTGCACTTTTCTTCATTGGTCGGGAGGAGCACCGCTCCACGCACGACAGCCGAAGAATATCGCCAACAGCGGAGGAAAGGAAGTACTAACTTAACTCTGTCAGATGGAGTAACAGGCTTTTTTCTGAATGCTTCTTTGCGGCTCACTAGTTGGATACGGTTGAAGGCTTCACTAAGGACATTTTGTAGGTAGTGGCGATGACAGAAAAATTCTAACAACTTGCTGTACTGATCTATTAAGTCCAAATTATCCTGACACATTCAGGATTATAGGACGCTGGAACCACACGGGCTAAACTCGGTATTCAGTTACACCTAACATTCTGCTCTTCAACAGTTATAATCCCTCTCCACTAAGCTCCACTCCCTTCTCACTTGTTACACATAGTTCAGAACCTCCTTACAGCATCACATTACAACCCCTCTACCCTAACTACAATCACCTATTTTACCTTCTCTTGGCTAGGTTAACACTGTGCCACTCTCTCTCATCTCCACGGTTTCCCCACCCACCACCCCCAGTTACGACCCACCAATCACACATCACAGGTCTCCATTTAAACAGTCTCTACGCCCTACCACACTCCTTTCTGACACACAGCGTCGGACAAGCCACATCTTCTTACAAGTTACAGTTAAGTGCTCTATTCACTATTAATTTTTTTTTTAATATAGCATTCATGTGAATTCAACATTCTCCCTTTATCTCCTCTCTCTGTATCGTTGTCCTGTATGTTTTTGTATGACTAAGGCTCACGCCGAAACATCACAGCTTTGTTAATGGTTAAGTAATAAAGCTGCTCCTACTTATTTTTTCGTTGTTTACTCAATTTTGTATCACAGCTTTACTGCAGTGCTTCGTGTATAGTTGTGTGCACTAATTATTGTGTGCTAGAAAATGACAGAGGGCAGACCACAGAGAGTAAAAGACAGAGAGTAAAAGACAGAGAGTAAAAGACAGATAATAAAAGACAGAGAGAAGAAGACAGAGAATAAAAGACAGAGAGAAGAAGACAGAG
Organism: Achatina immaculata; assembly: GCA_009760885.1. Classification (NCBI taxonomy): domain Eukaryota; kingdom Metazoa; phylum Mollusca; class Gastropoda; order Stylommatophora; family Achatinidae; genus Lissachatina; species Lissachatina immaculata. The sequence goes on along the minus strand of CM019706.1, from coordinate 10,751,252 downwards.
AATAAAAGACAGAGAGAAGAAGACAGAGAATAAAAGACGGAGAGAAGAAGACAGAGAATAAAAGACAGAGAGAAGAAGACAGAGAATAAAAGACAGAGAGAAGAAGACAGAGAATAAAAGACAGAGAGCAGAAGACAGAGAATAAAAGACAGAGAGAAGAAGACAGAGAATAAAAGACAGAGAGAAGAAGACAGAGAATAAAAGACAGAGAGAAGAAGACAGAGAATAAAAGACAGAGAGTAAAAGACAGAGAGTAAAAGACAGAATAAAAGACAGAGAGAAGAAGACAGAGAATAAAAGACAGAGAGAAGAAGACAGAGAATAAAAGACAGAGAGAAGAAGACAGAGAATAAAAGACAGAGAGAAGAAGACAGAGAATAAAAGACAGAGAGCAGAAGACAGAGAATAAAAGACAAAGAGCAGAAGACAGAGAATAAAAGACAGAGAGCAGAAGACAGAGAATAAAAGACAGAGAGAAGAAGACAGAGAATAAAAGACAGAGAGAAGAAACAGAGAATAAAAGACGAGAGAAGAAGACAGAGAATAAAAGACAGAGCAGAAGACAGAGAGAAGAAGACAGAGATAAAAGACAGAGAGAAGAAGACAGAGAATAAAAGACAGAGAGAAGAAGACAGAGAATAAAAGACAGAGAGAAGAAGACAGAAATAAAAGACAGAGAGCAGAAGACAGAGAATAAAAGACAGAGAGTAGATGACAAACATTGGAAGACAGAGAGCAGATGACATAGTGTAGAAGACAGAGTAGACGACAGAGAGTAGAAGACAGAGAGCAAAAGACAGAGAGTAGACGACAGGGAGTAGAAGACAGAGAGCAGAAGACAGAGTAGACGACAATGAACAGAGGACAGAGAGTAGATGGCAAGAAGCAGAAGACAGAGAGAAGACGACAGAGAGTAGGAGACAGAGAGAAGGCGACAGAAGGCAGAAGACAGAGAGTAGATGACAAACATTGGAAGACAGAGAGCAGATGACATAGTGTAGAAGACAGAGTAGACGACAGAGAGTAGAAGACAAAGAGCAGAAGACAGAGAGTAGACGACAGATAGCAGACGACAGAGAGTAGATGATAGAGAGCAGAAGACAGAGAGTAAAAGACAGAGAGCAGAAGACAGAGAGTAAAAGACAGAGAGCAGAAGACAGAGAGTAGACGACAGAGAGCAATAAGGCAGAATAGACGACAGAGAGCAGAAGACAGAAAGTAGATGACAGACGGTAGACAACAGGGAGTAGAAGACAAAGAGCAAACGACAGAGTGCAGAAGACAGAGTGGACGACAAGGAACAGAAGACAGAGAGTAGACGACAAGGAACAGAAGACAGACAGTAGACGACAAGGAACAGAAGACAGAGTAGACGACAAGGAACAGAAGACAGAGTAGACGACAAGGAGCAGAAGACAGAGAGTAGACGACAATGAACAGAATACAGAGAGTGGACGACAGAGAGTAGGAGACAGAGAGAAGACGACAGAGGGCAGAAGACAGAGAGTAGACGACAGAGAGTAGACGACAATGAGTAGATGATAGAGAGCAGAAGACAGAGAGTAAAAGACAGAGAGCAGAAGACAGAGAGCAGAAAGCAGAGAGCAGAAGACAGAGAGTAGACGACAGAGAGCAATAAGGCAGAATAGACGACAGAGAGCAGAAGACAGAAAGTAGATGACAGACGGTAGACAACAGGGAGTAGAAGACAAAGAGCAAACGACAGAGTGCAGAAGACAGAGTGGACGACAAGGAACAGAAGACAGAGAGTAGACGACAAGGAACAGAAGACAGACAGTAGACGACAAGGAACAGAAGACAGAGTAGACGACAAGGAACAGAAGACAGAGTAGACGACAAGGAGCAGAAGACAGAGAGTAGACGACAATGAACAGAATACAGAGAGTGGACGACAGAGAGTAGGAGACAGAGAGAAGACGACAGAGGGCAGAAGACAGAGATTAGACGACAGATAGTAGACGACAGAGAATAGAGACAGAGAGCAGAAGACAGTGAGTAGATGACAGAAAGTAGAAGACAAAGAGTAGACGACAGAGAGCAGAAGACAGAGAGTAGACAACAGAGAGGAGACTACAGAGAGTAGACGACAGGGAGGAGAAGACAGAGAGTAGACGACAGGGAGAAGAAGACAGAGAGTAGATGACAGAGAGCAGAAGACAAAGAGCAGAAAACAGAGAGTGGACGACAGGCAGCAGAATTCAGAAAACAGAAGACAGGCAGCACAAGACAGAGAGCAGAAGAGAGGCAGCAGAGTGTAGACTACACAAAGCAGAAGATAGAGAGCAGACGACAAGTAGCAGACCAGAAGAGACGATACAAAAAGACAATATAAAGAGACGATATAAAGAGACGATATAAAGAAACGATATAAAGAGAAGACACAAAGAGACGATACAAAAAGACAATATAAAGAGACGATATAAAGAGACGATATAAAGAAACGATATAAAGAGAAGACACAAAGAGACGATACAAAGAGATGATACGAATAGACGATACATAGAGACGATATAAAGAGGCGATGCAAAGAGACGATATAAAGAGACGATATAAAGAGGCGATATAAAGAGAGGACAGGGAGAAAAAAGGAAACAAGAAAGACAAAGACAAGGACAAGGACGGACAGAATAAGACGGACGGGACGCAGAGAGAACAATCTGACCTGGGCAGACAGAGACAGAACCAGAGAGAACAATCTGACCTGGGCAGACAGAGACAGAACCAGAGAGAAACAAAGACGCTCTAACCTAAGGTCATGGAGTCTCACCAGACTGTGTGCGACTGACCCAACAGTTTGTGGTCGAGGCCGGTCACTAACGTTCATGTTCAGTTTGAAGGTGAGTAACGGTAATGTAAACGTTCTCTCTCAGAGCTAAGAGTGGAGCACGTAATCCATGCTGAACTGCTGCTGTGTGTGAAACAACACTGCAGGTATGATTCTCGCACTGAGAAGCTTACGGTGGTTTGTGAAAACATGTTGTGCTCACAGCAGTTCAGCTGACAGTATTAACCAAGAACGTCGCTGCTTAATTGATTTGTGACATCTTGTTGATTTATCATCTTTGATTCATCCAATCACCATCGAACAGTTTCCATTAATAAAGTTCACTTGTTAGGCTTGAGGTGTTGGACTTAATGACCGGAATGTGATTTCTGTGTAATGCAGCAAGAATCTGGGGTACCTCTGAAATCATGATTAATAATTTCAGAACTGTTGACAGCGCTGTCACCAGAGGAGTTATCGTTACAGAGACCGCGCAAGTCACCATGACCACATCTACGTTTTCAGTCGGTGACAGGAGACAACTTTTCTCTATGTTGGGACATCTTGTCCTAGGACAACGTAAACCTCCCTCACATTCTAGTGCCGCGGTACCACGGAACACAACTGCAACACATGACAGTCTAGTGCCGCGGTACCACGGAACACAACTGCAACACATGACAGTCTAGTGCCGCGGTACCATGGACCACAACTGCAACACATGATAGTCTAGTGCCGCGGTACCATGGAACACAACTGCAACACAAGATAGTCTAGTTCCGCGGTACCATGGAACACAACTGCAACACATGACAGTCTAGTGCCGCGGTACCATGGAACACAACTGCAACACATGACAGTCTAGTGCCGCGGTACCATGGAACACAACTGCAACACATGATGGCGGTGAACTGGCAGATGGTCGCGGTTATGTGCCATGATGATTTATATTCAGCAAATCAGTTGTTTTTTTTTAACGGAAGACTTGGTATGCATGATGTAGCCATAGCTGAATAAGCTTTTTTTAAAGAGGAATAATCTGGGAAGGGGGTGCATATTTAAATTATAAGAAGACTGTTAGGAAGGATGACGTTAGAGAGAGAATGAATGAATGAATATATGAATGAATGATCTTTAGTTTAAAAGGGTGAAGAATTGACCCCGCAGCCCAGTCTTACATTCTGTCCTTTATCACTAAATCTTTCATGTTTCTTAAACTCTCAGTTTAACACAGTATACAAAATTACATGAATATGATATATATATGCGTTTCTTTTTTTTTTGGACAGTATATATATATATATATATTATATATATATATATATATATACTGTCCAAAAAAAAAAAGAAACGCATAGTTTATATAAGCTTCATTTTTTATATGTTACGACAAAAATTTTTTCCCAGGTAGCTCAGATCAAACAAAAAATTGTCACCAAGATATCAGGTCCATGATTTAGCGTGAATTTTGCTATTTTCGTGTATAGTCAGAACGTAGTAGCTGCCCTTGCTAGTCACACTTTTTTTTACCATAACTTACGTGGCGTTTATGGAAAAGTTGTGATTTTTGTGGTGAGCACAACTCACTTCACACGCAAATGAAGCACTATAAAAGGATGAGGTTACACAAACAAATTCAGTTAATTTTCAAGCAGATAATTATGGCGCGTCTATCGCAAAATTTACGAAACATTGCTATTGGTCGCCTGCAGGCAGGTGAAAGTCAAAATCAGGTTGCCAGCCACTTAAACGTGCAGCAGAGTACCATCAGTCGACTTTGGCACCGTTTCCAAGCCACTGGCTCAGCTGAAGACCGGCACCGCAGAGGACGACCCAGGGTGACAACAGCAACTGATGATCGTTTTATTCTGGCTCATCACCTCAGAAAAAAAGTTTACAACAGTTTCCTCAAATGGCCAGTTATTGCTTGCAGGACGTCGTATGTCTGATCAAACTGTCCGGAATAGACTGCATGAAGCTGGACTGATGGCACGACGACCTCACCGAGGTCCTGTCTTGACGCCATCGCCCAAATCGACTTGTTTGGGCCAACCAGCATCGGCCCTGGACAAATGACAATCAATGGAGACGTGTTTGGTTTAGTGACGAATCTTCCTTTTTGTTGCACCGCCATGATATGCGGAGAAAGGTCTACCTTAGGACAAATGAACGTTTTGCCAAAAATTGTGTTGATGAAGCTCCTCCGCACGGTGGTGGAGGTGTAATGGTATGGAGAATGATCAATTTCAACGGAAGAAGTCCACTGGTGCAGATTGAATGAGGCTTGAATGCGCAACAATACGTCAGTGAAATGCGTCGACCCCATGTCCTTCCATTTTTTTTGGGTACGCAAAGGTCTGTGTTTCAACAGAACAATTGTAGCGTGGCCTTGTAAGTAATGATTGTAGTTGTTATTATTGTTATTAATGAATATTGTTATGAAAATATATTGTAAACAAAATAGTAACGTCGAATAGCGACAGAGAAAAGTAGGTAGGAAAAAAGGAAGAGAAAGGTATAAAACTTCAATGACACTAGAACAGGATGCGGACAAAAGTAAACGGTGGAAACAGTGAATAGAAAAAGATGAGACTCAGTGACGCGGAGATTTAGGTAATACAAAGGAAGGACGCCAGAAAGTAGGATAGTCCAGTGATAACAAAGCGGTGACTGGACGTTGACACGTGTAAACAAAATAGAAAAGACGAATAGAAAAGGCAGACACAACGAAAAGCGAGGACACATTAAAACCTCCGACATGAAAGAGCAAGATAATGACTTAGGTAAATGACAATTGTATAGACGGAGTTGACACTTTGACACCTATTAGCTGTTATGACGCTATTGCACACGGTTTTTAAATAAAGAAATGACCAACTCGGTCAGCTGACCAATTAAATATTTAGAGGCATGGCCTATTGGACAATTGACTTACGAGAGGTAAGTCACGGGGTAGTTTGAATGACAGGAATCAGAACGCTGACGGGAGCCAGTGGACATCTGAAGGGTGGAACCAAAATACTTATTGGTTAATCCATCAAGCTGGACTTGAAGATAAAAAGGTGAGCGGAGAGACAGGAAAAAAGAAGAAGTACGGAAGTAAAAGACAGAAGAGGGATATCGTCAGAACACCGTCGGTCCGGCAGGCAGCGACTGACCAGAACTGCAAGAAGGATGATCAGTGGACGTGGACAGTCAAGAGTGAGGAAAGAAGGTCCAACCAGAACAGCCGAGAAGCCATCAGATGAGAGATAAGAACAGAAGTCCAGAGAAGAGGCAAGTAGACTTTGCTCGTTAGTACACTGCCATTGAGAAACGGCAGAGGAAGACCGTCAGAAGAAATCAGAAGACAGGGACGAGAAAAAAGAGGACGAGATGATATAAAATCAGAAGTAATGTTAGACGGAAGATGGTTTTCAAGTGATTCAAGTGATTAAGAAGAATTGACACTTTTGAAACTTGGAGTACAGTGATTTTGTCGTGTAACTGATTGACCACGTTGTTGCAGATCTGATATAATACTGAGTCAGAATTGTATTAAGTGTAGAATATTGTGAAGTTGAGAACATTGAGAGATGCCGTATGTAGAATACGACAGAGTTTGATATTGTGAACAAATGATTAAGTGATTCAATCCAAGTGACGTAGTCGACAATACATCTTGAATTTATTTGTCAGGATTAAATAAATGAATTCTGTAGAGAACATTTTCATCGGACTTGCTCTGATCTAGTGAGTGTAAAGTTTTGTGAAACCTGTGAAGTGTTAATCAAAGAGCATCTTTAAGCTTCAATTCCATAATATGGAACTATTTAGAAATATATGATAGTTCACACCTTTCCAACATTGTTATACAACGCCAGACCCCATTCTGCACGATTCACCACACATTACCTGACTGCCAACAACATTCTCACCTCATGATTATTATGCTCATTAACAAATGCTGAATGACTGTGACTGAGTGAAAGCTGTATGGTGAAAATATCAGACGGGCCTGAGTGTCCAATTCTTAACCCTTTGAAAATAGAATATGTTCGTTCGTTGGTTCCTTCGTTCGTTCGTTCCCTGGCCATCCCGGTCTCCAGACATGAATCCGATAGAGCACCTATGGGATGAGCTGTAAAGACGTGTTTGTCGCTGAAACGTTTCTCCAGCCAATCGTTGTGATCTGTGGCAGGCACTCCAGGAAGAGTGGGCAGCTATCCCACAGGCGCACATAAAACATCTGATCGCATCTATGCCCAGGAGATGCCAGTAGCTGATAGATGCAAGCGGAGGCCACATACCATGCTAATTTGATAACCCCTGGGACTAACAAATTCTCAACACACAGATGCAAAAAACTGTTTAGTGAGTGTTTAAGTCCTTAGGTATTATTGTGTGCAATTTGAAAATTTTATTCATTTAATTTAAAAAGCTATAGAATATCAAAGTTACGGCAAAAATTGGGTCATCAGTAGTTATGCGTTTCTTTTTTTTTGGGGGGGGGGACAGACAGACAGACAGACAGACAGACAGACAGACAGGCAGGCAGGCAGGCAGGCAGGCAGGCAGGCAGGCAGGCAGGCAGGCAGGCAGGCAGACAGGCAGACAAGCAGACAGACGGACAGGCAGACAGATAGATAGATAAGGAAGGATTCAAGATGAAACTATGTGAAATATAAGTATACAAATTACATTAAAAAACTAAGAATGCAGGATGAAACTATTACATTCACAAATATAGGATAATGAACTACATAAGAGGTAACTGTTCTAACAAAATAGCGTACCCACACATGTACATTCTCACACATAAATACATCTTCAGTGGAGTTCTCCTGACATTCTAGTCTCACATATTTACTAAGATAATTTCTAACAAGATACCAGATCTAACATATTATGTATAGAACTATGCTCTTTTAGAACAGAACTCGGTGGCTTGGGGGGGGGGGGGTCGTGGTATGAGAGGCTATTAGATATTTTATGGAAGCATACAATTACAAGACGGTAAATATTGAAAAAGGCTTGAGTTAAAGGTTGAAGTATTACTAAAAGATTTTAGATGGTAGGGGAGGGAGTTCCAGAGCTGTACCGCAGAATATGCAAGGCTTTTCTTGTACAGATTCAGCCTGGGTTTAGGAAGAAGACAGTTTCTTAAACGTTGGCTATGTTTAATGCTGGACGTAAACAGTGGCCACAAGTAAGGTAGAGCATTGTGCGACAAAATTCTATGAACAAATTAAAGTTTGTTAAAAATAATTTTATATTTGAGGGGTGGAATTTCTAGTTCTTTGTGCTGATCTACAGTCTGTACTGGGTGTTCGCCACAAATCAGATTTAATGCTCGTTTGTGAAGTGAGTGGAGCCTTTTTGTGTTTGAGACTGAGCATCCGTCCCAGATCAGATTGTGGAACAGTAATCTAAATGTGTTTGTATGTGTTATATGTAGTATATCTTTCTTGTGTCTTGGTTGATAAAGTGTTTAATTTTGGCTAATTAGTAAACTTTCTGCGCAATCAAATTTGTTAGGTTATGTACGTGAGAATTCCAAGATTAACGTTGACCAATGATGAGTCCGAGAGTTTTATGTTCATGAACGTTTTCTATTTCTGTAGTCCCAGCACAAAGCTGTAGTGTAGTTTTTATTGCATTCTGCAGTTTCTGTCTTGTAGTGATGAGAATAGATTTTGTTTTGTTGGTATTTGTCAACATGCAATAATTATTACTCTATTTAATCATACTGTTTATGTCATTTTGTAGCTTTTCCTATTTTGATGTCATAGTCACTATTGTAAACACTACAGTCATCAGCAAAAAAGATCACATGAAGAATGCTTTCACTATTATAAACACTACAGTCATCAGCAAAAAAAGATCACATGAAGAGTGTTTTAAATTTAGTAGTAAATCGTTAATATAGACAAAAAAGAGGAGAGGACCAAGAGTGGAGCCTTGGGGAATACCAGTATCAACCACAGAAGAGTCAGATATTTTGTTTCTAAAGCAAACTACTTGTTTTCTACCTGAGAGAAAAGATGTAATAGATTTTGTCAGGTCAGGGTGTAATCTATAACCTTCCAGCTTTTTTGCAAGAATTTCATGATCAGTCATATCAAGGCTCTCTTGAAATCAACAAAGACAGCACCACACAATTTATCATCATTTATGTCAGATAGCCAGTTTTCTGTCATCTTAGTTAATGCTGTGTGGCAGGAATGATTTGGTCTAAAACCTGACTGACTGTCTGTTAGTAGATTGTTTTCTTGCATGTGGACCAATGTTAACTTTTGTATATGCTTTTCAAGAGATTTAGATAATAATGACAAAATGAATAAAGGTCTATAGTTTGAGAGGTCACTAGTCTGTCCAGATTTAAAAAGAAGAAACATTTTAGTGAGCTTAAAAGCGTCAGGCAAATAGTGCTTGTCATTGCACAAAATGTATATGTATGTTAGTGTGTTTGTGATAACTGGTGCAGCGTAGCGTAGTATCTTGTTACTAATGTCATCACGTCCTACTGAGTTAGTGTTCTTGACCGGATGTAGTTATAAACCTCACCGACTGTGAGGAAAGGAGTACTTAATTGTTTCAGCTTTACACATTTACTGTCGCTTAAGTTTTCAACACACTCAGGTCGCAATTAGGGGTGGGTAATGAAGATTTTAAAATATGAATTTCTACCATAAAATGTTCACTGAAGTCAGTGGAAATATGTTCATGATTATTTGTTTGTAGGTCAGATTGCTTTCTTTTATTTACTAGAGTATTTATCACTTTCCAGATCGATTTACTACTAGTTTTGTCTTTCACTAAATTTCTAAAATAATTAGAAGCTAGATAGATGGGGTGTATGTTTGAGTTCTAGGACAAGATAGAAAGAGCAAGGAAACCGGGCAGCAACAAGAACGCCAGAAAATAAGATTATGACACATAACTTCACGATATGACCTGATGTAACTGGAACTTTTCTTGTTTAATCTTATTTTGTCTAATCTTATCTTGTCCTATCCTGTCTAGTCTTATCTTGTCTAGTCTTATCTTGTCTAGTCTTATCTTGTCTTGTCTCGCCTAGTCTTATCTTGTCTAGTCTTATCTTGTCTTGTCTCGCCTACTCTTATCCTGTCTTGCCTCCTTCCTCATATACTGTTCAGTGTTGAGGTGACAAACGGAACATCTTTTTAGGGCTCGACAGTTTGCTTCGTAATACGGAATATTTAAGGTTTCTGTAGTTTCCTCCATTATCTTCTGGCCGTGCAGCCTCTTCCTCTGTTACCCACAAATCTTAACGTGAATGTTTTCTGTAACATACTGTCGAGTAGTCCCGTGAAACATATTGTCTGGTAGTCCCGTGTAGCATATTGTCTGGTAGTCCCGTGTAACATACTGTCTGATAGTCCCGTGTAACATACTGTCTGATAGTCCCGTGTAACATACTGTCTGATAGTCCCGTGTAACATGGCCAAACCATTTGGCTTCCTGTTTCTGGATATATTGCCCTGATGGTGTCATTTCTTATTTGGTCTCTTCTTGTCACTTTTACTATTCTTTTAAACATCTCATTTCTGTCGTGGTCATTTCCCTTTTTTCCCCTTTGTTAGTGTCAATGTTTAACAATGACAGCATAGAGATTGGAGGAAAACTTTCTAGTGCTTTTTTTCTTGAGTTGTGATGTATTTGTTTTTCAATAAATGTATCATCTGTCAATAAAGGACACAACTATGTCTGGATACTCCCGATTCTAAAAATAAATGCTTGTTTACTACCTGGCATATTGTACACTCACAGAACGTGGATATCAAATGTTTTTCTGCAAGGAGTAGGGGCTGGTAGGGAAGATCTTTAGCCATCATTTATCATCATTTTACATCATAGAAACGTTATGTTTACATTATATTTTTACACTGTATGTCAATGTTTACATCATGTGTCGTTATTTTTACATTATATGTCGTTATGTTTACAATGTGTGTCGTTATGTTCGAGTTATGTGTAGTTATGTCTAAGACATGAAAACATTATGTGCCATTGTTTTTACATAATTGGAAAATCTTGTGTCTTCATGTTTACGCCGTGGGAATATCATGTACCGTCATCTTAAAGTCATGAGAAAATCATGTACCGTCATCTTAAAGTCATGAGAAAATCATGTACCGTCATCTTAGAGTCACGAGACTATCATTTAACGTCATGGAAATATCATGTACCGCCATCTTAAAAACATGAGAATATCATGTAGCGACATCTTAAAGTCACGAGAATATCACGTACCATCATCTTAAAGTCATGAGAATATCATGTGCCGTCGTCTAAAAGTCATAAGAATATAAAATACACTCTTCTTAAAGTCATGGGAATATCATATACCGTTAACTTAAAAGCATGAGAAAATCATGTACCGTCATCTTAAAGACATGATAATATCACGTACCGTCATCTTACAGTCATGAGAATATCATGCACTGTCATCGTAAAGTCACGAGAGTATCATTTAACGCCATGGAAATATCATGTACCGTCATCATAAAGTCATGAGAATATCATGTACAATCATCTTACAGTCATGAGAATATAATATACTGTCATCGTAAAGTCATGTGAATATCATTTACCTTTATCTTAAAGTCATGAGAATATCATTTAACGTTATGGAAATATTATGTACTGCCATTTTAAAGACATGACCATATCATGTACTGACATCTTAAAGTCATGAGAATATCATGGATTGTCGTCTTAAATCGTGAGAACATCATGTACAATCATCTTAAATTCATGAGAATATCATGTACCGTCATCTTAAAATCATGAGAATATCATGTGCCGACATTTTAAAGTCGTTAGAATATCATTTAACGGCATGGGAATATAATTTGACGTCGTCTTAAAGTCATTATAATATTATTTAACGTCATATTTTAAAGCTATGAGAATATCATTTAACGTCATCTTTAAGTCATGGGAATATCAGGTACAGTCATCTTAAAGTCATGTTAATATCATTTTCACGTCATGGAGATATCATGTACCATCATTTTAAATTCATTTGTATATCATTTAACGTCATCTTAATGCCATAAAAATATCATCTTAAAATCATGAGAATATCATGTACCGTCATCTTAAAGTCCTGAGGATATCATTTAACGTCATGGAAATATCATGTACGATCATCTTAAAGTCATGAGAATATCACGTAATGTCATCTTAAGGTCATGAGAATATTATGTACCGTCATCTTAAAGTCATTAGAATATATTTTAACGTCATGGAAATATCATGTACCATCATCTTAAAATCATGAGAATATCATGTACCGTCATATTATAGTCTTGAGAATATCATTTAACGTCGTAGAAATATCATGTACCGTCATCTTAAAGTCATGAGAATATAATTTAACGTCATAAAAATATCATGTACCGTTATCATAAAGTCATGAAAATATCATTTAACGGTCATTTTAAAGTCATGAGAATATCGTCAGGGAAATATAATGTCCAGTTATATTAAAGTCATGATTATATCATTTAACGTAATGGAAGTATCATCTACCTTTATCTTAAAGTCATGAGAATATCATTTTAAGGTCATGGAAATATCATTTGTCGTCACGCTTATAATTTTGGGAACATTATGTATTGCCATGCTTATAACATTGGGAACATCATGTATTGCCATGTTTATAACATTGGAAACATCATGTGTTGTCATGTTTATAACAATGAAAACATCATGTGTTTTTATGTTTAGGTCATGAGAAATTTGTGATGGCCTTGTAATGTACAGTCTCATTTGACAAGCTTAGTGGAAACTGCAACTTAACGTGGAATATTAACCACTACACATTAAACTACTACAACACACACAAGCTTACTAACACTTTCGCTCCATCGTCTTGTACGTGTAGTGTAGGCCCTGCACTGAGCATAATGCGTACACTAACATTTTATTTTAAATGCCAATCTATATATAGATGTACACGCTTGTTTAAAGTAAAATAACAGCAGATGTACACATTTGTTTAAAGTAAAATAACAGCAGATGTACACACTTGTTTAAAGTAAAATAACAGCAGATGTACACACTTGTTTAAAGTAAGATAACACAGCAGATGTACACAGTTGTTTACATACAAGTAAAATGAGATAATACACTACATCATTGATGGTCTTTTCTGAAGTCATAAAGTCATAAGTAAAATGAGGTCAGGATTCACTCGTGGGAAGATGACTTTCTTCTAAAGACGCAGCCAATATTGACTGCCTCTGCTCTGTGGAGGACGGGGTATGTGGGGGGGGGGGGGGTCATTATACTGTAAATGGCGGTTTGTGTTATGTTTCTAGCGCTATTGCCCACACGCTGGACATTTGTGAAATGTTGTCCACACGCTGGGCATTTGTGAAATGTTGTCCACATGCTGCACATTTGTGAAATGTTGTCCACATGCTGGACATTTGAGAAATGTTATGCACATGCTGGACATTTGTGACAAGTTGTCCACATGCTGGCCATTTGTGAAATGTTGTCCACATGCTGGACATGTGCGAAATGTTGTCCACTCTCTGGACATGTGCAAACTGTCGACACGCAGGACATTTGTGAACTTTGTCCACACGCAGGACATTTGTGAATTGTTGTCCACACGCCTGATATGTGTGAGCTGTTGTCCTCAGAACTACTCCTAGACAGGTGTAAACTACTCGTAGACATGTGTAAACTACTCGTAGACATGTGTAAACTACTCGTAGACATGTGTAAACTACTCCTAGACATGTGTAAACTACTCCTAGACATGTGGAAACTACTCGTAGACATGTGGAAACTACTCGTAGACATGTGTAAACTACTCGTAGACATGTGTAAACTACTCGTAGACATGTGGAAACTACTCGTAGACATGTGGAAACTACTCGTAGACATGTGTAAACTACTCGTAGACATGTGTAAACTACTCGTAGACATGTGTAAACTACTCGTAGACATGTGTAAACTACTCGTAGACATGTGTAAACTACTCGTAGACATGTGGAAACTACTCGTAGACATGTGGAAACTACTCGTAGACATGTGGAAACTACTCGTAGACATGTGGAAACTACTCGTAGACATGTAGAAACTAGTATTGGACGTGTGCGAATTTCTTACAATAGGACTAATTTTGGAGCTGTGTGAATTATCACAAAGGAACTAAGGTTCGTCGTGTGTGAATTATTACACTATGACTATAATGTTGGACGTGCATAAATATAAAAGGGAAATGGCGAAATGTGTAAAACTAGTTCTGGTAATAAAGTTAGAGGAAGGCTTTAAAAATAGTGAGCGGATGAGTGAGCGTGGCAGAAAATAAGATGAGTACGTGTACATGAAGAACATAAAATTCATTTGCATGTCCCTTGCAGAACTTGGCCTCCCTAACAGCACTCCTGTAGGCCTCTCGGTTGTAAGCAAGATGGCCTGCTCCTGATGCATCCATTTGCAGATCATCAACGATGTCTTGCAGCCATCATCACCTTGGTCTTCCTCTCTTTCTTTTTCCCATTTGTACCCTTCCAGGATAGTCTACTCTGGATTATCATGACGTTTAATGTGTCCAAAATATTTAAGTTTTCTTTGTTTAATTATCTTTACTAGTCAGCCTTCTTCAATATTAAGTTCTTGTTTTATGGATATATTTGTTCTTTTTTTTGTGTGTCTATGATATTGAAGAACTCTTCTGTAGCATTTACTTTTAAAAGGCATTTATGTGTTTCTCAGCGGTATTGTTAAGTGTCCAGTTCACACAGGGATATGTTGCAATGGGAAGGATGCATGCCCTTAGAAATCTTATTTTTGTAGTTCTGTCTGTTCCTCTCCACAGCTTCTTTAGTTGTTTTACTTTCTGAAGAGCAATAGATGTCCTCTTTTTAATTACCCTCATTGTATCTCCATTATTAGTTATTAGTGATCCAATATATTCAAAACTCTCCACTTCCTCCATTATTTCCTCATTGACATATATTTCAGCTGCCTTGTTTGTTTTGTCAGTTGTCATCAATTTATTTTTCTTTGCATTAAGATAGAGGTTTTGTTCTTCGCCATTTTTACAGACTGACATAAGTAGTTTTTCCATTCCTTTTTGTGTTGTGGACAGTAATACTGTGTTATCAGCACATCTAATCTCTGGTATTTCATAACCTCCAATTGTTATGGCATCATAATATTCTTTGTCTACATCTTTTCTTACACTCCTCATTTTATTTTCAGTATACAAGTTAAATAAGTATGGCGACAGTATACACCCCTGACGGACCCTTTGTTTTATGTCAAACCAAGTAGTTGTTTCACAATTTATTCTTACTGCTGCTTGTTGGTCTAGATACAGCAGTGATGTTATTGTATCAAATGTGTTGTAAATCCGATTTTTTCCATTATTTCCCAAAGTTTCTGGTGTTGTACACAATCAAATGCTTTTGAGTAGTCTATAAAGGATAAATATAGGTTCACATTAAACTCTCTGCATTTCTCTATTATTAATCTTATATCGAATATATGATCTCTTGATCTTCTTCCTTGCCTGAAACCAGCTTGGACCATATTGACTTCTTCTTCTATTTTCTTACGAAGTCTAATCATTATGATTTTTAACAAAATTTTACTGGCATGACTAGTCAGGGCAACAGTTCTGTAGTTTGTGCATACTTTCAGGTTACCCTTTTTTGGCAGTGGTATTAATACAGTTCTTTTCTATTCTTTTGGCCAAATACCTGAATGCCATATCTTTTTACATAGTGCATGATAGATTGTTGTACATTCCTTTCCTTCTGCTTTAATAAGTTCAGCTGTTATCTCATTACATCCTGGTGATTTACCATTTTTCAGATCCTTTATTGCCCATAAAACTTCTTCTATTGTCGGTTCGGGTTCTTTCTCCTCCAATGATATTTCACACTGTTGATTTCAGCTTTCATAATCGGTTGTTTCATACATTCCTCTGCAATATTCCTTCCATCTTTCTATAATGTCCTCTGTCTCTGTCAAGGTATTCCCCATCTCGTCACAAATTACATTTAGCTGAGGTGTGACATTTCTCGTCAATGTCTTCATTTCTTTATACATTTCACTATCTCTTCATCACTTCTGATGTCCTTCTATTCTTTCACAACAGTCTTGTATGTATTGCTTTTTTTTGTCTTTTTTGTGTATATTATCTTATGAATCTTTGCATTAAAATCCTCCATTATTAATACAATATCATTTTTTCCGTACCTGGTCTATCGTCGTTTGCAGTGTGTTATAAAAGTCTTCTACTTCCTCTTCTTCTGCTGCTGATGTAGGTGCATATATCTGGATGACTGTTACATTTCTAGGAGTGCCCTTAAGTCTGATAGTGAGGATTCTATCACTTACTGGACTGTAACCTAGTAATGCTTTTGATGTTGATTTGTCCAAGTAAAAACCCACTCCATTCTTTCCTCCTAATTCTCCACCAGAGTATATAAAGATATTATCATTCTCGCTCTTGAAGTGTCCTGATCATTTCCATCGATGTTCGCAGATTTCCAAAATGTGTATCCCCGTTCTTTTCATCTCGTCACTTATTATTTGATACTTTTGCACATAGATACTTCTCACATCCCATGTTCCTCCTCTTATTTTTCTTTTTAGTTTGATGCAGGGGTTTTCCTTAGTAACACCGTCAGGATTTTGTCCGTCATCACAATTCTCACTCTTCCCCAGTGTTAAAATTAGATCTATCTTTCCTGGGAGTCTCGCCACCAGATCTTTTTCCTATCTGACCTTCCATGTTGCTGTTTGGGTTTCTTGGTATATTTCCGGAAGATAGTTTACCATTGTTTTCCTTCCATGAGCAGTGACTGTACTAGTCAGTGATCATAGCCATTGTCCGTACATTGAGATCATCTGCCTACCATCATAGAATAGTGACCATAACCAACATTATCTGTCGGCTGCTCTCCCATTCCATCCACCACCTGCTCCCATGGCTTCATGTCACCCTGATCGGGGGACTATACGGGTACTCCACCTTGCCCAAGGGTGTCCTGTAGACTGACGAAAGAACATATAACAGTCCAATATTTCGGCAAATACCTTTCTCGAAGACCACATACAAAGAGAACAACAAATAAAAGCACGAAAAACAGATGAATAATTCAGCACTTAGATTTTTGTATCCTCCCCGTAAGAGAGACGGGCACAAAATTGTTAGTAGAGAACTAATGCTAGACATGGGTTAATTAACGTATTACTGGAGAACTAATGTTTGAAATGCGTGAACTAACGTATTACTAGAGAACTAATATTCGACGTACGTGAACTAACGTATTACTACAGAACTAATGTTGGACATGAGTGAACTGACGCATTACTATAGAATATTTGTTGGACATGCGTGACATAACGCATTACTATAGAAGTAAAGTAAGAGAACAAATATTGTAGGATTAAACCTCGAAAAAATCGTAGACAAAGCACTTTAGTGAGACGTGAGAGAAAGAAAAATCACAAGAGAATTACCTGGGATTCGAACACGGACTCCGGTAGGACGAGCAGCTGTCTAGCCACGAGAGAACAGCGTACTATCGACTTAGCCAACTAGCACCCCTATATAGAAGTAATGTTGGGCATGCGTGATCTGACGTATTACTATAGAACTAATGTTGGACATGCGTGAATTGACGTATTACGACATAACTAATGTTGGACATGCGTGAACTGACTTATTACTATAGAACTAATGTTGGACATGGGTGAACTAACGTATTACTATAGAACTAATGTTGGAAATGTGTGATCCTTTACCGTAGAACTAATGTTGGGCATCTATAAATTACTGTATTACCACAAAACTTGTCTTGTCTTGTTTCCTTCCTCATATACATTTCAATGTTGAGGAGGTAAAATAGATGTCTTGATGGCTCTCTGCGATTGCTTCGCATAATGGGATATTTAAATGTTTATTCTCCTACCATCTCTGGTTCTCTGTTGCCTACACTTCTTAGTGTGAATCTTTTCTGTGGTATACTGTGAAGTAGTCGTGTAACGTGGCCAAACCATCTGGTTTTTGTTTCTGGATGTAGTGTAATACTTGTGTTACTTCAACATTTACCCTAATGCCATTTCTTATTAAGTCTATTCACGTCATATTTACTATTCTACATCTCATTGCCATTTCTTATTTAGTCTATTCTCGTCTTAGTTATTATTCAACATCTCAATGTCATTTCTTATTTTGTGTATTTTCGTCACATTTATTATTCTATATCTCAATGCCATTGTACCTTGGCCTTGTAAGTAATGATTTTGTCTATTCTCGTCATATTTATTATTCTAAATCTCAATGCCATTTCTTATTTATCTATTCTTGTCACATTTATTATTCTACATCTCAATGTCATTTGTTATTTTGGTCTATTCTTGTCACATTTAATATTCTACATCTCATTGCCATTGTAGCTTGGGCTTGTAAGTAATGATTATAGTTGTTATTATTATTATTAATGAATATGATTATGAAAATATACTATAAACAAAATAGTAACATCGAATAGCGACAGAGAAAAGTGGGTAGGAAAAAAAGAAGAGAAAGGTATAAAACTTCCATGACACCAGAACAAGACGCGGACAAAAGTAAACAGTGGAAACAGTGAATAGCAAAAGATGAGACTCAGTGACGCGGAGATTTAGGTAATACAAAGACAGGAGGCCAGAAAGTAGGATGGTCCAGTGATAACAAAGCGGTGACTGGACGTTGACACGTGTAAACAAAATAGAAAAGATGAATAGAAAAGGCAAACACAACGAAAAGCGAGGACACATTAAAACCTCCGACATGAAAGAGCAAGATAATGACTTAGGTAAATGACAGTTGTATAGACGGAGTTGACACTTTGACAACACGGTTTTTAAATAAAGAAGTGACCAACTCAGTCAGCTGACCAATTAAATATTTAGAGGCGTGGCCTGTTGGACAATTGATTTACGAGAGGTAAGTCACGGGGTAGTTTGAATGACGGGAATCAGAACGCTCATGGGAACTAGTGGGCATCTGAAGGGTGGAGCCAAAATACTTATTGGTTAATCCATCATGCTGGAATTGATGATAAAAAGGTGAGCGGAGAGATAGGAGGGGACCAAGAAGTACGGAAGTAGAAGAGAGGAGGGAGCCCGAAGACTGAAGAACAGACAATCTAGAACCAAGAAGTACGGAAGTAGAGGAGAGGAGGGAGCCCGAAGACGGAATAACAGACAGTCAGAAAACGAAGAAGTACGGAAGTACAGAAGAGAACCAAAAAATACGGAAGTAGAGGAGAGAGGAGACGGACGAAGAAGAATGAGAGGAGAGAGGAGACAGAGGAGGGAGCCCGAAGATGGAAGAACAGACAATCAAGAACCAAGAATTACGGAAGTAGAGGAGAGAGGAGACAGAGGATAGAGCCCGAAGACGGGAGAACAGACAGACTAGGTCAAAGAAGTACGGAAGTAGAAGAGAGAGGAGACAGAGGAGGGAGATCGTCAGAACACCGTCGGTCCGGCATGTAGCGACTGACCAGAACTGCAAGAAGGATGGTCAGTGCACGTGGACAGTCAAGAGTGAGGAAAGAAGGTCCGACCAGAACAGCTGAGAAGCCATCAGATGAGAGATAAGAACAGAAGTCCAGAGAAGAGGCAAGTAGACTTTGCTCGTTAGTACACTGCCATTGAGAGACGGCAGAGGAAGACCGTCAGAAGAAATCAGAAGACAGACAAGAGAAGAAAGAGGACGAGATGATATAAAATCAGAAGTAATGTTAGACTGAAGATAGTTTTCAAGTGATTCAAGTGATTAAGAAGAATTGACACTTTTGAGTACAGTGATTTTAGACGAGAAACCAGTTGATCACGTGTTGTAGATGTAATATAATACTGAGTTAGGAAATGTTCTAGAATTAACTTAGAATATTGTGAATTTGAGAAATTGAGAAATTCTGCATGTAGAATATGATAGAGTTTGATATTGTGAACAAATGATTAAGTGTTTTATTCCAAGTGACGTAGTCGACAATACATCTTGAACTTATTTGTCAGAATTAAATAAATAATGTAGAGAACATTTTCATAGTGAAGTGGTAATGCTTTGTGAAACTGTGAAGTGTTAATCAAAGAGCGTCTGTAAGATTCAATACTATGGAATTATTCTATAATATGAAAGTATTCAGAAATATATAATTCACAGTCTTCAGTGTTGTACCATTTCTTATTTTGTCTATTCTCGTCATATTTATTATTCTACATATCACTCTGCCATTTCTTATTTTGTCTATTCTCGTCATATTTGTTATTCCACTTCCCAATTCCATTTCCTGTTTTGTCTATTCTCGTCATGTTTGCTATTGTACATCTGAATGCCATTTGTTATTTTTTCTATTCTCGTCACATTTATTATTCTACATCTAAATGTCATTTCTTATTTTGTCTATTCTCGTCATGTTTATTATTGTACATCTCAATGCCATTTCTTATTTTGTCTATTTTCAACATATTTATTATTCCATTTCTCAATGCCATTTCTTATTTTGTCTATTCTCGTCATATGTATTATTCTACATCTCAATACCATTTCTTATTTAATCTATTCTCGTAATATTTATTATTCTACATCTCAGTGCCATTTTTTTATTTAGTCTATTCTCTCATATCTACTATTCTACGTCTCAGTGCTATTCTTATTATGTCTATTCTCGTCATATTTACTATTCTACATCTCAATGCCATTTCTCTTTTAGTGTATTATCGTTATTTCTACTATTCTACATCTCAATGCCATTTCTTACTTAGTCTATTCTCGTCATATCTACTATTCTACATCTCAGTGCCATTTCTTATTCTCGTCATTTTTACTATTCTACATCTCATTTCTTTCGTGACGATTTTATTTTTGGTTGTGCCTGCTAGTGTCCATATTTGACACAGACAGCATTGAGCTTGGAGGAAAACGATTGTCCCTTTTCGTTTCACTTGTGATGTATTTGTTTTTTCAGTAAATGTGTCATTTGTTCAATGACCTGATTTACTAAATTGCGTGCGTTCTCGATTTCTGCATCGATTTTCCCAGAGGACGATATTGTACTACCTAAGTAGTTGAAATGCTTCACTTGTTTCAAAGGCTGATTGTCTAGGAAGATTCTTGTTGGGATGTCTTGTCTGGCACTGGTCTTGACCTACATTTTCTTAGCACTCAAACACACACACACACACACACTCTCTCTCTCTCTCACACACACAAACACTCTCTTTCTCTCTCTCTCACACACACACTCACACACACACACACACACAATGTTGAAGTTTCTCATGTCCCAGTCACTTGTTTTCTTTGCTCATTTTCCAGCTGTGTGCTACGTTTCCCATTCTCTAGTCCTGGGATATAGGAACTGGGTGATGACCAATGGGAACTGAGTGATAATGTATGGGAAATATTAGACTAGAATCTTCTGTCGTCAGTTCTGTTTCTATGTGTCAGACAGGGAGTCAGAAACCAAGATCTTAACATCTTCTGAAATCAGTCACTTATCTAACAGGTATCTAATAGGACTAAAGATAATAATGTCTTTGACAGTCTGTAAGGGGACGTGACTACATACTGGGCAATCTGTTAGGGGTATGTAATTGTTAAAAGGTTAAGAACCTCTTTTCTGTAGAGTCTGTGATATGCTTCTCGTCGTAGTCACTGAAAAGCAAAGAAAAACATCAGCCAAACTTAACATAGATAGTTACGCCCTTACGAAATCCAACAGATTATTATGGCCGAGTCTAGCCACTGGTCAATTACTGCCAAAGTCTGTTCACCTTGTCTGTACTTCTGAAACTCAAGTCTGTTGTTCTGCTCACCTGGTCTGTACTTCAGAAACCCAAGTCTTCTAGTCACCTTGTGTTTAACAGAGTAAGCTGATTATATCTCAGTAAGATATGTAAGCAGGTTGGCACCAGTAGCTATACGCACTAGAAACATCAAAGTCTGTTGTTCTAATCACTTGGTCTAATGTAATACCCACCCTCACTTATGCATGCGAAACCTGGAAAACAGCTATAGAAATAAACAACAAATTAGATTCTTTTGAAAACAAATACCTAAGGAAAATACTCGATATAAAGTGTCACGAATTCAAGAACAATGCAATGATAGGGCAGATGAGCGAACAACAACCTGTCTCTGTGATCAGAAAAAGAAGATGGGCATATATATCGGTCACGTGATGGTAAGAAACAATCAGAGTCCCAAAACAAGCTATCAAGTGGAACACAACAGGCCGAAGAAAAAGAGGCCGACCACGGGAAACTAAAGTGGACATTGCTAAGAGAGGCCAAATTAGTAGGCATAAAATCCTTTGATGAGGGTGAAAAAGTCGCCGAACACAGGAAAAGTTGGCAAACGTCCATGCGAGTCCTATGTGACGTTTAACGGTGTACCACTTGGTCTGTATTTCCATTATCAGTCTGTTGGTTCAGTCACTTGGTCTATAGTACCAATATCAGTCTGTTGTTTTAATTAATAGGTCTATAGTTCCAGCAGCAGATTCGGTTGTTCTGATCACTTGGTCTGTAGTTCCAATATAAAAATTTGTTGATCTAATCACTTGGTCTATAGTTATAGCACCTGGTCTATAGTTCCAGTATCAAGGTCTGTTCTAATCACCTGGTCGTTACACTTGAGTAGTTTTTTTTGATGACGTCAAAACCAAGAGAAGGGAGGTAAATCCTATTATTAGGTCACGGAAAATTCTGACCAATCAAAAACCTTATTTCTGTCACGTGATTGAGATCACAAGTTGCAGTGAGACTGCGATTTTGATCATTTACATCTTTCAGTCAAAGTTTATTGCTTCAGAGTGAGCATTTTAAACACTTTTTATTCTCAACGATACATGCAGTTGTTTTTTCATGAGTCTTTAGGATTAAAACAATCAGATATTTCGTGAAAACACGGTCAAAGTTCGCTTGTAAACCGGAAATCTCCGACTTGCTCAGCCCGAGGTCGCCATCTTGTTTTCAGCAGCGAGAGAGAAAGCTTGTAAGTGGAAATTGTTCCTCCATGCTAGTGTCTTCGTGATTGTTCTGAATTTGGCTCCAAGTCAATAGAAGGATTGTGAAAAAAACTATTATGTATATTAGAAGGGCTTCATGATCTGTAAAACGCTATTAATATTTGTCTGTTTTCAGTTGTACTTGGAAGCCATTGTTTGAAGAGTTGGTCCACTCATTCAGGACGGCCTATACGAAGGGCACAGATATTTTATTCTGTGTGACATCTTCTCACCAAAATCTTTACTGTCAGGTTACAGATTGAAGGGAACTAAAAACTGAATTGATCGACACTTCTGTACAAACTTAAGACAGATTCTGGGCCTTTAGTGGCACTGTAGGAAGGTAATTTGTCATCTTTGTTGTCAGATTGGTGAGTCACTGTATGATTTGTTATGTCAGTCTGTAAACTGATATAATATTTATTGCTGTTTAAAAAGTAGATATTATATTTATTGCTGTTTAAACTGATGTTATAGTTGTTGCTGTTTAAACAGATGTCATATTTGTTGGTGTTGTGATAGTTATTTGTTTATGAATTGATGTGATAATTATCACCGTTTATAAACTGATGTGATGGAGGTAGTAAATCCTGTAGAGAGTAAAAATAATTTGTAGAAATGAGTATATTAAGTTAGGGTCTTGCATTTATAGTAATTGACCATAATACTTTATAATACTTGTAATTTATAATTTTAATATATCAGGACATTTGTTTAATGAAGCCACTAGTACTTTATATGTTGACATATATTAAGTTACTTTACATGTTATATTAGTTTAGAAAAAGTTCTTTATTCAGAATTTCTCGTACAGAAAATAACTTAAGTTGTTTGTTTCTGCAAAAGTTTTTAAAAGTTGTAGTGACAATCAGGAACTGTAAATCTGTGTTAATCAGTAGATGGTTGTCTTGTTATCAGTTTATTCACTCTGTGAGTAACTGTCAGAAATTATTATGTTGTCTTATTGTCAATCAATGTGTAACAATATAACGGTTGTCTTACTGTCACCCAGTGTGTAACAATGTAATTTATTGTCTTGTCAGCCAGTGTGTTCCTGTGGCACCATCTTATACTTGTCTGACTGACAGTCTGCTGTATGGTGGTCTAGGAGATTTCTGTGCTTATTTCTTAGGTATTTTGTCCAGACAAAGGTCAGGGCCATGTCTATGGAACAGAATGGCAACCAAAATATGGCCACACCACTGTTTTGTCGAAATGGCTGTGGCTTTTATGCAGCCCAGGCTTTTGATGGGATGTGCTCAAAATGTTACAAAGATTTGAAGCAGCTCCAGCAGAGTGAGTCTCCCATGACAGCAGTACAGTCTCCGGCTTCTACGCCATCTTCCATTAGTCGAGCTTCCATCCTGGGAGCGGGTGATGAGAATGATCTGGGTGCTGTCACATCAACTTTGAGCAAGACCTCTCTCTGTGGTAAGTCCTTTCTTCTACTCATAGCCACTTGTACACTTGCTGATTGCACTGTCCGTAAACAAGTTTTATCTTTACTTAAATGAGTGCATTTGTTGTGAAAGTATATTCAGTTTTCAGTCCAAGTTAAGTTGTATGGATAAATCTTTACATAACTGAACACAGTCATGTTGTGTTTTTATTTCAAGCAAACACTTTGACACAGAGTAAGACTTGTTTTGTGTAGTGTTGTTATATGAGCTGTTTGTATGTGAATGATTTCACTCATACAGTAAGATATATTTTGTTGTGGTGTACAGAAATGAATGTGAACACATCAAGTAATTCAGGCAGTGACAAGTTGACAGAGAAACTTGGGGCAGCTGGAGGATCGGAGGTAGAGACTGCTGCTCCAACAGTGACCTCGGCCAAAGCTTCATGTAGTGACAAGGAGGAGGCAGGGGAGAGTCCAGGCTCTACTGAAGGTATTCTTTCACAACTTTCTCCATTTGGCTTACCCTTGTAAAAGTGTAGTGGCAGCTGATGGATTCTATCTTCTTATTGGGAAGGGAGCGGGTCTGTAGACTGGCACTGTCATGCTCCACTTGGTGTCTATGTCCTATTGTAGTGGCAGCTGATGGCTCCTAGCTTCTTACAGGGAAAGAAGTGGGTCTGTAGACTGGCTCTGTCATGCTTCAGTCAGCTCATCTTTAAAAGTGAGCAGTAAGCAAGTGAAGATTTACTTATTCTCTGGAGCTACTATGTATAATTGTTTACATTCACTCTCTTGTGTTGTTGAGGTGTAGTTAAAGAGCTTGATGTTGGATTTTTTTTTTTCATGCCACTTAGGTTGGTGGCGAAGTGGTTAGTGCACTGGTCTCTCGTGGCGAAGGTCGGGGGGTTCAAATTTGGCCGGAGGCACCCCAGTCACCCAGCTGTAGAAATGGGTACCCGACTTCTTCTAGAGTTGGGGAAGGAAAGGCGGCCAGACGTAATACTGACCATATCACCCTCTAGTGTGCTGACAGGTCAAGGAAAATATGAGCGCTAACACCATATCCCTATGTGCCTCTAAGGCATGACAGGATTACCTTTACCTTACTTAGGTTGGTGACATACAGTTTTCACCTTAATAGTGTACAGCTTTTGTATTAGGTTGGTGACATACAGTTTTCACCTTAATAGTGTACAGCTTTTGTATTGATGACATACAAGCTTCATACTTAACTGAACAGTAGCAGTTTAGTGTCTGGCATTGTCTCACTACATATCTCTGCATGTAGATTAAATAATCACAATTTTAACACTTTGTTGACCAAATACGGGAAAATCCGTATTTCTGGTTTCCGTGCGTTGTTGACCGAAAGGCAGATTTGCCGTATTCGATGGTCGTCTTATTTAAACTGTTTCTAGCGTGTTATTTAAAGTAATTTTTGGTTGTTTGTATTTTTACTGCAAAGTTAATATAATAAAATATTGTTTTTAATCTTTGTAACTTAAAAAAAAATAGAAATCTCGCGGGTTTAGCTGTCGGAAACACGTGTTTACAAGATCTCGCCAAGTCGACATTTTGTGCAAATGGCGGAGCACGTTACACTCGATGTTACTGCGACAGTACAATGAATTATGCCCAGAATCTTTTGTCAGACTACCCTAGTAATGAATAAAAACCACTGTTTAATGATTCTAGTAATGAAATTGATGTGTTTCAAAGTGATTTCTGTGACGGCGATCTGATTAAAAATATGATAACTAGGCACAGTGTTGCTGTGTCAGAAGTGAAAATTCCAGAGATAGTGTGATTGTGATTCGAAGTCAGGATATGATTCTTCAACAGTAAGTATTTCACATTTTTTGTGTGATATAGTTAGCAGTGATATAGGTGTGTGGAGTAACATTGATTCTACACCAGTTCTTGAAAAATTTATAGGAAATTCTGGTGTTTCAGTGAATGTAAACAAACAAGACAGCATGGAGGAAATTTTCAGTACAGTGTTTGGCAATGATTTTTTTTAAACTGTTACCTCATCATGAAAATTTATACTGTGCACAGACACAACATATGAACAAACTACTGCCTTTTTGTCTGAAAATATAACACATTCAGACATTAACAAATTCTTTGGATTGATCATTTTGATGGACCAGACTAGGAAGACACACTGGAAAATATTACTGGAAAACAGACCCTCTTCTGGAAACACCAATATTTTCAAAAACAATGAGCAGAGCTAAATTTGAGCATCTTCTGACACTTCTGCATTTCTCTGACAACTCTCAAACATTTCCAGAAACAAGTAGAATTAGCAAAATAAAACCTCTGCTGGATTATTTTTTGCCTAAATTTCAAGAGTTGTATAAACCGAAGCAGCAGCTTTCGACTGATGAAGGAAAGACGAAAGATTTGTTCGCATGATATCAACAATGCACAACAGTGATTGTCTGGAATAGTAAATAATCATGTTCTGGTGAATCCTGAGGATGAAGGCACTAAAAAAGCATCATCTAGGAAGTGCAGTGTGTGCTTGGTCAATGAGAAAAAGAGTGAAACAAATTTTTTTTTATCAAAGTTGTCAAGTTCCACTGCATTCAGATAGTTGTTTCACAAGATATCACACCCTCAAGAAGTACTAGAGGGTCTTGGGAGTCTGTCTACCAAGTTGGATTACATTCCCTAAAGGGTGAGTAGAGATATGCATGTTTTTCTAAGTTCACTCAAAAAAGTTCATTTTTCAGAAAAATGGCTGGGAACTGGAGGTTTTTCAGGGTAAATAACTGTGGTCAACAAAGTGTTAATGTCAGACATTGTCTTACCACTTGTCTCTGTGTGTAGATTAAATAATCATAGTTTTAATGTCAGACATTGTCTCACTACTTATCTCTGCGTGTAGATTAAATAATTGCATTTTAGTGTCAGACATTGTCTCACCACTTACCTCTGTGTGTAGATTAAATAATCACAGTTTTAATCTCAGACATTGTTTTCAGGTGAAAGTGGAAGTGAGGGTGAAAAAGGCAAGAAGCCCAAGAGGAATCGCTGTATGGAATGTAGGAAGAAAGTTGGACTTACAGGTAAACAAGAGACATTTAACATATCACTGTCACAGGTAAACAAGAGACACATAACATGTCACTGTCACAAGTAGACAAGACACTTAACATGTCACTGTCATATGTAGACAAGAGGCACGTAACACTGTCACTGGTAGACAAGAGAGACATAATATGTGACTAGCACAAGATTCTACGTACTGATTTCGTGTATGTCTTCCTACCAGTGTACAGTTGTAGTTCCATCTCTTTCTCTATACAGTATTAGAGCTGTCTCTTCTTAGCTCAGTGTTGTCCCACTGGGGTATGCTAGTGTTTCAGAGTCTGTGCAGTTTTGAATGATATACCTTGGCAGATGCACAAAAAATTGCAGACTTTAAACTTGGTGTATGTGTGGTTTTGGAATCTGTTGTATCCTTTTGAGAGATGGAAAGATGACTTGCTTGTCTTTGTTTATGGTAATCATGTGTCCTTTTGAGAGATGGAAAGATGACTTGCTTGTCTTTGTTTATGGTAATCATGTGTCCTTTTGAGAGATGGAAAGATGACTTGCTTGTCTTTGTTTATGGTAATCATGTGTCCTTTTGAGAGATGGAAAGATGACTTGCTTGTCTTTGTTTATGGTAATCATGTGTCCTTTTGAGAGATGGAAAGATGACTTGCTTGTCTTTATTTATGGTAATCATGTGTCCTTTTGAGAGATGGAAAGATGAATTGCTTGTCTTTGTTTATGGTAATCATGTGTCCTTTTGAGAGATGGAAAGATGACTTGCTTGTCTTTGTTTATGGTAATCATGTGGTGGTGTTCTGGTCTTATATGGGTCCTGTGATATTTTTCTTTAAATTAAAAGTAACCAGAATATCTGGCTGTTGTATTTCTGTGCTCAGACGGCCAGCTGGTACTCATTTAGTGCAGTGACTTTTTAGACGGAGCATCATTTAGATCTACTAGTTTGTTGCACTGCAGAACTTGCAGTAATGATCTTGCATCTGTGAGGTGTATTTCATGCCATTAATTTCATTCCTATAATTCTTACAGCTGTGTGGGAGAAGAGAAGAAAGAAAAAAAAACAGTGTATGAAGAGATTAGGCAAAAAAAAAAAAATAAGAAAGTGTTACGAGGAAGAGAAAGGGGCCAATCAGAACAGAGCTGAACAAAAAAAAAAGTTTTGAAGACTTTCATAACAAGATAAAAGAACTTGGTGGGGGGAGGGGGAGTGAAAATTAGGAAAATTATATTTATGAAAATCTTTCATAGAAGAAAAAAAGAAAGAAACTAGGAGGATATCAGAACTTTGGGGGGGGGGGGGGGGTGTGGAGTGCTTGAAAGCAAAACAGGGTAAAAGTTATTTTTTTTTTAAATGGAGAGATGGTCAGAGCACATAAGAGACCTGTATAGTACCAGAGAAATGAGCAGTTCATTGTCAGGATTAGTAATGAGTGACTACTAATATTTGAAAGTTAGAAAAGCATTCAAATAAATACATGAAGTGAAGACACAAGGTCGAGATAATATCACAAGAAAAATAATCATGACACTAAGAAGGTATCAGCATAGAAAAATTAACAAGCCTCCTAAATATGATCTGTGACACAGGACATATACTATCAGATCTGTCCAAATCAGTTTTTGTTGCAGTTCTAAAGAAAGCAGGAGCAACAGAATATGATCAACATCACACAATTAATTTAATGAACCAGAGCACAAAAATACTGTTAACCATTTTGCTGCTAGTCACCTGGTACACTGTGATACACAGCATTACATACTTGTTCTTGCGGGCTTTCCACCAGTGCTGAATACTTTTTTTATGCCGTCTGAAAATCTAAGATTTGTTGCCACAGTGTGTGACTGGTGTTTTCCCCTTTCTTGTTGCATATTATTATTTATTTGTTTGATGACAAAAACTTATTCACTGAAGAATTTTTACATTAAAAGACCTTTTTTTCAGGTTTTTTTTTGTTGTGTGAGAGTGTGTGTGAGTGAGTGAGTGTCTGTGTGTGTGAGAATGAGTGAGCGAGGGAGGGAGCGAGCGAGGGAGATGGTTAAAAAAAAAGGTGTAACACAACAATGTAAGATCATGGTCTGTGGAGATTTATCTTGATTCTTATCATCATCATGTGCCGTGCCGACTGGCGTTGGCTATTATGCTTCTCCAGAGTACCCGATCCTTCATGCAGGCCATCAGTTCAGTTGGTGATCTCCTCTCACACCATCCCGTCAGACTGTCCAGTATCATTTCTCTTGGTCTTCCTCTTGATCTTCCTTCTATTTTTCCTGTTGTTATAACATTTTCAATGCCCCCTCTTCTCATTGCATGTCCTATGAAAGTACATTGTGTCTCTCTTATCTTTTTGACAAGGTTTTTTTGTCTCTCCAGCTCTTCTCATACATTCTTCATTAGTTATTTTTGCTGTCCAGAGGATTCGCAACATTCTTCTAATAAACCACATTTCTGCTGCTTCCAATGATTTTTGTGCAGACTTGCCTATTGTCCATGATTCACTTCCATATAACAAGATAGGTTCAATATAGCATTTTAGAACTCGTTTTCTAACATTCATTGATAAGGATGTGTTGGTTAATATGTTTCTCATTCTCTGAAATGCATTCTTTGCTTGGCCTATTCTGTTCCTAATTTCTGTTCTGCATTTCCCATCTGAAGTTATTACTGCTCCAAGGTATTTGAATTTCTGCACCTGCTTTAGAATAGTTCCGTTTAATTTAATACTGCATGCTGGTGGATTCTGTTTCTTAGATATAACCATAGTCTCTGTCTTTTTGATGTTCAAAGTAAGGCCTTTCTGTTCACTTTCTTTGGCGACTTTATCCAAGAGATTTTGCAGGTCTTGTTGGTTCTCAGCTATCAGTACTGTGTCAGCATACCGAAGGTTGTTCTTCTCACCTTTTATTTTTTGTTCACACACAAAACACTTTCTCACTGGGCCTGTTTCCTTTCATGTTGATGGGAGATCTCTCAGCAAACTCACTGACCATAGGCGTTAGTTCCATTGTCTGAGAAGTGCAGTATTCTCAAAACAGGTGATTGAAGCAAAGAGTTTTTCAAGAAGTATTCCTTTATTTCCAGCTTGTGCCATTCATATGATCAATGTATATTACTAGCTATACAGGCTTTGATTATCCTGCTCACTGTCAGTACTGCTGTTCTATAAATTTGTTAGTTTACTGTGAATGTGAGAATGTAATTAAATTTATTTCATGTAGTTACATAAAGCGGAATGTGGAGTGTATGGAAAGAGGGTTTATTAATTATTTACTTATTCATTTTTTGCTTTTTCATGCATATTATGTTCAGTAATAAATGTTGAATATATATGTGAGTGAAAGTTATATGATGAAGGGTAGAAGATGGGCCCGCATGTCCAATTCTTAACCCTTTGAAAGTAGTTTGTTCGTTCAGTACTGTGTATTTCAATTTTGTCTGCGCTATCTGCCCTTTGTAAGAAATTCTAAGCTTGTATACAAATTCATTTTCTATCTGTGGTATAAATAATGTACTAAATGCAGCATGACCTCAGAATACCAGCATAGCATGTACGACTGGAAACATGTGTACAGTACTGATAAGTCCTATCTCATGAGATAAAAATAAGGCCTTTCTGTTCACTTTCTTTGGCAACTTTATCCAAGAGATTTTGCAGGTCTTATTGGTTCTCAGCTATCAGTACTGTGTTGTCAGCATACTGAAGGTTGTTAATATTGTATCCTCCAATTTTTATGCCTGGTTCTGTGGTGATTGTTCTTAGAGTATTCTCGCTGTACAGAGAAAAAAGGTCTGGAGATAGTACATATCCTTGTCACACATCTCGTTGTGATAGTACACATCCTTGTCGCACCCCTCGTTTTATAGGTTGATATTTTCCAGTTCTGTTTTCAACTCGAATTGCTGCTTCTTGCTGCCAGTATAGATGTTTTACAATCCTCAGGTCTTTGCCATCAATATTGATGTCTTCAAGCATTTTAATGATTTCATTATGTTTCGCCTTGGTGTAATCAATGAAGCATAAGTAGAGATCTTTCTGTACTTCTAAAGCTCTTTTTGTTAGTGTTCGTAAAGAAAAAATGGCATTGTGTGTTCCCTTTCCTCCAACAAATCCAAACTGTTCATCTGCTATTTCCATTTTTATCTTTTTCCTTGTTCTTCTCATAATGATTCTCAGAAGTAGCTTCGTTATGTGACATGAGAGGCTGATAGTCATCCGGTGGTCATCACATTCCTTTGCACCTGGTTTCTTTGGTAGTGCTATAAACGTGGATTTAAGCAGGTCACTGGGCATATAACCACTGCTGTAAATGTCATTCAGTAACTTTGTTATTATTTCTATTCCTGTCTCTTCTAGCGTTTCTGTTTCTTCTATTGTTATATTATCAGGCGCAGTCGCTTTTCCTTTCTTTATGTGTTTGATGGCATCTATGATTTCATCTTCAAGTATTGGTGGTCCATCACAGTTTTCAGTATCTGGTGTTAATTCTGGTCTTTCTCCTCCATATAGCTCACCGATGTACTCCGTCCATTTGTCCACAATGTCTTCTTTTCCCATTAATATTTTACCTTCTTTCGATTTCAGACATCCTGTTGTATATTTTGTTTTCCTGCCTGTGAGTTCACTAATTCGTTTGTGCATGTTTTTGCTGTCTTTATTATGAAAGTCCTCTGTTTGTCTGCTCTGTTCATTTAACCACACTTCTTTTGCTTCTCTGCATTTGCGTCTTATTTCTTTATTTAACTTGCCATATTTTTCTTGGTTCCCCTGTGTGGTACCCGGGATCTGCAAAGAATAGGACCACTGTACCCTACCACACATGATCGTAAAAGGCGACTAAGGATGGTTTGGCATAGGGCCAGCAACCCTATCTGGTAAAAAAAAACTATCAGACTGCTACAGAAATGGAAGCAAGGGAAAAAACAAATGCAGGTGGAAGGAGAAATGCTTATTGGGAAACCGGCCCATGAAGGTTGTGGATGAAAGCCAGCCACTGGAAGTCCCCAGCCCGACTGCAGACCTCCTGGAACCTAAACACAAGATGCAAATAGGCAGATGGATCGTAAGAACACTTAATCAGACTGGAAAACTAGCACAAACCATCAAGGAAGTGCACAGGTACAAACTAGACATACTAGGAATACAAGAAGCAAGATGGACAGGACAAGCAGAAGGAAATTAACAACACAGCACACAGAAGATACAACAATATGGTCAGGTAAAGAAGATCATCATGAAGGAGGAGTAGCATTGATTATAACAAAAGAAATGTCAAGAGCATTGCTTCTTCTTCTTCGTTTGCAGAAGAGCATTGCTGAAATGGACCCCTATAAATGAGATTATTATATGCACGCTTCGACTCAAGATTCACGAAGCTGTCTATTATAGTTTGTTATGCACCAACAGAAACAGCTGAAGAGGAATCAAAAGAAGATTTTTACAACAGCCTTCAAGCCACATTAGAAACAATACCCAAGCATGATATGCTACTCATCTTGGGTGACTTCAGTGCAAAAGTAGGTGAAGGAAATGAGGATAGAAAAAGAATCATGGGAAGAGAAGGAATGGGAGAAATAAATGAAAATGGAGGAAGACTGCAGTTTCTGTGAATAAAACATGATGACCATCAGAAGGACAATTTTCCAACATAAAAACATACATAAAGTGACTTGGAGGTCCCTAGATAAAACCACAGAAAACCAAATCGATCATATACTAATAAACAACAAGTGGAAACAGTCACTACAAGATGTGCGAGCAAGGAAAGGAGCAGATGTAGAAAATGATCACAGCCGTCTGGTAGCAAAAATAAAACTAAAATTAAGGAAAGCCAAAATCGGAGAACACAGAAAGATACATTTTGATACAAGAAAGCTGAAAGACCAACAAACAAGGAATGACTTCTCAATAGTACTTAAGAACTGCTTCAGTGTCCTACAAGACAAAGCAGAAATGTCCATACTGAGTTCAGTAAAACACTACAGGAAACGGCAAACGAGGTGCTGGGATATTGGAAATGGAGAAAAGAGGAATGGATAAGCAAGACCACATGGGAAAAGATAGAGCAAAGAAAACAAATCAAGAAAAAATTACTGAACACCAGATCACAACGGCTTAAAAAACAAGTTTAAGTAATTATGCACAAAAAGACAAAGAAGTGAAGGAATCATGCTGTCAAGATAAATGTCAATACTGTGACAACTTAGCAGAAGCAGCAGAGAAAGCAGCATATGCAGATGACATGAAAACCATATACAAAATCACAAAGCAGATGACAGGTAACTTCAGCACAAGATATGAGAGTGCAGTAAGCACATATAATGGACAACTGGTCAGTGGAGAAAGAGAAAAAATTGAAAGATGGAGGGAACACTTTAACACCCTACTAAACAGAACACAAGCAGCACAAACAATAGACATATCTGAAGCAAAAATGGAACTAAACATCAATACAGGACCAATAGCAATAAGTGAAGTAAAGGAATGAATGAGGCGATAAAGAAGCTAAAATTAGACAGGACACCAGGTGAAGATGAAGTGACTACTGAGATGTTGAAAGCAGAAGAAACAGAAACACCAAAACAACTCTGCCAGATACTACAACAAATTTGGGATCTAGAAAAAGCCCCAGATGAGTGGAAAACTGGCCTTATATTAAAACTACCAAAGGTGGGTGACCTCAGAGATTACGGGAACTGTAGAGGCATTACCCTACTGCCACTCACCAGTAAAGTATTTTGTAGAATAATCATCAACAGAATTGTACCAGCATTTGAGGGAAAACTTCGGAAAGAGCAGGCAGGATTTAGGAAAGGAAGATCATGCATAGACTACATATTTTTACTTAGACAAATATTAGAACAGGCAAATGAGTGGCATAGCACAACATATGCATTGTTTATAGATTTTGAGAAAGCCTTTGACGTTGTCAACAGAGATGCACTGTGGAAAATCCTAAGATGGCATGGCCTCCCCCATAAGATAGTGAATGTAATCAAAGCCCTATACGAGGGTTTTCTGTGCAAAGTGATCTGTGGAGAACATACCTCCAGCAGCTTTAGGGTACAAATGGTAGGGAAGCAGGGATGTGTACTATCACCAACATTATTTATCTTGGCAGTAGACTGGTTAATGAAGGAGGCAACATCAGACAAATGCAGAAGATTACAATGGGCCCTTGATACAGTGCTGGAGGACCTTGACTTTGCGGACGACATTTGTCTATTATCAAGCAGTCACAAAGATATGCAAGATAAAATAAACAAGCTAACTCAGAATGCAAACAACATAGGACTAAAGATCAACATAGGAAAGACAAAGATAATGAAGCAAAATGTGAACAACAGAAATGTACTCAGAGTAGATAGCAAGTTAGTGGAGGAGGTCAATGAATTTGTATACCTTGGCAGTAGAGTAGTAAAAAATGGAGACAGAACAGAGGACATCAACAGCAGACTTATTAGAGCAAACCAGGCTTTTGCAGTGCTGCAGACTATATGGAAATCTAAAAAACTAAGCATGAATACGAAAATCAGGATATTTAAGAGTAATGTTCTAAGTGTACTACTCTACGGAAGTGAATGCTGGAAAATCACCAAAACCATAGAAAGTTGAATTCTTTCCAGACTAAATGTTTACAAAGAATTAGAAAAATATTTTGGCCAAACACCATAAGAAATAACATCCTGTTGGCAGAAATGCAGATGAAGCCACTGACAGCAATTATTGAGGAAAGACTGGCGATGATTGGGACATGTGCTCCGAATGACTGACAACTCACTACCAAAAATAGCACTAAGATGGACACCACAGGGGAACAGAAGTAAGGGTAGACCAAAAGAGACATGGAGAAGAACAACAGAAAGGATGTTGAGCAATAGAGGGCTCACCTGGGCAATAGCAGAAAAAAGGCAAAGGACAGGCATTTGTGGAAAACCCTTGCAGAAGCCCCATGTGCCCTGGGCACTTAAGGTTCAGAGAGAGAGATTTTTCTTGGTTATTTTTACTCCTCCTCCTCTTGTCCATCAGTCCTAAGATGTCGCCTGTCATCTGTTTATTTTTAGGGGCTTTGTTTTTGGTGGTATTATCTCCTTAACAGTGTGGTGGATAGAATCTCTTAACATTGTCCATTGTTCATTTATACTATTTATCTTTGCTGTTGCATTGTATCTATTTGTTATAATAACTCTCTATTGTTCTCGCAGTACTTGGTCATTTTTAAGTTCTGCATTCAGTTTGATGTTTCTCGCTTTTCTGCATGCTTTCTTTAGCTTTATTCTAATTTTTCCACAAAGTAGGTATTGGTCATTATTGCAGTTGGCTCCTGGCGTGGTTTTTGTTGTCAGTAGTGCATTCTGGAATCGTTTGTTGATTAATATGTAGTCTATCTGGTTAATAGTCTTTTTGTCTGGGCTGCACCACGTTGCCAGTCTTCGAGGATGTTGTTTAAACCAGGTGTTTCCTACAACCATGCTATGTATTCTTGCCCATTCAATTAATTTACTACCTCTGTCATTCCTCTTCCCCAGTCCATAGTCACCAGCAATGTCTGAAGTTCTTTTACTAACTGTGGCATTAAAATCTCCCATGACTATAGTAACTTCATGTGACTTTGTGTGTTTCAGGGCTGTCTCTATGTCATTATAAAATAGCTGTACATCTTCTCCAGAACTTTCAGATGTTGGAGTGTACACTTGTATAATATTTATGTTTATTGGTTGTCCTTTCAGTTGAGATAGCAGGACTCGGTCCGAGATGTTCAGATATCCTACAATTGTCCTTGCTGTTTGTTCGTCAGATATTGTTCCTACTCTTCGTTCATGTTTCTCACTTCCTGAATATATTATTGTATATTTATCAGAGTTTATCTTCCCTGCACCTGTCCATCTAACTTCATTCATTCCTAATATGTTGATCTTCATCCTTTACATTTTCTCATTTTCCAGCCTGGAATAAAGTTTTAACATTCCATGTTGCTTTTTTTGAACTTGTTAGTTTTGCCACCAGTATCTTGATGACGATCTGGTCTCACTTGTGGTTTCCCATTGCCTTCTGCTGGTTTATGTACAGACTTTCCACTAGCCTTTGGACTCCCTGTCCTAACCGCAAGGCAGAGGGAGTAAGAGGTTTTAAGGCGCCTCTTACCTGCCTAGTATTCCCTTTACTGAGCACCTGAGGCACTTTATTGGAATAGTAAAGCCCCCTAATACCCCACCTTGCTCTCTGAGTCTACCACCAGTTGGTCCGTGCCTTCCTTATTCACAGGGATCCTCCATATTTGGAGGACTTAACCATCTGCCACCTGTGATACGCTGGGTTGGGGATGGTCGCCCCAGCTTTACATGTTGATTTGCAGGTGAGACTGAGAATTATGTGGAAGAAAAAAAGTTGTCTTCAGTCACTTGTGAACTATTTTTCACAATATCTGTTGTGAATACTTGAGAAGGATGCTGCTGAATTAAAAGAGAAGGAGTGAAGTTGACACTAATAAGAATGACAACAGTGAGATGGAAAAGCTAGTAATGTTGTTCTTTAGTACAACATTGTATGGCCTGTTTATTTTTGCCATATGTGTTTATGATATATAGTAAACACCAGATAGGAGCATTCCAAGACATAAAATTGGGAGTGACACAAGGATGTGTTCTATCTCCTGACCTCTTCTCCTTGTACAGCGAAAACATAATGAGAAATATAGAGAACATGCCAGGAATATCATTTGGCAAGTACAACCCTAAAGATATGCAAACGACACAGTTCCGATTGCTAAAAGTGAAGGGGAGCTACAGGCTCTTCTGGACATCGTGGTTCATGAAAGTAAAAATAAAAAGAAGACTGAAGTGATGGTCATATCAAAGTAAAGGATACCACCAAAATATAGCATTACCATTGATGGCACAAATCTGAAACATGTTGATAGATTCAAGTACTTAGGAACAATTATAACTGATGGGAAATGTCACAATGAAATAAAAAGCAGACGTGCTCAGGCCAAGTCCAGAAAATGAGGTACATCTTGTGCAACAGATCCATTTCAATGGAAACAAGATTCCGAGTACTTAAATGTTACATCAAGCCAAGTAAACCAGTGAAGAAGTCTTAAGAGAGGCTGGAGTTAAAATGCAAATTATAGCAGAGATCAGAGGCAGATTTATAGGACATTTCGTGAGAAGAGGAAAATTGGAACACACTGTGGCAAGTGGAAGAAGAGACATAGGAAGACAGAGAGAGAAGTTACTGGATGGGCTGTCAGTGTGGCTAGGAGGAAAGTCACTGGCAGATCTAAACAGGGAATTATGGAGAGAAATGATTGCCTACGCCATGCAGTATATAGATATATAGTATGTTGACGGATGGTGGAAGTGGAATGAGTTTAATACATTTGACATATTAAAAAAGCATCCTATGTAAATTACATAAGTACCTTGTTTGAGTATTTTTTGTGGGTTTTTTTTTGTTTGTTTGTTTTGTAGCAGTTCACACAGACTTTATGAAACAGTTCACACAGGTCAGGTGTAGCAGTTCACACAGACCTGATGTAACAGTTTACACAGGCTAGGTGTAGCAGTTTACACAGACTTGATGTAACAGTTTACACAGGCTAGGTGTAGCAGTTTACACATACTAGGTGTAGCAGATTGTACTGGATGTAAACAGCTGAAAGCAAGGATGTTGTGTTTGAAGTAGTAGTTATGATGAAAGACTTACAGAAATGAGAACCTGGCCAGACATTGTTGTAAAGTAATGCTGTAGAGAACATGATTGCTCCAGACTCCTAGATCATGAAATGAGGACATTAAATAAGCTGGTAGGAAAAGAAAACTCTCTGACACTCTGCAGGAAGCCGTTTTTTTTTTTTCTTTCTTATAATTGTTAGTGTTGTTGCTGCTCTGTCTTTGACCTGAAGTTAGTGTTGTTGCTGCTCTGTCTTTGACCTGAAAGTTAATGTTGTTGCTGCTCTGTCTTTGACCTGAAAGTTAGTGTTGTTGCTGCTCTGTCTTTGACCTGAAAGTTAGTGTTGTTGCTGCTCTGTCTTTGACCTGAAAGTTAATGTTGTTGCTGCTCTGTCTTTGACCTGAAAGTTAATGTTGTTGCTGCTCTGTCTTTGACCTGAAAGTTAGTGTTGAGATGGTCTCTCCTAGAATAATTGGATTTGAGGATATCCATGAAATGTGATCCCTTTTCTTATCAAAATGTCTCTTTTCATCTGACAGCAATATTTGCATTTACATTCCTTACTCCATTTTGTGATCTCTTAGTCCAGAATTTGTACATATTTGATCAGGAATTCTGATCTTAAGTTTTTAATTAGTTGTCAAAGATTTCTGGTAGACCTGAGTGTGTATATATTTATCAAGGAAATAACTTGCTTCTGTAAGGAATTCAACTTTAAAGAGGGGATTACACCATACAGTTTGGCTTAATACAAGTAGGATTGTCATGGTGTCTAAACATCTTTTGTGAGATGCAGTCATACATCAAGTGTGTCATGTGTACAGATGATACAGAAGTCAATCTTATATGGAGACAGAATGCAACTGTTTTTATGATAATGTTCTGATGCTGCTTTCCACAGGTTTCGTTTGCCACTGTGGGAAACTGTTTTGTAGTCTACACCGCTACTCTGATACCCATGTCTGCACTTTTGACTTTAAAGAGAAGGGCCAGGAGGAGATTCGCAGGAATAATCCAGTAGTCAAGGGAGAGAAGATACAGAAGATATGAAGTAGATTACCTCCCTTCGTGCGCTGTGCTGTATTTGACATATAATCTTTATCTCCTATTATAAGTATATAGAGTTTTTTCTTCTTCTTTTGTTTTGTTGTGTGGAGACAGGTAGGTCCTGTAGTCCATCAGAAAGTGGAAGGTGAGCAGTGAGACAGTGAATGTGTGTTTGATGATGTGGTAAATTAGCAGCTTCATTATTGTGTCCTGCCAGAAAGTAGGTGAACTTGTGTTGTTGCTGTTGTGCTGCTGCTGCTGCCATATCAATGATTGTGTAAATAACTTGTCTGTGGGAAGGGGGGGGGCAGCACTAAACACCAGGTCCTTCCATGCGTTTTATTTTATTAGTCACAAGATCTACCTGTTTTCTTCCCATACTGGAGACCTGCATACTTGTTTCTTATTTAGGGTGTGATCAGCTGTTGAGTGTGCGCTTGTCATTCATTTATGTGAGAGAGGTGTGTGTGAGTGAGAGAGACAGATGTGGTTGTAATTTGTGTGTGTATGAAAGAGAGAGACCTGATTCATTATTTTGTGTGTATGAGAGAGAGAGATGTGATTATACCTGTCAGATGAGAGTGCTGATCATACATTGTACATATATATATATATCATTGAGTGGGTACGTTCCTTGTTCTGGGTTTGTCATTTTCCCCTTTTTTTATGATTGTGTGTGCATTTATTCCTGAATACTACATTCTCTGTGGCACATAAACATATATATGTCTGTCACTAGTTCATCCTTCAGTAGTGTCTTGTTCTGATGTAAAGAGTTTCCTTTGTGTGCATGTGTATATGGTGATAGCATGACACAAGCAACATGTGTATATGGTGATAGCATGACACAAGATGCTCCAGCATTAAGCCTGGCTCTGACTTGTCCGTATAGTTGGTCACAAGGTCTATGTGTGGTCCTGCTACATTGAAGTAGTCAAAGATTGATGCTGCCAGGTCCTAGTGTGGACATTGATATTGTGGTGAGTGGCACCTTGTCATCTGCGATGGTGGTTTACATGTGATGTATGAGTGTTCTAATTTTTCTGTCTGCTAAATTGTGTGGAATATGTACACACAAATTGTCAGGTGGCTGTGAGAGATCATGTCTGATGTGTTGTGTATGTATGTCCTTGTTCCAGCTGTTGGCCCCACCTTTTACTGTGGATGTGAGCTGCACATATAAGAACACTATGTGCTTTTATTGTTTGATATGTTTGGATGCTCATGTCATATTCCTGAATACTACGTGTGTTTGATTTCACTTCCAGTTTGTGAATGTTTCCTAAGAGCTGGTGAATGTTTCCTGTTTATTTTTGCCTACATTTTGTTCATATTGAAACATTTTATGATGATGATAATGCAGGTGATGTGAAATAAACACAGATTATGATGCAATGATTATCAGGTGTCTGTCATTGTTTCCTCATGTGCAGATATTGTCATGTGTCTGTCATTGTTTCCTCATGCAGATATTGTCATATGTCTGTTATTGTTTCCTCATGTGTCTGTCATTGTTTCCTCATGCAGATGTTGTCATGTGTCTGTCATTGTTTCCTCATGTGTCTGTCATTGTTTCCTCATGCAGATATTGTCATATGTCTGTCATTGTTTCCTCATGTGTCTGTCATTGTTTCCTCATGCAGATATTGTCATATGTTTGTCATTGTTTCCTCATGCAGATATTGTCATATGTCTGTCATTGTTTCCTCATGTGTCTGTCATTGTTTCCTCATGCAGATATTGTCATGTGTCTGTCATTGTTTCCTCATGCAGATATTGTCATATGTCTGTCATTGTTTCCTCATGCAGATATTGTCATATGTCTGTTATTGTTTCCTCATGCAGATATTGTCATGTATCTGTTATTGTTTCCTCATGTGCAGATATTGTCATGTATCTATTATTGTTTCCTCATGTGCAGATATTGTCATATGTCTGTTATTGTTTCCTCATATGTCTGTCATTGTTTCCTCATGCAGATATTGTCATGTATCTGTTATTGTTTCCTCATGTGCAGATATTGTCATGTATCTATTATTGTTTCCTCATGTGCAGATATTGTCATATGTCTGTTATTGTTTCCTCATATGTCTGTCATTGTTTCCTCATGCAGATATTGTCATGTATCTATTATTGTTTCCTCATGTGCAGATATTGTCATGTATCTGTTATTGTTTCCTCATGTGCAGATATTGTCATGTATCTATTATTGTTTCCTCATGTGCAGATATTGTCATATGTCTGTTTTTGTTTCCTCATGTGCAGATATTATTTCTACAGGTAGGTGAGTCAGTGAGCATGAAGCAAAACATAAGAATAGAAGAGAGTGAGTGACAGATTACTAGTTCATTAATCTACTAGCTGCAGTTATATTTTGTCTGCTGTGCATATGCTGTCGGGTGACTAATCTCAAAAACTTTTGTGTGGGTGATTAATGTGTGAGTGAGAGAGAGATTAATGTCAGAAACATTTGTGTACGTGTGACTACTTTATAGTGACAAAATTAATTTATTGTCAGAAAGTTCTGAGTTTGTTTCTTCCTTTGTAGCTGATGGAGTGCCTTCTCCCAGTCTCTTGACCCACAGCTGCTTGTAGTAGTTTCCTTTGATGGTCTGGGCCTCACTGTAGCTGACTTGTAGGCTGCATTGTTCCATTTTGCTGCCATGTTTATCTAGGGTATCGACTTTTTCATTCTTTGTGGGTGTGACTTGTCAACTTCTATGTGGGTGTGACTATTGTCAACAACTTCTATGTGGGTGTGACTATTGTCAGCAACATATGTGGGTGTGACTATTATCAGCAACATATGTGGGTGTGACTTGTCAACAACTTCTATGTGGGTGTGACTATTATCAGCAACATATGTGGGTGTGACTATTATCAGCAACTTCTATGTGGGTATAATTATTATCAACAACATATGTGGGTGTAATTATTGTCAATAACTTATATGTGGGTGTAATTATTATCAACAACATATGTGGGTGTAATTGTTGTCAACAACTTATATGTGGGTGTAATTATTATCAACAACATATGTGGGTGTAATTATTGTCAATAACTTATTTGTGAGTGTAATTATTGTCAACAACTTCTGTGTGGGTATGATTACTTTGTCAGCAACATGTGTGTTTGTATAATTATCGTCAGAAATTTATATATTGCAGGATTGGTTCAACATCTAAACTGACTGCTGCAATAGGTAACCAAAGTACAGTCATACACTGGTTTACAGTCGCAGTTGGATCTGTTGCCCGTATGTCAGTTGTTAGGGGCAGTCAGACACAGAGCACAACTCACTACTATAACATGTTGCAAGATGAATATACTTGTTTACCATCACTTTACTTAAACTGTGTGGAAACTAGTCACACAAGTATGAAACGCTGCATTAAGTGAAGAATTTGTGTCCAAAATATCTAGCATTTAACGCGTAAGAATAACTTCAGTGTTTTATTTGCTTATATTGATTATATGAGCAAGATATATAGGGGATGTACGAGTTTTCAGGTCATATTTAGTACTGCTTTTTATACAAGCTGGTTCATGATGATGGGGCAGTTATATACGACTGGGTAAAAACACATTTAATATAGAATGTGTGTAATATGTACCAAAGATACAAAAGTTCAAGGGTGTTTCATAATGATGCCTCATACATCTCTGGAACTCAGAGTATCTGGAGAGAAATAGCTGTCATCTCAGCTGAAGTATTGCACCACCCTATGACGGGGAGATAGCGGTCATCCCAGCTGAAGTACTGCACCATGCTATGACGGTGAGGTAGCAATCATCCCAGCTGAAGTACTACACCATGCTATGACGAGGAGATAGCGGTCATCCCAGCTGAAGTACTGCACCATGCTATGACAAGGGTGATAAACAGACACACAGAATGTTCTCTTTGAGCTGGTGAAAGTCTAAGGGATGTGATACTCAGACCTTGAACATTATTATAAACTCCCGTATCTTGGTTATGTGTTACATACATTCTGTATTAAATGTGTTTGTTGAAGTTCTAGATAATTATGTTTAGAATGTGTCCCATCATTATAAAACACCATGGGTGTGTGTGCTGCTAGCACCACTGATGTTCAGTGACAGAGTTTCAATGACTTTTGAGATATGGGCCTGTGTACATACTTCTTCAGTCTTTGAAAATAAAGTTTGTTCGTTTAGTAACACACAAACATGTACATACCAGAAAAGCACAAGTAAACATTTTATACCCACATGATGATGATGATGCAGCGTGTTTGTCCATCTCCTCATCATAGTGGATGTAGAACAGCACAGATGTTTGAAGTGATTCACAATACACTCAACAGCCCTATGGGACCCTCAGTCTTAAGTACCAACGACCGTAACTCGGTCTGCCGTTAAGTCAGTGCATAACTACAGTGTAAGTCTTTTGTCACGGCCTTATCAAATGATATTTACTACACCTTTTTGTGTGTTCATCATTGTTGTTCAGCCTTGACCTCTCGTGTGCACATATTTAACTCAGACGACATTAGTGCTTTTCTTGTGTTAGTCTTTCCCATCCCCACCCCCTTCTCCATTACCGTGGATAAAGCTCTCTGCCGAAAAATTGGTGGGTTTGTTGTCTTATTGGCATTTGTTATCTTTGGTTTTTTTTTCTTGTTTTGTAACTTGCATCATGCAATATTTATCTCTACTCTACAGCATTGCTTTATAACTTTCATCACCACATTCTTTCTTCCCCCCACCCCCCAAACATCATATCTACTTTACTGTTGAAATACAGTGGACACTTAGAAGTTGAACACAATCCATTTCAGGAGGCAGTTAGACTTGTTACAACTTTCAAGTTTAATTTCTCATAAGAAATAATGTAAATTAAAATAATCTATTACAGATCCCCAAATTGTACTAATTATAAAACATTTAAGTAAAAAAAAATTATTTAAACCTGTATAATAATGCCAGTAGGCATTAGATCAGTCCGTAAGAAAAGTGAAGAGCAAAAGTTCTATCTTAATGCGAAGAAAACTAAATTGGTGACAGCTGACAAAACAAATAAGGCAGCTGAAATATGTATCAATGAGGAAAAATTGGAAGAAATTGAGAGTTTTTTAATATCTTGGATCACTACTAACTAATAATGAAGATACAATGAGGGAAAATAAAAGGAGGACATCTATCGCTCTTCAAAAACTAAAACAACTAAAGAATCTCTGGAGAT
The DNA here is from genome assembly GCA_009760885.1 of Achatina immaculata. Classification (NCBI taxonomy): domain Eukaryota; kingdom Metazoa; phylum Mollusca; class Gastropoda; order Stylommatophora; family Achatinidae; genus Lissachatina; species Lissachatina immaculata. The sequence goes on along the minus strand of CM019706.1, from coordinate 10,707,028 downwards.
GAACAGACAGAACTACAAAAGTAAGATTTTTAAGGGCATGCATCTTTCCCATCGCAACATATGCCCGTGAGACCTGGACACTTAACAAAACACCTGAGAAACACATAAATTGCTACAGAAGAGTTCTTCAAATATCATGAAAAAAAAATACCCATACTTCAAATTAATATTGAAGAAGGCTGGCTAGTAAAGAGGATTAAAGAGAGGAAACTTAAATATTTTGGACACATTAAACGGCATGATAATCTGGAGAAGACTATCTTGGAAGGGTACATAATGAGAGGAAGACCAAGGCGAAGATGGCTGCAAGACATCGTTAATAATCTGCAAATGGATGAATCAGCAACAGGGCATTTTGCTTACAACCGAGAGACCTATAGAAGAGCGGTTAGGGAGGCAAAGTTCTTCAAGGGACATGCAAATGACTGACGCGTTAGATCATACATTAATAATGTAACATTATTAATAATAACAATCACCTACATTTATGCAACCCATCAAAAGTCATCTTCAGCAAGGCTTTAGGAAAAACAGAGAATGCACAGACGCAATATTTGCCCTCAGACAGTTGTCAGAGAAAGCGATCGAATTTAATAATACCCTTGGCTTTTGTTGACCAAGAAAAAGCATTCGAAAGAGTGGACAGGAACAAACTATGGGAAGTCCTAAAACATTATGGGGTTACCAATCATCTAATAATTCTGTGTAAGAGTCTGTACAACAACGGAAGTGGCATCATCAGAGCAATAGGGGGACATTCTGAACCCTTTATTATTAAATTTCGGCAAGGTTGAATCTTATCACCGCTGCTATTTATAGCATATATCGATAACATCTGTAGAGAAGCTGGACTGATAAGGACAGCAAAAAATCAACAAAATGAAATAGAACAAACAGAAGATGACATAACCATAAACGAACTATTATTTACAGATGACCAAGCTCTAGTTGCCGACTCAGAAGAAGGCTTGCAAGATCACATTAATAGACTGAATGATGCATGCAAAGAACACAATATGAAAATTAGCCTAAGCAAAACAGAAATCATGACCATCGCAAGAGTAGACACACCAATAAACACTACACTGGAAAACCATACTATGAAGCAAGTAACGCGTTTCAAATACATCGGAAGCATTTTCTCAACAAAAGGAAACATAGACACAGAGATCGAAAACAGATGCAACAGAGTGAACCAACTTATCGGGCAAATGGCTCCCATATTCAACAACAAGCATGTCTTAATGGAAACCAAAAGAACCATTTATAAGACAATCTTCATACCAACTTTGTGCTATCAATGCCAGGCATGGAGGCTGACAACAAAAGACAAAAGGAAAATTACAACAACTAAAATGAGATTCTTGAGAAGAATTCTTGGAATATCAAGAATCAGAAATGATGTCATTAGATATAAAGTAGGAGTCTAACCCGTTCTGAACTATATTAAAAAACAGCAAATAAAATGGTTCAGCCATGTATCACGACTACCAACAGAACGTGCACCACAGAGACCAATGTTGTACAGACCACACAAAGGCAGAGGAAGGGAATGCCCATGCAAACGATGGACCGATGGTATAGCAGAGTCCCTGAACACCTCAGTGTACGAAGCCAACAGGCGAGCCATTGTGAGACAATTACACTTCACTTCCTAACAGTAAATGAGGAAGGACAAGGCATCAAAAGTTTTTCCTCTTCTTCCAGTGCTAGTGATCTTTTTTTTTTTACTGGAAAAGGATTTTTATCCCTTTAACCACATTAGCTGCTTTAATGGCTTCCTTGTCCTTTAGTATGGTCGACTTACCCATCTCATATTCAACTGCCAGTTCCGATACACGTGTCACGTTCCATTTAGTGACAAGTTCCTTTTTCTGTTCTATCGTGGTCGTTCTTACAGCCCTGCTAACTTTCTTTGGTGCATCATGAATGTGTCATTTTTAACGATAAAATTGAAAAAAAATATTCTTAAGAAATCATACTAAAATGCACTTGAAAAACACACAGTGACATTTGGCAGATACTGAACCGAAGTCACGGGTGATACGACCACGTGATTTTTTATCTTCGTAGGGTGGCTGCATTTGTTTTGTTCGACTTTCAAATTTTTGTTTGAGTTTCAAACCCTTCGACTTTCAAGGGTCCACTGTATATTTATTTTATTTAGTACAGGAGTGTCAATGTTTGAAACAAATGTTTGAAGAAAGCGCGCGCGCACACATACACATACACACGCACACCAAGAATTGATATGAAAGTGCGTACTGTGCTGTTAAAGTACGAAATCTCTAGAACACGTACAGGTCTGCTGCATTGTGGCACGAGCGAGCTAGAACAAGAATGTATGCTGTGCTAGGTCTAGTGCTTCAAATGAAGAAAGAACATCTTTTAATTCGGCTGTCAGTTGTATGTTCCTCGCCACCCCCGGGCGATGACGTCACACGTTAACCTTGACATCTCTAGTTCTTTCACCTGATCACGTGCTGCACGCCGGTGCCTGCCATGTCTATGGTCTGATATCTCCAAATTACCGTCTGTTCGCTGTGAAACATTTAGTACACACGTTGCTCCATGCAACTTTCTTATTACTTTAGCAGAAGCATGTAAGCTGGCGGTGAGACAGCTGTACAAACTACCACGTATAATAGGGCTTCTCAAACTATTTTCCTGCAGCACTAGCAGGAAGGTCCACTGGCAGAGCCAGGCCGGTGGATACAGGCGCAAACGTGATAAAATGCAGAATCTTAAATAAGGGAACACATTATCGCTATATGAAAAGCACAAAATGACTTTGAAAAACAAACATATCCAATATGTACAGGGTGTTTTTAAAGTCTCGCTACACTTTCTATGTAAATATGAAGAAAATGGTGTCATAAAAAATGTGCTGCACAGTCAATCATGAAGAAAAATGCTGTGAATGGTTGCCATCTGCTGGAGTAATTTTTTGCACTCAAAACAGAATGGTATTATCAACGGAAGAAAGAATTTTTTTGGTTGAAGAAATGTTTCGAAATGGCCGCGATACACACGGATGGTGTTCAAAGATTTATAGCAAACTTTCCTGATAAACAACCTCCTCATTGCACTATGGTTAGAAATTTGTTGAATACGTTTCGTGATACGGTAATTGCATAAGATGGTCCACGATCTGGTAGGCCTGCTGTGTCTGAAGAAAAATGTCTAGATATCCAAGACAGAATCCTGAAAAGCCCATGCAAGATTTCTGTTGAGTCTGAACTAAAAAAGTGTGACAATCAATCCAGAGTCAACTACCCCACGTGGTTTCAAGCATTTTTAGCTGAAGAAGACGAGTCAGTTTTCTAGATTTAACATTTTTCATTAATGGGGCATGGTTTCATCTATCTGGATACGTTAATAGCCAAAATAATCGTATTTTGTGCAGTGTTAATCCCAATACATTTCATGAAGCACCACTACACGATGCGAAAATTGGGGTATGGTGTGCTGTCAGTAGAAAACGTTTAATTGGACCAGTTTTCTTCAACATCACTAAAAATGCCGATCAGTACCGTACTGACATTCTAGAACCTTTTTTTAGAACAGCTGAATGAACGTGAAATTGAAGAAGCGTGGTTCCAGAAGATGGTGCAACTGCACACACAGCTAGAGCAACACACGTTTTTTTTTTAAAGAAATTTTCGCAAATCGCATAATATCTCATGGAGTTTGGCCTGCTCGTTCTCCAGTTCTAAATCAATTAGATTATTATCTATGGGGTTTCTTGAAAGGAAATGTTTACAAAAATAATGTACAAACAATTGAGGACCTGAAAGAAGCAATCAGAATTAACATTCAAGAAATAACAACAGACACATTGCACAAGATATTTGACAATATGAAGAGACATATACAGTCATGTCTTGTAGCCCATGGTGGACATTTCCAACCCCTGTTATAATGAATATTTCTATGGTACATTCCAGCTAACCCCAAACAGTGTTGTATCATTGCAGTCACTATTTAACTAATTAAATGACTTTTTGGAGCACATTTTGTGATGACGTCATTTACTTCATTTTTCAATTTTTTTTTTTTCATAGAAAGTGTAGTGATAATGTTTATTACAGCAAAGGGTGGGTGACTTGAAGTAGTGCCCAGGTGTATAGAAAGAGAAGTTGTCAACACCCGGCCTCATCTGCAGTTGATTCTTCTGAAAACTGCTACGTTGGCATTTCTGACGTCAATATCGAAGATATAATTGACACTGTAGATAGATCGAAGGACTACAAGAATTAATGGCAGACTGTTTTATTTTTTTTATCAGAACACTAATATTTAACAAAAATCATCGCAGTTATTTGGCCCGTTAACAGAAATGTATAATTTATTTCTTCACCATATCAAGTTTTAGTGGAGTTCAAGATCTAAGCTGTCCTCGTCTTCTGTTTGAAGTTTAACGTTGTTATTATTAAACTACGGTCACTTGATCTAAGCTTTCCTCGTCTTCTATTTGAAGTTTAACGTTGTTATTAAACTACGCTCTCTTAACAACCCATAATATATGTAGATGACATAAGATTAGAACTTTATTACTAGTCTGTCCGATAAAACTATGACATAAAGGAGAAGAGAGAGTTTGTAGTGTCTCATATTGTCTATGATTATTGTCATCAGATATTATCACCCACATATCACTTAGTCGACAAGGAGATGTATTATCACCCACATATCACTTAGTCGACAAGGAGAGATATTATCACCCACATATCACTTAGTCGACAAGGAGACATCTAGATTTACTCTCATCCTTTTGCAACAAATCTCAGCACAAGATATTGGTAGTGCTGAAATATTTGAATTATCAAACCAGGTCAAGAGTTAGTGAGCAAAAGACATGGATAAAAATAAGTATGAGCTCAGTTATGATAGTTGCAGGAGGGGAGAGGAGGGGTTGGTTGGTCCGGACCATACTTCAGACGCTCCATTTTTAACTTCCTTCTAGTTTGTGTGACGCTTTGTTGTTGTCTCTTGCATGCAGCTTTCATCACTAGGTATAGCTGAGAGTTCCAGTTCTCACCGAGCAAGAGGTTATGTTGCAAGCAGCACAAACAGCACTTTTATACCTGATCCTAGAGCTGGTTTAGTCGGTGACTGACAGCTTGTGGGCGTGGTCAAGGTCACGTGACTAGGCTGGTCCAAGATGGCGGTGTAAACTATGGAAGGTGACGGGAAATTTCATGGACAGAATCAGTCTATCTTCGTGCAAGGAATATCAAACGGTATTTCTGTTTTTACCTCGAGATATTTTAGTGAGGACTTGGCTCGTCTTCAGTTTTATTGTTAGAACAGTAACTGGTTTGTTTTCCAGCCATTTTATCGATCTTACACGTTTTCTCCAAGTTTGCCTTCCTCAAACTCCAGTCTGACTCATAACTAAACTACGTCTTATCTCTGCCACCACGGTCATTGTCTTCTTTCTCTGAACACAATCGTTGTCTTCTTTCTCCGAACACTGTCATTGTCTTCTTTCTGTGAGTCATTGTCTTCTTTCTGTGGACATAGTATTTGTCTTCTTTCTCTGTGTGTTGTCATTGTCTTTTTTCTGTGAACATAGTCATTGTCTTCTTTCTATGAACATAGTCATTGTCTTCTTTCTGTGTGTGTTGTCATTGTCTTTTTTTCTCTGAACCTAGTCATTGTCTTCTTTCTGTGGGCATATTCATTGTCTTCTTTCTCTGAACAGTCATTGTCTTCTTTCTCTGAACAGTCATTGTCTTCTTTCTCTGAACACTGTAATTGTCTTCTTTTTGTGAACACTGTCATTGTCTTCTTTCTGTGAACACTGTCATTGTCTTCTTTCTGTGAACACTGTCATTGTCTTCTTTCATTGGACATATTCATTGTCTTCTTTCTCTGAACAGTCATTGTCTTCTTTCTATGAACACTGTCATTGTCCTCTTTCTCTGAATAGTCATTGTGTTCTTTCTGTGGACATATTCCTTATCTTCTTTATCTGAACACTGTCATCATCTTCTTTCTGTGGACATAATCCTTTTTTCTCTGTACAGTGAGAATATTCTAAGAACATCAGTCGGCACAGCACCTGATGGTGATGATGAGTCATTGTCATTGTCTTCTTTCTCTGAAGAGTATCATTGTCTTCTTTCTCTGAACACTGTCATTGTCTTCTTTCTCTGAACACTGTCATTCTTTCTTTCTGTGGACATAGTCATTGTCTTCTTTCTGTGGACATAGTCATTGTTTTCAGTCATTGAATTGTACTTACTGAACATGAATCATCTTTCTTCCGACAGAAACATTTGTTATTTGTGTGTTATGTCTTCTTTCTTCTGACAGAAACATTTGTTATTTGTGTGTTATGTCTTCTTTCTTCTGACAGAAACATTTGTTATTTGTGTGTTATGTCTTCTTTCTTCTGACAGAAACACTTGTTATTTGTGTGTTATGTCTTCTTTCTTCTGACAGAAACACTTGTTATTTGTGTGTTATGTCTTCTTTCTTCTGACAGAAACACTTGTTATTTGTGTGTTATGTCTTCTTTCTTCTGACAGAAACACTTGTTATTTTTGCGTTTTGTCTTCAGTAATAACTTCAGATGGGAAATGCAGAACAGAAATTAGGAACAGAATAGCCCAAGCAAAGACTGCGTTTCAGAGAATGAGAAACATATTAGCCAACACATCCTTATCAATGAATGTTAGAAAACGAGTCCTAAAATGCTATATTGAACCTATCGTGTTATATGGAAATGAATCATGGACAATAGGCAGGTCTGCACAAAAATCATTGGAAACAGCAGAAATGTGGTTTATTAGAAGAATGTTGCGAATCCCCTGGACAGCAAAAATAACTAATGAAGAATGTATGAGAAGAGCTGGAGAGACAAAAAACCTTGTCAAAAAGATAAGAGAGACACAATGTACTTTCATAGGACATGCAATGAGAAGAGGGGGCATTGAAAATATTATAACAACAGGAAAAATAGAGGGAAGAAGATCAAGAGGAGGACCAAGAGAAATGATACTGGACAGTCTGACGGGATGGTGTGAGAGGATATCACTAACTTAGCTGATGGCGTGCATTAAGGATCGTGTACTCTGGAGATGCATAATAACCAACGCCAACCTGATAATGATGATGTCTTATTTCTTCTGACAGAAACGTTTGTCATTTGCGTGTTATGTCCTCTTTCTTCTATCAGAAACATTTGTTATTTGTGTGTTATGTCTTCTTTCTTCTGACAGAAACATTTGTTATTTGTGTGTTATGTCTTCTTTCTTCTGACAGAAACATTTGTTATTTGTGTGTTATCTCTTCTTTCTTCTGACAGAAACATTTGTTATTTGTGTGTTATGTCTTCTTTCTTCTGACAGAAACATTTGTTATTTGTGTGTTATGTCTTCTTTCTTCTGACAGAAACACTTGTTATTTGTGTGTTATGTCTTCTTTCTTCTGACAGAAACATTTGTTATTTGTGTGTTATGTTCTTTCTTCTGACAGAAATGCTTGTTATTTGTGTTATGTCTTCTTTCTTCTGACAGAAACACTTGTTATTTGTGTGTTATGTCTTCTTTCTTCTGACAGAAACACTTGTTATTTGTGTTTTGTCGTCTTTTTTGTGAAAGTTTCATTGGTTGACTGCATCTTCTCTTTTCTGAAAGAAATATTTACTGGTCATGTCTGGTTTTGTTTCTGTGTCCCAGGTGTGTTATCTTTTGTTTGTGTCCCAGATGTGTTCATGTTTTGTTTGTGTCCCAGATGTGTTCATGTTTTGTTTGTGTCCCAGATGTGTTCATGTTTTGTTTGGGTTTGTGCTTGCAGTGTATGATATATCAAAGTACATCAGTCAGTGGAAGTTTTCATCTCACATTGTGGAAACCCCTCATAGCTTTGATATTAAAATCTGTCTGTTCATAGTGACACAGTCACTGTGTGTTCTGTCTATACACAGTAGCACAAACTTGGTGTGTTCTACCTGTACACAGTAATAGTCATGATGTGTTCTGTTCCAAGGAGTATGTCATACAGGGAAGTTAATACTAGTTACATTACAGATTTTTTTTTTTTTTTGTGGATTAAATTTAGGACTTATTTTTAAAATCTTTAATGATTGACTCAGAGTTGGGAACTTGTATTTGTACGAACTCCTTGTAAATGCAAGCTGTTGTTCTTTGCAGCCGATGAGGCACAACATCGTATCGGCATGGAAGTGGGTTATGGCAGCTACTTTTTCAGTCCCGAAGTACAGCTAAAAAGCAGATGGTGTGCAATGCTTCCTTAGCACACTCCACCACCGTGGGGACTATGGCGATCCCTCCTCTGCTAGCCATGCTGGGCCTGTTACTGGGGGTACCATGGAGAGGTGGGACAGGGTCTCGGTCAGCTATGGTTCACTAGCCCTGGCGCCGGCATATCAGCTATGGGTCGCTGAATGAGAAACATATTAGCCAACACATCCTTATCAATGAATGTTAGAAAACGAGTCCTAAAATGCTATATTGAACCTATCGTGTTATATGGAAATGAATCATGGACAATAGGCAGGTCTGCACAAAAATCATTGGAAACAGCAGAAATGTGGTTTATTAGAAGAATGTTGCGAATCCCCTGGACAGCAAAAATAACTAATGAAGAATGTATGAGAAGAGCTGGAGAGACAAAAAACCTTGTCAAAAAGATAAGAGAGACACAATGTACTTTCATAGGACATGCAATGAGAAGAGGGGGCATTGAAAATATTATAACAACAGGAAAAATAGAGGGAAGAAGATCAAGAGGAGGACCAAGAGAAATGATACTGGACAGTCTGACGGGATGGTGTGAGAGGATATCACTAACTTAGCTGATGGCGTGCATTAAGGATCGTGTACTCTGGAGATGCATAATAACCAACGCCAACCTGATAATGATGATGTCTTATTTCTTCTGACAGAAACGTTTGTCATTTGCGTGTTATGTCCTCTTTCTTCTATCAGAAACATTTGTTATTTGTGTGTTATGTCTTCTTTCTTCTGACAGAAACATTTGTTATTTGTGTGTTATGTCTTCTTTCTTCTGACAGAAACATTTGTTATTTGTGTGTTATCTCTTCTTTCTTCTGACAGAAACATTTGTTATTTGTGTGTTATGTCTTCTTTCTTCTGACAGAAACATTTGTTATTTGTGTGTTATGTCTTCTTTCTTCTGACAGAAACACTTGTTATTTGTGTGTTATGTCTTCTTTCTTCTGACAGAAACATTTGTTATTTGTGTGTTATGTCTTCTTTCTTCTGACAGAAATGCTTGTTATTTGTGTGTTATGTCTTCTTTCTTCTGACAGAAACACTTGTTATTTGTGTGTTATGTCTTCTTTCTTCTGACAGAAACACTTGTTATTTGTGTTTTGTCGTCTTTTTTGTGAAAGTTTCATTGGTTGACTGCATCTTCTCTTTTCTGAAAGAAATATTTACTGGTCATGTCTGGTTTTGTTTCTGTGTCCCAGGTGTGTTATCTTTTGTTTGTGTCCCAGATGTGTTCATGTTTTGTTTGTGTCCCAGATGTGTTCATGTTTTGTTTGTGTCCCAGATGTGTTCATGTTTTGTTTGGGTTTGTGCTTGCAGTGTATGATATATCAAAGTACATCAGTCAGTGGAAGTTTTCATCTCACATTGTGGAAACCCCTCATAGCTTTGATATTAAAATCTGTCTGTTCATAGTGACACAGTCACTGTGTGTTCTGTCTATACACAGTAGCACAAACTTGGTGTGTTCTACCTGTACACAGTAATAGTCATGATGTGTTCTGTTCCAAGGAGTATGTCATAAAGGGAAGTTAATACTAGTTACATTACAGATTTTTTTTTTTTTTTGTGGATTAAATTTAGGACTTATTTTTAAAATCTTTAATGATTGACTCAGAGTTGGGAACTTGTATTTGTACGAACTCCTTGTAAATGCAAGCTGTTGTTCTTTGCAGCCGATGAGGCACAACATCGTATCGGCATGGAAGTGGGTTATGGCAGCTACTTTTTCAGTCCCGAAGTACAGCTAAAAAGCAGATGGTGTGCAATGCTTCCTTAGCACACTCCACCACCGTGGGGACTATGGCGATCCCTCCTCTGCTAGCCATGCTGGGCCTGTTACTGGGGGTACCATGGAGAGGTGGGACAGGGTCTCGGTCAGCTATGGTTCACTAGCCCTGGCGCCGGCATATCAGCTATGGGTCGCTGACTGCCTCATCGGACAAGTGTCTTCACCAAGAAGTTAGGTCCTGCATGCATCCTGAGATAAGTGAAAGAAAAAAAAAGTAATAGTTTAAGAATAGAACTGTGCACTAGTGAAATTTATTACACCAGCCAGTCTGCCAAATTTTTTTACAATGTGCTAGTGAAATTTATTACACCAGCCAATCTGCCAAGTTTTTTTACAATGTGCTAGTGAAATTTATTACACCGGCCAGTCTGCCAAGTTTTTTACAATGTGCTAGTGAAATTTATTACACCAGCCAGTCTGCCAAGTTTCTTACAATGTGCTAGTGAAATTTGTGAAATTTATTACACCAGCCAGTCTGCCAAGTTTTTTACAATGTGCTAGTGAAATTTATTACACCAGCCAATCTGCCAAGTTTTTTACAATGTGCTAGTGAAATTTATTAAACTGGTCAATCTGCCAAGTTTTTTACAATGTGCTAGTGAAATTTATTACACCAGCCAATCTGCCAAGTTTTTTACAATGTGCTAGTGAAATTTATTACACCGGCCAATCTGCCAAGTTTTTTACAATGTGCTAGTGAAATTTATTACACCGGCCAATCTGCCAAGTTTTTTACAATGTGCTAGTGAAGTTTATTACACCGGTTAATCTGCCAAATTTTTTTACAATATGCTAGTGAAATTTGTTACACTGGTCAACTTGAGTTGATTTGCAGAGTTTAGTCAAAAGTTGCTACACTGTATTTGTTTTTTTTTTTACTTGTTTAAAAGAAGATTTGCAGAGTTTATTCAAAAGTTGCTACACTACATTTGTTTTTTTACTTGTTTAGAAGAAGATTTGCAGAGTTTAGTCAAAACTTGCTACACTAGATTTATTTTTTTTATTTTACTTGTTTAGAAGAAGGCTCTTGATCTGAGTGTGCTTATCAAATAAAAATCACTTTTATCTTCTGGATTGTAAGTTTGCCAGAAATTTTCATTTGGTGTAGTCTTTTTGCCCTTCAGACAGGAAAGTTAATTCTTCTAAACCTAGAATCTAAATAGTTGCAACAAATTTTCTTATTTCATATTCATGAACAACCATTTCACAGAATATTTTCACATTTTTGTGCAGCTGGTTCTTCCCTTGTGAGCAGCTGATGGAAGAATGGCAGAAGAAGAGATGCTGACATGTATGTTTTGTTACTTATAGCTTCTGATGCCAGTTTAAAAAAGTTTAAGAACATGAACCAGATCTTCATTTTGTTGCTGCTCCCTGCTCATTATTTCCCATTCACCTTTGGAGGTTGCTTGTAGAACAGCAGTGATCGCCAGCTTTTGTTCTACAAGGTGTTCCAACGTTCCAATACAAGAATTCAATCTGGTTATGACGTCTTTTGCAGAAGTCAGTATTTTAGCAACTTGGATGTGGCTTGTCAGTTTTCCAGTGCTTTAGTTGCTTGAGGTTGTGATCAACCAGCATGCAGCATTTTTCAATCATCACATTACCTGAAAACCTTTTAACACAATTACATGAAGAATGTGAGCAGTGTCAGCATGTTTTGTGAGACTCATGGTTCAGAGTTCGAGCATCGATATCATAGACATTGTCAGTAATGATGGCAGCAATCTTGTTCTCATCCAAAATCTGTTCTTACTTAATTTCTCTGAGTTTGGTAGTGATGTTCAGTTTAGTGTGTGATTGATTGAATTCACTTGTGGTGAGCAAGCATGACTGTTCATTCATGAGTATCAAAGTGAGCAGTAACAGACAAAAGTGCTATAACAAAGTGAGCAATAACAGGCAGAAGTGACTGTTGTAGCTTAGTGAATAGTAACAGACAGAAGTGCTGTAACAAGCTGAGCAGTAACAGACAGAAGTGCTGTAACAAGCTGAGCAGTAACAGACAGAAGTGCTGTAGCAAGCTGAGCAGTAACAGACAGAAGTGCTGTAGCAAGCTGAGCAGTAACAGACAGAAGTGCTGTAACAAGCTGAGCAGTAACAGACAGAAGTGCTGTAACAAGCTGAGCAGTAACAGACAGAAGTGCTGTAGCAAGCTGAGCAGTAATAGACAGAAGTGCTGTAACAAGCTGAGCAGTAACAGACAGAAGTGCTGTAACAAGCTGAGCAGTAACAGACAGAAGTGCTGTAACAAGCTGAGCAGTAACAGACAAAAGTACTGTAACAAAGTGAACAGTAACAGACAAAAGTACTGTAACAAAGTGAGCAGTAAGAGACAAAATTACTGTAACAAAGTGAGCAGTAACAGACAAAAGTGACTGCTATAACAATGACATGCTTAACATTCAGTGCACCACTGCTGAAATAAAAAACCAGTACCAAAATGGAATGAATTCAAGAACAACGCAGAGATAAGACAGATGAACAAACAACAACCTGTCTCATGGGTGATCAGAAAAAGAAGATGGACATATGTCGCTCATGTGATGAGAAGAAACAATCAGAGGATCCCCAAACAAGCTATCAAGTGGAACACAACAGGCGGAAGAAAAAGAGGTTGACCACATGAAACTCTAAAGAGAACATTGTTAAGAGAGGCCAGTTCAGTGGGCGTAACACCCCTTGATGAGATTGAAAAACTCGCCAAAGACAGGACATCTTGGCGAACTACCAGGCGGGCCCTTTGTGACATTTAGCGGCACGGGAAGGATAAGACGAGATGAAAGTGACATCTAGTGCACCATGCCAGCCCTGTTAGTTGTTATAGTTTAATAGTTTTAGGTTAACAGTAGTGGTCCATGCAGGTTAAATAGTCATGATATAAGATGTCTGTGTCCATATTACATTATATCCTTGTAATTTTTGTACTGTTAATAATTGTTTCATGTTATTTACTGTAGTGCCCGGAGACAAGACAAAGCTATAAACACAAATCTTATCTACTGTATGCTGTGTGGAGACGAGACAAAGTCTAGAAGCAATTCTTGTCTGCTGTATGGTGTGTAGAGACAAGACAAAATCATAGAAACAATTCTTTTCTGCTGTATGCTGTGTAGAGATAAGACAAAGTTGTAGAAACAGTTCTTGTGCTTTTTACACTTATAAACTTCTACTGCGGTCATTGATATAAAGAAATGGCTCTTCGTCTTCGGACATCCAAGTTTCGTCATGTTTATGGAGCACAGAGCAGACGTGAGCAGACTTTCGAAAATGTGAGAATAACTCGGAACACACATGACAGTAACTTCTGTGCCGTTAACCCAAGGTTCCTGGCCGTTGTTACTGAAAGTTCTGGAGGGGGTTCTTTTGCCATTCTAGATGTAAACAGAGTGAGTATACTCAGCATTGTCACTATGTTTTACCTGCAGCCAGAAAGAGTGCAGTGATATTCAGTCTTTCATTCATTCATTCATTCATTCATTCATTAGCATGTCCCTTGTGGAACTTTGCCTCCCTAACAGCTCTTTTAAAGGCTTCTTGGTTGTAAGCAACATGCCCTGCTGCTGAACCATCCACTTGCAAATCATCAACAATGTCTTGTTGCCATCTTCACTTTGGTCTTCCTCTCTTTTTCCCAATATATACGCTTCCAAGACTGTCTTCTCCAAGCTCTTATACGTTTAATATATCTGAAATACTTGAACTTTCTGTTTAATCTTCTTTACTAACAAACCTTCAATATTAAATTCTTGTAGTATGGATATATTTATGTATTTCTCAGCTGTTCTGCTAAGTGTCCAGGTCTTAGAGACATATATTGTGATGGGAAAAATGTATGTCTTTAAAAATCAAATTTGTGTAGTTCTGTCTGCCTGACTCCATGACTTCTTTTGTTGTTTTAGATTCTAAAGAGCGTTGGATGTCCTGCACTTACTGTCCAGTATTAGTAATGATCAGTGATGCTTTGCCCTCTTTACAATGCTTAAACCACTTACAGCACCGTGTTCAGCTCATACAGAATCTCCCACATACTTGCTTAAGTAATTGTCATGTCTCTGTAAAATTTGTGCGCCCAGGAAGGGTGAAGTGATGTATGGATAACTGTGTGTTTTACTTACAGCTAGGAAGAGTGAAGTAATGTATGGATAACTGTGTGTTTTACTTACAGCCAGGAAGAGTAGAGTAATGTATGGATAACTGTGTGTTTTACTTACAGCTAGGAAGAGTGAAGTAATGTATGGATAACTGTGTGTTTTACTTACAGCTAGGAAGAGTGAAGTAATGTATAGATAACTGTGTGTCTTACTTACAGCTAGGAAGAGTGAAGTAATGTATAGATAACTGTGTGTTTTACTTACAGCTAGGAAGAGTGAAGTAATGTATAGATAACTGTGTGTTTTACTTACAGCTAGGAAGAGTGAAGTAATGTATAGATAACTGTGTGTTTTACTTACAGCTAGGAAGAGTGAAGTAATGTATAGATAACTGTGTGTTTTACTTACAGCCAGGAAGAGTGAAGTAATGTATAGATAACTGTGTGTCTTACTTACAGCCAGGAAGAGTAGAGTGATGTATGGATAACTGTGTGTTTTACTTACAGCCAGGAAGAGTGAAGTAATGTATAGATAACTGTGTGTTTTACTTACAGCCAGGAAGAGTAGAGTGATGTATGGATAACTGTGTGTTTTACTTACAGCCAGGAAGAGTGAAGTATGTATAGATAACTGTGTGTTTTACTTACAGCCAGGAAGAGTAGAGTGATGTATAGATAACTGTGTTTTACTTACAGCCAGGAAGAGTGGAGTGATGTATAGATAACTGTGTGTTTTACTTACAGCCAGGAAGAGTAGAGTGATGTATGGATAACTGTGTTTTATTTACAGCCAGGAAGAGTGGATGTGAACTGTCCCCGGGTCTGTGGACATGAAGGTGCTGTCATGGATATCAAGTGGAACCCATTTGACGACTGTGTTATTGCATCCGGTTCTGATGATGCTACAGTAAGTTCTTGAGCAGTTTTGTAGGTTTGAGTTTGTCTTCATGTATTCTCTGTCCACATGTATGCATCTGTTTGTCTGTCTCCTTGAATGTTTCTGTGTGTGCATCTGTGTGTGTATGTCTATTTCTTTGTATATCTTGTGTCTCTCTTTGTCTCTTTCTATCTGTCTAATCCTCTTCCTCATTGTCTGTCTTTATGTTTGTCTCTCTTTCTGTGTTCTGTCTGTTCATTTCTCTCTGTATGTTTGTCTCAGTGTGTGTCTGTGTCTCTGTGCATTTGTCTGTCTCATTTTCTGTTTGTATTTGTGGGCATATCTATGTGTGTGTTTTCACTTTGTCTTTGTATGTGTGTATATTTGAGTCTGTATGTATGTATGTAGTGTATATGCATTTGTCTCTGTATGTCTTTTGTGACAGATGTAGGCATGCCTATTAATATGTGTTTGTGTATGCATATATCTTTGTATGTGTGTGCGTGTACATGCATGCATGTATGTATGTGCTTGTATGTATGTACATGTGTATGTATGTCTCTGTATGCTTCTAGCTGCCACAAAGAACACATGGAGGTATCATTGCAGAACCTGGAACAGCTCTGAGAACAGATACAAAAATCTACATCTCTCAAGAGATAAACAAAAATCTACAACTCTCAAGAGATAAACAAAAATCTACAACTCTCAAGAGATAAACAAAAATCTACAACTCTCATGAGATAAACAAAAATCTACAACTCTCAAGAGATAAACAGAAATATACAACTCTCAAGAGATAAACAAAAATCTACAACTCTCATGAGATAATAAAAAATCTACAACTCTCAAGAGATAAACAAAAATCTACATCTCTCAAGAGATAAACAAAAATCTACAACTCTCATGAGATAAACAAAAATCTACAATTCTCAAGAGATAAACAAAAATCTACAACTCTCAAGAGATAAACAAGAATCTACAACTCTCATGAGATAATCAAAAATCTACAACTCTCAAGAGATAAACAAAAATCTACATCTCTCAAGAGATAAACAAAGATCTACAACTCTCAAGAGATAAACAAAATTCTACAACTCTCAAGAGATAAACAAAAATCTACAACTCTCATGAGATAAACAAAAATCTACAATTCTCAAGAGATAAACAAAAATCTACAACTCTCAAGAGATAAACACAAATCTACAACTCTCATGAGATAATAAAAAATCTACAACTCTCAAGAGATAAACAAAAATCTACAACTCTCATGAGATAAACAAAAATCTACAATTCTCAAGAGATAAACAAAAATCTACAACTCTCAAGAGATAAACACAAATCTACAACTCTCATGAGATAATCAAAAATCTACAACTCTCAAGAGATAAACAAAAATCTACAACTCTCATGAGATAAACAAAAATCTACAACTCTCAAGAGATAAACAGAAATACATTTTTTAAAAATTATTGATTTCCTACTTTTGACACAAGTGATTCTTGAAAGTGCTGTCCTGTTATTTCAATTTTTATGAAGTTATTTTACTGTAATATATTGAAGTGTTTTTATGTCAGATTAAAGGAAATTGAGTGAAGAATGTTTGAGAAAGTATCTGAGGATGTTGTATCTGGAAGGAGGAGATGGTGTGCTTTACGTGGAGGAGGGACTGACACATTTTCTTTTTTCAAAATATGAAAAACTTCAGCTGACCTATTTCGGTAACCATTATGAAATCTCAGTGACACATGGAACCCCATGAGTTCTGTAGATAAAACAGTCTTTGAATTACAACATAAAGTTATGTGATCTGGTAGTTAATGAAAGTAGACTTTGATTCACAACATAAAGTTATGTGATTTGGTAAAATCAGGTTTAAAAAAGTGAGGCTGAAACTTCTTAAAATCAAGTTTAAAAAAGTGAGGCTGAAACTTCTTAAAATCAAGTTTAAAAAAGTGAGGCTGAAACTTCTTAAAATCAAGTTTTAAAAAGTGAGGCTGAAACTTCTTAAAATCAGGTTTAAAAAAGTGAGGCAGGACCCTCACAAAGTGAGGCTAAAATTTCACAAAAGGAGGCCAGAACTTCACTCTGTTGACAGAAGTTGTAAATTGGACAGAAGCATCATCTACAAAACCTTTCAATAGTTCCAGAACACAAGTTAGTGCACAGTTTGTGTCCATCTTTTAGCCAAGAGGATAATTGTTTACTGGCATTTTCTCCAAGATGACAGTGATTTATAACTGCATGATTGCCACAACACAACTTTCATGCAGCTACTGGTATACAGATCTCTGTGCAGTTGTTGGTATACATCACATGTTGCTGATCACATCTGTCACAACATCACATGCTCCTGATCTCATCTCTCACATTATCACATGCTCCTGATCACATTTGTCACAACATTACATGTTGCTGATCTCACATCTTATGTTGCAGATCATGTCTGTCACATCATCACATGTTTGCTGATCACATCTGTCACAATATCACATGTTGCTGATCACATCTGTCACAGTATCACATGTTGCTGATATCATGTCTGTCACAATATCACATGTTGCTGATCACGTCTGTCACAATATCACATGTTGCTGATCACGTCTGTCACAATATCACATGTTGCTGATCACGTCTGTCACAATATCACATGTTGCTGATCACGTCTGTCACAATATCACATGTTGCTGATCACGTCTGTCACAGTATCACATGTTGCTGATCACGTCTGTCACAGTATCACATGTTGCTGATCACATCTGTCACAATATCACATGTTGCTGATCACGTCCACTGTTTGTCTGACTCAGGTCAAGATCTGGACAATGCCGGAGACAGGACTGTTGGGTACACTGACTGACTGGGCTGCAGATCTTCATGGTCACACTCGAAGGATTGGATACATAGACTGGCATACTACAGCATCCAATATACTCATGTCTGTTGGTTTTGATTTCAAGGTCAGTAGAATAGTGGGTCCTGGGTTTTCTTGTGTACATTCTTTTAGACTTCATATCAGAGTGGGTCCTGAGTTTTCTTGTGTACTTTCAGTTAAACTTCATGTTGGAGTGGTTCTTAGGTTTTCTTGTGTACTTTCTTTGAAATCTCATTTAAGAGTGGATCCTGTTTTTTTTTTTCATGTGTATGTATAGAATATTTTCTAGCAGTTTCTTAGTTGGACATGTCATGTTGGTTTGTGTCTGACACATTTTCTTTTTTCAAAATATGAAAAACTTCAGCTGACCTATTTCGGTAACCATTATGAAATCTCAGTGACACATGGAACCCCATGAGTTCTGTAGATAAAACAGTCTTTGAATTACAACATAAAGTTATGTGATCTGGTAGTTAATGAAAGTAGACTTTGATTCACAACATAAAGTTATGTGATTTGGTAAAATCAGGTTTAAAAAAGTGAGGCTGAAACTTCTTAAAATCAAGTTTAAAAAAGTGAGGCTGAAACTTCTTAAAATCAAGTTTAAAAAAGTGAGGCTGAAACTTCTTAAAATCAAGTTTTAAAAAAGTGAGGCTGAAACTTCTTAAAATCAGGTTTAAAAAAGTGAGGCAGGACCCTCACAAAGTGAGGCTAAAATTTCACAAAAGGAGGCCAGAACTTCACTCTGTTGACAGAAGTTGTAAATTGGACAGAAGCATCATCTACAAAACCTTTCAATAGTTCCAGAACACAAGTTAGTGCACAGTTTGTGTCCATCTTTTAGCCAAGAGGATAATTGTTTACTGGCATTTTCTCCAAGATGACAGTGATTTATAACTGCATGATTGCCACAACACAACTTTCATGCAGCTACTGGTATACAGATCTCTGTGCAGTTGTTGGTATACATCACATGTTGCTGATCACATCTGTCACAACATCACATGCTCCTGATCTCATCTCTCACATTATCACATGCTCCTGATCACATTTGTCACAACATTACATGTTGCTGATCTCACATCTTATGTTGCAGATCATGTCTGTCACATCATCACATGTTTGCTGATCACATCTGTCACAATATCACATGTTGCTGATCACATCTGTCACAGTATCACATGTTGCTGATATCATGTCTGTCACAATATCACATGTTGCTGATCACGTCTGTCACAATATCACATGTTGCTGATCACGTCTGTCACAATATCACATGTTGCTGATCACGTCTGTCACAATATCACATGTTGCTGATCACGTCTGTCACAATATCACATGTTGCTGATCACGTCTGTCACAGTATCACATGTTGCTGATCACGTCTGTCACAGTATCACATGTTGCTGATCACATCTGTCACAATATCACATGTTGCTGATCACGTCCACTGTTTGTCTGACTCAGGTCAAGATCTGGACAATGCCGGAGACAGGACTGTTGGGTACACTGACTGACTGGGCTGCAGATCTTCATGGTCACACTCGAAGGATTGGATACATAGACTGGCATACTACAGCATCCAATATACTCATGTCTGTTGGTTTTGATTTCAAGGTCAGTAGAATAGTGGGTCCTGGGTTTTCTTGTGTACATTCTTTTAGACTTCATATCAGAGTGGGTCCTGAGTTTTCTTGTGTACTTTCAGTTAAACTTCATGTTGGAGTGGTTCTTAGGTTTTCTTGTGTACTTTCTTTGAAATCTCATTTAAGAGTGGATCCTGTTTTTTTTTTTCATGTGTATGTATAGAATATTTTCTAGCAGTTTCTTAGTTGGACATGTCATGTTGGTTTGTGTCTGACTCATATCCTGTATTGTAGATTGTAACCTTGACCTAGTCAAGAATGATTTTGTGTACTCTGAAAGTCTTGAAGTCTGAACCTGCCACCTCTCAGGGTGCGTAAGATGAAAATGTCCAGCTTGACTTTATGCTGGCTCAAAGAAGCTGCAGCAAGTCAGATATAAGTTTTCTAGAAGTCCGTATTCATTCCATACACAACAACTAAATGTAGGTTTTCTAGAGACCCACAGTTCTTCCACACACGACTATGTATAGGTTTTCTGGAGACCTGCAGTTCTTCCACACACAACTATGTATAGGTTTTCTGGAGACCCACAATTCTTCCACACACAACTATATATAGGTTTTCTGGAGACCTGCAGTTCTTCCACACACAACTGTATGTAGGTTTTCTGGAGACCCACAATTCTTCCACACACAACTATATATAGGTTTTCTGGAGACCTGCAGTTCTTCCACACACAACTATGTATAGGTTTTCTGGAGACCCACAATTCTTCCACACACAACTATATATAGGTTTTCTGGAGACCTGCAATTAATCCACACACAACTATATATAGGTTTTCTGGAGACCCACAGTTCTTCCACACACAGCTATATATAGGTTTTCTGGAGACCTGCAATTCTTCCACACACAACCATGTATAGGTTTTCTGGAGATCCACAATTCTTCCACACACAGCTATGTATAGGTTTTCTGGAGACCCACAGTTCTTCCACACACAACTATATATAGGTATCACGAAAGCCCACAGTCATCCCACAGATTCATTCATTTGCATGTCCCTTGTGGAACTTTGCCTCCCTAACAGCACTCCTGTAGGCCTCTTGGTTGTGAGCAAGATGGCCTGCTGCTGATGCATCCATTTGTAGATCATCACCGATGTCTTGCAGCCATCTTCGCCTTGGTCTTCCTCTCTTTTTCCCATTATGTACCCTTCCAAGACGGTTTTCTCTAGATTATCATGACGTTTAATGTGTCCAAAAATAAGTTTTCTCTGTTTAATACTCTTTACTAGCCAGCCTTCTTCAATATTAAGTTCTTGTAGTATGGATATATTTGTTCTTTTTTGTGTCCATGATATTTGAAGAACTCTTTTGTAGCATTTACATTCAAAGGCATTTATGTGTTTCTCAGCTGTTTTGTTAAGTGTCCATGTCTCACAGGCATATGTTGCAATGGGAAAAATGCATGCCCTTAAAAATCTTATTTTTGTAGTTCTGTCTGTTCCTCTCCACAGATTCTTTAGTTGTTTTACTTTCTGAAGAGCGATAGATGTCCTTTTAATTTCCCTCATTGTATTTGCATTATAGAAAAAGAGGCAGACCGCGTGAAACTCTGAAGAGGCCATTGTTAAGAGAGGCCAAATTAACAGGCATAAAATCCCTTGATGAGGTTGAAAGACTCGCCGAAGACAGGAAAAATCGGCGAAATACTTTGCAAGCCATATGTGACGTTTAACGGCACGGGAAGGATATAAGATAAGATAAGATTTCCATTGTGGCATAGCACAACATATGCATTATTCATAGATTTTGAGAAAGCCTTTGACAGTGTCAACAGAGATGCACTGTGGAAAATCCTAAGATGGCATGGCCTCCCCCATAAAATAGTTAATGTAATCAAAGCCCTATACGAGGGTTTTCAGTGCAAAGTTATCTGTGGAGAACATACCTCCAGCAGCTTTAGGGTACAAACAGGAGTGAAACAGGGATGTGTACTATCACCAACATTATTTATCTTGGCAGTAGACTGGTTAATGAAGGAGGCAACATCAGACAAACGCAGAGGATTACAATGGACCCTTAACACAGTGCTGGAGGACCTTGACTTTGCGGACAACATTTGTCTATTATCAAGCAGTCACAAAGATATGCAAGATAAAATAAACAAGTTAACCCAGAATGCAAACAACATAGGACTAAAGATCAAGTAGGAAAGACAAAGTTAATGAAGCAAAATGTGAACAACAGAAATGTACTCAGAGTAGATAACAAGTTAGTGGAGGAGGTCAACGAATTTGTATACCTTGGCAGCAGAGTAGTAGAAAATGGAGACAGCACAGAGGACATCAACAGCAGACTTACTAGAGCAAACCAGGCTTTTGCAATGCTACAGAATATATGGAAATCAAATAAACTAAGCATAAATATGAAAATCAGGATATTTAAGAGTAATGTTCTAAGTGTACTACTCTATGGAAGTGAATGCTGGAAAATCACCAAAACCATAGAAAACAAGTTGAATTATTTCCAGACTAAATGTTTACGTAGAATTAAAAAAATATTTTGGCCAAACACCATAAGAAATAACATCTTATTGGCAGAAATGCAGATGAAACCACTGACAACAATTATTGAGGAAAGACGCTGGCGATGGTTGGGACATGTGCTCCGAATGACTGACAACTCACTACCAAAAATAGCACTAAGATGGACACCACAGGGGAGCAGAAGTAAGGGTAGACCAAAAGAGACATGGAGAAGAACAACAGAAAGGATGTTGAGCAATAGAGGGCTCACCTGGGCAAGAGCAGAAAAAAAGGCGAAAGACAGGCATTTGTGGAAAACCCTTGCGGAAGCCCCATGTGCCCTGGGCACTTAAGGTTCAGAGAGAGAGAGAGAGAAGATTTCCATTATTAGTTATTAGTGATCCAAGATATTCAAAACTCTCCACTTCTTCTAATTTTTCCTCATTGATACATATTTCAGCTGCCTTGTTTGTTTTGTCAGTTGTCATCAGTTTAGTTTTCTTCGCATTAAGATAGAGGTTTTCCTCTTCACTATTCTTACAGACTGACATAATTAGTTTTTCCATTCCTTTTTGTGTTGTGGACAGTAATACTGTGTCATCAGCATATCTAATCTCTGGTATTTCATACAGATGACAACTATAAATAGGTTTATTGGAGGTACACTGTCCTTCCATGCACAACTTTATATACATTTTCTGGAGACCTACAGTCTTTCCACAGGCAAGAAGTATATTCAGGTTTTCTGGAGACCTACAGTCTTTCCACAGACAAGAAGTATATTTAGGCAAGTCTCTCTCTCATACTTCAAGATTTTCTCTTAGGATGATGTTGCTGAATGCAAATCTCTCTCTTTCTCTCTCTCTCTCTCTCTTTTTCTCTCTCTCTCTCTCTCTCATAAAGATACAATCTTCTCAGTCTCCTGGGGACCTGACGGCAGCTTGCTGGCTTCCACCTGCAAGGATAAACAGATCCGAATAATGGATCCACGTACATCCAGGGTGGCAGTGGTAATGGAAACAGAGTTGCTTTTGTCAGGAACAGTTCTTTTGATTTCTGGTGGCTTCATTATGTCTTAGTTTTTTTTTATTTGTCCTTGGTGGCTTCATTATGTCTTGGTTTCTTCATTTGTCATTGCTTGCTTAATTATGTCATTGAAAGTTTCATTATCTTATTAGTTGCTTCATTATGCCTGTAACAGGAAAGTCATGGCGCCAAAATGTAGGTAGACAGTACTACACACTCTCAACAGTTAAAGTCATTCAGACCTGAGACTTGTTCCAGTGTGTAGATGAGTTTAATGTCACACCACAGATGGAGATAGATGGATACAACTTGATGAAGAAACTATATGCGATGTCATATATCAAACTAAACATCAAACAATAATGAACACAGTTCGGGACTGCTTACTAACATAACTAGAGTCACTGCTGTAAGAACTTCCACAAAACTTAACTCACAGCTAGCAACTACAGTCTAGCAGTGAACTTACTACTTAACACACAGCTTTCAGATTAAGCTAATTCTCATCACAAATCATTCTCTGAACTGCTCATTCTGGAACAGTCCAGTCAAGTTCTCATGCTGAAGTTTTACAAGTTTCGCACATATACCTGCTTGGACAGGTTAAAATAAATGGCAGGCTGAGAATGGACAAGGGAAACATTGCTAAAGCTGTATTGAAAAGACTGTGGGAAAATGATGAGTGAGAATGGAAGAACAATGTAATTGTGAAAATTCAAGGTGGTGGTAGGAAATCTGAACTGTGTGACAGAAAATGCATCATAAAGAACCAACATTTGATGGGAACTATTAGCAGACCTACTCTTGGGCGGATGCTGCGGTGTGTGGCGGAGCATGTATGGGGCTGATCTGAGTGCAGTGACACCAGAGTCTGATTTTGAACCTTTGAACACTCTTGAGTCACGTATCCTCAAGAGAAAGTACAGGGAAAATGTAATAATTGGCCTAAACACACAAGGGGGTTAAATTCCCAAAACTGCAATAATATGATCTCCCTGTGGTATCCTGCTACATCATTGCTGACTTCATTATGGCCAGGTTAATGCATACATCAAGGTTACTGACATTAGACATCATCCTCTCCATATGGAGCTGGGGTTGACAAAGAGCAGATGCATCAGATGAGGCATATCCTGGATGGCTGAGGCTGAGGATATAGTTATGTCAGTTTTTGATCTCAGTGAGGTGCCCAAAGGCAAGGATTGCTTACAGGTACAGGACCAGTTTCAGCTAACAAAGATTATTATACAGAATGGCTGCGAATGTCTGGATTGGGCATATAGGGCGGATGAATTTTGGGTTCAAGATCTAATCCAGTGTCACTGGTAGTTAGTCAGATATGGTAATATACAGTACATACAGATGGCTCGGTGACTCAGAACAGCAGAAGTGGCTGGGGTTTGTCGTCTACAGCAGTGGAAGAGTGGTGACACAGGGTTCAGGAGCATGCAAATGGAAACTGAGACTGTCAATGGCAGTGAAATTGCTGGTAGCCCATGATGTGGTTAATGGTGTCATTGTGATAGATTCACAATGTAAAGTTCATAAAATTGAGAAGAAATTGCTTTAAAAAGAATAGGTTCACCTGTTATGCCATTCAAATGTGATGATCTGCCATGGATTTACTGTCCAGGTCATGTAACATAAGCACTCCCCACATTACTAGTAAGATGAGCATTCTCCACGTTACTAGTAAGATAGACAGTCCCAACATTACTAGTAAGATAGACACTCCCAACATTAGTAGTAAGATAGACACTCCCAACATTACTAGTAAGATGAGCATTCTCCACATTACTAGTAAGATAGACACTCCCAACATTACTAGTAAGATAGACACTGCCACATTTCTTGTGTCACAGATAATGGTCTGGAATGTGGAGCAGGCTGAGCCACTGACGTCCATAGACTGTCATAAAGATACAATCTTCTCAGTCTCCTGGGGACCTGACGGCAGCTTGCTGGCTTCCACCTGCAAGGATAAACAGATCCGAATAATGGATCCACGTACATCCAGGGTGGCAGTGGTAATGGAAACAGAGTTGCTTTTGTCAGGAACAGTTCTTTTGATTTCTGGTGGCTTCATTATGTCTTAGTTTTTTTTTATTTGTCCTTGGTGGCTTCATTATGTCTTGGTTTCTTCATTTGTCATTGCTTGCTTAATTATGTCATTGAAAGTTTCATTATCTTATTAGTTGCTTCATTATGCCTGTAACAGGAAAGTCATGGCGCCAAAATGTAGGTAGACAGTACTACACACTCTCAACAGTTAAAGTCATTCAGACCTGAGACTTGTTCCAGTGTGTAGATGAGTTTAATGTCACACCACAGATGGAGATAGATGGATACAACTTGATGAAGAAACTATATGCGATGTCATATATCAAACTAAACATCAAACAATAATGAACACAGTTCGGGACTGCTTACTAACATAACTAGAGTCACTGCTGTAAGAACTTCCACAAAACTTAACTCACAGCTAGCAACTACAGTCTAGCAGTGAACTTACTACTTAACACACAGCTTTCAGATTAAGCTAATTCTCATCACAAATCATTCTCTGAACTGCTCATTCTGGAACAGTCCAGTCAAGTTCTCATGCTGAAGTTTTACAAGTTTCGCACATATACCTGCTTGGACAGGTTAAAATAAATGGCAGGCTGAGAATGGACAAGGGAAACATTGCTAAAGCTGTATTGAAAAGACTGTGGGAAAATGATGAGTGAGAATGGAAGAACAATGTAATTGTGAAAATTCAAGGTGGTGGTAGGAAATCTGAACTGTGTGACAGAAAATGCATCATAAAGAACCAACATTTGATGGGAACTATTAGCAGACCTACTCTTGGGCGGATGCTGCGGTGTGTGGCGGAGCATGTATGGGGCTGATCTGAGTGCAGTGACACCAGAGTCTGATTTTGAACCTTTGAACACTCTTGAGTCACGTATCCTCAAGAGAAAGTACAGGGAAAATGTAATAATTGGCCTAAACACACAAGGGGGTTAAATTCCCAAAACTGCAATAATATGATCTCCCTGTGGTATCCTGCTACATCATTGCTGACTTCATTATGGCCAGGTTAATGCATACATCAAGGTTACTGACATTAGACATCATCCTCTCCATATGGAGCTGGGGTTGACAAAGAGCAGATGCATCAGATGAGGCATATCCTGGATGGCTGAGGCTGAGGATATAGTTATGTCAGTTTTTGATCTCAGTGAGGTGCCCAAAGGCAAGGATTGCTTACAGGTACAGGACCAGTTTCAGCTAACAAAGATTATTATACAGAATGGCTGCGAATGTCTGGATTGGGCATATAGGGCGGATGAATTTTGGGTTCAAGATCTAATCCAGTGTCACTGGTAGTTAGTCAGATATGGTAATATACAGTACATACAGATGGCTCGGTGACTCAGAACAGCAGAAGTGGCTGGGGTTTGTCGTCTACAGCAGTGGAAGAGTGGTGACACAGGGTTCAGGAGCATGCAAATGGAAACTGAGACTGTCAATGGCAGTGAAATTGCTGGTAGCCCATGATGTGGTTAATGGTGTCATTGTGATAGATTCACAATGTAAAGTTCATAAAATTGAGAAGAAATTGCTTTAAAAAGAATAGGTTCACCTGTTATGCCATTCAAATGTGATGATCTGCCATGGATTTACTGTCCAGGTCATGTAACATAAGCACTCCCCACATTACTAGTAAGATGAGCATTCTCCACATTACTAGTAAGATGGGCATTCTCTACATTACTAGTAAGATAAACACTCTCCACATTACTAGTATGATGGGCATTCTCTACATTACTAGTAAGATGAGCATTCTCCACGTTACTAGTAAGATAGACACTCCCGACATTACTAGTAAGATAGACACTCCCCACATTACTAGTAAGATATACACTCCCCACATTACTAGTAAGATGAGCATTCTCCACATTACTAGTAAGACAGACACTCCCGACATTACTAGTAAGATAGACACTCCCCACATTACTAGTAAGATATACACTCCCCACATTACTAGTAAGATAAACACTCCCCACATTACTAGTAAGATGAGCACTCCCCACATTACTAGTAAGATATGCACTCCCCACATTACTAGTAAGATAGACACTCCCCACATTACTAGTAAGATATACACTCCCAAATAGTTAATGTAATCAAAGCCCTATACGAGGGTTTTCAGTGCAAAGTTATCTGTGGAGAACATACCTCCAGCAGCTTTAGGGTACAAACAGGAGTGAAACAGGGATGTGTACTATCACCAACATTATTTATCTTGGCAGTAGACTGGTTAATGAAGGAGGCAACATCAGACAAACGCAGAGGATTACAATGGACCCTTGACTCAGTGCTGGAGGACCTTGACTTTGCGGACGACATTTGTCTATTATCAAGCAGTCACAAAGATATGCAAGATAAAATAAACAAGTTAACCCAGAATGCAAACAACATAGGACTAAAGATCAAGTAGGAAAGACAAAGTTAATGAAGCAAAATGTGAACAACAGAAATGTACTCAGAGTAGATAACAAGTTAGTGGAGGAGGTTAACGAATTTGTATACCTTGGCAGCAGAGTAGTAGAAAATGGAGACAGCACAGAGGACATCAACAGCAGACTTACTAGAGCAAACCAGGCTTTTGCAATGCTACAGAATATATGGAAATCAAATAAACTAAGCATAAATATGAAAATCAGGATATTTAAGAGTAATGTTCTAAGTGTACTACTCTATGGAAGTGAATGCTGGAAAATCACCAAAACCATAGAAAACAAGTTGAATTCTTTCCAGACTAAATGTTTACGTAGAATTAAAAAAATATTTTGGCCAAACACCATAAGAAATAACATCTTATTGGCAGAAATGCAGATGAAACCACTGACAACAATTATTGAGGAAAGACGCTGGCGATGGTTGGGACATGTGCTCCGAATGACTGACAACTCACTACCAAAAATAGCACTAAGATGGACACCACAGGGGAGCAGAAGTAAGGGTAGACCAAAAGAGACATGGAGAAGAACAACAGAAAGGATGTTGAGCAATAGAGGGCTCACCTGGGCAGGAGCAGAAAAAAAAGCGGAAGACAGGCATTTGTGGAAAACCCTTGCGGAAGCCCCATGTGCCCTGGGCACTTAAGGTTCAGAGAGAGAGAGAGATACACTCCCCACATTACTAGTAAGATAAACACTCCCCACATTACCAGTAAGATAAACACTCCCCACATTACTAGTAAGGTAGACACTCCCCACATTACTAGTAAGATAGATACTCCCCACATTACTAGTAAGATATACACTCCCCACATTACTAGTAAGATAAACACTCCCCACATTACCAGTAAGATAAACACTCCCCACATTACTAGTAAGATAGACACTCCCAACATTAGTAGTAAGATAGACATTCTCAACGTTACTAGTAAGATAAACACTCCCCACATTACTAATATGATGAGGATTCTCCACATTACTAGTAAGACAGAAACTCCCCACATTAGTAGTAAGATGAGCATTCTACACATTACTAGTAAAATGAACATTCTCCACATTACTAGTAAAATGAACATTCTCCACATTACTAGTAGATGGGCATTCTCCAGATTACTAGTAAAATGAGCATTCTCCACAATACTAGTAAGATGGGCATTCTCCACATTGCTAGTAAGATGAGCATTCTACACATTACTAGTAAAATGGGCATTCTCCACATACTAGTAAGATGGGCATTCTCCACATACTAGTAAGATAAACACTCCCAACATTACTAGTAAGATGGGCATTCCCCACATTACTATTAAGATAGACACTCCCCATTACTAGTAAGACAGAAACTCCCCACATTACTAGTAAGCTGAGCATTCTCCACATACTAGTAAGATAGATACTCCTCACATTACTAGTAAAATGGGCATTCTCCACATTACTAGTAAGACAGAAACTCCCCACATTACTAATAAGATAGACACTCCCCATTACTAGTAAGAAGAGCATTCTCCACGTTACTAGTAAGATGAGCATTCTACACATTACTAGTAGATGGGCATTCTCCACGTTACTAGTAAGATGAGGATTCTCCACATTACTAGTAAGCTGAGCATTCTCCATATTACTAGTAAGACAGACACTCCCCACATTACTAGTAAGACAGAAACTCCCCACATTACCAGTAAGATAAACACTCCCCACATTACCGGAAAGATCTACACTCCCCACATTACTAATATGATGAGGATTCTCCACATTACTAGTAAAATGGGCATTCTCCAGATTACTAGTAAAATGGGCATTCTCCACATACTAGTAAGATAAACACTCCCAACATTAGTAGTAAGATGAGCATTCTCCACATTGCTAGTAAGATGAGGATTCTCCACATTACTAGTAAGATGGGCATTCCCCACATTACTATTAAGATAGACACTCCCCATTACTAGTAAGATAAGCATTCTCCACAATACTAGTAAGATGATCATTCTCAACGTTACTAGTAAGATAAGCATTCTCCACAATACTAGTAAGATAAACACTCCCCACATTACTGGTAAGACAGACATTCCCCACATTACTAGTAAGAAGAGCATTCTCCACATACTAGTAAGATAGACACTCCCTACATTAGTAGTAAGATAGACACTCCCAACATTAGTAGTAAGACAGACACTCCCCACATTAGTAGTAAGATAGACACTCCCAACATTAGTAGTAAGATGAGCATTCTTCACATTACTAGTATGATGAGCATTCTCCACAATACTAGTAAGATGATCATTCTCAACGTTACTAGTAAGATGAGCATTCTCCACAATACTAGTAAGATGGGCATTCTCCACATTACTAGTAAGATATACACTCCCAAATAGTTAATGTAATCAAAGCCCTATACGAGGGTTTTCAGTGCAAAGTTATCTGTGGAGAACATACCTCCAGCAGCTTTAGGGTACAAACAGGAGTGAAACAGGGATGTGTACTATCACCAACATTATTTATCTTGGCAGTAGACTGGTTAATGAAGGAGGCAACATCAGACAAACGCAGAGGATTACAATGGACCCTTGACTCAGTGCTGGAGGACCTTGACTTTGCGGACGACATTTGTCTATTATCAAGCAGTCACAAAGATATGCAAGATAAAATAAACAAGTTAACCCAGAATGCAAACAACATAGGACTAAAGATCAACGTAGGAAAGACAAAGTTAATGAAGCAAAATGTGAACAACAGAAATGTACTCAGAGTAGATAACAAGTTAGTGGAGGAGGTTAACGAATTTGTATACCTTGGCAGCAGAGTAGTAGAAAATGGAGACAGCACAGAGGACATCAACAGCAGACTTACTAGAGCAAACCAGGCTTTTGCAATGCTACAGAATATATGGAAATCAAATAAACTAAGCATAAATATGAAAATCAGGATATTTAAGAGTAATGTTCTAAGTGTACTACTCTATGGAAGTGAATGCTGGAAAATCACCAAAACCATAGAAAACAAGTTGAATTCTTTCCAGACTAAATGTTTACGTAGAATTAAAAAAATATTTTGGCCAAACACCATAAGAAATAACATCTTATTGGCAGAAATGCAGATGAAACCACTGACAACAATTATTGAGGAAAGACGCTGGCGATGGTTGGGACATGTGCTCCGAATGACTGACAACTCACTACCAAAAATAGCACTAAGATGGACACCACAGGGGAGCAGAAGTAAGGGTAGACCAAAAGAGACATGGAGAAGAACAACAGAAAGGATGTTGAGCAATAGAGGGCTCACCTGGGCAGGAGCAGAAAAAAAGGCGAAAGACAGGCATTTGTGGAAAACCCTTGCGGAAGCCCCATGTGCCCTGGGCACTTAAGGTTCAGAGAGAGAGAGAGATACACTCCCCACATTACTAGTAAGATAGACACTCCCCACATTACTAGTAAGATGAGCAT
The DNA here is from genome assembly GCA_009760885.1 of Achatina immaculata. Lineage (NCBI taxonomy): Eukaryota > Metazoa > Mollusca > Gastropoda > Stylommatophora > Achatinidae > Lissachatina > Lissachatina immaculata. The sequence continues at coordinate 10,676,037 of CM019706.1, read as the reverse complement.
TCTCCACATTACTAGTAAGATAGACACTCCTCACATTACTAGTAAGATGAGCATTCTCCACATTACTAGTAAGATGAGCATTCTCCACATTACTAGTAAGATGAGCATTCTCCACATTACTAGTAAGATAGACACTCCCCACATTACTAGTAAGACAGACACTCCCCACATTACTAGTAAGACAGACACTCCCCACATTACTAGTAAGACAGAAACTCCCCACATTACTAGTATGATGAGCATTCTCCACATTACTAGTAAGATAGACACTCTCCACATTACTAGTAAGATGAGCATTCTACACATTACTAGTAAGATGGGCATTCTCCACATTATTAGTATGATGGGCATTCTCCACATTACTAGTGAGATGAGCATTCTCCACATTACTAGTAAGATAGACACTCCCCACATTACTAGTAAGATGAGCATTCTCCACGTTACTAGTAAGATAGACACTCCCCACATTACTAGTAAGATGAGCATTCTCCACATTACTAGTAAGATAGACACTCTCTACATTACTAGTAAGATAGAGCAAAGAAAAGAAACCAAGAAAAAATTACTGAACACCAAATCACAACGGCTTAAAGAACGAGTTTTAAGTAATTATGCACAAAAAGACAAAGAAGTGAAGGAATCATGCCGTCAAGATAAACGTCAATATTATGACAACTTAGCAGAAACAGCAGAGAAAGCAGCATATACAAATGACATGAAAACCATATATAAAATCACAAAGCAGATGACAGGTAACTTCAATACAAGATGTGAAAGTGCAGTAAGAACACAAAATGGACAACTGGTCAGTGGAGAAAGAGAAAAAATTGAAAGATGGAGGGAACACTTTAACACCCTACTAAACAGAACACAAGCAGCACAAGCAATAGATATACCTGAAGCAAAAGCGGAACTAAACATCAATACAGGACCAATAACAATAAATGAAGTAAAAGAGGCGATAAAGATGCTAAAATCAGACAGGGCACCAGGTGAAGATGAAGTGACTGCTGAGATGTTGAAAGCAGAAGAAACAGAAACACCAAAACAACTTTGCCGGATATTACAACAAATTTGGGATTTAGAAAAAGCCCCAGAGGAGTGGAAAACTGGTCTTATAGTAAAACTACCAAAGAAGGGTGACCTCAGAGATTGCGGGAACTGGAGAGGCATTACCCTACTGCCACTCACTAGTAAAGTATTTTGCAGAATAATCATCAACAGAATTGTACCAACACTTGAGGAAAAACTTCGGAAAGAGCAGGCAGGATTTAGGAAAGGAAGATCATGCATAGACCATATATTTGTACTTAGACAAATATTAGAACAGGCAAATGAGTGGCATAGCACAACATATGCATTATTCATAGATTTTGAGAAAGCCTTTGACAGTGTCATCAGAGATGCACTGTGGAAAATCCTAAGATGGCATGGCCTCCCCCATAAAATAGTTAATGTAATCAAAGCCCTATACGAGGGTTTTCAGTGCAAAGTTATCTGTGGAGAACATACCTCCAGCAGCTTTAGGGTACAAACAGGAGTGAAACAGGGATGTGTACTATCACCAACATTATTTATCTTGGCAGTAGACTGGTTAATGAAGGAGGCAACATCAGACAAACGCAGAGGATTACAATGGACCCTTGACACAGTGCTGGAGGACCTTGACTTTGCGGACGACATTTGTCTATTATCAAGCAGTCACAAAGATATGCAAGATAAAATAAACAAGTTAACCCAGAATGCAAACAACATAGGACTAAAGATCAACGTAGGAAAGACAAAGTTAATGAAGCAAGATGTGAAAGTGCAGTAAGAACACAAAATGGACAACTGGTCAGTGGAGAAAGAGAAAAAATTGAAAGATGGAGGGAACACTTTAACACCCTACTAAACAGAACACAAGCAGCACAAGCAATAGATATACCTGAAGCAAAAGCGGAACTAAACATCAATACAGGACCAATAACAATAAATGAAGTAAAAGAGGCGATAAAGATGCTAAAATCAGACAGGGCACCAGGTGAAGATGAAGTGACTGCTGAGATGTTGAAAGCAGAAGAAACAGAAACACCAAAACAACTTTGCCGGATATTACAACAAATTTGGGATTTAGAAAAAGCCCCAGAGGAGTGGAAAACTGGTCTTATAGTAAAACTACCAAAGAAGGGTGACCTCAGAGATTGCGGGAACTGGAGAGGCATTACCCTACTGCCACTCACTAGTAAAGTATTTTGCAGAATAATCATCAACAGAATTGTACCAACACTTGAGGAAAAACTTCGGAAAGAGCAGGCAGGATTTAGGAAAGGAAGATCATGCATAGACCATATATTTGTACTTAGACAAATATTAGAACAGGCAAATGAGTGGCATAGCACAACATATGCATTATTCATAGATTTTGAGAAAGCCTTTGACAGTGTCATCAGAGATGCACTGTGGAAAATCCTAAGATGGCATGGCCTCCCCCATAAAATAGTTAATGTAATCAAAGCCCTATACGAGGGTTTTCAGTGCAAAGTTATCTGTGGAGAACATACCTCCAGCAGCTTTAGGGTACAAACAGGAGTGAAACAGGGATGTGTACTATCACCAACATTATTTATCTTGGCAGTAGACTGGTTAATGAAGGAGGCAACATCAGACAAACGCAGAGGATTACAATGGACCCTTGACACAGTGCTGGAGGACCTTGACTTTGCGGACGACATTTGTCTATTATCAAGCAGTCACAAAGATATGCAAGATAAAATAAACAAGTTAACCCAGAATGCAAACAACATAGGACTAAAGATCAATGTAGGAAAGACAAAGTTAATGAAGCAAAATGTGAACAACAGAAATGTACTCAGAGTAGATAACAAGTTAGTGGAGGAGGTCAGCGAATTTGTATACCTTGGCAGCAGAGTAGTAGAAAATGGAGACAGCACAGAGGACATCAACAGCAGACTTACTAGAGCAAACCAGGCTTTTGCAATGCTACAGAATATATGGAAATCAAATAAACTAAGCATAAATATGAAAATCAGGATATTTAAGAGTAATGTTCTAAGTGTACTACTCTATGGAAGTGAGTGCTGGAAAATCACCAAAACCATAGAAAACAAGTTGAATTCTTTCCAGACTAAATGTTTACGTAGAATTAAAAAAATATTTTGGCCAAACACCATAAGAAATAACATTTTATTGGCAGAAATGCAGATGAAACCACTGACAACAATTATTGAGGAAAGACGCTGGCGATGGTTGGGACATGTGCTCCGAATGACAGACAACTCACTACCAAAAATAGCACTAAGATGGACACCACAGGGGAGCAGAAGTAAGGGTAGACCAAAAGAGACATGGAGAAGAACAACAGAAAGGATGTTGAGCAATAGAGGGCTCACCTGGGCAAGAGCAGAAAAAAAGGCGAAAGACAGGCATTTGTGGAAAACCCTTGCGGAAGCCCCATGTGCCCTGGGCACTTAAGGTTCAGAGAGAGAGAGAGAGACACTCCCCACATAACTAGTAAGATGATAACTCCCCACATTACTAGTAAGATATGCACTCCCCACATTACTATTAAGATAGACACTCCCCACATTACTAGTAAGATATACACTCCCCACATTACTAGTAAGATAGACACTCCCCACATTACTAGTAAGATGAGCACTCCCCACATTACTAGTAAAATATGCACTCCCCACATTACTAGTAAGATAGACAATCCCCACATTACTAGTAAGATATACACTCCCAAATAGTTAATGTAATCAAAGCCCTATACGAGGGTTTTCAGTGCAAAGTTATCTGTGGAGAACATACCTCCAGCAGCTTTAGGGTACAAACAGGAGTGAAACAGGGATGTGTACTATCACCAACATTATTTATCTTGGCAGTAGACTGGTTAATGAAGGAGGCAACATCAGACAAACGCAGAGGATTACAATGGACCCTTAACTCAGTGCTGGAGGACCTTGACTTTGCGGACGACATTTGTCTATTATCAAGCAGTCACAAAGATATGCAAGATAAAATAAACAAGTTAACCCAGAATGCAAACAACATAGGACTAAAGATCAACGTAGGAAAGACAAAGTTAATGAAGCAAAATGTGAACAACAGAAATGTACTCAGAGTAGATAACAAGTTAGTGGAGGAGGTTAACGAATTTGTATACCTTGGCAGCAGAGTAGTAGAAAATGGAGACAGCACAGAGGACATCAACAGCAGACTTACTAGAGCAAACCAGGCTTTTGCAATGCTACAGAATATATGGAAATCAAATAAACTAAGCATAAATATGAAAATCAGGATATTTAAGAGTAATGTTCTAAGTGTACTACTCTATGGAAGTGAATGCTGGAAAATCACCAAAACCATAGAAAACAAGTTGAATTCTTTCCAGACTAAATGTTTACGTAGAATTAAAAAAATATTTTGGCCAAACACCATAAGAAATAACATCTTATTGGCAGAAATGCAGATGAAACCACTGACAACAATTATTGAGGAAAGACGCTGGCGATGGTTGGGACATGTGCTCCGAATGACTGACAACTCACTACCAAAAATAGCACTAAGATGGACACCACAGGGGAGCAGAAGTAAGGGTAGACCAAAAGAGACATGGAGAAGAACAACAGAAAGGATGTTGAGCAATAGAGGGCTCACCTGGGCAGGAGCAGAAAAAAAGGCGAAAGACAGGCATTTGTGGAAAACCCTTGCGGAAGCCCCATGTGCCCTGGGCACTTAAGGTTCAGAGAGAGAGAGAGAGATACACTCCCCACATTACTAGTAAGATAAACACTCCCCACATTACCAGTAAGATAAACACTCCCCACATTACTAGTAAGGTAGACACTCCCCACATTACTAGTAAGCTAAATACTCCCCACATTACCGGAAAGATCTACACTCCCCACATTACTAGTAAGATGAGCATTCTCCACATTACTAGTAAGATATACTCTCCCCACATTACTAGTGAGATGGGCATTCTCTACATTACTAGTAAGATAAACACTCTCCACATTACTAGTATGATGGGCATTCTCTACATTACTAGTAAGATGAGCATTCTCCACGTTACTAGTAAGATAGACACTCCCGACATTACTAGTAAGATAGACACTCCCCACATTACTAGTATGATGAGCATTCTCCACATTACTAGTAAGACAGACACTCCCGACATTACTAGTAAGATAGACACTCCCGACATTACTAGTAAGATATACACTCCCCACATTACTAGTATGATGAGCATTCTCCACATTACTAGTAAGACAGACACTCCCGACATTACTAGTAAGATAGACACTCCCCACATTACTAGTAAGATATACACTCCCCACATTACTAGTAAGATAAACACTCCCCACATTACTAGTAAGATGAGCACTCCCCACATTACTAGTAAGATATGCACTCCCCACATTACTAGTAAGATAGACACTCCCCACATTACTAGTAAGATATACACTCCCAAATAGTTAATGTAATCAAAGCCCTATACGAGGGTTTTCAGTGCAAAGTTATCTGTGGAGAACATACCTCCAGCAGCTTTAGGGTACAAACAGGAGTGAAACAGGGATGTGTACTATCACCAACATTATTTATCTTGGCAGTAGACTGGTTAATGAAGGAGGCAACATCAGACAAACGCAGAGGATTACAATGGACCCTTGACTCAGTGCTGGAGGACCTTGACTTTGCGGACGACATTTGTCTATTATCAAGCAGTCACAAAGATATGCAAGATAAAATAAACAAGTTAACCCAGAATGCAAACAACATAGGACTAAAGATCAACGTAGGAAAGACAAAGTTAATGAAGCAAAATGTGAACAACAGAAATGTACTCAGAGTAGATAACAAGTTAGTGGAGGAGGTTAACGAATTTGTATACCTTGGCAGCAGAGTAGTAGAAAATGGAGACAGCACAGAGGACATCAACAGCAGCCTTACTAGATCAAACCAGGCTTTTGCAATGCTACAGAATATATGGAAATCAAATAAACTAAGCATAAATATGAAAATCAGGATATTTAAGAGTAATGTTCTAAGTGTACTACTCTATGGAAGTGAATGCTGGAAAATCACCAAAACCATAGAAAACAAGTTGAATTCTTTCCAGACTAAATGTTTACGTAGAATTAAAAAAATATTTTGGCCAAACACCATAAGAAATAACATCTTATTGGCAGAAATGCAGATGAAACCACTGACAACAATTATTGAGGAAAGACGCTGGCGATGGTTGGGACATGTGCTCCGAATGACAGACAACTCACTACCAAAAATAGCACTAAGATGGACACCACAGGGGAGCAGAAGTAAGGGTAGACCAAAAGAGACATGGAGAAGAACAACAGAAAGGATGTTGAGCAATAGAGGGCTCACCTGGGCAGGAGCAGAAAAAAAAGCAGAAGACAGGCATTTGTGGAAAACCCTTGCGGAAGCCCCATGTGCCCTGGGCACTTAAGGTTCAGAGAGAGAGAGAGAGAGATACACTCCCCACATTACTAGTAAAATATGCACTCCCCACATTACTAGTAAGATAGACAATCCCCACATTACTAGTAAGATATACACTCCGCACATTACTAGTAAGATAAACACTCCCCACATTACCAGTAAGATGAGCATTCTCCACATTACTAGTAAGATGAGCATTCTCCACATTACTAGTAAGATAGACACTCCCCACATTACTAGTAAGATGAGCATTCTCTACATTACTAGTAAGATAAACACTCTCCACATTACTAGTATGATGGGCATTCTCTACATTACTAGTAAGATGAGCATTCTCCACGTTACTAGTAAGATAGACACTCCCCACATTACTAGTAAAATGAGCATTCTCCACATTACTAGTAAGACAGACACTCCTGACATTACTAGTAAGATAGACACTCCCCACATTACTAGTAAGATATATACTCCCCACATTACTAGTAAGATAAACACTCCCCACATTACTAGTAAGATGAGCACTCCCCACATTACTAGTAAGATATGCACTCCCCACATTACTAGTAAGATAGACACTCCCCACATTACTAGTAAGATATACACTCCCAAATAGTTAATGTAATCAAAGCCCTATATGAGGGTTTTCAGTGCAAAGTTATCTGTGGAGAACATACCTCCGGCAGCTTTAGGGTACAAACAGGAGTGAAACAGGGATGTGTACTATCACCAACATTATTTATCTTGGCAGTAGACTGGTTAATGAAGGAGGCAACATCAGACAAACGCAGAGGATTACAATGGACCCTTGACTCAGTGCTGGAGGACCTTGACTTTGCGGACGACATTTGTCTATTATCAAGCAGTCACAAAGATATGCAAGATAAAATAAACAAGTTAACCCAGAATGCAAACAACATAGGACTAAAGATCAACGTAGGAAAGACAAAGTTAATGAAGCAAAATGTGAACAACAGAAATGTACTCAGAGTAGATAACAAGTTAGTGGAGGAGGTTAACGAATTTGTATACCTTGGCAGCAGAGTAGTAGAAAATGGAGACAGCACAGAGGACATCAACAGCAGCCTTACTAGATCAAACCAGGCTTTTGCAATGCTACAGAATATATGGAAATCAAATAAACTAAGCATAAATATGAAAATCAGGATATTTAAGAGTAATGTTCTAAGTGTACTACTCTATGGAAGTGAATGCTGGAAAATCACCAAAACCATAGAAAACAAGTTGAATTCTTTCCAGACTAAATGTTTACGTAGAATTAAAAAAATATTTTGGCCAAACACCATAAGAAATAACATCTTATTGGCAGAAATGCAGATGAAACCACTGACAACAATTATTGAGGAAAGACGCTGGCGATGGTTGGGACATGTGCTCCGAATGACTGACAACTCACTACCAAAAATAGCACTAAGATGGACACCACAGGGGAGCAGAAGTAAGGGTAGACCAAAAGAGACATGGAGAAGAACAACAGAAAGGATGTTGAGCAATAGAGGGCTCACCTGGGCAGGAGCAGAAAAAAAAGCAGAAGACAGGCATTTGTGGAAAACCCTTGCGGAAGCCCCATGTGCCCTGGGCACTTAAGGTTCAGAGAGAGAGAGAGAGAGATACACTCCCCACATTACTAGTAAGATAAACACTCCCCACATTACTAGTAAGATAGAAACTCCCCACATTACTAGTAAGGTAGACACTCCCCACATTACTAGTAAGCTGAATACTCCCCACATTACCGGAAAGATCTACACTCCCCACATTACTAGTAAGATAAACACTCCTCACATTACTAGTAAGACAGACACTCCCGACATTACTAGTAAGATAGACACTCCCCACATTACTAGTAAGATATACACTCCCCACATTACTAGTAAGATAAACACTCCCCACATTACTAGTAAGATGAGCACTCCCCACATTACTAGTAAGATATGCACTCCCCACATTACTAGTAAGATAGACACTCCCCACATTACTAGTAAGATATACACTCCCAAATAGTTAATGTAATCAAAGCCCTATACGAGGGTTTTCAGTGCAAAGTTATCTGTGGAGAACATACCTCCAGCAGCTTTAGGGTACAAACAGGAGTGAAACAGGGATGTGTACTATCACCAACATTATTTATCTTGGCAGTAGACTGGTTAATGAAGGAGGCAACATCAGACAAACGCAGAGGATTACAATGGACCCTTGACTCAGTGCTGGAGGACCTTGACTTTGCGGACGACATTTGTCTATTATCAAGCAGTCACAAAGATATGCAAGATAAAATAAACAAGTTAACCCAGAATGCAAACAACATAGGACTAAAGATCAACGTAGGAAAGACAAAGTTAATGAAGCAAAATGTGAACAACAGAAATGTACTCAGAGTAGATAACAAGTTAGTGGAGGAGGTTAACGAATTTGTATACCTTGGCAGCAGAGTAGTAGAAAATGGAGACAGCACAGAGGACATCAACAGCAGACTTACTAGAGCAAACCAGGCTTTTGCAATGCTACAGAATATATGGAAATCAAATAAACTAAGCATAAATATGAAAATCAGGATATTTAAGAGTAATGTTCTAAGTGTACTACTCTATGGAAGTGAATGCTGGAAAATCACCAAAACCATAGAAAACAAGTTGAATTCTTTCCAGACTAAATGTTTACGTAGAATTTAAAAAATATTTTGGCCAAACACCATAAGAAATAACATCTTATTGGCAGAAATGCAGATGAAACCACTGACAACAATTATTGAGGAAAGACGCTGGCGATGGTTGGGACATGTGCTCCGAATGACTGACAACTCACTACCAAAAATAGCACTAAGATGGACACCACAGGGGAGCAGAAGTAAGGGTAGACCAAAAGAGACATGGAGAAGAACAACAGAAAGGATGTTGAGCAATAGAGGGCTCACCTGGGCAGGAGCAGAAAAAAAAGCAGAAGACAGGCATTTGTGGAAAACCCTTGCGGAAGCCCCATGTGCCCTGGGCACTTAAGGTTCAGAGAGAGAGAGAGAGAGATACACTCCCCACATTACTAGTAAGATAAACACTCCCCACATTACCAGTAAGATAAACACTCCCCACATTACTAGTAAGGTAGACACTCCCCACATTACTAGTAAGCTGAATACTCCCCACATTACCGGAAAGATCTACACTCCCCACATTACTAGTAAGATAAACACTCCTCACATTACCAGTAAGATAAACACTCCCCACATTACTAGTAAGATAGACACTCCCTACATTAGTAGTAAGATAGACACTCCCCACATTACTAATAAGATAGACACTCCCCACATTACTAATATGATGAGGATTCTCCACATTACTAGTAAGATAGACACTCTCCACATTACTAGTAAGATGGGCATTCTCTACATTACTAGTAAGATGAGCATTCTCCACGTTACTAGTAAGATAGACACTCCCGACATTACTAGTAAGATAGACACTCCCCACATTACTAGTAAGATATACTCCCCACATTACTAGTAAGATGAGCATTCTCCACATTACTAGTAAGACAGACACTCCCGACATTACTAGTAAGATAGACACTCCCCATTACTAGTAAGATATACACTCCCCACATTACTAGTAAGATAAACACTCCCCACATTACTAGTAAGATGAGCACTCCCCACATTACTAGTAAGATATGCACTCCCCACATTACTAGTAAGATAGACACTCCCCACATTACTAGTAAGATATACACTCCCAAATAGTTAATGTAATCAAAGCCCTATACGAGGGTTTTCAGTGCAAAGTTATCTGTGGAGAACATACCTCCAGCAGCTTTAGGGTACAAACAGGAGTGAAACAGGGATGTGTACTATCACCAACATTATTTATCTTGGCAGTAGACTGGTTAATGAAGGAGGCAACATCAGACAAACGCAGAGGATTACAATGGACCCTTGACTCAGTGCTGGAGGACCTTGACTTTGCGGACGACATTTGTCTATTATCAAGCAGTCACAAAGATATGCAAGATAAAATAAACAAGTTAACCCAGAATGCAAACAACATAGGACTAAAGATCAAGTAGGAAAGACAAAGTTAATGAAGCAAAATGTGAACAACAGAAATGTACTCAGAGTAGATAACAAGTTAGTGGAGGAGGTTAACGAATTTGTATACCTTGGCAGCAGAGTAGTAGAAAATGGAGACAGCACAGAGGACATCAACAGCAGCCTTACTAGAGCAAACCAGGCTTTTGCAATGCTACAGAATATATGGAAATCAAATAAACTAAGCATAAATATGAAAATCAGGATATTTAAGAGTAATGTTCTAAGTGTACTACTCTATGGAAGTGAATGCTGGAAAATCACCAAAACCATAGAAAACAAGTTGAATTCTTTCCAGACTAAATGTTTACGTAGAATTAAAAAAATATTTTGGCCAAACACCATAAGAAATAACATCTTATTGGCAGAAATGCAGATGAAACCACTGACAACAATTATTGAGGAAAGACGCTGGCGATGGTTGGGACATGTGCTCCGAATGACTGACAACTCACTACCAAAAATAGCACTAAGATGGACACCACAGGGGAGCAGAAGTAAGGGTAGACCAAAAGAGACATGGAGAAGAACAACAGAAAGGATGTTGAGCAATAGAGGGCTCACCTGGGCAGGAGCAGAAAAAAAAGCGGAAGACAGGCATTTGTGGAAAACCCTTGCGGAAGCCCCATGTGCCCTGGGCACTTAAGGTTCAGAGAGAGAGAGAGATACACTCCCCACATTACTAGTAAGATAAACACTCCCCACATTACCAGTAAGATAAACACTCCCCACATTACTAGTAAGGTAGACACTCCCCACATTACTAGTAAGCTAAATACTCCCCACATTACCGGAAAGATCTACACTCCCCACATTACTAGTAAGATAAACACTCCCCACATTACCAATAAGATAAACACTCCCCACATTACTAGTAAGATAGACACTCCCTACATTAGTAGTAAGATAGACACTCCCCACATTACTAATAAGATAGACACTCCCCACATTACTAATATGATGAGGATTCTCCACATTACTAGTAAGATAGACACTCTCCACATTACTAGTAAGATGGGCATTCTCTACATTACTAGTAAGATGGGCATTCTCCACATTACTAGTAAGATGAGCATTCTCCACATTACTAGTAAGATGGGCATTCTCCACATTACTAGTAAGATGGGCATTCTCCACATTACTAGTAAGATGGGCATTCTCCACATTACTAGTAAGATGAGCATTCTCCACATTACTAGTAAGACAGACACTCCCTACATTACTAGTAAGATGGGCATTCCCCACATTACTAGTAAGATAGACACTCCCCACATTACTAGTAAGATGAGCACTCCCCACATTACTAGTAAGATATACACTCCCAAATAGTTAATGTAATCAAAGCCCTATACGAGGGTTTTCAGTGCAAAGTTATCTGTGGAGAACATACCTCCAGCAGCTTTAGGGTACAAACAGGAGTGAAACAGGGATGTGTACTATCACCAACATTATTTATCTTGGCAGTAGACTGGTTAATGAAGGAGGCAACATCAGACAAACGCAGAGGATTACAATGGACCCTTAACTCAGTGCTGGAGGACCTTGACTTTGCGGACGACATTTGTCTATTATCAAGCAGTCACAAAGATATGCAAGATAAAATAAACAAGTTAACCCAGAATGCAAACAACATAGGACTAAAGATCAACGTAGGAAAGACAAAGTTAATGAAGCAAAATGTGAACAACAGAAATGTACTCAGAGTAGATAACAAGTTAGTGGAGGAGGTTAACGAATTTGTATACCTTGGCAGCAGAGTAGTAGAAAATGGAGACAGCACAGCAGACTTACTAGAGCAAACCAGGCTTTTGCAATGCTACAGAATATATGGAAATCAAATAAACTAAGCATAAATATGAAAATCAGGATATTTAAGAGTAATGTTCTAAGTGTACTACGCTATGGAAGTGAATGCTGGAAAATCACCAAAACCATAGAAAACAAGTTGAATTCTTTCCAGACTAAATGTTTACGTAGAATTAAAAAAATATTTTGGCCAAACACCATAAGAAATAACATCTTATTGGCAGAAATGCAGATGAAACCACTGACAACAATTATTGAGGAAAGACACTGGCGATGGTTGGGACATGTGCTCCGAATGACTGACAACTCACTACCAAAAATAGCACTAAGATGGACACCACAGGGGAGCAGAAGTAAGGGTAGACCAAAAGAGACATGGAGAAGAACAACAGAAAGGATGTTGAGCAATAGAGGGCTCACCTGGGCAAGAGCAGAAAAAAAGGCGAAAGACAGGCATTTGTGGAAAACCCTTGCGGAAGCCCCATGTGCCCTGGGCACTTAAGGTTCAGAGAGAGAGAGAGAGATACACTCCCCACATTACTAGTAAGATAAACACTCCCCACATTACCAGTAAGATAAACACTCCCCACATTACTAGTAAGGTAGACACTCCCCACATTACTAGTAAGCTAAATACTCCCCACATTACCAGAAAGATCTACACTCCCCACATTACTAGTAAGATAAACACTCTCCACATTACCAGTAAGATAAACACTCCCCACATTACTAGTAAGATAGACACTCCCCACATTTCTAGTAAGATAAACACTCCCCACATTACCAGAAAGATATACACTCCCTACATTAGTAGTAAGATAGACACTCCCCACATTAGTAGTAAGATAGACTCTCCCCACATTAAGATAGACACTCCCCACATTACTAGTAAGATAACACTCCCCACATTACTAGTAAGATAGACACTCCCCACATTAGTAACCCACATTACTAGTAAGATAGACACTCCACACATTAGTAGTAAGATAGACACTCCTCACATTAGTAGTAAGATAGACACTCCCCACATTACTAGTAAGATAGACACTCCCCACATTAGTAGTAAGATAGACACTCCCACATTACTAGAAAGATAGGCATTTCCCACATTAGTATCAAAACAGAAAGTCTGTATAATGAGACAAAAAATCCCTATTGATGTTGTGGTTCCAGATATTAAGCCAGTAGTTATAGAGAATGACATATTTTTCACTTTGATGTGTTGTCCCAGTATTACTTGAAAGAATGTAGATTGTAATATTTGGAAGAATGTAGATTGTAATATTTGGCAGAATGTAGATTGTAGTATCTTTTAAAGCATGTTACAATAAAGTGTAATATCACATCTCAGACAGTAATGTACTGAAGAGGTGTTTTTCTAGAAGAAAAAAAAAAAGGCATACTTTCTCACTGAGTATGTCAGCCTGTGCAGTGTTTCTGAACAAGACATTTAACAAGAACTGGGTCAGTCATCATAGTTTTTTTGTGTTTGTGTATGCAGGCTTTTATAATAAATGTAACCTGATGTTGGAGACTAAAGAATCTGTGGAGAGGAACAGACAGAAAAACAAAAATAAGATTTTTAAGGGCATGCATCTTTCCCATCACAACATACGCCTGTGAGACCTGGACACTTAACAAAATAGCTCAGAAACACGTAAATGCCTTTGAATGTAAATGCTACAGAAGAGTTCTTCAAATATGGACACAAAAAGAACAAATATATCCATACTACAAGAACTTAATATTGAGGAAAGACACTGGCGATGGTTGGGACATGTGCTCCGAATGACTGACAACTCACTACCAAAAATAGCACTAAGATGGACACCACAGGGGAGCAGAAGTAAGGGTAGACCAAAAGAGACATGGAGAAGAACAACAGAAAGGATGTTGAGCAATAGAGGGCTCACCTGGGCAAGAGCAGAAAAAAAGGCGAAAGACAGGCATTTGTGGAAAACCCTTGCGGAAGCCCCATGTGCCCTGGGCACTTAAGGTTCAGAGAGAGAGAGAGAGATACACTCCCCACATTACTAGTAAGATAAACACTCCCCACATTACCAGTAAGATAAACACTCCCCACATTACTAGTAAGGTAGACACTCCCCATTACTAGTAAGCTAAATACTCCCCACATTACCAGAAAGATCTACACTCCCCACATTACTAGTAAGATAAACACTCTCCACATTACCAGTAAGATAAACACTCCCCACATTACTAGTAAGATAGACACTCCCCACATTTCTAGTAAGATAAACACTCCCCACATTACCAGAAAGATATACACTCCCTACATTAGTAGTAAGATAGACACTCCCCACATTAGTAGTAAGATAGACTCTCCCCACATTAAGATAGACACTCCCCACATTACTTGTAAGATAAACACTCCCCACATTACTAGTAAGATAGACACTCCCCACATTAGTAACCCACATTACTAGTAAGATAGACACTCCACACATTAGTAGTAAGATAGACACTCCTCACATTAGTAGTAAGATAGACACTCCCCACATTACTAGTAAGATAGACACTCCCCACATTAGTAGTAAGATAGACACTCCCACATTACTAGAAAGATAGGCATTTCCCACATTAGTATCAAAACAGAAAGTCTGTATAATGAGACAAAAAATCCCTATTGATGTTGTGGTTCCAGATATTAAGCCAGTAGTTATAGAGAATGACATATTTTTCACTTTGATGTGTTGTCCCAGTATTACTTGAAAGAATGTAGATTGTAATATTTGGAAGAATGTAGATTGTAATATTTGGCAGAATGTAGATTGTAGTATCTTTTAAAGCATGTTACAATAAAGTGTAATATCACATCTCAGACAGTAATGTACTGAAGAGGTGTTTTTCTAGAAGAAAAAAAAAAAGGCATACTTTCTCACTGAGTATGTCAGCCTGTGCAGTGTTTCTGAACAAGACATTTAACAAGAACTGGGTCAGTCATCATAGTTTTTTTGTGTTTGTGTATGCAGGCTTTTATAATAAATGTAACCTGATGTTGGAGACTAAAGAATCTGTGGAGAGGAACAGACAGAAAAACAAAAATAAGATTTTTAAGGGCATGCATCTTTCCCATCACAACATACGCCTGTGAGACCTGGACACTTAACAAAATAGCTCAGAAACACGTAAATGCCTTTGAATGTAAATGCTACAGAAGAGTTCTTCAAATATGGACACAAAAAAGAACAAATATATCCATACTACAAGAACTTAATATTGAAGAAGGCTGGCTAGTAAAGAGGATTAAACAAAGAAAACTTAAATATTTTGGACACATTAAATGTCATGATAATCTAGAGAAGACCGTCTTAGAAGGGTACATAATGGAAAAAAAAAAAAGAGAAAGACAAAGCGAAGATGGCTGCAAGACATCGTTGATGATCTTCAAATGGATGCATCAGCAGCAGACCATCTTGCTCACAACCAAGAGGCCTACAGGAGAGCTGTTAATGAGACAAAAAATCCCTATTGATGTTGTGGTTCCAGATATTAAGCCAGTAGTTATAGAGAATGACATATTTTTCACTTTGATGTGTTGTCCCAGTATTACTTGAAAGAATGTAGATTGTAATATTTGGAAGAATGTAGATTGTAATATTTGGCAGAATGTAGATTGTAGTATCTTTTAAAGCATGTTACAATAAAGTGTAATATCACATCTCAGACAGTAATGTACTGAAGAGGTGTTTTTCTAGAAGAAAAAAAAAAAAGGCATACTTTCTCACTGAGTATGTCAGCCTGTGCAGTGTTTCTGAACAAGACATTTAACAAGAACTGGGTCAGTCATCATAGTTTTTTTGTGTTTGTGTATGCAGGCTTTTATAATAAATGTAACCTGATGTTGGAGACTAAAGAATCTGTGGAGAGGAACAGACAGAAAAACAAAAATAAGATTTTTAAGGGCATGCATCTTTCCCATCACAACATACGCCTGTGAGACCTGGACACTTAACAAAATAGCTCAGAAACACGTAAATGCCTTTGAATGTAAATGCTACAGAAGAGTTCTTCAAATATGGACACAAAAAAGAACAAATATATCCATACTACAAGAACTTAATATTGAAGAAGGCTGGCTAGTAAAGAGGATTAAACAAAGAAAACTTAAATATTTTGGACACATTAAATGTCATGATAATCTAGAGAAGACCGTCTTAGAAGGGTACATAATGGAAAAAAAAAAAAGAGAAAGACAAAGCGAAGATGGCTGCAAGACATCGTTGATGATCTTCAAATGGATGCATCAGCAGCAGACCATCTTGCTCACAACCAAGAGGCCTACAGGAGAGCTGTTAAGGAGGCAAAATCCCGCAAGGGACATGCAAATGAATGAATGAATGATGTTGGAGATCTGATGTTGGAGACCTCATGTTGGAGATGGGGACAAAAATGTGCAGACAGTGATGTGATGTCATTTGAATATTTGCAGAACTAATGTAACTGTTGTTTCATTTTGTAATGTCCATATGGGGAAGTATTACATTTTTATTCAACAGTAGTTATTTGTTTTATTCCTTATCAGCAGGACAAGCAAAAATGAAAAATAAAATGTAAACCTAAGTTTGGACTACTTTGTAATGTGAAAATGGTAGCCTGTTTTTAAAAGCTATGGCATATGTGAGATCTTGTATGTTTCAGTTATATGTGAGAGCTGTATGTTACAGTTAAATATAAGATGTTGTATGTTTAAATTATGTGAGATCTTGTACATTTGAAAAATATATATTATGTGTGTTTAAATTATATGTGGGATGTTGTATGTTTATTTTTATTTCAGACAACAGATGGACACAAGAGTTCTAAAGCGTCAAAAGTTGTTTTTGTTGCAGAAAACCAAGTATTTACAACAGGATTCTCACGAATCAGTGACCGACAGTATGCCCTGTGGGACATTGTAAGTAGGTGAATGGTACATGTGTTGAGTAAAGTCTTGTAAAGTGTGGCTTAATAAACATTACTAATACATTAAAAGCAACACATAAAGAAGTGAACATTTGCTTGTATTGTGATGTTCACAGGAAGTGAGTTATTCGGACAGACTGCAGAAAGAAAATTTAATCTTGATGGACTAGTTTGTTTGAGAGAAATCTCATCAAATAATCTTCACAGCCAAACACAAACAAGAAATAAAAGCACTGAACATATTAACAAAACATACAAACAGATAAACATTAACAAGGCACACAAACATATGAACCAGACATACAAACAAACATATTTTTTTTTCATGCTTTTTCAGACCCCATTTCCATCATAACCTGCCCTTTCTATCTATCCTATGTCATTCATCTGATGCCATGTTTAATTCTCCCTTATAAATTAACAGTGCTTAGTACTGTTTTATAAGATATCATATCGCTTACATATCGCATTTATGTCACATATATGTCACATGAATGGCACATGCATGTCACATACATAACTCCAGACAGACTGTAGAATCAGTTACAGAAAGCCACTGTTAACTCTTTCACATATGAGAATTTTTTTTGCTATCATTTGTCACAGCCATCATGTTTTGAAATCACACAATATGTAGTGTATATGTCATATGTAGTTTGTGTCTGTCGCTGCCCGGAAGGAAAACAATGGTAAACTATCTTCTGGAAATATACCAAGAAACCCAAGCAGCAATCATGAAAATATCTGCAAATGGATGCAGCAGCAGCAGGACATCTTGCTCACAACCGAGAGGCCTACAGGAGTGCTGTTTGGGAGGCAAAGTTCCGCAAGGGACATGCAAATGAATGAATGAGTGTGTGTTTTATAGTGTGTCATTTCAGTGTTTATAATCATACAATGTGTAGTTTATGTGTTTATGTCATATAATGTGTAGTATATGTGTTTATGTCATATATTGGGTAGTTTATGTCATGTAATGTATAGTTTATATGTAGTTTTTGTCATATAATGTGTAGTTTAAGTGTTTATGTGTCACATATTGTGTAGCTTATACATCATATAATATGTAGCTTATACGGCATATAATGTGTAGTTTCTACATCATATAATATACAGTTTCATCATTTATGTGTCACAAACATTAGAACAAGTAGCTGTGGAAGAGGAAAAGTATAGGACAGCAGTTACCCGAGATGTAGACTTGTGTTTTGTCTGAGAACACAGTCTTCTTATTATGTTTTGTGTCTTTTGTCTGAGGACAAAGTCTTCTTATTATGTTTTGTGTGTTTTGTCTGAGAACACAGTCTTCTTATTATGTTTTGTGTGTTTTATCTGAGAACACAGTCTTCTTATTATGTTTTGTGTCTTTTGTCTGAGGACAAAGTCTTCTTATTATGTTTTGTGTGTTTTGTCTGAGAACACAGTCTTCTTATTATGTTTTGTGTGTTTTGTCTGAGGACAAAGTCTTCTTATTATGTTTTGTGTGTTTTGTCTGAGGACAAAGTCTTCTTATTATGTTTTGTGTGTTTTGTCTGAGAACACAGTCTTCTTATTATGTTTTGTGTGCTTTGTCTGAGGACAAAGTCTTCTTATTATGTTCTGTGTGTTTTGTCTGAGGACAAAGTCTTCTTATTATGTTCTGTGTGTTTTGTCTGAGGACAAAGTCTTCTTATTATGTTCTATGTGTTTTGTCTGAGGACAAAGTCTTCTTATTATGTTCTGTGTGTTTTGTCTGAGAACACAGACTTCTTATTATGTTCTATGTGTTTTGTCTGAGGACAAAGTCTTCTTATTATGTTCTGTGTGTTTTGTCTGAGAACACAGTCTTCTTATTATTTTCTATGTGTTTTGTCTGAGAACACAGTCTTCTTATTATGTTCTATGTGTTTTGTAAGAGAACAAAGTCTTCTTATTATTTTCTATGTGTTTTGTCTGAGAACAAAGTCTTCTTATTATTTTCTATGTGTTTTGTGTGAGGACACATTCTTCTTATTATGTTTTGTGTGTTTTGTGTGAGGACACATTCTTCTTATTATGTGTTGTGTGTTTTATGTGAGGAAATATTCTTATTAGTGTTGTGTGTTTTGTGTGAGGACATATTCTTCTTATTATGTTTTGTGTGTTTTGTGTGAGGACACATTCTTCTTTTTATGTGTTGTGTGTTTTGTGTGAGGACACATTCTTATTATGTGTTGTGTGTTTTGTGTGAGGACACATTCTTCTTTTTATGTGTTGTGTGTTTTGTGTGAGGACACATTCTTATTATGTGTTGTGTGTTTTGTGTGAGGACACATTCTTCTTATTATGTGTTGTGTGTTTTGTGTGAGGACACATTCTTATGTTTTGTGTGTTTTGTGTGAGGACACATTCTTATTATGTTTTGTGTGAGGACACATTCTTATTATGTGTTGTGTTTTGTGTGAGGACATATTCTTCTTATTATGTGTTGTGTGTTTTGTGTGAGGACATATTCTTCTTATTATGTGTTGTGTGTTTTGTGTGAGGACATATTCTTATTATGTGTTGTGTGTTTTGTGTGAGGACACATTCTTATTATGTGTTGTGTGTTTTGTGTGAGGACATCTTCTTATTATGTGTTGTGTTTTGTGTGAGGACATATTCTTATTATGTGTTGTGTGTTTTGTGTGAGGACATATTCTTCTTATTATGTGTTGTGTGTTTTGTGTGAGGACACATTATTCTTTTTTTTGAATCATAGAATTTTCAGCATGGAGTATGGCCTTTTGAATTCATTTTATTGTCCACTGTTTCCATGACTTGCTACTCAAACTTGAATCATTTTTCTTTACATGCTTGCAGTGTTAATTTGTGTGCCGACAGTTTCTACGTGTAGTGAACTACAATTATTTTTATCCATAATCTACCATTTTGTGTCAAAGATATGACTTGCTATTTCTAGTTTTTTAAATCATTCCGTGTTGCTGGTGTATGAAGAGCTAT
Source organism: Achatina immaculata (assembly GCA_009760885.1). NCBI lineage: Eukaryota > Metazoa > Mollusca > Gastropoda > Stylommatophora > Achatinidae > Lissachatina > Lissachatina immaculata. The sequence continues at coordinate 10,655,780 of CM019706.1, read as the reverse complement.
GATCAGATTGTCCATATCTCACACTCTGTATTCCAGATAGATTTTAATATTGTGTCTGTGTATTGTGAGATAGATTTTAATATTGTGTCTGTGTATTGTGTTCTACTTGTATTTATTTCATGTTACTTTCTTCATTTTTACAACTTTTCAACCTTTTTGTAGGCTAAAATAAATCACTCCTAGTAATGTTGATCTAAATAGTCTATAGTGACCTAAAGACTTGACCTGAGACTTGAAGCTAATGACTTGAGTCTGGAAGCTAGTGACTTGAGACTTGAAGCTAGTGACTTGAGACTTGAAGCTAATGACTTGAGTCTGGAAGCTAGTGACTTGAGACTTGAAGCTAATGACTTGAGTCTGGAAGCTAGTGACTTGAGACTTGAAGCTAGTGACTTGGGTCTGGAAGCTAGTGACTTGAGACTTGAAGCTAGTGACTTGAGTCTGGAAGCTAGTGACTTGAGACTTTAAGCTAATGACTTGAGTCTGGAAGCTAGTGACTTGAGATTTGAAGCTAGTGACTTGGGTCTGGAAGCTAGTGACTTGAGACTTGAAGCTAGTGACTTGAGTCTGGAAGCTAGTGACTTGAGTCTGGAAGCTAGTGACTTGAGTCTGGAAGCTAGTGACTTGAGTCTGGAAGCTAGTGACTTGAGACTTGAAGCTAGTGACTTGGGTCTGGAAGCTAGTGACTTGAGACTTGAAGCTAGTGACTTGAGTCTGGAAGCTAGTGACTTGAGACTTGAAGCTAATGACTTGAGTCTGGAAGCTAGTGACTTGAGATTTGAAGCTAGTGACTTGAGACTTGAAGCTAGTGACTTGAGACTTGGCGTAAAGGACTTGAATGCATCTCTGGCAATTAATTAAAAAAAGATTGTTAAAAAGACATTGAAATGACTTATGGTACTATAAGAGTGAACACGTGATATCTACAAACTACAGACCATCTGGTACTTCACGTACAACTATATTCTGTATGCCGTTTTTTTTCTTTTTTGATCCTACCAGAGAAATGCTAACACCTCTCTGATAATAGAGGACTTGGACTCTTCTAGTGGAATCTTATTGCCATACTATGATCCAGACACAAAGGTCATGTACCTTGCTGGAAAGGTCAGTTTGTTGTGTTTTTATCCACAGTGATTGTTGTCAGTGGATATGACAGCTGTTTTCACTGCTGACTGTGAAAGCTGTTTTCAGTGCTGACTGTGATAGCTGTTGTGAGTGCTGACTGTGATAGCTGTTTTTGGTGCTGACTGCGATAATTGTCAGTGGTTTCTATGATAGCTGTATTCAGTGCTGACTGTGATAACTGTTGTCAATGGTTGCTATGACAGCTGTATTCAGTGCTGACTGATAGCTGTTTTCAGTGCTGACTGATAGCTGTTTTCAGTGCTGACTGTGACAGCTGTTTCAGTGCTGACTGTGACAGCTGTTTCAGTGCTGAGTATGGCCTTTTGAATTCATTTTATTGTCCACTGTTTCCATGACTTGCTACTCAAACTTGAATCATTTTTCTTTACATGCTTGCAGTGTTAATTTGTGTGCCGACAGTTTCTACGTGTAGTGAACTACAATTATTTTTATCCATAATCTACCATTTTGTGTCAAAGATATGACTTGCTATTTCTAGTTTTTTAAATCATTCCGTGTTGCTGGTGTATGAAGAGCTATGATCAGATTGTCCATATCTCACACTCTGTATTCCAGATAGATTTTAATATTGTGTCTGTGTATTGTGAGATAGATTTTAATATTGTGTCTGTGTATTGTGTTCTACTTGTATTTATTTCATGTTACTTTCTTCATTTTTACAACTTTTCAACCTTTTTGTAGGCTAAAATAAATCACTCCTAGTAATGTTGATCTAAATAGTCTATAGTGACCTAAAGACTTGACCTGAGACTTGAAGCTAATGACTTGAGTCTGGAAGCTAGTGACTTGAGACTTGAAGCTAGTGACTTGAGACTTGAAGCTAATGACTTGAGTCTGGAAGCTAGTGACTTGAGACTTGAAGCTAATGACTTGAGTCTGGAAGCTAGTGACTTGAGACTTGAAGCTAGTGACTTGGGTCTGGAAGCTAGTGACTTGAGTCTGGAAGCTAGTGACTTGAGACTTGAAGCTAGTGACTTGAGTCTGGAAGCTAGTGACTTGAGACTTTAAGCTAATGACTTGAGTCTGGAAGCTAGTGACTTGAGATTTGAAGCTAGTGACTTGGGTCTGGAAGCTAGTGACTTGAGACTTGAAGCTAGTGACTTGAGTCTGGAAGCTAGTGACTTGAGTCTGGAAGCTAGTGACTTGAGTCTGGAAGCTAGTGACTTGAGTCTGGAAGCTAGTGACTTGAGACTTGAAGCTAGTGACTTGGGTCTGGAAGCTAGTGACTTGAGACTTGAAGCTAGTGACTTGAGTCTGGAAGCTAGTGACTTGAGACTTGAAGCTAATGACTTGAGTCTGGAAGCTAGTGACTTGAGATTTGAAGCTAGTGACTTGAGACTTGAAGCTAGTGACTTGAGACTTGGCGTAAAGGACTTGAATGCATCTCTGGCAATTAATTAAAAAAAAGATTGTTAAAAAGACATTGAAATGACTTATGGTACTATAAGAGTGAACACGTGATATCTACAAACTACAGACCATCTGGTACTTCACGTACAACTATATTCTGTATGCCGTTTTTTTTCTTTTTTGATCCTACCAGAGAAATGCTAACACCTCTCTGATAATAGAGGACTTGGACTCTTCTAGTGGAATCTTATTGCCATACTATGATCCAGACACAAAGGTCATGTACCTTGCTGGAAAGGTCAGTTTGTTGTGTTTTTATCCACAGTGATTGTTGTCAGTGGATATGACAGCTGTTTTCACTGCTGACTGTGAAAGCTGTTTTCAGTGCTGACTGTGATAGCTGTTGTGAGTGCTGACTGTGATAGCTGTTTTTGGTGCTGACTGCGATAATTGTCAGTGGTTTCTATGATAGCTGTATTCAGTGCTGACTGTGATAACTGTTGTCAATGGTTGCTATGACAGCTGTATTCAGTGCTGACTGATAGCTGTTTTCAGTGCTGACTGATAGCTGTTTTCAGTGCTGACTGTGACAGCTGTTTCAGTGCTGACTGTGACAGCTGTTTCAGTGCTGACTGTGACAGCTGTTTCAGTGCTGACTGTGACAGCTGTTTTCAGTGCTGACTGATAACTTGTATTTCTCTCAGTGTTCTTTGTGTTATCTTCTTCAGTGCCTTTTGTTGTATCTCTCTAAGTGTTCTGTGTTATCTATTTCTCAGTGTTCTATAATTTCTTTCAGTGTTCTCTGTTGTATCAGTATTCTTTCCTTGTTTGTCAGTGTTCTTAACTGCAGTATAATTTTTACATGCTATATGCTGTGTTCTTTGTAATACTTGTCATATTTATGTTACATGTTTGTTATCTATGTTCTGTGTATTGTTTGCTGTACTTATGTTGCATGTTTGTTGCTTGTGCTGGATTCCTATGACATTTCATGTTATATGCCATCTGACATTTGTAGGGTGATGGAAACATCAGATACTTTGAGATATGTGAAGAAGGGTCAGTACAGTTTCTCAACACGTATCAGTCATCATTACCTCAGCGAGGGCTTGGTAAGTTTTCATTCACATGTTTGTACATCTGTATCAGCTTTGTATTAAATGTACAACTGTATGACCTTGGTTATGATATTCTTGTAAAAAAATTAAAGACTTATAGACTGAAGCATGCCCTAATAAAATTGGTTGCATCATTTCTTGCAGAGAGACAGCAGGTAATATTATTATTCAACAACTCTTCACCAGATTCAAATGTAGCAGACACAAGGTTTTATTCTAGGCCCTCTGCTCTTTGATGTCTATATTATTGATCTTCCACTTCATCTTAAACACTCTTTTTGTGATGACTATGACAGTATTAATCTAGAATCAGTTCTTCAGGTTGAGTTAATCTAATTAAATGGAGCAACCACAATGGCATGATTATAAAGACTGATAAAACAAAATCAGTGCTCATAACAAGACAGAAACTACAAAACATGAAAAAAACAACACTACGGCTCTGTATGGAAACATCACAGATAGAAAGCATAAGTGAGCACAAAACACTGTGTCTCACTGTTGACCAACATCTGACCTGGAACTCTCATTACCAAGGTCTAACTCATCGCCAAAAGATACACCGGTTAACCAAAATTAAGCACTTCATTGATCAAACACAAGGAAGACATACTACACATCAATTTAGACTACTGCTCAACAATCTGGGATGGTTGCTCAGTGTCAAATACAAAGAGGCTTTGCTCACTCCAAAAGTGAGCAGTAAAGCTTATTAGTGACAAAGATCAAGCACAAACAACAAATCAGCACAAACATATAAAAACTCTGCCTCTTAAGAACAGGTTCCTCTTCCAATTTTTCCTCATTGATACATATTTCAGCTGCCTTGTTTGTTTTGTCAGTTGTCATCAATTTAGTTTTCTTTGCATTAAGATGGAGATTTTGCTCTTCACTGTTCTTATGGACTGACATAATTAGTTTTTCCATTCCTTTTTGTGTTGTGGACAATAATACTGTGTCATCAGCATATCTAATCTCTGGTGTTTCATAACCTCCAATTGTTATGGCATCGTACTATTCTTTGTTTACATCTTCTCTAACATTCCTCATTATATTTTCAGTATACAAATTAAATAAGTAAGGTGACAATATGCACCTCTGATGGACCCCTTGTTTTATGTCAAACCAAGTTATTAAGAGAGGCCAAGTTAACAGGCATAAAATCCTTTGTTGAGGTTGAAAGACTCGCCGAAGACAGGAAAAATTGGCGAACTACTTTGCGAGCCCTATGTGACGTCTAACGGCACGAGAAGGATATAAGAAGATAAGAAGAAGAAGAAGTTGTTGTTTCACCATTTATTCTTGCTGCTGCTTGTTGGTCTAGATACAGCAGTGATGTTAATTGTATCAAATGTGTTTTCCATTATTTCCCAAAGTTTCTGGTGTTGTACACAGTCAAATGGCTTTGAGTAGTCTATAAAGGCATTTGATAGTCCTCACTATGAAGGCATTCAATAGCCCTCACTATAAAGGCATTGGATAGTCCTCATTGTAAAGACATTTGATATGATTGGTTATGATATTCTTGTAAAAAAATTAAAGACTTATAGACTGAAGCATGCCCTAATAAAATTGGTTGCATCATTTCTTGCAGAGAGACAGCAGGTAATATTATTATTCAACAACTCTTCACCAGATTCAAATGTAGCAGACACAAGGTTTTATTCTAGGCCCTCTGCTCTTTGATGTCTATATTATTGATCTTCCACTTCATCTTAAACACTCTTTTTGTGATGACTATGACAGTATTAATCTAGAATCAGTTCTTCAGGTTGAGTTAATCTAATTAAATGGAGCAACCACAATGGCATGATTATAAAGACTGATAAAACAAAATCAGTGCTCATAACAAGACAGAAACTACAAAACATGAAAAAAACAACACTACGGCTCTGTATGGAAACATCACAGATAGAAAGCATAAGTGAGCACAAAACACTGTGTCTCACTGTTGACCAACATCTGACCTGGAACTCTCATTACCAAGGTCTAACTCATCGCCAAAAGATACACCGGTTAACCAAAATTAAGCACTTCATTGATCAAACACAAGGAAGACATACTACACATCAATTTAGACTACTGCTCAACAATCTGGGATGGTTGCTCAGTGTCAAATACAAAGAGGCTTTGCTCACTCCAAAAGTGAGCAGTAAAGCTTATTAGTGACAAAGATCAAGCACAAACAACAAATCAGCACAAACATATAAAAACTCTGCCTCTTAAGAACAGGTTCCTCTTCCAATTTTTCCTCATTGATACATATTTCAGCTGCCTTGTTTGTTTTGTCAGTTGTCATCAATTTAGTTTTCTTTGCATTAAGATGGAGATTTTGCTCTTCACTGTTCTTATGGACTGACATAATTAGTTTTTCCATTCCTTTTTGTGTTGTGGACAATAATACTGTGTCATCAGCATATCTAATCTCTGGTGTTTCATAACCTCCAATTGTTATGGCATCGTACTATTCTTTGTTTACATCTTCTCTAACATTCCTCATTATATTTTCAGTATACAAATTAAATAAGTAAGGTGACAATATGCACCTCTGATGGACCCCTTGTTTTATGTCAAACCAAGTTATTAAGAGAGGCCAAGTTAACAGGCATAAAATCCTTTGTTGAGGTTGAAAGACTCGCCGAAGACAGGAAAAATTGGCGAACTACTTTGCGAGCCCTATGTGACGTCTAACGGCACGAGAAGGATATAAGAAGATAAGAAGAAGAAGAAGTTGTTGTTTCACCATTTATTCTTGCTGCTGCTTGTTGGTCTAGATACAGCAGTGATGTTAATTGTATCAAATGTGTTTTCCATTATTTCCCAAAGTTTCTGGTGTTGTACACAGTCAAATGGCTTTGAGTAGTCTATAAAGGATAAATATAGATTGACATTAAACTCTCTGCATTTCTCTATTATTAATCTTATATCGAATATATGATCTCTTGATCCTCTTCCTTACTTGAATCCAGTGTGGACCATATTGACTTCTTCTTCTATTTTCTTACAAAGTCTACCTGTTAAACAACATATGTCTTCCAAAACTTAGACTTGATCTTGTCAAGAAAATCTTTGTGTCTAGGCCTAAAACCTAACTGACAGTCAACAAGCAAATCATTTTCTTGCATATCATGTCAGGTTTTTTTTTGTATGCATTTTTCTAGGGGTTTTGACAAAATCAGTAGAATGGAGATTGGCCTATAGCTTGAGAGCTTTTTCTCTGAACCAGATTTTTAAAGGGAATATATTTTTTCACTTTTAAAAGGCTGAGGAAAATGATATTGTACACTGCACCAATTATACAAGTATGTTAGTGTATCTGTAATGACTGGGGCAGAGCAGCATCATATCTTGTTGCTAAATCCATCAAGTCCTCCTGTGTTGTTCTTTAAGAATAAAATTAATTGTAAACCTTGCTAACTGACAAAAATACTAAACTGCTTTAGATATACACTTTTACTATGTATGAATTTATTTTATTTTGTTTAAGTTACAATCAGGAATCAGTGTTGAATATTTTAGAATACTGACCTTCTCTGAAGTGATTGCTGAACTCAGCACAAATTGCTACATAATTATAAATCTACAAGTCAGACTGTTCTCTGTATGTTTACTAGAATTTTAACTACTTTCTACACAGACTTACTGTCTGATTTGTTCTGCACTAGATTCTTAAAGCTATTTTTCTTCTTTTGCATGATTAAATAGAGATCGAAAACAGATGCAACAAAGTGAACCAACTTATCAGGCAAATGGCTCCCATACTAAACAACAAGCATGTCTTACTGGAAACCAGAAGAACTGTTTATAAGACAATCTTCATACCAGCTTTGTGCTACCAATGCCAGGCATGGACGCTGACAACAAAAGACAAAAGGAAAATTACAACAACTGAAATGAGATTCTTGAGAAGAATTCTTGGAATATCAAGAATGGACAGAATCAGAAATGATGTCATTAGATATAAAGTAGGAGTCTAACCCGTTCTGAACTATATTAAAAACCAGCAAATAAAATGGTTTGGTGATGTATCACGACTACCAACAGAACGTGCACCACAGAGACCAATGTTGTACAGACCACACAAAGGCAGAGGAAGGGAATGCCCATGCAAACGATGGACCGATGGTATAGCAGAGTCCCTGAACATCTCAGTGTACGAAGCCAACAGGCGAGCCATTGTGAGACAATTGCACTTCACCTCTACACCTAATGGTAAATGAGGAAGGACAAGACAAGAGACAAGGCATAATTAAATATTGAATTTTGTTTCTAAGTAACTGATGTGCGCTGTGGTTATGTGAAGAAACAAAACATACGTGCCATGTTTATGTGATCTGTTTCTTGCAGGCATGATGCCAAAACATACATGCCATGTTTATGTGATCTGTTTCTTGCAGGCATGATGCCAAAACATACTGCCATGTTTATGTGATCTGTTTCTTGCAGGCATGATGCCAAAACATACATGCCATGTTTATGTGATCTGTTTCTTGCAGGCATGATGCCAAAACATACATGCCATGTTTATGTGATCTGTTTCTTGCAGGCATGATGCCAAAACATACATGCCATGTTTATGTGATCTGTTTCTTGCAGGCATGATGCCAAAACGTGGGATTGATCCATTCAAGAATGAAGTAGCCAGGTTTTACAAGCTGCATGCCTCCAAAAACCTGGTGGAGCCCTTGTCTATGATTGTTCCTAGAAAGGTCAGCATTTGAGCGTCATGTCTCATTGGCTAGACAATCACGGTCAATATTCAGGGTCATTATCAGGCCATGCACAGGTCAAATGTACATATTTTAGAGGCAAAAAAGTAGACATGTGGAGCAAGTCTCTCTCTCTCTCTCTCTGAACCTTAAGTGCCCAGGGCACATGGGGCTTCTGCAAGGGTTTTCCACAAATGCCTGTCCTTCGCCTTTTTTTCTGCTCTTGCCCAGGTGAGCCCTCTATTGCTCAACATCCTTTCTGTTGTTCTTCTCCATGTCTCTTTTGGTCTACCCTTACTTCTGTTCCCCTGTGGTGTCCATCTTAGTGCTATTTTTGGTAGTGAGTTGTCAGTCATTCGGAGCACATGTCCCAACCATCGCCAGCGTCTTTCCTCAATAATTGTTGTCAGTGGCTTCATCTGCATTTCTGCCAATAAGATGTTATTTCTTATGGTGTTTGGCCAAAATATTTTTTTAATTCTTTGTAAACATTTAGTCTGGAAAGAATTCAACTTCTTTTCTGTGGTTTTGGTGATTTTCCAGCATTCACTTCCATAGAGTAGTACACTTAGAACATTACTCTTAAATATTCTGATTTTCATATTTGTGCAGAGTTTTTTTTATTTCCATATAGTCTGCAGCATTGCAAAAGCCTGGTTTGCTCTAGTAAGTCTGCTGTTGATGTCCTCTGTGCTGTCTCCATTTTCTACTACTCTGCTGCCAAGGTATACAAATTCGTTGACCTCCTCCACTAACTTGTTATCTACTCTGAGTACATTTCTGTTGTTCACATTTTGCTTCATTAACTTTGTCTTTCCTACGTTGATCTTTAGTCCTATGTTGTTTGCATTCTGAGTTAGTTTGTTTATTTTATCTTGCATATCTTTGTGACTGCTTGATAATAGACAAATGTCGTCCGCAAAGTCAAGGTCCTCCAGCACTGTGTCAAGGATCCATTGTAATCCTCTGCGTTTGTCTGATGTTGCCTCCTTCATTAACCAGTCTACTGCCAAGATAAATAATGTTGGTGATAGTACACATCCCTGTTTCACTCCTGTTTGTACCCTAAAGCTGCTGGAGGTATGTTCTCCACAGATCACTTTGCACTGAAAACCCTCATATAGGGCTTTGATTATATTTACTATCTTATGGGGGAGGCCATGCCATCTTAGGATTTTCCGCAGTGCATCTCTGTTGACACTGTCAAAGGCTTTCTCAAAATCTATGAACAATGCATGTTGTGCTATGCCCCTCATTTGCCTGTTCTAATATTTGTCTAAGTACAAATATGTGGTCTGTGCATGATCTTCCTTTCCTAAATCCTGCCTGCTCTTTCTGAAGTTTTTCCTCAAGTGTTGGTACAATTCTGTTGATGATTATTCTGCAAAATACTTTACTGGTGAGTGGCAGTAGGGTAATGCCTCTCCAGTTCCCGCAATCTCTGAGGTCACCCTTCTTTGGTAGTTTTACTATAAGGCCAGTTTTCCACTCATCTGGGGCTTTTTCTAGATCCCAAATTTGTTGTAATATCCGGCAAAGTTGTTTTGGTGTTTCTGTTTCTTCTGCTTTCAACATCTCCACAGTCACTTCATCTTCACCTGGTGCCCTGTCTGATTTTAGCTTCTTTATCGCCTCCTTTACTTCACTTATTGTTATTGGTCCTGTATTGATGTTTAGTTCCGCTTTTGCTTCAGGTATATCTATTGCTTGTGCTGCCTGTGTTCTGTTTAGTAGGATGTTAAAGTGTTCCCTCCATCTTTCAATTTTTTCTCTTTCTCCACTGACCAGTTGTCCATTTTGTGTCCTTACTGCACTTTCACATCTTGTGTTGAAGTTACCTGTCAATGTGGAGCAAGTAACATGATAAAAATATGCAACTTTAAAATAGAAGTAGCAGATGAGGTAAGTCTCAAGTGAGCATTTGTCATGCATCATTGCAGACAAGGTGGCCTATGCAGGCATGTGCCATGTTCTTGTCTGTTTGTATAGTAGATGCTTCTGGTGACTGCATCATGATGGAAAAGCTGATTTCTTATACAAGATTTCTTGTGTGTCACAAACTGTTGTAATGTTAATTTGTTTCTTGTGTGTCACAAACTGATGTAATGTTAATTTTTTTTCTTGTGTGTCACAAACTGTTGTAATGTTAATTTGTTTCTTGTGTGTCACAAACTGATGTAATGTTAATTTTTTTTCTTGTGTCACAAACTGATGTAATGTTAATTTGTTTCTTGTGTGTCACAAACTGATGTAATGTTAATTTTTTTTCTTGTGTGTCACAAAATGATGTTAATTTATTTCTTGTGTCACAAACTGATGTAATGTTAATTTGTTTCTTCTGTGTCATAAACTGATGTAATGTCAATTTGTTTCTTCTGGGAGTGTTTGTTATAGTCACAATTTGTTCATTTTTTAACAGGAAAGTGTTTTTATGAATTAACAAATTGTTAACAGTTTCATGTGCAAGTGTTTGGTCAAGTTTCTGTTACAGAATGATGTTGTTAATAATTTCTTGGTAGGTTTTTTTAAACAAACTGACAGTGTTAGCAGCCTGTTGCATGTAGCTGATGTAGTGTTCAATATTCTGCAGGCAGAAGGTTTTCAGCCTGATGTGTTTCCTCCAACAGCCAGCGTAATACCTTCTCTCACTGCTGATGAGTGGGCCAGTGGAATCAATAGGGGCCCAATTCTGATGGACCTGCAGGTGAGTAAAACTTAAGTTGTAAGTTCACAAGTATGAAAGTATTCCTTCCTTATGTCAACTCATTTATATGTTAATGTTGCACAGGTGTGTGCATATTACCTGTAATTTTGACATGTGTGTACTTGTATTGTCTATAAGTTTGATAGGTGTATGCATGTATTACCTGTAAGTTTGATACATTTATGCATGCATTACCTGTAAGTTTGACAGATGTATGCATGTATTACCTGTAAGTTTGACAGGTTTGTGCATACATTGCCTGTAAGTTTGACAGGTGTATGCGTGTATTACCTGTAAGTTTGGCAGGTGTGTGCTTGTATTATCTATATGTATATCTATAAAGCCTAGATCCCGAATGTTTGATCAGGCTATACACATCTATATTATTTGATGAAACTTTACAAAATGTTGCGAGTGCCTGTTTAGTCTCCAGGTAAGGGTTATGTGAAGCCATGAGAACAGGTAGTGAATGGAGCAGTGGGAGTAGCCAGCAGTTATCGTGGAGCAGGTAGTGAGTGGAGCAGTGGGAGTAGCCAGCAGTTATCGTGGAGCAGGTAGTGAGTGGAGCAGTGGGAGTAGCCAGCAGTTATCGTGGAGCAGGTAGTGAGTGGAGCAGTGGGAGTAGCCAGCAGTTATCGTGGAGCAGGTAGTGAGTGGAGCAATGGGAGTAGCCAGCAGTTATCGTGGAGCAGGTAGTGAATGGAGCAATGGGAGTAGCCAGCAGTTATCGTGGAGCAGGTAGTGAATGGAGCAATGGGAGTAGCCAGCAGTTATTGTGTGTCATTGTCCCCACTCTATGATGGTAGGCAGAGGATTTTTACAAAAATTGGGTTATCCAATCATTTTGGCCAAGAAGAGACTTTAGTCATGCTTTGAAATGATGTTTATTATGTTTTCATTGTCAAATCACAACAGTTATGTGAAGCTTTGAGACATATGTGTATCAAGGTTTCCTGCATAGGTGCAAATATCAAAACAACAACAACAAAAAAAAAAAAGCCCTATTTGTCAAATAAAAAAATATTACCATTTCTGACAGAGCATTCCTGGCCCTGGAGTTTATCACATGTCACATACCAGCCACATGGCCAACCTTGGTTCCTTGTGTGATTTTTTTTTGTTTTTTAATGACCTGTTCATTTTTTTCCCTTGAATGAGACTAGTTTGTGTATATTTTTAAAATGATTTAATTTAATGCAATATGAAGGACTTTCCTAGTCTATGTAAAGAAAAAAAACACATTGAATGTCTCATGCTTTCACACAGATTAAAACTGAGTGATTGACTTGAGTTTTCTGATTGATTTTACTTCATTCACATGAGTCTTTTTTTTGTTTGTTTTGTGAATCAGCTTTTACTGCTTGAAATTTCATGACACTTAAGAAATTAAGTGCTTTATAAAGTATTTTATACATTAAGTGCTTTAAGATATAAAGTATCTTGTACATTAAGTGGTTTAATATATAAAGTATCTTGTACATTAAGTGCTTTAAAATATAAAGTATCCTGTACATTAAGTGCTTTAAGATATAAAGTATCTTGTACATTTCAATTGTTTGGTTAGTGTTGTGAATAAGATGTGCTTGCAACAGTAAACAATAAAAATATTAAGATGTGGACTTGAAATAGAAGATTCTCAAGAGAAAGTCACACACACAGATAGAAGTATTTGACAACACAACATAAGGTAAATGTAAATTCTTTGCATTTGAAAGAGACTTGAATGCAATGTCATGAGAAAATCACATACACAGATAAGTGCACATTTATTTTTGAATGGTGACACATTATAAGTGTACATTCATTGCAATTTGCAGAGACTTGAATGAGTGTAAATGTCACAAGAAAGTCACATAGAAAGACAGAAGTACATGACAGCACACTACAAGATCAGTGTAAATTCACTGCAGTTTACTGAGACTTGAAGGAGTGAACATTTAGGATATATTTCCTTTTCTTTTACTTTGATTATTTATCATTGTGGCTTTGCATTTCATTTCTTTGTTTATTGTTGCAAATCAGATGTGAAAACTGGTTCACTTGCTTTAGATTGTGAATATTTTCATTTTAAAAGTTTCTTTCAAACATTTATGGTGTACAATTTATGCTTTTAATTTGTTCTTTATTATTGTTTACGGGATTGTGGTCTCTGTGCATTTAACTCTTCCCATGCCATTGTCGCGGTAGTGAGAACTTCCGGTTTTCCCAATTGGTGCCATTGTTGCGATAGTGACTCTTGGTTTGTTTCAATAAAACAACCGGTGTAATATTTAGATTATACATATTTCGTCCATGTTTCCAGTGACACTTTTCAAAATTGCGAAAGAGCGCTTAGTTACGAGCAATGCTGAGCGAGAAAAAGGAAGAGACACATGGAAATTTTTCAATTTTTGATGATGTAGATAGGGGTATGGACATGGCCTGTGACCACCCGACTGCTCTTGAATGTATCCCAAGTAGATCTAGACATATTTAAATGACTGGAGAAGTAGTTAGTAGGTTATTTAAGACATTAATTTAGTGAGAATGCAACACAGAATCAGAATACGAGATCGACAAGTAGATCTAGACATCTCAGATGGTAAGTAGTGTAGATCTAGTCCTAGCCGATGGTGAGCTGGACACAATCATTGTCTAAAAACATCACATTACTTCTTTTTTCCTAAAAAAACTCTGCATTTATGAAATTTTCATACATTTAGTTATACTTTGAAACATACTAAGTGCACGGAAATACTGTTTTCCATTCCATTTTACAACTATACCCCTACACAGATCAAGATCCGCGCTTTTATTCCGGCCGGAACTGAACGTCCGCGTTTCTTCTTGTGGCACGGGAAGAATTAATATGTTCACTTAGCATTGTCAAGTGAACGTGAAAACAGGTTCATAGATTTTGTAAAAGATACATTCATCATTTAAAAATTCTTTGTGACACTGGTGTACACAGTTTTTGCTTTCAGCTAATAATATTTCTTACATCATGACAGATATTTCCTTGCGCCCTATATACCTGGGCAGCACCAGGTATCCCTGCTAATCTGAAATAATTTAGATGTTTGCCTACATTATGTGTAAGAAGGACTATTGCCTACAGCACATGAAAGAATAATTGATGTATGTAAGTTTTTATGTAAGACTGACATCATCTTCTTCAGACTGGGGCTATCCAGGACAAGCCAAAGTCGTCTGTGTCACCTGCAGTTTTATCTCAGGTAGTTTTCTGTGCTTATTGTTTTATTTTCATCCAAAGATTATTTTTCTGCTATTTAGTTCAGTCTGAGGTTACATCTAGTTCAGTATGAGATTACCTTTAGTTCAGTATGATGTTACCTTTAGTTCAATCTGAGGTTACCTTTAGTTCATTCAGAGATTACCTTAGTTCAGTATGAGGTTACCTTTAGTTCAGTATGAGGTTACCTTTAGTTCAGTATGAGGTTACCTTTAGTTCAGTATGAGGTTACCTTTAGTTCAGTATGAGGTTACCTTTAGTTGAGATTACCTTTAGTTCAGTATGAGGTTACCTTTAGTTCAGTATGAGATTACCTTTAGTTCAGAATCAAGAAGCCTGCATTTATTATTATATTCTTCTACATGTGATACAGTTTTTCTTACTGAAAGTTCACAGTAATTTTATATTGTTTTTCTGTCATTTTTAGACAGGTTTTGTTATTTTCATTATGTATTATCTTGTAATAAAAAAATCATATGTAATTACTAATAGTCTATTTGTCAGAAAAACATTTAGTATTGTTAGAGCTTTTTAGAGTTAGAGAAAAGATTAAGTATTGCTAGCCCAGCTTTTAGAGTTATAGCAAAAGATTAAGTGTTGTTAATTCACCTTTTAGAGTTAGAGCAAAGATTAAGTATTGTTAGGTCACCTTTTAGAGTTAGAGCAAAGATTAAGTATTGTTAGGTCACCTTTTAGAGTTAGAGCAAAGATTAAGTATTGTTAGCCCAGCTTTTAGAGTTAGAGCAAAGATTAAGTGTTGTTAGCTCACCTTTTAGAGTTAAAGCAAAGATTAAGTGTTGTTAGCTCAGCTTTTAGAGTTACAACAAAAATATTAACTGTTGTTAGCCCAGCTTTTAGAGTTATAACAAAGATTAAGTGTTGTTAGCTCAGCTTTTAGAGTTAGAGCAAAGATTAAGTGTTGTTAGCTCAGCTTTTAGAGTTAGGGCAAACATTTAGTGTTGTTAGTCCAGAGTTAGAGAGCAAACATTAAGTGTTTTTAGTCCAGAGTTAGAGAGCAAACATTTAGTATTCTTAGTCCAGAGTTAGAGAGCAAATATTTAGAGTTTTTAGTCCAGAGTTAGAGAGCAAACATTTAGTGTTTTTAGTCCAGAGTTAGAGAGCAAACATTTAGTGTTTTTAGTCCAGAGTTAGAGAGCAAACATTTAGTGTTTTTAGTCCAGAGTTAGAGAGCAAACATTTAGTGTTTTTAGTCCAGAGTTAGAGAGCAAATATTTAGTGTTTTTAGTCCAGAGTTAGAGAGCAAATATTTAGTGTTTTTAGTCCAGAGTTAGAGACCAAATATTAAGTTTTTTTAGTCCAGAGTTAGAGAGCGAATGTGTAGTGTTTTTATTCCAGAGTTAGAGAGCAAATATTAAATATTGCTAGTCCAGAGTTAGAGCGCATATAATAAATGTTGTTAGTCCAGAGTTAGAGCACATATAATAAATGTTGTTAGTCCAGAGTTAGAGCGCATATAATAAATGTTGTTAGTCCAGAGTTAGAGCGCATATAATAAATGTTGTTAGTCCAGAGTTAGAGAGCAAACATGAAGTGCATATATCAGCTGATGGAGCCTGGAGAGACCTTGTGTGTCTAGCACTCAGATTTAGAACAAGTATTAAGTCATGTTAGTTGTGAATATTTGATACAGAGATGTATCATAGATTTCAAATATTGCACGTGTCACATGTTGTATGATCTTGTAGAATGTTGTATAATGTTGTATAATGTAAAATACTGCAAAATAAAACTCAGTAGCTTCTTGCATTGTGTCTTCACAGAATCCAGCTCTCAGTAAACCACCACAAATCACCACCTACAAAGCAGTTAGCAGAGCCCCGCCCACATCATTAAATCCCACCCCTCCATCATATAGTCCTGCCCCATTCACAAAGCAGACCACACCCACAACCCTTCGAACATCGCCTGAAGGTCATGCTCAAGCGGCTGTCAGCTCCCCATCACATAGTCAGCGAGTACTGAATCCACCTTCAAGTTTTATAAATGGAAGAGATTGCAGTCTGCAGGAGCCAGCATCTATCACTAACATCAAGAGTCTCATGGGTCGTTCTGATAGAGTTTTGGGCAGGTTAGATATCTGACAGTGTCATACAGATTAGATGTGTGATAGGGTGTCATACAGATTAGATGTGTGATAGGGTGTTATACAGATTAGATGTGTTACAGCATGCCATACAGATTAGATGTGTGATAGAGTGTCATACATATTAGATGTGTGATAGAGTGTCATACAGATTAAATGTGTGATAGAGTGTTATACAGATTATATGTGTTACAGCATGCCATACAGATTAGATGTGTTACAGGATGCTATACAGATTAGATGTGTGATAGAGTGTCATACAGATTAGATGTGTGATAGAGTATCATACAGATTAAATGTGTGATAGAGTATCATACAGATTAAATGTGTGATAGGGTGTCATACAGATTAGATGTGTGATCGAGTGTCATACAGATTAGATGTGTGATAGAGTGTCATATAGATTAGATGTGTGGCAATGTGTCATACAGATTAAATGTGTGACAGTGTGTCGTACAGATTAGATGTGTGATAGAGTGTTATACAGATTAGATGTGTGACAGTGTGTCATACAGATTAGATGTGTGACAGTGTGTCATACAGATTAAATGTATGACAGTGTGTCATACAGATTAGATGTGTGACAGCATGTCATACAGATTAAATGTGTGATAGAGTGTCATACAGATTAGATTTGTGATAGAGTGTCATATAGATTAATACAAATACTCTATTTCAACTTTCTTTTTAGTGAATACTTTTACTACCCTCAGTTGAACTGAAATTGTGAATATTATTCATATTTTTTGATGAGTGTTTGAAGATTATTTACATTTTGTGAAGTTTTTTGATAGGGTTGTACCTAATACAAGATTTTTATATTCAGCTGAATACTAACGTTCATATATTTTGGATGGCTAAATATGATTACAAATATGAATATGTATAAACTAGGAAAAAAAGTAGGAACAGCTTTATTACTTAACGAGTACACAGTTGTGATGTTTCAGCGTGAGGCTTAATCATACAAAGACATACAAAACGAAGAGGTAGAGAGAGGAGATAAAGTATAGATTCACATGAATGCTATGATAAAGAACAAAAAAATAAAATGAATAGAGCACTAAACTGTAACTTGTCAGAAGCTGTGGTGTCCGACGCTGTGTCAGAAATGTGCATGGTGGAGTGTAGAGAGTATTTAAATGGAGACTTGGGATGCGTGATAGGTAGGTCATAACTGATGGTGGTTGGTGGGGAAACCGTGATGGGGAGAGAGAAAGTGATATGGTGGTAATCTAGCCAGGAGAAGGTGAAATATGTGATTATAGTAAGAGTAGAGGGGTTGTAATGTGATGCTGTGAAGAGGTTCGAAGCTGTGTGTAATAAATGAGAAGGGAGTGGAATTTACTGGGGAGGGATTATGATTGTAGAAGAGGAGAATGTTAGGTGTAGCTGAATAATGAGTTCAAACTATGTAGTTCCATCATCCCATATTCCTGAATGTAGCAGTTCTCAATCGCTGGGCGGCTTGTGTCATCGGTGTGACATTGTTTGATGGGTGTCACCAAAAAGTCAGATTTGCCTCTGTGGTTGGGGCCATTGAAATGAGTTGGGACTGGTTTCAAAGCATGCTGGGTGATATTGTACAGACGTTTTTGCATGCAGTCTATTAATCTGAGGCCAGTTTCACCAAAGTAAGTTATTCTGCATCTTTTGCATACAATGACATATAGCACATTGCGGGACTCGCATGTGAATCCCTCATGGAAAGTGAGGATAGCTTTGGGAAAGGTGATCGTTTTCATTTCCCAGACTACAGGACAGGTAACACAGCGAAGGTGGTTACATTTTCTAGTGCCAACATATTCAAAGTTCTGCTTAAGTGGCTATGGATGAGGATGTCCTTAAGATTTGGTTCCTGTTTGTATGCTAATAGAGGTGGATCAGAGAAAATGTCACGAGTGTCGGGGTCAAGTTGGTTTAATGGCAGATGACGATAAAGAATTTTCTTGACCATCTGACCATGTGAGTGAAAAGGAAGTAGTATTTTAACTCTGTCAGATGGGGTAACAAGTTTTTTCCAGAACGCTTCTTTGCGACTCACTAGTTGGATGCATTTGAATGCTTTCTGAAGAACATTTTCTGGGTAGTGGCGATGATGGAAAAATTCTAATTGGACTGATCTATAAAGTCCAAATTATCCTGACATAGGCGACAGAGACGGAGGAGTTGGGAGTATGGGATGGAATTCCTACAAGCTTCAGGATGAGAGGAGGTGTAAAGTAAATAGGTGTGGCTGTCAGTGGGCTTGTAAAATACAGAGGTAACAAGCCTGTTTGTGCCAGTAGATATCTCTCTCTCTCTGAACCTTAAGTGCCCAGGGCACATGGGGCTTCCGCAAGGGTTTTCCACAAATGCCTGTCCTTCGCCTTTTTTTCTGCTCTTGCCCAGGTGAGCCTTCTATTGCTCAACATCCTTTCTGTTGTTCTTCTCCATGTCTCTTTTGGTCTACCCTTACTTCTGCTCCCCTGTGGTGTCCATCTTAGTGCTATTTTTGGTAGTTAGTTGTCAGTCATTCGGAGCACATGTCCCAACCATCGCCAGCGTCTTTCCTCAATAATTGTTGTCAGTGGTTTCATCTGCATTTCTGCTAATAAGATGTTATTTCTTATGGTGTTTGGCCAAAATATTTTTCTAATTCTTCGTAAACATTTAGTCTGGAAAGAATTCAACTTGTTTTCTATGGTTTTGGTGATTTTCCAGCATTCACTTCCATAGAGTAGTGCACTTAGAACATTACTCTTAAATATCCTGATTTTCATATTTATGCTTAGTTTTTTGATTTCCATATATTCTGCAGCATTGCAAAAGCCTGGTTTGCTCTAGTAAGTCTGCTGTTGATGTCTTCTGTGCTGTCTCCATTTTCTACTACTCTGCTGCCAAGGTATACAAATTTGTTGACCTCCTCCACTAACTTGTTATCTACTCTGAGTACATTTCTGTTGTTCACATTTTGCTTCATTAACTTTGTCTTTCCTACGTTGATCTTTAGTCATATGTTGTTTGCATTCTGAGTTAGCTTGTTTATTTTATCTTGCATATCTTTGTGACTGCTTGATAATAGACAAATGTCGTCCGCAAAGTCAAGGTCCTCCAGCACTGTGTCAAGGGTCCATTGTAATCCTCTGCGATTGTCTGATGTTGCCTCCTTCATTAACCAGTCTACTGCCAAGATAAATAATGTTGGTGATAGTACACATCCCTGTTTTACTCCTGTTTGTACCCTAAAGCTGCTGGAGGTATGTTCTCCACAGATAACTTTGCACTGAAAACCCTCGTATAGGGCTTTGATTACATTAACTATTTTATGGGAGAGGCCATGCCATCTTAGGATTTTCCGCAGTGCATCTCTGTTGACACTGTCAAAGGCTTTCTCAAAATCTATGAATAATGCATATGTTGTGCTATGCCACTCATTTGCCTGTTCTAATATTTGTCTAAGTACAAATATGTGGTCTATGCATGATCTTCCTTTCCTAAATCCTGCCTGCTCTTTCTGAAGTTTTTCCTCAAGTGTTGGTACAATTCTGTTGATGATTATTCTGCAAAATACTTTACTGGTGAGTGGCAGTAGGGTAATGCCTCTCCAGTTCCCGCAATCTCTGAGGTCACCCTTCTTTGGTAGTTTTACTATAAGACCAGTTTTCCACTCCTCTGGGGCTTTTTCTAGATCCCAAATTTGTTGTAATATCCGGCAAAGTTGTTTTGGTGTTTCTGTTTCTTCTGCTTTCAACATCTCCACAGTCACTTCATCTTCACCTGGTGCCCTGTCTGATTTTAGCTTCTTTATCGCCTCCTTTGCTTCATTAACTTTGTCTTTCCTACGTTGATCTTTAGTCATATGTTGTTTGCATTCTGAGTTAGCTTGTTTATTTTATCTTGCATATCTTTGTGACTGCTTGATAATAGACAAATGTCGTCCGCAAAGTCAAGGTCCTCCAGCACTGTGTCAAGGGTCCATTGTAATCCTCTGCGATTGTCTGATGTTGCCTCCTTCATTAACCAGTCTACTGCCAAGATAAATAATGTTGGTGATAGTACACATCCCTGTTTTACTCCTGTTTGTACCCTAAAGCTGCTGGAGGTATGTTCTCCACAGATAACTTTGCACTGAAAACCCTCGTATAGGGCTTTGATTACATTAACTATTTTATGGGAGAGGCCATGCCATCTTAGGATTTTCCGCAGTGCATCTCTGTTGACACTGTCAAAGGCTTTCTCAAAATCTATGAATAATGCATATGTTGTGCTATGCCACTCATTTGCCTGTTCTAATATTTGTCTAAGTACAAATATGTGGTCTATGCATGATCTTCCTTTCCTAAATCCTGCCTGCTCTTTCTGAAGTTTTTCCTCAAGTGTTGGTACAATTCTGTTGATGATTATTCTGCAAAATACTTTACTGGTGAGTGGCAGTAGGGTAATGCCTCTCCAGTTCCCGCAATCTCTGAGGTCACCCTTCTTTGGTAGTTTTACTATAAGACCAGTTTTCCACTCCTCTGGGGCTTTTTCTAGATCCCAAATTTGTTGTAATATCCGGCAAAGTTGTTTTGGTGTTTCTGTTTCTTCTGCTTTCAACATCTCCACAGTCACTTCATCTTCACCTGGTGCCCTGTCTGATTTTAGCTTCTTTATCGCCTCCTTTACTTCATTTATTGTTATTGGTCCTGTATTGATGTTTAGTTCCATTTTTGCTTCAGGTATGTCTATTGTTTGTGCTGCTTGTGTTCTGTTTAGTAGGGTGTTAAAGTGTTCCCTCCATCTTTCAATTTTTTCTCTTTCTCCACTGACCAGTTGTCCATTTTGTGTTCTTACTGCACTTTCACATCTTGTGTTGAAGTTACCTGTCATCTGCTTAGTAGATTAGTAGATATGTTAATGTCTAAAAAGTTGACAGATTTGTCAGAAATTTCATAAGTGAAATCTATGTTCTTATTAAGTGAGTTGGCGAATTCAAGAAATTTTTTTAGTTTGTCCTGTGGCATACTGGTGACTCCAGTGCCATCATTAATGTACCTTTTATAGAATTCTGGAATTCTACCAGTGTAGGTTTCCCATAATTTGACTTCCAGAACTTTCTAATAGTTTCAGATAGTTCTTCAACATCCAACTTCTTGCTGAAACAATATGGTAGTTGCTGTCCTCAGATAGTTCTTCAACATCCAACCTCTTACTGAAACAATATGGTAGTTGCTGTCCTCAGATAGTTCTTCAGCATCCAACCTCTTGCTGAAACAGTATGGTAGTTGCTGTCCTCAGATAGTTCTTCAACATCCGACCTCTTACTGAAACAATATGGTAGTTGCTGTCCTCAGATAGTTCTTCAACATCCAACTTCTTGCTGAAACAATATGGTAGTTGCTGTCCTCAGATAGTTCTTCAACATCCAACCTCTTACTGAAACAATATGGTAGTTGCTGTCCTCAGATAGTTCTTCAACATCCAACTTCTTGCTGAAACAATATGGTAGTTGCTGTCCTCAGATAGTTCTTCAACATCCAACTTCTTGCTGAAACAATATGGTAGTTGCTGTCCTCAGATAGTTCTTCAACATCCAACTTCTTGCTGAAACAATATGGTAGTTGCTGTCCTCAGATAGTTCTTCAACATCCAACCTCTTGCTGAAACAATATGGTAGTTGCTGTCTTCAGATAGTTCTTCAACATCCAACTTCTTGCTGAAACAATATGGTAGTTGCTGTCCTCAGATAGTTCTTCAGCATCCAACCTCTTGCTGAAACAATATGGTAGTTGCTGTCCTCAGATAGTTCTTCAACATCCAACTTCTTGCTGAAACAATATGGCACTTTCCCACCTTACAGTTGTTAGAGCTATAAAAACTGATGATGTCAGATACACCAACATTTTTATCATCAAATTTTGGACCTGTCATGGCTACAAAGTGTCAACTCTTCTTCCAGATCTCTTGAAGCCTCCAAGAGTAAGTGCATGTCCTCAGATAGTTCTTCAGCATCCAACCTCTTGCTGAAACATATGGTAGTTGCTGTCCTCAGATAGTTCTTCAACATCCGACCTCTTACTGAAACAATATGGTAGTTGCTGTCCTCAGATAGTTCTTCAACATCCAACTTCTTGCTGAAACAATATGGTAGTTGCTGTCCTCAGATAGTTCTTCAACATCCAACCTCTTACTGAAACAATATGGTAGTTGCTGTCCTCAGATAGTTCTTCAACATCCAACTTCTTGCTGAAACAATATGGTAGTTGCTGTCCTCAGATAGTTCTTCAACATCCAACTTCTTGCTGAAACAATATGGTAGTTGCTGTCCTCAGATAGTTCTTCAACATCCAACTTCTTGCTGAAACAATATGGTAGTTGCTGTCCTCAGATAGTTCTTCAACATCCAACCTCTTGCTGAAACAATATGGTAGTTGCTGTCTTCAGATAGTTCTTCAACATCCAACTTCTTGCTGAAACAATATGGTAGTTGCTGTCCTCAGATAGTTCTTCAGCATCCAACCTCTTGCTGAAACAATATGGTAGTTGCTGTCCTCAGATAGTTCTTCAACATCCAACTTCTTGCTGAAACAATATGGCACTTTCCCACCTTACAGTTGTTAGAGCTATAAAAACTGATGATGTCAGATACACCAACATTTTTATCATCAAATTTTGGACCTGTCATGGCTACAAAGTGTCAACTCTTCTTCCAGATCTCTTGAAGCCTCCAAGAGTAAGTGCATGTATTCAGTCAGTTAGTCATTTGCATGTCCTTTTTGAAACTTTGTCTCCCTAACAGCTCTCCTGTAGGCCTGTCATTTCTCAGACTCTTCCCCAGCGTTAAAATTAGATCTATCTGGCCTGGGGACTCGCCACAAGATCTTTTTCTTATCTGATCTTCCATGTTGCTGTTTGGGTTTCTTGGTATATTCCAAAAGGTAGTTGACCATTGCCTTCCTTCCAGGCAGTGGCTAGTGCATGTATTATGCTTGGAAAAAACATGAAAATAATTCATGCTAACAAAAATAGAAAATCAGTCTCTGTGCTGGGCGGTATAAATTTCATTCACGTTGAGCTGTCACAGACATTTCCTGAGATGATACTAATTGTAAATTAATTTGATAATACTTAAAGTTGACAAATATGAACTTTTATAATAAATGTGTAAATTGTCCTCTCAGTTTATACAATCATTTTGGACTAGACTTTTGTGTTCAGCTCCTCCCATTCTGTGATCTCTTTATTCATCCACAGCTCTTCCCATTCTGTGATCTCTTTATTCATCCACAGCTCTTCCCATTCTGTGATCTCTTTATTCATCCACAGCTCTTCCCATTCTGCGATATCTTTATTCATCCACAGCTCTTCCCATTCTGTGATCTCTTTATTCATCCACAGCTCTTCCCATTCTGTGATCTCTTTATTCATCCACAGCTCCTCCCATTCTGTGATCTAATTATTCATCCACAGCTCTTCATTCTGTGATCTCATTATTCATCCACAGCTCTTCCCATTCTGTGATCTCTTTATTCATCCACAGCTCTTCATTCTGTGATCTCATTATTCATCCACAGCTCTTCCCATTCTGTGATATCTTTATTCATCCACAGCTCTTCATTCTGTGATCTCATTATTCATCCACAGCTCTTCCCATTCTGTGATCTCATTATTCATCCACAGCTCTTCCCCTTCTGTGATCTCTTTATTCATCCACAGCTCTTCCCATTCTGTGATCTCTTTATTCATCCACAGCTCCTCCCATTCTGTGATCTCTTTATTCATCCACAGCTCCTCCCATTCTGTGATATCTTTATTCATCCACAGCTCTTCCCATTCTGTGATCTCTTTATTCATCCACAGCTCTTCCCATTATATGATCTCTATATTCATCCACAGCTCCTCCCATTCTGTGATCTCTTTATTCATCCACAGCTCTTCATTCTGTGATCTCTTTATTCATCCACAGCTCTTCCCAGTATATGATCTCTATATTCATCCAAATTATGTAAACAACTCCACTTTAAAATGACATCACCATTCATGATTATATTAGAGATGAGATGAGAAAAGAAATATCTTAGAAGAGCCACAAGATTAGATGAGAAAAGAAAGATCTTAGAAGAGCCACAATCTGATCTGACATGGGCAACTGGCTGGACTTGATCCTTCATTCACAAAACTGCCAAGCATGAGGCAGATAATTTTGTCAGTTGTTACTACAACAATAGGTCTTTTGATCATACAGGCAATATAGTTGTTACTACAACAATAGGTCTTTTGATCATACAGGCATGACAGTTGTTACTACAACAGTAGGTCTTTTGATCATACAGGCAATATAGTTGTTACTACAACAATAGGTCTTTTGATCATACAGGCATGACAGTTGTTACTACAATATTAAGTCATGTGATAATACAGGCTGTGTGAATAAATAATTGCATCAGTTGTTACTACAGCAGTAGACTGCATGATAATACAGGCATGACAGTTGTTACTACAATATTAAGTCATGTGATAATACAGGCTGTGTGAATAAATAATTGCATCAGTTGTTACTACAGCAGTAGACTGCATGATAATACAGGCATGACAGGCATGTGTCAGGGACTAGTGATATAAATCACAAATATTTGCTGGCACCTTTGTATCAACATTACACACAGTACACACTTTTTTTTTCTTGTTATCACACTGTCTGCAATAAACAGATTATTAGATAATGACAGGACATGCATGAGCCAGAAATCAAGAGACCGTTGAAAATATCATCATGATAGATAGAAGTTGAAAATATTTTCATATTAGATAGGTAACGGTAAAGGTAACATTCCTGTTTCCACTCCATTAAGGCATATTGGAGAATACGGTGTTGGGCTTGTATTTTCCATGAATGTATAAAATTGGAAAAAAGTAGGAGCAGCTTTATTACTTAATGATTACAAAGTTGTGACGTTTCGGCGTGAGCCTTAATCATACAAAAACATACAGGACGAAGAAATAGGGAGAGGAGATAAAGTATAGATTTACATGAATACTGTTAAAAAAAAAAAAAAAGGTACTTAGCTGTAAATTGCAAGGTGTGGCTTGTCTGGCGGTGTGTGTCAGGAATGGATCTGGTAGGACGTGGAAATTGTTTAAATAGAGACCTGTGACATGTGGTCGGTGGGTTGTAACTGGGAGTGGTGGATGGGGAACCGGGGAAGGGAGAGAGAGTGACGCACTACTGGCCTAGCTAGGAGAATTTGAAACAGGTGACTGGGGAAGAGGTGTTGCAGAGAAGAGGGGTTGCTGAAAAATAGCGGGGTTGCAGAGTGATGCTGTGAGGAAGTTTGAAAAGTAAAAAGGGGTGGATTTAGTGGAGAGGTACTATAATGATTGAAGAAGATGATGTTACGTGTAACTAAACAGCGAGTTTAACCCATGTGGTTCCAGTGTCCCATAATTTTGAATGCAGCAGTTCTCAAGTGCCAGGCGGCTTGTGTCATCTGCGTGACATTGTTTAATGGCTGTTACCAGAAAATCAGATTTGCCTCTGTGGTTGGGGCCATTGAAATGATTTGGGACTGGTTTCGAAGCATGCTGGGTGATGTCGTACAGATGTTTTTGCATGCGGTCCCCTATTCTGTGATCTCTTTATTCATCCACAGCTCTTCCCAGTATATGATCTCTATATTCATCCAAATTATGTAAACAACTCCACTTTAAAATGACATCACCATTCATGATTATATTAGAGATGAGATGAGAAAAGAAATATCTTAGAAGAGCCACAAGATTAGATGAGAAAAGAAAGATCTTAGAAGAGCCACAATCTGATCTGACATGGGCAACTGGCTGGACTTGATCCTTCATTCACAAAACTGCCAAGCATGAGGCAGATAATTTTGTCAGTTGTTACTACAACAATAGGTCTTTTGATCATACAGGCAATATAGTTGTTACTACAACAATAGGTCTTTTGATCATACAGGCATGACAGTTGTTACTACAACAGTAGGTCTTTTGATCATACAGGCAATATAGTTGTTACTACAACAATAGGTCTTTTGATCATACAGGCATGACAGTTGTTACTACAATATTAAGTCATGTGATAATACAGGCTGTGTGAATAAATAATTGCATCAGTTGTTACTACAGCAGTAGACTGCATGATAATACAGGCATGACAGTTGTTACTACAATATTAAGTCATGTGATAATACAGGCTGTGTGAATAAATAATTGCATCAGTTGTTACTACAGCAGTAGACTGCATGATAATACAGGCATGACAGGCATGTGTCAGGGACTAGTGATATAAATCACAAATATTTGCTGGCACCTTTGTATCAACATTACACACAGTACACACTTTTTTTTTCTTGTTATCACACTGTCTGCAATAAACAGATTATTAGATAATGACAGGACATGCATGAGCCAGAAATCAAGAGACCGTTGAAAATATCATCATGATAGATAGAAGTTGAAAATATTTTCATATTAGATAGGTAACGGTAAAGGTAACATTCCTGTTTCCACTCCATTAAGGCATATTGGAGAATACGGTGTTGGGCTTGTATTTTCCATGAATGTATAAAATTGGAAAAAAGTAGGAGCAGCTTTATTACTTAATGATTACAAAGTTGTGACGTTTCGGCGTGAGCCTTAATCATACAAAAACATACAGGACGAAGAAATAGGGAGAGGAGATAAAGTATAGATTTACATGAATACTGTTAAAAAAAAAAAAAAAGGTACTTAGCTGTAAATTGCAAGGTGTGGCTTGTCTGGCGGTGTGTGTCAGGAATGGATCTGGTAGGACGTGGAAATTGTTTAAATAGAGACCTGTGACATGTGGTCGGTGGGTTGTAACTGGGAGTGGTGGATGGGGAACCGGGGAAGGGAGAGAGAGTGACGCACTACTGGCCTAGCTAGGAGAATTTGAAACAGGTGACTGGGGAAGAGGTGTTGCAGAGAAGAGGGGTTGCTGAAAAATAGCGGGGTTGCAGAGTGATGCTGTGAGGAAGTTTGAAAAGTAAAAAGGGGTGGATTTAGTGGAGAGGTACTATAATGATTGAAGAAGATGATGTTACGTGTAACTAAACAGCGAGTTTAACCCATGTGGTTCCAGTGTCCCATAATTTTGAATGCAGCAGTTCTCAAGTGCCAGGCGGCTTGTGTCATCTGCGTGACATTGTTTAATGGCTGTTACCAGAAAATCAGATTTGCCTCTGTGGTTGGGGCCATTGAAATGATTTGGGACTGGTTTCGAAGCATGCTGGGTGATGTCGTACAGATGTTTTTGCATGCGGTCCCCTAATCTGAGGCCAGTCTCACCGATATATGTTATCCTGCATCTTTTGCACACGATGACATATATCACATTATGGGACTCGCATGTGAATCCCTCATGAAGAGTGAGGATAGTTTTGGGAAAGGTGATTGTTTTCGTTTCCCAAACTACAGGGCAGGTAACGCAGAGGGGGCGGTTACATTTTCTGGTGCCAACATACGTAAGGCTCTGCTTCAAGTGGCTGTGGACGAGGATGTCCTTAAGGTTTGGCTCACGTTTGTATGCCAATAGGGGTGCTTCAGAGAAAATGTTACGAGTGTCGGAGTCGAGTTGGATTATCGGCAGATGATGATAAAGGATTTTCTTAACCATCTGACCGTGTGGGTGGAAAGGCAGTACTAACTTAACTCTGTCAGATGGAGTAACAGGCTTTTTCCTGAATACTTCTTTGCGGCTCACTAGTTGGATACGGTTGAAGGCTTTACGAAGGACCTTTTCTGGGTAGTGGCGATGACGGAAAAATTCTAATAACTTGTTGGACTGATCTAAAAAGTCCAAATTATCCTGACATATGCGGCGAAGACGGAGGAGTTGGGAATATGGGATGGAGTTCTTACAGGCCTCAGGATGGGAGGAGGTGTAAAGCAAATAGGTGTGGCTATCGGTGGGCTTGTAAAATACAGAGGTAACAAGCCTATTTGTGCCAATAGAAATTTTAATGTCTAAAAAATTAACAGACTTGTCAGAGATTTCATAAGTGAATTTTATGTTCTTATTGAGTGTATTGGCGAATTCAATAAATTTTTCAAGGTCTTCATGTGGCATACTTGTAATTCCAATGCCATCATCAATGTACCTTTTATAGAATTCTGGAAACCTACACCTCGACTCCGACACTCGTAACATTTTCTCTGATCCACCCCTATTGGCATACAAACGTGAGCCAAACCTTAAGGACATCCTCGTCCACAGCCACTTGAAGCAGAGCCTTACGTATGTTGGCACCAGAAAATGTAACCGCCCCCGCTGCGTTACCTGCCCTGTAGTTTGGGAAACGAAAACAATCACCTTTCCCAAAACTATACTCACTCTTCATGAGGGATTCACATGCGAGTCCCGTAATGTGATATATGTCATCGTGTGCAAAAGATGCAGGATAACATATATCGGTGAGACTGGCCTCAGATTAGGGGACCGCATGCAAAAACATCTGTACGACATCACCCAGCATGCTTCGAAACCAGTCCCAAATCATTTCAATGGCCCCAACCACAGAGGCAAATCTGATTTTCTGGTAACAGCCATTAAACAATGTCACGCAAATGACACAAGCCGCCTGGCACTTGAGAACCGCTGCATTCAAAATTATGGGACGCTGGAACCACATGGGTTAAACTCGCTGTTTAGTTACACGTAACATCATCTTCTTCAATCATTATAGTACCTCTCCACTAAATCCACCCCTTTTTACTTTTCAAACTTCCTCACAGCATCACTCTGCAACCCCGCTATTTTCTCAGCAACCCCTCTTCTCTGCAACACCTCTTCCCCAGTCACCTGTTTCAAATTCTCCTAGCTAGGGCAGTAGTGCGTCACTCTCTCTCCCCTCCCCGGTTCCCCATCCACCACTCCCAGTTACAACCCACTGACCACATGTCACAGGTCTCTATTTAAACAATTTCCACGTCCTACCAGATCCATTCCTGACACACACCGCCAGACAAGCCACACCTTGCAATTTACAGCTAAGTACCTTTTTTTTTTTTTTTTTACAGTATTCATGTAAATCTATACTTTATCTCCTCTCCCTATTTCTTCGTCCTGTATGTTTTTGTATGATTAAGGCTCACGCTGAAACGTCACAACTTTGTAATCGTTAAGTAATAAAGCTGCTCCTACTTTTTTCCAATTTTATACATTCTAGTATCACAGCTTTACTGCAGTGTTTAGTGTATAGTTGTATACTTATACACCAATTATTGTATTTTCCATGACCTTCGGCACATAAATGTGTGATGTGGTCATTATCATGCCTGGCTGCTTTACCTTCCAAGATTTCTCTGGTACCCATTTTTTTAGGCTGGATGAACCCCGATGCCTTTTTTGGTGTGTACTAGAAAAAATCCCACTGCTGGGACCGAACCCCGTACCACCAGATTAGTAAACCGACCACCTAACCACTCATATAACCAGACTGCCATCATGATAGATAGAAATTGAAAAGTCATGATAGAAAGAAGTTGAAAGTATCGGCATGATAGATAGAAGTTAAAAACATCGTCATGATAGATAGAAGTTGAAAAGTCATGATAGATATAAGTTGTAAACAGAAAGGAACAAGTCACCATCTTCCGTCTCCGAACAGGACACAGCCGACTCCGAAGTCATATGTATACAAAGTTTAAGGTTGGTACTACTAATCTATGTACATGTGCCCAGGTGCCCCAATCCGTGGAACATATCCTCCAGAACTGCATCAACTACGAGACACTGAGAAATAATTACTGGCCCAGTGAAACCACTAAAGAAGATAAGCTCTACGGTTCCATACATGAGTTACAAAAAACAGTGAAATTTATCCAAGAGAAGGTTCTAAGGACTGCAAATGCGCCACAAACAGCCTCTGGCAGTCAAGTCCAGCTCCTGGCCTTCCCGTGGCAGAACTGTTTAAACTGACAGGAGAAGGGGCGAGGGCGAATATCTGGCGCCTGAAAACCAGTTACTTAGGGTAGATGAGTGTCACGTTTGGTAGCTCATCTGCCGCTGATGGCGAGATCTTCAGCTGCCGTGCGTGGAGCGGTGCTCTTCCCGGCCAATGAAGAAATTTGCAAATGAGGTTGCCGTGCAGCATCACTGCGGAAAAGGTGGTTGAAAGAATAAAGCGAAGCAAACAGTCAAATCACGGCACCTCTGGTCTGGAGGTCGGCCACGTCCTGAGTGCAGTCATATCGGGTGAAATGCATGAACCGGCTTGTCCCAGAGGTTAAGTCACTGCTGGCTTGACTTTTCAAATGCCGCGCGTGGAGTGAAGCTCCTCCCGGTTAAGGAAGTAAATGCGGAAATAAAGGTTGCTGTGCGGCGCCGATGGGAAAAGGTGGTGGAAAGTGAAGTTTAACCTGGTATGTCCAGTAGTATCGCTACGAGAGCTATACCACGGCACCTCTGCTCTAGAGGCCGCCTACGTCCGAAATACACCTACACTGGTGAAATATGCCTAAACCGGCACACACCAGGGGTGGAACTCGATGGCTAGACATGTCATGCCACCTCCGCTCTAGAGGTCGGTAACGCCTGATAAACACCCATACTGGTGAATTTTGCCTAAACCGGCTCATACCAGGGGTGAATCTTGAAGGCTATGAATGTCACAGTACCTCTGCCCTAGAGGTCGGTCCCGTCCCAAACATGCCCATACTGGGAAATGCCTAAACCGGCTCAACCCAGGGGTAGAAGTCACTAGTGGCGAGGATTCGTCCTCCTGGACAAAAGCTCCATCCTGGTCACAACTAGGAAGGGTAGCGGCCACGACCGCAAAATGCTGAAGTCGGAGACACTGGACCAGGGAAGTCTAGATAGGCAACCACCTCTCACCCGGCGGGGATGTCTGCGTATCCTAATCACGCTGAGGTTTTCCGGTGAGAAAGTCCAACCCTGGACTGGATGGGCAACCACCTCTCACCCGGCGGTGATACACGGGTATCTCAAAACACGTCGAGGTTTTCCGGTGAGAAAGTCCAACTCTGTCCTGGGTGGGCTGACGCCTCTCACCCAGCGGGGATGCACTGATATTCCAAACACGTCGAGGTCTTCCGGTGAGAAAGTCCAACCCTAGACCAAACTGGTGCAATGAAAACCACGGTGTCACGCAATCCCGCTTCCGAGACCCACCAAGAATACAGGCTAAAGCACTGTGATACTCTGAACCCCTTGTGGTCCTTCGTGGAACTCATGTGGTCTATTTTGGACCACACAGGGGACCACCGGACCTAACGAGGACCACATGTGTGAATTCAGTAGGTTCACAGTGCGGTTTTTGGTGGTAGAAGTGAACGAAGAAGAAGAAGAAGAAGATCCAAGAGACAGGACTGCAGATATAGACAGACAGTGCGAACGAAGAAGAAGAAGAAGAAGAAGATATAAGTTGAAAGTATCAGCATGATAGATAGAAGTTAAAAACATCGTCATGATAGATAGAAGTTGAAAATATCGTCATTTTTTTTTTTTTACTTATTCCTGAAAAGTATATATGTGAATATTTAAAATTTTAACTTTTATAATTTTTATGAGATCAGATATAAATATTTGAATTTCACTGTTATTCAGCAGAATACAAATATGAATATTTGATACATCCCTAGTTTTTTTTTAAGATAATTTACATTTTGTGATGGGGTTTTTGAAGATCTTTTACATTTTGTGATGAGGTTTTGAAGATCACTGACGCCATATAACTCTTGTAAAGTTTATTAGATTTGATGACATGTTTGGAAGCATTTTAATTCTCTCATAATTAGTGGTTAAAAACAGTTGGAAGATAACACTGTCTTCATTTGATAAGAAAATGTGCAGAAGTTTTTCCTCAACTCATCATCATCATCATGTGCCGTGCCGACTGGTGTTGGCTATTATGCTTCTCCAGAGTACGCGATCCTTCATGCATGCCATCAGCTCAGTTGGTGATTTCCTCAACTACAAAACAGAAATCAGAACAGAAAAATTGGTGATAGTTTAAAAGTCCCAGCTTGTCTGAGTGTGAATGTACCAGTATCCCAACATGTCTGAATGTGAATGTACCAGTGTCCCAGCATGTCTAAGTTTGAATGTACCAGTGTCCCAGCATGTCTAAGTTTGAATGTACCAGTGTCCCAGCATGTCTAAGTTTGAATGTACCAGTGTCCCATCATATGTCTGAGTCTCAGAGTAACAGTAGTCTCTGCATGTGTGGGTATCTGTCATGTCTTAATGCTGATAGTTGCTGTTGATACTAATTTTGAATGTATGTGAAGCATGTATGAGTGTATGTGAGATCATCATTTCTTAATGCTAATAGTTTCTGAGGTTGAATATGCAGTTTTTCCTGCTGTGCTAGTATACAACTTGTGGCCAGTATCTGAACGTTGTTTGTATTCAACATTTCTGTATCTAATCCACAGAGACTCACTCCAGCCTAGTGTGCTAGTATACAACTTGTGGCCAGTATCTGAACGTTGTTTGTATTCAACATTTCTGTATCTAATCCACAGAGACTCACCCCAGCCTGCTGTGTCTCCAGCTTCATCTGTCTCTTCTGGTCACAGTCGAGCTTCAAGGTCACCAGGTTCACCGCCATCATTTGTCTCCCCAGCCTCAATCTCACCGGCCTCATCACATCATCTTAACGGTTTCGATGGGAGCTCTTTAGCAGATGAACATGTGAGTAAAGAAGCTTATGTCTTCTATATGTCTGTAATTATCTGTAGTAATGTATGTCTTCTATATGTCTGTAATTATCTGTAGTAATGTATGTCTTCTATATGTCTGTAATTATCTGTAGTAATGTATGTCTTCTATATGTCTGTAATTATCTGTAGTAATGTATGTCTTCTATATGTCTGTAATTATCTGTAGTAATGTATGTCTTCTATATGTCTGTAATTATCTGTAGTAATGTGTGTCTTCTATGTATATGTAATTATCTGTAGTAATGTATGTCTTCTGTATGTCTTCAATTATTTGTAGAAATGTATGTCTTCTATGTCTTCAATTATCTGTAGTAATGTATGTCTTATGTACGTCTTCATTTAATAATGTATGTCTTCTATATGTCTGTAATTATCTGTAGTGATGTATGTCTTCTATATGTCTTCATTTAATAATGTATGTCTTCTATATGTCTGTAATTATCTGTAGTAATGTATGTCTTCTATATGTCTTTAATCATCTGTAGTAATGTATGTCTTCTATATGTCTTCATTTAATAATGTATGTCTTCTATATATCTGTAATTATCTGTAGTGATGTATGTCTTCTATACATCTTTAATCATCTGTGGTAATGTATGTCTTCAGGGTGTTTTTAAAGTCTCACTACACTTTCTATGAAAAAAAAAATTGAAAAATGAAGTAAATGACGTCATCACAAAATGTGCTCAGAAAAGTCATTTAATTAGTTACAATAGTGACTGCAGTGATACACACTGTTTTGGGTTAGCTGGAATGTACCACAGAAATATTCATTATAACAGGTGTTGGAAATGTCCACCATGGGCTTCAAGACATGACTGTATACGTCTCTTCATATTGTCTGTTTTTATTTCTTGAATGGTAATTCTGATTGCTTCTTTCAGGTCCTCAATTGTTTGTACATTATTTTTGTAAACATTTCCTTTCAAGAAACCCCATAGATAATAATCTAATGGATTTAGATCTGGAGAACGAGCAGGCCAAATTCCACAAGATATTATGCAATTTGTGAAAATATCTTCCAAAAAACCATATGTTGCTCTAGCTGTGTGTGCAATTGCACCATCTTGCTGGAACCACACTTCTTCAATTTCACATTCATTCAGCTGTTCTAAAAAAAGGTTCCAGAATGTCAGTACTGTACTGATCGGCAATTATAGTGTTTGAAGAAAATTGGTCCAGTTAAAATTTTCTACTGATGGCACACCATACCCCACATCATGTAGCGGCGGTTCATGAAATGCATTGTGATTAACACTGCTCCAAATACAATTATTTTGGCTATTAACATATCCAGATAGATTAAACCATGCCTCATCAGAGAAGAATGTTAAATCGAGAATTGACTCATCTTCATTTAAAAATGCTTGAAACCACATGGAGTAGTTGACTCTGGATTGATTATCACACTCTTTTAGTTTAGACACAACAGAAATCTTGTATGGATGAAAATTTAACCAATGTTTAAGAATTTTGTGCACTGTGCTCAGTGATACGTTCACTTCTTGCGACATTTTCCTTAAGGACTTGCATGGACTTTTCAGGATTGCATCTTGGATATCTAGACACGTTTCTTCAGACACAGCAAGCCTATCAGATCGCGGAGCATCTTCCACGGTTCCCATATCACGAAAATTTCTTACCATAGTGCAGTGAAGAGGTTGTTTATCAGGAAATGTTGCTATAAATCTTTGAACAACCATCCGTGTGTATCAACTGCCATTTCGAAACACTTGTTCAACCAAAAAATTATTTCTTCTGTTGATAACACCATTCTGTTTTGAGTGCAAAAATCCAGCAGATGGCAACCATTCACAGCATTTTTCTTCACAGTTGACTGTGCAGCACATTTCTTATGACGTCATTTTCTTCATTTTAATTATGTCTTCTATATGTCTGTAATTATCTGTAGTGATGTATGTCCTCTATGTCTTTAATCATCTGTAGTGATTTATGTCTGTCTTCTTCAGTCTTTAGTTATATGTAGTGATTTATGTCTTATATATGTCTTCAATTATCTATACTAATGTATGTCTTCTTTTTTTATATTTTTTTGTAGTTGTAAAGTTCATGTTTTGTAGTCCAGTTGTTGTAAATGTTTATTGTTTGTTGTTTAGTTGTTGTAAATGTTTATTGTTTGTTGTTTAGTTGTTGTAAATGTTTATTGTTTGTTGTTTAGTTGTTGTAAATGTTTATTGTTTGTAGTCTAGTTGTTGTAAATGTTTATTGTTTGTAGTCTAGTTGTATATTTTTATTGTTTGTAGCTTATTTTTTGTGAATGATTTGTCATTGACATAATGATAAGAGTAACAGTAAAGGGGTGCTTGAGTGGATCAGTCTTGCCTGGCAGGGTGCGCTGACTGACACCAGACAAGATACCATGCATTTAAGAAAGAATATTATACATCTAGGGACATGGAACATCCATACAATGAACACCAACAGAAAATAAGAAAACACTGTGGATGAAATACAGAGACTAAAATCAGCATACTAGGACTGTGTGAGACTAGAAGAACTTATACTAGGACTGTGTGAGACTAGAAGAACTTATACTAGGACTGTGTGAGACTAGAAGAACTTATAGTAGGACTATGTTAGACTAGAAGAACTTATACTAGGACTATGTTAGACTAGAAGAACTTATAGTAGGACTATGTGAGACTAGAGGAACTTATACTAGGACCGTGTGAGACTAGAAGAACTTTTACTAGGACTGTGTGAGACTAGAATAACTTATACTAGGACTGTGTGAGACTAGAATAACTTATACTAGGACTGTGTGAGACTAGAATAACTTATACTAGGACCGTGTGAGACTAGAATAACTTATACTAGGACTGTGTGAGACTAGAATAACTTATACTAGGACTGTGTGAGACTAGAATAACTTATACTAGGACTGTGTGAGACTAGAAGAACTTATACTAGGACTGTTTTAGACTAGACTAACTTATACTAGGACTGTGTGAGACTAGAAGAACTTATACTAGGACTGTGTGAGACTAGAAGAACTTATACTACAACTATGTTAGACTAGAAGAACTTATGCTAGAACTAATTTTTTATAAATAGGAAAAACAAGGCTTTCATATGGTAAAGTAAGAGAGGACAGTTTTGTAGGATTAGACCTTGAAAAAATCGTGGATAAAGCACTTTAGATGTGAGAGAAAGAAAAATCACAAGAGAATTACCGAGGATTCAAACATGGACTAGCCAGCTAGCACCTCCAAAAAAAGGTGTTTTGTAAGCATAGTCATTAGCAACTGTTTAGTAGACACGAGATTGTGACACCTGGAAAGAAATTAGGTCATGACACAGAAATTGCATAGCTTAGATTCAGTCTTAGATTCAGTCTCTCTAGCAGGTACCAACTTTTAGACAAACATACACACAGTCTCCTGCTATGTCTGGAGCGTACTTGGACAACAACAACAAATGAAGTTAGTTTAAGGAACAATTTTTTTATAAATAAGAAACAATGAGGCTGTTGTAAAAGTTTATTTTTCTAGTCATGTTGTAAATGTTCATTTTTTTCTAGTTTAGCTGTTGTAAATTTTTTTTTTCTAGCTTATTTTTCTAGTCTAGTTGTAAATGTCTAATTTTTTGTAGCTTATTTGTTGTAAATGTTTATTTTTGTTATCTAGTTGTAAATGTTTAATTTTTTTCTTGCTTATTTGTTGTAAATGTTTATTTTTTCTAGTCTAGTTGTTGTAAATGTTTAATTTTTTTCTTGCTTATTTGTTGTAAATGTTTATTTTTTCTAGTCTAGTTGTTGTAAATGTTTAATTTTTTGCAGCTTATTTGTTGTAAATGTTTATTTTTTCTAGTCTAATTGTTGTAAATGTTTATTTTTGTTATCTCAATCAATCAATCAAGTGCCATGCTGTGTTGTGTAGGCGATCATTTCTCTCCACAATTCCCTGTCTTTAGACTTGATTATGAGATCCGCCGGTGACTTTCTTCCTAGCCACACTGACAGCCCATCCAGTAACTTCTCTCTCTGTCGTCCTATGTCTCTTCTTCACTCAATTTTTACAGTTGCCACAATGTGTTCCAGTTTTCCTCTTCTCAGAAAATGTCCTATAAATCTCGCTTGTCTGCCTCTGATCTTTATTTTAATTTGCTTTTTAACTCCAGCCTCTCTTAAGACTTCTTCGTTGGTTTTCTTAGCTGTCCATGGTACCTTCAACATCCTTCTTATGAACCACATTTCCATGGCCTCCATTTCTCGCTGTACTTTCTTATTCATGGACAATGCTTCACATCCATAAAACAAAATTGGCTCAATGTAACATTTAAGTACTTGGAATGTTGTTTCCATTGATATGGATCTGTTGCACAAGATGTTTCTCATTTTCTGGAATGTTGACTTGGCCTGAGCACGTCTGCTTTTTTATTTCATTGTGACATTTCCCATCACTTGTTATAATCATTCCTATGTACTTGAATCTATCAACTTGTTTCAGTTCTGTGCCAATAATGGTAATGCTACATTTTGTTGGTATTCTTTTCTTTGAGATGACCATCACTTCAGTCTTCTTTTTATTCAGGCTGAGACTTTTACTTTTACTTTCATGAACCACGATGTCCAGAAGAGCCTGTAGCTCCCCTTCACTTTTAGTAATCAGAACTGTGTAGTCTGCATATCTTAAGTTGTTAAGGTTGTACCCGCCAATTGATATTCCTGGCAAGTTCTCTATATTTCTCATTATCTTTTTGCTGTACAAGGAGAAGAGGTCAGGAGATAGAACACATCCTTGTCTCATTCCCAATGTTATGTCTTGGAATGCTCCTATTTGGTTCTCAACCTTCATTGCTGCTGGTTGCTGCCAGTATATTTTTCATGAGCTTCAGATTTTTTCCATCTATGTTGATGTCTTCCAGCATTCTTATAATTTCTGTGTGTCTCACTTTATTGAATGCTTTAGAGTAGTCTATGAAGCATAATTATAGGTCTGTCTTTACTTCTATTGATCTTTCTATCAGTGTTCTCAATATATATGGCATTACTTGTGCCTTTTTCTTCGATGAAGCCGCACTGTTCTTCAGCGATTTCTGGTTTTATTTTGCTCCTGACTCTTCTCATAACAATATGAAGCAGAGTTTTGGCAACATGGCTCATAAAACTAATGATTTGATGGTCTTCACATTCAACTGCATCTTGTTTCTTTGGTAGGGCAATGAAAACTGATGGGACATAGTTACTGTTATAGATGTCATTCAGCAATCTGATAATTATTTCTGTTATTTAGTTGTTGTAAATGTTTATTTTTTTCTAGTCTAGTTGTTGTAAATGTTTAATTCTTTCCTAGCTTATTTGTTGTAAATGTTTATTTTTGTTATCAAGTTGTTGTAAATGTTTAATTTTTGTTATCTAGTTGTTTTAAATGATTTAATTTTTTTGTAGCTTATTTGTTGTAAATGTTTATTTGTGTTATCTAGTTGTTGTAAATGTTTATTTTTATTATCATGTTTTTCTAGTCAAGTTGTTGTAAATGTTTATTTTTGTTATCTAGTTGTTTTTCTAGTCTAGTTGTTGTAAATGTTTCAACACCTATATTATACTGTGAATGCATTTTATTTTTTATGCAGCACACATCTTCATTGGCTGGTAGCGCCATCTCCACTGCTCCAGCCACAGCTACCACCAAAATGGCCCAATACACACCATCTTATCAGCAGCCTCAAGTCACTTCGTATGTTCGAACAGGGCAAGGCACTGATATGAAAACACGATATAACACTGTTGCTGGAAGTAGCAACACAGACCATATCAGTGCCGTCAGCATGGTCATTGGTCAGACAGCAGTTCCATCACACTCTAATGTAAGCAATGTATGTTAACCTGTCTTAATATATTCACACTCTAAAGTAAGCAGCATATATCCACACTCTATGCAGTGTATGCTCACCTGTCATACTTAATTCACACTCTAACATAAGCAGCATATGCTCACCTGTCATACTTAATTCACACTCTAACATAAGCAGCATATGCTCACCTGTCATACTTTATTCACATTCTAACATAAGCAGTGTATGCTCACCTGTCATACTTTATTCACACTCTAACATAAGCAGCGTATGCTCACCTGTCATACTTAATTCACACTCTGACATAAGCAGCATATGCTCACCTGTCATACTTAATTCACACTCTAATATCAGCAGCGTATGCTCAACTGTCATACTTTAGAATCATATAAACATGCAGGTTTTTAGATTGGTATTGTCAGCAGCTGGGGTGAGCCAGACAGATTGCGGACACATGCAACCCCCCCTCCTCCCAGCCACCAAGAGCCAGATAAAAGACATGTATAAAATAATGGGTACATTAAAAGAGGTTTACAGTTGTCTGTGGGAAGACAGTTTTGTAACATAAAAATCAGGTAGCGTTGTAACAAATAAGACAGATATTAATGTAACATAAAAAACAAATATTGTTGTAACATAAAAGAGATGATGTTGTAACAAAAAAGGCAGATATTGTTGTAACTTAAAATACAGATATTGTTGTAACAAACAAGACAGATATTAGTGTAACAAAAAAGACAGATGTTGTAACAAAAAAGACAGATATTGTTGTGCATTCAAAATTATGGGACACTGGACCCACATGGGTTAAACTCGCTGTTTAGCTGCACTTAACATTCTCTTCAATCATTATAGTACCTCTCCACTAAGTCCACCCCTTCTTACTTTTCAAACTTCCTCACAGCATCACTCTGCAACCCCTCTTCCCCAATCATCTATTTCAACTTCTACTGGCTAGGTCAACATTGTATCACTCTCTCTCCCCTCCCTGGTTCCCCATCCACCACCCCCATTTACAACCCACCAACCATATATCACAGGTCTCCATTTAAATAGTCTCCACGTTCTACTAAATCCATTCCTGACACACACTGCCGGACAAGTCACACCTTACAATTTACAGCTAAGTACTCTTTCTACAAATTTTTTTTTTTAATAGTATTCATGTCAATCTATACTTTATCTCCTCTCTCTCAATTTCTTCGTCCTGTATGTTTTTGTATGATTAAGGCTCACGCCAAAACGTTGCAACTTTGTAATCGTTAAGTAATAAAGCTGCTCCTACTTTTTCCTATTTTATATATTCTGGTATCACAGCTTTACTGCAGTGCTTCGTGTATAGTTATATACTTATACACTAATTACTGTGTGCAAAGATAGGTTGTTCTGTTCACATGCAAAGAAAGGTTGTTCTGTCCACATGCAAAGAAAAGTTGTTCTCTCCACATGAACAGAAAGGTTGTTCTGTCCACATGCAAAGAAAGGTTGTTCTGTCCACATGCAAAGAAAGGTTGTTCTGTCCACATGAACAGAAAGGTTGTTCTCTCCACATGCACAGAAAGGTTGTGTCATCAGTGTTGACATATGTTGAAGTTTATTGTGTCATCAATGTTGACATATGTTCAAGTTTATTGTGTCATCAGTGTTAACATATTTTGAAGTCTATTGTGTCATCAGTGTTGATATATGTTCAAGTTTATTGTGTCATCATTGTAGGCATGTTGAATTTATTGTATCATCAATGTTAACATGTGTTGAAGTTTATTGTGTTATCAGTGGCAACATATGTTTGTTGATGTTTATTGTGTCATCAGTTTTGATATGTGTATGGTGAAGTTTATTATGTCATCAGTTTTTACATATGTATAGTGCGGATTATTATGTCATCAGTTTTGACATGTGTATAGTGAAGTTACACAGTGTTACTGTCCACAACACAAAAAGGAATGGAAAAACTAATTATGTCAGTCCGTAAGAACAGCGAAGAGCAGAACCTCTATCTTAATGCAAAGAAAACTAAATTGATGACAACTGACATAACAAACAAGGCAGCTTAAATATGTATCAATGGGGAAAAATTGGAAGAAGTGGAGAGTTTTGAATATCTTGGATCACTGCTAACTAATAATGGAGATACAATGAGGGAAATTAAAAGAAGGACATCTGTTGCTCTTCAGAAAGTAAAACAAATAAAGAATCTGTGGAGAGGAGCAGACAGAACTACAAAAATAAGATTTTTAAGGGCCTGCATCTTTCCCATCGCAACATATGCCTGTGAGACCTGGACACTTAACAAAACAGCTGAGAAACACATAAATGCCTTTGAATGTAAATGCTACAGAAGAGTTCTCCAAATATCGTGGACACAAAAAAGAACAAATATATCTATACTACAAGAGCTTAATATTGAAGAAGGCTGGCTAGTAAAGAGGATTAAAGAGAGAAAACTGAAATATTTTGGACACATTAAACGTCATGATAATTTAGAGAAGACCGTATTGGAAGGATACATAATGGGAAAAAGAAAAAGAGGAAGACCAAAACGAAGATGGCTGCCAGAAATCATTGACGATCTGCAAATGGACGCAGCAGCAGCAGGCCATCTTGCTCACAACCGAGAGGCCTACAGGAGTGCTGTTTGGGAGGCAAAGTTCTGCAAGGGACATGCAAATGAATGAATGAGTAGTGAAGTTTATTATGTCATCAGTTTTGACATACATATGGTGAAGTTTATTATGTCATCAGTTTTGACATATTTATGGTGAAGTTTATTATGTCATCAGTTTTGACATATGTATGGTGAAATTTATTATGTCATCAGTTTTGACATATGTATGGTGAAGTTTATTATGTCATCAGTTTTGACATATGTATGGCGAAGTTTATTATGTCATCAGTTTTGACATATGTATGGTGAAGTTTATTATGTCATCAGTTTTGACATATATAAATGCTACAGTCTAATGACTGTATCAGTTGTATCCCCTCTACTAAGTTCTACTCTTTCTTCACCTGCACAAGAAAAGCCTTGCATACTCTGCAGTACATTTCTGGAACACCCTCTCCTGGCATTTAAATCCATTAGTAATACTTCATCCTTTAACTCAAACCTGTTTCGTTATTTACTTGCTTGTAATTTTATGCCTCCGTAGAATAACCAGCACTCTCTCAACCCATGACTCACCAGCCATCAAGTACTAAAATGACATAGTTCGAAAAGTAACTTGTTAGATATTGTTAGAAATTATTTTAATGTTTTAAAAATAAAACATATGTTAGAAGATCTGTACTGACAGTGCATTTTTGTTTATGTATATGTCTGTGTGTGCATGAGTGTGTGAGTGCTATTTTATTAGGTTAATTACTTCTTTTCTTTTACTTTGAATGTAATAGTTTAATCTTACACTCTTTTGATACTTGTTTTTCGTAATGTAATTTGTATACATGTATTAAATCGAGTGTGTAGGAAGAATGAAAGATGGAGTGATGAAGGGCAGAATGTAAGACGGGCCTGCGTGCCCAATTCTTTCCCCTGTAAAAATAAAGATTATTCATTCATTCATTCACTAATAAATGTTGAATGTCTGTGACTGAGTGAAAGCTGTATGATGAAGGGCTGAATGTTAGACGGGCTGTGTGCCCGACTCTTAACCCTTTGAAAATAAGAATCTGTTCATTCATTCGTTTGTTCACACGTAAATTATATCCCGGAACCCACTCACTGTACTAGATGACAAACCCTCTAACCCAAGCACATCCGTCTGTCCTACTTACCCTTTCCCTGGCATGGTTACCATTATTTCCCTCTCTCTCTTTTCCACTTTTTCACACCCCTTTTAACAACAAACCCGTGACAGCCCTTCTCACCACCAGCCTATCACACTTCACAAGTCTTGGTTTAAACATTCACAATAGTTTATCACACTCAGTCTCGGGCACAGCCGAGTGCTCCCTTTTTTTCTCTTCTTATTTGTTGTATAGCATTCATGTACATTTATATTTCCTACCTTTTCTCCCTACTTCTTTGTCCTGTGTGTTTTTGTGTGATTAAGCTGTAAACTGAAACATTACAATTGCATGCTCTTTAATTAATAAAGTTGTTCTTGCTTTTTAAAAAATAGTTTTAAAAGTAGTTAGGTCATTCTTGTGTTTCTTAGAAGCTTTTGTGAGGGAGAAGGAGAGAGAGGAAAAGAGAGAGAGAGAGAGAATGAAGGAGAGAGAGAGAGTGAAGGAGAAAGAGAAAGAGAGAGAATGAAAGAGAGAGAGGGAAGTAGAGAGAGAGAAAGAGAGAGAGAGTGAAGGAGAGAGAGAGAAAGAGAGAGAGTGAAGGAGAGAGAGAGAAATAGAGAGAGAGTGAAGGAGAGAGAGAAAGAGAGAGTGAAAGAGAGAGAGAAAGAGAGAGTGAAGGAGAGAGAGAGTGAAGGAGAGAGAGAGTGAAGGAGAGAGAGAGAGAGAGAGTGAAAGAGAGAATGAATGAATAATCTTTATTTTTAAAGGGTAAAGAATCAGGAAAAGGAGATGGACATATGTTGGCCACTTGATGAGAAGAAATGAGCAGAGAATCCCAAAACAAGCTATCAAGTGGCACATAACAGGCCGAAGAAAAAGGGGCAGACCGCGTGAAACTCTGAAGAGAACATTATTAAGAGAGGCCAAGTTAACAGGCATAAAATCCTTTGATGAGGTTGAAAGACTCGCCGAAGACAGGAAAAATTGGCGAACTACTTTGCGAGCCCTATGTGACGTCTAACGGCACGGGAAGGATATAAGATATAAGATATAAGAAAGAATTGGGCACGCAAGCCCGTCTTATATTCTGCCCTTCGTCATTCCATCTTTCATTCTTCCCACACACTTGATTTAGTACAAATATACAAATTAAATTAGGAAAAAATGTATCAAAGGAGTGTAAGATTTAACTACTACATTCAAAGTAAAAGAGAAGAAGTAATTAACCTAATAAAATAGCACTCACGCACACATACACACACAGACATATACATAAACAAAAATACATTGTAAATACAGATCTTCTAACATATGTTTTTTAACAAACATTAAAATAATTTTTAACAATATCTAACAAATTACGTTTCTAACTTTGTCATTTTAAGAGAGAGTGAAGGAGAGTGAAGGAGAGAGAGAGAGTGAAGGAGAGAGAGAGAGAGAGAGGGAGAGCAGATGCACAAAAGCCTGTGACATTCTCCTCATCAAATAGTTTTTGTTCAAGTAACCTCCTCTCACACAGAAGATGATGATGGAGCTGTCACTGGCTGCCTGCATGTTCCATCCTACACACAGGGTTTAATGTGCTGCCTGCTCTACACATAATATGTACATAGCAAGGGCAGGCCAATGGTATAGAAATGCTGACAGACATATTTATCTGTACTAGTAGTAGTTAG
This sequence comes from Achatina immaculata, assembly GCA_009760885.1. Lineage (NCBI taxonomy): Eukaryota > Metazoa > Mollusca > Gastropoda > Stylommatophora > Achatinidae > Lissachatina > Lissachatina immaculata. Next base: position 10,611,509 of record CM019706.1, on the reverse strand, counting down.
ATGTTTCATGTGATTTGTTACTTACGTAGGTATTACAAGAGAACTCACAAATAAACATGCTAGAACATTTATTGTAATAGGAGCACTGCTTCTTCTTTATGTCTTCACATGTTGTGGGGGTATAAAGAATATAAAGCTTTGTTTAATCACTTCATGACAGAAAAATGCAGTGACTTCTGTCACTGTAACTTGACATGTAATGGGAGTACCAGTTATAAGCATATTCACCTGTCACCATAACTTGACATGTAATGGGAGTACCAGTTATAAGCATATTCACCTGTCACCATAACTTGACATGAAATGGTAGTTCCAGTTATGAGCTTATTCACCTGTCACCATAACTTGACATGTAATGGTAGTTCCAGTTATGAGCTTATTCACCTGTCACCATAACCGTTTGAATTAATAACATTCAGTGAAGGTCTTTGTTCTGGCCTCAATTCATGTGAACCATGAAAGTAGCTGTGTTTGTCAGAAGCTGAGCTGGCATTTTTCTTGCTTTCTGTCTTGTAATATTTCACCCTCCCCACTTACAACACAGGCCATTCATGTTCGCAAAGTCTGGACACCTCCCCTCCAGTCTGCACCTGATCTGTCTGCTGCTGCTGCTTCATCCCCACAGTCAGGTGTCAGTGACCTTGAGGTAAGTTTATGAACATTCTAGAACAGAGTTGTATTCTGATGTTGTCAGGAAAGGCTGAATGTGATTTATTCCAAGACACTGAATGTGCATAATCATGGAGTCTGGATAACATGTTCACAGAAATAAGCATCTTTGCTGTATCTAGATTTTGTCTGGTTTGTTTTTTTTTTAAGGAAGTTTTGTTTTTTGTCTAGTAGTTAATTTTGTGTTACTGTTAAGTTTGCGGATATTGTCATGTTACTGTTAAGTTTGCGGATATTGTTGTTACTGTTAAGTTTATAGATATTGTGTCACCATTAAGTTTGTAGATATTGTGTCACCATTAAGTTTGTAGATATTGTGTCACCATTAAGTTTGTAGATATTGTGTCACCATTAAGTTTGTAGATATTGTTGTGTTGCTGTTTGTAGATATTGCTGTTACTGTTAAGTTTATAGATATTATTGTGTTACCATTAAGTTTCTAGATATAGTTGTGTTACTGTTAATTTTGTAGATATAGTTGTGTTACCATTAATTTTGTAGATATTTTATACCACTGAAAGGGCAGGTGTGATGTGAGCAGCAACCAGAGAGAGTGTATATGAACATGTTTATCAAGTGACCACAGGCTTCCATCATGTTAACTGTCCTTTGTTTCCTTGTTAGCTATCTGCATAACCATAACTAGTAGGTCTTTTATGGTTAAAAATATGAGAAGTGATGACTGCAGTAAAACCGGTTCTAGAAATAAAGGTAGACAGAGGTGCATGGTTCAGTTTTTAAAAAAAAAAAAAAATTCTATAAGAATGAGGAAAGTGGGGAGAAATGAGAGTGACAGAAAATAAGATAAATGAAGAACATACAACAGCCCAATATTTCAGCAATAATTAGTGTATAAGTATACACCTATACACAAGCACTGCAGTAAAGCTGTGATACCAAAATGTATGAACTACGAAAAAAAAGTAGGAACAGTTTTAGTACTTAATGAACACAAAGCTGTGACATTTCAGCATTTACCTTAATCATACAAACATAAACAGGATGAAGAAATAGAAAGACGAGATAAAGTATAGAATCACATTAATCCTATGTTACAGAAATAATAAATAAAATTAATTAACACTTAGCCAGTCTTGATGTAGCATGGCCTTGTAAGTAACGAACATTGTTGTTATTATTAATGAATCTGATTATGAAAATATACTGTAAAGAAATTAGTTAACATCAAATAGTAACAAAGAAAAGTAGATAGGAAAGGAAGAGAAAGGCATAAAACTTCCATGACACTAGAACAAGACGCGGACAAAAGTAAACAGTGGAAACAGTTAATAGAAAAAAATGAGACTCAGTGACAATGAGATTTAGGTAATACAGAGGTAGGATGCCAGTAAGTAGGATGGTCCAGTGATAACAAAGCAGTGACTGGACATTGACACGAGTAAACAAAATAGAAAAGACGAATAGAAAAGACAGACACAATGAAAAGCGAGGACACAATAAAACCTCTGTCATGAAAGAGCAAGATAATGACTTAGGTAAATGACAATTGTATAGATGGAGTTGACACTTTGACACCTATTAGTGTTACGACGCTATTGCACATTGTTTTTTAATAAAGGAGTGACCAACTCAGCCAGCTGACAAATTAAATTTTTAGAAGAGTGGCCTATTGGACAATTGACTTACGAGAGATAAGTCATGGGGCAGTTTGAATGACGGACAGTCAGAACGCTCATGAGAACCAGTGGCCATCTGAAGGGTGGAGCCAAAATACTTATTGGTTAATCTGACAAGCTGGACTTGAAGATAAAAAGGTGAACGGAGAGACAGGGGAGGAACGAGGAAGAAGAAGAGACCAAGGAGGGAGCCTGAAGACGGAAGAACAGACAGTAAGAATAAGGAAGAAGAACCAAGAATGAAGAGGGACCAAGAAGTTTGGAAGTAGAGGAGAGGAGATAGAGGACAGAGCCCCAAAGACGGAGGAACAAGGACTGTCTGTGAACTGAGACTGGTCCAGATGAGAGAAGAAGAGAAGGACAGACAATCAGAGAAGAACAGCAGAAGGAGAACACACACCAGAGAAGACACGAGAGAGAAAGAAGACGTAGGTAATGATAGTTGGAATAGATGAACAATTAGAGCAGTAGATACTCAGGAAAAGCAGTTTTGAAGAAGTAGTTCTAGGACAGATTGAAGATGTGTTTCAAGTGATTCAAGTGATTATGAATGTTTGTTACTCTTAAACTTCAAGTACAGTGATTTTAGGCGAGAAACTAGTTGACCATGTGTTGCACACCTGATATAATACGGAGTTAGGAAATGTTCTCATATCAAGTGTAGAGTATTCTGAAGTTGAGAAAATTGAGAAGTGCTGTATGTAAAATCTGATCATCATCAGGTGCCGTGCCGACTGGCGTTTGCTATTATGCTTCTCCACAGTACACGATCCTTCATGCAGGCCATCAGCTCAGTTGGTGATCTCCTCTCACACCATCCCGTCAGACTGTCCAGTATCATTTCTCTTGGTCTTCCTCTTGATCTTTTTCCTTCTATTTTTCCTGTTGTTATAATATTTTCAATGCCCCCTCTTCTCATTGCATGTCCTATGAAAGTACATTGTCTCTCTCTCTTATCTTTTTGACAAGGTTTTTTTGTCTCTCCAGCTCTTCCTATACATTGTTCATTAGTTATTTTTGCTGTCCAGGGGATTCGCAACATTCTTCTAATAAACCACATTTCTGCTGCTTCCAGTGATTTTTGTGCAGACTTGCCTATTGTCCATGATTCACTTCCATATAACAAGATAGGTTCAATATAGCATTTTAGGACTCGTTTTCTAACATTCATTGATAAAGATGTGTTAGCTAATATGTTTCTCATTCTCTGAAATGCAGTCTTTGCTTGGCCTATTCTGTTCCTAATTTCTGTTCTGCATTTCCCATCTGAAGTTATTACTGCTCCAAGGTATTTGAATTTCTGAAAATCTGATAGAGTTTGATATTGTCAGTAAATGATTAAGTGATTTACTGATTAACCACATGTTGTAGATCTGATATAATACTGAGATGGGAAATGTTCTCATATCAAGTGTAGAATATTTTGAATTTGAGAAATTGAGGAATGCTGCATGTAGAATATGATAGAGTTTGATATTGTGAACAAATGATTAAGTGATTTAATCCAAGTGATGTCATCAACTATACACCTTGATCTTATTAATCAGAATTAAATAATGGAGGAACCTTTCATCAGACTTGCTCTGCTCTGATCTAGTGAAGTGGCAATGTTTGTGAAACCTAATCTAAACAACAGAAATGTGCATGTGTGTGAAGATAGAGTCGGTATTAATCAAGAACATTTTCTTTGGTCAGAAATATATAATTCACAAATGAAAATATTATATTGGAAGAACACATGTAAGCGTTGCCAATAAAATATTGGGAATGCACCTGTTGCTACGTTCAAAATGCGTTCATTCTGAAATGTGCAGAAATCTGCATGGTGGATTGTAGAGATGAAATTTAGATGATGGTAGTGAATGGGGAAAGAGAGAGAGAAAGAGAAAGAAAGAAAGAGAAAAAGAGAGCAAAAAATGTAACCTAGCTAGAAGAGGGTGAAATAAATGATTGTGTTTGTAGTAGAAGGGTTGTAAAACACTGATGTGTGTAGGTTCTGAATTATGTGCAAAGAGTGAGAATGGAGCTTAGTGGAGGGGTGACAGTGGAAGAGGAGAATGTTATGTGTAGCTGAATAACGAGTTTAAACCATGTGGTTCTAGCATCCCACAGTCTTGAATGTTGCGCTTCTCAAGTGCCAGGTGGCTTGTGTCATCTGCGTGGTATTATTTGATGGCTGTTACCAGAAAACCAGATTTGCCTCTGTGGTTGAGGCCATTGAAATGATTGGGGACTGGTTTCAAAGCATGCTAGGCAATGTCATACAGATGTTTCTGCATGCGGTCCCCTAGTCTGAGCCCAGTTTCACCAATATAAGTTATCCTGCATCTTTTGCATACAATGACATATATCGCATTACAGGACTCACATGTGAATCCCACATTTTGCACATTTCAGAACGAACGCATTTTGAACTAACAACTGGCGATTCTTAATATTTTATTGGCAATGCTTACTTGTGTTCTTCCAAGACTGATAAGGTAAAGGTAATGGTAATCCTGTCATGATTTAGAGGCACATAGGGATGTAGTGTTAGTGACAGTATTTTTCTAGACTGGCTAAGTGTTAATTAATTTCATTTATTTATTATTTCTTAACATAGGATTAATGTGATTCTATACTTTATCTCGCCTCTCTGTTTCTTCGACCTGTTTATGTTTGTATGATTAAAGCTAACGCCAAAACATCAGAGCTTTGTGTTCGTTAAATAATAAAGCTGTTCCTACTTTTTTTCATAGTCTATACATTTTGTTATCACAGCTTTACTGCAGTGCTTCATGTATAGGCATATACTTATTACACAAATTATTGTGTGTTATTAAATTATTTTCACTGCAACAAACATTTTTGTACGTTTTAACTCTTTCTTCCAATACACCTCTCTCAGCATGTTAGTCACATCTACTCATCATATCCAAAGTATCCTAGTCATAGCTTACTTATCCTCTGTCACCATCAGTAATCTTCTTCCTTGCCACCTTCATACTTCAACTTGCCATCTGCAAAGGAATATTTTAAATCCCTCAAATCTTTCTTCCGCTTTTTGTTCCACCTCCTCCCGCCACACATATCTGACACATCCCCTAACTGGCCTTCACAATCCACAAAAAAGACAAGATTTGCCTCCCACCTCCACTTTCTGAACCACTGTCTCCACCACAGTAAAGGTTTCTCGTCATCTTTTCACCCAGCGTTCGGCACACTCCACGTGCTTGAGCAAAGACATCTGGATAAGATCGAGAAAAACTTCTCGCAGCTCAGAATACATCGCATCATTAAGAGCCACAGACGTCTTTTGTCCAACCTCCATTGGATCAAAGATGGCCTTGAACGCCGCCTTCACTCCTCCACATCAGACAACCGTGTTCTCCTTCTTCTTATCAAACACATTATACATGTCACAAATCGCCAACTTTACCAATTCTCTGTCTCTGGCAAACAACACAAACTCAACCAACTCCAACCTCTGCCCCCATCACAGCCAGTCTCTTCTGCTTCCAAAAATAATCCACCCTCCAGCCAACCCCTCTCTTCTACTACACCCGACCAACAGGCTTCTATTCCACTTGACCATCAGACTTCTTTAACACCCACCTCGCCCCCTTCTCCCACACCTCCCGACCAACCTTCCCGGGTTACACAGTACAATCAAATTCTCACGCCAACACCTGTAGATGAGACACCCCCCCTTCCTCCGACCTCTAATGTTGTCTGTATCCCTCCCGATTTGCCCCTTTCTGATGATGAAAAACAAGTCATCGGCAAAGGCCTCAAAATTATTCCTAGCTGCCCTCAGTGTAATCGCTATTTTTTTGTTCCGCGATGCTAAACAGTTCTACTGTCGCTTACGTCTCACATATTACTTTGCTAACAAAGAACCTAAACAACTCACACAGGACCCTGATGACCCATTTGCCCGTTACAACCATCATAAATATACATGGACACATTCATCCGGGGCTTCCCACGCTTTAGACCTGTACATTGGTACTACGTGGCGTGAAATCCAAACCCTCCGACCATCAAAACTTCCGACCTAAACAAGGGAGACTCCAGGGCACTGTCTAGACTCCGATGTCGAGATGACATAGTAATAAAACTAGCGGATAAAACATCCAATCTGGTAGTTTGGATAAAAGATTTATATATTGCTGAAGGAATGTCCCACCTCAGCAACACAAAATTCTGTGCCCCACATAAAAACGATATTACCCGTTCAAGTAATGACAAAGTGAAAACAGCCATTAAGGACTTGATTACAGAAGGTAGCCTCCCACCTCATTCTGTTTCTCTTCACATTAAGGACAGCTGTTTAGACACACCCACCTTCTATCTTCCTCCTAAAATCCACAAACTGGGTCATCCTGGACATCCCATTGTATCTGCATGTTCATGGCCCACTGAGCACATTTCTGACTTTTTGTACAGCATTTTCCAGCCGCTAGTACACAAACTACCCTCTTGTTTGAAAGATACCAACCACACCTTAATCACACCTATCACATCTTTCTCCTTGATGTCTGGTCCCTATATACCTCTATCCCCCATGAGGAAGGACTCTTAGCACTCTGCTATTTTCTCGACAAAGACCCTCATCCCACCATTAACACTTATGCCATAATAAGACTCGCACAACTAGTCATCATCATCATCAGGTGCCGTGCCGACTGGCGTTGGCTATTATGCTTCTCCAGAGTACACGATCCTTCATGCAGGCCATCACCTCAGTTGGTGATCTCCTCTCACACCATCCCGTCAGACTGTCCAGTATCATTTCTCTTGGTCTTCCTCTTGATCTTTTTCCTTCTATTTTTCCTGTTGTTATAATATTTTCAATGCCCCCTCTTCTCATTGCATGTCCTATGAAAGTACATTGTCTCTCTCTTATCTTTCGGACAAGGTTTTTTGTCTTTCCAGCTCTTCTCATACATTCTTCATTAGTTATTTTTGCTGTCCAGGGGATTCGCAACATTCTTCTAATAAACCACATTTCTGCTGCTTCCAGTGATTTTTGTGCAGACTTGCCTATTGTCCATGATTCACTTCCATATAACAAGATAGGTTCAGTATAGCATTTTAGGACTCGTTGTCTAATATTCATTGATAAAGACGTGTTAGCTAATATGTTTCTCATTCTCTGAAATGCAATCTTTGCTTGGCCTATTCTGTTCCTAATTTCTGTTCTGCATTTCCCATCTGAAGTTATTACTGCTCCAAGGTATTTGAATTTCTGCACCTGCTTTAGAATAGTTCCGTTTAATTTAATACTGCATGTTGGTGGATTCTGTTTCTTAGATATAACCATAGTCTCTGTCTTTTTGATGTTCAAAGTAAGGCCTTTCTGTTCACTTTCTTTGGCGACTTTATCCAAGAGATTTTGCAGGTCCTGTTGGTTCTCAGCTGTCAGTACTGTGTCGTCAGCATACCGAAGGTTGTTAATATTGTATCCTCCAATTTTTATGCCTGGTTCTGTGATGATTGTTCTTAGAATATTCTCGCTATACAGAGAAAAAAAGTCTGGAGATAGTACACATCCTTGTCGCACACCTTGTTTTATAGGTTGATATTTTCCAATCCTGTTTTCAACTCGAAGTGCTGCTTCTTGCTGCCAGTATAGATGTTTTACAATCCTCAGGTCTTTGCCGTCTATACTGATGTCTTCAAGCATTTTAATAATTTCACTATGTTTCACCTTGTCAAATGCGTTGGTGTAATCAATGAAGCATAAGTAGAGATCTTTCTGTACTTCTAAAGCTGTTTCTGTTAGTGTTCGTAAAGCATAAATGGCATTGTGTGTTCCCTTTCCTTCAACAAATCCAAACTGTTCATCTGCTGTTTCCATTTTTATCTTTTTCCTTGTTCTTCTCATAATTATTCTCAGAAGTAGCTTTGTTATGTGACATGAGAGGCTGATAGTCCGGTGGTCATCACATTCCTTTGCATCTGGTTTCTTTGGTAGTGCTATAAACGTGGATTTAATCAGGTCACTGGGAACACAACTAGTACTAAACCTAAATTCTTTCAAATTCAACAGCAAATACTTTGAGCAAGGGAACAAAAATGGATCCCAGTTATGCATGTTTATTTATGGGCTTTCTAGAAGTTAAATTATGGGAAACTTATACTGGCAGACTTCCAGAATACATTGATGATGGCATTGGAGTCACTAGTATGCCACAGGACAAGCTAAAACAATTTATTGAATTCACCAACTCACTTAATAAGAATATAAAATTCCCTTATGAAATTTCTGACAAGTCTGTCAACTTTTTAGACATTAACATATCTATTGGCACAAACAGGCTTGTTACCTCTGTATTTTACAAGCCCATTGACAGCCACACCTATTTACTTTACACCTCCTCCCATCCTGAAGCCTGTAAGAACTCTCAACTCCTCCGTCTTTGCCACATGTGTCAAGATAATTCGGACTTTATAAATCAGCTCAACAAATTATTAGAATTTTTCTGTCATTGCCACTACCCAGAAAAGGTCTTTCGTGAAGCCTTCAACCGTATCCAGCTAGTGAGCCACAAGGAAGCATTCAGAAAAAAAAACCTGTTACCTCATCTGACAGAGTTAAGTTAATACTTCCTTTCCACCCGCATGGTCAGATGGTTAAAAAAATTCTATGTCGTCATCTGCCATTAATCCAAGTCAACCTCGACACGCACGACATTTTCTCTGATCCACCCCTTTTAGTATGCAAGTGTGAGCCATATCTTAAAGACATCCTCATCCACAGCCACTTGAAGCATAACCTTATATATGTTGGCACCATAAAATGTAACTGCCCTCGCTGTGTTACCTGCCCTGTAGTTTGGGAAATAAAAGAATCACCTTTCCTAAAACTATTCTCACTCTTTATGAGGTATTCACATGTGAGTCCTGTAATGCGATATATGTCATTGTATGCAAAAGTTGCAGGATAACTTATATTGGTGAAACTGGGCTCAGACTAGGGGACCACATGCAGAAATATCTGTATGACATTGCCTAGCATGCTTTGAAACCAGTCCCCAATCATTTCAATGGCCCCAGCCACAGAGGGAAATCTGGTTTTCTGGTAACAGCCATCAAATAATACCACGCAGATGATACAAGCCGCCTGGCGCTTGAGAAGCACAACATTCAAGACTGTGGGATGGTAGAACCACATGGTTTAAACTCGTTACTCAGCTACACACAACATTCTCCTCTTCCACTGTCACCCCTCCACTAAGCTGCATTCTCACTCTTTGCACATAATTCAGAACCTACACATATCAGTGTTTTACAACCCTTCTACTACAAAAATAATCATTTATTTCACCCCCTCCTAGCTAGGTTACATTTTTTTGCTCTCTTTTTGTCTTTCTTTCTCTTTCTCTCTCTTTCCCCATTCACTCCTGTCATCTAAAATCTCGTCTCTACACTCCACCATGGAGATTTTTGCACATTTTAGAACAAAAGCATTCTGAACGTAAGAGCTGGCGCATTCCCAATATTTTGTTGGCAGCACTTGCTTGTGTTCTTTGAAGACTGGCTAAGTGTTAATTAATTTTATTTATTTATTATTTCTGTAACATAGGATTAATGTGATTCTATACTTTATGTCGTCTCTCTATTTCTTCATTTTGTTTATGTTTGTATGATTAAGGCTAGAGCCGAAACGTCACAGCTTTGTGTTTGTTAAGTAATAAAGCTGTTCCTACTTTTTTTCGTAGTTTAAACATTTCAGCAAATGCCTTTGTCAAGGAGCACATACAAAAACATGAGATAAAAGCTTGAAAAATAACTGAACAATTAAAACTTAGCTCTTTAATATCCTACACGCTTTGTTGTTGTATATTCTTCCCACTTTCTGCCTGTCTTGTTTCTGCCAACTTTGCTTACTTTCTATCATTTTCTACAACTAAACCATACACCTTTGTCAATTTTTATCATAGCACAGTATGGTTTATTTGTTACTTTCAGTATTGCTGTCATATATTTCTTGTCTCTGATGATGCAGCTGCAGGTCAGTCTTTGTTTATATCTGAACCTGCAGGTCAGTCTTTGTTTACATCAGAAGCTGCAAGTCAGTCTTTGTTTTACAGCTGAACCGACAGGTCAGTCTTTGTTTACATCAGAAGCTGCAGGTCAGTCTTTGTTTACATCTGAACCTGCAGGTCAGTCTTGGTTTTACATCAGAACCTGCAGGTCAGTCTTTGTTTTACATCTGAACCTGCAGGTCAGTCTTTGTTTACATCTGAAGCTGCAGGTCAGTCTTTGTTTTACAGCTGAAGAAAGCTTATTTCCGCCAGCTGGAGGAGATTCGCAGTCTGCAGGAACAGCTGGAGCTGAAGGACAGAAAGATTAAACAGTTGGAACAGGAGATTGCATCCTTGAAGGAGCGGGAATCAGACCTGCGCCCAGGAGAGAGCAACTGTTAGGTCAGTGAACATTTCTGTCGTTTGCTTGTTACATCGATGATTATTTATGTATGTTCTTCAGATGATTTGGTCATTTTTTAATGAAGTAATGAATGTGTAGAAGTGACATTTATATTTCTTGACAAACAATAGAAGTGTCATGACAAAAATGGAAGTGTCATGACAAACAACGGAAGTGCCGTGACAAACAATGGAAGTGTCACGACAAACAATGGAAGTGTTGTGACAAACAACGGAAGTGCCGTGACAAACAATGGAAGTGTCACGACAAACAATGGAAGTGTCACGACAAACAATGGAAGTGCTGTGACAAACAACGGAAGTGCTGTGACAAACAATGGAAGTGTTGTGACAAACAACGGAAGTGCCGTGACAAACAATGGAAGTGTCACGACAAACAATGGAAGTGTCACGACAAACAATGGAAGTGCTGTGACAAACAATGGAAGTGTTGTGACAAACAGTGCAGACCTACAGAAAGAAACTTGATGAAGAGGACTGAGTGGCATAGATGCTGCAGAGATATTACCTGAGCTTACATAGAATTGTAGTCTTTTATCTTAGTGATAGACATCAGGTTTACCATGACCTAGACCTGGACCATAGAGGTCAAGATTTACCATGACCTAGACCTGGACCATAGAGGTCCAGATTTACCATGACCTAGACCTGGACCATAGAGGTCCAGATTTACCATGACCTAGACCTGGAACACAGGGATCCAGATTTACCATGACCTAGACCTGGACCACAGGGATCCAGATTTAGCATGACCTAGACCTGGACCATAGAGGTCAAGATTTAGCATGACCTAGACCTGGAACACAGGGATCCAGATTTAGCATGACCTAGACCTGGACCATAGAGGTCAAGATTTAGCATGACCTAGACCTGGACCATAGAGGTCAAGATTTAGCATGACCTAGACCTGGAACACAGGGATCCAGATTTAGCATGACCTAGACCTGGACCATAGAGGTCAAGATTTAGCATGACCTAGACCTGGACCATAGAGGTCAAGATTTAGCATGACCTAGACCTGGAACACAGGGATCCAGATTTAGCATGACCTACACTTTGAACAGTGATTTCAGTCTGGAACTTACCAAACATTTCGCAGCACTCAAAGGGGTAGATGAGACAGATATAGATGTATTATGGAATGTCATACAGCACAGCCATAATCTCGGCCGCAGTAGCAAGTGCTGGACTGCAGTGAACAAGCAGAAAAGCATAGATATCAGATAACACATGGAAATACATATATAAAAGATGAGTAGCCAGATTAGCCATGTTGAATGTAAAGACAGATCTTGGGAAAAGTTTTGGCAAAAGCAACATACAAAGAACTAGACAATAAAGTAAAAAGTTCAGCTAGAAGAGACAAAAGAGAATATATGGACAATATGCAAAAGAAGCAGAAAATGCAGCAAAAACAGGAGGCAGCAAAACACTATATAACATACAGAAGAAGCTAACAGGTGCTATTATCTCCAGAGAAAGACCAGTCTTTAGCAAAACAGCCAACCTATTAACATCAAGTAAAGACAGAAAGCAAAGATGGGCTGAACACTTCCAAGAAATACTTAATTGACCACACCCAAATAAATTAATAAATCTTGAAACCAATTTACCAGTCCCATAAATAAATGTCAACTTAGATGAAGGTACACTTAATGAAATTGAAACAGCAGTGAATCTAATGGCTAACAACAAAGCTGCAGGTGAAGATGAAATAACAGTCGAGATGTTAAAAGCTATTAACAGTGACAACATGAGCCAACTACAGAGAATGTTTAATAAAATTTGGAAAGAAGAAAAAGTCCCTTCTAAATGGAAAAAGGGAATCATTGTTAAAATACCCACAAAAAAAAAAAAAAAAGGGAACCTCAGTGACTGTAATAACTGGAGGGGCGTAACCTTACTATCAGTTGTGACAAAGGTGTTTTGTAAAGTGATTCTGAATAGAATTAAGGATGTAGTGGAAACTGCAATGAGAGAAGAAAAGGGAGAAGCTGTCTCGACCAGATCTTTACTCTCAGAATAAAACTTGAAGAACATATTGAAAAGAAGAAATCATTAATACTGAACTTCATAGACTTTAAAAAAGCATTTGATAGCATACACAGATATTCAGTGTGGAGAATTTTAAGACTATATGGAACACCATCTAAAATTGTCAACATCAATAGAGATCTCTACAACGGATATGTCTGTGCAGTCAAGACAGAAGAAGGAATGAGTGAATAGTTTCAGATTGAAACAGGCGTGAAACAAGGATGTATATTATCTCCATTGCTTTTTGGAATTGCCACAGACTTTATAATGAAAAGATGCTGTACAGGTAAAACTGGCATTGATTGGATTTGTAGGACCCAAATAGAAGATCTTGATTTTGCAGATGACATAACTCTTGTTAGTAAAAATGTGAAATTGATGCGAGAAAAAACAGATTCCCCATCTTCCTTGGCTAGCAAATTAGGTCTTGAAATTAACAAAGACAAAACAAAAATAATGAAACTTCTCATTAATCAAGAAGGAAAAATATACATAGAAGGAACAGTTGTTGATGAAGTGAACTAGTGTGCATACCTTGGCAGTTACATAGACCAGGATGTTGACACCAGGAAGGAAGTTAGAATTGGAATTGTAAAAACAGCATTGTCCTTAAAAAATCTTGAGAACATATGGAGTTCAAAAGTTATAAGCACAAAAACCAAGTTAAGATTATTCAGTTCAAATGTGATATCCACCCACATTTATGCGTGCGAAAGCTAAAAATCAGCTAAAGAAATGGTTAAGAAATTAGATTCTTTTGAAAACAAATGCCTTAGGAAAATACTTCATATAAAATGGAACGAATTCAAGAACAATGCAGAGATAAGACAGATGAGCAAACAACAACCTGTCTCATTGGTGATCAGAAAAAGACAATGGACATATGTAGGCCATGTGATGAGAAGAAACAGTCACAGAATACCAAAACAAGCTATCAAGTGGAGCACAACAGGCTGAAGAAAAAGAGGTCAACCACATGAAACTCTAAAGAGGACATTGTTAAGAGAATCCATTTTAGTGGGCATAAAATCCCTTGATGAAGTTGAAAGACTCGCTGAGAACAGGAAATCTTGGCAAACAACTATGTGAGTCCTATGTGACGTTTGACAGCACAGGAAGGATGTAAGATGACCTTGAACATGGGGCGATCCAGATGTAGCAAAACATATAACTAAATGGTTCAGCATGTGACCACAAAAAACAGTCTGCATCATGGTGGCACTGATCTATATACAACATTATTGGGAGCTGGTTTGTGTTACTTTATATACAACATTGCTGGGAGATGGTTTGTTATATATATGTATGTGTGTGTGTGTGCGTGCGTGCGTGCGTGCATGCGTGAGAGAGAGAGAGAGAGAAGAGAGAGAGCGATCAATATATGTGGAAATCTAAAAAAGTAAGCATGAAGGCAAAAATCAGGATATTTAAGAGTAATGTTCTAAGTGTACTACTTTATGGAAGTGAATGCTGGAAAATCACCAAAACCATAGAAAACAAGCTGAATTCTTTCCAGACTAAATGTTTATGAAGAATTAGAAAAATATTTTGGCCAAACACCATAAGAAATAACATCTTATTAGCAGAAATGCAGATGAAACCACTGACAACAATTATTGAGGAAAGATGCTGGCGATGGTTGGGACATGTGCTCCAAATGACTGACAACTCACTATCAAAAATAGCACTAAGATGGACACCACAGGGGAACAGAAGTAAGGGTAGACCAAAGGAGACATGGAGAAGAACAAAAGAGAGGATGTTGAGCAATAGAGGGCTCACCTGGGCAAGAGCAGAAAAAAAGGCAAACAACAGGCATTTATGGAAAACCCTTAAGGAAGCCCCATGTGCCCTGGGCACTTAAGGTTCAGAGATATATATATATACAACATTGCTGGGAACTAGTTCATGCTACTTTATGTATAATATTCCTGAGATTCATACTACTTTATATACAATATTGCTGGGAGCTGGTTCATACTACTTTATATACAACATTGGTGCGAGCTGGTTCATACTACTTTATATACAATATTGCTTAGAGCTGGTTCATACTACTTTATATACAATATTGCTGGGAGTAGGTTCATACTACTTTATATACAACATTGCTGGGAGCTTGTTCATGCTACTTTATATACAACATTGCTGGGAGCTGGTTCATACTACTTTATATACAACATTGCTGGGAGCTTGTTCATACTACTTTATATACAACATTGCTGGGAGCTTGTTCATACTACTTTATATACAACATTGCTGGGAGCTGGTTCATACTACTTTATATACAATATTGCTGGGAGCTGGTTTATACTACTTTATATACAATATTGCTGGGAGCTTGTTCATACTACTTTATATACAACATTGCTGGGAGCTTGTTCATACTACTTTATATACAATATTGCTGGGAGCTTGTTCATACTACTTTATATGCAGTATTGCTGGGAGCTGGTTCATACTACTTTATATATATAACATTGCTGGAGCTGGTTAGTGTTATTTTAATTATATTACTTTAATGTGATGGTGTTTTATAGATAATTCTCTTCACCAATGTTGTTATCTTGTCTGTCTAACTACACTATGAGAATGTTGATATCTTGTCTGTCAAACTACACTATGAGTATGTCTTTCTTCTGATGTCAAATCCAGGAATTTTGTAGTTTTTTTTCATGTCTTATCTACCACAGGTAACATTGCATACAGTACGTATAACATAAGCTACTAGACCGCACTGTCATCAGCACTGACTTCTAGATCAACACTGTCAACAACACCAGCTACTAGGTCAACACTGTCAACAACACCAGCTACTAGGTCAACACTGTCAACAACACCAGCTACTAGGTCAACACTGTCAACAACACCAGCTACTAGGTCAACACTGTCAACAACACCAGCTACTAGGTCAACACTGTCAACAACACCAGCTACTAGGTCAAAACTGTCAACAACACCAGCTACTAGGTCAACACTGTCAACAACACCAGCTACTAGGTCAACACTGTCAACAACACCAGCTACTAGGTCAGCACTGTCAACAACACCAGCTGCTAGGTCAACACTGTCAACATCACCAGCTACTAGGTCAGCACTGTCAACAACACCAGCTACTAGGTCAACACTGTCAACAACACCAGCTACTAGGTCAGCACTGTCAACAACACCAGCTGCTAGGTCAACACTGTCAACATCACCAGCTACTAGGTCAACACTGTCAACATCACCAGCTGCTAGGTCAGCACTGTCAACAACACCAGCTGCTAGGTCAACACTGTCAACACCAGCTACTAGGTCAACACTGTCAACAACACCAGCTACTAGGTCAACACTGTCAACAACACCAGCTACTAGGTCACCACTGTCAACAACACCAGCTACTAGGTCAGCACTGTCAACAACACCAGCTGCTAGGTCAACACTGTCAACAACACCAGCTACTAGGTCAACACTGTCAACATCACCAGCTACTAGGTCAGCACTGTCAACAACACCAGCTACTAGGTCAACACTGTCAACAACACCAGCTACTAGGTCAACACTGTCAACAACACCAGCTACTAGGTCAGCACTGTCAACAACACCAGCTACTAGGTCAACACTGTCAGCACCATCTAAACAATGTCAACACCGGCTACTAGATCAACACTGTCTTCAACACCTGCTACTATATCATCACTGTCAACAACATTGTCTATTGGATCACAACTGTCATAACACCAGCTACTAGATCAACATTGTCAATAAAATTGGGTGCAAGATCAGTATCATCAATAACACATTAGCTACTAGATCAACATGGTCAACAAATTAGCTATTAGATCAGCATTGTCAATAACACATTAGGTACTAGATCAACATTGTCAATAACACATTAGCTACTAGATCAATATTGTCAATAACACCAGCTACTAGACCACATTATGAAAAAAGAACAGCAAAACCAATATTACAGTCAAGATTATCTACTGAACAATTACCTGTCATAATCTGAAAATAACAACAACCAGACCAACCATGTGAACAGGAACATTTCCTAGACCAGCCACAACCTGTCAACAGGAACATTTCCTAGACCAGCCACAACCTGTCAACAGGAACATTTCCTAGACCAGCCACAACCTGTCAACAGGAACATTTCCTAGACCAGCCACAACCTGTCAACAGGAACATTTCCTAGACCAGCCACAACCTGTCAACAGGAACATTTCCTAGACCACCCACAACCTGTCAACAGGTGTATCTTGGTACTCTCCTATCTGACGAAAGTTTTGCAGAAGATACAGATATGTATGTGCATACATTTGTGTATGTGTGTATATGTAAATGTCTGTGTATGTGTGGGAGAGTGAAGTATGTGAATAATTTGGTTAGAGTAAAACTTGATGACTAGAATCTTAGGGTACATGTTTTGGTTCCTATTTGTGTGGTTTATAATATGATGTGGGTTATATCAGTGCTATAGTAATGTGATGTGAATGATATAATGTGCTATGTTGTATGATGTAGGTGATATAATGTGCTGTATTAAAATGATGATGATATAATATGCTATATCAATATGAAGTAGATTATATGTGCTTTAGTAATATGATTTGAATGATATAGTGTGCTATGTTGATGTGATGTAGGTGATATGTTCTATATTAATATGATGTGAATGATATTTTATGATTTTTTTATCATAAAATAAATCATATTTTTATGATTTTAATGTGCTATATTAATTAATTTTAATTCTGACATTTAATAAGTTATTATGGTCTGATGTGGAGGTTATGTCATATTTCCACATACATAGAAGAATGTTTATGCTTGCAATTTCTATAAGGAAAGTTCTGTTTGCCTACATGTAATTATGTAATGAAGGTTGTGTCTCTGTACATGTACATAGTTTTTACATGTGAAAATTTATTAACTAGGAAGATCTTATATTCTTGTTTCAGACTACAAATAGTCACCACACATCAGGTGTTAAGATGTGACTTGATACAGGTAGTCACCGCACATCAGGTGTTAAGATGTGACTTGATACAGGTATTCACCGCACATCAGGTGTTAAGATGTGACTTGATACAGGTAGTCACCGCACATCAGGTGTTAAGATGTGACTTGATACAGGTAGTCACCGCACATCAGGTGTTAAGATGTGACTTGATACAGGTAGTCACCACACATCAGGTGTTAAGATGTGACTTGATACAGGTAGTCACCGCACATCAGGTGTTAAGATGTGACTTGATACAGGTATTCACCGCACATCAGGTGTTAAGATGTGACTTGATACAGGTAGTCACCGCACATCAGGTGTTAAGATGTGACTTGATACAGGTAGTCACCGCACATCAGGTGTTAAGATGTGACTTGATACAGGTAGTCACCGCACATCAGGTGTTAAGATGTGACTTGATACAGGTAGTCACCGCACATCAGGTGTTAAGATGTGACTTGATACAGGTAGTCACCGCACATCAGGTGTTAAGATGTGACTTGATACAGGTAGTCACCGCACATCAGGTGTTAAGATGTGACTTGATACAGGTAGTCACCGCACATCAGGTGTTAAGATGTGACTTGATACAGGTAGTCACCGCACATCAGGTGTTAAGATGTGACTTGATACAGGTAGTCACCGCACATCAGGTGTTAAGATGTGACTTGATACAGGTAGTCACCGCACATCAGGTGCTAAGATGTGACTTGATACAGGTAGTCACCGCACATCAGGTGCTAAGATGTGACTTGATACAGGTAGTCACCGCACATCAGGTGCTAAGATGTGACTTGATACAGGTAGTCACCGCACATCAGGTGCTAAGATGTGACTTGATACAGGTAGTCACCGCACATCAGGTGCTAAGATGTGACTTGATACAGTTAGTCACCGCACATCAGGTGCTAAGATGTGACTTGATACAGGTAGTCACCGCACATCAGGTGCTAAGATGTGACTTGATACAGGTAGTCACCGCACATCAGGTGCTAAGATGTGACTTGATACAGGTAGTCACCGCACATCAGGTGCTAAGATGTGACTTGATACAGGTAGTCACCGCACATCAGGTGCTAAGATGTGACTTGATACAGGTAGTCACCGCACATCAGGTGCTAAGATGTGACTTGATACAGGTAGTCACCACACATCAGGTGTTAAGGTCTGATTCATTGAATCTTTGCTTACATTTTTATTTCTTTGTGAAAATGAGGTTAATATTTATTATTTGAAAGTTTTTTAAATGTTATTTTATGAATGAATGATCTTTATTTTTAAAGGGTAAAGAATTGGGCATGCAGGCCTGTCTTACATTATGCCCTTCATCACTCCATCTTTCATTCTTCCCACACACTTGATTTAATACAAGTATACAAATTACATTAGGAAATAAAAGCATCAAAAGAGTGTAAGATTTAACTATTACATTCAAAGTAAAAGAGAAGAAGTAATTAACCTAATAAAATAGCTCTCACACACGCATTACACACAGACATATACATAAACAAAAATACATTGTCGGTACAGATCTTCTAACATATGTTTTTAACAAATATTAAAATAATTTCTAACAATATCTAACAAGTTACTTTTCGAACTATGTCATTTTAGTACTTGATGGTTGGCGAGTCATGTGTTGAGAGAGTGCTGGTTATTCTATGGAGGCATATAGTTACAAGCAAGTAAATAGTGAAACAGGTTTGAGTTAAAGGATGAAGTATTACTAATGGATTTTAAATGGTAGGGGAGGGTGTTCCAGAGCTGTACTGCAGAGTATGCAAGGCTTTTCTTGTACAGATCAATCCTGGGTTTAGGAAGAAGACATTTCTTTAAACACTGGCTATGTTTAGTGTTATACCTAAACGGTGACCACAAGTAAGATGGAGCATTGTGCGACAGAATTCTGTGAACAAACTTAACTTTGTTAAAAATGACACTATATTTGAGGGGTGGAATTTTGAGTTGTTTGTGCTGATCTGCAGTTTGTACTGAGTGTTTGTCACAAATCAGATTTAATGCTCATTTGTGAAGTGAGTGGAGCCTTTTTGTGTTTGAGACTGAGCATCCATCCCAGATTGTGGAACAGTATTCTAAGTGTGTTTGTATGTGTGATATGTAGTATATCTTTCTTGTGTCTTTGTTGATAAAGTGTTTAATTTTGGCTAGTTGGTAAACTTTCTGTGCGGTCAAATTTGTTAGGTTATGTATGTGAGAATTCCAAGTTAAATGCTGATCAATGATGAGTCCTAGGGTTTTATGTTCATGAACATTTTCTACTGCCTTAGTCCCAGCACAAAGCTGTAGTGAAGTTTTTATTGCATTCTGCAGTTTCTGTCTTGTAGTGATGAGCATGGGTTTTGTTTTGTTGATGTTTATCAACATACCATCTTTATTACTTCATTTAATCAAACTGTTTATGTCATTTTGGAGCGTTGTCTGTAGGTTATTGATGTCATAGTCACTATTGTAAACATACAGTCATCAGCAAAAAAGATCACATGAAGAGTGCTTTAAATGTAGTGGTAAGTTGTTAATATAGATAGCAAAGAGAAGAAGACAAGAATGGAGCCTTGAGGATACCAGTATCAACCACAGAAGAGTCAGATATTTTGTTTCTAAAGCAAACTACTTGTTTTCTACCTGAGAGAAAAGATGTAATACATTTTGTTAGGTCAGGGTGTAATCTATAACCTTCAAGCTTTTTTGTGTAAGAATTTCATGATCAGTCATATCGAAGGATTTCTTGAAATCAACAAAGACAGCACCACACAATGTATCATCATCTATGTCAGGTAGCCAGTTTTCTGTCATTTTAGTTAATGCTGTATGGCAGGAGTAATTTGGTCTAAAACCTGATTGACTGTCTACTAGTAGATTGTTTTCCTGCATGTGTAGAAGTGTTAACTTTTGTATATTTTTCAAGAGGTTTAGATAGTGATGACAGAATGAATATGGGTCTATAGTTTGAGAGGTCACTAGTCTGTCCAGATTTAAAAAGATAAAACATTATAGCAAGTTTAACTCTTTGTATACTGGGGGTGTTTCACTCAAAAGACCAAGGGGGGTAAATTTCACAGTGTGGAATGGGATGGTTGTCACATTTAAAAGAATGACAAAGGCATAATCTGATCTGTAGTATGAAGTATTATACCTTATTTTGAAGAAGAAAAAATGTATTTTGTTTTTCAAATAAAATTTTTAACATTTTGTTAGTATACAACAAAAAAAAAAGAGCTAAGAACTGAGAAGAAAAAATGGAAAATGAAGTAATAAAATAAATTTTTTGTCACTTACCCATCAAGTTAATCCACTGTAGTTGGTTATATAATTCCATAATGAATAAAAATGTACACAAACATCTGTTCTTTAACATATCTTCCAAAATTTACATGAAAATATGCACTAGTTATACATTCACAGCAAACTAAAAACACCAAGTGGGTAGGTAATATTTACATGAAAACAAGTGGGCGGTCGTTGACTAATATTTACCAGAAAACAGGCCATTGTGTTTTGGTTTTTGTTTTTTTTAAAATTTGAAGCATTCTACAACATTTAATTTTTTTAATTACACAATCTCCAGCATTACTTATTGTGATATTACAGCTAGTACTAGCAAAAAGCTGAGAAGTAGTATCACCAGCTACCCTTCTAACACATTTTGCTACTGGACCAAAAAAAAACACAAAAGATCCTTTCAATCACTGCCACGTGTGCCGAAAATTCACAATTTCTACTACTACATTCTCTACACCACAGTCTAGACAATTTTAAATTAAATTCTGAGCTTGTAATGCAGAAATATGCTGCTCTGGACGAAAGAAACTAGCACTGGAAGCCATATTTGTTGATAAACAAAGGCCTAGCGACGATAAACTTTGAAAAACTCGCTTTAAATGAACAAAGAATCGCTCTGTTTTCTGCTCAAACCACGCGCTTAATGTGGACAACTGAATTCCGGAAGGAAGTCAACTGCTGGTTTTAAGATACTTTGATTATTTTCAAAATTAGAGAGCTACAAACCATCATCGCGCCTCGCGTCTATAAGTATATCATAACAGGGATACAACCACGCAGGACGCATGTCCAAATACCCAAAGAGTTAAAAATGTCGGGCAAATAGTGCTTGTCATTGCACAAAATGTATATGTATGTTAGTGTGTCTGTGATAACTGGTGCAGTGTAGCGTAGTATCTTGTTACTAATATCATCACATCCTGCTGAGTTAGTGTTCTTTAAAGACTGGTTGTAGTTATAAACCTCACTGACTGTGAGGAAAGAAATATTTAGTTGTTTTAGCTTTACACATTTACTGTCGCTGTAAGCTTTCAAAACACTCATGTCGCAATTAGGGGTCGGTAATGAAGATTTTAGAATACTAATTTCTTTCCAAAAATGTTCACTGAAGTTAATGCAAGTATGTTCACCATTAAGTGTTTGTGGGTCAGATTGCTTCCTTTTATTTACAAGAGAATTAATCTCTTTCCAAATTGATTTATTATCAGTTTTGTCTTTCACTAAATTTCTGAAGTAATTTTTCTTTTCCTGCCTAATTAAAAACTGCACCTTATTCCTGAGTGAGTGATAGCTACTGAAATTTCTGCTTTTATTAGTTTCATCCCATTTCCTCATGAGTTGCAATATATCGGGAGTTATCCACGGGGATTTTGTTACGTGTTTTATTCTCATTTCTTTGATGGGGACATGCTTGTCAAAAATATTTCAAAATTTATCTCGATCCAGTATTTGATAGCCTCATCTGGACTGGTTAACTGGTAAACGTACGCAAGAGGCAAAGCTTTTAGATCAGTTAAAAATAATCTCCAAGTTAAAGTTTTTAAAGTTCCTATATTTGATACTGGTATGTTTGTGCATTTTATACCCCTTTTGTGACCACGTACAGCAGACCGGGTAGTGATCACTCAGCGACACATGAGGGACAGTACATTCAGTAATGTTTCCTGGATGAACTACATAAATATGATCTATTAGTGTTACCCTAGTAGGTTTGTTAACAATGTGAGAGAAGTTGTAGGATGTTAAAATGTTCTTCCATGTAGGATTCAAGTGATTGAGATCTATATTGAAGTCATCTAGAATGATTATGTCCAAATGAGATAATATGAAATAATACAAGATGATTTGTGAGATAACACAAGATGGTTGGTTTGTGATATAAGATAGCACAAGATGGTTTGTGAGATAAGATAGCACAAGGTAGTCTGTGAGATGAGATGACAGAAGTTGCTTTTTTGTCCAGAAGTAAGACAAATAGGTCTATGAGATGAGATAACATTATAAAAGGGATGGCGACTGCAGTAAAACTGGTTAATATAAATAAGGTAGATAGAGGTGTATGGTGCAGTTTTACAAAGTGAGGGAGGAAGTGAGCAAGGTGAGGAAAAAAAAAAAAACAAATATAAAGTATGAGAATGTATGAATGAAAAACATACAACATCCGATATTTCGGCGTGAGCCTTATTCGAGGATACATACAAAACGAAATACAAACATATATAACTTATCTGAAGTATTGCTCCGAGTGAGAAGCTGAAATGTGTGTGAAAGGAGGAGGAGGAAAAAAAAAAAACCCCACGCTGCCTACAGACAAAAGATTCTCGATATAGCTAATCATAGCGAAGAAGCGGAGAGAGAGGAGGAGAACAAGTGGGAGAAAGGGGTTGGGGGAAGGCAATAGAAACATGATAGCCGCTAGAGGTGTCGGGGGAGGGGGGAGAGAAAAGGGGACGCGGAGAGATAATGAATGAAGAACTTAAACACCTACAGGGAGGAAATGTAGAACTGGTGAATAGGACAAGACAAATATGATGGCAGAGAAGGAAATACGATGGTAGTAGGGAGGGGTAGCATAGAGAAAGAAAGTAGAGTATAAAAAAGGCCAGTGGAAAAATAAAGAAGTTACAGAAAGCTGAAGACATTGTTAATTCCAGCTGGGTGGAGGCAGCCAGTCGGGAAAATAAGGTGCTGTTCTAGGACCCTCTGAGATCGTACATCTGCGGAACAAGAGCGGATCGCACTAACCAAAATGTCCTGTTTTCCCCTGTGGTTACCAAGGCAAAAATGTTTAGCCACAGGTGTCCAGGCCCTCTTAGAAATATCATTGAGATGCTGGTGAAATCGATCTCCTAACCGTAAGCCAGTTTCCCCTATGTACTTCAAACCGCAAAGTTTGCACATGATAACATAAATGACATTTCGTGAAGTACAGGTGAAACCCTCCTGTACTGATAACGTGGATTTAGGGAAAGAGATCTGGCTGGCCTCGACAACAAACGGACAAGCCAGATCTCTTTCCTTAAATCCACATTATCAGTACAGGAGGGTTTCACCTGTACTTCACGAAATATCATTTATGTTATCATGTGCAAACTTTGCGGTTTGAAGTACATAGGGGAAACTGGCTTACGGTTAGGAGATCGATTTCACCAGCATCTCAATGATATTTCTAAGAGGGCCTGGACACCTGTGGCTAAACATTTTTGCCTTGGTAACCACAGGGGAAAACAGGACATTTTGGTTAGTGCGATCCGCTCTTGTTCTGCAGATGTACGATCTCAGAGGGTCCTAGAACAGCGCCTTATTTTCCCGACTGGCTGCCTCCACCCAGCTGGAATTAACCATGTCTTCAGCTTTCTGTAACTTCTTTATTTTTCCACTGGCCTTTTTTATACTCTACTTTCTTTCTCTATGCTACCCCTCCCTACTACCATCGTATTTCCTTCTCTGCCAACATATTGGTCTTATCTATTCACCAGTTCTACATTTCCTCCCTGTAGGTGTTTAAGTTCTTCATTCATTATCTCTCCGCGTCCCCTTTTCTCTCCCCTCCCCCCCCCCACCCTCCGACACCTCTAGCGGCTATCATGTTTCTATTGCCTTCCCCCAACCCCTTTCTCCCACTTGTTCTCCTCCTCTCTCTCCGCTTCTTCTCTATGAGTGGCTATATCGAGAATCTTTTGTCTGTAGGCAGCGTGGGGTTTTTTTTTTCCTCCTCCTTCTTCCACACACATTTCAGCTTCTCACTCAGAGCAAGACACTTCATATAAGTTATATATGTTTGTATTTCGTTTTGTATGTATTCTCGAATAAGGCTCACGCCGAAATATCGGATGTTGTATGTTTTTCATTCATACATTCTCATACTTTATATTTGTTTTTTTTTTCCTCACCTTGCTCACTTCCTCCCTCACTTTGTAAAACTGCACCATACACCTCTGTCTACCTTATTGAGATAACATTATGATCTGCAAGGTGAGATAATTTGGTCTATAAGATGAGATAATATTATGGTCTGCAAGATGAGATAAGTTGGTCTATGAGATGAGATAATATTATGATTGACAAAGTGAGATAAATAGGTCTATGAAATGAGATAATATTGTGATCAACAAAGTGAAATAATGTAAGTTGGTCAATGAGGTGAGTTAAGACAGGTTGGTCTTTGTGATTGAGTTCACTGTTTAAGTACAAGCAGCCATTATGAATGACAAGTACCTGTTCCCATGTTTTATAAGCAGGTGGTATCAGAGACCTGTAGTGTTCATGTTTTAATCTAATCCAGCATTTTGTTTGGCATTTACAAGTTTTTACTTTCATTTTCGAAGAGAAGTAACCTTGACTAGTTTCCTGTTCTTGTTCATGGAACTCAAAAATAAATGTTAGGTGTGTTTTCTTTGTTATTGTTTTTTGACATGACGATGGTCAGGATGGTCAAAGTGTGTAGAAAACGAGCTACTTAATCTATTGTCACAAAACTGTGTTATGACTCGCAAAACTGTGTGTTATGACTCTCAAAACTGTGTGTTATGACTCTCAAAACTGTGTGTTATGACTCACAAAACTGTGGTTGTGTTAGATTTTAAAATTGTTGCACAGTTGTAGCACATGTTGTGAGTTTGTTATACCTGAGAGATGTTTTCTTCAGTTGCTGCTGGTAATGTTTCCTGCCAGGAACTGCATACTTATCTTCACCCTCAGCCACACAAAATAACACTGGTTAGCTCCCTTTAGTTTTTTTTTTTTTAACAGTAATAAGGTCAAGTAAAAGAAAATGCACTGTCCCTCTCGTAGCTGTCCCCATCATCAATCATTTGTGTCAGAACACAGAAACCAGTTGCACAGGAAAAGAATTCAAGTTCCTGTTTGTAAACAGCAGTTGTTATTTGTTTTCATTGTAAAACCTTATTTTGGCTGGCTGATAACTTGCTGTATAATTGTATACTGTAGTTTTTAAATACATATTTGATCTTTTGTTTGTAACATGGTTGAATACTGGTGCTATATACATGTCATTTGAACAAATATGCCATTTTATTTAGCTGTTTATTTTTTTTTTTAATGAAAATAAAATGTTTAGTGCTCTCACAGATCTACTTTCATGCTTGTTTAGTATTTTAAATGTTTAGTGCTCTCACAGATCTACTTTCATGTGTGTTTAGTATTTTAAATGTTTAGTGCTGTCACAGATCTACTTTCATGCTTGTTTATTATTCTAAATGTTTAGTGCTGTCACAGATCTACTTTCATGTGTGTTTAGTATTCTAAATGTTTAGTGCTCTCACAGATCTACTTTCATGTGTGGTTTAGTATTCTAAATGTTTAATGCTCTCACAGATCTACTTTCATGTGTGGTTAGTATTCTAAATGTTTAATGCTGTCACAGATCTACTTTCATGTGTGTTTAGTATTCTAAATGTTTAATGCTCTCACAGATCTACTTTCATGTGTGTTTAGTATTCTAAATGTTTAATGCTCTCACAGATCTACTTTCATGTGTGGTTAGTATTATAAATGTTTAGTGCTCTCACAGATCTGTTTTCATGCTTGTTTAGTATTCTAAATGTTTAATGCTCTCACAGATCTACTTTCATGCTTGTTTCAGGTTGTGTGAATGATTTTAGATTGTGAGAGTAATATCTGGTTCTATGAGTGGTGTTAAATTGTGAGAGTAATATCTGGTTCTATGAGTGGTGTTAAATTGTGAGAGTAATATCTGGTTGTGTGGATGATGTTAGGCTGTGAGAGTAATATCTGGTTGTGTGGATGATGTTAGGCTGTGAGGGTAATATCTGGTTTTGTGGATGATGTTAGGATGTGTGAATGTTGTGTGGATGTTGTTAGGCTGTGAGAGTAATATCTGGTTTTGTGGATGATGTTAGGATGTGTGGATGTTGTTAGGATGTATAGATAATGTGTGGTTGTATGGATGATGTTAAGATGTGTGGATAATGTGTGGTTGTATGGATGATGTTAGGCTGTGAGAGTAATATCTGGTTTTGTGGATGATGTTAGGATGTGTGAATGTTGTGTGGATGATGTCAGGATGTGAGAGAGTAATATCTGGTTTTGTGGATGATGTTAGGATGTGAGAGTAATATCTAGTTTTGTGGATGATATAAGTTTGTGAGAGTAATATCTGGTTTTGTGGATGATGTTAGGATGTGAGAGTAATATCCGGTATTGTGTTTGATGTTAAGTTGTGTGAATGTTGTGTGGATGATGTTAGGCTGTATGGATAACACTTATTTTTCTAAATGATGTTAGGCTGTGTGGATGATGTTAGGATGTATAGATAATGTGTGGTTGTATGGATGATGTTAAGATGTGTGGATATTGTGTGGATGATGTTAGACTATGGATAATGCCTGTCTATGTGGATTTAATCTGAATATTTTGTCTAATGCCATAAAACACTGAATTAATGTGTGCTAAGTTAGGGTCAGGATTAGATGTGTGATAAGTTAGGGTCAGGATTAGATGTGTGATAAGTTAGGGTCAGGATTAGATGTGTGATAAGTTAGAGTCAGGATTAGATGTGTGCTAAGTTAGGGTCAGGATTAGATGTGTGCTAAGTTAGGGTCAGGATTAGATGTGTGCTAAGTTAGGGTCAGGATTAGATGTGTGCTAAGTTAGGGTCAGGATTAGATGTGTGATAAGTTAGGGTCAGGATTAGATGTGTGCTAAGTTAGGGTCAGGATTAGATGTGTGCTAAGTTAGGGTCAGGATTAGATGTGTGCTAAGTTAGGGTCAGGATTAGATGTGTGCTAAGTTAGGGTCAGGATTAGATGTGTGATAAGTTAGGGTCAGGATTAGATGTGTGCTAAGTTAGGGTCAGGATTAGATGTGTGCTAAGTTAGGGTCAGGATTAGATGTGTGATAAGTTAGGGTCAGGATTAGATGTGATAAGTTAGGGTCAGGATTAGATGTGTGCTAAGTTAGGGTCAGGATTAGATGTGTGCTAAGTTAGGGTCAGGATTAGATGTGTGATAAGTTAGGGTCAGGATTAGATGTGTGCTAAGTTAGGGTCAGGATTAGATGTGTGCTAAGTTAGAGTCAGGATTAGATGTGTGATAAGTTAGGGTCAGGATTAGATGTGTGATAAGTTAGGGTCAGGATTAGATGTGTGATAAGTTAGGGTCAGGATTAGATGTGTGATAAGTTAGGGTCAGGATTAGATGTGTGCTAAGTTAGGGTCAGGATTAGATGTGTGATAAGTTAGGGTCAGGATTAGATGTGTGATAAGTTAGGGTCAGGATTAGATGTGTGCTAAGTTAGGGTCAGGATTAGATGTGTGATAAGTTAGAGTCAGGATTAGATGTGTGCTAAGTTAGGGTCAGGATTAGATGTGTGATAAGTTAGGGTCAGGATTAGATGTGTGATAAGTTAGGGTCAGGATTAGATGTGTGCTAAGTTAGGGTCAGGATTAGATGTGTGCTAAGTTAGAGTCAGGATTAGATGTGTGCTAAGTTAGGGTCAGGATTAGATGTGTGATAAGTTAGGGTCAGGATTAGATGTGTGATAAGTTAGGGTCAGGATTAGATGTGTGCTAAGTTAGGGTCAGGATTAGATGTGTGCTAAGTTAGGGTCAGGATTAGATGTGTGATAAGTTAGGGTCAGGATTAGATGTGTGCTAAGTTAGGGTCAGGATTAGATGTGTGCTAAGTTAGAGTCAGGATTAGATGTGTGATAAGTTACGGTCGAGGACCTAGACTGGATGTATAATAAGCCAGAATCAATGTTAGATTTGAAAGAGTGAAGTATGTTTTGAATCCAACTCTGTTTCAGAAAAGTATGAAGCTCAATATTTTTTAAGTAGGATTAGTTTATCAGTTTGTACTAAAATTATGTTTATATTTGTGGCAACCTTTAACATCAAGTAAAGACCAAAAGCAAAGATGGGCCAAACACTTCCAAGAAATACTTAATTGACTACACCCAAATAAATTAATAAATCTTGAAACCAATTTACCAGTCCCATAAATAAATGTCAACTTAGATGAAGGTACACTTAATGAAATTGAAACAGCAGTGAATCTAATGGCTAACAACAAAGCTGCAGGTGAAGATGAAATAACAGTCGAGATGTTAAAAGCTATTAACAGTGACAACATGAGCCAACTACAAAGAATGTTTAATAAAATTTGGAAAGAAGAAAAAGTCCCTTCTAAATGGAAAAAGGGAATCATTGTTAAAATACCCACAAACAAACAAAAAAAAAAGGGAACCTCAGTGACTGTAATAACTGGAGGGGTGTAACCTTACTATCAGTTGTGACAAAGGTGTTTTGTAAAGTGATTCTGAATAGAATTAAGGATGTAGTGGAAACTGCAATGAGAGAAGAAAAGGGAGAAGCTGTCTCGACCAGATCTTTACTCTAAGAATAATACTTGAAGAACATATTGAAAAGAAGAAATCATTAATACTGAACTTCATAGACTTTAAAAAAGCATTTGATAGCATACACAGATATTCAGTGTGGAGAATTTTAAGACTATATGGAACACCATCTAAAATTGTCAACATCAATAGAGATCTCTACAACGGATATGTCTGTGCAGTCAAGACAGAAGAAGGAATGAGTGAATGGTTTCAGATTGAAACAGGCGTGAAACAAGGATGTATATTATCTCCATTGCTTTTTGGAATTGCCACAGACTTTATAATGAAAAGATGCTGTACAGGTAAAACTGGCATTGATTGGATTTGTAGGACCCAAATAGAAGATCTTGATTTTGCAGATGACATAACTCTTGTTAGTAAAAATGTGAAATTGATGCGAGAAAAAACAGATTCCCCGTCTTCCGTGGCTAGCAAATTAGGTCTTGAAATTAACAAAGACAAAACAAAAATAATGAAACTTCTCATTAATCAAGAAGGAAAAATATACATAGAAGGAACAGTTGTTGATGAAGTGAACTAGTGTGCATACCTTGGCAGTTACATAGACCAGGATGATGACACCATGATGGAAGTTATTAGAATTGTAAAAGCAGCATTGTCCTTCTAAAATCTTGAGAACATATGAAATTGAAACAGCAGTGAATCTAATGGCTAACAACAAAGCTGCAGGTGAAGATGAAATAACAGTCGAGATGTTAAAAGCTATTAACAGTGACAACATGAGCCAACTACAAAGAATGTTTAATAAAATTTGGAAAGAAGAAAAAGTCCCTTCTAAATGGAAAAAGGGAATCATTGTTAAAATACCCACAAACAAACAAAAAAAAAAGGGAACCTCAGTGACTGTAATAACTGGAGGGGTGTAACCTTACTATCAGTTGTGACAAAGGTGTTTTGTAAAGTGATTCTGAATAGAATTAAGGATGTAGTGGAAACTGCAATGAGAGAAGAAAAGGGAGAAGCTGTCTCGACCAGATCTTTACTCTCAGAATAAAACTTGAAGAACATATTGAAAAGAAGAAATCATTAATACTGAACTTCATAGACTTTAAAAAAGCATTTGATAGCATACACAGATATTCAGTGTGGAGAATTTTAAGACTATATGGAACACCATCTAAAATTGTCAACATCAATAGAGATCTCTACAACGGATATGTCTGTGCAGTCAAGACAGAAGAAGGAATGAGTGAATGGTTTCAGATTGAAACAGGCGTGAAACAAGGATGTATATTATCTCCATTGCTTTTTGGAATTGCCACAGACTTTATAATGAAAAGATGCTGTACAGGTAAAACTGGCATTGATTGGATTTGTAGGACCCAAATAGAAGATCTTGATTTTGCAGATGACATAACTCTTGTTAGTAAAAATGTGAAATTGATGCGAGAAAAAACAGATTCCCCGTCTTCCGTGGCTAGCAAATTAGGTCTTGAAATTAACAAAGACAAAACAAAAATAATGAAACTTCTCATTAATCAAGAAGGAAAAATATACATAGAAGGAACAGTTGTTGATGAAGTGAACTAGTGTGCATACCTTGGCAGTTACATAGACCAGGATGATGACACCATGATGGAAGTTATTAGAATTGTAAAAGCAGCATTGTCCTTCAAAAATCTTGAGAACATATGGAGTTCAAAAGTTATAAGCACAAAAACCAAGTTAAGATTATTCAGTTCAAATGTGATATCCATCCACATTTATGCATATGAAAGCTGGAAATCAAAGAAATAGATAAGAAATTAGACTCTTTTGAAAATAAATGCCTAAGGAAAATACTTGATATAAAGTGGAACAAATTCAAGAGCAACACAGAGATAAGACAGATGAGCAAACAACAACCTGTCTTATGGGTGATCAGAAAAAAAAGATGGACATATGTGGGCCATGTGATGAGAAGAAACAATCAGAGAATACCAAAACAAGCTATCAAGTGGAGCACAACAGGCCAGAGAAAAAGAGGTCGACCACATGAAAGAGGACATTGTTTAGAGAAGCCAGTTTAGTAGGCATAAAATCCCTTGATGAGGTTGAAAGACTCGCCGGGAATAGGAAAACTTGGCAAACAACTGTGTGAGCCCTATGTGACGTTTAACAGCACGGGAAGGATGCAAGATGTAAGAATTGTCTATAGGCATATAGGTATAAATATATGTTGGATGTTACAGAGCAAGATGTTATATGTGTGTTTACTGTAGGTTAGGGAATTACTTAGAAACAATGTGGATGTTTGAGTATAAAATTATAATTAACTTAATTTCATTTTTCTTATTTTAGGTTTATACAGATGGTAGAACATTCAGTTTATACAGGTGGCAGAATGTTCAGTTTATACACATGTTAGAACATTCAGTTTGTACAGGTGGCACAATGTTCAGTTTATGCAAGTGGCAAAACATTCATTTTATATAGGTGGCATAATGTTCAGTTTATACAGGTGACAGAATATTCAGTTTATTGCATGTAGCAGAACATTCAGTTTATGCAGGTGGCAGAACAGTCAGTTTATACAGGTGACAGATTGTTCAATTTATGTAGTTAACAGAACATTCAGTTTATGAAAGGGGCAGAACATTCAGTTTATACAGATGAAAGAACATTCAGTTTATGCAGGTGGAGAATGTTCAGTTTATACATGTGGCAGAACATTCAATTTATGCAGGTAGCAGAACATTCAGTTAATACAGGCAGCAGAATATACAGTTGATGCAGATGGCAGCAAATTCAGTTTACCCAGAAAGTTCAGTTTATACAGGTGGTAAAATGTTCAGTTTATACAGGTGGCAGAATGTTCAGTTTATGCAGGTGGCAGAATGTTCAGTTTATACAATTGGCAGATTGTTCATTTTATGCAGGTGGCAGAATGTTCAGTTTATACAGGTGGCAGATTGTTCAGTTTATACAGGTGTCAGAATGTTCAGTTTATACAGGTGGCAGATTGTTCAATTTATGCAGGTGACAGAATGTTCAATTTATGCAGGTGGCAGAATATTCAGTTTGTACAATTGGCAGAATGTTAAGTTTATGCAAGTAGCATACATTTCAGTTTATACAATTGGCAGAATGTTCAGTTTATGCAGTTGGCAGAATGTTCATCTTATACAATTGATAGAATGTTCAGTTTATGCAGGTGTCAGAATGTTCACTTTATACAATTGGCAGATTGTTCAGTTTATGCAGGTGTCAGAATGTTCAGTTTATACAATTGGCAGATTTTTCAATTTATACAATTGGCAGAATGTTCAGTTTATACAATTGGCAGAATGTTCAGTTTATGCAGGTGGCTTAATATTCAGTTTATACAGCTGGCAGAGTGTTCAGGAAGGGTCATTGTGTGTGTGTTTGTGTTTTTGTTTCTCCATGTGGTTACATCAGTAATACTTCATCATAACAGTCCCTGCATGTGGTTACATCACTAATATCACATCATAACAGTCCCTACATGTAGTTACATCACTAATATCGCATCATAACAGTCCCTACATGTAATTACATCATTAATATCACATCATAACAGTCCCTACATGTAGTTACATCAGTAATACTTCATCATAACAGTCCCTACATGAGGTTAAATCAGTAATACTGCATCATAACAGTCCCTACATGTGGTTACATCAGTAATACAACATCATGACAGTCTTTATACATAATACCATGTCATGACAGTCTGTCAACAAAATTTTGAACCTGAGACTAGACATTAAACTCAACAAAGTGTTAGTGGTAGATGGTATATGGAACTTGATGCTGATAGTTCTGTGTGAATACCAGTAACAGAAACAAGGAAAGAGCTTTGTTATGTTTGCGTAGATGAGTTTAGTACATCATCATGTTTTCTGTGTACTTGCTTCTGTTAGAGAGATCTTTGTATTCAAGCTTGCCAAAGGTACATGTGTAGCATTATGTTTGTTTCAAGTATTTTTAATGTCACAATATTTCACTTGTGAAGATTCTTTAACTTACAAAGTTTGATGGTGAATGTTTCATCACGTTTGTGAAGCATTTTGATGGACTTTCACAGTCTGAAATGATTGTATTTAATGTTTGCTGTTCATGGATTGAAATGATTGAATTTGATTGTGTGCTACTCATGGATTGAAATGATTATATTTGATTGTGTGCTGTTCATGGATTGAATGATTGTGTTTGATTGTGTGCTTCTCATTGTTCAAAATAATTAGGATGGACCATCATGCATGCACTCTGGAGACGTCTGCAGGCGCTCTGATCTCCTCTTCAGTATCTCTTTCAGCGTACAGAAACTGATGACACCCATTCTTTGTTGCTTGACCATCTGTCTAAAGCTCTTTATTAGTTGACCATCTGTCTAAAGCTCTTTGTTAGTTAACCATCTGTCTAAAGCTCTTTATTAGTTAACCATCTGTCTAAAGCTCTTTATTAGTTGACCATCTGTCTAAAGCTCTTTATTAGTTGACCATCTGTCTAAAGCTCTTTATTAGTTGACCATCTGTCTAAAGTTTTTTCTTAGTTGACCATATGTCTAAAGTTCTTTATTAGTTGACCATCAGTCTAAAGTCTTTGTTGGTTGACTATCTGTCTGATGCTCTTTAGTGGTTGACCATTGGTCTAAAGCTTGTTGGTTGACTGTTTGATGTTCTTTATTGGTTGAACATCTGTCTGAAATTATTTATTAGTTGACCATCTGTCTGGACTTTTTGTTGATTAAACACCTGTCTGCAGATCTTTGTTGGTTGACCATCTGTCTGAAGATCTTTATTAGTTGATCATCTGTCTGGAGCTCTTTACTGGTTCTCCATCTTTCTGAACCTCTTGTTTTGGTTGACCATCTATCTGGAGCTCTTTA
Organism: Achatina immaculata; assembly: GCA_009760885.1. Lineage (NCBI taxonomy): Eukaryota > Metazoa > Mollusca > Gastropoda > Stylommatophora > Achatinidae > Lissachatina > Lissachatina immaculata. The sequence goes on along the minus strand of CM019706.1, from coordinate 10,577,204 downwards.
TTGATAGATTGTCTGGAGCTCTTTATTGGTTGACCATCTGTCTGATGCTCTTTATTAGTTGACCATCTGTCTGGAGCTCTTTATTAGTTGACCATCTGTCTGATGCTCTTTATTAGTTGACCATCTGTCTGATGCTCTTTATTAGTTGACCATCTGTCTGGAGCTCTTTATTAGTTGACCATCTGTCTGATGCTCTTTATTAGTTGACCATCTGTCTGGAGCTTTTTATTAGTTGACTATCTGTCTGATGCTCTTTATTAATTGACCATCTGTCTGATGCTCTTTATTAGTTGACCATCTGTCTGGAGGTCATTATCAGTTGACCTTCTGTCTATAGCTCTTTATTGGTTGACCATCTGAGATTTGGCAAAAGCAACGTACAAAGAACTAGACAATAAAGTAAAAAGTTCAGCTAGAAGGGATAAAAGACAATATGGCAAAAGAAGCGGAGAAGGCAGCAAAAACAAAAGACAGCAAAACTTTATATAACATACAAATGAGACTAACAGGTACTATTACATCCAAAGAAAAAGTCTTTAGCAAAACTAGCACACTTTTAATATCAAATAAAGACCAAAAGCAAAAGATGGGCCGAACACTTCCAAGAATTATTTAATTGACCACGTCCAAAAGAAGTGATAGACCTTGGAACTGATTTACCATTCCCACAACTAAATGTAAACCTAGACGAAATTACATTGCATGAAACTGAAACAACAGTGAATCTAATGGCTAGCAACAAAGCTGCAAGTGAAGATGAAATAATAGCCTAAATGTTAAAAGCTATTAATATAGACAACATGAAACAACTACAGAGAATGTTCAGTAAAGTTTGGATAGAAGAAAAGGTCCCTTCTAAATGGAAAAAAGGAATAGTTGTTAAAATACCGAAAAAAGGCAACCTTAGCGATTGCAATAACTGGAGAGGAGTAAATTTACTGTCAGTTGTGTCAAAGTATAAGTTATTCTGAATAGAATTCAAGATATAGTGGATGCGCATTGAGAGAAGAACAGGCAGGATTTTGAAAAAGAAAAAGCTGTCCCAACCAGATCTTTACTCTAAGAATAATAAAGAACATATTGAAAAGCAAAGACCATTCATCCTGAACATCATAGACTTTTAAAAAAAGAATTTGATAGCATATACAGAGAATCATTATGGATGATTTTAAGAATATATGAAATACCATCTAAGATTGTCAACATTATTAGTGACCTCTACAATGGACATGTTTGTGCAGTCAATACAGATGAAGGAATGAGTGAATCTTTCCAGATTGAAACAGGCATGAAACAAGGATGTATATTATCTCCCTTGCTTTTTGGAATTGCCATAGACTTCATAACGAAAAAATGTTGCAATAGTAAAATGGGCATTGATTGGGTACGTGAGATCCAACTGGAAGATCTTGATTTTGCAGATGACATAACTCTTATCAGCAACAATATGAAATCAGTGGAAGTAAAAACGTGTACCTTGTCTTCAATGGCTAGTAAAATAGGACTTGAAATTAACAATGATAAAACAAAAATAATGAAGGTTCTCATTAATGATGAAGGACAAATATACGTAGAAGGAACAGGTGTTGAAGAAGTAAACCATTTTGCATATCTCGGCAGCTGTTTGGACCACAATGGTGACACAAGAAAATAAGTCAGAATTCAAATTGCCAAAGCAGCATTGGCTCTCAAGAATCTTAAGAACATATGGAATTCAAAAGTTATAAGCACAAAAACCAAGTTAAGATTATTCAATTCAAATATAATATCCACACTCATTTATGCATGTGAAAGCTGGAAAACAACTAAAGAAATAGACAAGAAATTAGACTCTTTCAAAAACAAATGCCTAAGGAAAATACTCGATATAAAGTGGACTGAATTCAAGAACAACGCAGAGATCAGACAGATGAGCAAACAACAACCTCACTCATGGGTGATCAGAAAAAGAAGATTGACATATGCCGGTCATGTGATGAGAAGAAACAATCAGAGAATCCCCAAACAAGCTATCAGATGGAACACAACAGGCAGAAGAATAAGAGGTCAACCACATGAAACTCTAAAGAGGACATTGTTAAGAGAAGCCAATTCAGTGGGCATAACATCCCTTGATGAGATTGAAAAACTTGCCGAAGACAGGACATCTTGACGAACTACCATGTGGGCCCTATGTGACGTCTAATGGTATGGGAAGGATGTAAGATCTGTCTGAAGCTGTTTATTGGTTGACCATCTGTCTGAAGCTGTTTATTGGTTGACCATCTGTCTGGAGCTCTTTATTGGTTGACCATCTGTCTGAAGCTGTTTATTGGTTGACCATCTGTCTGGAGCTCTTTATTGGTTGACCATCTGTCTGAAGCTCTTTATTGGTTGACCATCTGTCTGAAGCTGTTTATAGGTTGACCATCTGTCTGGAGCTCTTTATTGGTTGACCATCTGTCTGGAGCTCTTTATTGGTTGACCATCTGTCTGAAGCTCTTTGCTGCTTGACCATCTATATGAAGCTCTTGATGAATCATTCAATTTTTACCACCCCACTTTTACACCCCAACTCCTTCATTCTTGACAATAGCACTGAGTCACAGCTGTCAATCAAGTCCTTTGTTCTACCAGCTTCTCTTATATAGGGTCCGGCATAAAGCATAGCTGGATTTAACTGACATAGTGCGCAGAAACTGAATAGTGTTGAAAAAAACATGATGTCAGAGATGAAGCAGACAAATGGTCATTTTTAATAATGGCTTCTTGGCAAACACAACATCGTGCATTAACCGTTGAAACTTATTTTAAAAATGGAGAGTAGTCTATTACTGTACAATGAAAGTTTCATCGCCATTTTGAGTTGCATCCCCGTGATAATATTCCCGATCGAAGGACAAAACAATTTTGAGATGGGTTAAAAAATTTAAGGAAACCGCTAATTGCCTTAATAACAAGTCTACTGGTCATCCAAGAACTCAATAGACACCTGAATGAATTCAAGTAGACCGCAACGCATTGCTGGGTAGACCTCGGCGACCGGCTGTTAGGAACGCCTTGGCACCTGGCATCCTCTTACTGTTAATAGTGATCTTTATATGCAGATGCTAACTGATTACTTCATTTCAGACTTGGCCAATAGAAATAAGAGACTAATATGGTTTCAACAAGATGGAGCAACTGCCCACATAGCCCATCAGTCCATGGCCATGCTGCGACAAGCATTTCCCAGTTGTCTTTTTTACAGATTTGGGGATATTCATTGGCTGGCAAGGTCACCGGATTTGTTGGCCACAGACTTCTTTTTGTGGGGTTATCTCAAGAACACGGTGTATGCTAGTTGACCACATTGAATTGCAGATCTAAAGGATCGAATCCGACACTGCTTTCAAAATATCCATTTGAACATGTTAAATGGTGTTATGCAGGAATTTTCCAAACACCAGACTGAATGTATCAAATGTAATGGTGGTCATCTAACCGGCATAATTTTCACAACTTAAATATGATTGTCAGTAATAATAAAAATATCCACTTTTCTGAGTTTAATTTCACTTTTTTTTTTACCAAAAACATGTGTAGCGGTTATTTATTTTCCATTTTTAAAATCCAGCTATGCTTTATGCCGGACCCTGTAGCACAGACTCACAGATGTCAGTCAAGTCCTTTGTTTGACTGGCTTCTCTTATAGCACTGACTAACAGCTGTCAGTCAAGTCCTTTGTTCTCCCAGCTTCTCTTATAGCACTGATGATGTCTTCTCAATTCACTACCTGCCCTTCCTCCATAACAGCTGAGCCAGTCGACTGATCTGCTCTTTCATTCACACCAACACCTGCATGGCCTGGTACAAAAGTGAAGGTCAGTCGATGGATCTGTGACATGCAGGGATTAAACCAGTGTGCCTTAGAGAGCCAGGATGAATTTTCTTTAGCATGTTCAATAAGTGGCTGAGAATGCATGTTTGCATAGAGTTTTGTGACTTTTGTCACAGTCACGCTTTCTCTTGTCAGGCTGCTTGTGTGTTGCAGGAGAAGCTTCGCTGACTTCTTTCTCTGTAGGCCCAGCCACGCTGACTTCTTTCTCTGTTCTGTCATTTAAGGACTATAAAAGGCCCAGGCACACCTCTTGCCGTGAACCACCAATCTGTCTGTATAAGTAACAGCATCGCCATCACTGATATTTTCACTAATTAGTCGGGAGTTCGAATCCAGCCAGAGGCGCCCCAGTCACCCAGCGGTAGAAATGGGTACCTGACTTCTTCTAGAGTTGGGGAAGGAAAGGCGGCCAGGCCTGGTGCTGACCACATCACCCTGTAGTGTGCTGACAGGTCAAGGAAAATATGGGCACAAACACCATGTCCCTATGTGCTTCTGAGGGAAGGCTGGGTTACCATTACCTATCTTCTGTCAAGTGTAAGAACAGAGCCACCTGGAAGTTTGATGCTGCAGGTACCCATTTCTGTTCAGGATCCATATTCTTAAGCAGACAAATCTCTTCTTTCACATGGTCCATGTGTGATTTGCCTCCATGATTTTATTCTGCTGTCCAGGTTGGAAAGCCTAGCAGATGCATCATGACCCTGCAAGATTTGTCACTGGTGCATCCAAGAATAAAACACACTGGCTCATTCTCTACTCTCTCAAGCCTTCCTATCTGTGTAAGGCTGAATGTTAGAATCATCAGTGTGTACTCAGTCACACAGAAGACCAACCCTTGATATAAGAGAACTGCCAGCCACTGTTCAAGGTTTGCAGCTGCCATGATTTTTAGTGCAGCTAAACTTTTCCTGGCTTTAGCTGTGATGTGGTCTACATGATCTTTGATTCCTAGGCTGTGATCAAACCTTACTCCCAGATACTTCATCAGGCTAGTTCTTTCAGTGGCATCCTTACAGAATCTCACTGTTTCACTAGTGAGATGGTTATTTATGGAGAACCATGTCCCAGTTGCCATTACAGAGTTTATAGTTTAAAATGATTGTGTTGAATGTATGCTGCATTTCTGTTGTTGTTGTTGTTGTTGTTATAACATTGTGGCATACTCCTGTTACACTGACAGAGTCATCATCATCATCTCATGCCATCTCCCCATGGAAGATTGGCTGCAGTGAATCTCTGCTCTGCTCTGCCTCTGTGGTGCACTCAGCAAAGCTGGTTCCATCTTCTTGATGTTGTCTACCCATCTGTGTCATTGCTGTCCTCTTGTTCTCTTCCTTTTGATCTTTTGCCATCAAAAAAGAGTCTTCAATGTAGTATTATGCCTCTTGACATGCTCACTGCTTACAAGCCCATCATCTGTGCTCACTGCTTACAAGCCCATCATCTGTGCTAAGTGCTTACAAGCCCATCATCTGTGCTCACTGCTTACAAGCCCATCATCTGTGCTAAGTGCTTACAAGCCCATCATCTGTGCTCACTGCTTACAAGGCCATCATCTGTGTTAAGTGCTTACTATCCCATCATCTGTGCTCACTGCTTACAAGCCCATCATCTGTGCTAAGTGCTAACAAGCCAATCATCTGTGCTCACTGCTTACAAGCCCATCATCTGTGCTAAGTGCTTACAAGCCCATCATCTGTGCTCACTGCTTACAAGGCCATCATCTGTGCTCACTGCTTACAAGCCCATCATCTGTGCTCACTGCTTACAAGGCCATCATCTGTGTTAAGTGCTTACAAGCCCATCATCTGTGCTCACTGCTTACAAGGCCATCATCTGTGCTCACTGCTTACAAGCCCATCATCTGTGCTAAGTGCTTACAAGCCCATCATCTGTGCTAAGTGCTTACAAGCCCATCATCTGTGCTAAGTGCTTACTAGCCCATCATCTGTGCTAAGTGCTTACAAGCCCATCATCTGTGCTCACTGCTTACAAGCCCATCTGCTAAGTATACAGAATGAAAATCTGTAACCTCTGAAACTCTTATTTGTTGATTTAAAAAATTTCTTTTTTAATTTGAAAAGTCAAAATACAAAACAATATGTCCTAGCAGAATTCATGAAAAGATTCTCAGAACCTGCCTATCATCATCATCATCATCATGTGCCATGCCAGCATGTGTTGATGGCCATGCTTCTCCACAAATCTTGTTCCTTGATATTTTCCATCAGCTCAGTTGATGATTGTTGTTGTTGTTGTTGATGTTGTTTTTGTTGTTGTGCCATCGTATCAGACTATTCATGATTTTTTTGTTGTTGTGCCATTTTGTCAGACTGTTCATGATTTTTTTTTAGGTGCCATCGTGTCAGACTGTTTATGATTTTTTTTTCTCTTAGTCTTCCTCTGCCTCTCTTCCCATTTATCTTCTTTGTTATGATTTCAAGCTCTCTTCTTCCCATTTATCTTCACTGTTATGATTTCCAGCTCTCTTGTTTCCATTTATCTTCTCTATTGTTATGATTTCAACCTATCCTCTTCCCATTTATCTTCTCTATTGTTATGATTTCAAGCTATTCTATTCCCATTTGTCTTCTCTATTGTTATAATTTCAACCTATCCTCTTTCCATTTATCTTCTCTATTGTTATGTTTTCAACCTCTCCTCTTTCCATTTATCTTCACTGTTGTTTTGATTTCAACTTATCCTCTTACCATTTATCTCCTCTATTGTTATAATTTCAATCTATCCTCTTCCCATTTATCTTCTCTATTGTTATGATTTCAAGCTCTTCTCTTCCCATTTGTCTTCTCTATTGTTATAATTTCAAGCTCTTCTCTTCCCATTTATCTTCTCTATTGTTATGATTTCAACCTGTCCTCTTCCCATTTATCTTCTCTATTGTTATGATTTCAAGCTATTCTCTTCCCAACTGTCTTCTCTATTGTTATGATTGCAAGCTTTCCTCTTCCCATTTGTCTTCTCTGTTGTTGTGTTTTCGAGCTCTCCTCTTCCCATGTATCTTCTCTATTGTTATGATTTCTAACTATCCTCTTCCATTTATCTTCTCTATTGTTATGATCACATAAATGAATGTAAATGCTACAGAAGAGTTCTCCAAATATTGTGGACACAAAAAAGAACAAATATATCTATACTACAAGAGCTTAATATTGAAGAAGGCTGGCTAGTAAAGAGGATTAAAGAGAGAAAACTTAAATATTTTGGACACATTAAACGTCATGATAATTTAGAGAAGACCATATTGGAAGGATACATAATGGGAAAAAGAAAAAAAGAGGAAGACCAAAACGAAGATGGCTGCAAGAAATCATTGACGATCTGCAAATGGACGCAGCAGCAGCAGGCCATCTTGCTCACAACCGAGAGGCCTACAGGAGTGCTGTTTGGGAGGCAAGTTTCGCAAGGGACATGCAAATGAATGAATGAATGATTGTTATGATTTCAACCTATCCTCTTCCCATCTGTCTTCTGTATTGTTATGATTTCAAGCTCTCCTCTTCCCTTTTATCTTCTCCATTGTTATGATTTCAAGCTCTCCTCTTTCCATTTATCTTCTCTGTTGTTATGATTTCCAGCTCTCTTGTTTCCATTTATCTTCTCTATTGTTATGACTTCAACCTATCCTCTTCCCATTTATCTTCTCTATTGTTATGATTTCAAGCTATTCTATTCCCATTTGTCTTCTCTATTGTTATAATTTCAACCTATCCTCTTTCCATTTATCTTCTCTATTGTTATGTTTTCAACCTCTCCTCTTTCCATTTATCTTCACTGTTGTTTTGATTTCAACTTATCCTCTTACCATTTATCTCCTCTATTGTTATAATTTCAATCTATCCTCTTCCCATTTATCTTCTCTATTGTTATGATTTCAAGCTCTTCTCTTCCCATTTGTCTTCTCTATTGTTATAATTTCAAGCTCTTCTCTTCCCATTTATCTTCTCTATTGTTATGATTTCAACCTGTCCTCTTCCCATTTATCTTCTCTATTGTTATGATTTCAAGCTATTCTCTTCCCAACTGTCTTCTCTATTGTTATTATTGCAAGCTTTCCTCTTCCCATTTGTCTTCTCTGTTGTTGTGTTTTCGAGCTCTCCTCTTCCCATGTATCTTCTCTATTGTTATGATTTCTAACTATCCTCTTCCCATTTATCTTCTCTATTGTTATGATCACATAAATGAATGTAAATGCTACAGAAGAGTTCTCCAAATATTGTGGACACAAAAAAGAACAAATATATCTATACTACAAGAGCTTAATATTGAAGAAGGCTGGCTAGTAAAGAGGATTAAAGAGAGAAAACTTAAATATTTTGGACACATTAAACGTCATGATAATTTAGAGAAGACCATATTGGAAGGATACATAATGGGAAAAAGAAAAAAAGAGGAAGACCAAAACGAAGATGGCTGCAAGAAATCATTGACGATCTGCAAATGGACGCAGCAGCAGCAGGCCATCTTGCTCACAACCGAGAGGCCTACAGGAGTGCTGTTTGGGAGGCAAGTTTCGCAAGGGACATGCAAATGAATGAATGAATGATTGTTATGATTTCAACCTATCCTCTTCCCATCTGTCTTCTGTATTGTTATGATTTCAAGCTCTCCTCTTCCCTTTTATCTTCTCCATTGTTATGATTTCAAGCTCTCCTCTTTCCATTTATCTTCTCTATTGTTATGATTTCAAGTTCTCCTCTTTCCATTTATCTTCTCTATTGTTATGATTTCAATTTATCCTCTTCCCATTTATCTTCTCTATTGTTATGATTTCAATTTATCCTCTTCCCATTTACCTTCTCTATTGTTATTATTTCAAGCTCTCCTCTTTCCATTTATCTTCTCTATTGTTATGATTTCCAGCTCTCCTCTTTCCATTTATCTTCTCTATTGTTATGATTTCAAGCTCTCCTCTTTCCATTTGTCTTCTCTATTGTTATGATTTCAAGCTCTCCTCTTTCCATTTATCTTCTGTATTGTTATGATTTCAAGCTCTCCTCTTTCCATTTATCTTCTCTATTGTTATGATTTCATCCTATCCTCATCCCATTTATCTTTTCTATTGTTATGATTTCAACTTATCTTCTTCCCATTTATCTTCTCTATTGTTATGATTTCAAACTATTCTATTCCCATTTATCTTCTCTGTTGTTATGATTTCAACCTATCCTCTTCCCATTTGTCTTCTCTATTGTTATGATTTCAAGGTCTCCTCTTACCATTTGTCTTCTCTATTGTTATGATTTCAAGGCCTTCTCTTCCCATTTGTCTTCTCTATTGTTATGATTTCAAGCTCTTCTTTTCCCATTTGTCTTCTCTACTGTTATAATTTCACTCTCTTCTCTTCCCATTTGTCTTCTCTATTGTTTTGATTTCAAGCTCTCTTCTTCCCATTTATCTTCTCTATTGTTATGATTTCAAGCTCTCTTCTTCCCATTTATCTTCTCTATTGTTATGATTTCAAGCTCTTCTCTTCCCATTTATCTTCTCTATTGTTATGATTTCAAGCTATTCTCTTCCCATTTGTCTTCTCTATTGTTATGATTTCAAGCTCTCCTCTTCCCATTTGTCTTCTCTGTTGTTGTGTTTTCAAGCTCTCCTCTTCCCATTTATCTTCTCTATTGTTATGATTTCCAGCTCTCCTCTTTCCATTTATCTTCTCTATTGTTATGATTTCAAGCTCTCCTCTTTCCATTTGTCTTCTCTATTGTTATGATTTCAAGCTCTCCTCTTTCCATTTATCTTCTGTATTGTTATGATTTCAAGCTCTCCTCTTTCCATTTATCTTCTCTATTGTTATGATTTCATCCTATCCTCATCCCATTTATCTTTTCTATTGTTATGATTTCAACTTATCTTCTTCCCATTTATCTTCTCTATTGTTATGATTTCAAACTATTCTATTCCCATTTATCTTCTCTGTTGTTATGATTTCAACCTATCCTCTTCCCATTTATCTTCTCTGTTGTTATGATTTCAAGCTCTTCTCTTCCCATTTGTCTTCTCTATTGTTATGATTTCAAGGTCTCCTCTTACCATTTGTCTTCTCTATTGTTATGATTTCAAGGTCTTCTCTTCCCATTTGTCTTCTCATTGTTATGATTTCAAGCTCTTCTCTTCCCATTTGTCTTCTCTACTGTTATAATTTCACTCTCCTCTCTTCCCATTTGTCTTCTCTATTGTTTTGATTTCAAGCTCTCTTCTTCCCATTTATCTTCTCTATTGTTATGATTTCAAGCTCTCTTCTTCCCATTTATCTTCTCTATTGTTATGATTTCAAGCTCTTCTCTTCCCATTTATCTTCTCTATTGTTATGATTTCAAGCTATTCTCTTCCCATTTGTCTTCTCTATTGTTATGATTTCAAGCTCTCCTCTTCCCATTTGTCTTCTCTGTTGTTGTGTTTTCAAGCTCTCCTCTTCCCATTTATCTTCTCTATTGTTATGTTTTCAACCTATCCTCTTCCCATTTATCTTCTCTATTGTTATGTTTTCAAACTCTACTCTTCCCATTTATCTTCTCTATTGTTGTGTTTTGAAGCTCTACTCTTCTCATTTATCTTCTCTATTGTTATGTTTTCAAGCTCTACTCTTCCCACTTATCTTCTCTATTGTTATGATTTCAAGCTCTACACTTCCCATTTATCTTCTCTATTTTTATATTTTCAAGCTCTCCACTTCTTGTTATTGTGTCTAAATAATGATGACTGTCATTTTACTCTGGGTTTGATTAATTTCCTTTCTACATTTGTTAGACACTCCCTGTTTGTCATCTTAGCTGCAGTCATTTGCATGTCCCTAACAGCTCTCTTGTAGGCCTCTCGGTTGTAAGGAAGATGCCCTGCTGCTGATGCATCCTTTTGCAGATCATCAACGATGTCTTGCAGCCATCTTTGCCTTGGTCTTCCCCTCTTTCTTTTTCCTATTAAGTACCTTTCCAGGACTGTTTTCTCTAGATTATCATGACGTTTAATGTGTCCAAAATATTTAAGTTTTCTCTCTTTAATCCTCTTTACTAGCCAGCCTTCTTCAATATTAAGTTCTCATAGTTGTACTTTTCTGTGTCCATGATATTTGAAGAACTCTTCTGTAGCAGTTACATTCAAAGGCATTTATGTGTTTCTCAGCTGTTTTGTTAAGTGTCCAGGTCTCACAGTCATATGTTGCGATAGGAAAGATGCATGCCCGTAAAAATTTTATTTTTGTAATTCTGTCTGTTCCTCTCCACAGTTATTTTAGTTGTTTTACTTTCTGAAGAGCGATAGATGTCCTCCTTTTAACTTCCCTCATTGTATCTCCATTATTATTTAGTAACGATCCAGGATATTAAAAACTCTTCACCTCTTCCAGTTTTTTTCCTCATTGATATATCAGCTGCCTTGTCTGTTTTGTCAGTTGTCATCAATTTAGTTTTCTTCGCATTAAGATAGAGGTTTTGCTCTTCGGCTGTTCTTACGGACTGACATAATTAGTTTTTCCATTCCTTTTTGTGTTGTGGACAGTAATACTGTATCATCAGCATATTTAGTCTCTGGTATTTCATAACCTCCAATTTTGATGGCATCATCATATTCTTTGTCTACATCTTCTCTAACATTCCTCATCTTAGCTCTTCCATAGTAAATATTGTAGTTGTATATTAGTTTGTTTTTTTGTCGTTACCTGGCTGAAGTATTTTCATTCATGTTTATGACTGAGTGAGCCATGTATGTGCGGCAACAGTCTGTATATGTAGGGCTACATTCTATGTATGTGGGCCTGCAGTCTGTGTATGTGGGGCTACAGTCTGTGTATGTGGTCTGGAAGACAAAGCTGTGACAATGTGGAAAGATGGAGCTGCCAGAAACATGTAGCTAGCGCATGTTCTTTGACAGAAATGTAAAGTTCTTGTGTTCTGTGACTAGAAAAGCAAAAATCTTAGAAACAGATTTTATGCTCTTTTATTACATTGGTGCTCTTTCTTGCAAATGTACATTTTTTAAAAGTTTTTTTTTTTTACTCACATAAAACTTGATGGTCAAGTGTGCCTAGTATATTTTCCTTTTTATTGTTCACAGCTATACTATTTTTGATTGTTTTATTCTGCTTTTATTAAAAATTCAGCCATGAAAATTTTCTTTCATGATTTTTTGATAACTTACCTATTGTTAGAATATTCACAGTAAAAATTGTATGCAAACTTCATTAATATCTTTTTTTGTTTTGTCACTTTGACCTGTGAGACTGACAACAGTGACTGTAGTTTTGTTGTTGTTACCCTGAGCAAAGTTTACATTGTCCAGTCCAGTCGTAGACTTCCAACAAGAAAAAAAATTAGTTACAAGCCACACAAGTGTCTTCTTATCTTTACATGAATGGAATGGAGGATGTAAAGTATTTTGTTCTTCTCTGTTTATGTCCTTGGGGATGGGATTTTTGTCAGTATTGCCTGTTTATTTGGTGATACATTTATCATATACATAGCAGATGAGCCTGCCACAAAGAGTTGTGTGTAACAGTGCAGCATTCACAAAGAGTTGTATCTAACAGTGCAGCATTCACAAAGATTTGTGTGTAATAATGCAGCATTCACAAAGATTTGTGTGTAATAGTGCAGCATTCACAAAGAGTTGTGTGTAATAGTGCAGCATTCACAAAGATTTGTGTGTAATAGTGCAGCATTCACAAAGAGTTGTGTGTAACATTGCAGCATTCACAAATAATATGGCCTTTCCAAGATGAAATGTCTTCTGTGATATGGATATCAAGAGAAAATCATGACGCATGTCACTGACAGGTCATTCATGTTTTCTTCATGTCATGTCATTGTAGATGGTGACTTGTCTGTTTATCACCTGGCATGTGGCGATTGTTGTCTTTATCACCTAGCAGGTGGTGATTGTTGTCTGTTTATCACCTAGCAGGTGCCAATTGTTGTCTGTTTATCACCTAGCAGGTGGCAATTATTGTCTATCACCTAGCAGGTGACATTTATTGTCTGTTTATCACCTAGCAGGTGGTGATTGTTGTCTGTTTATCACCTAGAAGGTGGTGATTGTTGTCTGTTTATCACCTAGCGGGTGGCAATTATTGTCTATCACCTAGCAGGTGGCAATTATTGTCTGTTTATCACCTAGCAGGTGGTGATTGTTGTCTGTTTATCACCTAGCAGGTGGCAATTGTCTGTTTATCGTCTAGCAGGTGGCGATTGTTGTCTGTTTATCATCTAGCAGGTGGTGATTATCATCTGTGTATTACTTTGTCTGAGTGGCAAAGTAGTTAGTGCACTGGTCTCTCATGGCAAAGGTCATGGGTTTGAATCCGGTCAGAGGCACCCCAGTCACCCAGCTGTAGAAATGGGTACCCAACTTCTTCTGGAATTGGGAAAGGAAAGGTGACCAGGCATGATACTTACCATATCACCCTGTGCTGACAGGTCAAGGAAAATATGGCCACTAATGCCACATCCCTATGTGCCACTAAGGCATGACAGGATTACCGTTACCTTAATTTTGTACCTTTATTACTTTGTGCCAAATAGTGGTAGTTTTTGTGGTGGCAAAATCTGACAATATTTTCAGTGATCAAATGAGAACAAGGACAATAAAATTAATTACTGAAGCCAAAATTTATCTTTTTTTAACAAGCAGTAATTCAGTGGCTTCCTTCACCAGTTCACAGCACTGAACTACATCTGTGATTTTCACTGGTTGGCAAAAATTATTGTAACATCTTGTTGTGTAACATCCTGTAGTGAAACATCTTGTTGTGTAACATCCTGCCATTGAAGACTAACTGATTGGAGGCTGGGTCGGTCATGCACCATGAAGCTTGAATCATGTCGTGAAGATAAATGCAAACCCATCAGAATGACATAATGTCATCTACGATATGATAATGATGGCGATGACTCTGTAAGTGTCATCTATGATAATGATGGCATGGCTCTGTAAATGTCATCTATGATAATGATGGCGATGACTCTGTAAATGTCATTTATGATAATGATGGTGATGACTCTGTAAATGTCATCTATGATAATGATGGCAATGACTCTGTAAATGTCATCTATGATAATGATGGCGATGACTCTGTAAATGTAATCCAGTATCAACTTTAATAGAATGACTTATCCTGCAACACAGTGAGCTTTTGATTCTAAATTCTGTGCTACTCTAACTTGGTTTTTACATCAGATTCCAGCCAGGAGAGAGCCACAAGAGACCCTGGAGAGAATCAGGAGAGAGCCACAAGTTTGGAGAGAGCCAGGAGAGAGCATGGAGAGTCAGGAGAGAGCTAGGAGAGAGCCAGGAGAGTTTAGAGAGGGCCATGAGAGAGCATGGAGAGAGCTTGAAAAGAGCCAGGAGAGAGCTTCTCATCTGGAAATGTTTGGCACAAACTGCTGTCATGCATCAAGAGTGAAAAATATGGTGAGATCTCACCTTCAAACACAAAACATACACTTCTGTACTAAGCTTAGACAAGTCAGAATACAGCAGTCTCCCAGTGTGTGCCTGTTTGGTTCCAAGCCTTGGCATGGATGCTCGGAACCACAGATAATACCAAACCCTATATAATATATATTTCATTTAGCATACATACATATCTGTGATAAAATTTCATGTATCAGATATACACATTTGCAAATGAGGTTGCTGTGCAGCATCACTGCGGAAAAGGTGGTAGAAAGGATAAAGCGAAGCAAACAGTCAAATCACGGCACCTCTGGTCTGGAGGTCGGCCACGTCCTGAGTGCAGTCATATTGGGTGAAATGCATGAACCGGCTTGTCCCAGAGGTTAAGACACTGCTGGCGAGACTCTTCAAATGCCGCGCGTGGAGTGAAGCTCCTCCCGGTTAAGGAAGTAAATGCAGAAAAGAAATAAAGGTTGCTGTGCGGAGCTGATGGGAAAAGGTGGTGGAAAGTGAAGTTTAACCGGTATGTCCAGTAGTATCGCTACGAGAGCTATACCACGGCACCTCTGCTCTAGAGGCCGCCCACGTCCGAAATACACCTGCACTGGTGAAATATGCCTAAACCGGCACACACCAGGGGTGGAACTTGATGGCTAGACATGTCATGCCACCTCCGCTCTAGAGGTCGATAATGCCTGATAAACACCCATACTGGTGAATTTTGCCTAAACCGGCTCATACCAGGGGTGAATCTTGAAGGCTATGCATGTCACGGTACCTCTGCTCTAGAGGTTGGTCACGTCCCAAACACTCCCATACTGGGATAATATGCCTAAACCGGCTCAACCCAGGGGTAGAAGTCACTAGTGGCGAGGATTCGTCCTCCTGGACAAAAGCTCCATCCTGGTCACAACTAGGAAGGGTAGCGGCCACGACCACAAAATGCTGAAGTCGGAGACACTGGACCAGGGAAGTCTAGATAGGCAACCACCTCTCACCCGGCGGGGATGTTTGCGTATCCTAATCACGCTGAGGTTTTCCGGTGAGAAAGTCCAACCCTGGACTGGATGGGAAACCACCTCTCACCCGGCGGTGATACACGGGTATCTCAAAACACGTCGAGGTTTTCCGGTGAGAAAGTCTAACTCTGGCCTGGGTGGGCTACCGCCTCTCACCCAGCGGGGATGCACTGATATCCTAAACACGTCGAGGTCTTTCGGTGAGAAAGTCCAACCCTAGACTAAACTGGTGCAATGAAAACCACGGTGTCACGCAATCCCGCTTCCGAGACCCACCAAGAATACAGGCTAAAGCACTGTGATACTCTGAACCCCTGTGGTCCTCTTGTGGATCTCGTGTGGTCTATTTTGGACCACACAGGGGACCACGGGACCTAACGAGGACCACAGGCGTGAATTCAGTAGGTTCACAGTGCGGTTTTTGGTGGTAGAAGTGAACGAAGAAGAAGAAGAAGAAAAAGATATACACATAAAGATACATTAAGCTTTTCTTTGACTTGACATAACTTCTAGCATTGGTACTTTGTGTTTGGAATCATATTAAGCAAAATAATTACATACAGCACTATATGGTAGTTATGGCATAACTGTATGAGCATGGATATTGTTTAAACTGTGGATGGTTATAGCAGGAAGTTAATGGTAGTCTATTGTGAACTGATGTGTAGTCTCCCAGACCATGGTCTGTCACGAACTGATCTGTAGTTTCCCAGACCATGGTCTGTCATGAACTGATGTGTAGTCTCCCAGACCATGGTCTGTCACGAACTGATCTGTAGTCTCCCAGACCATGGTCTGTCATGAACTGATCTTTAGTCTCCCAGACCATGGTCTGTCACGAACTGATCTGTAGTCTCCCAGACCATGGTCTGTCATGAACTGATCTTTAGTCTCCCAGACCGTGGTCTATCATGAACTGATCTGTAGTCTCCCAGACCATGGTCTATCGTGAACTGATCTGTAGTCTCCCAGACCGTGGTCTGTCACGAACTGATCTGTAGTCTCCCAGACCATAGTCTGTCATGAACTGATCTGTAGTCTCCCAGACCATGGTCTGTCACGAACTGATCTGTAGTGTCCCAGACCATGGTCTATCGTGAACTGATCTGTAGTCTCCCAGACCATGGTCTGTCACGAACTGATCTGTAGTCTCCCAGACCATGATCTGTCACAAACTGATCTTTAGTCTCCCAGACCATGGTCTGTCACAAACTGATGTGTAGTCTCCCAGACCATGGTCTGTCACAAACTGATCTGTAGTCTCCCAGACCATGGTCTGTCACGAGCTGATGTGTAGTCTCCCAGACCATGGTCTGTCACAAACTGATCTGTGGTCTCCCAGAGTGTGGTCTGTCATGAACTGATCTGTGGTCTCCCATACTGTGGTCTGTCACGAGCTGATCTGTGGTCTCCCAGAGTGTGGTCTGTCATGAACTGATCTGTGGTCTCCCAGAGTGTGGTTTGTCATGAACTGATCTGTGGTCTCTCAGAGTGTGGTCTGTCATGAGCTGATCTGTGGTCTCCCAGACTGTGGTCTGTCACGAGCTGATCTGTGGTCTCCCAGACTGTGGTTTGTCATGAACTGATCCAGTTTCTTTAAACTTTTTTTTCATTAACTTGGTTTCTGAACAAATGAGCAAACTTGCGGTGCCAGTGTACCAAGATGAGTAGTGCATTTATTTCTTACTGCTGTTACTGACTTTAAGACACTGCACACAGTTCACTTTCTCTTCACCAAAGAGTGATGCAAATAAAACATTTCTACATTTAAATATTTATTACGTGAAACATTTTGAATCTAAGACTTTCAACTGTCACAAGACTTTGACAGAAACAGAGGAAATTCTAGAAAATTGGAAGGAATATTGCAGAGGAGTGTATGAAACAACCGACTGTGAAAACATAAATCAACAGCGTGAATTATTATTGGAGGATAAAGAACCCAAACCAACAATTTAAGAAGTTTTATGGGCAATAAAGAATCTGAAAAATGGTAAATCACCAGGATGTTATGAGATAACAGCTGAACTTATTAAAGCAGGAGGAAAGGAATGTGCACTATGTAAAAAAATATGACATTCATGTATTTGGCCAAAAGAATGGAGAAGAACTGTATTCATACCACTGCCAAAAAAAGAGTAACCTGAAATTATGCACAAATTACAGAACTATTGCCTTGATTAATTATGCCAGTAAAATTCTGTTAAAAATCATAATGGGTAGACAAGAAGTCAATATGGTCCAAGCTGGTTTTAGACAAGGATCAAGAGATCATATATTCAATATAAGATTAATAACAGAGAAATGCAGAGAATTTAATGTGAATCTATATTTATCTTTTATAGTCTATTCAAAAGCATTTGATTGTGTACAACACCAGAAATTTTGGGCAATAATGGAAAAAATGGAATTTTCAACACATTTGATACAATTAATATCACTGCTGTATCTAGACCAACAGGCAGTAGTAAGAATAAATTGTGAAATAACTTGGTCTGACATAAAACAAGGGGGTCCAGCAGGGGTGCATATTGTCGCCTTATTTATTTAACTTGTATACTGAAAATGTAATGAGGAATGTTAGAGAAGATGTAGACAAAGAATATGATGATACCATCAAAATTGGGGGTTCTGAAATACCAGAAATTAGATATGCTGATGACACAGTATTACTGTCCACAACACAAAAAGGAATGGAAAAACTAATTATGTCAGTCCATAAGAATGGTGAAGAGCAAAACCTCTCTCTTAATGCGAAAAAACTAAACTGATGACAACTGACAAAACAAACAAGGCAATTGAAATATGTATCAGTGAGGAAAAATTGGAAGAGGTGGAGAGTTTTGAATATCTTGGATCATTACTAATAAAGGAGATACAATTAGGGAAATTAAAAGGAGGACATCTATTGCTCTTCCAAAAATAAAACAACTAAAGAAGCTGTGGAGAGAAACAGACAGAACTACAAAAATAAGATTTTTGGGGGCATGCATCTTTCCCATCGCAACATATGCCTGTGAGACCTGCACACTTAACAAAACAGCTGAGAAACACATAAATGCCTTTGAATGTAAATGCTACAGAAGAGTTCTTCAAATATCAAGACACAAAAAAGAACAAATATATCCATACTACAAGAACTTAATATTGAGGAAGGCTGGCTAGTAAAGAGGATTAAAGAGAGAAAACTTAAATATTTTGGACACATTAAATGTCATGATAGTTTAGAGAAGACCATCTTGGAAGGGTACATAATGGGAAAAAGAAAGAGAGTAAGACCATTATATTAACTATATTGGCTGCAAGACACCGTTGATAATCTGTAAATGGATGCATCAGCAGCAGGGCATCTTGCTTACAACCAAGAGGCCTACAGGAGAGCTGTTAGAGAGGCAAAGTTCCACAAGGGTCAAGCAAATGACTGACTGACTACATCTCCTAAAATATCTCATCACCACTCATACACAACCTCACCAAAACTATGTAAACCAACTAGTCCTGAGGTCAGCAGAAGTATATGACCACATCTGGTACACCTAACAAAGCTCAGCTTGCTTGTTTGGACATGGTCTCTTTCCCTGATCTGGTACATCTAACAAAGCTCAGCTTGCTTGTCTGGACATGATCTCTTTCCCTGATCTGCTTGAGTTGTTGAGCTTCAGAATGAATGAACAAATGAATGAACATATGTTATTTTCAAAGAGTTAAGAAATGGGCATGCAGGCCCATCTGACATTCTGCCCTTCATCATACAGCTTTCACTCAGTCACAGTCATTCAGCATTTGTTAATGAGCATAATAATCATGAAGACACATTAAATGATTACATAAATAAATAATAAACTTATGTCATGTCCATACACTCTACACTCTAATTTATGCAACAACATGAAATAAACTTGCATTCTTACATTCATTCAAAACTAACAAATTTATAATTACAACACTCAAGCCATACCTTAAACTGCTTTAGACTATGCTTAGGGAGACATGTAGTCCATATCAAATAGATGTTGACAAAGTTTAAAGTTATAAGAATGAATGTTACTTATAAGTTTTACGTGAACTGGTAGGGCATTCCAAAGGTGGGCAACTGAGTAAGAGAAGCTTTTTTTAAAAATGTCAAGCCTTGGTTTTGGGAGAATACAATTGCTTAAGCGTTGACTGTGTTTTGGGTTGGATTTGAACAACGACCACAGATAGGGTGGAGCATTGTGCGATAGGATTTTATGAATTAACTTGGCCTTGATGAAAAGAAATCTCTTCTTGAGGGGTAGAATATCAAGATGTTTGTCCTTATTTGTAATATGTGCTGCATGTTTGTCATCTATAAGCTTTACTGCTCGTTTTTGAAGTGAGTAAAGTCTTTTCATGTTTGACATGGAACAACCATCCCAGACTGTGGAGCAGTAGTCCAAGTGTGTTTGTATCTGTGATATGTAATATATTTTTCTGGTGTCTATGTCAAGAAAATGTTTAATTTTAGTAAATTGGTAAACTTTTTGTGCATTGAGTTTTGTTAGATTGTCTACATGATGATTCCAGCTGAGGTGGTGGTCAATCATGAGACCTAGAGCTTTATGTTCACTAACATTCTCTATCTGTGAAGTTCCAGCATGGAGCTGTAGTGTCGTTGTTGGTGAATTTGTTAATTTCTGTCTTGTTGTAATGAGCATGGATTTTGATTTGCTGATGTTTATGAGCATTCTGTTGTTATTGCAACAGTTAATTAAACTGTTTATTTCAATTTGAAGAGTTGACTCAAGGTTAATACAGTCATTGTCACTAGTGTAAACTGTGCAGTCATCAGCAAAAAGGTCACAAGATGATTTTTTGAGATGAAGTGGAAGATCATTGATGTAGATGGTAAACAGAAGAGGACCAAGAATAAATCCATGTGGAACACCATTATCAACCACAGATGAACTTGACTTAGAGTTTTTGAAGCAAACTACCTGTTGTCTGTTGGAAAGAAAGATGTAATAAATTTTGTCAAGTCAGGGTGTAATCTATAATTCTCAAGCTTTCTAACTAGGATTTCATGATCAATCATGTCAAATGCTTTTTTGAAGTCAACAAAGACAGCACCACATAATTTATCTTCCTTTACATTAGATAACCAACATTCTGTCATCTTTGTGAGACTTGTTGGCAGGAATATTCTGGCCTAAAACCTGACTGACAGTCAACAATCAAATCATTTTCTTGCATGTGTTGTAAGGTTGTTTTTTGTATGTGTTTTTCTAGGGGTTTAGACAAAGTTAATAGAATGGAAATTGGTCTATAGCTTGAGGGATTTTTCTCCGAACCAGATTTAAAAAGGGGATATATTTTTGCAATTTTAAAAGCCTGAGGAAAGTGACAATGTGCAATGCACTGATTGTAAATGTATGTTAGCGTATATGTAATTACTGGGGCAGAGTAGTGTAATATCTTGTTCCTGATTTCATCAAGTCCTGCTGTGTTGTTGTTCTTTAAAGATGGAAGGTAATTGTAAACTTCACTAACTGACATGAAAGGAGTATTGGGTTGCTTTAGATTTGCACATTTGCTACTTATAAATTTCTTTAATTCACTTCAATCAGAAGTAGGGGTTGGTAGTGAAGATTTTAAGATATTGACTTCTTCTCTGAAGTGATTGCTGAACTCTTCACAAGCGGGCACATGATTATAACTCTGCAAGTCAGGCTGTTTTCTCTTGTTTGCAAGAATATTAATTGCTTTCCAGACAGACTAACTGTCTGATTTATTCTGAACTAGGTTCTTAAAGTAATTTTTCTTTTCTTGCCTAATTAAATACTGAACTCTGTTTCTAAGTAATCGGTAGCTAGTGAATTCCTTAATTTTATGGGCCTGATCCCTTTCCCTCATGACTTGCAATATCTCAGGTGTTGTCCATGGGACTTCACTTGATGTTTAACTCTCACCTCTTTAATAGGAACATGCTTGTCAAATATATCCCTGAAGGTTTTTATCCAGTATTCCAGGGCCTTATCAGGGTCAGTTAGTTGGTACACATGATCTAGAGATTATATCTTCAGCACCTCTTTCTTTCTTTCAGAAATGATTCTAAGCTGAATTTGCTAAAACTTCTAAATTTAATACTGGTATGTTTATTTTTGGGAATTTTCAAGCCATGTCATGACAATGTGCAATGCACTGATTGTAAATGTATGTTAGCGTATATGTAATTACTGGGGCAGAGTAGTGTAATATCTTGTTCCTGATTTCATCAAGTCCTGCTGTGTTGTTGTTCTTTAAAGATGGAAGGTAATTGTAAACTTCACTAACTGACATGAAAGGAGTATTGGGTTGCTTTAGATTTGCACATTTGCTACTTATAAATTTCTTTAATTCACTTCAATCAGAAGTAGGGGTTGGTAGTGAAGATTTTAAGATATTGACTTCTTCTCTGAAGTGATTGCTGAACTCTTCACAAGCGGGCACATGATTATAACTCTGCAAGTCAGGCTGTTTTCTCTTGTTTGCAAGAATATTAATTGCTTTCCAGACAGACTAACTGTCTGATTTATTCTGAACTAGGTTCTTAAAGTAATTTTTCTTTTCTTGCCTAATTAAATACTGAACTCTGTTTCTAAGTAATCGGTAGCTAGTGAATTCCTTAATTTTATGGGCCTGATCCCTTTCCCTCATGACTTGCAATATCTCAGGTGTTGTCCATGGGACTTCACTTGATGTTTAACTCTCACCTCTTTAATAGGAACATGCTTGTCAAATATATCCCTGAAGGTTTTTATCCAGTATTCCAGGGCCTTATCAGGGTCAGTTAGTTGGTACACATGATCTAGAGATTATATCTTCAGCACCTCTTTCTTTCTTTCAGAAATGATTCTAAGCTGAATTTGCTAAAACTTCTAAATTTAATACTGGTATGTTTATTTTTGGGAATTTTCAAGCCATGTCATGTCCATGTGCAACAGACCGGATAGTGATCACTCGGTGATGTGTGAGGGACTTTACATTCTATGTTTTCTGAATGAGTTACATATATGTGATCTATTAGTGTAGATGATGTTTCAGTTACTCTGGTAAGTTTAGTGATAATTTGGGATAAGTTGTATGATAAAACAATATCATTCCATGTAGTATCTGTTTGTCTGTAATTAATATTGAAATCTCCAAGAACAATTATATCCTTTAAATTAAAAGACAAAACATGATCCATCATACTTGTAAAGTGATCATACCACGATGCTGTTACATTTGGATTACGATACAGAAACCCGATTAAGATTGGGCTCTGCTTTGGAAGTCTGATTTCCAACCATATACATTCAATATCTGGTGTTTCAAGGTCTTTTCTACAGCAAGAGTGTATGGCAGTGGTAACATATACGACTAATCCTGTCTCAAGCTTCCTAGTAGGATCACGTCGAAGTAAATTATAACCGTCTATTCTAATGTCTTCGTCAGTTATATTTTTGTTTAGATGACTTTCTGAAAAGCCAAAGACATGGAAATTATGATTAACTATATTAGTTGCATCAGAAAGTTTCCCTAGCAGGTGGTAAATGTTTAAATGATCAATTCTGAGACCTTCCTTTTGTAGCCACTCATCAACTACCTGGGCCATTTTCTACAACTAGTAATGGTAAGGTTACAATGATAGATAATTGAATAACAAGATATTTTATGAAATGTCACAGTTTGTCTGAACATCGGTGACATGTGTTGCTTGTGGATGACAGACATCATGAAGGCTTGGCTTAAAGCTGCTGGGCTGAACTGCATGAGATAATGTAAATCTTGATTCCCCTGCGGTAGTTTGCCTGGATGGTTGGTGGGTGTGGTAGATTCTGGGTTGTGCTAGCAGTAGTTTGCCTGGATGGTTGGTGGGTGTGGTAGATTCTGGGTTGTGCTAGCAGTAGTTTGCCTGGATGGTTGGTGGGTGTGGTAGATTCTGGGTTGTGCTAGCAGTAGTTTGCCTGGATGGTTGGTGGGTGTGGTAGATTCTGGGTTGTGCTAGCAGTAGTTTGCCTGGATGGTTGGTGGGTGTGGTAGATTCTGGGTTGTGCTAGCAGTAGTTTGCCTGGATGGTTGGTGGGTGTGGTAGATTCTGGGTTGTGCTAGCAGTAGTTTGCCTGGATGGTTGGTGGGTGTGGTAGATTCTGGGTTGTGCTAGCAGTAGTTTGCCTGGATGGTTGGTGGGTGTGGTAGATTCTGGGTTGTGCTAGCAGTAGTTTGCCTGGATGGTTGGTGGGTGTGGTAGATTCTGGGTTGTGCTAGCAGTAGTTTGCCTGGATGGTTGGTGGGTGTGGTAGATTCTGGGTTGTGTTAGCAGTGGTTTGCCTGGATGGTTGGTGGGTGTGGTAGATTCTGGGTTGTGCTAGCAGTGGTTTGCCTGGATGGTTGGTGGGTGTGGTAGATTCTGGGTTGTGTTAGCAGTGGTTTGCCTGGATGGTTGGTGGGTGTGGTAGATTCTGGGTTGTGCTAGCAGTGGTTTGCCTGGATGGTTGGTGGGTGTGGTAGATTCTGGGTTGTGCTAGCAGTGGTTTGCCTGGATGGTTGGTGGGTGTGGTAGATTCTGGGTTGTGCTAGCAGTGGTTTGCCTGGATGGTGGTGGGTGTGGTAGATTCTGGGTTGTGTTAGCAGTAGTTTGCCTGGATGGTTGGTGGGTGTGGTAGATTCTGGGTTGTGTTAGCAGTAGTTTGCCTGGATGGTTGGTGGGTGTGGTAGATTCTGGGTTGTGCTAGCAGTAGTTTGCCTGGATGGTTGGGGCTGCTGGGTGGGAAGGGGCGGGAACATGGCGTCATATGAAGATGATGGGTCATAAGGAGAGGATAAAGGAGCTGGAGTTGGAGTTGGTATGGGGGGCAGGTGGTGAGGTTTTGGAGGACACAGGAGATTGTGTAATCAGAGAAGAGGTGGTTCCCAGATGGTATTTCTAGCTCCATTCTCTGGGAAATTTATGCTTGATTTTGTCAGTGTCTCAAGTGTACATGAGAGAGTTCACAGACAAGACTTTTATCTTCTTTCTGTGTCTTAAGTGTGGATGAGAGAGGTCACAGACAAGACTTTTATCTTCTTTCTGTGTCTTAGGTGTGGATGAGAGAGGTCACAGACAAGACTTTTATCTTCTTTCTGTGTCTTAGGTGTGGATGTGGATGAGAGAGTTCACAGACAAGATTATATCTTCTTTCTGTGTCTCAAGTGTGGATGAGAGAGTTCACAGACAAGGTTTGATCTTCTTTCTGTGTCTTTCCGTGCCTTTGGGTCATGTAAAACTGAAAGTCAATTTTTACTTCCTTGCCTTTGGTTTCTATATTCCCATATGTTTTGTTTCATATAACTGTAATTCTCATTTTGGTCTGCACATTAACTGCTTATGTCATTTACAAAATGGCAGAAGAGTGCTTAGTTACAACCGAGCACTAAAACCATAAGGATCCCCAAAACTGTGTCACCTGTTCCACAGCAAACCACCGACCATGAGACAATGTTTCCACCCCTACCCTCACGTCAGCCTCAGACTGTCAGACGAGCTGATACAAGCGTCAACAACGTCAGGATTCTTCCACAGTCACACAGCTCATTGGAAGACTTCAACACACAAGCAAGTTCTTTGCAACATCCTCAAAGAAATCTGGAGCTGCAGTATTTGTTGCAATTTAGTCCTGCAGCCTTGAGTCATACCTATATGTTATCTCTGCATAATTCGCATGGCTTGGTACCTTACAGACACCACATACCTTAAACTGATGGCAGTATCATTGTAATCCATCACAAACTGAAACCTTCAACCTGCAATGTCAAAAAAGAATTATTACTCAACAGAACATAGTGACTGATATCTTTTTTCTTAAGTTAATTTAGAATTCTTTACATTTTATTATTGCATTTTATTTCTTGCCCCTTTTCTTTTGTACCTATTTTTCTAATTCTTGTTAACTTTCTATAGGTCCTTGCAGTTTGTGAGTTGTATCTGTTTGTGTGTGAGAACTATATACTTAATTACTCAACTTGTTAGTGAATTCTCATATTTGAGCATTTAATTGTTCAGTAGTTAGGTGTGTCTCTCTTTCAGTCTCCAATTATTTCAGCTGGTGAGTCGTGTACCAGTTGAAAAAGTTTAATATACAGAGTGTGTAGTATTTAAAAGTTTAGTTACTTCAGTAGTCTTGTAATAATAGGAATTACTTTCAAACCAATAATAGTAGACAGGAAAATAAAATGACCCCACCTACCGAAAAATGGTTACATAAAGGACTTCAATAGGCCATCTGAATGTATATCACCTAATAGGTAAAATTCCTGAAGCAACACACATATTAAATTAAAATTTCCATATTTTTGGCTTCTCTGAAGCCGTTTAAATAGGAACATAACCGATGAAGATATTAGAATTAACGGTTTTAACCTGATCCGGCGTGACCCAACTAGAAACAGGTCTAGTAATGTATATCTCCACAGCTATCCAGTTTAGTCATAGAGAAGACTTGAATCATTGGAGGTAGAGTGTATTTGGGTGGAAGGTAAAATGCTAAACCGGAGTCCATTAGTTATTGGACTTCTGTACTGTAATCCAAATGCATCATCCCTGTGGTATGATCATTTCACAATTATGATGGATAAGGTTTCAACCTTTAAGTTCAAAGATATTATCATTCTTGGAGATTTCAACATAGATCTAACACAATCAAATCCAACTTGGACCAATATTGTATTGTCCTACAATTTTTGCCAAATTTTCACCAAACCTACTAGAGTAACAGAAGTATCATCCACATTATTAGATCACATATATGTTGCCTACCCAGAAAACATCACTGAATGTAACATCCCTCATATTTCATTAAGTGATCATTACCCAGTCTGCTGTACATGGAAAAGATAGGGGTATAAACTTCCTAAACACAATCACACCAGTATGAAATTTAGAACCTTCAGAAAATTTAACTTAGAATTATTCCTTAATGATTTGCAAGCATCTTCACTTACACACGTGTACCAACTAACTGACCCTGATGAGGCAATAGAATATTGGCTAAAGATCTTCAGAGATATATTAAACACACATATCCCCATGAAAGAGGTGAGAGTAAAACACCAGATGAAGTCAACTTGGATAACATTTGAAATATTACATACCATGAGAGAATGTGACCAGGCGCACAAAATCAAGGACTTTAGGACCTACCATTCACTTAGAAACAAAGTTCAATATTTAAGAGGACAAGAGAAAAAAGATTACTTTAGGAATCTAGTACAGAATAAATCAGACAGTAACAGTTTCTGGTGTTGTACACAATCAAATGCCTTTGAGTAGTCTATAAAAGATAAATATAGATTCACATTAAATTCTCTGCATTTCTCTATTATTAATCTTATGTTGAAAATATGATCTCTTGTTCCTCTTCACTGTCTAAAAACCATCTTGGACCATACTGATGTCTTCTATTTTCTTACAAAGTCTACCCATTATGATTTTTAACAGAATTTTACTGGCATGACTAATCAGGGCAACAGTTCTGTAGTTGGTGCATAATTTCAGGTTACCCTTTTTTGGCAGTGGTATGAATGCAGTTCTTTTCCATTCTTTTTCCCAAATACTTGAATGCCATATCTTTTTACATAGTGCATGACAGACTGTTGCACATTCCTTTTCTCCAGGATTATAAGTTCAGCTGTTATCATATCCTGGTGATTTACTATTTTTCAGACTCTTTATTGCCCATAAAACTTCTTCTATTGTTGGTTCGGGTTCTTTCTCCTCCAATAATAATTCACACTGTTGATTTCTTCTTTCACAGTCGGTTGTTTCATACATTCCTCTGCATATTCCTTCCATCTTTCTAGAGTTTCCTCTGTCTCTTCAAGGTATTTCCCATCTCGTCACAAATTACATTTAGCTTAGGTGTGACATATCTTGCCAGAGTCTTCATTTCTTTAAACATTTCACTGTCTCTTCCACATTTCTGATGTTCAAAGTAAGGGCTTTCTGTTCACTTTCTTTGGTGACTTTATCCAAGAGATTTTGCAGGTCTTGTTGGTTCTCAGCTATCAGTACTGTGTCGTCAGCATACCGAAGGTTGTTAATATTATATCCTCCAATTTTTATGCCTGGTTCTGTGATGATTGTTCTTAGAATATTCTTGCTGTACAGAGAAAAAAGGTCTGGAGATAGTACACGTCCTTGTCGCACCCCTTGTTTTATAGGTTGATATTTTCCAGTTCTATTTTCAACTCGAACTGCTGCTTCTTGCTGCCAGTATAGATGTTTTACAATCCTCAAGTCTTTGCCGTCTATATTGATGTCTTCAAGCATTTTAATAATTTCATTATGTTTCACCTTGTCAAATGCCTTGGTGTAATCAATGAAGCATAAGTAGAGATCTTTCTGTACTTCTAAAGCTCTTTCTGTTAGTGTTCGTAAAGCATAAATGGCATTGTGTGTTCCCTTTCCTTCAACAAATCCAAACTGTTCATCTGCTATTTCCATTTTTATCTTTTTCCTTGTTCTTCTCATAATTATTCTCAGAAATAGCTTCGTTATGTGACTTGAGAGGCTGATAGTCCTGTGGTCGTCACATTCCTTTGCACCTGGTTTCTTTGGTAGTGCTATAAACGTGGATTTAATCAGGTCACTGGGAATATAACCACTATTGTAAATGTCATTCAGTAACTTGGTTATTATTTTTATTCCTGTCTCCTCTAGTGCCTCTATTTCTTCTATTGTTATATTATCAGGCCCAGTCGCTTTTGATTTCTTCATGCGTTTGATGGCATCTATGATTTCATCTTCAAGTATTGGTGGTCCATCACAGTTTTCAGTATCTGGTGTTAATTCTGGTCTTTCTCCTCCATATAGTTCACCGATATACTCTGTCCACAATGTCTTCTTTTCCCATTAACATTTTACCTTCTTTTGATTTCAGGCATGCTGTGGTATATTTTGTTTTCCTGCCTGTGAGTTCACTAATTCGTTTGTGCATGTTTTTGCTGTCTTTAATATGAGAGTCCTCTATCTGTCTGCACTGCTCATTTAACCACACTTCTTTTGCTTCTCTGCATTTGCATCTTATTTCTTTATTTATCTTGCTATATTTTTCCTCGTTATTTTTACTCCTCCTCCTCTTGTCCATCAGTCCTATGATGTCGTCTGTCATCCATTTATTTTTAGGGGCTTCTTTTTTTGGTGATATTATCTCTTTAACAGTTTGGTGGATAGAATCTCTTAACATTGCCCATTGTTCATCTATACTATTTATCTTTGCTATTGCATTGTATCTATTTGTTATAATAACTTTGTATTGTTCTCGCAATTCTTGGTCATTTTTAAGAAGTTCTGTATTCAGTGTGATGTTTCTCACTTTTCTGCCTGCTTTCTTTAGTTTTATTCTAACTTTTCCACAGAATGGATCATGGTCACTATTGCAGTCAGCTCCTGGCATGGTTTTTGTTGTCAGTAATGCATTGCGGAATCGTTTGTTGATTAATATGTAGTTTATCTGGTTAAAAGTCTTTTTGTCTGGGCTGCACCACGTTGCCAGTCTTCGAGGATGTTGTTTAAATCAACTATTTCCTATAACCATGCTGTGTATTTTGCCCATTCAATTAATTTATAACCTCTGTCATTCCTCTCCCCAGTCCATAGTCACCAACGATGTCTGAAGTTCTTCCTTTACCAGCTTTGGCATTAAAATCTCCCATGACTATGGTAACTTCATGTGACTTTGTGTGTTTTAGTGCTGTCTCTATGTCATTATAAAATAGCTGTACATCTTCTTCAGAGCTTTCAGATGTTGGAGCGTACACTTGTATAATATTTATGTTTCTTGGTTGTCCTTTCAGTTGGGCTAGCAGGACTCGGTCCGAGATGTTCAAATATCCTACAATTGTCCTTGCCGTTTGTTCATCAAATATAATTCCTACTCCTCGTTCATGTTTCTCACTTCCTGAATATATTATTGTATATTTATCAGAGTTTATCTTCCCTGCACCTGTCCATCTAACTTCACTCATTCCTAATATGTTGATCTTCATCCTTTCAATTTCCATCTTTACATTTTCTAATTTTCCAGCCTGGAATAAAGTTCTAACATTCCATGTTGCTATTTTGAACTTGTTAGTTTTGCACCAGTAGCTTGATGACGATCTGGCCTCACCTGTGGCTCATGAGCTGTCCTACCGGACAAGGCTGTTCCAGAGGAACATCCATTAACGTCGTTCAAGATGAATCGATTATTCTGTTCAAGCATAACTATTCTTGGGAACTACAACAGTGGTTTCCCGTTGCCTTCTGTCGGTTTGTGTACGGACTCTCCGCTAGCCTTTGGACTCCCTGTCCTACCCGCAAGGCAGCGGGAGCGAGAAGTTTTAAGGCGCTTCTGACCCACCTGGTATTCCCTTCACTGAGCACCTGAGGCACTTTATAGGAGTAGTAGAGCCACCTACTACCCCACCTCGCTCTCTAAGTCTACCGCCAGTTGGTCCGCGCCTGCTTATTTGGACAATTCCTTATTCACAGGGATCCTCCATATCTGGAGGACTTTCACCATCCGCCACCTGTGACGCGCTGGGTTGAGGATGGTTGCCCCAGCTTTATCCAGAGTTCTAGTGTGCCTGCTGTAATCCTTCCATTCTTTTGTGTTTTCTTTACTGGAATCACGTTTTTAGCTGTTGTTATTAAGATAACTCTGGTCTGTGTACCCAGTTCATCTGGTGTCATCTCCTCCTGTACAGCCATCAGGATTTTGAAATGGTTCTTCACTTCTATACCATATTGTTCTGGTATTTTTGTAAGATCAAAGCAGAGTGGTCTTGATCCCGTAACTGTCTTTTCATAGTCTGCTATTAATAACTCATGGTCCGTGTCACAATTGGCACCCAGTAAAGTTTTTGCTGATGTTATACTTGATCTCCACAGTCTTTGCACTAAAATGTAATCTATTTGATTCTTGGTTTTCCCATCATGTGATGTCCATGTGTATAGTCTTCATGGATGTTTAAAAAAGTGTGTTAGCAATCATTAGCTCATTTTCCATGCAAAACGCCATTAGATTGTCACCTGCCTCATTTATATGTCCTATTCTAAATTTCACTACAACATATCCTTCATCTTCTGCTCTTTCTGTACCAATCCTTGCATTAAAAACCCCCATTATTAATACAATATCATTTTCCGTACCTGGTCTATCGTCGTTTGCAGTGTGTTATAAAAGTCTTCTACTTCCTCTTCTTCTGCTGCTGATGTAGGTGCATATATCTGGATGACTGTTACATTTCTAGGAGTGCCCTTAAGTATGATAGTGAGGATTCTATCACTTACTGGATTGTAACCTAGTAATGCTTTTGATGTTGATTTGTCCAAGTAAAAACCCACTCCATTCTTTCCTCCTAATTCTCCACCAGAGTATATAAAGATATTATCATTCTTGCTCTTGAAGTGTCCTGATCCTTTCCATTGATGTTCGCAGATTCCCAAAATGTGTAAGCCCGTTCTTTTCATCTCATCACTTATTATTTGATACTTTCCCTCATACCTACTTATCACATTCCATGTTCCTACTCTTATTTTTATTTTTAGTTTGATGCAGGAGTTTTCATGTCAGGATTTTGTCCGTCATCACAATTACTAGTACTGACCTCTGTCTCACACTCTTTTCTAGTGTTGAAATTAGATCTATCTGGTCTGGGGGCCTCAAAATCACATCTTTTTCCTATTTGACTTTCCATGTTGCTGTTTGGGTTTCTTGGTATACTTCCAGAAGATAGTTTACCATTGCTTTCCTTCCAGGCAGTGATTGTACTAGTCAGTGATCGTAGCCATTGTCCCTACATTGAGATCATCCGCCTACCATCATAGAATGGTGACCATAACCAACATTATCTGTCGGCTGCTCTCCCATTCCATCCACTACCTGCTCCCATGGCTTTAAGTCACCCTGGGGGGTATACAAGTACTCCACCTTGCCCAAGGGTGTCCCGTAGACTAACGGAGGTATTAACAATAATAAGGAGGCGTCTTAACTCTCCTTTGATAGGGGATACCCCTACCCTGCTAACTGTGTAAAATAAACTACAGTTTGATAATCAAGAAAATCAGATTTACAGAAACGTGTGAAATAATAATCTTAAAGCGTGAGCATTATTTTAAAATTCGTAAATTGTTTCCTGTACAGGAGGGTGAGAAAACAAAAATAATGAAACTTTCCATTAATCAAAATGGAAAAATACATGTAGAACGGACAGATATTGAAGAAGTCAATCAATTTGCATACCGTGGCAGCTACATAGACCAGGGTGGTGATACCAGAAAGGAAGTTGGATTTAAAATTGCAAAACCAGCATCGATCTTTAAGAATCTTGAGAACATATGGCATTCAAAAGTTATAAGCACAAAAACCAAGTTAAAACTTCAATTCAAATGTAATATCCACCCTCGTTTATGCATGTGAAAGCTGGAAAACAACTAAAGAAATAGACTAGAAATTAGACTCTTTTGAAAACAAATGCCTAAGGAAAATACTCGATATAAAGTGGAACGAATTCAAGAACAATACAGAGATAAGATAGGTGATTGAACAACAACCAGTCTCATGGGTTATCAAGTGGAGCACAACAGGCAGAAGAAAAAGAGGCAGAGCGCGTGAAACTCTGAAGAGGACATTGTTAGGAGATGTCAAATTAATAGGCATAAAATCCCTTGATAAGGTTGAAAGACTCTCCGAAGACAGTAAAAATTGGCGAACTATCTTGCGAGCCCTATGTGACGTTTAACGGCACGGGAAGGATATAAGATATAAGACAGGAGGGTGGCGGACGTGGAAGATTTTGTTTCGGTCCCGGAATCCAAGTTTTTATAAGTCAACCAGAAGTGTCATGGCGTCTGACACATCCAAAATTACCCGATAAAACTACTGTTCTTGATGTTTGGGGGCTCTGCGGAATATTTTACAACGTGTTAACAATGATCAAGGCTATCCTAGTATTCAATAATCACGGCAAACCACGACTCACAAAATTCTACCAGTATTTTGTAAGTACGACATATTGATCGGTGACTTACGCCCCCCTAACGTTGTGTCTCAGATTGGTTTCCTATGTGCCTAGAGGCCCAGGGTTTGTGTCTAGGGAGAGAGGAGGAGAAGGAAGAGAGAGAGAGAGAGAGATTTTGTTACAGATAGACGTATCTCTGTGCCATCCAAAACCCCACCTGTATGGTTCCAGCTTAGCGTCTTTAACCATGGAACATTGACAAGTTACTGTCAGTCCCACATTATACTGGACAGTCCCATATTTTGCGGATTTGTCTCGGTTGGGGAGCCTAAATGTCCCCCATTTTAAAATGCCCCATATTGTCCAGTATTCTAATCTTTTGATTGCTCCATGTTCGGAAAAGAAAAGAATACCACCAAAATGTAGCATTACCATCAATTGCACAAATCTGAAACAAGTTGATAGGTTCAAGTACTTAGGAACAATTATAACAACTGATAGGAAATGACACAACAAAATAAAAAGAAGACGTGCTCAAGCCAAGGCAGCATTCCAGAAAATGAGAAACATCTTGTGCTACAGATCCATATCAATAGAAACAAGATACCGAGTACTTAAATGTTACATCGAGCCAATTTGTTTTATGGATGTTAAGTATGGTCCATGATTAAGAGAGTACAGCGAGAAATGGAGGCCATGGAAATGTGGATGTTGAAGGTACCATGGACAGCTAAGAAAATCTACGAAGAAATCTTAAGAGAGGCTGGAGTTAAAAGGCAAATTACGACAAAGATCGGAGGCAGACAAGTGAGATTTGTAGGACATTTTCTGAGAAGAGGAAAATTGGAACACATTGTGGCAACTGGAAAAATTGAGTGAAGAAGAGACAGAGGAAGACAGAGAGAGAAGTTACTGGATGGGCAGTCAGCGTGGCTAGGAAGAAAGTCACCAATGGATCTCATAATCATGTCTAAAGCCAGGGAATTGTGGAGAGAAATGATCGCCTACGCCACGCGGCATAGCACTTGATTGATTAATTTTTGGAAATACCCAGAAATGATCTGAGTGGCAACATTGTTACTTTGAAGAAAATTGAGAGGTACATGTAAGCCTGACTGGCACATTTGTCAATAAAATTATAAACCAACCAAATTGATTTAAATTTTTGGTTAAAATTTGAATTTAACTTCATATTTAACTTAGATTCAATCAATTTCACATCAAGCCTCTTTATCCAGTGAGAATTAGATTTTGTAAAATTTTCACTGTTCATATGTGTGTCATACTAACACTGCATAAACAACTTATATTGGTATTCTTACAAACATTTTGGAACGTTAGAAAATTTATAGATGGTATAGGAGAGACACATGCTAGTTATGATAGCGTGACTGTCACTAGGCCATCCTTGACATTTGACAGTACAAGAGGAAGGATAAGTAAAGTAAAGTAAAAAAGGAAAAGTAAAGTAAAAAATGGTAAGTAAAGTAAGCAGGTAAGAAAATTTATATTAGTACTTCTAAAAACTTATCTCGGAAGAATTGTTTGGTGTTCTTAAAAATTAATTTTAGAACTGTATATAAAAATTTGTTTAGTACTCTAGAAATGTCTGAAAAATTAAAAATGTCTAGAGTCTGAAAAATAGAAAATCATCAAGATGTGATGAGATAACAGCTGAACTCATTAAGGTAGGAGGAAAGGAATGTGCAACAATCTATCATGCACTATGTAAAAAGATATGGCATTCAGGTATTTGGCCAAAAGAATGGAAAAGAACTGTATTTATACCACTGCCAAAAAAGGGTAACCTGAAAGTATGCACAAACTACAGAGCCGTTGACCTGATTAGTCATGCCAGTAAAATTCTGTTAAAAATCATAATGGGTAGACTTTGTAAGAAAACAGAAGACGTCAGTATGGTCCAGGATGGTTTTTAGACAGTGAAGAGGAACAAGAGGTCATATTTTCAACATAAGATTAATAATAGAGAAATGCAGAGAATCCATATTTATCATCTTTTATAGACTACTCAAAGGCATTTGATTGTGTACAACACCAGAAACTTTGGGAAATAATGGAAGAAAATGGGATTTCCAACACATTTGATACAATTAACATCTCTGCTGTATCTAGACCAACAAGCAGCAGTGAGAATAAATGGTGAAACAACAACGTGGTTTGACATAAAACAAGACCTCCATCAGGGTTGCATACTGTCACCATACTTATTTAACTTGTATACTGAAAATGGGAGTGTTAGAGAAGATGTGCACAAATAATATTATGATGCCATACAAACTGGAGGTTATGAAATACCAGAGATTAGATATGCTGATGACACAGTATTACTGTCCACAACACAAAAAGCAATGGAAAAACTAATTATGTCAGTCCATAAGAATAGTGAAGAGCAAAACCTCTATCTTAATGCAAATAAAACTAAATTGATGACAAATGACAAAACAAACAAGGCAGCTGAAATATGTATCAATGAGGACAAATTGGAAGAGGTGGAGAGTTTTGAATATCTTGGATCACTACTAACTAATAATGGAGATACAATGAGGGAAATTAAAAGGAGGACATCTATCGCTCTTCAGAAAGTAAAACAACTAAAAAAGCTGTGGAGATGAATAGACAGAACTACAAAAATTAAAATTTTTAAGGGCATGTATCTTTCCTATTGCAACACATTCCTTTGAGACCTGGACACTTAACAAAACAGCTGAGAAACACATAAATGCCTTTGAATGTAAATGCTACACAAGAGTTCTTCAGATATCATGGACACAGAAAAGAACAAATATATCCATACTACAAGAAGTTAATATTGAAGAAGGTTCGCTATTAAGGAAGAATAAACAGAGAAAACTTAAATATTTTGGACATATCAAACGTCATGAGAAGTTAGAGCAGACCATCTTGGAAGGGTACATAATGAGAAAAAGAAAGAGATGAAGACCAAGGCAAAGATCATTGCAGATATCTTCGAATGGACACATCAGCAACAAGGCATCTTGCTTACAAACGAGAGGCTGACAGGAGAGATGCTAGGGAGGCAAAGTTCCTCAAGGGACACACAAATGACTAACTGACTCTAGAAATGTAAGGTAAGTACTGAAGACGAAAGAGTTGGAAAACTGACAGACTTGAAACAATATAATTATCTCACTGAATTGAACATGTGAAAATTGAATACAAATGATCTCATAAAATCATGTGTAACCAGAATCTCTTTTTTTTTGTTTTAGAAGGAAGTGATATATTTAGAAGAGAGAGAGAGAAAGTGTTCTGGTTTGTTTATGTTTCTCCACCTGCCTCTTTCCTCAGGCAGAGGATGTCCAGCAGCAGATCATACGTGAGACTTTCCATCTTGTGTCTAAGAGAGATGATAGCGTTTGTAACTTTCTTGAGGGAGGAACGTAAGTTACAGAGATAATAATGTTTGTCATTTTCTTGAGGGAGGAACGTAAGTTACAGAGATAATAATGTTTGTAACTTTCTTGAAAGAGGAACGTAAGTTACAGAGATAATAATGTTTGTAACTTTCTTGAGGGAGGAACGTAAGTTACAGAGGTGATAATGTTTGTAATTTTCTTGAGGGAAGAATGGAAATTACAGAGGTGATAATGTTTGTAACTTTCTCGAGGGATAAACGTAAGTTACAGAGGTGATAACATTTGTAACTTTCTTGAAGGAGGAATGTAAGTTACAGAGGTGATAATGTTTGTAACTTTCTTAAGGAAGAAATGTAAAATACGAAGATGATACTGTTTGTAACTTTCTTGAGTGAGAAACATAAGTGATGGAGGTGATAATTTCTGTAAGTTTCTTGAGGAAAG
The DNA here is from genome assembly GCA_009760885.1 of Achatina immaculata. Classification (NCBI taxonomy): domain Eukaryota; kingdom Metazoa; phylum Mollusca; class Gastropoda; order Stylommatophora; family Achatinidae; genus Lissachatina; species Lissachatina immaculata. The sequence continues at coordinate 10,541,112 of CM019706.1, read as the reverse complement.
AATGTAAGTTACAAAGATGATAGTGTTTGCAACTTTCTTTTTGGTGGAACTGTGTTATAGAGATGATAGTATTTGTAAAATTGGCAAGTGTAGCATTTCACCACTAGTTTTCAGCAGTTATCCCCCTTTAATACTCCTATTTTCAGCCTGATTGGTGGCTCAGATTACAGACTGATATACCGCCATTATGCCACCTTATACTTTGTCTTCTGTGTGGACTCGTCTGAGAGTGAACTTGGAATTCTTGATCTTATTCAGGTCAGCCTCTTATACTGTTTACTGTCCTGTTATGTTGCCCATAGGTCGCCAGTGGTGTATCTCAATTTCAGCTCATCTATATATGTATTGCATTACAATCATGTGTAGAATACCTCATTATTTTCTTACAGTCGTGTGTAGAATATCTCAGTATTTTCTTACAGTCATGTGTAGAATACCTCATTATTTTCTTACAGTCATGAGTAGAATATCTCATTATTTTCTTAGTCTTGTATAGAATATCTCATTATTTTCTTAGAGTCATGAGTAGAATGTCCCATTATTTTCTTACAGTCTTGTGTAGAATATCTCATTATTTTCTTGTATAGAATATCTCATTATTTTTTACAGTCATGTGTAGGATATTTTATTATTTATTTCACAATCTCTTTATTCCTGTCTGTCTTATTGTGCTATTTGTTCTGTAATTTCTGTCTTATTGTGCTATTTGTTTTGTAATTTTTGTCTTATTGTGCTATTTGTTTTGTAATTTCTGTCTTATTGTGCTATTTCTTTTGTAATTTCTGTCTTATTGTTCTGTTTGTTCTGTAATTTCTGTCTTATTGTGCTGTTTGTTCTGTAATTAATTTCTGTCTTATTGTGCTGTTTATTTCTATAATTATCCTCCTATAAACTACTTGTACCAGAATAGACTGACTCACCAAGAAAACTGTAACTGTTGTTATAGAAAGTAACCTTCATGGACCTGGCAAGTATTCCTAAGTCAAAGTCTATACAAGTTATGAGGGTTATACAGAAAGCTGTGAGCAAAATTGTTTTAAAAATCAGAATTTATAGATCATCATCATCATCATCATAATATGCCATGCCGACTGGCATTGGCTATTATGTTTCTCCAGAGAACTCGATCCTTCATGCAGGCCATCAACTCACTTGGTGATCTCCTTGCACACCATCCCATCAGACTGTCCAGTATCATATCTTTTGGTCTTCCTCTTCATCTTCTTCCCTCTATTTTTCCTGTTGTTATAATATTTTCAATGCCCCCTCTTCTCATTGCATGTCCTACGACAGTACATTGTCTCTCTCTTATTTTTTTTTACAAGATTTTTTGTGTATCTCCAGCTCTTCTCATACATTCTTCATTCAGTTTATAGATAGAGAAAATATAAATGTATCACTTTAATCTGCATCCTTTTCTTCACTTTTCAACATAATCTCTATTTCTCTGCACACATTTTTCCATCGCTCTGCAAGTTTGAAAACACCCTCCTGGTAGAATTCCATTCCAGCTGACCGATGGCACAGATGCACTGCTTTCTGGACGTTCTCTTGGGACCCAGCTGGCACAAACTTTTCTACAGCCTAGGGTTTCAATCATTTCCTGTACTGTATTGTGTCATATTCCAAGATTTACAGCGATTTCAGAAACTGTGACATGTCTGTCATCAACCCTTTCCATGTTGCAGTCAGTAGAGGCAGTTTGAGGGCGACCGCTGCGAGGCATATCTTGGATGCTTGTGTTTCCATCTTTGAAATGTTTCACCTACCTCTTAACTCTGCTAGCACCCATATACACAAGCAAGTTGAAGTCTTTGGTGAATTTCAGCAGCAGAGATTTCCTCTTTAACGAGGAACTCAATAACAGCACGTTGACGAAATGAAACTTCAGCATCTGCCATAATGTTTATGCTCCGTGTGGTCACATAACATATTATGATGACATCATGTGACATCTCCATGAAGTGCAAAGGATGCAGTTAAGGTGATACATTGATATTTTCTGTATCTATAAATTCTGATTTTTAAAAAGTTTTTGCTCCCAACTTTCAGTATTACCCTCGTACCATAAGAACTGCACTCATTAGCATACATTTACTTGAAATAACCTTGACCTTGTACATTTGACATCACACTTTCTGAGACAAGAACAGATGTCAGATAAATGTGGCAGTAATAACTTACATCAGTGTGTTTTGATAGATACTTTATTTGTTTGTTTTTGTGAGAGAGAGAGAGAGAGAGAGAGTGTATGTGTGTGTGTGTATGTGTGTGTTTGTGTGTGTGTGTGTGTGAGAGAGAGAGAGAGAGAGACTGCGACAAATGTTTACTTTGTTTTTCCAGTTTGTTGTGGAGACTTGGGGACATGGTTCTAAGGACTGTTATTGCCGGAGGTGGGGTGGAGAAGTCGCTCTCCACTCCAACGGCGTGCGTCTCAAACAACCTCTGACAGTCTAGTCCAGCTCCTTGCCTTCTCGTGGCAGAACTGTTTAAACTGACAGGAGAAGTGGCGAAGGCGAATATCTGGCACCTGAAAACTAGACACTTTGGGTGGATGAGAGGCACATTTGGTAGCTCATCTACTGCTGCTGGCGAGATTCTTCAGCTGCTGTGCGTGGAGTGGGCTCCTCCCGGCCAGTGAAGAAAGGTGCAAATGGGGTTGCTGCGCGGCACCACTGCGGAAAAGGTGGTAAATAGGATAAAGCAAAGCAAACAGTCAAATCACGGTGCCTCTGGTCTGGAGGTCGGCCACATCCTAAGTGCACTCATATCGGGTGAAATGCCTGAACCGGCTTAACCCAGAGGTTAAGACACTCCTGGCAAGATTCTTTGGATGCCGTGGGTGGAGTGAAGCTCCTCCTGGTCAAGAAATAAACTGCGGAAAAGAAATAAGGGTTGGTGTGCAGTGCCGATATGAAAAGGTGAAGGAAAGGATAAAGTGAAGTTTAATCGGTATGTCCAGTAGTATCGCTGTGAGAGCTACACATACCACTGCGCCTCTGCTCCAGAGGCCGGCCATGTCCAAAATACACCTACACTGGTGAAATATGCCTAAACCGGCATACACCAGGGGTGAAACTTGATGGCTAGGCATGTCATGTCACCTCTGATCTAGAGGCCGGCCGTGTCTGAAATACACCTACACTGGTGAAATATGCCTAAACCGGCTCACACCAGGGGTGAAACTTGAAGGCTATGCATGTCACGGTACCTCTGCTCTAGAGGTTGGTCACGTCCCAAACACTCCCATACTGGGATAATATGCCTAAACCGGCTCAACCTAGGGGTGGAAGTCACTTGTGGTGAGGATTCATCCTCCTGGACAAAAGCTCCATCCTGGTCACAACTAGGAAGGGTAGCGGCCATGACTACAAAATGCTAAAGTCGGAGACACTTGACCAGGGCAGTCTAGATAGGCAACCACCTCTCACCCAGTGGGGATGTATGCGTATCCTAATCACACTGAGGCTTTCCGGTGAGAAAGTCCGACACTGGGCTGGATGGGCAACCACCTCTCACCTGGTGATAATACACAGGTATCTCAAAAGACATCAAGGTTTTCCGGTGAGAAAGTCCAACTCTGGCCTGGGTGGGCTACCACCTCTCACCCAGCGGGAATATACTGATATCCAAAACACGTCAAGGTTTTCCAGTGAGAAAGTCCAACTCTAGACTAAATTGGTGCAACAAAAACAATGGTGTCACGCAATCTCACTTCTGAGACCCACCAAGAATACAGACTCAAGCTCTACGACACTCTGAACCTCTTGTGGTCCTCTCGTGGATCTTGTGTGGTCCTTTTGGGGACCACATGGGGGAACCATGGGACTTAACGAGGACCACAGGCGTAAATTCAGTAGGATCACAGGGCTGTCTTGGTGGTAGAAGTGAACGAAGAAGAAGAAAAAGGGCACAAATGTTTACTTTATGTTTCCAGGTTTTTGTGGAGACTTGGGGACAAATGTTTACTTTATGTTTCTAGGTTTCTGTGGAGACTTGGGGACAAATGTTTACTTTATGTTTCTAGGTTTCTGTGGAGACTTGGGGACAAATGTTTACTTTATGTTTCTAAGTTTCTGTGGAGACTTGGGGACAAATGTTTACTTTATGTTTATAGGTTTCTGTGGAGACTTGGGGACAAATGTTTACTTTATGTTTCTAGGTTTCTGTGGAGACTTGGGGACAAATGTTTACTTTATGTTTCTAGGTTTCTGTGGAGACTTGGGGACAAATGTTTACTTTATGTTTCTAAGTTTCTGTGGAGACTTGGGGACAAATGTTTACTTTATGTTTCTAGGTTTCTGTGGAGACTTGGGGACAAATGTTTACTTTATGTTTCTAAGTTTCTGTGGAGACTTGGGGACAAATGTTTACTTTATGTTTCTAGGTTTCTGTGGAGACTTGGGGACAAATGTTTACTTTATGTTTCTAAGTTTCTGTGGAGACTTGGGGACAAATGTTTACTTTATGTTTCTAGGTTTTTGTGGAGACTTGGGGACAAATGTTTACTTTATGTTTGCAGGTTTTTGTGGAGACACTGGACAAATGTTTTGAGAATGTTTGTGAGCTGGACCTAATTTTCCATGTTGACAAGGTACAGTACAAGAATAACACAAGCAAGCTTAGCTGTCACATAATAATAATACAATAATTATCACCTCTTACAATATTCACATGCTTTCACAGCAACATTCACTTACTGCAGCATTACTCATGATGTAATGTTTTTAGTGTGTTCATTATATTTGCACAACGTTCTCTATATTTTCATTGTACAGTCATGCTTTTGTGATTGTTACATATTTGTTATGATTTTGAAAAGTTTATTGCCTATATGGAATGGTTTTCAAATATTCATTTCACAGGTGTAATGGTTCATTATAGATGTTTCACATGCATGTAATGTAATGGTGTTCAAGGTTAATTACATGTGCATAATGGTTTGTTATGGGTTCATTACATGTATGTAATGGTGTTCTTAGGTTCATTACATGTGTGTAATGGCATCTTTAGGTTCATTACATGTGTGTAATGGTTCATTACAGTTTCATTACATGTGTGTAATGGAGTTCACAAGTTCATTACATGTGTATAAAGTTTTTTTTATTACCATTTCGTAATGGTTCATTACAGGTTCACCACATGTGTGTAAAGATTTTTTATTGCCAGTGTGTAACGGTTCATTACAGGCTCACTACATGTGTGTAAATGGTTCATTACAGGTTCGCAACATGTGTATAAAGATTTTTTATTGCCAGTGTGTAATGTTTCATTATAGGTTCACCACATGTGTGTAATGGTTCGTTACAGGTTCACTCATTCATTCATTCATTCATTTGCATGTCCCTTGCGGAACTTTGCCTCCCAAACAGCACTCCTGTAGGCCTCTCGGTTGTGAGCAAGATGGCCTGCTGCTGTTGCATCCATTTCCAGATCGTCAACGATGTCTTGCAGCCATCTTCGTCTTGGTCTTCCTCTTTTTCTTTTTCCCATTATGTATCCTTCCAATACGGTCTTCTCTAAATTATCATGACATTTAATGTGTCCAAAATATTTCAGTTTTCTCTCTTTAATCCTCTTCACTAGCCAGCCTTCTTCAATATTAAGCTCTTGTAGTATAGATATATTTGTTCTTTTTTGTGTCCACGATATTTGGAGAACTCTTGTGTAGCATTTACATTCAAAGGCATTTATGTGTTTCTCAGCTGTTTTGTTAAGTGTCCAGGTCTCACAGGCATATGCTGCGATGGGAAAGATGCATGCCCTTAAAAATCTTATTTTTGTGGTTCTGTCTGTCCTCTCCACAGATTCTTTATTTGTTTTACTTTCTGAAGAGCGATAGATGTCCTCCTTTTAATTTCCCTCATTGTATCTCCATTATTAGTTAGTAGTGATCCAAGATATTCAAAACTCTCCACTTCTTCCAGCTTTTCCTCATTGATACATATTTCAGTTGCCTTGTTTGTTTTGTCAGTTGTCATCAATTTAGTTTTCTTTGCATTAAGATAGAGGTTCTGCTCTTCGCTGTTCTTGCGGACTGACATTAATTAGTTTTTCCATTGCTTTTTGTGTTGTGGACAGCAATACTGTGTCATCAGCATATCTAATCTCTGGTATTTCATAACCTCCAACTGTTATGGCATCATAATATTCTTTGTCTACATCTTCTCTAACATTCCTCATTATATTTTCAGTATACAAGTTAAATAAGTAGGGTGACAATATGCACCCCTGACGGACCCCTTGTTTTATGTCAAACCAACTTGTTGTTTCACCATTTATTCTTACTGCTGCTTGTTGGTCTAGATACAGCAGTGATGTTAATTGTATCAAATGTGTTGGAAATCCCATTTTTTCCATTATTTCCCAAAGTTTCTGGTGTTGTACATAATCAAATGCCTTTGAGTAGTCTATAAAGGATAAATATAGATTCACATTAAACTCTCTGCATTTCTCTATTATTAATCTTAGATTGAATATATGATCTCTTGATCCTCTTCTTTGCCTGAAACCAGCTTGGACCATATTGACTTCTTCTTCTATTTTCTTTCGAAGTCTACCCATTATGATTTTTAACAGAATTTTACTGGCATGACTAATCAGGGCAACAGTTCTGTAGTTGGTGCATAATTTCAGGTTACCCTTTTTTGGCAATGGTATGAATACAGTTCTTTTCCATTCTTTTGGCACAGTTTCACTACATATGTGTAAAGATTTTTTATTGCCAGTGTGTAATGGTTCATTACAGGTTCACTACATGTGTGTAAAGATTTTTTATTGCCAGTGTGTAATGGTTCATTACAGGTCTGTAATGGTTCGGTACAGGTTCACTACATGTGTGTACTGTTATGTTACAGGTTCACTACATGTGTGTAATGGTACATTACAGGTTCACTACATGTGTGTAATGGTACATTACAGGTTCACTACATGCTGTCTGAGCTGGTGATGGGAGGTATGGTACTGGAAACCAATATGACAGAGATCATAACCAGGATTGAGGAGCAGAGCAAGTTAGAGAAGCAGGAGGTAGGTGGTTGGTTGGAGAGACTAGAAACAGGAGGTAGGTGGTTGGTTGGAGAGACTAGAAACAGGAGGTAGGTGGTTGGTTGGAGAGACTAGAAACAGGAGGTAGGGGGTTGGTTGGAGAGACTAGAAACAGGAGGTAGGTGGTTGGTTGGAGAGACTAGAAACAGGAGGTAGGGGGTTGGTTGGTTGGAGAGACTAGAAACAGGAGGTAGGTGGTTGGTTGAAGAGACTAGAAACAGGAGGTAGGTGGTTGGTTGGAGAGATAGAAAATAAAAGAGAGTTTCATCAGACCATGCCTGATGTTTGATCAGGTATTTTATCGTTATTGAAATATAATATTTATTACATTGTTATAAAATGACCCAGAAAACAAAGTGGCTGCGACACGATGGCCTACATGTTGGCCACTTAAATGTTTATCACTTGTTAGGAAAACTCCCTGGGGTTACACATATACTTCAACAACATTTTCATATTTTTGGTTTCTCTGAAAGCAGATTACATAAAAACATCACTGACAGTGATGTACAAATAGATAGTTTTAATTTGATCAGGCGTGACCCAGCTAGGAAGCTAGAGACAGATTTAGTCATTTACATTTCTAACACAATTAAATTTTGTAGAAGAGAAGACCTGGAAACATCAGAGGTTGAATGTATCATATTAGAAATTAAAATATCAAATCTTAGTCCAATTCTAATTTGTTTTATATACCAAAATCCAAATGCTTCAGCCGAGTGATATGATCACATCACGACCAAGATGGATGATGCTCTAACCTATAAATTCAAGGACATAATCATTTTAGGCAATATAGATCTCAATCAACCCAATCCTACATGGAAGAACATTTTAACATCCTACAACTTCTCCCACATTGTTAACAAACCTACTAGGGTAACGCTAATAGATCATATTTATGTAGCTCATCCAGGAAACATTACTGAATGTACTGTCCCTCATGTGTCACTGAGTGATCACCACCCAATCTACTGTACATGGTCACATCAGCCGTATAAAATACCTAAACACAAACATACCAGCATCAAATATAGGAACTTTAAAAACTTTAACTTGGAATTATTTTTAACTGATCTTAAAGCTTCACCTCTTACATACATTTACCAGTTAACCAATCCAGATAAGACTATCAAATACTGGATAGAGATATTTCGAAATATTTTTGACAAGCATGACTGCATCAAAGAAATGAGAATAAAACACGTAACAAAATCCCCGTGGATAACTCCTGATACCTTGCAACTCATGAGGAAATGGGATGAAGCTCATAAAAGCAGAGATTTTAGTAGCTATCATTCACTTAGGAATAAGGTGCAGTTTTTAATTAGGCAGGAAAAGAAAAATTACTTCAGAAATTTAGTGAAAGACAAAACTGATAGTAAATCAATCTGTAAAGCGATTAATACTCTTGTAAATATAAGGAAGCAATCTGACCCACAAACACTTAATGGTGAACATACTTGCACTAACTTCAGTGAACATTTTAGGGAAGAAATTAGTATTCTAAAATCTTCATTACCGACCCCTAATTGCGACCTGAATGTTTTGAAAACTTACAGCGACAGTAAATGTGTAAAGCTAAAACAACTAAATATTTCTTTCCTCACAGTCGGTGAGGTTTATAACTACATCCGGTCCTTAAAGAACACTAACTCAGCAGGACGTGATGACATTAGTAACAAGATACTACGCTACGCTGCACCAGTTATCACAGACACACTAACATACTTATACAATTTGTGCATTGACAAACACTATTTCCCTGACACTTTTAAACTTGCCAAAGTGTTTCCACTTTTTAAATCTGGACAGACTAGTGACCTCTCAAACTATAAACCCATATCCATTCTGTCATCATTACCTAAACCTCTTGAAAAACATATACAAAAGTTAACACTTCTACACATGCAGGAAAACAATTTACTAGTAGACAGTCAGTCAGGTTTTAGACCAAATCACTCCTGCCATACAGTATTAACTAAAATGACAGAAAGCTGGCCGTCTAATATAAATGATGACAAATTATATGGTGCAGTCTTTGTTGATTTCAAGAAAGCCTTCGATGTGACTGATCATGAAATTCTTGCAAAAAAGCAGGAAGGTTATAGATTACACCCTGACCTAACACAATTTTTTACATCTTTTCTCTCAGGTAGAAAACAAGTAGTTTGCTTTAGAAACAAAATATCTGACTCTTCTGTGGTTGATACTGGTATTCCTCAAGGCTCCATTCTTGGTCCTTTTCTCTTGGCTATCTATATTAATGACTTACCACTACATTTAAAGCACTCTTCATGTGATCTTTTTACTGATGACTGTACTGTTTACAATAGTGATTGTGACATCAATAGCCTACAGACAACGCTCCAAAATGATATAAACAGTTTGATTAAATGAAATAATAAAAATGGTATGTTGATAAACACCAACAAAACAAACTCCATGCTCATCACTACAAGACAGAAATTGCAGAATGCAATGAAAACTTCACTACAGCTTTGTGCTGGGACTAAGGCAATAGAAAATGTTCATGAACATAAAACTCTAGGACTCATCATTGATCACCATTTAACTTGGAATTCTCACTTACATAACCTACTTTATTGCACAGAAAGTTTACCAACTAGCCAGAATTAAACACTTTATCGACCATGACACAAGAAAGATATATAACATATCACGTATACAAACACACTTAGATTACTGTTCCACAATCTGGGATGGATGCTCAATCTCAAACACAAAAGGCTCCACTCACTTCACAAACGAGCATTAAATCTGATATGTAATAAACACCCAGTACAAACTGTAGATCAGCACAAACAACTCAAAATTCTACCCCTCAAATATAGAGTCAATTTTAACAAGTTTGTTCACAGAATTCTGTCACATAATGCTCCACCTTACTTGTGGTCACTGTTTACGTATAAAACTAGACATAGCCAGCATTTTAAAAAAATGTCTTATTCCTAAACCCAGGATTGATCTGTACAGGAAGAGCCTTGCATACTCTGCAGTACAGCTCTGGAACACCAACCCCTACCATTAGTAATACTTCATCCTTTAACTCAAACCTGTTTCATTATTTACTTGCTTGTAATTATATGCTTCCATATAATAACCAGCACTCTCTCAACCCATGACTTGCCAGCCATCAAATACTAAAATAACATAGTTCGAAAAATAACCTGTTAGATATTGTTAGAAATTATTTTAATGTTTGTTAAAAAACATATGTTAGAAGATCTGTACTGACAGTGTATTTTTGATTATGAATATGTCTGTGTGTGCGCATGTATATGTGTATGAGTGCTATTTTATTAAGTTAATTACATCTTATCTTCTCTTTTACTTTGAATGTAATGGTTTAATCTTACACTCTTTTGATATGTTTTTTTTCCTAATATAATTTGTATAAATTAAATCGAGTGTGTAGGAAGAATGAAAGATGGAGTGATGAAGGGCAGAATGTAAGATGGGCCTGCGTGCCCAATTCTTTACCTTTTAAAAATAAAGATTCATTCATGTCTTCATGTAGAAACTGAGAAAATAGAAGAGATGCTACATCAGACAATGTCTTCATGTAGAAACTAAGAAAATAGAAGAGATGCTACATCAGACAATGTCTTCATGTAGAAACTAAGAAAATAGAAGAGATGCTACATCAGACAATGTCTTCATGTAGAAACTAAGAAAATAGAAAAAATGCTACATCAGACAATGTCTTCATGTAGAAACTGAGAAAATAGAAGAGATACTACATCAGACAATGTCTTCATGTAGAAACTGAGAAAATAGAAGAGATGCTACATCAGACAATGTCTTCATGTAGAAACTGAGAAAATAGAAGAGATGCTACATCAGACCATGCCTGATGTCTGACCAGTTATTTTATTGTTATTGAAATATAATATTTGTTACATTGTTATATAATGACCCAGAAAGCGAAGTGCCTCTCTAATTCCAGTGTTATACAATGATTTCAGTGTGTCTCTAATTCCTATGTTATACAATGATTTCAGTATGTCTCTCTAATTCCAGAGTTATACAATGATTTCAGTATGTCTGTCTAATTCCAGTGTTATACAGTGATTTCAGTGTGTCTCTCTAATTCCAGTGTTATATGATAATTTCAGTATGTTTGTCTAATTCCAGTGTTATACAGTGATTTCAGTGTGTCTCTCTAATTCCAGTGTTATATGATAATTTCAGTATGTTTGTCTAATTCCAATGTTATACAGTGATTTCAGTGTGTCTCTCTAATTCCAGTGTTATACAGTGATTTCAGTGTGTCTCTCTAATCCCAGTTAACTTTTATGTGTATCTCTATCAAATGTATGTGATTATTTTGTGTTTATCCTTCAAAATGGATGTGATTTTAATGTTTCTACAGTCAGGTAGATGTGATGTTACATGTGTTTCTCCCTTCAGGTAGATGTGATTTTAATGTGTTTCTCCTGTCAGGTAGATGTGATTTTAATATGTTTTTCTCCTGTCAGGTAGATGTGATTTTAATGTGTTTCTTCTTTCAGATAGGTGTGATTTGAATGTGTTTCTCTTGTCAAGTAGGTGTGATTTTAAATATTTATCCAGTGATAAGTAATAGTTTTGTAGAGAAGTCATCCAAGTTATTCAACACTTCTAGGATGTCCTCTCCTTCTAGGATGTCCTCTCCTTCTAGCATGATTGTTTTCATTTTCTTCAAGTCTCTGCTGGCTTATTGCTCACTGTATTCTTCTGTGCTTGCCCAGGCTGGATTATCTGCAGCACCTGCCAGAGCTGTGTCTGCTGTGAAGGAGATGAACATTCCACAGAAGATCAAGGACATCAAACTTCCTGACCTGCCTAGCATAGGCAACCTTAAATTTTAGTTATATATGTCAGAGAGAGAGACAGACAGAGAGAGACAGAGACACACAGAGAGAGAGAGAGATTATTGTGTGTTTGACTGGAACAAGAGAGTTGTATGGAACATGTGTACACACTTTTACCCTGAGCCTTGTTAGCCTAGGAACTGCTACACAATTGATGTTTTCATTGGCTTGTTCAAGTAAGCTCTAAGCTTAAGCAGATTTGTTGATGAAAATATTTGTGTGTTTGTTTTGTGAGCTGAGAAGATTATAAGGTCAAGGTAGAAGATGACTTCTTATAATACATATATACATTACATGTCTTTGGTGTTTCCAGTCAGTTTCAGTACTTTTCTTTTTCCATCTTGTTTGGTAATCTGGCAAGGTGGCTTCAGAGAATCTTGTTTGGTAATCTGACAGAGTGGCTTCCTAGAATCTTGTTTGGTAATCTGGCAAGATGGTTTCAGAGAATCTTGTTTGGTAATCTGACGGAGTGGCTTCTTAGAATCTTGTTTGGTAATCTGGCAAGATGGTTTCAGAGAATCTTGTTTGGTAATCTGATGGAGTGGCTTCCTAGAATCTTGTTTGGTAATCTGGCAAGATGATTTCAGTGTGTCTCTCTAATTCCAGTGTTATACAGTGATTTCAGTGTGTCTCTCTAATCCCAGTTAACTTTTATGTGTATCTCTATCAAATGTATGTGATTATTTTGTGTTTATCCTTCAAAATGGATGTGATTTTAATGTTTCTACAGTCAGGTAGATGTGATGTTACATGTGTTTCTCCCTTCAGGTAGATGTGATTTTAATGTGTTTCTCCTGTCAGGTAGATGTGATTTTAATATGTTTTTCTCCTGTCAGGTAGATGTGATTTTAATGTGTTTCTTCTTTCAGATAGGTGTGATTTGAATGTGTTTCTCTTGTCAAGTAGGTGTGATTTTAAATATTTATCCAGTGATAAGTAATAGTTTTGTAGAGAAGTCATTCAAGTTATTCAACACTTCTAGGATGTCCTCTCCTTCTAGGATGTCCTCTCCTTCTAGCATGATTGTTTTCATTTTCTTCAAGTCTCTGCTGGCTTATTGCTCACTGTATTCTTCTGTGCTTGCCCAGGCTGGATTATCTGCAGCACCTGCCAGAGCTGTGTCTGCTGTGAAGGAGATGAACATTCCACAGAAGATCAAGGACATCAAACTTCCTGACCTGCCTAGCATAGGCAACCTTAAATTTTAGTTATATATGTCAGAGAGAGAGACAGACAGAGAGAGACAGAGAGAGAGAGAGAGAGATTATTGTGTGTTTGACTGGAACAAGAGAGTTGTATGGAACATGTGTACACACTTTTACCCTGAGCCTTGTTAGCCTAGGAACTGCTACACAATTGATGTTTTCATTGGCTTGTTCAAGTAAGCTCTAAGCTTAAGCAGATTTGTTGATGAAAATATTTGTGTGTTTGTTTTGTGAGCTGAGAAGATTATAAGGTCAAGGTAGAAGATGACTTCTTATAATACATATATACATTACATGTCTTTGGTGTTTCCAGTCAGTTTCAGTACTTTTCTTTTTCCATCTTGTTTGGTAATCTGGCAAGGTGGCTTCAGAGAATCTTGTTTGGTAATCTGACAGAGTGGCTTCCTAGAATCTTGTTTGGTAATCTGGCAAGATGGTTTCAGAGAATCTTGTTTGGTAATCTGACGGAGTGGCTTCTTAGAATCTTGTTTGGTAATCTGGCAAGATGGTTTCAGAGAATCTTGTTTGGTAATCTGATGGAGTGGCTTCCTAGAATCTTGTTTGGTAATCTGGCAAGATGGTTTCAGAGAATCTTGTTTGGTAATCTGGCAAGGTGGCTTCATAGAATCTTGTTGGTAGGTGTCTTCACAGAATCTTGTTTGGTAATATTGAAAAATAGTCACTATAGCATCAGTCCACTAATATTTCTGTCTTTTCCTCCTGTAGCTCAAGTTTTTTTTCTGTGGTGCTCCATATCGCTTAAGTTTCTTGTCTGTGGTGCTCCAGATCACTTAAGTTTCTTTCTGTGGTGCTCCAGATCACTTAAGTTTCTTTCTGTGGCGCTCCATATCACTTATGTTTCTTGTCTGTGGTGCACCAGATCACTTAAGTTTCTTGTCTGTGGTGCTCCAGATCACTTAAGTTTCTTTCTGTGGCGCTCCATATCACTTATGTTTCTTGTCTGTGGTGCACCAGATCACTTAAGTTTCTTGTTTGTGGTGCTCCAGATCACTTATGTTTCTTGTCTGTGGTGCACCAGATCACTTAAGTTTCTTGTCTGTGGTGCTCCAGATCACTTAAGTTTCTTGTCTGTGGTGCACCAGATCACTTAAGTTTCTTGTCTGTGGTGCTCCAGATCACTTAAGTTTCTTGTCTGTGGTGCTCCATATCACTTAAGTTTCTTGTCTGTGGTGCTCCAGATCACTTAAGTTTCTTGTCTGTGGTGCACCAGATCACTTAAGTTTCTTGTCTGTGGTGCTCCAGATCACTTAAGTTTCTTGTCTGTGGTGCTCCAGATCACTTATGTTTCTTTCTGTGGTGCTCCAGATCACTTATGTTTCTTGTCTGTGGTGCACCAGATCACTTAAGTTTCTTGTCTGTGGTGCTCCAGATCACTTAAGTTTCTTGTCTGTGGTGCTCCAGATCACTTAAGTTTCTTGTCTGTGGTGCTCCAGATCACTTATGTTTCTTTCTGTGGTGCTCCAGATCACTTAAGTTTCTTTCTGTGGTGCTCCATATCACTTAAGTTTCTTGTCTGTGATTCTCCATATCACTTAAGTTTCTTGTCTGTGGTGCTCCAGATCACTTAAGTTTCTTGTCTATGGTGCTCCATATCACTTAAGTTTCTTGTCTGTGGTGCTCCATATCACTTAAGTTTCTTGTCTGTGGTGCTCTTTATCACTTATGTTTCTTGTCTGTGGTGCTCCATATCACTTATGTTTCTTGTCTGTGGTGCTCCATATCACTTAAGTTTCTTGTTTGTGGTGCTCCAGATCACTTAAGTTTCTTGTCTGTGGTGCTCCTTATCACTTAAGTTTCTTGTCTATGATGCTCCAGATCATTTATGTTTCTTTCTGTGGTGCTTCATATCACTTAAGTTTCTTGTCTGTGATCCTCCATATCACTTAAGTTTCTTGTCTATGATGCTCCAGATCACTTAAGTTTCTTGTCTGTGATTCTCCATATCACTTAAGTTTCTTGTCTGTGGTGCTCCAGATCACTTAAGTTTCTTGTCTGTGGTGCTCCTTATCACTTAAGTTTCTTGTCTATGATGCTCCAGATCACTTAAGTTTCTTTCTGTGGTGCTTCATATCACTTAAGTTTCTTGTCTGTGATTCTCCATATCACTTATGTTTCTTGTCTATGATGCTCCATATGACTTAAGTTTCTTGTCTGTGATTCTCCATATCACTTAAGTTTCTTGTCTGTGATACTCTATATCACATAAGTTTATTGTCTGTAGTACTCCATGTCGCTTAAGTTTCTTGTCTGTGGTACTCCATATCACTTAAGTTTCTTGTCTGTGGTGCTCCGGATCACACAGGTTTCATGTGATAAAAGTTATATTTAAATCTTTGCTGTCATTTTGTGTCGCAGCCTCTTGTTGCTTCTTGTACTACTTCTGTATGCCACATATTTTCTAGTATGACATATGACAGAATACATGTCCTGAAAAATGTAAATTTAATGTTATACATGTTTGGTAATTATAAGAGAATGTCATGCACTTAAAAAAAAAGTTTTCTTCAAATAAATCTTGTCTCTACAACAGTCACATTATCTAGCTCAGTTTCTGATAAAATGAGTTACTGCATGTGAAAGTATTTTATGTAGCTCAGTTTCTGATAAAATGTTGGAGTTACTACATATGAAAGTTCAGTTACATGAGAGAACAAAATATCTTCTTGTAATAGAAATGATAGCAATTTGTTTTAGGTAGTAATAAAGTGTGTTAAATGTTTTTATTATGTAGTAATAATGTGTATTATATGTTTGTGTTATGTTGTAATAAAGTGTGTTATGTTTGTGTTATGAAATAAAAAAGAGTGTTATATGTTTGTGTTATGTTGTATTAAACTGTGTTATATGTTTGTGTTATGTAGTAATTACCTGGGACAATAGATAGCCAAGTTTGTTAATACACTGTTCTCTCATAGCTAGATGGCTGCTTATTTACTATTCTCTCATAGCTAGATGGCTGTTTGTCTACTATTCTCTCATAGCCAGATGGCTGCTTGTTTACTATTCTCTCATAGCTAGACGGCTGCTTGTCTACTGTTCTCATATCTAGACGGCTGCTTGTCTACTGTTCTCTCATAGCTAGACGGCTGCTTGTCTACTGTTCTCATAGCTAGACGTCTGCTTGTCTACTGTTCTCATAGCTAGATGTCTGCTTGTCTACTGTTCTCATAGCTAGATGTCTGCTTGTCTACTCTTCTCTCATAGCTAGACGGCTGCTTGTCTACTATTCTCTCATAGCTAGATGGCTGCTTGTCTACTATTCTCTCATAGCTAGATGTCTGCTTGTCTACTGTTCTCATACCTAGATGGCTGCTTGTCTACTATTCTCTCATAGCTAGACGGCTGCTTGTCTACTATTCTCTCATAGCTAGACGGCTGCTTGTCTACTATTCTCTCATAGCTAGATGGCTGCTTGTCTACTATTCTCTCATAGCTAGATGGCTGCTTATCTACTGTTCTCTCATAGCTAGATGTTTGCTTGTCTACTGTTCTCTCATAGCTAGATGGCTGCTTGTCTGTGGTGCTCCATATCACTTAAGTTTCTTGTCTGTGATTCTCCATATCACTTAAGTTTCTTGTCTGTGATGCTCCATATGACTTAAGTTTCTTGTCTGTGATTCTCCATATCACTTAAGTTTCTTGTCTGTGATACTCTATATCACATAAGTTTATTGTCTGTAGTACTCCATGTCGCTTAAGTTTCTTGTCTGTGGTACTCCATATCACTTAAGTTTCTTGTCTGTGGTGCTCCGGATCACACAGGTTTCATGTGATAAAAGTTATATTTAAATCTTTGCTGTCATTTTGTGTCGCAGCCTCTTGTTGCTTCTTGTACTACTTCTGTATGCCACATATTTTCTAGTATGACATATGACAGAATACATGTCCTGAAAAATGTAAATTTAATGTTATACATGTTTGGTAATTATAAGAGAATGTCATGCACTTAAAAAAAAAGGTTTTCTTCAAATAAATCTTGTCTCTACAACAGTCACATTATCTAGCTCAGTTTCTGATAAAATGAGTTACTGCATGTGAAAGTATTTTATGTAGCTCAGTTTCTGATAAAATGTTGGAGTTACTACATATGAAAGTTCAGTTACATGAGAGAACAAAATATCTTCTTGTAATAGAAATGATAGCAATTTGTTTTAGGTAGTAATAAAGTGTGTTAAATGTTTTTATTATGTAGTAATAATGTGTATTATATGTTTGTGTTATGTTGTAATAAAGTGTGTTATGTTTGTGTTATGAAATAAAAAAGAGTGTTATATGTTTGTGTTATGTTGTATTAAACTGTGTTATATGTTTGTGTTATGTAGTAATTACCTGGGACAATAGATAGCCAAGTTTGTTAATACACTGTTCTCTCATAGCTAGATGGCTGCTTATTTACTATTCTCTCATAGCTAGATGGCTGTTTGTCTACTATTCTCTCATAGCCAGATGGCTGCTTGTTTACTATTCTCTCATAGCTAGACGGCTGCTTGTCTACTGTTCTCATATCTAGACGGCTGCTTGTCTACTGTTCTCTCATAGCTAGACGGCTGCTTGTCTACTGTTCTCATAGCTAGACGTCTGCTTGTCTACTGTTCTCATAGCTAGACGGCTGCTTGTCTACTGTTCTCATAGCTAGACGTCTGCTTGTCTACTGTTCTCATAGCTAGACGTCTGCTTGTCTACTGTTCTCATAGCTAGACGTCTGCTTGTCTACTGTTCTCATATCTAGACGGCTGCTTGTCTACTGTTCTCTCATAGCTAGACGGCTGCTTGTCTACTGTTCTCATAGCTAGACGTCTGCTTGTCTACTGTTCTCATACCTAGATGGCTGCTTGTCTACTATTCTTTCATAGCTAGATGGCTGCTTGTCTTCTCTTCTCATAGCTAGAATGCTGCTTGTCTACTGTTCTCTCATAGCTAGACGGCTGCTTGTCTACTATTCTCTCATAGCTAGACGGCTGCTTATCTACTGTTCTCTCATAGCTAGATGGCTGCTTGTCTGTTGTTCTCTCATAGCTAGATGTCTGCTTGTCTACTGTTCTCTCATAGCTAGATGGCTGCTTGTCCACTGTTCTCTCATAGCTAGACGGCTGCTTATCTACTGTTCTCTCATAGCTAGATGTTTGCTTGTCTACTGTTCTCTCATAGCTAGATGGCTGCTTGTCTGTTGTTCTCTCATAGCTAGATGTCTGCTTGTCTACTGTTCTCTCATAGCTAGATGGCTGCTTGTCCACTGTTCTCTCATAGCTAGATGGCTGCTTATTTACTATTCTCTCATAGCTAGATGGCTGTTTGTCTACTATTCTCTCATAGCCAGATGGCTGCTTGTTTACTATTCTCTCATAGCTAGACGGCTGCTTGTCTACTGTTCTCATATCTAGACGGCTGCTTGTCTACTGTTCTCTCATAGCTAGACGGCTGCTTGTCTACTGTTCTCATAGCTAGACGTCTGCTTGTCTACTGTTCTCATAGCTAGATGTCTGCTTGTCTACTGTTCTCATAGCTAGATGTCTGCTTGTCTACTCTTCTCTCATAGCTAGACGGCTGCTTGTCTACTATTCTCTCATAGCTAGATGGCTGCTTGTCTACTATTCTTTCATAGCTAGATGTCTGCTTGTCTACTGTTCTCATACCTAGATGGCTGCTTGTCTACTATTCTCTCATAGCTAGACGGCTGCTTGTCTACTATTCTCTCATAGCTAGACGGCTGCTTGTCTACTATTCTCTCATAGCTAGATGGCTGCTTGTCTACTATTCTCTCATAGCTAGATGGCTGCTTATCTACTGTTCTCTCATAGCTAGATGTTTGCTTGTCTACTGTTCTCTCATAGCTAGATGGCTGCTTGTCTGTTGTTCTCTCATAGCTAGATGTCTGCTTGTCTACTGTTCTCTCATAGCTAGATGGCTGCTTGTCCACTGTTCTCTCATAGCTAGACGGCTGCTTGTCTACTGTTCTCTCATAGCTAGATGTCTGCTTGTCTACTGTTCTCTCATAGCTAGATGTCTGCTTGTCTTCTGTTCTCTCATAGCTAGACGGCTGCTTGTCTACTGTTCTCTCATAGCTAGATGTCTGCTTGTCTACTGTTCTCTCATAGCTAGATGTCTGCTTGTCTGTTCTCTCATAGCTAGATGTCTGCTTGTCTGTTGTTCTCTCACAGCTAGATGTCTGCTTGTCTGTTGTTCTCTCATAGCTAGATGTCTGCTTGTCCACTGTTCTCTCATAGCTAGACGGCTGCTTGTCCACTGTTCTCTCATAGCTAGATGGCTGCTTGTCTGTTGTTCTCTCTTAGCTAGATGGCTGCTTTACTGTTGTTCTCTCATAGCTAGATGGCTGCTTGTCTACTGTTCTCTCATAGCTAAATGTCTGCTTGTCTTCTGTTCTCTCATATCTAGATGTCTGCTTGTCTTCTGTTCTCTCATAGCTAGATGTCTGCGTGTCTTCTGTTCTCTCATAGCTAGATGTCTGCTTGTCTGTTGTTCTCTCATAGCTAGATGTCTGCTTGTCTACTGTTCTCTCATAGCTAGATGTCTGCTTGTCTACTGTTCTCTCATAGCTAGATGTCTGCTTGTCTACTGTTCTCTCATAGCTGGATGGCTGCTTGTCTACTGTTCTCTCATAGCTAGATGTCTGCTTGTCTACTGTTCTCTCATAGCTAGATGTCTGCTTGTCTTCTGTTCTCTCATAGCTAGATGTCTGCTTGTCTTCTGTTCTGTCATTGCTAGATGTCTGCTTGTCTTCTGTTCTCTCATAGCTAGATGTCTGCTTGTCTTCTGTTCTCTCATAGCTAGATGTCTGCTTGTCTGTTGTTCTCTCATAGCTAGATGTCTGCTTGTCTGTTGTTCTCTCATAGCTAGATGGCTGCTTGTCTGGTGTTCTCTCATAGCTAGATGTCTGCTTGTCCACTGTTCTCTCAAAGCTAGATGTCTGCTTGTCTGTTGTTCTCTCATAGCTAGATGGCTGCTTGTCTGTTGTTCTCTCATAGCTAGATGTCTACTTGTCTACTGTTCTCTCATAGCTAGATGTCTGCTTGTCCACTGTTCTCTCATATCTAGATGTCTGCTTGTCCACTGTTCTCTCATAGCTAGATGGCTGCATGTCTGTTGTTCTCTCATAGCTAGATGTCTGCTTGTCTACTGTTCTCTCATAGCTAGATGGCTGCTTGTCTCATGTTCTCTCATAGCTAGACGGCTGCTTGTCTACTGTTCTCTCATAGCTAGATGGCTGCTTGTCTACTGTTCTCTCACAGCTAGATGGCTGCTTGTCTACTGTTCTCTCATAGCTAGATGGCTGCTTGTCTTCTGTTCTCTCATAGCTAGATGTCTGCTTGTCTACTGTTCTGTCATAGCTAGATGTCTGCTTGTCTACTGTTCTCTCATAGCTAGACGGCTGCTTGTCCAACCAAGTCTGTGGTTAGAGTCCACACTGTTACTACATAACACAAACATTTAACATGCTTTATTACTACATAACGCAAACATTGAACACTTTTTATTACTACATAACACAAACATTTAACACTCTTTATTACTACATAACACAAACATTTAACACTCTTTATTACTACATAACACAAACATTTAACACTCTTTATTACTACATAACACAAACATATAACTCTCTATTACAACATAACAAAAATATATAACATTCTTTATTACAGCATAACACAAACATAACATGCTTTATAACATTCTTTATTACTGCATAACACAAACATAACATGCTTTATGACATTCTTTATTACAGCATAACACAAACATAACATGCTTTATAACATTCTTTATTACTGCATAACACAAACATAACACATTTTATTCACTGTGTTCTGTTGCTTTACTGTCTGAAAGTTCGTTGTTTCCTGTTTGTTTAATTTGTAAAGATTTAAAGTTTATGTCTGGGTGATTGTATTGACAAAACAGAAAATTCTGACATACAACTAACCTTTAAATAACCAACAGAAAGTGCTAGTCAACATCATAACAGTTCTCATAGAAAAAGTAAATGTATTGCACTATATTTTTAACAATTTTATGTTGCTAAATGTTTGATGTTTGTTTTATATATGTTACACAGAAACTCCTCGCATCGAAAACATCTGACACAAGTTCAGATACTGTGAAGTCCATTTGGCTGGAGTGATAAATACAAATTTTATTTACACATTTGTCTCTGTTAACATATACATTGAATTTCCATCAGTTCGTGTGAAAATCATGAACTTCGAATCTTAGTGTGCATATAAATCTAGATCACACGAGCATTTATGAGCAGTTTATCTTATTCTCTCTCAGGAGCAATCAACGAGTTCAGTCTTAGTATGCAGATTAGTCTGAACTGAAATGAACTGTCAACGAGATACAAGTCCAGATCTTTCAGTTCCCTACTCACTGTATTGACATTTATTCACTAGCTCTCCTAAGAGTGTGTATCAAACTAGCTTGTAGTTTCCTCACATCACCGTGACTGTCTGCTTCTATGTCTCTCTGTCTATTTCGCAAGGTGCACTTTTGTCTGTTTCTGTCTGCACAATTCTCTTCGTCTCAGTTTACTTTTCTGAGTCTCTGTCTGACTGTCCGTGTTTTGTGGTGTTGGAGTATCTTTGCCGCTGAGTACCTGGTTATTTTTGTCTCTGAGTACTTTGGTGTTGGAGTATCTTTGCCGCTGAGTACCTGGTTATTTTTGTCTCTGAGTACTTTGGTGTTGGAGTATCTTTGCCGCTGAGTACCTGGTTATTTTTGTCTCTGAGTACTTTGGTGTTGGAGTATCTTTGCCGCTGAGTACCTGGTATTTTTGTCTCTGAGTACTTTGGTGTTGGAGTATCTTTGCCGCTGAGTACCTGGTTATTTTTGTCTCTGAGTACTTTGGTGTTGGAGTATCTTTGCCGCTGAGTACCTGGTTTTTTTGTCTCTGAGTACTTTGGTGTTGGAGTATCTTTGCCGCTGAGTACCTGGTTATTTTTGTCTCTGAGTACTTTGGTGTTGGAGTATCTTTGCCGCTGAGTACCTGGTTATTTTTGTCTCTGAGTACTTTGGTGTTGGAGTATCTTTGCCGCTGAGTACCTGGTTATTTTTTTCTCTAAGTACTTTGGTGTCGGAGTTTTAGTTCTGCCCCAGAGTTAGTTGCGTACCTCTCCTGACCTCCTCTGGATCTTTGCATCCTCTGATCTCGCATCCCTCCATCTTCTCCTTCCCTTCCATCCTCTGCAGTCCCTCTTTTCATCTTGAAGTCTAGCTTGATGGACTGACCAATCAGTATTTCTTCTCCACCCCTAAGATCTCCACTGGTTTATATAGGTGTCTCGATTGGCTCTCAAGTCATAACCTGTCAAGTTAGTATTGTTAACTCTTTCCCTGCCATCGGCCTTGTGACAGGCTGCATCCAGTTTCCATGCTCCTGCCTTGGGCCTTTGGATAGGTCTCTGGTTTGTTTCGGTGTAAAATCGGTTTAATTTGTAAAGATTTAAAGTTTATGTCTGGGTGATTGTATTGACAAAACAGAAAATTCTGACATACAACTAACCTTTAAATAACCAACAGAAAGTGCTAGTCAACATCATAACAGTTCTCATAGAAAAAGTAAATGTATTGCACTATATTTTTAACAATTTTATGTTGCTAAATGTTTGATGTTTGTTTTATATATGTTACACAGAAACTCCTCGCATCGAAAACATCTGACACAAGTTCAGATACTGTGAAGTCCATTTGGCTGGAGTGATAAATACAAATTTTATTTACACATTTGTCTCTGTTAACATATACATTGAATTTCCATCAGTTCGTGTGAAAATCATGAACTTCGAATCTTAGTGTGCATATAAATCTAGATCACACGAGCATTTATGAGCAGTTTATCTTATTCTCTCTCAGGAGCAATCAACGAGTTCAGTCTTAGTATGCAGATTAGTCTGAACTGAAATGAACTGTCAACGAGATACAAGTCCAGATCTTTCAGTTCCCTACTCACTGTATTGACATTTATTCACTAGCTCTCCTAAGAGTGTGTATCAAACTAGCTTGTAGTTTCCTCACATCACCGTGACTGTCTGCTTCTATGTCTCTCTGTCTATTTCGCAAGGTGCACTTTTGTCTGTTTCTGTCTGCACAATTCTCTTCGTCTCAGTTTACTTTTCTGAGTCTCTGTCTGACTGTCCGTGTTTTGTGGTGTTGGAGTATCTTTGCCGCTGAGTACCTGGTTATTTTTGTCTCTGAGTACTTTGGTGTTGGAGTATCTTTGCCGCTGAGTACCTGGTTATTTTTGTCTCTGAGTACTTTGGTGTTGGAGTATCTTTGCCGCTGAGTACCTGGTTATTTTTGTCTCTGAGTACTTTGGTGTTGGAGTATCTTTGCCGCTGAGTACCTGGTTATTTTTGTCTCTGAGTACTTTGGTGTTGGAGTATCTTTGCCGCTGAGTACCTGGTTATTTTTTTCTCTAAGTACTTTGGTGTCGGAGTTTTAGTTCTGCCCCAGAGTTAGTTGCGTACCTCTCCTGACCTCCTCTGGATCTTTGCATCCTCTGATCTCGCATCCCTCCATCTTCTCCTTCCCTTCCATCCTCTGCAGTCCCTCTTTTCATCTTGAAGTCTAGCTTGATGGACTGACCAATCAGTATTTCTTCTCCACCCCTAAGATCTCCACTGGTTTATATAGGTGTCTCGATTGGCTCTCAAGTCATAACCTGTCAAGTTAGTATTGTTAACTCTTTCCCTGCCATCGGCCTTGTGACAGGCTGCATCCAGTTTCCATGCTCCTGCCTTGGGCCTTTTGATAGGTCTCTGGTTTGTTTCGGTGTAAAATCGGTTTAATTTGTAGATTGCATGTTATGTATACACGTCACATTTACCCAACATTCTTTTCACAAAGCGTTATTGACAGTGGGGTCAAATTCAATGTTTTCGATTGAAGTTTTCAGCTTTTTTGTGTGACTTTGGAGGCAAACATGTCCCCCGATGACTAGATCACTGTCCTTGAATGTATCCTAAGTAGATCTAGGCATATTAGATAACTGAAGTAGGTAGAAGGTTATTTCAGACATTATTTTAGTGATTTTTGGCACATATAATCACAATACGACATCAACAAGTCGATCTAGACATCTCAGATGATAACTAGTGTCAATCTAGACCTATTTGATAGTAAGTAGGACACAGTTATTGTCTAAAAACATCGCATTACTTCCTTTTTCCTAAAACATTCTGCATTTATGAAATCTTCCTAGATTTACAGCTAATTGGAAGTATAATACGTATACTTGTAACGTGGAAATAATTTCTTATATTCACTTTTCCATATCAATGGAAACAAAATTCCGAGTACTTAAATGTTACATTGAGCCAATTTTGTTTTATGGGTGTGAAGCATGGTCCATGAATAAGAGAGTACAGCAAGAAATGGAGGCTATGGAAATGTGGTTCATAAGAAGGATGTTGAAGGTACCATGGACAGCTAAGAAAACCAATGAAGAAGTCTTAAGAGAGAAAAGATGAGAGGCAGACAAGCGAGATTTCTAGGACATTTTCTGAGAATATGAAAAATGGAACACATTGTGGCAACTGGAAAAATTGAGGGAAGAAGAGACAGGAAGACAGAGAGAGAAGTTACTGGATGGGCTGTCAGTGTGGCTAGGAAGAAAGTCACTGGCAGATCTCATAATCAAGTCTAAAGACAGGTAATTGTGCGCAGACAAACTGCCCAACAGCACATCACACGCCTTGCATACAGATGACTTTCCCTGCAGAAAAAAACCATCAACAGCAACCCACAGAATACAGGAAGCACTAAATACCATAGGAGACTTGGCAACAAGATGGAGAGTGATGATAAACCCCAGAAAGTCCACAGCCACCTGCTTCTCATTGTCCAACAAGACAGAAACCTTTAAACTAGAAATACAAGGAAGAGAGCTTACACAGACAGAACAGCCGACATACCTTGGGGATGAAACTGAGCAAGAGGCTAACCTGGAAGCTACACCTGCTGGACACACAAAACAAAGCAATGAAAAAGCTTTGGTAAAAAAGCTGGGAGGCACAACCTGGGGAGCCAACAGCAACATACTAAACAAAGCATATGTGGGCACCATAAGGCCAACACTCCAATATGGCATGACAGCCTGGGCCACATCCTCCAGCACAAACACCGCTAGCTTAACAAAAGTGCAAAACACTGGTCTGCGGCTGATCACAGGAGGAATGAAGAGCTCTCCCTTCACAGAGATGGAGAAATACACTCAAATTCAACCTCTTGAGGTCAGGCACAAAGAAAAACTAATGATCCACAAACAAAAGTTAATACATCTGACAACCCACCCTGTGAACAAAAGAACTCAGGAGAGCACAAAAAAACAGACTGAAAAGAACCAGCTTCAACTATCTGACAACACAACTGCAACAACACTATAAAGACCTCCTTCCCACCTCTCATGAAGAAATTGAACCACTCCAAATTGTAGAGGAGCACAGTCACTGTGAAAAGATAAGTCCTCACAGAGGTACCAGGCATACACAAAAAGGACTACCTAACAACACTACAGATGAAGACACTGACCAAGGAGCTGACTGACAGCAAATACAACCCAGCTGAATGGACACATGTGCACACAGAAAAATGGAGGTGAGGGTGTCTACATAAGATACACAGATGGGAGACAAACCAAAAAAGGCCTTTGTGATGGGAAAGATTTCCTCCAACTACAGAGCAGAAACAACGGCCCTCCTTGAAGCCCTCAGAACACTTACAACAGAAAATCAGCACCCACTACACAAAATAGCCTTCTTCACAGACTGCAGGACACTTCTGGAGTCTCTAAAAACAACAAAGAACCCACAGGCAAACATACAGAAAATCAGAACAGAACTGAAGCACCTTACACTATCAACAACCATGGCCCTACAATGGGTACCATCCCACTGTGGAATAGCTGGCAGTGAAATAGCTGACAGCCTATCCAAAGCTGGCAGCAATCAAGATCAAACCAATCATCCAGTAAACTACCAAGAAGCAAAAACCATAATCCGTAACCATTGCAGATCTGAATGGAAAAAGAAACTGAAATGCAGCAGTGAACCAGATCCAATACACCAACTACAAAGACATCAGCAAACCATCCTCTTTCGCCTAGCGACAGGCCACTGCAGACTACTGAGCCACCTGCATTGACTCAAAATGTCTCTCACAGATGAGTGTCCATGTAGCAGTGCAGTACAGACTCCAGAACATATCCTACAATAGTGCCCAAACCATGCAGACCTGAGGCATGAGACATGGCCAGAGGACACAAACTTGGGGCAAAAGCTTTGGGGCTCCTATCAGGATCTGGAGAGAACTGCGGGCTTTGCCATGTCGACAGGGATCAAGATCCGAAGTGACCAACAACCTCGAATGCAGAAGAAGAAGGAGGGAATTGTGGAGAGAACTGATCGCCTGCGCCACACGGCACTTGATTGACATTCACTTTTACTCTTATCCCCTGTACATATCAAGACCCGCACTTTTTGTCTGGCACAGACGGGAACATCCGTGGTTTTTTTTCTGTGGCGTGGGAAGAGTTAAATGTCCAGTCTTTTGCCTGTGGCACTTTCTACCTGCACTTGTTTATTGATTGCTAGTCCATCATTCATTGTGTCCAATTTGCAGACAATCTGTCGCCACCAAGACTTTTGGCTTTTCTTAAATCCATCCAGTATCACTGTCCCATTTATCACCTCTGGCAAGTTTTGGGTCTGTCAGCCATTAACTGTCTGTCCAACTATTCTTAGATTTCGTCCGCTGACTGTGTGTCATCACCTGTTATTACTGGACTATTTTGCTTCCAAGTGTTTTTCTTTAGCATTTCCCTTATCTCAGCGTCGTTGTGTCTGCCTTTTCTGTTCGTCTGTTTCTTCTGTTTACCTTTGTCAGCGTCCAGTTGTAATGGTCTGTTAATGCCATCTCTTGAATTTTCCATAATTTCTGACCTACTTTCTAAGTATATGTAATAATAGTAACTATAATAGAAATGTTAGTAGCAATAATAATCATAACAATAATAATAATACTATAATCATTACTTAACCCACCTGGAAGATCTTGATTTTGCAGATGACATAACTCTTATCAGCGACAATATGAAATCAATGCAAGTAAAAACAGATACCTTGTCTTCAATGGCTAGTAAAATAGGACTTGAAATTAACAAGGAAAAAGCAAAACTAATGAAGGTTCTCCTTAATGACGAAGACAGATATATGTAGATGGAACAGCTGTTGAAGAAGTAAACCATTTTGCATATCTTGGCAGCTATATAGACCACAATGGTGACACCAGAAAAGAAGTTAGAATTCGAATTGCCAAAGCAGCATTGACCTTCAAGAATCTTGAGAACATATGGCATTCAAAAGTTATAAGCACAAAACCAAGTTAAGACTATTCAATTCAAATGTAATAACTACCCTCATTTATGCACGCAAAAGCTGGAAAACAACTAAAGAAATAGACAATAAATTACTCTTTTGAAAACAAATGCCTAAGGAAAATACTTGGTATAAAGTGGAACAAATTCAAGATCAAACCAATCATCCAGTAAACTACCAAGAAGCAAAAACCATAATCCGTAACCATTGCAGATCTGAATGGAAAAAGAAACTGAAATGCAGCAGTGAACCAGATCCAATACACCAACTACAAAGACATCAGCAAACCATCCTCTTTCGCCTAGCGACAGGCCACTGCAGACTACTGAGCCACCTGCATTGACTCAAAATGTCTCACACAGACGAGTGTCCATGTAGCAGTGCAGTACAGACTCCAGAACATATCCTACAACAGTGCCCAAACCATGCAGACCTGAGGCATGAGACATGGCCAGAGGACACAAACTTGGGGCAAAAGCTTTGGGGCTCCTATCAGGATCTGGAGAGAACTGCGGGCTTTGCCATGTCAACAGGGATCAAGATCCGAAGTGACCAACAACCTCGAATGCAGAAGAAGAAGGAGGGAATTGTGGAGAGAACTGATCGCCTGCGCCACACGGCACTTGATTGACATTCACTTTTACTCTTATCCCCTGTACATATCAAGACCCGCACTTTTTGTCTGGCACAGACGGGAACATCCGTGGTTTTTTTTCTGTGGCGTGGGAAGAGTTAAATGTCCAGTCTTTTGCCTGTGGCACTTTCTACCTGCACTTGTTTATTGATTGCTAGTCCATCATTCATTGTGTCCAATTTGCAGACAATCTGTCGCCACCAAGACTTTTGGCTTTTCTTAAATCCATCCAGTATCACTGTCCCATTTATCACCTCTGGCAAGTTTTGGGTCTGTCAGCCATTAACTGTCTGTCCAACTATTCTTAGATTTCGTCCGCTGACTGTGTGTCATCACCTGTTATTACTGGACTATTTTGCTTCCAAGTGTTTTTCTTTAGCATTTCCCTTATCTCAGCGTCGTTGTGTCTGCCTTTTCTGTTCGTCTGTTTCTTCTGTTTACCTTTGTCAGCGTCCAGTTGTAATGGTCTATTAATGCCATCTCTTGAATTTTCCATAATTTCTGACCTACTTTCTAAGTATATGTAATAATAGTAACTATAATAGAAATGTTAGTAGCAATAATAATCATAACAGTAATAATAATACTATAATCATTACTTAACCCACCTGGAAGATCTTGATTTTGCAGATGACATAACTCTTATCAGCGACAATATGAAATCAATGCAAGTAAAAACAGATACCTTGTCTTCAATGGCTAGTAAAATAGGACTTGAAATTAACAAGGAAAAAGCAAAACTAATGAAGGTTCTCCTTAATGACGAAGACAAATATATGTAGAAGGAACAGCTGTTGAAGAAGTAAACCATTTTGCATATCTTGGCAGCTATATAGACCACAATGGTGACACCAGAAAAGAAGTTAGAATTCGAATTGCCAAAGCAGCATTGACCTTCAAGAATCTTGAGAACATATGGCATTCAAAAGTTACAAGCACAAAAACCAAGTTAAGACTATTCAATTCAAATGTAATAACTACCCTCATTTATGCACGTAAAAGCTGGAAAACAACTAAAGAAATAGACAATAAATTACTCTTTTGAAAACAAATGCCTAAGGAAAATACTTGGTATAAAGTGGAACAAATTCAAGAACAACGCAGAGATCAGACAGATGAGCAAACAACAACCTGTTGATCAGAAAAAGAAGATGGACATATGTCGGTCATGTGATGAGAAGAAACAATCGGAGAATCCCAAAACAAGCTATCAAATGGAACACAACAGGCCGAAGAAAAAGAGGTCGACCACGTGAAACTCTAAAGAGGACATTGTTAAGAGAAGCCAATTCAGCGGGCATAATATCCCTTGATGAGATTGAAAAACTCGCAGAAGACAGGACATCTTGGTGAATCTACCATGCGGGACCTATGTGATGTTTAACGGAATGGGAAGGATGTAAGATATAATAATCATTACTTACAAGGCCATACTACATATAGGCCACTATGCGTGTGTTCTTGAGTGAACTCAAATAAAAGTTGGCGCACGGTATGGTTAAGTATTGAAGAACAGACAAAGTGATCAGTTTGATTTCAGTGAAAGTGTTGAAAAACAAGAGAAAAATTCAAGTCAGTGTGGCACCCCCGACAAAGAAAGAAAATCTTCAATTCAGTAATGTGTATATCCACTTTCGGTTGATATCACTGCTTGACAGCGCCTTCTTATCGAGCCAATGGCACCTTGGATCTGTTGTTGGGGCATGTTATTCCATTCTTCTTGCAACGCTTGGGTAAACGGTGATGTTTTCCAGGAAGTGGCTAATCGGTGGTGGTTTTCTGGACTATTTTGCTTCCAAGTGTTTTTCTTTAGCATTTCCCTTATCTCAGCGTCGTTGTGTCTGCCTTTTCTGTTCGTCTGTTTCTTCTGTTTACCTTTGTCAGCGTCCAGTTGTAATGGTCTGTTAATGCCATCTCTTGAATTTTCCATAATTTCTGACCTACTTTCTAAGTATATGTAATAATAGTAACTATAATAGAAATGTTAGTAGCAATAATAATCATAACAATAATAATAATACTATAATCATTACTTAACCCACCTGGAAGATCTTGATTTTGCAGATGACATAACTCTTATCAGCGACAATATGAAATCAATGCAAGTAAAAACAGATACCTTGTCTTCAATGGCTAGTAAAATAGGACTTGAAATTAACAAGGAAAAAGCAAAACTAATGAAGGTTCTCCTTAATGACGAAGACAGATATATGTAGATGGAACAGCTGTTGAAGAAGTAAACCATTTTGCATATCTTGGCAGCTATATAGACCACAATGGTGACACCAGAAAAGAAGTTAGAATTCGAATTGCCAAAGCAGCATTGACCTTCAAGAATCTTGAGAACATATGGCATTCAAAAGTTATAAGCACAAAAACCAAGTTAAGACTATTCAATTCAAATGTAATAACTACCCTCATTTATGCACGCAAAAGCTGGAAAACAACTAAAGAAATAGACAATAAATTACTCTTTTGAAAACAAATGCCTAAGGAAAATACTTGGTATAAAGTGGAACAAATTCAAGAACAACGCAGAGATCAGACAGATGAGCAAACAACAACCTGTTGATCAGAAAAAGAAGATGGACATATGTCGGTCATGTGATGAGAAGAAATAATCGGAGAATCCCAAAACAAGCTATCAAATGGAACACAACAGGCCGAAGAAAAAGAGGTCGACCACGTGAAACTCTAAAGAGGAAATTGTTAAGAGAAGCCAATTCAGCGGGCATAATATCCCTTGATGAGATTGAAAAACTCGCAGAAGACAGGACATCTTGGTGAATCTACCATGCGGGACCTATGTGATGTTTAACGGAATGGGAAGGATGTAAGATGTAATAATCATTACTTACAAGGCCATACTACATATAGGTCACTATGCGTGTGTTCTTGAGTGAACTCAAATAAAAGTTGGCGCACGGTATGGTTGAGTATTGAAGAACAGACAAAGTGATCAGTTTGATTTCAGTGAAAGTGTTGAAAAACAAGAGAAAAACTCAAGTCAGTGTGGCACCCCCGACAAAGAAAGAAAATCTTCAATTCAGTAATGTGTATATCCACTTTCGGTTGATATCACTGCTTGACAGCGCCTTCTTATCGAGCCAATGGCACCTTGGATCTGTTGTTGGGGCATGTTATTCCATTCTTCTTGCAACGCTTGGGTAAACGGTGATGTTTTCCAGGAAGTGGCTAATCGGTGGTGGTTTTCAGGAATATTTTGTCTTCCCTGCAGCCTATGCTCTAGTGCATCCCACATGTGCTAGATGGGAGACAGGTCCGGGGAAACAGCTGACCATGGTAAGACATCAATCTGCTGTTACTGACAGTGGTTCCAGGAAACAGCTGACCATGGTAAGACATCAATCTGCTGTTACTGACAGTGGTTCCAGGAAACAGCTGACCTTGGTAAGACATCAATCTGCTGTTGTTGACATTGGTTCCTGACCACACATACCACATGCGGAGATCATTGTCTGCTGCAGTATCTTGCCTGGTCCATTTGCACCGAGGAAACGCTGTATGTGGGGTGCTATGATATCATCTCTGTATCACAAACCCATCAGGTTGCCGTCGATGATGACGGAATTGGTTCTGGCTATACATGACATTCCACCCCAAAATATTACACTGTCTCCTCTCATCCTGTACACAGCACACAGTCATCAGCAAAATGTTCTCCTCAGTGCCTGTACAACAAACCACCCCCACCATTGCCTTGTAAACAGAATCTGTCTCTGTTGATGATGGGGCGATGCCACGTGCTGTCTATGCCAAGCCAAAAGGGCTTGTCTATGACGAACTATCAGTGCTGGTTTAACTACATGTCTGTGAGGTAAGAGGTTTTCTCTCTGAGCCTGTCCCACACTGTCCTGACTGACACATGTCTTAAACCTGGAATGTTCCTGGCAGTCCATGTTGCCCGGAGAAGCCTGTTAAGAAGATGCATGAGGTGGATTAACAGTGCAGGGGGTGAACACTCGCTTTCTATGGCGATTAGCAGTGGATCCATTTTGGTTGAAATGGGCTTGAATGTGTGATATAGTGTTCCTTTGAACATTGAAGTGCTGAGATACCTTTTCATATAGTGTTCCTTTGAACATTTAAGTGCTGAGATACCTCTTGATATAGTGTTCATGTGGACATTTAAGTGCTGAGATAACTCTTGATATAGTGTTCCTGTGAACATTGAAATTCTGAGATACTGATGATATAGTGTTTCTGTGAACATTGAAGTGCTGAGATACCTCTTGATATAGTGTTCCTGTGAACATTGAAATTCTGAGATACTGATGATATAGTGTTCCTGTGAACATTGAAGTTTTGAGATACTGCGTGATATAGTATTCCTGTGAACATCGAAGTGTTGCGGTATTGCTTGATATAGTGTTCCTGTGGACATTGAAGTGTTGAGGTACTGCTTGATATAATGTTTCTGTGAATATTGAAGTGTTGATACTGCTTGATACAGTGTTTCTGTGAAAATTGAAGTGTTGAGGTACCGATGATATAGTGTTCCTGCCAACATTGAAACATTGAGATAACGCTGATATAGTGTTCCTGCCAACATTGAAACATTGAGATAACGCTGATATAGTGTTCCTGCCAACATTGAAACATTGAGATAACGCTGATATAGTGTTCCTGCCAACATTGAAACATTGAGATAACGCTGATATAGTGTTGCTGCAAACATTGAAGCATTGATGTACCATTGATATGGTGTTCCTATGAACAGTGAAGTGTTGAGGTACCACTGATATAGTGTTTCTGTGAACATTGAAGTGTTGAGGTACCGCTGATATAGTGTTCCTGTGAACATTGAAGTGTTGAGATACTGCTGATATATTGTTCTTATGAAGTGTTGAGGTACTGCTGATATAGTGTTCCTATGAAGTGTTGAGGTACTGCTGATATTGTGTTCCTATGAAGGGTTGAGGTACTGCTGATATTGTGTTCCTATGAAGTGTTGAGGTACTACTGATATAGTGTTCCTATGAAGTGTTGAGGTACTGCTGATATAGTGTTCCTATGAAATGTTGAGGTACCGTTGATATAGCGTTCCTGTGAACATTGAAGTGTTGAGGTACCACTGATATGGTGTTCTTGTGAAGTGTTGAGGTACTGCTGATATAGTGTTCCTATGAAGGGTTGAGGTACTGCTGATATAGTGTTCCTATGAAGTGTTGAGGTACTGCTGATATGGTGTTCCTTTGAACATTGAAGTGTTGAGGTACTGCTGATATAGTGTTCCTGTAAAGTGTTGAGGTACTGCTGATATAGTGTTCCTGTAAAGTGTTGAGGTACTGCTGATATAGTGTTCCTGTAAAGTGTTGAGGTACTGCTGATATAGTGTTCCTGTAAAGTGTTGAAGTACTGCTGATATAGTGTTCCTGTGAAGTATTGAGGTACTGCTGATATAGTGTTCCTGTGAAGTATTGAGGTACTGCTGATATAGTGTTCCTATGAAGTGTTGAGGTACTGCTGATATAGTGTTCCTGTAAAGTGTTGAGGAACTGCTGATATGGTGTTCCTTTGAACATTGAAGTGTTGAGGTACTGCTGATATGGTGTTCCTGTAAAGTGTTGAGGTACTGCTGATATATTGTTCCTCTGAACATTGAAGTGTTGAGATACTGCTGATATAGTGTTCCTGTGAAAATTGAAGTGTTGAGGTATTGCTGATATATTGTTCCTCTGAACATTGAAGTGTTGAGATACTGCTGATATAGTTTTCATGTGAACATTGAAATGTTGAAGTATTTCTGATATAGTGTTCCTGTGAACACTGAAGTGTTGAGGTACTGCCAATACTGTCAATACAGCAGCTAACATCCCTTTAGCTATTTCTCACTGTTGTTGATTCAGATTTGGCATTGTTTAAAAAAGAATATTTCTGTTGTAATTTTAGTACTCTCTCTTTCAACAATTATGTTTCCAGATGTTTGAGGTTAGAGCTACATGCTTACCTTCCTTTTATCTGTGCTCAGAGATTAAAGCTACATGCTTACCTTCCTTTTATCTGTGCTCAGAGATTAAAGCTACATGCTTACCTTCCTTTTATCTGTGCTCAGAGTTTAAAGCTACATGCTTACCTTCCTTTTATCTGTGCTCATGCTTACCTTCCTTTATTCTGTAACAGAATGTTATTCTGTACAGATTGTTGTGAGAAACCCTGTTGTTGTGGTCAAATAGACCACAACTCATTCTGTTTATGTGAAGCATGGTGAAAGTATCACGTGGCACAACTGAGTCACATGAATTATGCTAGGCAGGATGTGTGAACGAGTTGAGAGGGAGTTTTGTGTCAGAATGTTGTGGTGATAGGTCGTGATGTTCAGTTCTAGTAGGAATGTGGTTATTTTTGAGTTCAGTATGTAAGTTAGTTGGATAGTCCTTGTTAGGACAACTTGTTGTAGTGGATGTATTGTTTTTTTTTTAGGAAAAAAGGTCATAGTAGCATGTAGATTGTGTGTTGATTGTCCCATTATGGACAAGATTTGAATGTCTGACTTAGTCCCATGGCCATGTTAGTCGCCCAGACATATTTCTTGTAATCATTTGTATTATTCTCATCAAGTTTACACTTCACATCATTGCAACACACATCTAACAACTGGGCTTTCATCATTAAACATTTTTGGAATTGTGTCTGATGAATCCTGTGATTATTGGATTCATGTTAAGTGTCAACTGTGGTGTAGAGTTTGTTGATTTACATGTAACTGGTCATGTCGTGTATTGATGAGTAGTTGAGTTATTGTTACCTGGGTTGTCTTGTTACACAGTGTATATTAATGTAACGTCTGTTGAGTCTCTGAGCCTAATGCTGCTGTAAATGTAAATGTAATAGTACACAGTACATGAAGGAAGAAATCTTGTAATAGTGTTACCGTGTCACTATTTTAGTAGTGCAGTGATACTACTTTAGTGGTACTGTGAAAACTCTTTTAGTGGTGCCGAAATCGGCCACTCGTCACGTCCAGTGTGTTTGTTTACACGTTGACCAGTTCATGCACGTATTTTGTAGCCCACAGTTGTGTGTTGCTAGTATGTTTCGTCAGTGGTTTTCAAGTTTTGGTTAGGGAGTTGTATTTTTGTCCTGTGTTAGAGATAACTATAGTAGAAGTTGTTCAAAGCGGCGATGATGTCCAGCCTGCCCGAAAGTTTGCACCACATCTAGTTCCTGGGGCCTAGGCAGTGCAGCTACTGACACTTACCTGTGCCTGCAATCAAGTCCAGTGAGCCTGAGCCTGGGGCCTAGGCAGTGCAGCTACTGACACTTACCTGTGCCTGCAATCAAGTCCAGTGAGCCTGAGCCTGGAGCCTAGGCCGTGCAGCTACTGACACTTACCTGTGCCTGCAATCAAGTCCAGTGAGCCTGAGCCTGGGTCCTAGGCAGTGCAGCTACTGACACTTACCTGTGCCTGCAATCAAGTCCAGTGAGCCTGAGCCTGGTCCTAGGCAGTGCAGCTACTGACACTTACCTGTGCCTGCAATCAAGCCCAGTGAGCCTGAGCCTGGGTCCTAGGCAGTGCAGCTACTGACACTTACCTGTGCCTGCAATCAAGTCCAGTGAGCCTGAGCCTGGGTCCTAGGCAGTGCAGCTACTGACACTTACCTGTGCCTGCAATCAAGTCCAGTGAGCCTGAGCCTGGGTCCTAGGCAGTGCAGCTACTGACACTTACCTGTGCCTGCAATCAAGTCCAGTGAGCCTGAGCCTGGGTCCTAGGCAGTGCAGCTACTGACACTTACCTGTGCCTGCAATCAAGTCCAGTGAGCCTGAGCCTGGGTCCTAGGCCGTGCATCTACTGACACTTACCTGTGCCTGCAATCAAGTCCATGAGCCTGAGCCTGGAGCCTAGGCCGTGCAGCTACTGACACTTACCTGTGCCTGCAATCAAGTCCAGTGAGCCTGAGCCTGGAGCCTAGGCATGCAGCTACTGACACTTACCTGTGCCTGCAATCAAGTCCAGTGAGCCTGAGCCTGGAGCCTAGGCCGTGCAGCTACTGACACTTACCTGTGCCTGCAATCAAGTCCAGTGAGCCTGAGCCTGGTCCTAGGCAGTGCAGCTACTGACACTTACCTGTGCCTGCAATCAAGTCCAGTGAGCCTGAGCCTGGGTCCTAGGCAGTGCAGCTACTGACACTTACCTGTGCCTGCAATCAAGCCCAGTGAGCCTGAGCCTGGGTCCTAGGCAGTGCAGCTACTGACACTTACCTGTGCCTGCAATCAAGTCCAGTGAGCCTGAGCCTGGGTCCTAGGCAGTGCAGCTACTGACACTTACCTGTGCCTGCAATCAAGTCCAGTGAGCCTGAGCCTGGGTCCTAGGCAGTGCAGCTACTGACACTTACCTGTGCCTGCAATCAAGTCCAGTGAGCCTGAGCCTGGGTCCTAGGCAGTGCAGCTACTGACACTTACCTGTGCCTGCAATCAAGTCCAGTGAGCCTGAGCCTGGGTCCTAGGCCGTGCATCTACTGACACTTACCTGTGCCTGCAATCAAGTCCAGTGAGCCTGAGCCTGGAGCCTAGGCCGTGCAGCTACTGACACTTACCTGTGCCTGCAATCAAGTCCAGTGAGCCTGAGCCTGGAGCCTAGGCAGTGCAGCTACTGACACTTACCTGTGCCTGCAATCAAGTCCAGTGAGCCTGAGCCTGGAGCCTAGGCCGTGCAGCTACTGACACTTACCTGTGCCTGCAATCAAGTCCAGTGAGCCTGAGCCTGGGTCCTAGGTAGTGCAGCTACTGACACTTACCTGTGCCTGCAATCAAGTCCAGTGAGCCTGAGCCTGGAGCCTAGGCCGTGCAGCTACTGACACTTACCTGTGCCTGCAATCAAGTCCAGTGAGCCTGAGCCTGGAGCCTAGGCAGTGCAGCTACTGACACTTACCTGTGCCTGCAATCAAGTCCAGTGAGCCTGAGCCTGAACTAGAATCCGGTGAGGAACCAGAGCGGTTTGTTCCAAGCGACATTTCAACCAGCTCTACCCAGACAGCCTTGTTACTTCTCAACCAGCTCCACCCAGACAGCCTTGTTATTTCTCAACCAACTCCACCCAGACAGGGGAGGTAACTGTTGTCAAATTAACTGTTTTCTGCATTTTCAGCAGTTACTTTGGGTCTTCAGCTTCACTGCAAGAAGGAACATTCTAAATATGGCTACTTGATGAACTTTGCTAGGTTTTCCTTAAACGAGATTATTCGGCAGATAGACAGGAGTGGACAATGGACAGTCGTTGGATGTGCTCTTTATTTGTGGTGTAGGATCAAGGACATTTTAGCTTCAGTTATATTTGGAATAGACATTTTAGGACATTCTTCTCTAGTGTCATTGTTGGACTTTATTGAACATTTAATTTAGTTGTGATATTTGAGACAGTGCATAAAATTATTGTTGAATTCCATTCCAGATAGGACTTAGTAGTAGTTAGTTTTGGTTAATTAGTAGCATTGTATATGATTCAATTTCTTTTCTACGTATAATAGTTGTATGGCATTAGTGCATGATATTGGATATTTGAAATGCCATTGCATTGAATAATTGTTGCCATTACTTTATACGGTTGTATTGTATTTACTCAGTTGCTTATACTGATAATAAGTAGGGTGCACTACAGAAAGACGCTCCATCCACGTCAAATTTGCTGGGGTTATTGCTAGATACCCTGTCCCAAGTCAGCAATGACTTGAGGTTTTCCCACGTCATGTCAGCTGTAGCAAAGTTGGACGGGGACCCAGCAAAATTGAAACCATGGCTGGATGAGATTGATAAGCTCATGGACATCCGGAATGCTGATGTGCCCAGTAAGAAGAACTTGGTGTATTTACGCACCACAGGTTCGCTGGCAGAGTTCGTCAAACAGCGTCTCCAGATTCAAGAGACGTGGGAGGAGTTCGTGTCTGTTTTATTGTCACGATATGGGGTGCTGCAGACTCCTCAGGAGGCCTGGCATACACTAGCCTCTACTAGACAGTCTCCTGGAGAGTCCATTCAAGCACTGGCTGATTGCATCAATGAGGCAGCCAGAGTTGCTTACTTTGCGGCGGAATTGGTAACTCCGCTGGCGCAGAGGCAAATGGTGCAGTCGTTTGTAGATGCACTACTTTCTAGGGCATTAAAAGCGAAATTATTAAGAGATAAACCTCTTCTGTTTTCACAGGCGGTGGAGTTAGCCTTACAAGAAAATGCTCTCATGAAGTCGGTGAATCTTAGTTTTAGTTCCCGACAGGGTTTTATTTCAGGCTCTATACCGACCAGTGAGATGACGACACATAGAGAGACTCCTAGTATGGATTCACAGAGAGTACAGCTAGTCTCTCATCAGGAGAACTCTCGACTGCCACCTTCACACTTCGAAGAAGGTAGGACAGACCACCAGAGCTCTAATACCAGGAGGGCTAAACCTTCGAGTACACAACCACGAGAAACTAGATCGTGTTACAATTGTGGAAAGCAGGGTCATATAGCCAGATTCTGTAGGCAGAGTGTGAGAAAAGATCGTGCAGATTTAAACTGACAAGTCGGCGCATGAATAGCTCCCATGTGTCCGACCGTATCTTTACACCATCTAGGTCTGCCAAACAGTCCGTCTCATTTTTGCATGCTACACCATTACTCTCGGTGGCTGCAAATCCCCCGACTCCTACTTCTGTCCTTGTTTCTACTGGTACCTTTAGAATTAGAGCATTGTTAGACACAGGAGCTAGTGTCTGTCTTATCAAGGATTCTGTATACAGATCCTTACGTTCTGCTCCTAAACTCTTGCCCGCTACAATTACTCTGAAGACTGTTACTGCAGCTTCCATGAGAGTACTTGGCAGAGTTTACCTACCTACCTCTATTGCTGGAGTCGCTGTTTCTCATTGCTTTTATGTGGTTCGCAACATGAACCGTTCCGCCATTCTTGTGCGTGATTTTTTGTCTTGTTCTGGCGCTGTCATAGATTACAATTCTAATACACTAAACATACATAACAAGAAGATTCCTTTAGAGTTAGATTCACATATTGCTTCTATTCTTCGTGTCCAGCGTTCTTCTCTTCTTTCTCCACGTTCAGTCAATCTTATTCCTCTTAAACTGAAAGCCCAACCATATTTTCCCCCTGGAAATTCTTATATGGTTCAGGGTATTGAGACACCATTCTTACTGTCACAACCGGAGATAGAGCTGGTAGACTCAGTATGTGAGCTCCACATTAATCACTATCCCGTGTTGACAGTAATCAATCATTCTAGTAAACACATCGAGCTCAAGCGTGGATGTGTTTTAGGTAAATTGACACCACTCACAGAGTCAGTTGACTCTATCCAGCAAGATTCTGGTACCGAGGAGTCAACACCTGAAAATCGTTCTGAGACTATCGTTCGACAAGTGCAGTGCCCTGATGTGCACAAGGACATAATATCCAGGTTGTTGACATAGAACAAGGATGTCTTTACCTTGACGGATTCCGAGATATCTCATACCTCGACAGTGCAGATGGAGATTGATACAGGCGATCATCCGCCAATCTCCAGGAAACCCTACCGCACTCCGTTGACGAGTAGAGAGGTGATAGAGAAGGCCGTTGAGAATATGTTGCATGACGGAATAATTTCCCGCACAATCTCAGAGTGGTCATCACCAGTTGTCTTGGTGACTAAGAAAGATGGTATGCATCGTTTCTGTTGTGACTACCGTGCACTCAATGCTGTGACACGTTCATTGTCATATCCATTGCCACACATTGAGGATATCCTGAGCACGATAGGAAAAGCCAAATTTTTCAGCACTTTGGATGTTTGATGTGGCTTTTGGTGCATTCCCTTGCCCGAAGACGCTAAGCAGAAGTCAGCTTTTAGCTGTCATCTTGGTTGTTTCCGGTTCAGCTACATGAGCTTTGGTTTAAAATGGGCACCATCTACCTTTGTCACACTCATGGACACAGTATTACAAGGCTTAGGAAAGTTTGCACAAGCCTATATCGACGATATACTGGCGTTCACTGATGGAACGATAGAAGACCATGTTCGCGATCTTCAGGCGGTATTCAACCGGTTGCGCGAACACAAGGTCAGGCTAAAACCATCCAAATGCCACTTTGTGGCCTCTGAGACAAAGTATCTCGGTTGTGTCATCAGCCAGTCAGGCATATCTCCTGATCCTGAGAAGGTCAGAACCAGTGCCGAAATGCTGTCTCCTTTGAATGTGAAGGAGGTGCGCTCTTTTCTGGGGACGTGTAGTTACTATCGACGTTTCATTCCCCATTTTTCGGAGATTGTGGCTCCCATAGTAGACCTCACCAAGAAGGGTCATAGGTTCAAATGGTCTCCAGTCTGTCAAATGGCGTTCGAGTCTTTGAAGGATCGCCTTGCGAAGTTACCGCTTCTCTCACATCCTGATTTGCAGAAGCCACTTACCTTATATACAGATGCCTGCAATGTTGTGGTTGGAGCCTGTTTGGTGCAAACAGCTTCCATTTCTGATGGACTCTGAGTTGAAGAGCCATTATATTTCTTTTCGCAGAAGCTGTCGCGTTCTCAGACTAAGTGGTCTACTTTTGAGAGAGAAGCGTATGCTGTCCATTACGCCACGCAGAAGTTGAGATATTTTCTGGCGAATAGACACTTCCCTGTGAAGACTGGCCATAGGTCCTTGGTGGATACATTCCTCAGTCGGCAGGAGATGTCAGACGTCAAGTTGCAGAGGTGGTTTGCTAACCTCCGCACCATAGACC
The DNA here is from genome assembly GCA_009760885.1 of Achatina immaculata. Lineage (NCBI taxonomy): Eukaryota > Metazoa > Mollusca > Gastropoda > Stylommatophora > Achatinidae > Lissachatina > Lissachatina immaculata. The sequence continues at coordinate 10,500,220 of CM019706.1, read as the reverse complement.
TTCAGATGTTGTTTCATCTGGGTGGCGGGAGAAAACGTTAGCAAGTTTCGTTGGTGCCACTTCTATACCAGTACCAGCTCATGTTCTTGATAGGGACATCCCTCAGTCACAGGGATCTGAGACATGTGACGTAAAGTCATTGAGCGTTGTGGAGGCCTATTCACAGGCAGAGCCCCCGCTTGTAGTAGATTGCTCTGTGCAGACTGACTTGCCGTGTCCCTGTCAGCAGAAAGAGAGAGTAGAGAGGGCGACTAATGCATCCTGTCCTATGGTTCAGGATGTGCCATTAATGTATCGTTGACAGGTGGGACCTTTCAGAGCCAGTATCAGCAAGATCGTTGTAGATCTTACCTGCCGCGTCCCATTAGACAGAGATTTTCTCTTCCGCCGCCTCCTCACTTTGTTCCCAGGCTCCCGCCATGGTACCTGAAGGAAACCCAGCAGAGAGTGGTCCCTATGGCTCAACCCTCAGACCACTATATGGAGGTGGATGCTAGAGCTCTCCCCTCAGACCACTATATGGAGGTGGATGCTAGAGCTCTCCCCTCAGACCACTATATGGAGGTGGATGCTAGAGCTCTCCCCTCAGACCACTATATGGAGGTAGATGCTGGGACTCTCCCCTCAGACCACTATATAGAGGTGGATGCTGGGACTCATCCCTCAGACCACTATATGGAGGTGGATGCTGGGACTCACCCCTCAGACCACTATATGGAGGTAGATGCTGGGACTCTCCCCTCAGACCTCTATATGGAGGTGGATGCTAGAGCTCTCCCCTCAGACCACTATATGGAGGTAGATGCTGGGACTCTCCCCTCAGACCACTATATGGAGGTGGATGCTGGGACTCACCCCTCAGACCACTATATGGAGGTGGATGCTAGAGCTCTCTCCTCAGACCACTATATGGAGGTGGATGCTAGAGCTCTCCCCTCAGACCACTATATGGAAGTAGATGCTGGGACTCTCCCCTCAGACCACTATATGGAGGTGGATGCTGGGACTCACCCCTCAGACTACTATAAGGAGGTAGATGCTGGGACTCACCCCTCAGACTACTATAAGGAGGTAGATGCTGGGACTCACCCCTCAGACCACTATAAGGAGGTAGATGCTGGGACTCACCCCCTCAGACCACTATATGGAGGTGGATGCTAGAGCTCTCCCCTCAGACCACTATATGGAGGTGGATGCTAGGGCTCTCCCCTCAGACCACTATATGGAGGTGGATGCTAGAGCTCTCCCCTCAGACCACTATATGGAGGTGGATGCTAGAGCTCTCCCCTCAGACCACTATATGGAGGTGGATGCTAGAGCTCTCCCCTCAGACCACTATATGGAGGTAGATGCTGGGACTCACCCCTCAGACCACTATATGGAGGTGGATGCTAGAGCTCTCCCCTCAGACCACTATATGGAGGTGGATGCTGGGACTCACCCCTCAGACCACTATATGGAGGTGGATGCTAGAGCTCTCCCCTCAGACCACTATATGGAGGTGGATGCTAGAGCTCTCCCCTCAGACCACTATATGGAGGTGGATGCTAGAGCTCTCCCCTCAGACCACTATATGGAGGTGGATGCTAGGGCTCTCCCCTCAGACCACTATATGGAGGTGGATGCTAGAGCTCTCCCCTCAGACCACTATATGGAGGTGGATGCTAGAGCTCTCCCCTCAGACCACTATATGGAGGTGGATGCTAGAGCTCTCCCCTCAGACCACTATAAGGAGGTGGATGCTAGAGCTCTCCCCTCAGACCACTATAAGGAGGTAGATGCTGGGACTCACCCCTCAGACCACTATATGGAGGTGGATGCTAGAGCTTTCCCCTCAGACCACTATATGGAGGTGGATGCTAGAGCTCTCCCCTCAGACCACTATATGGAGGTGGATGCTAGAGCTCTCCCCTCAGACCACTATATGGAGGTGGATGCTAGAGCTCTCCCCTCAGACCACTATATGGAGGTGGATGCTAGAGCTCTCCCCTCAGACCACTATATGGAGGTGGATGCTAGAGCTCTCCCCTCAGACCACTATATGGAGGTGGATGCTAGAGCTCTCCCCTCAGACCACTATATGGAGGTGGATGCTAGAGCTCTCCCCTCAGACCACTATATAGAGGTGGATGCTAGAGCTCTCCCCTCAGACCACTATGTGGAGGTGGATGCTTCCGACTCAGCAGTTCCTATGTCGGTGGATGACCTGCGACCTCGGCATAGGCGGAAGAAACGGAAGAGAGCCGATATCTGCCATCAGTCTCAGAAGGAACACTGTCCTCACAGCGAAGATTATTTCCCTGAAGAGACTTCACCTAGTGCCGATTGCGATACGGAGATTGATCAGTTGTACGTCTCCGATCGTAAGCTCGTTGTGGCAATAGGGCAGATAATGGATACCGTGGACTTAGAAATCTTCATTTTGAAAGATCTCCATAAAGTACTTATGGAAAAGTTCCCACTATTGGAACTGGATGACTGGAAGCATTTCATAGAGCGTGTTGTGATCAACATATTAACTGCGCTTCATTCTACTGTATAGTTGGAAATCTATAGGGATTTCTAAAGAAAAAAGCACAGCAGACACTAGTTGGGTAGTGTTCTTCCAATAAGGAGTTCATCCTTTGCTCCTGTCCTATTTCTATGGCAGTAAAAATAGATGGTGAAGTTCATAGAACTCATTATTAAAAGGTTGTAAATATATGTATATTTATGTTTGCACCACAAATGTTTAACGTCCTTTTTTTTTTTACAAATTGTGCGTGCCCGAAATTTTTGTAGCTGCATAATCAGCTTTGATTGAGTGTTTATGGCTCACCTTTAGTGAGAGTTATCTGTTAAAGTTAGTAATTTTTTTGCAGATATTTGTTGGCCAAATATCTACTTTTAGGGGGTGGGGAAATATTCTGTAACAGAATGTTATTCTGTACAGATTGTTGTGAGAAACCCTGTTGTTGTGGTCAAATAGACCACAACTCATTCTGTTTATGTGAAGCACGGTGAAAGTATCACGTGGCACAACTGAGTCACATGAATTATGCTAGGCAGGATGTGTGAACGAGTTGAGAGGGAGTTTTGTGTCAGAATGTTGTGGTGATAGGTCGTGATGTTCAGTTCTAGTAGGAGTGTATTTTTGAGTTCAGTATGTAAGTTAGTTGGATAGTCCTTGTTAGGACATTTTGTTGTAGTGGATGTATTGTTTTTTTTTTAGGAAAAAAGGTCATAGTAGCATGTAGATTGTGTGTTGATTGTCCCGTTATGGACAAGATTTGAATGTCTGACTTAGTCCCATGGCGATGTTAGTCGCCCAGACATATTTCTTGTAATCATTTGTATTATTCTCATCAAGTTTACACTTCACATCATTGCAACACACATCTAACAACTGGGCTTTCATCATTAAACATTTTTGGAATTGTGTCTGATGAATCCTGTGATTATTGGATTCATGTTAAGTGTCAACTGTGGTGTAGAGTTTGTTGATTTACATGTAACTGGTCATGTCGTGTATTGATGAGTAGTTGAGTTATTGTTACCTGGGTTGTCTTGTTACACAGTGTATATTAATGTAACGTCTGTTGAGTCTCTGAGCCTAATGTTGCTGTAAATGTAAATGTAATAGTACACAGTACATGAAGGAAGAATCTTGTAATAGTGTTACCGTGTCACTATTTTAGTAGTGCAGTGATACTACTTTAGTGGTACTGTGAAAACTGTTTTAGCAAGTCAAAATTCACACCAGCTAGTCAAATTATCACACCAACAAGTCAAATCATCACACATGGAGGTGGATGCTAGAGCTCTCCCCTCAGACCACTATATGGAGGTGGATGCTAGAGCTCTCCCCTCAGACCACTATATGGAGGTGGATGCTAGAGCTCTCCCCTCAGACCACTATGTGGAGGTGGATGCTTCCGACTCAGCAGTTCCTATGTCGGTGGATGACCTGCGACCTCGGCATAGGCGGAAGAAACGGAAGAGAGCCGATATCTGCCATCAGTCTCAGAAGGAACACTGTCCTCACAGCGAAGATTATTTCCCTGAAGAGACTTCACCTAGTGCCGATTGCGATACGGAGATTGATCAGTTGTACGTCTCCGATCGTAAGCTCGTTGTGGCAATAGGGCAGATAATGGATACCGTGGACTTAGAAATCTTCATTTTGAAAGATCTCCATAAAGTACTTATGGAAAAGTTCCCACTATTGGAACTGGATGACTGGAAGCATTTCATAGAGCGTGTTGTGATCAACATATTAACTGCGCTTCATTCTACTGTATAGTTGGAAATCTATAGGGATTTCTAAAGAAAAAAGCACAGCAGACACTAGTTGGGTAGTGTTCTTCCAATAAGGAGTTCATCCTTTGCTCCTGTCCTATTTCTATGGCAGTAAAAATAGATGGTGAAGTTCATAGAACTCATTATTAAAAGGTTGTAAATATATGTATATTTATGTTTGCACCACAAATGTTTAACGTCCTTTTTTTTTTTACAAATTGTGCGTGCCCGAAATTTTTGTAGCTGCATAATCAGCTTTGATTGAGTGTTTATGGCTCACCTTTAGTGAGAGTTATCTGTTAAAGTTAGTAATTTTTTTGCAGATATTTGTTGGCCAAATATCTACTTTTAGGGGGTGGGGAAATATTCTGTAACAGAATGTTATTCTGTACAGATTGTTGTGAGAAACCCTGTTGTTGTGGTCAAATAGACCACAACTCATTCTGTTTATGTGAAGCACGGTGAAAGTATCACGTGGCACAACTGAGTCACATGAATTATGCTAGGCAGGATGTGTGAACGAGTTGAGAGGGAGTTTTGTGTCAGAATGTTGTGGTGATAGGTCGTGATGTTCAGTTCTAGTAGGAATGTATTTTTGAGTTCAGTATGTAAGTTAGTTGGATAGTCCTTGTTAGGACAACTTGTTGTAGTGGATGTATTGTTCTTTTTTTTTAGGAAAAAAGGTCATAGTAGCATGTAGATTGTGTGTTGATTGTCCCATTATGGACAAGATTTGAATGTCTGACTTAGTCCCATGGCGATGTTAGTCGCCCGGACATATTTCTTGTAATCATTTGTATTATTCTCATCAAGTTTACACTTCACATCATTGCAACACACATCTAACAACTGGGCTTTCATCATTAAACATTTTTGGAATTGTGTCTGATGAATCCTGTGATTATTGGATTCATGTTAAGTGTCAACTGTGGTGTAGAGTTTGTTGATTTACATGTAACTGGTCATGTCGTGTATTGATGAGTAGTTGAGTTATTGTTACCTGGGTTGTCTTGTTACACAGTGTATATTAATGTAACATCTGTTGAGTCTCTGAGCCTAATGTTGCTGTAAATGTAAATGTAATAGTACACAGTACATGAAGGAAGAAATCTTGTAATAGTGTTACCGTGTCACTATTTTAGTAGTGCAGTGATACTACTTTAGTGGTACTGTGAAAACTGTTTTAGCAAGTCAAAATTCACACCAACTAGTCAAATTATCACACCAACAAGTCAAATCATCACACCAACAAGTCAAATTATCACACCAACTAGTTAAATCATCACACCAACTAGTCAAATCATCACACCAACTAGTCAAATCATCACACCAACTAGTTAAATCATCACACCAACTAGTTAAATTATCACACCAACTAGTCAAATTATCACACCAACAAGTCAAATCATCACACCAACTAGTCAAATCATCACACCAACTAGTTAAATCATCACACCAACTAGTCAATTATCACACCAACTAGTCAAAATTCACACCAACTAGTTAAATTATCACACCAACTAGTTAAATCATCACACCAACTAGTCAGATTATCACACCAACTAGTCAAATTATCACACCAACTAGTTAAATCATCACACCAACTAGTCAAATTATCACACCAACTAGTCAAATCATCACACCAACAAGTCAAATTATCACACCAACTAGTTAAATCATCACACCAACTAGTCAAATCATCACACCAACTAGTCAAATCATCACACCAACTAGTTAAATCATCACACCAACTAGTTAAATTATCACACCAACTAGTCAAATTATCACACCAACAAGTCAAATCATCACACCAACTAGTCAAATCATCACACCAACTAGTTAAATCATCACACCAACTAGTCAAATTATCACACCAACTAGTCAAATTATCACACCAACTAGTTAAATTATCACACCAACTAGTTAAATCATCACACCAACTAGTCAAATTATCACACCAACTAGTTAAATTATCACACCAACTAGTTAAATCATCACACCAACTAGTCAAATTATCACACCAACAAGTCAAATTATCACACCAACTAGTTAAATTATCACACCAACTAGTTAAATCATCACACCAACTAGTTAAATCATCACACCAACTAGTTAAATCATCACACCAACTAGTTAAATCATCACACCAACTAGTCAAATCGTCACACCAACTAGTCAAATTATCACACCAACTAGTCAGATTGTCACACCAACTAGTTAAATCATCACACCAACTAGTCAAATCGTCACACCAACTAGTCAAATTATCACACCAACTAGTCAAATTATCACACCAACTAGTCAGATCATCACACAAACTAGTCAAATCGTCACACCAGCTAGTCAAATTATCATACAAACTAGTCAAATCATCACACTAACTAGTCTATTTGATCCAAGCATATTTACAGTTTCTTACACAACAATTTTATTATGTCCTTGTCTGTAAATCCATAAAACTGAACAAGGTCTTTATGAAAGATTGTTAAGTATAGGGTAAAACTAAACAAAGTCTTTATGACAGAATGGTAAGTATAGAGTAAAAGTGAACAGAGTCTTTATGACAGAATGGTAAGTATAGAGTAAAAGTGAACAAAGCCTTTACGACAGCATTGGTCTGGCCATATTTTAGCACTGTAGCCTTCGTATAAGTGTAATGATGCTGACGACATTTGTCAAGTCAGCACATTAATGATGATGATGATATTAGACAGTAATGCTGATGTATTAAACAGTGATGATAATGATATTAATAATGCTGATGATATTAGATAGTAATGATGATGATATTTGACAGTAATGATGATGATATAGTGTTATAGTCTAAAGATCTTCACGACAAAGGTATTACAGCTACATGTACTGGAAGTAAGTATGTTAACGTTTATAACGTAGCAATGCTAGTGACAATGTGAAAGACAATATTGTGTTGCTCTGATAGACAGCACAGTGACACGTGATAAGCCATGCGTTTGTCACATGACCACAAACCATCTTCTTGCTTTAACTTTTTGATCAGGGGACAAAACTCCAAGTTCAGAAGATCGTTCAGACCTTGTGTACACAGAAACTGTCCTAATGGAGGTCATGCCTATGTACACATCAGCTCCCACACTAAACCTTGTGTGACACTCAGGTCTGTTTGTTTTCTTTCTTCGTGCTGAGGCAGACATCTTGGAACTAAATTGACAGAGAAAGCATGCAGCTACCACCACCCTATCATTCTTCCCGTGGAAGGTGTGGAGTCTACTTATGCTGTATAACATGTTCTACACAAGTGTGGAGTCTACTGATGTTGTATAGCATGTTCTACACAGGTGTGCAGTCTACTGATGTTGTATGGCATGTTCTACACAGGTGTGGAGTCTACTGATGTTGTATGGCATGTTCTACACAGGTGTGGAGTCTACTGATGTTGTATAGCATATTCTACACAGGTGTGCAGTCTACTGATGTTGTATAGCATGTTCTACACAGGTGTGCAGTCTACTGATGTTGTATAGCATGTTCTACACAGGTGTGCAGTCTACTGATGTTGTATAGCATGTTCTACACAGGTGTGGAGTCTACTGATGTTGTATAGCATATTCTACACAGGTGTGGAGTCTACTGATGTTGTATAGCATATTCTACACAGGTGTGGAGTCTACTGATATTGTATGGCATGCTCTACATAGTTGTGGAGTGTACTGATGTTGTATAGCATTCTCTACATAGTTGTGGAGTGTACTGATGTTGTATGGCATGTTCTACATAGTTGTGGAGTGTACTGATGATGTATGGCATGCTCTACATAGTTTTGGAGTGTAATAATGTTGTATGGCATGCTCTACATAGTTTTGGAGTGTAATAATGTTGTATGGCATGCTCTACATAGTTTTGGAGTGTAATAATGTTGTATGGCATGCTCTACATAGTTTTGGAGTGTAATAATGTTGTATGGCATGCTCTACATAGTTTTGGAGTGTAATAATGTTGTATGGCATGCTCTACATAGTTTTGGAGTGTAATAATGTTGTATGGCATGCTCTACATAGTTTTGGAGTGTAATAATGTTGTATGGCATTCTCTATATAGTTGCTCTGCTCTGGCTATTTAATAGGTAAGGCACCACTTCTACGCATGCCTACTCTGGCTGTACATGAAGTAAGGCATCTTGTCTATGTTTGAGTGACCAGTACTGAATACAATAATCAACGTTCAGTACAGGCAGGCTGTCACGTGTCCTCTCTGTTTAGACTTAACTTCAGGCATACTGACACAAGTCCTCTCTGTTTAGACTTAACTTCAGGCATACTGACACAAGTCCTCTCTGTTTAGACTTAACTTCAGGCATACTGACACAAGTCCTCTCTGTTTAGACTTAACTTCAGGCATACTGACACAAGTCCTCTCTGTTTAGACTTAACTTCAGGCATACTGACACAAGTCCTCTCTGTTTAGACTTAACTTCAGGCATACTGACACAAGTCCTCTCTGTTTAGACTTAACTTCAGGCATACTGACACGTGTCCTCTCTGTTTAGACTTAACTTCAGGCATACTGACACAAGTCCTCTCTGTTTAGACTTAACTTCAGGCATACTGACACAAGTCCTCTCTGTTTAGACTTAACTTCAGGCATACTGACACGAGTCATCTCCGCTTACACTTCAGGCATACTGACACGAGTCATCTCCGCTTACACTTCAGGCATACTGACACGAGTCATCTCCGCTTACACTTCAGGCATACTGACACGAGTCATCTCCGCTTACACTTCAGGCATGTGAGGACAAGCTGCCTGATTGTTGCTGGTAGTAACAACACCAGTGTCTGGGAAATGTTTAGTGTTGGTGACACAGTGACACAGGTGATTATGTTTAGTGTCAGTGACACAGGTGATTATGTTTAGTGTCGGTGACACAGGTGATTATGTTTAGTGTCGGTGACACAGGTGATTATGTTTAGTGTCGGTGACACAGGTGATTATGTTTAGTGTTGGTGACACAGGTGATTATGTTTAGTGTCAATGACACAGTGACACAGGTGTTTATGTTTAGTGTCAGTGACACAGGTGATTATGTTTAGTGTTGGTGACACAGGTGATTATGTTTAGTGTCGACACAGTGACACAGGTGTTTATGTTTAGTGTCGGTGACACAGTGACACAGGTGATTATGTTTAGTGTCGATGACACAGTGACACAGGTGATTATGTTTAGTGTCGATGACACAGTGAAACAGGTGTTTATGTTTAGTGTCGATGACACAGTGACACAGATGACTGATTTTACATTTATAAAGATTTTTTGTTCAGTTACCAAGAAAATAATGGGGAATTAAGCTAGGAGGATGAATGGAGAGGTGATTGGTTGATTGATTGATTGACTGATTAATTGATTGATCTTTATTTCTTATTACTGAGCTTTCTGAGGCATTAAGGCTGATTGCTGCAGATAAAGTTCTCCTCCATTCCTCTCTATTCCTAATCTTCTCTCTCCAGTTGGTGACACCAGTTTCTTGTATAATCTGTTCTGTGTTGTCTCTTCATCTTTGTCTTGGTCGACCTTGGTCTGCCTTGTTTCCTTCATCTCTTCTACAGCACATACGTCATTTTCCCCTGTTTATTCTCTTCACAAAATGACAACATAAGAAATAACATCTTACTGGCAGAAATGCAGATGAAGCCACTGACAACAGTTATTGAGGAAAGACGCTGGCGATGGTTGGGACATGTGCTCCGAATGACTGACAACTCACTACCAAAAATAGCACTAAGATGGACACCACATGGGAACAGAAGTAAGGGTAGACCAAAAGAGATGTGGAGAAGAACAACAGAGAGGATGCTGAGCAATAGAGGGCTCACTTGGGCAAGAGAAGAAAAAAAGGCGAAGGACAGGCATTTGTGGAAAACCCTGGGCACTTAAAGTTCAGACAGAGAGAGAGAGAGAGACACACAGACAGACAGGCAGGCAGGCAGGCAGGCAGAAACAGACAAGCAGAGAGGAAGACAGACAGAAACAGACAAGCAGACATAGTTTTGGAGTGTAATAATGTTGTATGGCATGCTCTACATAGTTTTGGAGTGTAATAATGTTGTATGGCATGCTCTACATAGTTTTGGAGTGTAATAATGTTGTATGGCATTCTCTATATAGTTGCTCTGCTCTGGCTATTTAATAGGTAAGGCACCACTTCTACGCGTGCCTACTCTGGCTGTACATGAAGTAAGGCGTCTTGTCTATGTTTGAGTGACCAGTACTGAATACAATAATCAACGTTCAGTACAGGCATACTGACACGTGTCCTCTCTGTTTAGACTTAACTTCAGGCATACTGACACAAGTCCTCTCTGTTTAGACTTAACTTCAGGCATACTGACACGAGTCATCTCCGCTTACACTTCAGGCATACTGACACGAGTCATCTCCGCTTACACTTCAGGCATACTGACACGAGTCATCTCCGCTTACACTTCAGGCATACTGACACGAGTCATCTCCGCTTACACTTCAGGCATGTGAGGACAAGCTGCCTGATTGTTGCTGGTAGTAACAACACCAGTGTCTGGGAAATGTTTAGTGTCGGTGACACAGTGACACAGGTGATTATGTTTAGTGTCGGTGACACAGGTGATTATGTTTAGTGTCGGTGACACAGGTGATTATGTTTAGTGTCGGTGACACAGGTGATTATGTTTAGTGTCGGTGACACAGTGACACAGGTGATTATGTTTAGTGTTGGTGACACAGGTGATTATGTTTAGTGTCAATGACACAGTGACACAGGTGTTTATGTTTAGTGTCAGTGACACAGGTGATTATGTTTAGTGTTGGTGACACAGGTGATTATGTTTAGTGTCGACACAGTGACACAGGTGTTTATGTTTAGTGTCGGTGACACAGTGACACAGGTGATTATGTTTAGTGTCGATGACACAGTGACACAGGTGATTATGTTTAGTGTCGATGACACAGTGAAACAGGTGTTTATGTTTAGTGTCGATGACACAGTGACACAGATGACTGATTTTACATTTATAAAGATTTTTTGTTCAGTTACCAAGAAAATAATGGGGAATTAAGCTAGGAGGATGAATGGAGAGGTGATTGGTTGATTGATTGATTGACTGATTAATTGATTGATCTTTATTTCTTATTACTGAGCTTTCTGAGGCATTAAGGCTGATTGCTGCAGATAAAGTTCTCCTCCATTCCTCTCTATTCCTAATCTTCTCTCTCCAGTTGGTGACACCAGTTTCTTGTATAATCTGTTCTGTGTTGTCTCTTCATCTTTGTCTTGGTCGACCTTGGTCTGCCTTGTTTCCTTCATCTCTTCTACAGCACATACGTCATTTTCCCCTGTTTATTCTCTTCACAAAATGACACCATAAGAAATAACATCTTATTGGCAGAAATGCAGATGAAGCCACTGACAGCAATTATTGAGGAAAGACGCTGGCGATGGTTGGGACATGTGCTCCGAATGACTGACAACTCACTACCAAAAATAGCACTAAGATGGACACCACATGGGAACAGAAGTAAGGGTAGACCAAAAGAGATGTGGAGAAGAACAACAGAGAGGATGCTGAGCAATAGAGGGCTCACCTGGGCAAGAGAAGAAAAAAAGGCGAAGGACAGGCATTTGTGGAAAACCCTGGGCACTTAAAGTTCAGACAGAGAGAGAGAGAGAGACACACAGACAGACAGGCAGGCAGGCAGGCAGAAACAGACAAGCAGAGAGGAAGACAGACAGAACAGACAAGCAGAGAGGAAGACAGACAGCAACAGACAAGCAGAGAGGATGACAGACAGAAACAGACAAGCAGAGAGGAAGACAGACAGCAACAGACAAGCAGAGAGGAAGACAGACAGAAACAGACAAGCAGAGAGAAGACAGACAGAAACAGACAAGCAGAGAGGATGGCAGACAGAAACAGACAAGCAGAGAGAAAGACAGACAGAAACAGACAAGCAGAGAGAAGACAGACAGAACAGACAAGCAGAGAGGAAGACAGACAGAAACAGACAAGCAGAGAGGAAGACGGACAGAAACAGATAAGCAGAGAGGATGACAGACAGAAACAGACTAGCAGAGAGGAAGACAGGCAGAAACAGACAAACAGAGAGGAAGACAGACAGAAACAGATAAGCAGAGAGGAAGACAGACAGAAACAGACAAGCAGAGAGGAAGACAGACAGAAACAGACAAGCAGAGAGGAAGACGGACAGAAACAGATAAGTAGAGAGGATGACAGACAGAAACAGACAAGCAGAGAGGAAGACAGGCAGAAACAGACAAGCAGAGAGGAAGACAGACAGAAACAGATAAGCAGAGAGGATGACAGACAGAAACAGGTAAGCAGAGAGGAAGACAGACAGAATCAGATAAGCAGAGAGGAAGACAGACAGAAACAGATAAGCAGACAGGAAGGCAGACATAGGGCTGCTGGATTTTCTGTGTGGTCTGGTTTACCTGAGAAGTCGGAGAGTTGAGCTCCAACTTTTGACGCTGCTCTTCCCACGAAGATGATGGAGGATTTTCCTTATATAATAGTGCATGCATGATGTAATTTTTCTGCTTCATATGAAGTTGTATTGATTTTTGTTGGGGTGCTATTTTTGTGAATTATTGTCGTATACTTCGATATGCATTTTTAGCTATTGACACTGGTCAGTGAATGTTAAATAATGTGTGAGTATTATTGCATATCTATTCTTTCATCATCATCTTTTATTTCTTTCATCATATTTTTGTTGAAAGATCCAGTTTTGTATTATCTTGCATTTCATTCTTTTGCTTTATGTTTACACCTTAAGTTGCTGTGTTTTGTTAAGTGGGTGTGTTTTGTTAAGTGGGTGTGTTTTGTTAAGTGGGTGTGTTTTGTTAAGTGGGTGTGCTTTGTTAAGTGGCTGTGCTTTGTTAAGTGGCTGTGTTTTGTTAAGTGACTGTGTTTTGTTAAGTGGCTCTGCTTTGTCAGGTGGATGTGCTTTGTTAAGTGGGTGTGTTTTGTTAAGTGATTGTGTTTTGTTAAGTGGCTGTGTTTTTTTTAAGTGACTGTTTTGTTAAGTGGATGTGCTTTGTTAAGTGGGTGTGTTTTGTTAAGTGGCTGTGTTTTGTTAAGTGTCTGTGTTTTGTTAAGTGACTATGTTTTGTTAAGTAGCTGTGTTTTATTAAGTGGATGTATTTTGTTAAGTGGATGTGTTTTATTAAGTGGATGTGTTTTGTTAAGTGGACCTTGGTCTGCCTTGTTTCCTTCATCTCTTCTACAGCACATACGTCATTTTCCCCTGTTTATTCTCTTCACAAAATGACAACATAAGAAATAACATCTTACTGGCAGAAATGCAGATGAAGCCACTGACAACAGTTATTGAGGAAAGACGCTGGCGATGGTTGGGACATGTGCTCCGAATGACTGACAACTCACTACCAAAAATAGCACTAAGATGGACACCACATGGGAACAGAAGTAAGGGTAGACCAAAAGAGATGTGGAGAAGAACAACAGAAAGGATGCTGAGCAATAGAGGGCTCACTTGGGCAAGAGAAGAAAAAAAGGCGAAGGACAGGCATTTGTGGAAAACCCTGGGCACTTAAAGTTCAGACAGAGAGAGAGAGAGAGAGACACACAGACAGACAGGCAGGCAGGCAGGCAGGCAGAAACAGACAAGCAGAGAGGAAGACAGACAGAAACAGACAAGCAGAGAGGAAGACAGACAGCAACAGACAAGCAGAGAGGATGACAGACAGAAACAGACAAGCAGAGAGGAAGACAGACAGCAACAGACAAGCAGAGAGGAAGACAGACAGAAACAGACAAGCAGAGAGGAAGACAGACAGAAACAGACAAGCAGAGAGGATGGCAGACAGAAACAGACAAGCAGAGAGAAAGACAGACAGAAACAGACAAGCAGAGAGGAAGACAGACAGAAACAGACAAGCAGAGAGGAAGACAGACAGAAACAGACAAGCAGAGAGGAAGACGGACAGAAACAGATAAGCAGAGAGGATGACAGACAGAAACAGACTAGCAGAGAGGAAGACAGGCAGAAACAGACAAACAGAGAGGAAGACAGACAGAAACAGATAAGCAGAGAGGAAGACAGACAGAAACAGACAAGCAGAGAGGAAGACAGACAGAAACAGACAAGCAGAGAGGAAGACGGACAGAAACAGATAAGTAGAGAGGAAGACAGACAGAAACAGACAAGCAGAGAGGAAGACAGGCAGAAACAGACAAGCAGAGAGGAAGACAGACAGAAACAGATAAGCAGAGAGGATGACAGACAGAAACAGGTAAGCAGAGAGGAAGACAGACAGAATCAGATAAGCAGAGAGGAAGACAGACAGAAACAGATAAGCAGACAGGAAGGCAGACATAGGGCTGCTGGATTTTCTGTGTGGTCTGGTTTACCTGAGAAGTCGGAGAGTTGAGCTCCAACTTTTGACGCTGCTCTTCCCACGAAGATGATGGAGGATTTTCCTTATAATAGTGCATGCATGATGTAATTTTTCTGCTTCATATGAAGTTGTATTGATTTTTGTTGGGGTGCTATTTTTGTGAATTATTGTCGTATACTTCGATATGCATTTTTAGCTATTGACACTGGTCAGTGAATGTTAAATAATGTGTGAGTATTATTGCATATCTATTCTTTCATCATCATCTTTTATTTCTTTCATCATATTTTTGTTGAAAGATCCAGTTTTGTATTATCTTGCATTTCATTCTTTTGCTTTATGTTTACACCTTAAGTTGCTGTGTTTTGTTAAGTGGGTGTGTTTTGTTAAGTGGGTGTGTTTTGTTAAGTGGCTGTGTTTTGTTAAGTGGCTGTGTTTTGTTAAGTGGGTGTGCTTTGTTAAGTGGCTGTGCTTTGTTAAGTGGCTGTGCTTTGTTAAGTGACTGTGCTTTGTTAAGTGGCTGTGTTTTGTTAAGTGACTGTGTTTTGTTAAGTGGCTCTGCTTTGTCAGGTGGATGTGCTTTGTTAAGTGGCTGTGTTTTGTTAAGTGATTGTGTTTTGTTAAGTGGCTGTGTTTTTTTTAAGTGACTGTTTTGTTAAGTGGATGTGCTTTGTTAAGTGGGTGTGTTTTGTTAAGTGGCTGTGTTTTGTTAAGTGTCTGTGTTTTGTTAAGTGACTATGTTTTGTTAAGTAGCTGTGTTTTATTAAGTGGATGTATTTTGTTAAGTGGATGTGTTTTGTTAAGTGGATGTGTTTTGTTAAGTGGACGTGCTTTGTGAAGTGGATGTGCTTTTTTAAGTGACTGTGTTTTGTTTGGTGGATGTTATTTGTTTAGTGAGTATGTTTTGTTAATTGAGTGTGTTTTGTTAAGTGACTGTGTTTTGTTAAGTGACTGTGTTTTGTTAAGTGGATGTGCTTTGTTAAGTGGCTGTGTTTTGTTAAGTGGATGTGCTTTGTTAAGTGGATGTGCTTTGTTAAGTGGATATGCTTTGTTAAGTTGGTGTGTTTGTTAAGTGGATGTGCTTTGTTAAGTGGGTGTGTCTGTTAAGTGGATGTGCTTTGTTAAGTATGTGTGTTTTGTTAAGTGGATGTGCTTTGCTAAATGGGTGTGTTTGTTAAGTGGGTGTGTTTTGTTAAGTGGATGTGCATTGTTAAGTAGGTGTGTTTGTTAAGTGGGTGTGTTTTGTTAAGTGGATGTGCTTTGTTAAGTGGGTGTGTTTGTTAAGTGGCTGTGTTTTGTTAAGTGGCTGTGTTTTGTTAAGTGATTGTGTTTGGTTAAATGATTGTGTTTTGTTAAGTGATTGTGTTTTGTTAAGTGGCTGTGTTTTGTTAAGTGGCTGTGTTTTGTTAAGTGGCTGTGTTTTGTTAAGTCATTGTGTTTTGTTAAGTGATTTTGTTGTGTTAATTGACTGTGTTTTGTTAAGTGACTGTGTTTTGTTAAGTGATTGTGTTTTGTTAAGTGGCTGTGTTTTGTTAAGTGACTGTGTTTTGTTAAGTGACTGTGTTTTGTTAAGTGACTGTGTTTTGTTAAGTGGCTGTGTTTTGTTAAGTGGCTGTGTTATGTTAAGTGATTGTGTGTTGTTAAGTGGCTGTGTTTTGTTAAGTGATTGTGTTTTGTTAAGTGGGTGTGTTTTGTTATGTGGGTGTGTTTTGTTAAGTGGGTGTGCTTTGTGAAGTAAATACCAAATGTATTCTGTCATGTTTTTAGTGCATATTTTTGAGGTGTAACTAAATCGATATATTGATGATAGCATTGCTTCCTTCATTTTGATGATGTCTGTTTGTTTAACGTTTTGGAGTGAAAGAAGTGAGACTGAGTTTTACATTTCTAGTACACAGTTCAAAGTAGAAAATAGACATTTTGAGCATAGAAGAAGAGGGGCGGGCTAAGGAGCTAGATACAAGTAGAAAACAGACATTCTGAGCACAGAAAAAGAGGGGGAGGACAAGGAGCCAGATAAAAACTTTCCCTATGTGTAGAAATAAGATAGATAGAGGTGTATGGTGCAGTTTTACAAAGTGAGGGAGGGAGTGAGTCAGGTGAGAAAAAAAACAAATAGAAAGTATGAGAATGTATAAATAAAAAACATATAACATCTGATATTTCGGCGTGAGCCTTATTCGAGGATACATTCACAATGAGACAAAAACACGAAGAACTTATCTGAATGTGTCTTCCTCCAAGTAGAAAGCAGAAATGTGTGTAGTAGAAGGGAGAAGGAAAGACCACGCTGCCCACAACAAAGGATGCCCGATAGAGCCAATCGTAAAGAAGAGGTGGAGAGAGAGGAAGAGAACAAGTGGGAGAAAGGGGTGGGGGGAAGGCAATAGAAACATGATAGCCGCTAGAGGAGGTGTCGGGTGGGGGGGGGGAAGAGGGGAGGGAAAAGTGGACGCGGAGAGATAATGAATGAAGAACATAAACACCTGCAGGGAGAAAATGTGAAACTGGTGAATAGGACAAAACCCTATAGACACCAATATGTTAGCAGAGAAGAAAATAGGGTGGTTGTAGGGAGGGGTAGCATCTCTCGGCTACACATCTTCACATCCGCGATAGCTGTTTAGCGAAGCCATCCTTTTATCTACTCTCTAAAATTCACAAACCAGGCAACCCAGGAAGGCCCATAGTGTCTGTTTGTTCCTGCCCTACGGAACAAATCTCTCTGACTTTCTTGACAGCATCTTTCAACCTCTGGTCACTAGTCTGCCCACTTATCTTAAGGACACGAATCATGCTCTCATTGCCTTTGAGACCCTTACACTCCTGCCTGGTCACACCTACCTATCTTCACCTTTGATGTAGTATCCTTATACACATCCATCCCGCATGATCAGGGACTTCAGGCCGTCAAGTTCTTTCTGAACAAAAGACGCAATCCCTCTATTCCTACGTCTGCTATTCTGCGCCTTACACGACTTGTCCTCCAGTTCAATTCTTTTGAATTCAAAAGCCTTTACTTTGACCAGATTAGTGGTGTAGCCATGGGTATCATGATGGGCCCTAGCTACGCGTGTATGTTCATGGGCCCTTTCGAACACAAGGTTCTGAGAGCCTTTAGAGGCCCTTTTCCCGCCTTCTATAAACGCTACATAGATGACGGCATTGGGGTCACATCAATGCTAGAGGAAGACCTTAACAACTTTATCAGTTTTGTTAAGGAATACAATCCTGTCATTTCTTTCACCTCCCATATCTCTGTTACTTCCGTTAACTTTCTTGACATTGCCGTCACTATCGGTCCTTCCGGGCTTACTACTTCTATCCACTATAAACCTACAGACTCTCACAGCTAGCTCCTGTACTCATCCTCCCATCCCAGATCGTGTAACGACTCTATTCCTTTTTCCCAGCTTTTTAGGTTGCGACGTTTGTGTAATGAGGATTTGGATTTCCAGGATCAAGGCCATAAAATGCTAGATTTCTTCCGTCAACGCGGCTATCCAGACCACGTTTTCTCGTCATCTTGGAGTGAAAGAAGTGAGACTGAGTTTTACATTTCTAGTACACAGTTCAAAGTAGAAAATAGACATTTTGAGCATAGAAGAAGAGGGGCGGGCTAAGGAGCTAGATAAAAGTAGAAAACAGACATTCTGAGCACAGAAAAAGAGGGGGAGGACAAGGAGCCAGATAAAAACTTTCCCTATGTGTAGAAATAAGATAGATAGAGGTGTATGGTGCAGTTTTACAAAGTGAGGGAGGGAGTGAGTCAGGTGAGAAAAAAAACAAATAGAAAGTATGAGAATGTATAAATAAAAAACATATAACATCTGATATTTCGGCGTGAGCCTTATTCGAGGATACATTCACAATGAGACAAAAACACGAAGAACTTATCTGAATGTGTCTTCCTCCAAGTAGAAAGCAGAAATGTGTGTAGTAGAAGGGAGAAGGAAAGACCACGCTGCCCACAACAAAGGATGCCCGATAGAGCCAATCGTAAAGAAGAGGTGGAGAGAGAGGAAGAGAACAAGTGGGAGAAAGGGGTGGGGGGAAGGCAATAGAAACATGATAGCCGCTAGAGGAGGTGTCGGGGGGGGGGGGGAAGAGGGGAGGGAAAAGTGGACGCGGAGAGATAATGAATGAAGAACATAAACACCTGCAGGGAGAAAATGTGAAACTGGTGAATAGGACAAGACCCTATAGACACCAATATGTTAGCAGAGAAGAAAATAGGGTGGTTGTAGGGAGGGGTAGCATCTCTCGGCTACACATCTTCACATCCGCGATAGCTGTTTAGCGAAGCCATCCTTTTATCTACTCTCTAAAATTCACAAACCAGGCAACCCAGGAAGGCCCATAGTGTCTGTTTGTTCCTGCCCTACGGAACAAATCTCTCTGACTTTCTTGACAGCATCTTTCAACCTCTGGTCACTAGTCTGCCCACTTATCTTAAGGAAACGAATCATGCTCTCATTGCCTTTGAGACCCTTACACTCCTGCCTGGTCACACCTACCTATCTTCACCCTTGATGTAGTATCCTTATACACATCCATCCCGCATGATCAGGGACTTCAGGCCGTCAAGTTCTTTCTGAACAAAAGACGCAATCCCTCTATTCCTACGTCTGCTATTCTGCGCCTTACACGACTTGTCCTCCAGTTCAATTCTTTTGAATTCAAAAGCCTTTACTTTGACCAGATTAGTGGTGTAGCCATGGGTATCATGATGGGCCCTAGCTACGCGTGTATGTTCATGGGCCCTTTCGAACACAAGGTTCTGAGAGCCTTTAGAGGCCCTTTTCCCGCCTTCTATAAACGCTACATAGATGACGGCATTGGGGTCACATCAATGCTAGAGGAAGACCTTAACAACTTTATCAGTTTTGTTAAGGAATACAATCCTGTCATTTCTTTCACCTCCCATATCTCTGTTACTTCCGTTAACTTTCTTGACATTGCCGTCACTATCGGTCCTTCCGGGCTTACTACTTCTATCCACTATAAACCTACAGACTCTCACAGCTAGCTCCTGTACTCATCCTCCCATCCCAGATCGTGTAACGACTCTATTCCTTTTTCCCAGCTTTTTAGGTTGCGACGTTTGTGTAATGAGGATTTGGATTTCCAGGATCAAGGCCATAAAATGCTAGATTTCTTCCGTCAACGCGGCTATCCAGACCACGTTTTCTCGTCATCTTGGAACCGCATTAGCCACATATCGCGGCAACAAGCCCTCACTCCTAAACCGCACTGTAGCTCGGACAGGGTGAAACTAGTACTCACGTACCACCCTCATAGCTTGGCAGTTAAAAAAAATACTGTTTCGCCATCTCCATCTCCTCCAGACCGAGCCTGAGACACGTGAACTTTTTGGGGAACCCCCATTGGTGGCCTACAGACGGGACAAGAACCCCAGGGACCTTTTAATTCGTAGTCATCTTAAGACAGACGACACTTTTTATGGTACCAGACGTTGCGGACCCCGTAGACGCAACACTTGTCCGTTTGTTGTCGAGGCCAGCCAGATCTCCTTCCCTAAGTCCACGTTATCAGTACAGGAGGGTTTCACCTGCACTTCACGCAATGTTATTTATGCTATTATGTGCAAACGTTGCGGTTTGAAGTACATAGGGGAGACTGGCTTACGGTTAGGAGATCGATTTCGCCAGCATCTCAATGATATTTCTAAGAGGGCCTGGACACCTGTGGCTAAACATTTTTGCCTTAGCAACCACAGAAATAAACAGGACATTTCTGTTAGTGTGATCCGCTCTTGTTCTGCTGATGTACGATCTCGGAGGGTCCTAGAACAGCGCCTTATTTTCCAGACTGGCTGTCTCCACCCAGCTGGAATTAACAATGTCTTCAGATTTCTGTAACTTCTTTATTTTTCCAATGGCCCTTTTTTTAATTTCATTTTTTTAAACTCTATTTTCTTTCTTTATGCTACCCCTCCCTACCACCACCCTATTTTTTTTCCTCTGCCAACATATTGGTGTCTATAGGGTCTTGTCCTATTCACCAGTTTCACATTTTCTCCCTGCAGGTGTTTATGTTCTTCATTCATTATCTCTCCGCGTCCCCTTTTCCCTTCCCCCCCCCCCCGACACCTCTAGCGGCAATCATGTTTCTATTGCCTTCCCCCACCCATTTCTCCCACTTGTTCTCCTCCTCTCTCTCCACCTCTTCTTTACGATTGGCTCTATCGGGCATCCTTTGTTGTGGGCAGCGTGGTCTTTCCTTCTCCCTTCTACTACACACATTTCTGCTTTCTACTTGGAGGAAGACACATTCAGATACGTTCTTCGTGTTTTTGTCTCGTTGTGTATGTATCCTCGAATAAGGCTCACACCGAAATATCGGATGTTGTATGTTTTTCATTTATACATTCTCATACTTTCTATTCGTTTTTTTCTCATCTTATTCACTCCCTCCCTCACTTTGTAAAACTGCACCATACACCTCTATCTACCTTATTTATTTAAACCAGTTTTACTGCAGTCGCCATCCCTTCTATCTGTAGAAGCAACATTTTACTCTGAGTACAGTCTGAATTCACATTTTAGAAGCAACATTTTACTCTGAGTACAGTCTGAATTCACATTTTAGAAGCAACATTTTACTCTGAGTACAGTCTGAATTCACATTTTAGAAGCAACATTTTACTCTGAGTACAGTTTGAAAATACATTTTGAGTTCACTGAGGTTTTGCTTTCTACAGTATAATTGCATGACCAGTGCTAAAGCTTCATTATTTTAACAAGTAGTATAATTTTATAGTATAAAATTAATATAAAATAGTATAAATTGGCGAACTACTTTGCGGGCACTATGTGACGTTTAACGGCACGGGAAGGATATAAGATATAAGATAATATATTTACCCCCCCCCCCCCCCCCCCGATATCCAGAAGCTCTTGTACTTCACCGAGCACCGAATTTTCTACACAAGATTGCCAGTCTGACAGAAGGTGATTGTCTTCGCTTGAGGCTATGTCAGAATGTCTGCTCCATGTTTTATATGAGCATTCTCCTGAAGCAGAATAAGACTGTCCTTTGAAGTTATATGAGTTTTTCTCTGTGTGTGAGGGTGTGGGTATGTGTGTATGTGAATGAGAGAGAGGGAGAGAGAGAGAGAGAGAGGGGGGGGGATCTTAAATGTGTTGATAATGGAAAGTCTTGCGACCAGAAAAAAATAATTTTCTATATTTGTCCTTATGTTGTAGTGGATATGGACAATTGGGACAGATATCCTCCAGTTATTGTTACATCACTGTAGTGGACATAGACAACTAGGACAAACATTTTCGAGTTATTCTTACAACATTGTTATGGACATGGACAACTATGACAGAACACCTCCAGTTATTGTTACAACAGTGTAGTGGACATGGACAAATGGGACAGGCATCATCGAGTTATTGTTACAACAATGTAGTGGATTTGGATAACTATGATATTCAACCTTATGTTATTGTTACAACAGCTTAGTGGATATGGACAACTATGACAGACATTTTCGAGATATTGTTACAACAGTGTAGTGGACAAGGACAACCAGTACTGACATCCTCGAGTTACTGTTATAACAGTGTAGTGGACAAGGACAACCAGTACTGACATCCTCGAGTTACTGTTATAACAGTGTAGTGGGCATGGACAAGTAGGACAGATATCATCTAGTTATTGTTACAACAGTGGACATGGACAACTGGGACAGGCATCCTAGAGGTATTGTTACAACAGTCTAGTGTATATGGACAACTAAGACAGACATCTTCGAGTTATTGTTACAGCAGTGCAGTTGACACGGATAACTAGGACAGATATTTTTGAGTTATTGTTACAATAGTGTAATGGATATGGACACCTAGGACATGCATCTTCGAGTTATTGTTAAATGTGTAGTAGACAAGGACAACCAGGACTGACATCCTCGAGTTATTGTTACAACAGTTTAGTGGATATAGACAACTAGGACAGACATCCTCAAGTTATTGTTACAATGGTGTAATGGATATAGACAATTAGAACAGACATCCTCGAGTTATTGTTACAACAGTGTAGTGGATATTGAAAACTAGGACACACATCTTCGAGTTATTGTTACAACAGTGTGGTGGACAGAGACGACTAGGTGTGATATCCTCGAGATATTGTTACAACAGTGTACTGGATATGGATAACTAGTATAGACAACCTTGTGTTATTGTTTCAACAGTGTACTGGACATGGACAACTAGAACAGAAATCTTAAAGTTATTGTTACAACAGTGTAGTGGATATAGACAACTAGGACAGACATTCTCGAGTTATTGTTACAACAGTGTAGTGGACAAGGACAACCAGGAGTGACATCCTCGAGTTATTGTTACAACAGTGTAGTGGACAAGGACAACCAGGAGTGACATCCTCGAGTTATTGTTACAACAGTGTAGTGGGCATGGGCAAGTAGGACAGACATCTTCGAGTTATTGTTACAACAGTTTAGTGGATATGGACAACTGGTACTTATATCCTCCAGTTAATGTTACAACAGTGAAGTGGACATGGACAACTGGGACAGGCATCCTAGAGGTATTATTACAACAATGTATTGGATATTGAAAACTAGGACATACATCTTCGAGTTATTGTTGCAACCATGTGGTGGACAGATACGGCTAGGACTGATATCCTCGAGATATTGTTACAACCGTGTAGTGGATATGGATAACTAGTATAGACAACCTTCTGTTATTGTTTCAACAATAACTCGATGATGGACATGGACAACTAGGACAGACATCCTCGAGTTATTGTTACAACAGTGTAGTGGATATGGAGTGGTAAATAGAGTGGTAAATAGATGAACATCAGCAGGCAGAGCGGCTGGAGATTAGACAGACAGATTGTCGGTACAGTGTTTGTCTATGTGTAGGCAGACAGTACAAAGTACATACATATGTCTTTTCCTGTAGGCAGAGAGTACAGTCAAGCAACATGCATGTATATCTTCGTGTAGGCAGACAGTACAGTCAAGCAATATACATGTATATTTTCGTGTAGGCAGACAGTATAGTTAAGCAATATACATGTATATTTTCCTGTAGACAGACAGTACAGTAAAGCAACATACATGTATATTTTCGTGTAGGCAGACAGTACAGTCAAGCAACATACATGTATATTTTCGTGTAGGCAGACAGTACAGTCAAGCAACATACGTGTTGTCACTGCCAAAGTTTATTTAAGTATTTTGAAACGCCTATTGAAAACGATTCTCCGAGTCCAACCCGAATATTCAACACCTGGCAGTTTTTTCCTTCTTCATGATAATGCACCGGCTCACCGGGTGGTAGTTGTACAGGAATATTTGGCCCAAAGACAAGTGTGTGTTCTCAGCCATCCACCCTATTCCCCAGATTTGTCTCACTGGGACTATTTTCTATTCCCAAAACTAAAGTTACCATTGAAAGGACGCTTCTTTGACGATACTGATGACACGCATGGGGCCGTAACATCGAGTTTAAGGGTCATACCAACAAAAGAACTGCAGAGGTCGGTCCAGTGTTTGTTAGATCGTGCCACTCGCTGTATCAGTTCACAAGGGGCTTACTTTGAATAAAATACAGGTCATATCTTCAACTGTTGTTTATTTTATTTTTGATGTAACTAATCTCATTACTTAATTGTTGGACTTTGTGTGTGTGTATATATATATATATGTATATATATGTGTATATATGTGTGTGTATATATATATAAATGGATGTGTGTGTATGTATGTTCCGGTATAACTCTGGAACGCCTGGAGTAATTTCAACTAAACTTGGTACACTTATGACTTACAATAGTTAAAAAAATACTGTGGGGTAAGACCCTTAGCGCCCCTGGGGGGGGGGGGGCTGGGGGTGTGGTAGGATGGGAGTGACATATAAAGTTAATCGAAAACGACAGATATTAGTGTCGAATCCATATTTTTCTGGGTCGTTGAGATGAATAGTGACATTCTTCACGCGGTTTAAGTCCAAGTTCAGACCCCATCCGCACGGGGGGCCTCGGGGAGGTAGGATGGGAGTGACATGTACACATCTTCAATAAAGATCTATATTAGTGTCAAATCCATAGTTTTCGGTGTTGCTGAGATGTTAGTGACACTCCTGATGACGTTTAAGTCGAAATTCCGCCCCCATCGGAATGGGAGGGGGGGGGGCTAGGTGTGGGGGTAGGATGGGGGTGATATGTAAAAGTAATCGAAAACGACCGATATTAGTGTCGATTCCATAGTTTTCGGGGTCGATGATGAGAAGTGACACTCCCGATGCCGTTTACGTCCAAGTTCAACCCATACAGCATTGGGGAGGGGATGTGAGAGGGGTTAAAAATTAGGGTGGGATCTCCAATTATTTTATTGCGGAATCTCGACCCATCAAAACTTTGCAACGGCACAAGGCTGTGGGTAAAGAGGATGCTGAGCAATGTAGTTGAAGCGACTATCTTAATAGGACAGAGAGAGGGTGAAACAGTTTTTATCCCACGGATACCATTCATTCCGACGGATCTCCCTTTTAACTTTAAGAGATTGCAATTCCAATGAGGCTTGCGTTCTCGATCACTATCAGCAAGTCACAGGGGCAGTCTTATAGAGTACAATCGTGTATAAATTCGCTATAGTATTAATTTAACTCAAAACCTGATTATATACAACATTTTTACTTTCACCATCAGGAGCAAGAATAAATAATTTCTTGGGTTCCAGCAACACAAGGTTGTCCGTGGGAGAAACATGGCGATCTCAAATCTATTCCGCGGTATGAATAATTAATAAATTCCCGGGCAACGGCGGGTAATCAGATAGTCTATATATAAAAACGACAGACAGACATCTTCTCAAATAAGAAAACAGACAAGGAGGTTGGGTCAGAGATAGATACAAACACAAGATTAAAGAAACACATACGCAGACAGACATATACCATATTCTCGTACACGCAGAAACATAAATAACAATATGCATAATATCATATTTATCCACTCACTTTATTTGTAGAGCATATTTCTAAAATTGTTTTAACCCTGCTTACCTCCTTATTTTAAAGTAGAACTTCAGAGCGTATAATATGAAACTTTTCTAATTCCCCAAAATCAAAGCATAGTTTAGATTCTCATGTAGCATCAAAGATACAAGATCTCTGGGCGTGCAATCCGCTGTTTTCGTGCCGTCCTGTATAAAGTGGACACGAGAAAGTGCTGGTCTGGTGTCACTGTTGTTCCCTACTCCCACGTCCCTCACTCTGCTCCCTACTCCCACGTCCCTCACTTACACGTACAGGTTTAGGCAAAATGCGGACAATGTTACTTGGAAGATTAAACGAGCTACAGCCTGCACCTCCGCCTCGTATCTTCTTAATAATATCAGCTGTGGGTGTACCATTCCTAATTGCGTCACAGCACTGTTCAAAAAGATCAAGAGGATGGAGGTTATTTTTGGCAAGGCAGTGCACAAAGCCGAAGATGTTTCCACAGTGAGTAAGGGCCTGAGCCTGAACGTTGGGTGTCAAGTTTCTCAACTTGTCCCTGATGTTAGAGCACTGCCCCGAGGCTCCCTTGTAGGAACCGCTGAAGTTGAATGTAGCGAGTATCTCGCACGCCTTCAGGTTTGTAAATCCAAGTTTCTTGCATGAGGTCTTCGGCTTTTCTGGGTCATCGCCGAGAACGGTGCCGCAAGTAGTTTGAGGGTAGGCACTTTCGTCAGAGAACTGTGACTTTGTCTCCTGCAAGAAACATCGTCACATACTAGGAACTCAGACACTACAGCGTGTAGATCAATACAAACATTACAATATGTAGATCAATACAAACAGTACAATATGTAGATCAATACAAACATTACAATATGTAGATCAATACAAACATTACAATATATAGATGATTACAATATGCAGATGAATACAAAGATTACAATATGTAGATGAATACAAAGATTACAATATGTAGATGAATACAAAGATTACAATATGTAGATGAATACAAAGATTAACTGTGACAAGAAATCCTTCTTCCTCCTCCTGGAGCACCAAACTTTTGCTTCTCTGCAGCTGTTGAGATGAAGATGTTGAGGCAGGGAGTAGTATCGGATTGGGAGTGGGTTATAGTGTCTATTTTTTCGGACCCTCAGAGCAGTTAGAAAGCACGGACGTGCAGTACTTCTTTAGCAGACTCCACCACCATGGGGACTATGACCATTCCTGCCTCGTTAGCCAGTCTAGGCCTGTTACTGCAAGTAACAACGGAGAGGTGAGACAGGGTCTTGGTCAGCTACGGTTTGCTAAGCTGGACGCTAGCATGTCAGCCGTGATTTTCTCAGCTGGACGTTAGCATGTCAGCCGTGATTTTCTCAGCTGGACGTTAGCATGTCAGCTGTGGTTTGTTAAGCTGGACGTTAGCATGTTAGCTGTGGTTTGTTAAGCTGGACGTTAGCATGTCAGCTGTGGTTTGTTAAGCTGGACGTTAGCATGTTAGCTGTGGTTTGTTAAGCTGGACGTTAGCATGTCAGCTGTGGTTTGTTAAGCTGGATGCTAGCATGTCAGCTGTGGTTTGCAAAGCTGGATGCTAGCATGTCAGCTGTGGTTTGCAAAGCTGGACGCTAGCATGTCAGCTGTGGTTTGCAAAGCTGGATGCTAGCATGTCAGCTGTGGTTTGTTAAGCTGGACGTTAGCATGTCAGCTGTGGTTTGTTAAGCTGGACGTTAGCATGTCAGCTGTGGTTTGTTAAGCTGGACGTTAGCATGTCAGCTGTGGTTTGTTAAGCTGGACGTTAGCATGTCAGCTGTGGTTTGTTAACTCTTCCCAGGCGTATGTCACTATACTGACGCTTCCGGTTTTCCCGATGCGTGCGGGAATGGGCAGTATACTGACGATTTGTTTCATTTAAAACAACCGGTGTAACATTTAGATTGTACATATTTCGTCCGCGATTCCGGTGACACTTTCAAAATGGCGAATGCGTGCCTAGTTACGAGCGATGCCGAGCGAGAATACGGACGACAAGCATGGAAATTTTTCAATTTTTTACGATGTAGATAGGGGTATGGACATAGCCTATGGCCACCCCGCTGCTCTTGAATGTTTTCTAAGTAGATTTAGACATATTTAGACGACTGGAGAAGTAGTTAGGAGTAGTTAGGAGGTTATTTCATACATTCAGTAAGCGAAAATGCCATACGGAGTCACAATACGAGATCGATAAGTAGATCTACACATCTTAGATGGTAAGTAGGGGTAAGAAGCGCGAATCTAGATCTAGCCGATGGTGAGCTGGCCACAATCAGTGTCTAAAAACATCACATTACTTCTTTTTTCCTAAAAAACTCTGCATTTATGAAATTTTCATTCATTTAGCTACACTTTGATACATATTACGTATACGGAAGTACATGGAAACACTGTTTTTCATTCCATTTTACACCTAGACCCCCTTACTGACAAGGACCCGCGTTTTTACTCCCGCACTCCAGAAAACGTCCGTGTTTCTTCCTCCAGCATGGAAAGAGTTTAAGCTGGATGCTAGCATGTCAGCTGTGGTTTGCAAAGCTCGATGCTAGCATGTCAGCTGTGGTTTGCAAAGCTCGATGCTAGCATGTCAGCTGTGGTTTGCAAAGCTGGACGCTAGCATGGAATATACATTGCAAAAACTATAGGATCTGGCACTCTAGTGACTATAGGAACAAAACTGTAACAACTACAGAAACTGTAGTGACAATGAGAACAAGCATTGTAGTTACGACAAGAACTTGTAGTTACAACAAAAACTGTTACACAAAAAACTGTTACACACAAACTGTTACACAAATAATGTTACACAAAAAACTGTTACACAAAAACATGCTGCATAAAAAACTGTTACACAAAAACATAACTCAAGAGAACGTGAAAAAGTAGGAAACACTTGCAACTGAAATTAGAAATAAGTTAAGATTTTCTCTCTCCCTCTCTATCTCTCTCTCTCCTCTCTTTACTTCTCTCTCTCCCTCTCTATCTCTTTCCCCTCTCTTTACATCTCTCTCTCCCTCTCTATCTCTTTCTCTTCTCTTTACATCTCTATCTCTTTCCCTTCTCTTTACTTCTCTCTCTCCCTCTCTATCTCTTTCCCTTCTCTTTACTTCTCTCTCTCCATCTCTATCTCTTTCCCTTCTCTTTACTTCTCTCTCTCTATCCCTCTCTCTCCCCTCTCTTTACTTCTCTCTCTCCCTCTCTATCTCTTTCCCTTCTCTTTACTTCTCTCTCTCCCTCTCTATCTCTTCCCCTTCTCTTTACTTCTCTCTCTCCATCTCTATCTCTTTCCCTTCTCTTTACTTCTCTCTCTCCATCTCTCTCCCCTGTCTTTACTTCTCTTTTTCCCTCTCTATCTCTTCCCCCTCTCTTTACTTCTCTCTCTCCCTCTCCATCTCTTCCCCCTCTCTTTACTTCTCTCTCTCCATCTCTATCTCTTTCCCCTCTCTTTACTTCTCTCTCTCATCTCTTTCCCCTCTCTTTACTTCTCTCTCTCTCTATCTCTTCCCCCTCTCTTTACGTTTCTCTCTCTCGATATATTTCCCCTCTCTTTACTTCTCCTTCTCCCTCTCTATCTCTCTCCTTTCTATTTACTTCTATATCTTCCTCTCTATCTCTCTCCCTATCTGTCTCTCCCCTCTCTTCTCTCTCTCTCCCTTCTCTTTACTTCTCTATCTCCCTCTCTATCTCTCTCCCTATCTATCTCTCCCCTCTCTTCTCTCTCTCCCTCCCTCTCTCTATCCCTCTCTCTCCCCTCTCTCTACCTCCCTATCCCTCTCTCTCTCCCTCTCTATCTCTCTCTCCTCTCTTTACCTCTCTCTCTCCCTCTATACAATGTATATGTCTGTGTGTGCGCGTGTATGCGTGTGAAAGCTATTTTTTTAGGTTAATTACTTCTTCTCTTTTACTTTGAATGTAATAGTTTAATCTTACACTCTTTTGACATGTTTTTTTCCTAATGTAATTTGTATACTTGTATTAAATTGAGTGTGTAGGAAGAATGAAAGATGGAGTGATGAAGGGCATAATGTAAGACGGGCCTGCGTGCCCAATTCTTTACTCTTTAAAAATAAAGATCATTCATTCATTCATTCATTCATAGCATATGAACTAATGGTTGACATCAAATCTGATATTGTAATGCTGAAACGCGTAATGAGATCAATAAACGTATAGCGAGAAAATTAACGTATAGCAAGGTAATAAACAAACGTATAGCGAGAAAATTAACGTATAGCAAGGTAATAAACAAACATATAGCGAGATAATAAACAAACGTATAACGAGATTAGTATCATCATTCCAGGCAATTTAGAATAATGCTTCAGTCTTGAACAATATTTACGAAGAAAGAGATATGAATGACTCCATTTTTAGGGCAGGTACATTATGTGAAGAGAATAAAAGAACCGGAAATATGGAAAAGAAGTACATAAAATCTTCACTGACTTCAAGAAAGCTTATGACAACATAGATAGGAGCAGCTTATGGAAAATTATAACAGAATTTGAGATACTTAATAAATTAATCAATCTGACCAGAATATGTATGGAGGATGCACAAAATAAAGTAATATATAAAGGAAGAAAGTCAGACCCATTCTATATAAGAGTTGGTTTAAAACAAGGTGATACATTATTCAACTTACTACTAGAAAAGGTAATCAGAAAAGTTAAAGAAGAAAGCAGTACAGAAGAACAAGCTAAACTACTAGGATACACTGATGACATCGACCTGGTGGGGAAAACTATGCAAGAAGTCATCAATACTTGCATACACCTGAGAGATGTGGTACTAAAAGTGGGCTTGACCATTAACCAAGATAAGACCATTAACCAATATGAAGATATCAAGAGACCAGAGGCAGAATGATCCAGGTTATATAAATGTTGGAGATATAATTATTAGGAAAGCAGAAACATACAAATATCTAAGTACAACCTTCGATAGAAGCAACACAGTAAGCGAGGAAATTAAAAACAGAGTACAGATAGGGAATAAAATATACTTTCTCTAGCAACACATTAAAATCCAAAATCCTGTCCCAAAACAACAATCTACAAAACAATAATAAGACCAGCCATCATGTATAGATCAGAAACGTAGAGTACGACAAAGAAAGATGAACAACAATTGCAGATCTTTGAGAACAAGATCCTAAGAAGAATCTTTGGGCCCATAAAGGGTATCAACAGTGGAGAATGGAGAGCTAGAAAGAACACTGAATTGAACAGCTTATTTAAATCCCAACAAATTATAAATGTCTTGAAACTGAACAGATTACACTGGCTAGGGCATGTAGAAAGAATGGAAGAGAACAGACAAACAAAAATGGTGTATGCACAAGAGATGATGGAAACAAGACCAAGGGGTAGACCAAGAAAGAGATGGAAAGAAAATAGAAGAGGATATACAACAAAATGAGTGTCACCAACTGGAGAGAGAAGATTAGGAATAGAAAGGAATGGAGGCGAACTTTATCTGCAGCAATGAACCTTAATGGCTCGGAAGAAGAAGAAGAAGATTTGAAGGAAATTATCAGGACATGACAACAGAAGTATGATGTGACAGTTTTAGGGGTTTCCTGTGCGACTGGCGAAATCAGAGGACTGGAACGGATGAGGTAGACGTACTGCCACGTCTGAGTGCTGTGTCCGAATTCTCGAGCTGTCTTACCTGATTCTGATTGAAGTTTATCCACATATAACTAGAAACTTTGAAAGCCTTTCTTACAGCTGCTCCAGGACTGGTAGAGACATTTTTTAAAATGATATAAATGTGGGTTAGTGGGTCAGGAGTACTCACTGTGATTGCAAACGAGGCGAAGGCAGCGGGCACCTGGTTCTCAGTTCTGTTGTCCCAGGGCCTGAAGCTGATGCTGGCGCCCCCACAGTGGATCAGGTTTAATTTCCAGTACTTGTTGTTATGATCGTAGCATAATAAGTAAGCCCTACATGAAAGAGAGCAGCGTCACACGCCATAACATTTCTACACAACATATATGTACAGTAATGTGTACAATAATGTGTACAGTATGTAATGAAGTGATTATATTATATTATTATACAGTTAGCAGACAGCTGCTTAATATACCATCGTGAAATGCACAAATTACAGAATTGTTGCCCTGATTAGTCATGCCAGTAAAATTCTGTTAAAAATCATAATGGGTAGACTTCGAAAGAAAATAGAAGAAGAAGTCAATATGGTCCAAGCTGGTTTCAGGCAAGGAAGAGGATCAAGAGATCATATATTCAATATAAGATTAATAACAGAGAAATGCAGAGAGTTTAATGTGAATCTATATTTATCTTTTATAGACTACTCAAAGGCATTTGATTGTGTACAACACCAGAAACTTTGGGAAATAATGGGAAAAAAATGGGATTCCAACACATTTGATACAATTAACATCACTGCTGTATCTAGACCAACAAACAGCAGTAAGAATAAATGGTGAAACAACAACTTGGTTTGACATAAAACAAGGGGTCCATCAGGGGTGCATATTATCACCCTACTTATTTAACTTGTATATTGAAAATATAATGATGAATGTTATAGAATATGTAGACAAAGAACATTATGATGCCATAAAAAATGGAGGTTATGAAATACCAGAGATTAGATATGCTGATGACACAGTGTTACTTCCAACATCACAAAAAGGAATGGAAAAACTAATTATGTCAGTGGTGGTAAGAAGAGGAACTGTCGTGGTGGTAAGAAGAGGAACTGTCGTGGTGGTAAGAAGAGGAACTGTCGTGGTGGTAAGAAGAGGAACTGTCGTGGTGGTAAGAACTGGAAAAGAAGTGCAGGAGAAAGCAAGAACAGGTCTAAGTGTTAAGGATCAGGTGAGAATATTGGATACAAGAACAGTAGAACTGTCAAACAGCGGAGACATGTTTTGTAGGAATATCAAACAACGTAGACTTGTCTTGTAGGAGTTTCAAACAACGTAGACCTGTCTTGTAGAAGTTTCAAACAACGGAGACTTGTCTTGTAGGAGTGTCAAAAACAGAGACTTGTCTTGAAAGAGTGTCAAAACCTCTATCTTAATGCAAAGAAAACTAAATTGATGACAGCTGACAAAACAAATAAGGCAGCTGTAATATATATCAATGAAGAAAAATTGGAAGAGGTGGATAGTTTTTTAATATCTTGGATCATTACTAACTAATAACAGAGAAATGCAGAGAGTTTAATGTGAATCTATATTTATCTTTTATAGACTACTCAAAGGCATTTGATTGTGTACAACACCAGAAACTTTGGGAAATAATGGGAAAAAATGGGATTTCCAACACATTTGATACAATTAACATCACTGCTGTATCTAGACCAACAAACAGCAGTAAGAATAAATGGTGAAACAACAACTTGGTTTGACATAAAACAAGGGGTCCATCAGGGGTGCATATTATCACCCTACTTATTTAACTTGTATATTGAAAATATAATGATGAATGTTATAGAATATGTAGACAAAGAACATTATGATGCCATAAAAAATGGAGGTTATGAAATACCAGAGATTAGATATGCTGATGACACAGTGTTACTTCCAACATCACAAAAAGGAATGGAAAAACTAATTATGTCAGTGGTGGTAAGAAGAGGAACTGTCGTGGTGGTAAGAAGAGGAACCGTTGTGGTGGTAAGAAGAGGAACTGTCGTGGTGGTAAGAAGAGGAACCGTTGTGGTGGTAAGAAGAGGAACTGTCGTGGTGGTAAGAAGAGGAACCGTTGTGGTGGTAAGAAGAGGAACTGTCGTGGTGGTAAGAAGAGGAACCGTTGTGGTGGTAAGAAGAGGAACTGTCGTGGTGGTAAGAAGAGGAACCGTTGTGGTGGTAAGAAGAGGAACTGTCGTGGTGGTAAGAACTGGAAAAGAAGTGCAGGAGAAAGCAAGAACAGGTCTAAGTGTTAAGGATCAGGTGAGAATATTGGATACAAGAACAGTAGAACTGTCAAACAGCGGAGACATGTTTTGTAGGAATATCAAACAACGTAGACTTGTCTTGTAGGAGTTTCAAACAACGTAGACCTGTCTTGTAGAAGTTTCAAACAACGGAGACTTGTCTTGTAGGAGTGTCAAAAACAGAGACTTGTCTTGAAAGAGTGTCAAAACCTCTATCTTAATGCAAAGAAAACTAAATTGATGACAGCTGACAAAACAAATAAGGCAGCTGTAATATATATCAATGAAGAAAAATTGGAAGAGGTGGATAGTTTTTTAATATCTTGGATCATTACTAACTAATAATGGAGATACAA
This sequence comes from Achatina immaculata, assembly GCA_009760885.1. Lineage (NCBI taxonomy): Eukaryota > Metazoa > Mollusca > Gastropoda > Stylommatophora > Achatinidae > Lissachatina > Lissachatina immaculata. Next base: position 10,466,243 of record CM019706.1, on the reverse strand, counting down.
TGAGGGAATTTAAAAGGAGGACATCTATCGCTCTTCAAAAAATAAAAACAAAAGAAGCTGTGGAGAGGAACAGAAAGAAGTACACAATTAACATTTTAAAGGGCATGCATCTTTCCCATCGCAACATATGCCTGTGAGACCTGGACACTTAACAAAACAGCTGAGAAACACATAAATGCTTTAGAGTGCAAATGCTACAGAAGAGTCCTTCAAACGTCATGGACACACAAAAAAAAACCAAATACATCCATACTACACGAACTTAATATTGATGAAAGTTGGCCAATAAAGAAGAATAAACATAGAAAAGTTAAATATTTTGGACACATTAAACGTCATGATAATCTAGAGAAGACCGTCTTGGAAGGGTACATAATGGGAAAAATAAAGAGAGGAAGACCAAGGCAAAGATGGCTGCAAGACATCGTTGATGATCTGCAAATGGATGCATCAACAGCAGGCCATCTTGCTAACAACTAAGAGGCTTACAGGAGTGCTGTTTGGGAGGCAAAGTTTCGCAAGGGACATGCAAATGACTGACTGACTGGATGATTGAGAGTGGCGTCCTCACAAGTGCAGACGTGTTCAGTTATGTAGATCTGTTAAGTTCTGTGTCAAAATTAAAAGTCCCGTGTCAAGATTAATAAGTCCCGTGTAAGATTAATAAGTCCGACGTCAAGATTAAGAAGTCCCGTGTCAAGATTAATAAGTCCGGCGTCAGTGTTAGTAAACTGTAATCCCTCAGGCGCACACTAGGCTCAGCGTACTTTGTTCCATCTGGACACTTTCAGTTCTTTCAAATCAAGTCATCACAAAATAAAACAAACAAGTTATTACCACATTCACTTCTCCTTAATTTACAAGATTTCTCATAAGCAAATCCTTATTTAAAACGCGTTGTCAAAAACTGCCTACTTAGAAGGCTCCACTACGCTAATAAGATGGTTTTAATTTTAGTTCTTTGTTCTGAATTAATATTAAAAAATCTCCGTATGCTAAGATTTTCACTATAAATGTGACCTATCAACAGGCTGTCTTTCACTTTCATTATAAGTGTGACCTATCAACAGGCTGTCTTTCACTTTCATTATAAGTGTGACATATCAACAGGCTGTCTTTCACTTTCATTATAAGTGTGACCTGTAAACAGGCTGCCTTTCACAAATCTACAGGCTGTTTTCTCCAGCAAAAATACAGATTTTAGATAACAAAGATTCCCTACTATCTCCAGCAAGTTAAACAAAATGTTTTCTTAAGACAAAATCCCAGTAAACTTCTTTCCCATCTCAAAATCACCAGATCAGCTCCGAGGGATGTTCACCACCTCACATCATCATCATCATCATCATCATCATCATCATCATCATCATCATCAGGTGCCGTGCCAACTGGCGTTTGCTATTATGCTTCTCCACAGTACACGATCCTTCATGAAGGCCATCAGCTCAGTTAGTGATCTCCTCTCACACCATCCCGTCAGACCGTCCAGTGTCATTTCTCATGGTCTTCCTCTTGATCTTCTTCCTTCTATTTTTCCTGTTGTTATAATATTTTCAATGCCCCCTCTTCTCATTGCATGTCCTATGAAAGTACATTGTCTCTCTCTTATCTTTTTGACAAGGTTTTTTGTCTCTCCAGCTCTTCTCACACATTCTTCATTAGTTATTTTTGCTGTCCAGGGGATTCGCAACATTCTTCTAATAAACCACATTTCTGCTGCTTCCAATGATTTTTGTGCAGACTTGCCTATTGTCCATGATTCACTTCCATATAACAAGATAGGTTCAATATAGCATTTTAGGACTCGTTTTCTCACATTCGTTGATAAGGATGTGTTAGCTAATATGTTTCTAATTCACTGCCTCACGTCACTCTTAATTTGCATAATGTGACCCCCCCCCCCCCCCCAAAAAAAAAAACAAACTCTGAGCCTGGTCAAGCAGTTAACACCCCTACTTGCACACTTTTTACAGCGTTAACTCCCCCTACATGCACAATTCTTACAGAATTAACTCCCCCTACATGCACAATTCTTACAGAATTAAATCCTCCTAGTTGCATAATTCTTATAGATTTAACTCCTCCTACATGCAAACTTCTTACAGAGTTAACCCCCTTATTTGCACAATTCTTACAGAGTTAACTCCGCCTACTTGCACAAAGGAGGCGATAAAGAAGCTAAAATCAGACAGGTCACCAGATGAAGATGAAGTGACTGCTGAAATGTTAAAAGCAGAAGAAACAGAAACACCAAAACAACTTTGCCGGATATTACAACAAATTTGGGATCTAGAAAAAGCCCCAGAGGAGTGGAAAACTGGGCTTATAGTAAAACTACCAAAGAAGGGTGACCTCAGAGATTGCGGGAACTGGAGAAGCATTACCCTACTGCCACTCACCAGTAAAGTATTTTGCAGAATAATCATCAACAGAATTGTACCAACACTTGAGGAAAAACTTCGGAAAGAGCAGGCAGGATTTAGGAAAGGAAGATAGACCACATATTTGTACTTAGACAAATATTAGAACAGACAAATGAGTGGCATAGCACAACATATGCATTATTCATAGATATTGAGAAAGCCTTTGACAGTGTCAATAGAGATGCACCGTGGAAAATCCTAAGATGGCATGGCCTCCCCCATAAGATAGTAAATGTAATCAAAGCCCTATATGAGGGTTTTCAGTGCAAAGTGATCTGTGGAGAACATACCTCCAGCAGCTTTAGGGTACAAACAGGAGTGAAACAGGGATGTGTACTATCACCAACAGTATTTATCATGGCAGTAGACTGGTTAATGAAGGAGGCAACATCAGACAAACGCAGAGGATTACAATGGACCTTTGACACAGTGCTGGAAGACCTTGACTTTGCGGACGACATTTGTCTATTATCAAGCAGTCACAAAGATATGCAAGATAAAATAAACAAGCTAACTCAGAATGCAAACAACATAGAACTAAAGATCAACGTAGGAAAGACAAAGTTAATGAAGCAAAATGTGAACAACAGAAATGTACTCAGAGTAGATAGCAAGTTAGTGGAGGAGGTCAACGAATTTGTATACCTTGGCAGCAGAGTAGTAGAAAATGGAGACAGCACAGAGGACATCAACAGCAGACTTACTAGAGCAAACCAGGCTTTTGCAATGCTACAGACTATATGGAAATAAAAAAAACTAAGCATAAATATGAAAATCAGGATATTTAAGAGTAATGTTCTAAGTGTACTACTCTATGGAAGTGAATGCTGGAAAATCACCAAAACCATAGAAAAGAAGTTGAATTCTTTCCAGACTAAATGTTTACGAAGAATTAGAAAAATATTTTGGCCAAACACCATAAGAAATAACATCTTATTGGCAGAAATGCAGATGAAGCCACTGTCAACAATTATTGAGGAAAGACGCTGGCGATGGTTGGGACATGTGCTCCGAATGACTGACAACTCACTACCAAAAATAGCACTAAGGTGGACACCACAGGGGGACAGAAGTAAGGGTAGACCAAAAGAGACATGGAGAAGAACAACAGAAAAGATGTTGAGCAATAGAGGGCTCACCTGGGCAAGAGCAGAAAAAAAGGCGAAGGACAGGCATTTGTGGAAAACCCTTGCGGAAGCCCCATGTGCCCTGGGCACTTAAGGTTCAGAGAGAGAGAGAGAGAGAGAGAGAGAGAGACTTGCACAATTCTTACAGAGTTAAATACCCTGCATGCACGCATTCTTACAGAGTTATCTCCCTCTTCTTGCAAACTTGTTACAGAGTTAACTCCCCCTGTTTGCACAATTCTTTCACAGTTATAACACATTCCCTTAATGTGACTGTGGGCTGAGTTTTTCCTAAACTCTGATCGGCTTGCAGAATGGCTGAATTCCTGCAGGGTCTGCAGCAGAATGGCTGAATTCCTGCAGGGTTTTGAGCAGAATGGCTGAATGCCTTCAGGTTTTTCAGCAGAATGGCTGAATGCCTTCAGGGTTTGGAGCAGAATGGCTGAATGCCTGCAGGGTTTGGAGCAGAATGGCTGAATGCCTGCAGGGTTTGGAGCAGAATGGCTGAATGCCTGCAGGGTCTGCAACGGCTAACGCTGAGGCGCTCTGGTGTTGGCTGGCGGCACCTAGACTCTTCTCTAGCATGAAGGATCAGCTGAAGGGAGCGGACAGTTCTCTCCATGGACTGAAACATGTTTGATCTTTTCACTCACAGAATCGTGGCCGGTGCTACAAAGATCGTGCACTGAGGTCGACGCTGCAACAACATCTACTGAAGAATTAACTCGAATGGCCAGGAGAAAGAGGAACCGTCTTGGTGGTAAGAAGAGGAGCCGTCGTGGCGGTAAAAAGAGGGACCGTCGTGGTGGTAAGAAGTGGAAAAGAAGTGCAGGAGAAAGCAAGAACAGGTCTAAGTGTTAAGGATCAGGTGAGAATATTGGATACAAGAACAGTAGAACTGTCAAACAGCGGAGACATGTTTTGTAGGAATATCAAACAACGGAGACTCTTGTAGGAGTTTCAAACAACGTAGACTTGTCTTGTAGGAGTTTCAAACAACGTAGACTTGTCTTGTAGAAGTTTCAAACAACGGAGACTTGTCTTGTAGGAGTGTCAAAAACAGAGACTTGTCTTGAAAGAGTGTCAAACAACGGAGATCTGTCTTCTATGAGTTTCGAACAAAATAGACCTGTTTTGTAAGAGTGTCAAACAACGGAGACATGTCTTGTATGAGTTTCAAACAAAAGAGACCTGTTTTGTAGGAGTGTCAAACAACTGAAACCTGCCTTCTATGAGTTTCAAACAACGGAGACTTGTCTTGTAGTAGTGTCAAAGAAAGGAGACTTGTCTTGTAGTAGTGTCAAGGAAAGGAGACTTGTCTTGTAGTAGTGTCAAAGAAAGGAGACTTGTCTTGTAGTAGTGTCAAAGAAAAGAGACTTGTCTTGTAGTAGTGTCAAAGAAAGGAGACTTATCTTGTAGTAGTGTCAAAGAAAGGAGACTTATCTTGTAGTAGTGTCAAAGAAAGGAGACTTATCTTGTAGTAGTGTCAAAGAAAGGAGACTTGTCTTGTAGTAGTGTCAAAGAAAGGAGACTTGTCTTGTGGGAGTGTCAAACAACATGATCTCTCTGTGGAAAAATTAGAATAAAGCTAAAGAAAGCAGGCAGAAAAGTGAGAAATATCAAAATGACCAAGAACTGCGAGAGCAATACAAAGTTATTATAACAAATAAATACAATGCAATAGCATAAATAAATATATAGTAGAGATGAACAATGAGCAATGTTAAGAGATTCTATCCACCAAACTGTTAAGGAGATAATACCACTAAACACAGAAGCCCCTAAAAGTAAATGGATGACAGGCGACATCTTAGGACTGATGGACAAGAGGAGGAGGGGTAAAAATAACGAGGAAAATATAGCAAGATAAATAAAGAAATAAGACGCAAATGCAGAGAAGGAAAGGAAGTGTGGTTAAATGAACAGTGCAGACAAATAGAGGACTCTCATAATAAAGACAGTAAAAACATGCACAAACAAATTAATGAACTCACAGGCAGGAAAACAAAATATACCACAGCATGCCTGAAATCAAAAGAGGGTTAAAAAGTTAATAGGAAAAGAAGACATTGTGGACAGGTGGACAGAGTATATCGGGGAGCTATATGGAGGAGAAAGACCAGAATTAACACCAGATACTGAAAACTTTGTTGGACCACTAATACTTGAAGATGAAATCATAGATGCCATCAAACACATGAAGAAAGGAAAAGCGACTGGGCCTGATAATATAACAATAGAAGAAATAGAGGCACTAGAGGAGACAGGAATAAAAATAATAACCAAGTTACTGAATGACATTTACAACAATGGTTATATGCCCAGTGACCTGAATAAATCCACGTTTATAGCAGTACCAAAGAAACCAGGTGCAAAGGAATGTGATGACCACAGGACTATCAGCCTCTCATGTCACATAACGAAGCTACTTCTGAGAATTATTATGAGAAGAACAAGGAAAAAGATAAAAATGGAAATAGCAGATGAACAGTTTGGATTTGTTGAAGGAAATGGAACACACAATGCCATTTATGCTTTACAAACACTAACAGAAAGAGCTTTAGAAGTACAGAAAGATCTCTATTTATGCTTCATTGATTACACCAAGGCATTTGACAAGGTGAAACATAATGAAATTATTAAAATGCTTGAAGACATCAATATAGATGGCAAAGAACAGACGATTGTAAAACATCTATACTGGCACCAAGAATTCAAGTTGAAAATATAACTGGAAAATATCAACCTATAAAACAAGGGGTACGACAAGGATGTGTACTATCTTCAGACCTTTTTTCTCTGTATAGCGAGAATATTCTAAGAACGATCATCACAGAACCAGGCATAAAAATTGGAGGATACAATATTAACAACCTTCGGTATGCTGACGACACAGTACTGATAACTGAGAACCAACAAGACCTGCAAAATCTCTTGGATAAAGTCGCCAAAGAAAGTGAACAGAAAGACCGAACTTTGAACATCAAAAAGACAGAGACTGGTTACATCTAAGAAACAGAATCCACCAAAATGCAGTATAAAATTAAACGGAACTATTCTAAAGCAGGTGCAGAAATTCAAATACCTTGGAGCAGTAATAACTTCAGATGGGAAAAGCAGAACATAAATTAGGAACAGAATAGGCCAAGCAAAGACTGCATTTCAGAGAATGAGAAACATATTGACCAACACATCCTTATCAATGAATGTTAGAAAACGAGTCCTAAAATGCTATATTGAACCTATCTTGTTATATGGAAGTGAATCATGGACAATAGGCAAGTCTGCACAAAAATCATTGGAAGCAGCAGAAATGTGGTTTATTAGAAGAATGTTGTGAATCCTCTGGACAGCAAAAATAACTAATGAAGAATGTATGAGAAGAGCTGGAGAGATAAAAAATCCTGGACAAAAATAAGAGAGAGAAAATATATTTTCATAGGACATACAATGATAAGAGGGGGCATTGAAAATATTATAACAACAGGAAAAATAGAAGGAAGAAGATCAAGAGGAAGACCAAGAGAAATGATACTGGACAGTCTGACGGGATGGTGTGAGAGGTGTTCATGAACTGAGCTGATGGCCTTCATGAAGGATCGTATACTCTAGAGAAGCATAATGGCAAACACCAGTCGGCACAGCACCTGGTGATGATCATGATGAACATCAGGCATGATGATAAAAGGGTATTAATTGTGAATGTTAACATCAGGTATGAGGAAGATAAGGTACAAACTATGAATGTTAACAGCAGAGATTAGGAAAGTAAGATAATAAAGGTGAATGTTAACATCAGAGATGAAGAAGTTAAGTTACTAATTATGAATGTTAATATCAGAGATGAGGAAAGTAAGGTTCTAATTGTGACTGTTAACATCAGGGTTGAGGAAGGTAAGGTATTAATTGTGAATGTTAAAATCAGTAATGAAGAAGTAAAGGTAGTAATTGTTAATCATAACATCAGAGATGATGAAGGTAAAGTACTAATTGTGAATGTTAACATCAGGGATTAGGAAGGTAGTGTACTAATTGTGAATGTTAACATCAAGGATGAAGAAGGTAGTGTACTAATTGTGAATGTTAACATTGGGGATAAGGAGGGTAGAGTAATAATTATGAAAGTTAACATCAGAGAAAACGAGAGTAGTGTACTAATTGTGAATGTTAACATCAAGGAAGAGGATAGTAGGGCACTGATTGTGAACGTTAACATCAGGGATGAGGAAGGTAGGGTACCAATTTTGAATGTTAATATCATGGATGAGGAAGGTAATGTACTAATTGTGAATATTAATAGCAGGGATTAGGAATGTAAGGTAGTAATTGTGAATGTTAACATTATGGATGAGGAAGATAAAGTACTAACTGTGAATATTAATAGCAGGGATAAGGAAGTTAAGGTAGTAATTGTGAATGTTAACATCAGGGATGATTAATGTAAGGTACTGATTGAAATGGTTAACACCAGGGATGAGGAAAGAAAGATACTAATTCTGAATGTTAACTACTGTGATGAGGAGGGAAGGTTTTATTTGCGAATGTTAAAATCAGGCATAAGGACGACAAAGTATTAACTGTGAATGTTAACATCAGCGATACAGCAAGGTAACATATTAACTATGAATGGTAACGTCAGGGATGAGGAAGGTAGAGTACTAATTGTGAACGTTAACATTAAAGAAGAGGATAGTAGGGTACTAATTGTGAATGTTAAAATCAGGGAAGATGATAGTAGAGTACTAACTGTGAATGTTAACATTAAAGAAGAGGATAGTAGGGTAATAATTGTGAATGTTAACATCAGAGAACTGGATAGTATGGTACAAATTGTGAATGTTAACATCACGGATGATGAGGATAAGGTAATAATTGTGAATGTTAAAGTCAAGGATGAGAAATATAAAGTATTAATTGTTAATGTTAACATCAGGGATGAGAAAGGTAACGTACTAATTGTGAATGTTAACATCAGGGATGAGGAACGTAATGTGCTATTAGTGAATGTTAATATTAGAGATGAGAAAGGTAGTGTACTAATTGTGAATGTTAATATCATGGTTGAGGAAGGTAAGGTACTATTTGTGAATGTTAACGTCAAAGATGAGGAAGATAAGATAGTAATTGTGAATGTTAATATTTGGGATGAGGAAGATAGGGTATTAATTGTGAATGTTCAGGGATGAGGAAAATAAAGTACTAATTTCGAATGTTAGCATAAGGGATGAGGAAGCTCAGGTACTAATTGTGAATGTTAACAGCACGGATGGGAATTATAAGGTAATAATTGTGAATGCTATCATCAGGGGTGAGCAAGGTACTAATTGTGAATGTTAACAGTAGGGATGGGGAAGATAAGGTAATAATTGTGAATGCTATCATCAGGGGTGAGCAAGTTAGCGTACTAATTGTGAATGTTAATATCATGGATGAGGAATGTTCTGTACTAATTGTGAATGTTAATATCAGGGATTACGAAGGTAAGTTACTAAATGTGAATGGTAACAGTAAGGATGAGGAAGACAAAGTAGTAATTATGAATGTTAACATCAGGGATGAGAAAAGTAAGGTATTAATTGTGAACTAGAGTGATGAGGAGGGAAGGTATTATTTGTGAATGTTAAGATCAGACATAAGGACAAAAAAGTATTAACTATGAATGTTAATATTAGGGATCAGGAAGATTACTAATTGTGATTATTAACATCAATGATGCGGAAGGTAGAGTATTTATTGTTTATGTTAACATCAGGGATGATGAAGATAGGGTACTAATTATGGTTGTAAAATCAGGGAAGAAGATAGTAGAGTACTAATTGTGAATGTTAACATCAGGGGAGAGGATAATAGGGTACTATTTGTGTATGTTAACATCAATGAAGAGTACAGAAGTGTACCAATTGTGAATGTTAACATCATTGATGCCGAATGTAAGATACGTATTGTTAACATCATGAATGAAGAAGGTAGGGTACTAATTATGAATGTTAAAGACATGGATGAGAAAGATAAAGCATTAATTGTGAAAGTTAACACCAGGGATGAGGAAGGTAGGATACTAATTGTAAATGTTAACGTCATGGATGATGAATGTATGTTACTAATAGTGAATGTCAATATCAGTGATGAGGAAGGTAGGGTACTAACTGTGTCTGTTACAATCAGGAATGAGGAAGATAAAGTACTAATTGTGAATGCTAACATCAGGAATGATGAAAGTACGGTACTAATTGTGAATGTTGACATCAGGTTTTTTTAAGGTAAGGTACTTATTGTGAATGTTATAATAAGGAATTGGGAGGGTAGGGTATTAATTGTGAATGTTAACATCAGGGATGAGGAAAATGGGGCAATAATTGTGAAAGTTAGCAACTGTGATTAGGAAGGTAGGGTACTAATTGTGAATGCAAACATTAGGGATGAGAAAGCTCAGGAACTAATTGTGAATGTTAACATGAGAAATGAGGAAAATAAGGATAATAAATATGAATATTAACATCAGAGATGAGGAAGGTAAGGTACTAATTGCGAAAGCTAACATCAGTTATGAGGAAGCTAAAGTACTATTTGTGAATGTTAACATCAGGAATTAAGGAGATGATGTATTAATTGTGAATGTTAAAATTAGGGATGAGGAAGTTAGGCACTAAATGTGAATGTTAATATCAGGGATGATGAATGTAAGGTACTAATTATGAATGTTAATATTAGGGATGAGGAAAGTAATGTACTAATTCTGAATGTTAACATCATGGACGAGTAAAGTAAGGTAATAAATGTGAACGTTCACAGCAGGAGTAAGGAAGATAGGGTTGTAATTGTTAATGTTAACATCGGGGATTATGAATGTAAGGTACTATTTGTGAATGTTAACATCAGTGATGAGGAAAGTAAGATATTAATTGTGAATTTTAACTACAGTGATGAGGAAGGTAAGATATTAGTTGTGAATGTTAACATCAGGCACGAGGACGATATGGTATTAATTGTGAATTTTAATATCAGCGATGACGAAGTTAATGTATGAATTGGTAATGTTATCATCATGCTTGAGGTTGATAGGCTATTAAATATTAATGTTAACATCAGGGATGAGGAAGCTCGTGTACTAATTGTGACTGTTATCATCAGTGATGAGGAATGTAAGGTACTAAACGTGAATGCTAACATCAGGGAATATGATGGTAAGGTATTAATTGTGAATGTTAACTTCAGGAAAGACAATCTTATGGTACTAATTGTGAATGTTAAATCATAGATAAGAAATGTAAGGTACTAATTGTGAATGTTAACATTAGACATGAGAAAGATAGGGTACTAATTGTGAATGTTATCATCATTGATGAGCAAGATAAGGTTCAGATTGAGAATGTTAACAACAAAGAGGGGTAGGGTATCCCCTTTCAAAGGAAAAACAATGGGAAAAGAAAGAGAGGAAGACCAAGGAGAAGATGGCTGCAAGACATCGTTGATAATCTGCAAATGGATGCATCAGCAGCAGGCCATCTTGCTCACAACCGAGAGGCCTACAGGAGACCTGATAGGGAGACAAAGTTCCGCAGGGAACATGCAAATGAATGAATGAAGAACAGAGATGAGTAAGGTAAGGTATTAATTGTGATTTTTTACATCATCGAAGAAGAAAGTAGGGTACAAATTGTAAATGTTAACATCATGGATGAGGAAAGTAAAGTACTAATTGTGAATGTTAACATCAGGGATGATTAAGATAGGGTACTGATTGTGAATGTTAACATCAGATATGTGGAAGGTAGGGTACTAATAGTGAAAGTTTGCATCAGAGATGAGTAAGGTGAGATACTACTCGTAAATGTTAGCATTAAGGATGAGGAAGATAAAGTACTAATTCTGAATGTTAACATCAGGGATGAGGAAGATAATATACGAATTACTACGGAATAGAAAGGGACTGTATTTTTCCATTGTATGTTAAATAGACGGATTTTGCTAACTTTCAGGAGCGCATAGTCAGAAGAACAAAATATTCAGTTTTGTACAAACAGAATTTCTGGAGGTTCCAATAGAGGAGGAGGAGGAGCTGTGTCAGAAGTCTGCCAAGAATGGAGCGCCCGGTCCTGAGTCTATGTACATGGAAAAGAAGCTGAGACAAATAGAATATGACAGAGGAAGACAAACATAGCCTGCTGGAGGGTAAAATACAAGAAGAGTTGTTGCCTAGCAACCTTATAGATTTACTCCAAACTAATAAAGACAACGCCAAACTGGATGAATATCGTATTGTAACACAACAAAGTGTACGGAAAGATAATAGGCAGGCAGACCTCTTCTTCCTTAACTACTTCGGCTGGCCAGGGGAGTAAACACTAAACCAGGCAGATCTCTTCTTCCTTAACTACTTCGACTGGCCAGGGGAGTACACACTAAACCAGGAAGATCTTGGAAGGCTGAGGGTGAGAATACAATCATGGCAGCGTGTGATCTGGGCAAGATTTCACCAGGAGAGGACTGGGTTTTAGTACAGGCCCAGCCTCAGATAACACAGGTTGTTGTACCAGCCTCAGATAACACATGTTGTTGTACCAGCCTCAGATAACACAGGTAGTTGTACCAGCCTCAGATAACACAGGTTGTTGTACCAGCCTCAGATAACACATGTTGTTGTACCAGCCTCAGATAACACAGGTAGTTGTACCAGCCTCAGATAACACAGGTTGTTGTACCAGCCTCAGATAACACAGGTTGTTGTACCAGCCTCAGATAACACAGGTTGTTGTACCAGCCTCTGCTAACACAGGTAGTTGTACCAGCCTCAGATAACACAGGTTGTTGTACCAGCCTCAGATAACACAGGTTGTTGTACCAGCCTCAGATAACACATGTTGTTGTACCAGCCTCAGATAACACAGGTAGTTGTACCAGCCTCAGATAACACAGGTTGTTGTACCAGCCTCAGATAACACAGGTTGTTGTACCATCCTCAGCTAACACAGGTTGTTGTACCAGCCTCAGATAACACAGGTAGTTGTACCAGCCTCAGATAACACAGGTAGTTGTACCAGCCTCAGATAACACAGGTAGTTGTACCAGCCTCAGATAACACAGGCTGTTGTACAGCTCGGCCGTGAATGCACGGTGCAACTGAACTACAAGTTCAGGAGCTAGCTAAGAGACACTGTGCACAGTCTTCAATATATTCAAGTGCCATGCCGCATGGCGTAGGCGATCATTTCTCTCCACAATTCCCTGTCTTTAGACTTGATTATGAAATCCGCCTGTGACTTTCTTCCTAGCCACACCGACAGCCCATCCAGTAACTTCTCTCTCTGTCTTCCTCTGTCTCTTCTTCCCTCAATTTTTCCAGTTGCCACAGTGTGTTCCAATTTTCCTCTTCTCAGAAAATGTCCTATACATCTCGCTTGTCTGCTCTGATCTTTATTTTTATTTGCTTTTTAAATCGTGCCTCTCTTAAGACTTCTTCATTGGTTTTCTTGACTGTCCATGGTACCTTCAACATCCTTCTTATGAACCACATTTCCATGGCCTCCATTTCTCGTTGTACTCTCTTATTCATAGACCATTCTTTACATCCATAAAACAAAATTGGCTCGATATAACATTTAAGTACTCGGAATCTTGTTTCCACTGATATAGATCTGATGCACAAGATGTTTCTCATTTTCTGGAATGCTGACTTGGCCTGAGCATGTCTGCTTTTTATTTCGTTGTGACATTTCCTATCAGTTTTTATAATTGTTCCTAGGTACTTGAATCTATCAAGTTGTTTCAGATTTGTGCCATCGATGGTAATGCTATATTTTGGTGGTATTCTTTTCTTTGAGATGACCATCACTTCAGTCTTCTTTTTGTTCAGGCTGAGACCTTTATTTTTACTTTCACGAACCACGGCGTCCAGAAGAGCCTATAGCTCCCCTTCACTTTTAGTAATCAGAACTGCGTCGTCTGCATATCTTAAGTTGTTAAGGTTGTACCCGCCAACTGATATTCCTGGCAAGTTCTCTATATTTCTCATTATTTTTTCGCTGTACAAGAAAAAGAAGTCAGGAGATAAAACACATCCGTGTCTCACTCCCAATTTTAACTCTTGGAATGCTCCGATTTGGTTCTCAACCTTCATTGCTGCTGATTGTGGCCAATACATGTTTTTGATAAGTTTCAGATCTTTCCCATCTATGTTGATGTCTTCCAGCATTCTTATAATTTCTGTGTGTCTCACTTTATCGAATGCTCTAGAGTAGTCTACGAAGCATAACTATAGGTCCATCTTTACTTCTATTAATCTCCCCATCAATGTTCTTATTATATATATGGCATTACGTGTACCTTTTCCTTCAAGGAAGCCACACTGTTCTTCGGCGATTTCTGGTTTTATTTTGCTCCTGACTCGTCTCATAACAATACGAAGTAAGATTTTGGCAACATGGCTCATAAGACTAATGGTTCGATGGTCTTCACATTCAACTGCACCTTGTTTCTTTGGTAGGGCAATGAAAATGGACATAGTTACTGTTACAGATGTCATTCAACAATCTGGTATTTATTTCTATAACAAGCTCTCCTAATGCTTCCAATTTTTCCTTGGTGATTTTATCTGGTCCTGGTGCTTTGTTGTTTTTCATGTGCTTGATGGCTTCTCCACTTCTGGTTTTAATATGTTGGGCCCTTCAGTATTATTTCGTATATCTATTTCGCTTCTATTGTCCTCATGGAGTTCTCTAATGTATTCGCTCCATCTTGTCGTTATTTCATCTCTGCCCGTTACTGACTTCAGGCAATCAGTCTTGTGGTATGTCCTTTTGTTTGTTAACTACTTTATTTGTTAGTACATATCTCTTGCGTTTCCATGGTGGTGTGTCTCTATTTCATTACATTTCTTATTTAGCCACTCTTCTTTAGCTTTATTGCATTCGTGTCTTATTTCATTATTTATTTTGTCATATTCATCTTTATCTTCCTTAAGACTTCTTCTCCGATCCATTAGTTGCAAAATTTCTTCTGTCATCCACCCCTGTTTAGCGTGTCTTTTATTTGGAGGTAGGATTTCGATAGATGTTTCCTGAATAGAGTCTTTGAGCATATTCCATTGTTCATCAATCGTTTCAGTCTTCTCAATAGCATTATATCTAATATGTACTATGGTTCTATATTGTTCTTGTACTGTCTTATCTTTCCATAACAGCTCTCTATCTAGTTCTTTGTTTTTAGCTGCTAACTTTAACCTCTTTAGCCTGATATTCACTTTTCCTACGACTGGGATGTGGTCACTGTTGCAGTCTGTGCTTGGTCTTGTTTTCACAGATATTAGTGAGTTCCTGAATCTTCTGCTCATCATAATGTAATCTGTCTGGTTACGTATGTTATTATTTGGGCTTTTCCATGTCCATAGTCGCCTTGGGTGTTGTTGAAACCAGGTATTTCCTATTATCATTTTATTCTTTTCTGCCCACTCAATCAACATCTTTCCTCTGGTATTTCTGATACCTAGTCCATACTTGCCAGTAGCTTCATTGACTTGTTCAGTCCCTACTTTCGCGTTTAAATCATCCGGCACAAAGTTTACTTCCCATGATTTGCACTGTTTCATTGCCATGTCCAGATTGTTGTAAAATTCTTTTATCTCATCATCAGAGCTTTCTGAAATTGGTGTGTATACTTTGCTGAGATTTGTGTCTACTGGACTGTTCTAAGGACTGTAACAGCCGGAGGTGGGGTGGAAGATAAGCTCTCCACTCCAATTAAATGTCTCCAAGGCGTTCGTCTCAAATAGCCTCTGACAATCCAAGTCCAGCTCCTGGCCTTCTCGTGGCGGAACTGTTTAAACTGACAGGATAAGGGGCGAAAGGCGAGTATCTGGCGCCTGAAAACCTGACGCTTCGGGTAGATGAGACTAGTTAGTCTTGGTTGGTAACTCATCTAGGAGAAGGACAATTCTGATTTCAAACCCCCTGCTGCCTTGTAGGGTAGGCTCTGGCCAGAGTCAAAGGCTAGTGCAGTAAACCATAAACAAACCAGTGGAAGGCAAGGGGAAACCAACACTGTACATTCCCAAGAACAATCATGACAATCCACAATTCTCTGAATCATAATGACATTAATGGGGGTTCCAGTGGAACCACCTCGTCCATTAGGGAAATAACGTGAGACAGGAGATACCAGATCGTCATCCAACTATTGTGCGCAACGAAAACAAAAGCAACACCACAGTAATTGCAACATGGGACATTAGAACACTAACAAAACTTGGAAAACTGGAAAACATCGAACAAGAAATGAAAAGAATCAAAATTAACATCCTTGGTTTATGTGAAATGAGATGGACTGGAGCAGGAAGCAGAGATCATAAATACTTCAAAATAATATATTCTGAGGGAAACCAGTGTAGAAATGGAGATGGCATAATATTGGATAAGAAGACAGCGAGAACTGTGGAAGGCTTCTGCCGCTTATCAGAGTGTTAATTGTTAAATTACAGGGCCATCCAACAGACACAAAATTCTTCAATATATATGTAAGCAAAAGCGGACGGTAAAAGAGACATGGAGAAGAACAACAGAAAGGACGTTGAGCAATAGAGGGCTCACCTGGGCAAGAGCAGAAAATAAGGCGAAGGACAGGCAATTGTGGAGGACCCTTGCGGAAGCCCCATGTGCCCTGGGCACTTAAGGTTCAGAGAGAGAGAAAAGCGGACGGTGCTTTGCCGTCTTTTGCAAGGTATAGTTGTGGCAAACAGATCAGGTGACTTTGCAGTCAATACATCCAGCATGGGAATGGTAATTGAGGCGGTATCTGGGGCAATCGGGTGTCTGATAGATCAGGAACTGTCCCATTGTGTTGTTGTGACGGACACGCTGACAGGAACTGTCCCATTGTGTTGTTGTGACGGACACACTGACAGGAACTGTCCCATTGTGTTGTTGTGACGGACACACTGACAGGAACTGTCCCTTTGTGTTGTTGTGACAGACACACTGACAGGAACTGTCCCATTGTGTTGTTGTGACGGACACGCTGACAGGAACTGTCCCATTGTGTTGTTGTGACGGTCACGCTGACAGGAACTGTCCCATTGTGTTGTTGTGACGGTCACATTGAACATGCTAAAGAAGACTGAGAAGTTTCTTCTGATAGAAAGGATGAACCCTTTGGGACACTCACATGTGGGGGGGGGGAATCTTTTGTCTAAGGCATGCGGGTGTGCATGGAAAGGAGTTGGTTGATGGACAGGCTGGAATACAAGGCAGGCTGGGACTGGATAAGGAGGACGCTGCGAAGGCTGTATTAGTCAGACTACAGGAGAATGAGGAGAGGGAGTGGATGTATATATAGAGAGTAATGAAGTTGGGACTTTGCAAAGGTGCTGGAAGAAAATTTGAACTAAGTGAGAGAAAACGTATAATAAACAACCAATTTTTTCCATCATCTATGAGTTGAATTTATTTAGTTTATATTTATAGCATGATGGTAGGAAATAAAAACAACCTCCATTTTTAATTAACATATCGGCCAGCAATCCCCCCCCCCCCCCAATTCATTAATAGAAAGAAGCGAGAGAAAAGATAGTAGTGCTTTGTAACTGACATTTATACTCAGATAAACAACAAACATTTGAAAGGAACTGTTCGAAGACAGACTCTTGAGAAGACAGATTCTTGGGAAAACAGACTCTTGGGAAGACAGAATCTTAAGAAGACAGACTCTTGGGAGAGAGTCTTGGGAAGACAGACTCTTGGAAAGACAGACTCTTGGGAAGACAGACTCTTGGAAAGACAGACTCTTGGGTGGATTTGCGGCGGAGCATGTATGGAAGTGTGTGATGCGGTGATGCCGGGCTCTGAATTCCAAAATGTGAATCTGAACCCACCAGTATGAGAAAATCTGACACCGCCAGTATGAGAAAATCTGACACCGCCAGTATGAGAAAATCTGAACCCTCCAGTATGAGAAAATCTGAACCCGCCAGTATGAGAAAATGAAATGGCAAGTTTGACCTTCATACTTGCACCGAGAAGGTCCAAAGTGCACTGTGTAGTTTAACACCCCCACCCCCAACTTTCCCTTATTAAATATCCTCCCTTATTAAAACCGACTCTACCATTTTACTTTACAACAGGTTGAGTACTCTCCCTTACTAAATCCGACTCTATCATCTTATTTTATAATAGGTTGAATAATCTCCCTTATTAAACCCGACTCTACCATTTTATTTTATAACAGGTTGAGTACTCTCCCTTATTAAACCCGACTCTACCATTTTATTTTACAACAGGTTGAGTGCTCTCCCTTATTAAACCCGACTCTACCATTTTATTTACAACAGGTTGAGTACTCTCCCTTATTAAACCCGACTCTACCATTTTATTTTACAACAGGTTGAGTACTCTCCCTTACTAAATCCGACTCTATCATCTTATTTTATAATAGGTTGAGTAATCTACCTTATTAAACCCGACTCTACCATTTTATTTTATACAGGATGAGTACTCTACCTTATTAAACCCGAATCTATCATCTTATTTTAATAACAGGTTGAGTACTCTCCTTTATTAAACCCGACTCTATCATCTTATTTTATAACAGGTTGAGTACTCTCCCTTATTAAACCCGACTCTATCATTTTATTTTACAACAGGTTGAGTACTCTACCTTATTAAACCCGACTCTATCATTTTATTTTACAACAGGTTGAGTACTCTCCCTTATTAAACCAGACTCTACCATTTTATTTTACAACAGGTTGAGTACTCTCCTTTATTAAACCCGAATCCACCATTTTATTTTACAATAGGTTGAGTACTCTCCCTTATTAAACCCGACTCTACCATTTTATTTTACAACAGGTTCAGTACCCTCCCTTATTAAACCCGACTCTACCATTTTATTTTACAACAGGTTGAGTACTCTCCTTTATTAAACCTGACTACCATTTTATTTTACAACAGGTTGAGTACTCTACCTTATTAAACCCGAATCTACCATTTTATTTTACAACAGGTTGAGTACTCTCCCTTATTAAACCCGACTCTACCATTTTATTTTACAACAGGTTGAGTACTCTACCTTATTAAACCCGACTCTATTATCTTATTTTACAACAGGTTGAGTACTCTACCTTATTAAACCCGACTCTATCATCTTATTTTATAACAGGTTAAGTAATCTTCCTTATTAAACCCGACTCTACCATTTTATTTTATAACAGGTTGAGTACTTTCTCTTACTAAACCCGACTCTATCATCTTATTTTATAACAGGTTGAGTACTCTCCTTTATTAAACACGACTTTATCACCTTATTTTATAACAGGTTGAGTACTCTCCTGTATTAAACATGACTTTATCATCTTTTTTTTATAACAGGTTGAGTACTCTCCCTTATTAAACACGACTTTATGATCTTATTTTATAACAGGTTGAATACTCTCCCTTATTAAACACGACTTTATGATCTTATTTTATAACAGGTTGAATACTCTCCCTTATTAAACACGACTTTATGATCTTATTTTATAACAGGTTGAATACTCTCCCTTATTAAACACGACTTTATGATCTTATTTTATAACAGGTTGAATACTCTCCCTTATTAAACACGACTTTATGATCTTATTTTATAACAGGTTGAATACTCTCCCTTATTAAACACGACTTTATGATCTTATTTTATAACAGGTTGAATACTCTCCCTTATTAAACACGACTTTACCATCTTATTCAATAACAGGTTGAGTACTCTCCCTTATTAAACACGACTTTACCATCTTATTCAATAACAAGTTGAGTAATCTCCCTTATTAAACACGACTTTACCATCCTACTTTGTAACAACAAAAATGTGTTTTAAAATGTCATTACAGTTCAGAAACATTACAAAGAGAAGCCATTGTTTATACACTCTCTTTCATATGGATTGATTGCCACTGTCCTTATTTGATTATGAGTTCTCATTTATATGAAATGATTGTCACTGTCCTTATTTGTCTATGTGCTCTCATTCATATGAAACGTTTGCCACTGTCCTTATTTCTTAACGTGCTCTCATTCATATGAAATGTTTGCCACTGTCCCTATGTGTTTACGTGCTATCATTCATATGAAATGTTTGCCACTGTCCCTATGTGTTTACGTGCTATCATTCATATGAAATGTTTGCAACTGTCCCTATATATTTACGTGCTCTCATTCATATGAAATGTTTACCACTGGACCTATATATTTACGTGCTTTCATTCATATAAAATGTTTGCCACTGTCCCTATGTGTTTACGTGCTCTCATTACTATGAAATGTTTGCCACTGTCCCTACCTATATGTTTACATGTTCTCATTCATATGAAATGTTTACCACTGGCCCTATATGTTTACATGCTCTCAATCATATGAAATGTTTGCTACTGTCCCTATATGTTTATGTGCTCTCGTTCAAATGAAATGTTTGCCACTGGCCCTATATGTTTACGTGGTTTCATTCATATGAAATGTTTGCCACTGTCCCTGTATGTTTACGTGCTCTCATTCATATGAAATGTTTGCCACTGTCCCTATATGTTTATGTGCTCTCATTCATATGAAATGTTTGCCACTGTCCTTATATGATTACGTGCTCTCATTCATATGAAATGTTTGCCACTGTCCCTATTTGTGGCTGGCAGAATCATTGTTCAGATAACTTCTTTGATATCCACGGTGACTTTTTTCTTTTTGGTAGTTAGGTGCACTTCACACACATTCAAGCAGGAGATACTTAAGTCAGTGATTATAACTTGAGAAATCAGGCACTTAAGTCAGTGATTATAACTTGAGAAATCAGACACTTAAGTCAGTGATTATAACTTGAGAAATCAGGCACTTAAGTCAGTGATTATAACTTGAAAAATCAGGCAGTTAAGTCAGTGATTATAACTTGAGAAATCAGGCACTTAGGTCAGTGATTATAACTTGAGAAATCATTCACTTTGATCAGTGATATATAACTCGAGAAATCAAGCACTTAAATCAGTGATAATAACTTGAGAAATCAGGCATTTAATCAGTGATTATAACTTGAGAAATGAGGCACTTAAGTCACTGATAATAACTTGATAAATCCGACACTTAAGTCAGTGATTATAACTTGAGATATCAGACACTTACGTCAGTGATTATAACTTGAGAAATCAGGCACTTAAGTCAGTGAGAAACTGAGAAACTTGAGAAACAAGGCTTATTTATTCAGTATCCTGATGCAACCAGAGAATAGTATTCAAAATATCATGTAGATAGCAATCTGTTACATTCATTCTGAAAATCTCTCAGTGGCAAGAATAACACATTTAGTTAATCTCTCAGTGGCAACAATAACACATTTAGTTAATCTCTCAGTGGCAACAATAACACATTTAGTTAATCTCTCAGTGGCAACAATAACACATTTAGTTAATCTCTCAGTGGCCAACAATAACACATTTAGTTAATCTCTCAGGGGCAACAATAACACATTTAGTTAATCTCTCAGTGGCGACAATAACACATTTAGTTAATCTCTCAGTGGCAACAATAACACATTTAGTTAATCTCTCAGTTGCAACAATAACATCATCATCATCATCATGTGCCGTGCCGACTGGCGTTGGCTATTATGCTTCTCCAGAGTACGCGATCCTTCATGCAGGCCAACAGCTCAGTTGGTGATCTCCTCTCACACCATCCCGTCAGACTGTCCAGTATCATTTCTCTTGGTCTTCCTCTTGATCTTCTTCCTTCTATTTTTCCTGTTGTTATAATATTTTCAATGCCCCCTCTTCTCATTGCATGTCCTATGAAAGTACATTGTCTCTCTCTTATCTTTTTGACAAGGTTTTTTTCGTCTCTCCAGCTCTTCTCCTACATTCTTCATTAGTTATTTTTGTTGTCCATGGGATTCGCAACATTCTTCTAATAAACCACATTTCTGCTGCTTCCAATGATTTTTGTGCAGACTTACCTATTGTCCATGATTCACTTCCATATAACAAGATAGGTTCAATATAGCATTTTAGGACTCGTTTTCTAACATTCATTGATAAGGATGTGTTGGTCAATATGTTTCTCATTCTCTGAAATGCAGTCTTTGCTTGGCCTATTCTGTTCCTAATTTCTGTTCTGCATTTCCCATCTGAAGTTATTACTGCTCCAAGGTATTTGAATTTCTGCACCTGCTTTAGAATAGTTCCATTTAATTTAATACTGCATGTTGGTGGATTCTGTTTCTTAGATATAACCATAGTCTCTGTCCTTTTGATGTTCAAAGTAAAGCCTCTCTGTTCACTTTCTTTGGCGACTTTTCCAAGAGATTTTGCAGGTCTTGTTGGTTCTCAGCTATCAGTACTGTGTCGTCAGCACACCGAAGGTTGTTAATATTGTATCCTCCAATTTTTATGCCTGGTTCTGTGATGATTGTTCTTAGAATATTCTCGCTATACAGAGAAAAAAAGTCTGGAGATAGTGCACATCCTTGTCGCACCCTATTTAGTTAATCTCTCAGTGGCAACAATAACACATTTAGTTAATCTCTCAGCGAGAATAACAGTTTCAATGTTTTTGTTAATGCACGTTGAGTTTCACATAGTTCTCTGATCATGGACCATCAACGAGTTTATGAACTTGCAGTCTATTCACAAACTATTCTTGAATTCGCAAACTATTTTTGTATTCACAAACTATTATTACATTCACAAACTATTCTTGTAATCACAAACTATTCACGTATTCACAAACTATTATTACATTCACAAACTATTCTTGTAATCACAAACTATTCACGTATTCACAAACTATTATTACATTCACAAACTATTCTTGTAATCACAAACTATTCATGTATTCACAAACTATTATTACATTCACAAACTATTCTTGTAATCACACAAGTTATTTACGTACTCACAAATCCCAGTAAGTGTGTCGTGGACCAACAAAATGAATAATGTAATATTCACTCTTAATAAGAAGATATTGTCTATACAAAACTCTAAACTTAACATATGCACTGAAATGGATTGATGATGGATGGATGGGTGGATGGATGGATTGATGGATGGGTAGGTGGGTGAATGGATGGATAAATTGATGGATGGATGGGTAGGTAGGTGGATGGATGGATAAATGGATGGATGGATCGGTAGATGAGTGGATGGCTTGATAAATAGATGGATGGATGGATGGATGGGTAGGTAGGTGGATGGATGGATAAATGGATGGATGGATGGATGGATGGATGGATGGATGGATGGATGGATGGATGGATGGATAGATGGGAACATACAAAGGTCCGAAATTTCTGTTTTTGCAGTTTAGCACATCACTCTTGCCTATTTTGACTTCAAGCGAGGAACCAGCAAGAGCTTTCAAACTCAAAGCCACTTCATCGCCGGAGAAGATGATCTGTGGAGAGGACAGACTCATTGTACTGAAGAGTCAGTAGTGTGTGAAGAGAGGACAGACTCATTGTACTGAAGAGTCAGTAGTGTGTGAAGAGAGGACAGACTCATTGTACTGAAGAGTCAGTAGTGTGTGAAGAGAGGACAGACTCATTGTACTGAAGAGTCAGTAGTGTGTGAAGAGAGGACAGGCTCACTGTGCTAAACAGTCAGTAGTGTCTGGAGGGAACAGGCCCAGTGTGCTAACGAGTTAGTAGTGTGGAGAGAGGACAGGCTCACTGTGATAAAGAGTTAGTAGTGTGTGGAGAGAGGACAGGTTTAGTGTGCTAAAGAGTTAGTAGTGTGTGGAGAGAACAGGTTTAGTGTGCTAAAGAGTTAGTAGTGTGTGGAGAGAACAGGTTTAGTGTGCTAAAGAGTTAGTAGTGTGTGGAGAGAACAGGTTTAGTGTGCTAAAGAGTCAGTAGTGTGTGGAGAGAACAGGCTCCGCGTACTAAAGAGTCAACAGTGTGCGGAGAGAAAAGACTGAATAAGCCAAAGAGTCAGTATTGTGTGGAGAGAACAAACTAACTCTGCTAAAGAGTCTGTAGTGTATGGAGAGAACAGAGTCAGTGTGCTGAAGAATCAGTATTGTGTGTAGAGAACAAACTTACTGTGCTAAAGAGGCAGTAGTGAATGAGAGAAAAGGCTCAGTGTGCTGAGGAGTCAGTACTATGTTTGTACTCAGTGTGCTATAAGACTCAGTTTGCTGAAGATCCAGTAATGTGTCGAGAGAACAGACAAACAGTGATAATGAGTCAGTAGTGTGTAGAGAGAACCGACAAACTCTGCTAAAGAGTGGGTAGTGAAGGAGAGAAAAGGCTCAGTGTGCTAAAGAGTCAGTAGAGTGCGGAGAGAACAGACTCAGTGTTCTAAAGTGCCAGTATTTTGTTTGAAGAGATCAGACTCAATGTGTTAAAGAGTCAATAGTGCCTGAATAGAGGACAGATTCAATGTGCTAAAGATTCAGTTATGCGTGAAAAACGAACATACACACTGTGCTAAAGAGCCATTAGTTTATGAAGAGAACAAACTCAGTGTGCTAAAGAGTCACTAGTGTCTGGAGAGAAAAGATTCAATGTGCAAAATATTCAGTAGTGTCTGGAGAGAACAGAATCGGCGCTCTAAAGAGTCAGTAGTGTGTGGAGATAACAGACAAACTGTGCTAAAGAGTCAGTAGTGTGTGGAGCAAACAGACTCAGTGTGCTGAAGAGTCAGTATTGTTGGATAGAACGGAATCAGTGTGCTAAAGAGTCAACAGTGTATGGAGAGAAGAGACTGTATGTGCTAAAGAGTCATTATTATGTGGAGAGAACACACTTAATGTGCTAAAAATTCAGTAGTATGTGGAGAAAACAGCTCCGCGTGCTAAAGAGTTAGTAGTGTATGGAGAGAAGAGACTGTATGTGCTAAAGAGTTAGTAGTGTATGGAGAGAAGAGACTGTATGTGCTAAAGAGTTAGTAGTGTATGGAGAGAAGAGACTGTATGTGCTAAAGAGTTAGTGTGTGTGGAGATAACAGATTCAGTGTGCTAAAGAGTTAGTAGTGTGTGGAGAGATCCGTCTCATTGTGCTAGAGAGTCAGTAGTGTGTGGAGAGATCAGTCTCATTGTGCTAGAGAGTCAGTAGTGTGTGGAGAGATCCGTCTCATTGTGCTAGAGAGTCACTAGTGTGTGGAGAGATCAGACTCATTGTGCTAGAGAGTCAGTAGTGTGTGGAGAGATCAGTCTCATTGTGCTAGAGAGTCACTAGTGTGTGGAGAGATCAGTCTCATTGTGCTAGAGAGTCAGTAGTGTGTGGAGAGATCAGTCTCATTGTGCTAGAGAGTCAGTAGTGTGGGGATAGAGGACAGTATAAGGTGTAGCACGTTACAGCCAGTCGTAGCCATCTTTCTCCTGAGTAGTCTGTCTTACCAGTGTGAACCTTTAAGAGATAGCTATTGTATGTGTGTATGTGTGTCAGTGTATGTGTGAGTGTCGTGAATGTATATATACCAGTGTGCATGTGTGAATGTGTATTGGTGAGAGTGTATGCGTGAGTGTGTGTGGATGTATGCCTCCTTATCGGAAAGTGAATTAGTGTGGCTGCGTATGTGTGTATGTGTAAGTGTGTGTGTATGTGTGAATGTGTTTATGTGTGAATGTGTGAGTGTTTATGTACATGTGTGATTGAGGTATATGTGTTGAGTGGGGAAAAGAAAAGATGATGAACGAAGAATTATTCCCCCTGTTATTACACAGAACCAAGTTGTCTACGTACACAGCGGCGGCATATTGAGAAGACATACACATACTACTTGTGCGATATCTCAGCGTATCATTATTATCTTCTGTAAAAATTATCTCCAGAGAAAAACACGACGAACTGACACCATAAACATTACATAAACATAACCTATATCTAGGACCTGACAAAAACATTACCTAAACATGAAACACACGCAGGAACCGACAACATAAACATTATCTAAACATGAAACATATCCAGAAACAGACAACATAAACATTACATAAACATGAAACAAACCCAGGAACTGGCTACATAAACATTGACTAAACATGAGACATAACTGACAACATAAACATTACATAAACATGAAACACATCCAGGAACTGACAACATAAACATTACATAAACATGAAATATACGCAGGAACTGACAAAAAAAAACATTACCCCTATATCAAGAACTGGGTTTCCTAGTACTTCAACTTTCAATGTGACTTCCACTCTTTGGAGGAAGTAAGTTCCATGTTGGGAGATCCCATTAATGGTCCAGGCAGAAATAAAACATCTGTTAACACAAACATAAATACATGTCAGGCTGAGAAAATATGTCAACACAAATTTAAATATATGTCAGACTCAGAACATCTGTCAACACAGACATAAATATATGTCAACACAGACATCTGTCAACACAGACACATGTCAGACTGAGAACATCTGTCAACACAGACACATGTCAGACTGAGAACGTCTGTCAACACATACATAAACTTATGTCAGACTGAAAACATCTGTCAAAACAGACATAAATATATGTCAACACAGACATCTGTCAACACAGACACATGTCAGACTGAGAACATCTGTCAACACAAATACATGTCAGACTGAGAACATCTGTCAACACATACATAAATATATGTCAAACTGAGAACATCTGTCAACATAGACACAAATATAGTCAGACTGAGAATATCTGTCAGACACATGTCAGACTGAGAACGTCTGTTAACACATACACAAATATAGTCAGACTGAGAACATCTGTCAACACAGACACAAATATAGTCAGACTGAGAACATCTGTCAACACAGACATATGTCAGATTGAGAGCATCTGTCAACACAAACATAAATATATGTCAGACTGATAACATCTGTCAACACAAACATAAATATATGTCAGACTGAGAACATCTGTCAACACGAACATGAATATATGTCAGACTGAGAACATCTGTCAACACAGACACATGTCAGACTGAGATCATCTGTCAACACAGACACATGTCAGACTGAGAACATCTGTCAATACAGACATAAATATACGTCAGCACAGACATAAATATATGTCAGACTGAGAACATCTGTCAACACAGACATAAATGTATGTCAGACTGAGAACATCTGTCAGCACAGACATAAATATATATCAGATTGAGAACACATATCAACATAGACATAAAGACATGTCAGACTGAGAACACATATCAACACAGACATAAAGACATTGTCTGTCAACATAGATATGAAACGTTAGTCTGTCAACATAGATATGAAGACTTTAGTTTTTCAGCATAGATATGAAGACATTATTTTGTCAACATAGATATAACTGCAACTCCTCTCAAACAATGTCTTTTGTACTGTACCTAAATTCATCTAGTTATTTCTATGAGCTCGAACTACGTATCCTGGATTCAAACAACATTTTCTTGCCAAGATCTTCTTTTCAAAAAAGAACATTGCAAGAATCTTGTCATACAGAACACTACCAGTCTCTTGTCATACAGAACACTACCAGTTTCTTGTCATACAGAACACTACCAGTCTCTACAGAACACTACCAGTCTCTTGTCATACAGAACACTACCAGTCTCTTGTCATAAAGAACACTACCAGCTCTTGTCATACAGAACACTATCAGTCTCTTCTCATACAGAACACTACCAGTCTCTTGTCATACAGAACACTACCAGTCTCTTGTCATACAGAACACTACCAGTCTCTACAGAGCACTACCAGTCTCTTGTCATGCAGAACACTACCAGTCTCTTGTCATATAGAACACTACCAGTCTCTTCTCATGCAAAACACAACCAGTCTCTTTTCATACAGAGCTTTTTTTATACATAAAACTACCAGTTTCTTGACATACAGAGCTCTTGTCATAGAGAACACTAGCAGTCTCTTATCATACAGAAAACTACCAGTCTCTTCTCAAACAGAACCCTTTTCATACACAACACTACCAGTCTCTTGTCAAACAGAAACCAACCGTCTATTGTCATACAGAACACTACCAGTCTCTTGTCATACAGAACTCTTGTTATACAAAACACTATCGGTCTCTTGACATACATAACTCTTGTCATAGAGAACACTAGCAGTCTCTTGTCATACAGAACACTACCAGTCTCTTGTCACTTGAACACTACCCATATTTTGTTATACAGAACACTATAAATCTTTTGTCACACAGAACACTATAAATCTTTTGTCATACATAACACTACCAGTATTTTGTCATACGTAACACTACCAATATTTTGTCATACAAAATATTACCAGTATTTTGTTATATAGAACACTATAAATCTTTTGTCATACAGAACTCTACCAGTCTCTTGCCATACAGAACACTACAGTCTCTACTCTTACAGAACACTATCAGTCTCTTGTCATACAGAACACAAAATGTTTCTTGTCATACAGAACACTACCAGTCTCTTGTCATGCAGAACACTATCAGTCTCTTGTCATACAGAATACTACCAGTCTCTTGTCATACAGAACACCAAATATCTCTTGTCATACAGAACACCAAATGTCTCTTGTCATACAGAACACCAAATGTCTCTTGTCACACAGAACACCAAATGTCTCTTGTCATACAGAAATGTCTCTTGTCATACAGAACACCAAATGTCTCTTGTCATACAGAACACCAAATGTCTTTTATCATACAGAACACTACCAGTCTCTTGTCATACAG
This sequence comes from Achatina immaculata, assembly GCA_009760885.1. NCBI lineage: Eukaryota > Metazoa > Mollusca > Gastropoda > Stylommatophora > Achatinidae > Lissachatina > Lissachatina immaculata. Next base: position 10,438,042 of record CM019706.1, on the reverse strand, counting down.
AACATTGTCAGTCTCTTGTCACACATATCTGTGATTATACAGAACAATATCAGTCTTTTATCATTCAGAACACTTCCAGTTTCTTGTCATAAGGAACTCTTGTCATACAGAACACCACCTGTTTCTTATCATACAGAACACTTCCAGTCTCTTGTCATACAGAACACCAAATGTCTCTTGTCATACAGAACACCAAATGTCTCTTGTCATACAGAACACCAAATGTCTCTTGTCATACAGAAAACCAAATGTCTCTTGTCATACAGAACACTACCAGTCTCTTGTCATACAGAACATTGTCAGTCTCTTGTCACACATATCTGTGGTGATACAGAACATCAAATATCAGTCTTTTATCATTCAGAACACTTCCAGTTTCTTGTCATATGGAACTCTTGTCATACAGAACACTACCTGTTTCTTATCATACAGAACACTTCCAGTCTCTTGTCATACAGAAAACTATCAAACTCTTGTCATATATAACTCTTTTCATGCAGAACACTACCAGGCTCTTGTCATACAGAACTCTTTTCATACAGAACACTACCAGTCTCTTGTCATACAGAACATTGTCAGTCTCTTGTCACACATATCTGTGGTTATACAGAACAATATCAGTCTTTTATCATTCAGAACACTGCCAGTTTCTTGTCATACGGAACTCTTGTCATACAGAACACCACCTGTTTCTTATCATACAGAACACTTCCAGTCTCTTGTCATACAGAACACCAAATGTCTCTTGTCATACAGAACACCAAATATCTCTTGTCATACAGAACACCAAATGTCTCTTGTCATACAGAACACCAAATGTCTCTTTTCGTACAGAAATGTCTCTTGTCATACAGAACACCAAATGTCTTTTGTCATACAGAACACCAAATGTCTCTTGTCATACAGAACATTGTCAGTCTCTGGTCACACATATCTGTGGTTATACAGAACAATATCAGTCTTTTATCATTCAGAACACTGCCAGTTTCTTGTCATACGGAACTCTTGTCATACAGAACACTACCTGTTTCTTATCATACAGAACACTTCCAGTCTCTTGTCATACAGTACACTATCAAACTCTTGTCATATATAACTCTTTTCATGCAGAACACTACCAGGCTCTTGTCATACAGAACTCTTTTCGTACAGAATACTACCAGTTTCTTTTCAAATAGAACACTACCAGTTTCTTGACATACAGAACTCTTGTTATACAAAACACTATCGGTCTCTTGACATACATAACTCTTGTCATAGAGAACACTAGCAGTCTCTTGTCATACAGAACACTACCAGTCTCTTGTCACTTGAACACTACCCATATTTTGTTATACAGAACACTATAAATCTTTTGTCACACAGAACACTATAAATCTTTTGTCATACATAACACTACCAGTATTTTGTCATACGTAACACTACCAATATTTTGTCATACAAAATATTACCAGTATTTTGTTATATAGAACACTATAAATCTTTTGTCATACAGAACTCTACCAGTCTCTTGCCATACAGAACACTACAGTCTCTACTCTTACAGAACACTATCAGTCTCTTGTCATACAGAACACAAAATGTTTCTTGTCATACAGAACACTACCAGTCTCTTGTCATACAGAACACTATCAGTCTCTTGTCATACAGAACACTACAGTCTCTTGTCATACAGAACACCAAATATCTCTTGTCATACAGAACACCAAATGTCTCTTGTCATACAGAACACCAAATGTCTCTTGTCACACAGAACACCAAATGTCTCTTGTCATACAGAAATGTCTCTTGTCATACAGAACACCAAATGTCTCTTGTCATACAGAACACCAAATGTCTTTTATCATACAGAACACTACCAGTCTCTTGTCATACAGAACATTGTCAGTCTCTTGTCACACATATCTGTGATTATACAGAACAATATCAGTCTTTTATCATTCAGAACACTTCCAGTTTCTTGTCATAAGGAACTCTTGTCATACAGAACACCACCTGTTTCTTATCATACAGAACACTTCCAGTCTCTTGTCATACAGAACACCAAATGTCTCTTGTCATACAGAACACCAAATGTCTCTTGTCATACAGAACACCAAATGTCTCTTGTCATACAGAAAACCAAATGTCTCTTGTCATACAGAACACTACCAGTCTCTTGTCATACAGAACATTGTCAGTCTCTTGTCACACATATCTGTGGTGATACAGAACATCAAATATCAGTCTTTTATCATTCAGAACACTTCCAGTTTCTTGTCATATGGAACTCTTGTCATACAGAACACTACCTGTTTCTTATCATACAGAACACTTCCAGTCTCTTGTCATACAGAAAACTATCAAACTCTTGTCATATATAACTCTTTTCATGCAGAACACTACCAGGCTCTTGTCATACAGAACTCTTTTCGTACAGAATACTACCAGTTTCTTTTCAAATAGAACACTACCAGTTTCTTGACATGCAGAACTCTTGTCATACAAACATTATCAGTTTCTTGTAATACAGAACACTGCCAGTTTTTGTCATACAGAAAGCTACCAGTCTCTTATCATGCAAAATACTATCAGTCTCTTGTCATACAGAAGACAACTAGTCTATTGTCATAGGGAACACTACCAATCTCTTGTCATACAGAACATTACCATTCTCTTGTCATACAGAACTCCTGTGATACAGAACACTACCAGTCTCTTGACATACAGAACACTGAGAGTCTCTAGAAATAAAGAGTTCTTGTCATACAGAACACTACCAGTCTCTTGTCATACAGAACACTACCAGTCTCTTGTCATACAGAACACTACCAGTGTCTTCTCATACAGAACACTACCAGTCTCTTGTCATACAGAACACTACCAGTCTCTTGTCATACAGAACACTACCAGTCTCTTGTCATACAGAAGACTACCAGTCTCTTGTCGTACAGAACACTACCAGTCTCTTGTCATACAGAACACTACCAGTCTCTTGTCATACAGAACACTACCAGTCTCTTGTTATACAGAACACTACCAGTCTCTTGTCATACAGAACACTACCAGTCTCTTGTCATACAGAACACTACCAGTCTCTTGTTATACAGAACACTACCAGTCTCTTGTCATACAGAAGACTACCAGTCTCTTGTCGTACAGAACACTACCAGTCTCTTGTCATACAGAACACTACCAGTCTCTTGTCATACAGAACACTACCAGTCTCTTGTTATACAGAACACTACCAGTCTCTTGTCATACAGAACACTACCAGTCTCTTGTCATACAGAACACTACCAGTCTCTTGTCGTACAGAACACTACCAGTCTCTTGTCATACAGAACACTACCAGTCTCTTTATACACAGAATACCACCAGTCTTTTGACAAAAAGAACATCACCAGTTTATTGACATACATAACACTATCATCTTATCATATACAGAATGATTCCTGTCTATTGACGCACAGAATACCACAAGTATCTTGACACAAAGACAGCCACCAGTCTTTTGACATAAAGAATACCACCAGTCTCTAGTCATACATAATACCATCAGTTGTTAACATACATAACATCACTATTCTTATGATATATAGAACACCAACAGTCTCATCACATACAGAATACTACTAGTCTTATCACACACAGAACACCACCAATCTCATCACACACATAACACCACTAGTCTCATCACACACATAACACCACTAGTCTCATCGCACATAACACCACTAGTCTCATCACACACATAACACCACTAGTCTCATCACACACATAACACCAACAGTCTCATCACACACATAACACCACTAGTCTCATCAAACACATAACACCACTAGTCTCATCACACACATAACACCACTAGTCTCATCACACACATAACACCAACAGTCTCATCACACAAATAACACCAACAGTCTCATCACACAAATAACACCACTAGTCTCATCACACACATGACACCACTAGTCTCATCACACACTTAACACCAACAGTCTCATCACACACATAACACCACTAGTCTCATCACACACAGAACACCACCAGTCTCATCACACACAGAACACCACCAGTCTCATCACACACAGAACACTAGCAGTCTCCTGGCATAGAGAACACCTACATCACACACAAAACACTAGCAGTCTCTTGGCATAGAGAACACCTACATCACACACAGAAAACCACCAGTCTCTTGGCATAGAGAACACCTACATCACACACAGAACACTAGCAGTCTCTTTGCATAGAGAACACCTACATCACACACAGAGAACTGTGAACGGTCATGCGGTGTTCCCACGAGTGTACGGTGTGAGTGCGAAGCGTCATCGTTCAATCGATCCGTATGGGTGGAAGGCCGATATATAAAGGAAGAAAGCATGACTGAAAAGGGAGACAAGCATACCCAGCAGTCATGGCAGGAACTGAAATCCTTTCGTCTGTGTTATCCCCATCCGACCCGATACTGTTCGATCAAATGTGTTGTGGATATTAATTATGTGCTGCGTATTTAATATCACTATCGTCGTGTGTTGAGATTTCGCTGATTCCTGTTGATATATTAGTGCAATGGCACAAAGAGGAGTTATATGTTGATAATTTAGTGCGTTAGCACAAAGGGGGAGATATAAAAAGGTCCGACAATTAAGTAATGAGACTGATTTTATTATCGCCAAGACAAATAAGCCATCTATGAAGCACAGCATGTAATCCAAAGAGGCAACCTTCATCTATGATCTGGTAACTTTTCGTTGCAGCCCGATAAGCAGACGACAAACAAGCCGCCATTTTGTTGACCTAGTTAGAGTTGTATTGTCACGTAATCAGCATGTAGCAAAAAGCTTACATTAAATTTTGTTTAAAACTAGGGAAAAGTGCCATTGAGCCAGTTGGATTGATGCCTCAAGTTTATTGGTATAATTGTTCACCTTGTATTATATTCAGATGGTATTCACGATTCAAAAGTGGCGTGGAAACGATTACAAATTCAGTTAGACGTGGAAGCCCAGTTTCTGTTCGTAATAAGGAACTCATTTGCAAAAGTCAGAGATACCACAGAACATACCACCATTCTCTTGACATAAAGAACACCACCAGTCTCTTGACATACAGAACATCACCAGTCTCTTGACATACAGCACACCAGCAGTCTCTTGACTTACAGCACACCACCATTCTCTTCACATACAGCATACCACCAGTCTCTTGACATACAGCACACTATCAGTCTCTGGTCACAGAGAACACCACCATTCTTTTGATATACAGAACATCACCAATATCTTGACATATAGAACACCACCAGTCTCTTGACATACAGAATACCACCAGTCTCTTGACATACAGCACACTATCAGTCTCTGGTCACAGAGAACACCACCATTCTTTTGATATACAGAACATCACCATTATCTTGACATATAGAACACCACCAGTCTCTTGACATACAGAATACCACCAGTCTCTTGACATACAGCACACTATCAGTCTCTGGTCACAGAGAACACCACCATTCTTTTGATATACAGAACATCACCAGTATCTTGACATATAGAACACCACCAGTCTCTTGACATACAGAACACCACCATTCTCTTACATTTACTAAAGGAAGATATTTTCCCTGCTGAGTGCTGTAACAATGTTGGATTTTGATAACGGAGTTTGGAGAAAGCAAACTACAAACATGACTTCCTCTTGACAGTCGCCATTTTTATGGTTAACGTCATTCTTTGTTTTTACCCAGACATCATCACGGCAAATACAGCTGTGTTATATACAACGTTTTTAGTTACACTTTCATCTTATATCTTATATCCTTCCCGTGCCGTTAAACGTCACAAAGTAGTTCGGCAATTTTTCCTGTCTTCGGCGAGTCTTTCAACCTCATCAAAGGATTTTACGCCTGTTAATTTGGCCTCTCTTAACAATGTCCTCTTCAGAGTTCACGCGGTCTGCCTCTTTTTCTTTGACCTGTTGTGTTCCACTTGATAGCTTGTTTTGGCATTCTCTGATCATTTCTTCTCATCAAGTGACCAACATATGTCCATTTCCTTTTCCTAATCACCCATGAGACTGGTTGTTGTTCAGCCATCTGTCTTATCTCTGCATTGTTCTTGAATTCGTTCCACTTGATGCCGAGTATTTTCCTTAGGCATTTGTTTTCAAAAGAGTCTAATTTCTTTTCTATTTCTTTAGTTGTTTTCCAGCTTTCACATTGCATAAATGAGGGTGGATATTACATTTGAATTGAATAGTCTTAACTTGGTTTTTGTGCTTATAACTTTTGAATTCCATATGTTCTCAAGATTCTTGAAGATTGATGCTGCTTTTGAAATTCTGATCCTAACTTCCTTTCTAGTGTCACCATCCTGGTCTATGTAGCTGCCAAGGTATGCAAATTGATTGACTTCTTCAATATCTGTCCCTTCTATGTGTATTTTTCCATTTTGATTGAGAGGAATTTTCATTATTTTTGTTTTGTCCTTGTTAATTTCAAGTCCTATTTTGCTAGCCAGTGAAGACAGGCTATCTGTTTTTTCTTACATGGAATTCAGATTATTACTGATAAGAGTTATGTCATCAGCAAAATCAAGATCTTCTAGTTTGGTCCCATGTACCCAGTCAATACCTGTGTTACCTGTGCTTTCATATTCACATTTACACTTTCATATTCGGTAATAATATTGTTGAATCGTCTTACAGAGGCAGACAGACAGACAGACAGACAGACAGACAGACAGACAGATAGATAGATAGATAGATAGATAGATAGATAGATAGATAGAAAAAAAACTAAATAAAACGGGAGATAATTACCTATTGTTCTTTAGATTTAACCCGAACGATTGTATCCCCTTGATCCCATTGGATTTACTAAGGTCTGCGGTACAGCCGGTTCGAAGTGATACCAGTTGTCTCTACGACATAATCAGATTCATTATATTATTTTGGATGGATGGATGGATGGATGGATGGATGGATGGATGGATGGATGGATGGATGTAAAGTGTCTTCCAGGTAGAAATTAAATTACAATTATAAAATGCTAAAATGTCTTTCAATAACAAAAGACTGAAGCAATATCCATTTAGAAAATATCAAAGTTTCTATCAGTTACAAAATACTGAAGTGTCTTTCAGGTACAAAATAAAGTGACATCAGTCAATCTCAGCATCTCTTTACAGAACTGTTACTGACTTTTCACAGACCTGTTAAGTGTCTCTTTACAGAACTGTTATCTATCTATTTACAGAACTGTTACCTGTCTTTTTTAAACAGAACTGTTACTTGTCTATTTACAGAACTGTTACCTGTCTTTTTTAAACAGAACTGTTACTTGTCTATTTACAGAACTGTTACATGTCTATTTAAAGAACCTTTACCTGTTTATTTATAGAACTGTTACCTGTCTATTTACAGAACTGTTACATGTCTTTTTACAGAACATTACCTGTCTTTCTACAGAACTGTTTCCTATCTGATCATTTTCAATTTGCTTCCTCACAAGAAACCTGTTGTTGTGATGTGTGCGTTGATTTATGTGCTCCCACTTGAGTGATGTGCGTGCTTCTTTTAGAGGAACTTCCATCAATGAGTTTCTTTATTTTAGAAGAACTTCCATCAATGAATATCTTTCTTTTAGAGGAACTTCCATCAATGAATATCTTTCTTTTAGGGGAACTTTCATCAATGAATATCTTTCTTTTAGGGGAACTTTTATCAATGAAAATCTTTCTTTTAGAGGAACTTCCATCAATGAAAATCTTTCTTTTAGAGGAATTTCCACCAATGAAAATCTTTCTTTTAGAGGAACTTCCATCAATGAAAATCTTTCTTTTAGAGGAACTTCCATCAATGAATATCTTTGTTTTTTTTTTAGAGGAACATCCTTAAATGAATTTTTTTATTTTAGAGGAACTTCTTTCATTGAATTTAATTCTTTTAGAGGAACTTACACCAATGAATTTCTTTCTTTCAAATAAGCTAAAATCTGTGAATTTCTTTCTTTTAGAGGAACTTCTGTCTATGAATTTCTTTCTTTTAGAGGAACTTTTGTAAATGAATTTCTTTCTGCCATTTCTCAAGTGTTTGTGTACAACTTTTAGAGGGTAACATTACATATATTACTCAGTCATTTCATGCAACTGTTAATTTACTGTACTCTTATCACTCCATTGTACTCTGACATGTTACTCTACTGTACTCTTATCACTCCAATGTACTCTGGCATGTTACTTTACTGTACTCTTATCACTCTAATGTACTCTGACACGTTATTTTACTGAAATCTTACCAGTCCAATGTGCACTCACGTGTTTTTTTACTGAAATCTTATCACACCAATGTACTCTGACATGTGACTTTTCTGTGCTCTTACCACTCCAGTGTACTCTGGCACGTTACTTTACTTTACTTTTATCACTCTAATGTGCTCTAACATGTGACTTTACTGTGCTCTTATCACTCCAGTGTACTCTGGCTTGTACATTTCTCTTATGTCATGACAGACATGTTCTCTACAAACCAGTGTGTGGAATTAGCACTTAAATATTCAGTTATTCAGCACCAGTTATTACAGACACACTGGGAGTACAGAAGTCATAGTGTAGGTGAGTACAGAAGTCCTAGTTGCACTAGTGCAGTTGCATACAGTAGTCATAGTTACAATACTGTAGTTGAGTACAGAAGTCCTAGTTACACTAGTAGGTGAGTACAGAAGTCCTAGTTGCACTAGTGCAGTTGCGTACAGTAGTCATAGTTACAATACTGTAGTTGAGTACAGAAGTCCTAGTTACACTAGTAGGTGAGTACAGAAGTCCTAGTTGCACTAGTGCAGTTGCGTACAGTAGTCATAGTTACAGTACTGTAGTTGAGTACAGAAGTCCTAGTTACATTAGTGTAGGTGAGTACAGTAGTCATAGTTACATTACTGTAGGTGAGTACAGCAGTCATAGTTACACAAATGTAGTAGAGCACAATAGTCCTAGTTACACTAGTGTAGATGAGTAGAGAAGTACTACTTTCACTAGTGCGGGTGAGTAAACCAGTCCACACGGTTTGAACTCGTTATTCAGCTACACCTAATATTCTCCTCTTCAACAATTATAATCCCTCTCCACTAAGCTCCACTCCCTTATCACTTGCTACACATAGTTCAGAACCTCCTCACAGCATCACATTACAACCTCTCTACACTAAGTATAATAATATATTTCACCTTCTCCTGGCTAGGTTAACATTGTACCACTCTCTCTCCCCTCCACGGTTTCCCCACCCACCACCCCCAGTTACGACCCACCTATCACACATCACAAGTCTCTATTTATACACTCTATACGATCCACCATGCACATTTCTGAACAAGCGTCGGACAAGCCACATCTTCTTACAAGTTACAGTTAAGTGCTCTATTCATTTTATTTCCTTTTTTTAAACATACATTCATGTAAATCTATACTTTATCTGGTCTCTGTTTCTTCGTCCTGTGTGTTTTTGTATGATTAAGGCTCACGCCGAAACGTCACAAATGTGTAGTCGATAAGTAATAAAGCTGCTCCTACTTTTTCCTAGTTTATACATTCTGCTATTGAATAGTTCCATTTAATTTTATACTGCATGCTGGTGGATACTGTTTCTTAGATAGAACCATAGTCTCTGTCTTTTTGATGTTCAAAGTAAGGCCTTTCTGTTCACTTTCTTTGGCGACTTTATCCAAGAGATTTTGCAGGTATTGTTGGTTCTCAGCTACTAGTACTGTGTCGTCAGCATACCGAAGGTTGTTAATATTGTATCCTCAGACTTTTATACCTGGTTCTGTAATGATCGTTCTTAGAATATTCTCGCTGTACAGAGAAAAAAGGTCTGGAGATAGTACACATCCCTGTCGCACTCATTGTTTTATAAGTTGAGATTTTTTAGTTTTATTTTCAATTCGAATTGCTGCTTCTTGCTGGCAGTATAGAACTTTTACGATCCTCAAGTCTTTGCTGTCTATGTTTATGCCTCCACGCATTTTAATAAATACTTTTCACCTTGTCGAATGGCTTGATGTAATCAATGGAGCATAAGTAGAGATTTTTCTGTACTTCTAAAGCTCTTTCTGTTAGTGTTCGTAAAGCAAAAATGTCATTGTGTGTTCCCTTTCCTTCAACAAATCCAAACTGTTCATCTGCTATTTCCATTTTCATCTTTTTCTTTGCTCTTCTCGTAATGATTCTCAGAAGTAGCTTCGTTATGTGACATGAGAGGCTGATAGTCATTTGTCATCACATTCCTTCGCAGTGTTAGACTAACGTAGGTGAGTGGACCAGTCATTCCGGCACTAATGTAGGTCAGTGAACCAATCATTCTAATATAGATGAGTGGACCAGTCATTCCGGCACTAATGTAGGTCAGTGAACCAATCATTCTAATATAGATGAGTGGACCAATCATTCTTACACTAACGTAGGTGAGTTGACCAATCATTACTGCACTAATGTAGGTCAGTGAACCAATCATTCTAATATAGATGAGTGGACCAGTCATTCCGGCACTAATGTAGGTCAGTGAACCAATCATTCCTGCACTAATGTAGGTCAGTGAACCAATCATTGCTACACTAATGTGAATGAATGAAGCAATCATTGATACACTAATATACAGGTGAGTGAAGTAATCATTGCTACACTAATATACGTGAGTGAAGTAGTCATTTTTACACTAATATAGGTGAGTAATGCAATAAGTGTTAAACTAATGTAGCTGAGCGAAGAAATCATTGGTATACTAATGTAGTTCAGTGGAGTAATCATTGTTACACAAATATAGGTGAGTAAATTATTCAGTGTTACACTTATATAGTTCAGTGAAGTATAAGTATTACAATAATATAGGTGAGTTAAGCAATCACTATTACACTGATATAGGTGGGTGAAGTAATCAGTGTTACATTAATGTAGGTGAGTGAAGTAATCAGTGTTACATTAATGTAGGTGAGTGAAGTAATCAGTGTTACATTAATGTAGGTGAGTGAAGTAATCAGTGTTACATTAATGTAGGTGAGTGAAGTAATCAGTGTTACATTAATGTAGGTGAGTGAAGTAATCAGTGTTATATATATATATATATATATATATATATGCATGCAGGAAACTCTCTACTGTAGAGAGCGGAACAACATCACAACTCCTTCAGATCATCATGTTCGGCCCTATTAAACTCATGACACTCTGTGTGTGTGTGGGGGGGGGGCCCTCTGGGTCATGACTCGCAGAGGTCTTGTGAGTTGTTGCTTTTTTATCGTCCGGGATTGAGTTGGCACTGCACTTTTTGAAGTGCATCTTTAGCGATTTAGCTACGGAAGACTGGTATTAATTGTGGCAAACGAAATTATTTATGTTCCCAATGCTTGTTTCACATACTCCACAGCCAGCATGAAGCTTTTTCTGCTGTTTCTGAAAAGCTTTTTAATGCCCATGTTCTTGCTTGTCCATTTATGCCCAGTTGCTTACATAGGTCGTGTGCTGATGTTGCTACGAATCCTCTCGCTCCCACTTCAACAGTTATCACTTTTGCCTTCACTCCTGCCCCCTGCCTCACTTGCTTGACCAGATCATTGTACTTCTCACATTTGAATAGATGTTGCTCCTCTATTCTTGTTTCGTACGGAACCGTAAGCTCTGTCATTATTAATTCCTGTTTTTCTATGGAGTACACTTAAAATGTCCGGTCGCATTCCTGTGTTCTTGATGGTAGTCGGGTATTCTCTTCTTCCTGGTAAGTCCGCTGTCACATCCCAGTCATTTCCACCATCTAGCAGTGATGGTAAGGGAGTGTCCCTGATTTCAATACTGGATGTCGTACCAGCGCCCGTGAAGTACTTAGGTTGGACCTCAACTATTTTGCTGTTGTTTGCTTATCTTTTGCCCTGTCTACAATGACTACTAGTTCCTGCAGCACTCTGTTGTGCCCCAGGTGTAGCGTCCTTGGGCTAATGACACTCTGCATGCTGAAAGCACGTGTTCCAATGTTTGTCTTTCGTTGCAGAGAGGGAACTTTGTGTCGTCTGATACACCCCATTTGTGCAGGTTTGAGCCTGTAGACAGAAGGTCATAAGTCGGGTAGTAGGTCTGATGATAAAGCTGAGTCTCAAGGGGGCCATTTTCCAGATGTCATTCCATGTTAGTGATCTCTGCAGGACTTCCTCCCATGTTAGTGATCTCTGCAGGACTTCCTCCCATGTTAGTGATCTCTGCAGGACTTCCTCCCATGTTAGTGATCTCTGCAGGACTTCCTCCCATGTTAGTGATCTCAGCAGGACTTCCTCCCATGTTAGTCATCTCTGCAGGACTTCCTCCCATGTTAGTCATCTCTGCAGGACTTCCTCCCATGTTAGTGATCTCTGCAGGACTTCCTCCCATGTTAGTGATCTCTGCAGGACTTCCTCCCATGTTAGTGATCTCTGCAGGACTTCCTCCCATGGTGTCCACTGACCTTGCTGTACCTGTTGGACTGCCTTCTGGGCCCGCTTATCATCCTCTGAATTCCTTACTTCGCTAATGATCATATCCCTTCTTTCCTTACAGGAGGCCTTTGACCACCATTTGATTTCACCATGACCAAATCCCCTTCTGTTGGTCTGGGTGTATCCTATTACTTCTTTCAGCTCTTGTGTTTCCCTGGCTGTGGTCACTTTCTCACTTACTCTCCATTTTCCTCCAGTTTTAAGTGTTGGCTGCACTTCTCGTACTACTGGATCTGTAGATTATTGTAGCATCACTGAAAGCCTTGTCTTTCCTACCTTGTATTCTTCGACCACAGATTTTAATGGTAACTGCAGTTTGCTCTTCTTGCAGTACAGTGCTACATCAGTTAATCCTGGTGGTACGCCCAGCCAGTTTCTTATGGATTTATTTATCTTTCTTTCGACTGCTTCTACTGTGCTGGTACTTACTTCATAAACGAGTAGTGGGCACATCAATTTTGGAATCATCATGGACTGGAGGCACCGTATTTTGAACTTCCCCAATAGCTTGCTTTTGTCTATGGTGTTCGGTCCATTCTGTGCCATTTCTATGACCAGCTTCCCCGCGTTTGAGTCTTTCATGAAAGCATCATATACTCTGCCAAAGCTCTTCACTGGGTCTTCCTCTACAGTTAGGATTATTTGATTTGTCACCGTGTATGATCTTTCTATCACTTTCCCCTTCATGAGTGATAGACGTCATGACTTCTTTGGCTTGAAGCTTATGTGGCACCATATGATAAGGCTGTCCAAACTCTCTAACATCTTTCGTGCCTGTGCTTCACTGGTTGTTGTTACTGTTGTGTCATCCATGAATGCTTTTAGTGGTGGCATCTGACATCCATTTCTGGTGCTGACTTTCTTTTAGCTTATCCTACGATGCTCTACGTCTTGTAAGGTTGGTGGGCTGCATTTGAATTTGCTGCCTGGTGCACAGGGCCACACTAGACCTTTCATCTGCTCGAGAGGTGTATGCTGATTTTTATCAGAGTATGTCTTGCTCAGATGTTCCTCGAGCACCTCCTTACCTGCTTTCAGCGTACCTGATTTTGGCTGTTCAAATAACTGCTTGGCAAATCCGACGGGATCTCTGTAGAACTTCGCTCTTGCGTATCTGGTTTCCCTCTTCCTTTTACATAGTCTTTCAGCTCTGCAAAGGGCATTGTGCTGGGATTTTAGATATTGCCAAACCTGTCTTAGTCCTTCTTTTTCTGATTCGTGTGTCTTTTTGAACATTTTTTGAGCATGGTTCTTCTGCTGTCTTATTGCTTCTATTTTCCTCTGTCTTCTGGACTTTCTTGGTGTCACTTTTTCTCTTTTTGCCTGTTTGGTTCCAAACTCTTTGTGACAGTGAAGATATATGATGTTGCCAAACTCTTTGTGGCAGTGAAGATATATGATGTTGCCAAATTCTTTGTAGCAGTGAAGATATATGATGTTACAAAACTCTTTGTGACAGTGAAGATATATGATGTTACCAAACTCTTTGTAGCAGTGAAGATATATGATGTTACCAAACTCTTTGTGGCAGTGAAGATATATGATGTTACCAAACTCTTTGTAGCAGTGAAGATATATGATGTTACCAAACTCTTTGTGGCAGTGAAGATATATGATGTTACCAAACTCTTTGTGGCAGTGAAGATATATGATGTTACCAAACTCTTTGTAGCAGTGAAGATATATGATGTTACCAAACTCTTTGTGACAGTGAAGATATATGATGTTACCAAACTCTTTGTGGCAGTGAAGATATATGATGTTACCAAACTCTTTGTGACAGTGAAGATATATGATGTTACCAAACTCTTTGTGACAGTGAAGATATATGATGTTACCAAACTCTTTGTGGCAGTGAAGATATATGATGTTACCAAACTCTTTGTGGCAGTGAAGATATATGATGTTACCAAACTCTTTGTGGCAGTGAAGTATATGATGTTACCAAACTCTTTGTGACAGTGAAGATATATGATGTTACCAAACTCTTTGTGACAGTGAAGATATATGATGTTACCAAACTCTTTGTGGCAGTGAAGATATATGATGTTACCAAACTCTTTGTGGCAGTGAAGATATATGATGTTACCAAACTCTTTGTAGCAGTGAAGATATATGATGTTACCAAACTCTTTGTGGCAGTGAAGATATATGTTACCAAACACTTTGTGGCAGTGAAGATATATGATGTTACCAAACTCTTTGTGGCAGTGAAGATATATGATGTTACCAAACTCTTTGTGGCAGTGAAGATATATGATGTTACCAAACTCTTTGTGACAGTGAAGATATATGATGTTATCAAACTCTTTGAGACAGTGAAGATATATGATGTTATCAAACACTTTGAGGCAGTGAAGATATATGATGTTATCAAACTCTTTGAGGCAGTGAAGATATATGATGTTACCAAATTCTTCCAGCTTTTGCTCAAGGTTTTTTCCTCTTAGCTGTTTGTCCAGTTCTTTGCATAATCCTGCGTCTAGGTTTTCCCATATGCTTTTGGCACTTGCTGGTGGGAAGTTAATTTTGTCTCTGGTCTCGTTGGAGGTCTGCATTGCCTCCCTGCTGCCTGACTCAACCTGAATATTCCCTGAGCTGTGGTTTATATCCTGACAGAGATCTTCTAATGTCTTATCTGAGACTGGCGTCACAGTGCACTGTTGAGTATTAGGCAGCAAGGAACCACCACATCCTTTCTTTGTTCTGTGTATCTTCATGCCACGTTGAGTGTTAAATTTCCTGCCCAGATGCATGGATACTCCATCCACTGTTCTGAACTCGAATTAATTGGGGCGGGCATGGTCGTTTTCGTATAGTCACCTGTGGATCCATTATTCTTCCCCCCCCCCCTTTTCGGTGAATCCTGGGGGCATTTCTTACACTAATATAAGTCAGTGAAGTAATCAGTGTTATAAAAATATAGGTGAGTGAAGTAATCCTTCTTACATTAATGTAGGTGAGTGAAGTAATCCTTTTTATATTAATGTAGGTGAGTGGAGTAATCATTGTTTCAATAATATAAGTGAGCGAAGCAATCATTGTTACATTAATGTAGTATAAAATGTATCATAAAATGTAATATAAAATGTCACATAAGATAAATAAAAAAGAATGTAAAATACGTGACAGAAGCAATCAGTATTACGCTAATGTAGGTGAGTGAGCCAAACATTGTTACACTAATGTCTGTGAGTGAAGCAAGCATTGTTACACTAATGTCTGTGAGTGAAGCAAGCATTGTTACACTAATGTCTGTGAGTGAAGCAAGCATTGTTAAAATAATATGTCAGTCTTCTTTTTCTTCTTCTTCTTCTTCTTCTTTTTCTTCTTCTTCTTCGTTCGCTTCCACCATCAAGACCGCACTGTGATCCTACTGAATTTCCCCCTGTGTGCTCGAAAAGTCCCGTGGTCCCCCGTGTGGTCCCCGAAAAGAGAGATCCCGAGAGGACCACACGAGATCCCCGAGAGGACCACACGAGATCCCGGAGAGAACCACAAGAGGTTCAGAGTATCTCAGGGCTTGAGCCTGTATTCTTGGTGGGTCTTAGAAGCGGGATTGCGTGACACCGTGGTTTTCTTTGCACTAGTTTAGTCTAGAGTTAGACCTTCTCACTGGAAGACCTCGACGTGTTTTAGATATTAGTATATCCCCGCTGGGTGAGAGGCG
Source organism: Achatina immaculata (assembly GCA_009760885.1). Lineage (NCBI taxonomy): Eukaryota > Metazoa > Mollusca > Gastropoda > Stylommatophora > Achatinidae > Lissachatina > Lissachatina immaculata. The sequence continues at coordinate 10,421,876 of CM019706.1, read as the reverse complement.
GTAGCCCATCCAGTCCAGCGTTGGACTTCTCACCGGAAAACCTCAGCGTGATTAGGATTAGCATACATCCCCGCCGGGTGAGAGGTGGTTGCCTATCTAGACTTCCCTGGTCCAGTGTCTCCGACTTCAGCATTTTGTGGTCGTGGCCGCTATCCTTCCTAGTTGTGACCAGGATGGTGCTTTTGTTCAGGAGGACGAATCCTCGCCACTAGTAACTTCCACCCCTGAGTTGAGCTGGTTTAGGCATATTATCCCAGTATGGGAGTGTTTGGGACGTGACCGACCTCTAGAGCAAAGGTACTGTGACATGCATAGCCTTCAAGATTCACCCCCTAGTGTGAGCCGGTTTAGGCAAAATTCAAAAGTATGGGTGTGTATCAGGCGTGACCGACCTCTAGAGTGGAGGTGGCATGACATGTCTAACCATCACGTTTCACCCCTGGTATGTGCCGGTTTAGGCATATTTCACCAGTATGGGTGTATATCGGGCGTGGCCGACCTCTAGAGCGATGTTATCAAACTCTTTGTGGCACTGAAGATATATGATGTTAACAAACTCTTTGTGGCAGTGAAGATATATGATGTTACCAAATTCTTTGTAGCAGTGAAGATATATGATGTTACCAAACTCTTTGAGACAGTGAAGATATATGATGTTATCAAACTCTTTGTGGCAGTGAAGATATATGATGTTACCAAACTCTTTGTGACAGTGAAGATATATGATGTTATCAAACTCTTTGAGACAGTGAAGATATATGATGTTATCAAACACTTTGAGGCAGTGAAGATATATGATGTTATCAAACTCTTTGAGGCAGTGAAGATATATGATGTTACCAAATTCTTCCAGCTTTTGCTCAAGGTTTTTTCCTCTTAGCTGTTTGTCCAGTTCTTTGCATAATCCTGCGTCTAGGTTTTCCCATATGCTTTTGGCACTTGCTGGTGGGAAGTTAATTTTGTCTCTGGTCTCGTTGGAGGTCTGCATTGCCTCCCTGCTGCCTGACTCAACCTGAATATTCCCTGAGCTGTGGTTTATATCCTGACAGAGATCTTCTAATGTCTTATCTGAGACTGGCGTCACAGTGCACTGTTGAGTATTAGGCAGCAAGGAACCACCACATCCTTTCTTTGTTCTGTGTATCTTCATGCCACGTTGAGTGTTAAATTTCCTGCCCAGATGCATGGATACTCCATCCACTGTTCTGAACTCGAATTAATTGGGGCGGGCATGGTCGTTTTCGTATAGTCACCTGTGGATCCATTATTCTTCCCCCCCCCCCTTTTCGGTGAATCCTGGGGGCATTTCTTACACTAATATAAGTCAGTGAAGTAATCAGTGTTATAAAAATAGGTGAGTGAAGTAATCCTTCTTACATTAATGTAGGTGAGTGAAGTAATCCTTTTTATATTAATGTAGGTGAGTGGAGTAATCATTGTTTCAATAATATAAGTGAGCGAAGCAATCATTGTTACATTAATGTAGTATAAAATGTATCATAAAATGTAATATAAAATGTCACATAAGATAAATAAAAAAGAATGTAAAATACGTGACAGAAGCAATCAGTATTACGCTAATGTAGGTGAGTGAGCCAAACATTGTTACACTAATGTCTGTGAGTGAAGCAAGCATTGTTACACTAATGTCTGTGAGTGAAGCAAGCATTGTTACACTAATGTCTGTGAGTGAAGCAAGCATTGTTAAAATAATATGTCAGTCTTCTTTTTCTTCTTCTTCTTCTTTTTCTTCTTCTTCTTCTTCTTCGTTCGCTTCCACCATCAAGACCGCACTGTGATCCTACTGAATTTCCCCCTGTGTGCTCGAAAAGTCCCGTGGTCCCCCGTGTGGTCCCCGAAAAGAGAGATCCCGAGAGGACCACACGAGATCCCCGAGAGGACCACACGAGATCCCGGAGAGAACCACAAGAGGTTCAGAGTATCTCAGGGCTTGAGCCTGTATTCTTGGTGGGTCTTAGAAGCGGGATTGCGTGACACCGTGGTTTTCTTTGCACTAGTTTAGTCTAGAGTTAGACCTTCTCACTGGAAGACCTCGACGTGTTTTAGATATTAGTATATCCCCGCTGGGTGAGAGGCGGTAGCCCATCCAGTCCAGCGTTGGACTTTCTCACCGGAAAACCTCAGCGTGATTAGGATTAGCATACATCCCCGCCGGGTGAGAGGTGGTTGCCTATCTAGACTTCCCTGGTCCAGTGTCTCCGACTTCAGCATTTTGTGGTCGTGGCCGCTATCCTTCCTAGTTGTGACCAGGATGGTGCTTTTGTTCAGGAGGACGAATCCTCGCCACTAGTAACTTCCACCCCTGAGTTGAGCTGGTTTAGGCATATTATCCCAGTATGGGAGTGTTTGGGACGTGACCGACCTCTAGAGCAAAGGTACTGTGACATGCATAGCCTTCAAGATTCACCCCCTAGTGTGAGCCGGTTTAGGCAAAATTCAAAAGTATGGGTGTGTATCAGGCGTGACCGACCTCTAGAGTGGAGGTGGCATGACATGTCTAACCATCACGTTTCACCCCTGGTATGTGCCGGTTTAGGCATATTTCACCAGTATGGGTGTATATCGGGCGTGGCCGACCTCTAGAGCGGAGGTAGCGTGACATGCCTAACCATCAAGTTTCACCCCTGGTGTAAGCCGGTTTAGACATATTTCACCAGTATGGGTGTATTTCAGACGTGGCCGGCCTCTAGAGCAGAGGTGCCATGGTATGAATAGCTCTCACCACAAGACCACTGGACATACCGACTAAGCTTCACTTTATCCTTTCCATCACCTTTTCACATCGGCGCCACACAGCAACCCTAATTGCTTTTCTGCATTTTCTTCCTTGGCCGGGAGGAGTTTCACTCCGGGCGCGACATCCGAAGAATCTCGCCAGCAGTGTCTTAACCTCTGGGTTAAGCCGGTTCAGGCATTTCGCCCGATATGAGTGCACTTAGGACGTGGCCGACCTCCAGATCAGAGGTTCCATGATTTGACTACTGTATACTTCGCTTTATCCTTTCTATCATCTTTTCCCCATTGGTGTCGGTCGGCAACCCCATTCGCACCTTTCTTCATTGGCCGGGAGGAGCCCTACTCCACGCACAGCAGGTGAAGAATCTCGCCAGCAGCAGTAGTGAGCTACCAAACATGACTCTCATCTACCCTAAGCGTCTGGTTTTCAGGTGCCAGATATTCGCCTTCGCCCCTCCTCCTGTCAGTTTAAACAGTTCTGCCACGAGAAGCCAGGAGCTGGACTTGACTGTCAGAGGCTATTTGAGACGCGCGCCATTGGAGCGGAGAGCGTATTCTCCACCCCACTTCCGGCAATAACAGTCCTTAGAACCATGTAGGTGAGTGATGTAATAATTGTTACACTAATGTAGGTGAGTGATGTAATAATTGTACACAAATACAAGTGAGTCAAATAATCGTTGTTACAATAATGTACGTGAGTGAAGAAATCATTGTTACACTAATGTAGGTGAGTGAAATGATCATTGTTACACTAATGTAGGTGAGTGAAATACTCATTGTTACACAAATGTAGATAAATGAAATGATCATTGTCACTAAGGTAGTTGACTGAAATATTCATTGTTACAGTAGTGTAGTTGAGTGAAATGATCAGTGTTACACTAATTTAGATATGTGAATCAGCCATTGTTACACTCAGGTATTTGAGTGAACCAGTCTCTGTTACATTAGCGTAGATGAGTGAAATAATCATTGTTAGACTAACATAGGTAAATGAATTAACCATTGTTAAACTAATGCAGGTGAGTGAAGAAATCATTCTTACACTAAAGTAAATGAGTGAAGAATTAATTTTTACACTAATGTAGGTAAGTGAAGTAATCCTTGATACACTAATGTAGGTAAGTGAAGTAATCCTTGTTACGCTAATGTAGGTAAGTGAAGTAATCCTTGTTACACTAATGTAGGTAAGTGAAGTAATCCTTGTTACACTAATGTAGGTAAGTGAAGTAATCCTTGTTACACTAATGTAGGTAAGTGAAGTAATCCTTGTTACACTAATGTAGGTAAGTGAAGTAATCCTTGTTACGCTAATGTAGGTAAGTGAAGTAATCCTTGTTACGCTAATGTAGGTAAGTGAAGTAATCCTTGTTACGCTAATGTAGGTTAGGGAAATAATTATTGTTACACTAGTGTAGGTGAGTTAAGTAACCACTGTTACAATAATGTAGGTGAGTGAAACAATCATTATTACACTAATGTAGGTGAGTGAAACAATCATTTTCACACTAATGTAGGTGAGTGAAACAATCATTTTCACACTAATGTAGGTGAGTAAAGTAATCATTGTCACACTAATGTAGGTGAGTAAAGTAATCATTGTCACACTAATGTAGGTGAGTAAAGTAATCATTGTCACACTAATGTAGGTGAGTAAAGTAATCATTATTACACTAATGTAGGTGAGTGAAGCTACTGTCTTAAAAATCAGAATACTCTGTGAATTCAATTGTTAAAGAAATGAAGTTCAAGTGTCACTTAACAAATGAATGAAGTTCAAGTGTCACTTAACAAATGAATGAAGTTCAAGTGTCACTTAACAAATGAATGAAGTTCAAGTGTCACTGAACAAATGAATGAAGAAACTTTATTGTCAAAGTTATTATGCTCCCTGGTATGTCTGATATTCACCATAGAACTTCCTGTAAAACTTTGAAACATTTCGCATAACATATTAAATACTAAGTACGTATGTTCTGTGTAACATTAAATACTAAATTCTTACATACTGTGTAGCATATTAAATACCAAGTACATATATTCTATGTAACATATTAAATACCAAGTACATATATTCTATGTAACATATTAAATACCAAGTACATATATTCTATGTAACATATTAAATAGTAAGTATGTATATTCTGTGTAACATGTTAAATAGTAAGTACCTACATTCTGTTTAACAAACTAAATACTAAGTACTTATATTCTGTTTATCATATTAAATACTAAATATGTATATTCTGTGTAACATATTAAATACTAAGTACGTATATTCTTATAACAGTATATTGGACAACTTACTGTCAGAATGGTTTGATTCTCATATAAGGGATTTAATCCGGGGTATTTTAATATTTTGACCATTTGATTTAAAGCCCTTGGTATTTTTTGTTGTACAAGAGTTTAATTGAAGGGTCAGGATTGACACGGTAAGTTCCACGACATTTTTATGAACTTATCCTTGACATGTTTGTAGCAGAAAAGTTATTTTCAGAATGTCCACTGAGTTCTCGTCTGAAGGTCGTTAACAGGTAGAATCACGGACTGAGTGATTCTCTGGATAGAAACTTTGGGAAGATTTAGGGAATAGTTAGCACATACTTAAGGACTGAGAGGACGAGAAATAAGATTATGAGACTAGAATGAGTTTGAATTAAGTCTCGGTTGAGAATGTGTTAGGATCGTTGCTAGGTATGCTTAGTTGAGAATGTGATTTTTCTAGCCTAACACTGTGTTAGTGATTTTTGTCATGTAGCTGACTTGTGCACTGAATGCTCCTTTTGGAGACATTATGAGATTATTTCTCATTATGATTTCAGTAAAGTGTCAGGTAGTTGTTAGTGTCATAATGTCAAGCATTTCTTTGCTGAACTAAAGAATGAGAAATTAGTTCTTTTTTGTGATTTTTGTATAGACCTTTGGGTCTAGAGATTTTCTGTGGTGAGTGAGAGAATTCTGTGATCCTTTATGACTCAGGAAGTGTGTACTTTATGTTGTATTACATTTTTTTTATGCTTGTTGCTTTTATGTAGTGTGAGAGTTGGGTTTTCTCCCTTTCCATTTGGCAAACTAGTTCTTGCCGGAAAGTGGATTAGCCAGAAACTTTGTATAACATTATCAATTGCCTCTCACCCTCGCCTATCATCTCTGATTTTTTTCTATTAATAAAGTGTGAGTTTATGTTGTTCACACTGCACTTATTCTTCACACTGATCACTGTGTGTTGTCCTTGTTAGTATTTCTATAGCAGAAGTTTCATGAAAGTAATACAATCTTTATAAGTATTGCTGTGTCTGTAACTAGCAGTCACAGAATAATAGACAGATGCATGATACATGTATAAGTGGTGCACGTCAACAATCTGTGAACATATTAAATACTAAGTATGTACATTCTCTGTAACATATTAAATACTAAGTATGTACATTCTCTGTAACATATTAAATACTAAGTATGTACATTCTGTGTAACATATTAAATACTAAGTATGTACATTCTGTGTAATATATTAAATACTAAGTATGTACATTCTGTGTAATATATTAAATACTAAGTATGTACATTCTGTGTAACATATTAAATACTAAGTATGTACATTCTGTGTAACATATTAAATACTAAGTATGTACATTCTCTGTAACATATTAAATACTAAGTATGTACATTCTCTGTAACATATTAAATACTAAGTATGTACATTCTCTGTAACATATTAAATACTAAGTATGTACATTCTGTGTAATATATTAAATACTAGTACGTTCATTCTATTAAACAGAGAAAACTTAAATATTTTGGACACATTAAACATCATGATAATCTAGAGAAAACCGTCTTGGAAGGGTGCAAAATGGGAAAAAGAAAGAGAGGAAAACCAAGGAGAAGATGGCTGCAAGACATCGTTGATGATCTGCAAATGGATGCATCAGCAGCAGGCCATCTTGCTCACAACCGAGAGGCCTACAGGAGTGCTACAAAAGTTATGCAAGGGACATGCAAATGAATGAATGAACGTTCATTCTGTGTAACATACTAAATAGTAAGTACTACATTCTGTGTAACATATTAAATAGTATGTACTACATCCTGTGTAACATATTAAATAGTAAGTACTACATTCTGTGTAACATATTAAATAGTAAGTACTACATTCTGTGTAACATATTAAATAGTAAGTACTACATTCTGTGTAACATATTAAATAGTAAGTACTACATTCTGTGTAACATATTAAATACTAAGTACTACAATCAGTGTAGCATATCAAATAGTAAGTACTACATTCTGTGTAACATATTAAATAGTAAGTACTACATTCTGTGTAACATATTAAATACTAAGTACGTACATAAATAGTGTGATAAAATAAAAAAAATGAAAAGTAATATTTACATTGACACTGTGGCCCATCAGTAACATATAAAACGGATTAAATAGATAAGATTTTTTACCATAGTCACACATGCATCATATAACACGCATACAACACACATACAACATTCATACACCATACATACAACATACATTCAACATACATACAACATAATACAATATATATAAAATACGTACAACACACATACAACATACGTACAACGTACATACATCACACATTATACATACAACACACATACAACATACGCACACCATATCTACAACACTCATTCAACATACATACGTACAACATACATAGATTACACATACAGCATACATACAACACACATATAACATAGTGGTATCGCTTGGCAAGTTATTATATATTACCAGTATTACAAGAACTCGTATAAACGTAAACTATATTACAAGAACTCGTATAAACGTAAACTATATTAAAAGAACTCGTACAAACGTAATCTATATTACAAGAACTCGTACAAACGTAAACTATATTACAAGAACTCATATAAACATAAACTATATTACAAGAACTCGTATAAACATAAACTATATTACAAGAACTCATATAAACATAAACTATATTACAAGAACTCGTATAAACATAAACTATATTACAAGAACTCGTATAAACATAAACTATATTACAACTGACAAAAGAAACAGGGCAGCTGAAATATATATATATATATATAAATGAGGAAAAATTGAAAGTGGTGGAGAGTTTTGAATATGTTGGATCACTACTAACTAATAATGGAAATACAATGAGGGAAATTAAAAGAAAGTAAAACAAATAAAGAATCTGTGGAGAGGAACAGACAGAACTACAAAAATAAGATTTTTAAGGGCATGCATCTTTCCCATCGCAACATATGCCTGTGAGACCTGCACACTTAACAAAACAGCTGAGAAACACATAAATGGCTTTGAATGTAAATGCTACACAAGAGTTCTCCAAATATCGTGGACACAAAAAAGAACAAATATATCTATACTACATGAACTTAATATTCAAGAAGCCTGGCTAGTAAAGAGGATTAAAGAGAGAAAACTTAAATATTTTGGACACATTAAACGTCATGATAATTTAGAGAAGACCGTATTGGAAGGATACATAATGGGAAAAAGAAAAAGAGGAAGACCAAAACGAAGATGGCTGCAAGAGATCGTTGACGATCTGCAAATGGATGCAGCAACAGCAGCCTATCTTGCTCACAACCGAGAGGCCTACAGGAGAGCTGTTTGAGAGGCAAAGTTCCGCAAGGGACATGCAAATGAATGAATGAAGTATTACAAGAGCTCGTATAAACATAAACTATATTACAAGAACTCGTAAAAACATAACCTATATTACAAGAAGTCGTACAAACGTAAACTATATTACAAAAACTCGTATAAACATAAACTATATTACAAGAACTCGTATAAACAAAAACAATATTACAAGAACTCGTATAAACATAAACTGTATTACATGAACCCGTATAAACATAAACTATATTACAAGAACTCGTATAAACATAAACTATATTACAAGAACTCGTATAAACATAAACTATATTACAAGAACTCGTATAAACATAAACTATATTACAAGAACTCGTATAAACATAAACTATGTTCCACAAGTCTAGAAAGCTGTCAAGAATATGCAAGTTTTCACTGATAAGGAAGAACCTACCGGGCAGAGAGTGGCAACTCTATGGCCATGTCCGTCGAAGTCGACCACGTATGGGTCACTTATTACAAAGCACGTGATCTTGTCGTCTTCATGGCATTCAGCTGTTGGTACCCCAAATGGATATTTCACGGGACATTCACATTCTTGCGTTCTTCGATTACAGACAGCATGAATCCCGCACAGCTTTAGTCCGCAGCGCTCGCATGTCGACGTGCCGCCAGACTCCTGCTGAAAAGTGGCGCAGACGGTCTGGGTAGCAGCCAGGACAAGCAGTGTCAGCACTAAATGTGGCATGTCGGGCGTCCTGTAAGAGAGAACAACAAAGTTCTAATGCAGCCACTGTTAAGTGTGTGCACGACTTACTGCCGCCACCCCAGGCACAGTCAAGACGTTTTGCCAATAAAAAGTTAATATAGTATCGGAACATAGTTAACAAGGAGTTAACAAAGCTAATGTACAGTTCATATGCTAACTTTGCCTTGGTCCTGCAGACAAGTACCTGGGAGTATGTCCAAGTAAAGTAGGCTGTGTTTTAACAATGCTTCTTAGATGTCTACTTGTTACAGATGTCTAATCATTACAGATGTCTAATTATTACAGATGTCTACTTGTTACAAATGTCTAATTATTACAGATGTCTACTTGTTAAAGATGTCTGATTGTTACAGATGTCTAATTATTACAGATGTCTACTTGTTACAAATGTCTAATTATTACAGATGTCTAATTATTACAGATGTCTACTTGTTACAGATGTCTAATTGTTACAGATGTCTACTTGTTACAGATGTCTAATTGTTACAGATGTCTACTTGTTATAGATGTCTACTTGTCACAGATGTCTGTTTATCACTTATCTACACTTATCATAGATGTCTACTTGTCTCACATGTCTATGCAGCATGGCCTTGTAAATAATGATTATAGTTGTTATTACTATTATTAATGAATATGATTGTGAAAAGAATACTGTAAACAAAATAGTAACATTGAATAGCGACAGAGAAAAGTAGATAGGAAAGGAAGAGAAAGGCATAAAACTTCCATGACACTAGAACAAGACGAGGACAAAACTAAACAGTGGAAACAGTGAATAGAAAAAGACGAGACTCAGTGAAGCTGAGATACAGGTATTACAAAAGAAGGATGCCAGAAAGTAGGATGGTCCATTGATAACAAAGCGGTGACTGGACTTGGACACGTGTAAACAAAATAGAAAAGACGAATAGAAAAGGCAAACACAACGAAAAGCGAGGACACAATAAAACCTCCGACATGAAAGAGCAAGATAATGACTTAGGTTAATAACAATTGCATAGACGAAACAAACTCAGACTGGCACGCATGACACACATTAGGACGTTACTGCACACGTTTTTAAAATAAAGGAGTGACCAACTCGGCCACCTGACCAATTAAATATTTAGAGGCGTGGGCTAGTGGACAAATGACTTACGACATATAAGTCACGGGGCAGTTTGAATGATGGACAATCAGAACGCTTATGGGAACCAGTGGACATCTGAAGAGTGGAGCCAAAATACTTATTGGTTAATCCATCAAGCTGCACTTGAAGATAAAACGGCGAGCGGAGAGACAGGAGAGGACTAAGAAGTACGGAACTACAGGAGAGACAGGAAAGGATTAAGAAGTACGGAACTACAGGAGAGACAGGAGAGGACTAAGAAGTACGAAACTACAGGAGAGACAGGAAAGGACTAAGAAGTACGAAACTACAGGAGAGACAGGAGAGGACTAAGAAGTACGAAACTACAGGAGAGACAGGAGAGGACTAAGAAGTACGAAACTACAGGAGAGACAGGAGAGGACTAAGAAGTACGAAACTACAGGAGAGACAGGAGAGGACTAAGAAGTACGGAACTACAGGAGAGACAGGAGAGGACTAAGAAGTACGAAACTACAGGAGAGACAGGAGAGGACTAAGAAGTACGGAACTACAGGAGAGACAGGAGAGGACTAAGAAGTACGGAACTACAGGAGAGACAGGAGAGGACTAAGAAGTACGGAACTACAGGAGAGAGGAGACAGAGGAGTAGGCTGGCAGACGGAGGAACAAGGAGGGTCAGTGAACTGAGACCGGTCCAGGCAATAGAAGAAGAGAAGAACAGACAATAAGAGAAGAATAGCAAAAGGAGAACACCCACCAGAGAAGACACGAGAGAGAAAGAAGACGTAGGTAACAACAGTTGGAATAGATGGACAATTAGAGAAATAGATACTCGGGAAAAGCAGTTTTGAAGAAGTAGTTCTAGGACAGACTGAAGATGTGTTTCAAGTGATTCACGTGATTACTAAGAATTGATGCTTTTGAAACTTGGAGTACAGTGATTTAGTCGTGTAACTGATTGACCACGAGTTGCAGATCTGATATAGGAAATGTTCTCGTATCAAGTGTAGAATATTGTGAAGTTGAGAACATTGAGAAATGCTGCATGAAGAATATGATAGAGTTTGATTTAATGAACAAATGATTATGTGCTTTAACGATGAAACTAACGAAGATTATGTCATATTACATCTTAGTACAAGTGATGTTACCAACTGTTGAATCTGGTAGCTTAATTGTCAGGATTAAATAATTCAGTGAACTCTTCATTGGACTTGCTCTGATCTAGTGAATGTGCTAATGCGTGAGACACCTCGATGTGTTATGATCAAACGAAAAACTTCAATCTTCAGTCTTCATCAATATTGTGATAGTTCACACCTGTACATTGTTATATCTACTGGTCTCACATGTCTACTGGTCTCACATGTCTACTGGTCTCACATGTCTACTGGTCTCACATGTCTACTGGTCTCACATGTCTACTGGTCTCACATCGAAAAGTCAAATCATGCTACATTTATTCTGTCCGTAGTGGGTGGCCAGCCCATAGAATAATCTAAATGGTCTGTCTATCTCTGTGACGTTATAAGCTGATTTGGTTTAAAAATCATCCGAGCGATAGCCAAACATGAAGTCATGTCAGGCGAGCACAAAGTTTTAAACGTACAAGTTTACAGCTGACACTCCGTCATGGCAGGCTGTCTCGGAGTTCAGTTCAGAATGTTAGTTGTTCAGTTCATTTATTGTAAGAAAATATCGGATAACCTTCAGTGTTTTACTGAATGTTATCACCAGGTATCAGTCAGGTTGAAGGATAAACTTGATTATTTATAAGTTGATCTTGATGTGTTTCCGGTTGACACAAACTTGATGATTACTAAACTGATCTTAATGTGTTACCGATAAAGTATTAAAAATACTGTCTGACCGGCTGACACGAACTTGATGATGTAGGATTGATCTGAATGTCAATACCGATTGACACACACATGATGATTTATTATTTAATCTTGATGTGTTACCAACTGACACAAACTTGACGATTTATACGTTGATCTTGATGTGTTACCAGATGACATAAACTTTGTAAACTATGTATAAGTTGATCTTCGCGTGCTACCGGTTAAAATAAACTTAATGATTTATAATTTAATCTTGATGTTTTACCACTTGACACAAACTTGGTGATCCGTAAGGTGATATTGATTTGTTACCACGTGACACAAAGTGATCTTGATGTGTTACTAGATGACACAAACTTGATGATGTATATACAGATCTTGTGTTACAAGTTGACACTGATATCACCAAATGAATGGTTAGCGAATGATATAGAAACATATACAGAGCAACAATGTTACAATAAGAGCATTGAACGTTACATGATATAAGCAATATGCATAAACATTACACTATATAAAAAGATGTATAAACACTACATTATATAAAAAATGTATAAAAATTACATTATTTAGATAAAATCTGTATATGGCAGTTTATTATGAATGTCTTTTATTAAAAAAGTGTCCCTGAAAAAAAGTAAATATGAAAAAAGTAATGAAATGTCTGAGAGAGATTAACTTTGATGGTAATGACAGCCGAGGAGAAGCAACTTCTACTGGGAACTAATGTTGACTATTCTAAGTCTGTTGATATAATAAGAGAGGTCAGACAAGGATGTACACAGTCTCCCTGCTTGTTTGACCTGTATACAGAAAGAGAGGGGAGTCAAGGATGTGTAATGTCTCTCTGCTGGTTTTGACTTCTCTCTACTTGTTTGACCTGTATACAGAAAGAGGTCAGATATGGATGTGTGCTGTCTCCCTGCTTGTTTGACTTGTAGAAAGAGAGAGAGGTCAGACAAGGATGAGTGCTGTCTCCCTGTTTGACGGAACTACAGGAGAGACATGAGAGGATTAAGAAGTACGAAACTACAGGAGAGACATGAGAGGATTAAGAAGTACGAAACTACAGGAGAGACAGGAGAGGATTAAGAAGTACGAAACTACAGGAGAGACTGGAGAGGATTAAGAAGTACGGAACTACAGGAGAGACAGGAGAGGATTAAGAAGTACGAAACTACAGGAGAGACAGGAGAGGATTAAGAAGTACGGAACTACAGGAGAGACAGGAGAGGATTAAGAAGTACGGAACTACAGGAGAGACAGGAGAGGATTAAGAAGTACGGAACTACAGGAGTGAGGAGACAGAGGAGTAGGCTGGCAGACGGAGGAACAAGGAGGTCAGTGAACTGAGACCGGTCCAGGCAATAGAAGAAGAGAAAGACAGACAATAAGAGAAGAACAGCAAAAGGAGAACACAAGCCAGAGAAGACACGAGAGAGAAAGAAGACGTAGGTAACGACACATGGAACAGATGGACAATTAGAGAAATAGATACTCAGGAAAAGCAGTTTTGAAGAAGTAGTTTTAGGACAGACTGAAGATGTGTTTCAAGTGATTCAAGGGATTCAAGTGTTTCAAGTGTTTCAAGTGATTCAAGTGATTACAAAGAATTGATACTTTTGAAACTTGGAGTACAGTGATTTAGTCGTGTAACTGATTGACCACGAGTTACAGATCTGATATAGGAAATGTTCTCGTATCAAGTGTAGAATATTGTGAAGTTGAGAACATTGAGAAATGTTGTATCTAGAATATGATAGAGTTTGATTTAATGAACAAATGATTATGTGCTTCAACGATGAAACTAACGAAGATTATGTCATATTACATCTTAGTACAAGTGATGTTACCAACTGTTGAATCTGATAGCTTAATTGTCAGGATTAAATAATTCAGTGAACTCTTCATTGGACTTGCTCTGATCTAGTGAATGTGCTAATGCGTGAGGCACCTCGATGTGTTATGATCAAACGAAAAACTTCAATCTTCAGTCTTCATCAATATTGTGATAGTTCACACCTGTACATTGTTATATCTACTGGTCTTACATGTCTACTGGTCTCACATGTCTACTGGTCTCACATGTCTACTGATCTCACATATCTACTGGTCTCACATGTCTAATGGTCTCACATCGAAAAGTCAAATCATGCTACATTTATTCTGTCCGTAGTGCTTGGCCAGCCCATGGAATAATCTAAATGGTCTGTCTATCTCTGTGACGTTATAAGCTGATTTGGTTTAAAAATCATCCGAGCGATAGCCAAACATGAAGTCATGTCAGGCGAGTACAAAGTTTTAAACGTACAAGTTTACAGCTGACACTCCGTCATGGCAGGCTGTCTCGGAGTTCAGTTCAGAATGTTAGTTGTTCAGTTCATTTATTGTAAGAAAATATCGGATAACCTTCAGTGTTTTACTGAATGTTATCACCAGATATCAGTCAGGTTGAAGGATAAACTTGATTATTTATAAGTTGATCTTGATGTGTAACTGATTGACCACGAGTTACAGATCTGATATAGGAAATGTTCTCGTATCAAGTGTAGAATATTGTGAAGTTGAGAACATTGAGAAATGTTGTATCTAGAATATGATAGAGTTTGATTTAATGAACAAATGATTATGTGCTTCAACGATGAAACTAACGAAGATTATGTCATATTACATCTTAGTACAAGTGATGTTACCAACTGTTGAATCTGATAGCTTAATTGTCAGGATTAAATAATTCAGTGAACTCTTCATTGGACTTGCTCTGATCTAGTGAATGTGCTAATGCGTGAGGCACCTCGATGTGTTATGATCAAACGAAAAACTTCAATCTTCAGTCTTCATCAATATTGTGATAGTTCACACCTGTACATTGTTATATCTACTGGTCTTACATGTCTACTGGTCTCACATGTCTACTGGTCTCACATGTCTACTGATCTCACATATCTACTGGTCTCACATGTCTAATGGTCTCACATCGAAAAGTCAAATCATGCTACATTTATTCTGTCCGTAGTGCTTGGCCAGCCCATGGAATAATCTAAATGGTCTGTCTATCTCTGTGACGTTATAAGCTGATTTGGTTTAAAAATCATCCGAGCGATAGCCAAACATGAAGTCATGTCAGGCGAGTACAAAGTTTTAAACGTACAAGTTTACAGCTGACACTCCGTCATGGCAGGCTGTCTCGGAGTTCAGTTCAGAATGTTAGTTGTTCAGTTCATTTATTGTAAGAAAATATCGGATAACCTTCAGTGTTTTACTGAATGTTATCACCAGATATCAGTCAGGTTGAAGGATAAACTTGATTATTTATAAGTTGATCTTGATGTGTTACCGGTTGACACAAACTTGATGATTAATAAACTGATCTTAATGTGTTACCGATAAAGTATTAAAAATACTGTCTGACCGGCTGACATGAACTTGATGATGTAGGATTGATCTGAATGTCAATACCGATTGACACACACATGATGATTTATTATTTAATCTTGATGTGTTACCAACTGACACAAACTTGACGATTTATACGTTGATCTTGATGTGCTACCAGATGACATAAACTTTGTAAACTATGTATAAGCTGATCTTCGCGTGCTACCAGTTAAAATAAACTTAATGATTTATAATTTAATCTTGATGTTTTACCACTTGACACAAACTTGGTGATCCGTAAGGTGATATTGATTTGTTACCACGTGACACAAAGTGATCTTGATGTGTTACTACATGACACAAACTTGATGATGTATATACAGATCTTGTGTTACAAGTTGACACTGATATCACCAAATGAATGGTTAGCGAATGATATAGAAACATATACAGAGCAACAATGTTACAATAAGAGCATTGAACGTTACATGGTATAAGCAATATGCATAAACATTACACTATATAAAAAGATGTATAAACATTACACTATATAAAAAGATGTATAAACACTACATTATATAAAAAATGTATAAAAATTACATTATTTAGATAAAATCTGTATATGGCAGTTTATTATGAATGTCTTTTATTAAAAAAGTGTCCCTGAAAAAAAGTAAATATGAAAAAAGTAATGAAATGTCTGAGAGAGATTAACTTTGATGGTAATGACAGCCGAGGAGAAGCAACTTCTACTGGGAACTAATGTTGACTATTCTAAGTCTGTTGATATAATAAGATTGTATACAGAAAGGAAAGAGATCATACAGGGATGTATGCTGTCTCCCTGCTTGTTTGAATTGTATAAAGAGATAGATCAAACAAGTATATATTGTCTCCATGCTTGTTTGACTTGTATACAGAGAAAGGTGAGACAATGATGTACACTCTCTCCCTGCTTGCTTGAATTGTATACAGAAAGAATCATACAAGGATGTGTGCTATCTCCCTGCTTGTTTTGACTTATATACAAAGAACTGAAACAAGGATGTACACTATCCCCCTGCTTGTTTTGACTTATATACAAAGAACTGAAACAAGGATGTACACTGTCCCCCTGCTTGTTTTGACTTATATACAAAGAACTGAAACAAGGATGTACACTATCCCCTTGCTTGTTTGACTTGTATAGAGTGAAAATAGTGAAATACCTGGATTAATCATTCGTAGAACACTTTAACAACCTCAGATATGCAGATGATAAAGTACCACTAGTAGAAAGTTAGAAAACGTATATAATATTATGTCACATAATAAAGAACTGGAGTCAAGGATATGGACTGGAAATAAATATTAGAAAGACAAAGATCATCACAATCAGCAGAAAGAACAACATTTTAAAAGCTGTAATGTAATAGTATATTTAAATTCAGAAACACTGGAACAAGTGACAGAATTAATGTATTTGTGACACATGACAACAGTGTGTGGGAAATGGAAACTAGTAGAGAAATAGGAAGGACCAAATATGCATTCAACAAAATGAAAAAAAATTCGATTTTCCCACAATATAAGACACACCTGAGTATAAGACGCATCTTGGTATAAGACGCAGCTGAGTGTGAGACACACCTGAGTATAAGACGCACCTGAGTGTGAGACACACCTAAGTATAAGACGCACCTGGGTATAAGACGCACCTGGATGTAACATGCACATGAATGTAAGACACATATGGGTGTAAGAGGCATCTGAGTATAAGACACACCTGAGTGTAAGACACAACTGAGTGTAAGACGCACCTTAATGTAAGATGCACCGGAGTATAAGACGTACCTGAATGTAACATGCACCTGAGTATAAGGTGCACCTGAATATAACATGCACTTACAGGTAGACAATTAATACTTAGGGGAAAATGTGTTAGTGGTAGGCAGTATATAACACTAGTAACTGAATGTGAATGTCGCGCTTCCATCATCATCATCATCATCATCATCATCATGTGCCTTCACCAGAACGAAAGTTGACGGTAATTAATCTCCAGTTCAGTCTCTCCCTCGCCTTGATGCTGCTCTTACAACATAGTCTCTTGTAACCTCACTCATTTGCATGTCCCTTGCGGAACTTTGCCTCCCAAACAGCACTCCTGTAGGCCTCTCAGTTGTGAGCAAGATGGCCTGCTGCTGATGCATCCATTTGCAGATCATCAACGATGTCTTGCAGCCATCTTCGTCTTGGTCTTCCTCTCTTTCTTTTTCCATTATGTACCCTTCCATGACGGTCTTCTCTAGATTATCATGATGTTTAATGTGTCCAAAATATTTAAGTTTTTTTTTTCTGTTTAATCCTCTTTACTAGCCAGCCTTCTTCAATATTAAGTTCTTGTAGTATGGATATATTTGGTTTTTTTTCTTGTAACCTAGAATTATGATTATATTTATGAACATATTATAGTATTAATGGTTATCATTAGAATAGGTAAAACAAATTATGTCGGAAGTTTAGAGAACGAGGTGGAACAGCGATTCTCGTAATACTAGAGAAAGAACTTCACGACTGAACGCAGACAAGTGTCAACAGAAAAAAAAAAACAGACGGACAGACATAATGACGCAAAGGAAGAGATCGGCGATAGAAAGACGGTCATATTTGTAAAATCTCCCTGTAACAGCGAGCTGATGTTCTTTTGCAGCCGATGTTTTGGAAGAGTTGGGGAGCAGCATGGTGTCGGCTTGGGAGCGGGTTATGGCAGCTATTTTTTCAGTCCCCTAGTGAAGCTAAAAAGCAGGGCCGTGCAATGCTTCTTTCGCAAACTCCACCACCATTGGGACTATGGCGATCCATGTCCCGTTAGCTAGTCTATGCCTGTTACTGGGGGTACCAACGGAGAGGTTGGACAGGGTCTTGGTCAGCTATGGTTCTCTAACCTTGACACTAGCATATCAAGGCCGCTGAGTGCCTAATGGGACAGCTTCTCCACCACAAGTACAGTAAGTGGCGACACCGTCATCCCGCACACAGGAGACGGGGAAGGAAAAGAACTGGAGGACAGACAGTTAATTTGCCCGACAGACCACAAGCTCCCGAGAAGGACTTGCCCGAGATGTGATAACTGGACAGGGACGCTAGAATGATTTAAGAAAAGCCAGAGGTCTGGTTGGTCACGAATAGGCTAGGCGGCGGACCAGACTAGTACAGATAGAAAATGACAAGGAAGTAAATTAGAGGGATGGCCATTCAACTGACAGGTCATGACTCACGAGAAGATCGACACGCAGACGGCACCCGGTGGACCAGTTAGATGTGGCAGGCATAAAGACTGGGAGTTCTTAAACTGGGCTCCAAGATAAAACTAGACCGAGAGAGACAGGTACGCAAACACCTACGCACATAGGGACGCACACTCCTACGCACAGACACATGGAAGCAGAACTAAAACTCCGAGACTAAGAAAACTAAGACACAGATGCAGATACAGTTAGATACTGTGAAAACATGGACAAAAAGAGAGATCTTCTTCTTCTTCTGCGTTCGCTTCTACCACCAAGACCGCCCCGCGATCCTACTGAATTTACGCCTGTGGTCCATGTTAAGTCCTGTGGTCTCCCGTGTGGTCTCCGAAAAGACCACATGGGGTTCAGAGTATCGCCTGTATTCTTGGTGGGTTTCAGAAGCGAGATTGTGTGACACTGTGGTTTTCATTGCACCAGTTTAGTCTAGAGTTGGATTGTCTCACCGGAAGACCTCGACATGTTTTGGATATCAGTGCATCCCCGCTGGGTGAGAGGCGGTAGCCCACCCAGGCCAGAGTTGGACTTTCTCACCGGAAAACCTCGACGTGTTTTAAGATACCCATGTATCATCGCCGGGTGAGAGGTGGTTGCCCATCCAGTCCAGAGTTGGACTTTCTCACCGGAAAACCTCAGCGCGATTAGGATACGCATACATCCCCACCGGGTGAGAGGTGGTTGCCTATCTAGACTGCCCTGGTCCAGTGTCTCCAACTTCAGCATTTTGTGGTCGTGGCCGCTATCCTTCCTAGTTGTGACCAGGATGGAGCTTTTGTCCAGGAGGATGAATCCTCGCCATCAATGACTTCTACCCCTGGGTTGAGCCGGTTTAGGCATATTATCCTAGTTTGGGCGTGTTTGGGACGTGACCGATCTCTTGAGCAGAGGTACTGTGACATGCATAGCCTTCAAGATTCACCCCTAGTGTGAGCCGGTTTAGGCATATTTCACCAGTATGGGTGTATATCAGGCGTGACCGACCTCTAGAGCGGAGGTGGCATGACATGTCTAGCCATCATCACCATCATCATGTGCCTTCACCAGAACGAAAGTTGACGGTAATTAATCTCCAGTTCAGTCTCTCCCTCGCCTTGATGCTGCTCTTACAACATAGTCTCTTGTAACCTCACTCATTTGCATGTTCCTTGCGGAAATTTGCCTCCCAAACAGCACTCCTGTAGGCCTCTCAGTTGTGAGCAAGATGGCCTGCTGCTGATGCATCCATTTGCAGATCATCAACGATGTCTTGCAGCCATCTTCGTCTTGGTCTTCCTCTCTTTCTTTTTCCATTATGTACCCTTCCATGACGGTCTTCTCTAGATTATCATGATGTTTAATGTGTCCAAAATATTTGTTTTTTTTCTGTTTAATCCTCTTTACTAGCCAGCCTTCTTCAATATTAAGTTCTTGTAGTATGGATATATTTGTTTTTTTTTTCTTGTAACCTAGAATTATGATTATATTTATGAACATATTATAGTATTAATGGTTATCATTAGAATAGGTAAAACAATTTATGTCGGAAGTTTAGAGAACAGCGATTCTCGTAATACTAGAAAAAGAACTTCACGACTGAACGCAGACAAGTGTCAACAGAAAAAAAAACAGACGGACAGACATAATGACGCAAAGGAAGAGATCGGCGATAGAAAGACGGTCATATTTGTAAAATCTCCCTGTAACAGCGAGCTGATGTTCTTTTGCAGCCGATGTTTTGGAAGTGTTGGGGAGCAGCATGGTGTCGGCTTGGGAGCGGGTTATGGCAGCTATTTTTTCAGTCCCCTAGTGAAGCTAAAAAGCAGGACCGTGCAATGCTTCTTTCGCAAACTCCACCACCATTGGGACTATGGCGATCCATGTCCCGTTAGCTAGTCTATGCCTGTTACTGGGGGTACCAACGGAGAGGTTGGACAGGGTCTTGGTCAGCTATGGTTCTCTAACCCTGACACTAGCATATCAAGGCCGCTGAGAGCCTAATGGGACAGCTTCTCCACCACAAGTACAGTAAGAGGCGACGCCGTCATCCCGCACACAGGAGCCGGGGAAGGAAAAGAACTGGAGTACAGACAGTTAATTTGCTCGACAGACCACAAGCTCCGGAGAAGGACTTGCCCGAGATGTGATAACTGGACAGGGACGCTAGAATGATTTAAGAAAAGCCAGAGGTCTAGTTGATCACGAATAGGCTAGGTGGCGGACCAGACTAGTACAGATAGAAAATGACAAGGAAGTAAATTAGAGGGATGGACATTCAACTGACAGGTCATGACTCACGAGAAGATCGACACGCAGACGGCACCCGGTGGACCAGTTAGATGTGGCAGGTATAACGACTGGGAGTTCTTAAACTGGGCTCCAAGATAAAACTAGACTGAGAGAGACAGGTACGCACACACCTACACACATAGGGACGCACACACCTACGCACAGAGACATGGAAGCAGAACTAAAACTCCGAGACTAAGAAAACTAAGACACAGATGCAGATACAGTTAGATACTGTGAAAACATGGACAAAAAGAGAGATCTTCTTCTTCTTCTTCTGCGTTCGCTTCTACCACCAAGACCGCCCCGCGATCCTACTGAATTTACGCCTGTGGTCCACGTTAAGTCCTGTGGTCTCCCGTGTGGTCCCCGAAAGGACCACACGGGCTCCCCGAGAGGACCACGTGGGGTTCAGAGTATCGCCTGTATTCTTGGTGGGTTTCAGAAGCGGGATTGTGTGACACTGTGGTTTTCATTGCACCAGTTTAGTCTAGAGTTGGATTGTCTCACCGGAAGACCTCGACGTGTTTTGGATATCAGCGCATCCCCGCTGGGTGAGAGGTGTTAGCCCACCTAGGCCAGAGTTGGACTTTCTCACCGGAAAACCTCGACGTGTTTTAAGATACCCATGTATCATCGCCGGGTGAGAGGTGGTTGCCCATCCAGTCCAGAGTTGGACTTTCTCACCGGAAAACCTCAGCGCGATTAGGATACGCATACATCCCCACCGGGTGAGAGGTGGTTGCCTATCTAGACTGCCCTGGTCCAGTGTCTCCAACTTCAGCATTTTGTGGTCGTGGCCGCTATCCTTCCTAGTTGTGACCAGGATGGAGCTTTTGTCCAGGAGGATGAATCCTCGCCATCAATGACTTCCACCCCTGGGTTGAGCCGGTTTAGGCATATTATCCCAGTATGAGCGTGTTTGGGACGTGACCGACCTCTTGAGCAGAGGTACTGTGACATGCATAGCCTTCAAGATTCACCCTTGGTGTGAGCCGGTTTAGGCATATTTCACCAGTATGGGTGTATATCAGGCGTGACCGACCTCTTGAGCAGAGGTACTGTGACATGCAATCCTTCCTAGTTGTGACCAGGATGGAGCTTTTGTCCAGGAGGATGAATCCTCGCCATCAATGACTTCCACCCCTGGGTTGAGCCGGTTTAGGCATATTATCCCAGTATGAGCGTGTTTGGGACGTGACCGACCTCTTGAGCAGAGGTACTGTGACATGCATAGCCTTCAAGATTCACCCTTGGTGTGAGCCGGTTTAGGCATATTTCACCAGTATGGGTGTATATCAGGCGTGACCGACCTCTAGAGCGGAGGTGGCATGACATGTCTAGCCATCAAGTTTCACCCCTGGTGTAAGCCGGTTTAGGCATATTTCACCAGTGTAGGTGTATTTCGGACGTGGCCGGGCTCTAGAGCAGAGGTGCCGTGGTATGTGTAGCTCTCGCAGCGATACTACTGGACATACCGATTAAACTTCACTTTATCCTTTTCCTTCACCTTTTCACATCGGCGCCGCACAGCAACCCTGATTGCTTTTCCGCATTTTCTTCTTTGGCCAGGAGGAGCTTCACTCCACGCGCGGCATCCGAAGAGTCTCGCCAGCAGTGTCTTAACCTCTAGGTTAAGCCAGTTCAAGCATTTCACCCGACATAAGTACACTTATGACGTGGCCGACCTCCAGACCAGAGGTGCTGTGATTTGACTGTTTGCTTCGCTTTATCCTTTCTACCACCTTTTCCGCATTGGTGCCGCGCGGCAACCCATTCGCACCTTTCTTCACTGGCCGGGAAGAGCACCACTCCACGCACGGCAGCTGAAGAATCTCGCCAGCAGCGGTAGATGAGCTACCAAACGTGCCACTCATCTACCCTAAGCGTCTGGTTTTCAGGTGCCAGATAATCGCCTTCGCCCCTTCTCCTATCAGTTTGAACAGTTCTGCCACGAGAAGGCAAGGAGCTGGACTTGACTGTCAGAGGCTGTTTGAGACGCATGCCGTTGGAGTAGAGAGCGAATTCTCCACCCCACCTCCGGCAATAACAGTTCTTAGAACCAGAAAGAGAGATAAATTTAATAGAAGTGCACCTTGAAAAATAGACAGAGAGATAAAGTGCACCTTGAGAAATAGACAGAGAGATCAAATGCACCTTGAAAAATAGACAGAGATATATAGAATCAGACAGTCATGCAGATGTGATGAAACTAGGAGCTAGATTGACATGCAGATACTTAGGAGAGCTAGGGAAGAAATAGATATCAAGACTGTGTGTAGTGGGAAGAAAGATCTGGACTTATATTTGATGGAAAGTTCATAAGAAACAGACAGATTATCTATCACTGTTCGTGTAATCCAGTTGATGTACACTATGAGATTGAGTTCTCCGTCATTTATGCATTTTGTGTTGATTTGTAAAAAGTTGGAAATTCTATACTCGTGTTTAAAAGAGACGACTGGTGTAAATAAACCTGTAATTCTCCTCACCGACTAATGGAGTTCACAGTGTGCAAGACTGTTTCTGTGTGACAATATATATATATATATATATATAAATGAACGTGTGTGTGTGTGTATGTAAGTAGAATCCACTACATCTGTCTGTGTGTGTGCCATGTTTCTAATGTTTATTCTTGCTTATGACTACTACTTCAGTTTACTGTGTTCTGCAGCTGTTAGCCATTTTACCTAATTGGATTGTAGTCCACTGTCACGTGTTGTTTATGTTCAGTCACTCTGTTCTGACATAGTAGATACCTGGCAAGACGAATGTAGCTAACCTGAGGTAACCGGTCCAAAGACTAGAATAAAATGATAAAATATTCGGTGCCAGAAGTGCTTGCTTACGTAGACAGTGTGCTCAGAGACAGTGTGCTCAGAGACAGTGTGCTCAGACATGCAATGTCGATAGTCCTAGGACAGTGGTCTGTTGAGAATAGATTGAATGGAGAGAAAGAGAGAGAAAGAGAAAGAGAGAGAGAGAGAGAGAGAAAGCGCGCGATAGTGGAAGAATGTGGGACGTCAAGAGAATGAATGTTGGAGGGGATGATAAAGTGTGTAACAGCATTATCTTTTATATGTTCCGTCATTTGGCAAGTGTGTAACAGCATTATCTTTTATATGTTCTGTAGTTTTGGTAATTATTTGTTTTGCTTATTTTCTTCTGCATCAAATCAGGCACTAAATATGTCTTGCTTCTAGTGTTTTAGTTGTCCTACTGTCCACATCCGTGTGTGTCTTGCTTCTAGTGTTTTAGTTGTCCTACTGTCCACATTCGTGTGTGTCTTGCTTCTAGTGTTTTAGTTGTCCTACTGTCCACATTCGTGTGTGTCTTGCTGTCCTACTGTCCACATTCTGTGTTCAAGTTCTGTGCGTGATAATCGCGCTAGAGCGGCTGCTGGTAATTGGGTCCGTTAAACCTTTTGTTATTGTTACTTTTCTGTGGTGGAGAGCGGTGTAGCGTGTCTTACACCTGAGCCACATAGTAACCCAAGGTCAAACACCTGCAGACATATCTTCATCATCCTCGCAACATAAATACCCCTCCCCAGTGAAAGAAACCCCCAAAACTCCATGAACGTTATGTCCCATTACTCAGTAAAGTTTTGGTCGGAGATTTCTTGCTACCTGATATTCTCTGCCGAACATCTTCAGCAAAACCTGCAACTAACCCTGTAAATACTGGTATATCTGCACTCATAGTTAACATGTGTGGACTAATTTATTTTGAGTTTATTGATTAGTTCACAAACTACGTTAATGTTGAAGCGTTACACCTGTGTCCAAGCATCACACAAGGAACCTCATAGCCTGAGTATGATCTGTACCGATAACTGAATTTAACCAATCTGTTGTTTATTGATGTTACGACACCTGACTTAGGCAGTTTAACATTTAGCTTGCAGGCCTATATGTGTCGGAGGCGTCCCTGAATGTAACATACAGTTCAACAGTAACATAATAGTAGAACGGGAATTCCAGCGTGTTTTGTCTCTAATTTACCACTTTTAAAATGTTTGTTACCATAAACACGGTAAACAACGTACCTGCTAGATGCTTACAATCACACCACAAAGAATAACAACGGTACGGCAAAATAAATCCATAAAAAATAGATGACTGTAGCAAGCAGCAATGACATGACTCTTCATTTCTAAGGCTCTGAAAGCATGTGCTACATAACATCACTCTTCATTTCTAAGGCTCTGAAACCATGTGCTACATGACATCACTCTTCATTTCTAAGGCTCTGAAACCATGTGCTGCATGATCATCATCATCATCAGGTGCCGTGCCGACTGGCGTTGGCTATTATGCTTCTCCAGAGTATCCGATCCTTCATGCAGGCCATCAGTTCAGTTGGTGATCTCCTCTCACACCATCCCGTCAGACTGTCCAGTATCATTTCTCTTGGTCTTCCTCTTGATCTTCTTCCTTCTATTTTTCCTGTTGTTATAATATTTTCAATGCCCCCTCTTCTCATTGCATGTCCTATGAAAGTACGTACTGCATGATATCACTCTTAATTTCTAAGACGATGGAACTATGTGCTGCATGATATCACTCTTAATTTATAAGACGATGGAACTATGTGCTGCATGATATCACTCTTAATTTCTAAGACGATGGAACTATGTGCTGCATGATATCACTCTTAATTTCTAAGACGATGGAACCATGTACTGCATGATATCACTCTTAATTTCTAAGACGAAAGAACCATGTACTGGATAAAAGGGATGGCGACTGCAGTAAAACTGGTTTAAATAAATAAGGTAGATAGAGGTGTATGGTGCAGTTTTACAAAGTGAGGGAGGAAGTGAGCAAGGTAAGGAAAAAAAACGAATAGAAAGTGTGAGAATGTATAAATGAAAAACATACAACATCCGATATTTCGGCGTGAGCCTTATTCGAGGATACATACACAACGAAATACAAACACATATAACTTATATGAAGTGTCTTGCTCCGAGTGAGAAGCTGAAATGTGTGTGGAAGAAGGAGGAGGAAAAAAAGGAGGGGAAAAAAACACGCTGCCTACAGACAAAAGATTCCCGATAGAACCAATCATAACGAAGAAGCGGAGAGAGAGGAGGAGAACAAGTGGGAGAAAGGGGTGGGGGGAAGGCAATAGAAACATGATAGCCGGTAGAGGTGTGGGGGGGGGGGGGAAGGCAATAGAAACATGATAGCCGGTAGAGGTGTGGGGGGGGGGAGGGAGAGAGGGGAGGGAAAAGGGGACTCGGAGAGATAATGAATGAAGAACTTAAACACCTACAGAGAGGAAATGTAGAACTGGTGAATAGATAAGACCAATATGTTGGCAGAGAAGGAAATAGGATGGTGGTAGGGAGGGGTAGAATGGAGAAAGAAAGTAGAGTATAAAAAAGGCCAGTGGAAAGATAAAGAAGTTACAGAAAGCTGAAGACATGGTTAATTCCAGCTGGGTGGAGGCAGCCAGTCTGGAAAATAAGGCGCTGTTCTAGGACCCTCCGAGATCGTACATCAGCAGAACAAGAGCGGATCACACTAACAGAAATGTCCTGTTTGCCCCTGTGGTTACCAAGGCAAAACTGTTTAGCCACAGGTGTCCAGGCCCTCTTAGAAATATCATTGAGATGCTGGCGAAATCGATCTCCTAACCGTAAGCCAGTTTCCCCTATGTACTTCAAACCATGTACTGCGTAACTATCGACGTTTTGTATTTCAATATTATTTCGGTTTGTGGCCACAACGTGATTATTTACAATCATATTTACTGCAGTATGGGTTTGTCAGAGCCTATTGTGTTAAACTTGTGTGTTAAGTGTTAGTCTAGTACTTCGAGCAGTAACTTCAACACTAAGACCTAATCAAATCTAACCATGGGAACACAGGACATGGGGGGTTGGGGGGGGGGGTGATTTCTACAATTTTTCTTGAGAAAAAGAGTGTCTTATATGACAGGAAATACGATAAGTGGAAAATGTTTGACAGAGAGACTAAAAATTCGTGAAATATTTTCTATACTCCATGTTCATCTCTGTTGTGGTATGCTGTAGCAAGCAGCAATGACATGACTCTTCATTTCTAAGGCTCTGAAACCATGTGCTACATGACATCACTCTTCATTTCTAAGGCTCTGAAACCATGTGCTACATGACATCACTCTTCATTTCTAAGGCTCTGAAACCATGTGCTGCATGATCATCATCATCATCAGGTGCCGTGCCGACTGGCGTTGGCTATTATGCTTCTCCAGAGTATCCGATCCTTCATGCAGGCCATCAGTTCAGTTGGTGATCTCCTCTCACACCATCCCGTCAGACTGTCCAGTATCATTTCTCTTGGTCTTCCTCTTGATCTTCTTCCTTCTATTTTTCCTGTTGTTATAATATTTTCAATGCCCCCTCTTCTCATTGCATGTCCTATGAAAGTACGTACTGCATGATATCACTCTTAATTTCTAAGACGATGGAACTATGTGCTGCATGATATCACTCTTAATTTATAAGACGATGGAACTATGTGCTGCATGATATCACTCTTAATTTCTAAGACGATGGAACTATGTGCTGCATGATATCACTCTTAATTTCTAAGACGATGGAACCATGTACTGCATGATATCACTCTTAATTTCTAAGACGAAAGAACCATGTACTGGATAAAAGGGATGGCGACTGCAGTAAAACTGGTTTAAATAAATAAGGTAGATAGAGTGTATGGTGCAGTTTTACAAAGTGAGGGAGGAAGTGAGCAAGGTAAGGAAAAAAAACGAATAGAAAGTGTGAGAATGTATAAATGAAAAACATACAACATCCGATATTTCGGCGTGAGCCTTATTCGAGGATACATACACAACGAAATACAAACACATATAACTTATATGAAGTGTCTTGCTCCGAGTGAGAAGCTGAAATGTGTGTGGAAGAAGGAGGAGGAAAAAAAGGAGGGGAAAAAACACGCTGCCTACAGACAAAAGATTCCCGATAGAACCAATCATAACGAAGAAGCGGAGAGAGAGGAGGAGAACAAGTGGGAGAAAGGGGTGGGGGGAAGGCAATAGAAACATGATAGCCGGTAGAGGTG
Source organism: Achatina immaculata (assembly GCA_009760885.1). Classification (NCBI taxonomy): domain Eukaryota; kingdom Metazoa; phylum Mollusca; class Gastropoda; order Stylommatophora; family Achatinidae; genus Lissachatina; species Lissachatina immaculata. The sequence continues at coordinate 10,393,773 of CM019706.1, read as the reverse complement.
TGGGGGGGGGGAGGGAGAGAGGGGAGGGAAAAGGGGACGCGGAGAGATAATGAATGAAGAACTTAAACACCTACAGAGAGGAAATGTAGAACTGGTGAATAGATAAGACCAATATGTTGGCAGAGAAGGAAATAGGATGGTGGTAGGGAGGGGTAGAATAGAGAAAGAAAGTAGAGTATAAAAAAGGCCAGTGGAAAGATAAAGAAGTTACAGAAAGCTTAAGACATTGTTAATTCCAGCTGGGTGGAGACAGCCAGTCTGGAAAATAAGGCGCTGTTCTAGGACCCTCCGAGATCGTACATCAGCAGAACAAGAGCGGATCGCACTAACAGAAATGTCCTGTTTGCCCCTGTGGTTACCAAGGCAAAAATGTTTAGCCACAGATGTCCAGGCCCTCTTAGAAATATCATTGAGATGCTGGCGAAATCGATCTCCTAACCGTAAGCCAGTCTCCCCTGTGTACTTCAAACCATGTACTGCGTAACTATCGACGTTTTGTATTTCAATATTATTTCGGTTTGTGGCCACAACGTGATTATTTACAATCATATTTACTGCAGTATGGGTGTGTCAGAGCCTATTGTGTTAAACTTGTGTGTTAAGTGTTAGTCTAGTACTTCGAGCAGTAACTTCAACACCAAGACCTAATCAAATCTAACAATGGGAACACAGGACATGGGGGGTGGTGGGGTGGGGGTGATTTCTACAATTTTTCTTGAGAAAAAGAGTGTCTTATATGACAGGAAATACGATAAGTGGAAAATGTTTGACAGAGAGACTAAAAATTCATGAAATATTTTCTATACTCCATGTTCATCTCTGTTGTGGTATGCTAGTATATGTTGTGACACGCTAGTCTACGTTGTGACAAGCTAGTCTATGCTGTGATATGTTATTCTATGTTATGACACGCTAGTCTATGTTGTGATATGCTAGTCTATGTTGTGATATGCACGTCTATATTGTGATATGCTAGGCTGTGTTGTGACACGGTTGTCTATGTTGCGATATGCACGTCTGTGGTATGATATGCTAGTCTATGTTGTGATATGCTAGTCATTGCTTTGACACGGTAATCTGTGCTGTGACACGCTAGTCTGTGCTGTGACATGCTAGTCTGTGTTGTAGCACGCTAGTCTATGTTATGATATGCTAGTCTATGTTGTGATAGCAAAGACATTATGTAAGAAAATGGGAAGAAAAATTGGGGCTCATGAAATGCGGATAGACAGAAGAATTTCACGGAAAAGAAAAAGAAAACAAAGAAGTACTAAACCAACTGAAACTAAAGAGAGAAAGAATGAAAAACGTAAGAACCAGACAGTTCAAATATTTCGATAATATCAAGAGGCATAATACAATAACGAAAACCATAACAGAGGGGAAAATAGATGGAAAAAGAGCACAAAAGGACGACGATATAGAATGGTAAATAAATATAAAGATATGAATCGGATTTAGCTTGACCAATGCACTATGGACAAAGGACAGTAAAAGTAGCATGCACTGTGACAAGTTGCACGGCAATACCAAATGCACTGTGGTAATAAAACAGGGAAAAGTGCTTGCATTCTGTGCAAACAGACTTTTATTATGTGTAAACACATGGACAGACTTACATTCTAACACTGACAGACTGCTGCAGTCTGTGTAAACACACAGATTGACTGCTACGTGTGTAAATACATTGATACATTTTACGGTTTGTAAAACAACATAGATAAACTGCTGAAGTCTCTGTAAACACACAGATAAACACTACAGCTGACCTTGTGACGATCTTGCCGAAGTTGGATGTGTCTTGCCAAAGTTGGATGTGTCTTGCCAAAGTTGGATGTGTCTTGCCAAAGTTGGATGTCCGCTGATTTCTGTGTCGGTGACGCTGGTCCTGGCCCGGTTCGTCTCTCTTCCACAACAGGACTCTCCTTAAATATACTTTTTATTTTATTGTGTAAAATGCCACGTCATCATCCCAGGTTAATAGCCACGCCCAGACACTAACTTCTGGGCTGGGGATGTTTGTGGCACGATGTCAGGACTTCAGAAAAATGAAGATGATAGCGTCAGCAATATTTTAATGGCTCAGATAATCGAACTTTGCCATAATTTTCTCCCTTCATCGTTCGATCCGCACAAACTATTCTCTGCTAAGTAAACAAATCTGCCAGCGGACATTTTCTGTGTCCACATTTCGTTCTTGATTTAATGTTTTCATTAACCGAAATGATGGTTATCTCTTCTCAAACAGATAACTTTATCTCGAAACAAAATCTCATTTATTTTATTTGGTCGTGTGTTTGTTTCTTAACTGATATATGTTTCTTAAATGTTATCTCTGGTATGGTTCTTTTCATCTTTGTAGAAATGGACTGCTATCTATCTATCTATCTATCTATCTATCTATCTATCTATCTATCTATCTATCTATCTATCTATCTATCTATCTATCTATCTATCTATCTATCTATCTATCTATCTATCTATCTATCTATCTGCCTGCCTGTCTGTCTGTCTGTCTGCTGTTTAATATTTCGTTTCAAATATTGTTACTTTCTTTCCTTGTGATCTGTTTCCGAGTTTGGTGTCTGTAGGTTACCACAGTCAGCTCTCGCAGATTTTCTTTCTTGTTGCTTCCTTGCCTCATTCAGTCATCTTATCTTACACATAGAATAAACAACTAACATCATCTTGACTATCTTATCTTACACATAGAATAAACAACTAACATCATCTTGACTATCTTATCTTACACATAGAATAAACAACTAACATCATCTTGACTATCTTATCTTACACATAGAATAAACAACTAACATCATCTTGACTATCTTATCTTACACATAGAATAAACAACTAACATCATCTTGACTATCTTATTTTACACATAGAATAAACAACTAACATCATCTTGACTATCTTATCTTACACATAGAATAAACAACTAACATCATCTTGACTATCTTATCTTACACATAGAATAAACAACTAACATCATCTTGACTATCTTATTTTACACATAGAATAAACAACTAACATCATCTTGACTATCTTATCTTACACATAGAATACACAACTAATATCACCTTCACTATCTTATCTTACGCACAGACTAGACAACTAACATCACCTTGACCATCTTATCTTACACCTGACATGAATGTAATGATCTAGAACTAGACATGGGTTTCTAAATTGATTGGATTAAACATAATCCCGAATATAGTATGTAAACAATTCTCTTCTCCTAAAATCTGGACTTGACCTGGACAAGAACACTTTTTCTCTTCACTTTCAGGAGACCCTCCCAACCCACTTGAAACTTACACGTAATCTTTCAGCTTCAAACTTTTGTAATATTTCTCTGAATTCGACTATATTCTCTCTCTCTTTCTCTCTCTCTCTCTCTCTCTCTCTCTCTCTCTCTTTCTCTCTTTGTTAAAAACATATGTTAGAAGATCTGTATTTACAATGTATTTTTGCTTATGTATATATCTGTGTGTGCATGTGTGCGTGAGAGCTATTTTATTAGGTTAATTACTTCTTCTCTTTTACTCTGAACTTAATAGTTAAATCTTACACTCTTTTGATATGTTTTTTCCTAATTTAATTTGTATATTTGTATTAAATCAAGTGTGTGGGAAGAATGAAAGATGGAGTGATGAAGGGCAGAATGTAAGACGGGCCTGCTAGCCAAATTCTTTACCGTTTAAAAATAAAGACTACTCATTCATTCATTCATTCTTTCTCTCTCTCTATTTCTCTTTTTCTCTCTCTCTCTTTCTCTCTCTCTCTCTTTCTTCCTCTCTCTTTCTCTCTCTCTTTCTCTCTCTATTTCTCTCTCTTTCTCTCTCACTTTCTCTCTTTCTCTTTCTATATATTTTTCTCTCTCTCTTCCTCTCTCTTTCTCTCTCTCTTTTTCTCTCTCTTTCTATCTCTCTCTCTGCTCCCCCCTCCCCCAGCCGCTTTTTACAAATGGTGCTGTACTCACAGCTTCACATTTGTGTAACAGTCAGAGCATGTTTATAGTCTTAGTTCCTGCAATCATTCTGCTCATGTATATTAACTTATGTGATGATATTACTGATTAAATTATGTGATGATATGACTGATTGACTTGTGTAATGATATGACTGATTAACTTATGATATTACTGATTAACTTATATGGTGATATGACTGATATGATGGTGTGACTGTGCTTTATATGCAGGAAAATTATCATAATTATGTGGCAGGTGTGTATTATTTATCATCATCATCATGTGCCGTGCCGACTGACGTTGGCTATTATGCTTCTCCAGAGTATCCGATCCTTCATGCAGGCCATCAGTTCAGTTGGTGATCTTCTCTCACACCATCCCGTCAGACTGTCCAGTATAATTTCTCTTGGTCTTCCTCTTGATTTCATTCCTTCTATTTTTCCTGTTGTTATAATATTTTCAATGCCCCCTCTTCTCATTGCATGTCCTATGAAAGTACATTGTCTCTCTCTTATCTTTTTGACAAGGTTTTTTGTCTCTCCAGCTCTTCTCCCACATTCTTCATTAGTTATTTTTGCTGTCCAGGGGATTCGCAATATTCTTCTAATAAACCACATTTCTGCTGCTTCCAATGATTTTTGTGCAGACTTGCCTATTGTCCATGATTCACTTCCATATAACAAGATAGGTTCAATATAGCATTTTAGGACTCGTTTTCTAGCATTCACTGATAAAGATATGTTTCTCATTCTCTGAAATGCAGTCTTTGCTTGGCCTATTCTGTTCCTAATTTCTGTTCTGCATTTCCCATCTGAAGTTATTACTGCTCCAAGGTATTTGAATTTCTGCACCTGCTTTAGAATAGTTCCGTTTAATTTTATACTGCATGTTGGTGTATTCTGTTTCTTAGATATAACCATAGTCTCTGTCTTTTTGATGTTCAAAGTTCGGTCTTTCTGTTGACTTTCTTTGGCCACTTTATCCAAGAGATTTTGCAGATCTTGTTGGTTCTCAGCTATCAGTACTGTGTCGTCAGCATACCGAAGATTGTTAATATTGTATCCTCCAATATATTATTTATATATATGTATATATTACTGAATGTATGGATTAGAGGGTGAAGGTCACAGCTTACTTGTCTCTTCCTCACATCTTTGGCATCTACTTTTTACTATTGTAGTCTGTGGAATATTTGCTATGGAGTAAAAGATGACTGACTGTCGAAAGGAGGATTAATAACTGAGGGAAGGAAGATGAATGATTAACTAAAGAAAGATGAGTGACTGAATAAAGAAAGATGAATGAATGACTAAAAGAAGATGAATGACTGACTATAGAAAGATGAATGAAAGGCTAAAAAAAGATGAATGAAAGACTAAAGGAAGATGAATGACTGATTGAAGAAAGATGGATAACTGACGAAAGGAAGATGAATGACTGACAGAAGGAAGATGAATGACTGACTAAAGAAAGGTGAATGACTGACGGAAGGAATATGAATGAGTGAATAAAGAAAGGTGAATGACTGACGAATGGAAAAATTTCAGACGGGACTGTGTGCCCAAAATCTTCAACTTTTGAAACTAAAGTTTGTTGTGCTCATATGTCCCACTTGTTTTGTTACTCACAATATTCATATCTTCTATTGCGGCTAATAATCCATAAACTCCACATGCACTATCTAATATCTAATATCTAATATCTAATATCTAATACAGAAACTAACGCTAACAGAATCTGATAGTTCGACCAGTCTTATTCGCTTGTAAGATGCACTTAAATCGCTTATAAACGCAGTATTAAAATGACTTGTATAGAAAATATTTATGTGTAAAACTGGTCCATGTGACAGAACAAATATAGTAAATCAGCTATGTCACTTTATATTACAATGTGATCTAATTACTTTGTCTAATGTACATGTGAATTGTCTAATGTACATGTGGATTGTCTAATGTACATGTGAATTGTCTAATGTACATGTGGATTGTCTAATGTACATGTGAATTGTCTAATGTACATGTGGGTTATCTAAGGTAGATGTGAATTGTCTAACGTGCATGTGAAATGTCTAATGTACATGTGGGTTATCTAAGGTAGATGTGAATTGTCTAATGTACGTATGGATTATCTAATGTACATTTGGATTGTCTAATGTATATGCGATTTGTATAGTATATACGTGGATCGTCTAATGTACTTATGGAATATCCCATGTATATGTGGTTTGTCTAATGTACATATGGATTGTCCAATGTACTTGTTGATTGTCTAATGTACATTTGGAATGTCTAATATGCATGCGGTTTGTATAGTATACATGTGGATTGTCCATGTGCTTATGGAAAATACCAGTTATTGTGTACAGTGTGTCTGATATGAAATATTATGTACACTGTTGGAAAGTTAATTAAAAGGTTCATCATCTTTACATTCAGTGCAGGTCCTCTTTCATAACTCCATCAGAGCATAATGATTGATAATATCGTTCTCTGCTGACTGATCATCATTCTCTAGCTTTTAATGAATGCTTCATGCTCCACCACCCCAAGTGTCATCCACCAACTCCTAAATTCTTGATAACGACACAGATTCACAGTTGTAAGTAAAATCCTTTGTTTGACCAGCTTCTGTTATAGCACTGACTCACAGTTCTCAATGAAGTCGTTTATGTAAGCAGTTTCTCTTACAGCACTGACTCATAGTTGTCAGTCAAGTCCTTTATTTACGCAGCTTCTCTTACAGCACTGATGATGTTTGCTCAGTCCACTTCCTGCCCTTCCTCAATTACAGCTGAACCAGTCAATTGATCTGCTCTTTCACTTACACCTACACCTGCATGGCCTGGTACAAAAGTGAAGGTCAGTCTATAGATCTGTGACATCTGCAAGAATTCAAGTCACTTTTGTCTTGGAGAGCCAGGCTGAGTTTCCTTTAGTTTGTTCATCAAGTCACTCAAGATACAAGCTTGTTTGTTGTTCTGTGACGTGAGCCAGCTCAGAGCTTTTGTCACAGCCATGGCTTGTTTGTTGTCCTGTGACGTGAGCCAGGTCAGAGCATTTGTCACAGTCATTGTTTGTGTGTAGTCCTGTGACTTGAAGCTCAGAAAATTTGTCACAGCCATGGATTCTGTGTAGTCTTGTGACTTGAGTCAGCTAAGAGCTTTTGTCACAGCCATGGTTTGTGTGTAGTCCTGTGACTTGAGCCAGTTGAGAAAAGTTATCACAGTCGTGGCTTGTTTGTTCTCCTGTGACTTGAGCCAGGTCAGAGCTATTGTCACAGCCATGGCCTGTTTGTTCTTCTGTGACTTGAGCCTGCTAATAGATTTTGTTACAGCCATGGCTTGTTTGTTGTCCTGTGACTTCAGTCAGGTCAGAGCTTTTGTCACAGTCACGGTTTGTGTGTAGCCCTGTGATTGGAATAAAGTCAGAGCTTTTGTCACAGCCATGGCTTGTATGTTGTTCTGTGACTTGAGCCAGTTCAGAGCTTTTGTCACAGCCACGGCTTGTGTGTTTTTCCTGTGATTTGAGCCAGATCAGAGCTTTTGTCAAAGCCATGGTTTGTGTGTAGTCTTGTGACTTGAGCCAGCTCAAAGAATTTGTCACAGCCAATGTTTGTGTTTAGTCTTGTGACTTGAGTTAGCTCATAGCTTTTGTGACAGCCATGGTTTCTATTGTGAGGCTGCTTGTTGTTGCAGCAAAAGCAGCGCTGACTTGTTTCTCTATTCTGTCACTTGAGTTGACCTATTGTCCATTGTTTCTCTGTTCTGTCACTTGAGTTGACCTATTGTTCCTTGTTTCTCTATTCTGTCACTTGAGTTGACCTATTGTCCATTGTTTCTATGTTCTGTCACTTGAGTTGACCTATTGTTCCTTGTTTCTCTGTTCTGTCACTTGAGTTGACCTATTGTCCCTTGTTTCTCTGTTCTGTCACTTGAGATGACCTGTTGTCCCCTGTTTCTCTGTTCTGTCACTTGAGATGATCTGTTATCCCTTGTTTCTCTGTTCTGTCACTTGAGTTGACCTGTTGTCCCATGTTTCTCTGTTCTGTTACTTGAGTTGACCTGTTGTCCCTTGTTTCTCTGTTCTGTTACTTGAGTTGACCTGTTGTCCCTTGTTTCTCTGTTCTGTCACTTGAGATCTGTTGTCCCGAACCACTGATCAGTCTGTATAAACAACAGCATCGCCATCTTTGGTGTTTTCATTAATTAGTTCTTTGATCAGAGCATCTGCTGTAGCAGGGATATATTCTAAGCATCTTCTGTTGCAACAAGGGATATATTCTATGCATCTTATGTTGCAGCAAGGGATATGTTCTATGCATCTTTTTTTGCAACAAGGGATATGTTCTATGCATCTTCTGTTGCAACAAGTATATGTTCTATGCATCTTCTGTTGCAACAAGTATATATTCTATGCCTCTTCTGTTGCAACAAGTATATGTTCTATGCATCTTCTGTTGCAACAAGTATATGTTCTATGCATCTTCTGTTGCTCATGACAACAATAAAGTTAGAGCGGAAACTGGGCAGGGTAGACCAAGAGAGGATAGTCCTGGATGGAATGACATTATAGCACAGAAAGAGGACATGAGAACAACTCATAGAGGAGAGGATAATCCTGGATGGAATGACATTATAGCACAGAAAGAGGACATGAGAACAACTCATAGAGGAGAGGATAATCCTGGATGGAATGACATTATAGCACAGAAAGAGGACATGAGAACAACTCATAGAGGAGAGGATAATCCTGGATGGAATGACATTATAGCACAGAAAGAGGACACCAGAGCAACACAAAACAGAGAGTTGTGGCAGTTATTATCTCCAGCGCCAGCAGGCACAGCACTAGATAGATATACTGTTTAAAAAAAAGAAACGTAACACTGCTGTAGTCGTAATGGACACCAAATTTCAAACTTGTATCCAAATTTTATTTTACGGAATTAATGTTTCAATCTTGGCATGAAGAAACTAAAGCTTTAACAGTGAGATGATGTTCATTAAATTTGGTTTGGACTTTTATTCTTTGCAACTGAGGCCTCCGTTTCAGAAAGGTGTATGGCCTCCTCTGGCCTATATCAGAGAACGACATATCCTTGGCATGGATCCGATTAGCCGTTGGATCTGTTGTTGTGGGATGGTTGCCCACTCTTCCCTCAGTGAAAGAGGCAACTGTCGGAGATTGGTTGGCGCCACGTCTCGCTGGCGGACTTGTCTGATGAGTTCATCCCATAAGTGTTCTATTGGGTTCATGTCATCAGAAGAATGGCCACGGAATGATCTGGACCTTGTTGTCAGCGAGGAACTGGGTGAGCGAGGAACTGGGTGAGCGAGGAACTGGGTGAGCGAGGAACTGGGTGAGCGAGGAACTGGGTGAGCGAGGAACTGGGTGAGCGAGGAACTGGCTGGTGAGCTGTGCCACATGACGTCAAGCGTTATCCTGGTGAAAAATCGACCCTGATGCAGCCAGAAGTGGAAGGACGTGAGGACGAAGAATTTCAGCGACGTATCGCTGGGCATTCAGGGTCCTCCAGTTTGTATCAGGTCACTCCTTCCCATGAAGTTGATCGTCCACCACACCAGTACACCTTTACCACCATGTGGAGGAGGCTCATCCACGCAGTTCTTGGCGTAGCTCTCATGGACTCTGCGGTAAACTCTTCTCCGCCTATAGTGTCGCTGGAGCAGAAAGAATTATTCATCACTAAACCAAACCCCTCTCCAATCATTCGCAACGGCCCATTGACGATGCTGGTTCGCCCACTGCAGTCGGTTCTGGCAGACAGACAGACAGACAGACAGACAGACAGACGAGTGTAATATGAACGGACGAAGCGACCTAAAAGTTTTGTGGTGCTTGTAAGTTTTCCTGCAATATATTCTCGGGAGAACACATCTATCTATCTATCTATCTATCTATCTATCTATCTATCTATCTATCTATCTATCTATCTATCTATCTATCTATCTATCTATCTATCTATCTATCTATCTATCTATCTATCTATCTATCTATCTGCCTGGCTGCCTGCCTGTCTGCCTGGCTGTCTGCCTGCCTGCCTGCCTGCCTGTCTGTCTGTCTGTCTGTCTTAGTGTTTTGTCTCTTTCTTCATATATCTTTCAGTTTTGAGGAGAGAAATAAGACGTCTTGGTGGGGCATGGAAATCTGCTTCATGTAATGGGATATTTCAGGTTTCTGTAATTTCCTCTCTCCATCTCTTGCGTGAACGTCCCTTCTTATGTTACCTACATCTTAGTGTGAATGTTTTTTTTTTTAGGTATAATGTGTCGTGGTAGCCATGTCATGTAGCGAAATCGTTTACTTTTTTCTTGATATAGAAGACACTGTATTAACTAGGTACTGGTGTTTTTTGTGGATGTAGAAGACTATTGTCTATGTACTGGCGTTATGGATATATTCAGGTACTGGTGTTTTTTCTTGATGTAGAAGACACTGTATTATCCAGGTACTGGTGTTAATTCAACCTTTGCTCTGAGGGTGTCATTTCTTATTTGGTCTGGTCTTGTTGCATTCAATATTCTCCTTAAACATCTCATTTTCGTGGTGATGATGTTCCTTTTGGTTTTGGTTGTTAGTGTCCATGTCAACACGGACAGGATAACACTGGGGACGACAGCCTGCTCTTTTTGTTGCAGTTTTCAGGAATTTGTTCTTCAGTAAGAGTGTTGCTTGTCCAGTGACCTGATTTGCTTTACTGCATCTGTTCACAGTTTCGGCATTGATTGACCAGAAAGATGCTGTAGTTTTCAGGTATTTGAAATGCTTCACTTGTTTCAAAGACTGGTTGTCCGAGACAATCTTTGTTAGAATATCTTCTCTGGCAAGTTCATGACTTCGGTATTTTTCCGCACTGATCTTCATGTTGTAGCTTCTACATGTCTGTGCCAACTTATCCGTGTTCAGTTGTGGTTCAGTCATTGATTGCTGTCTGTTCTCTAAGATCAAGCGAAATATTTCTTCACTATGGCTTAAAACGGATAGGTCTCTACATTTGTTACAGTCCCTTCTACTGCATTTTTCTTCTCCATATTGGAATAATTGCAGCGTTTCTAAAGCCCCGTGGTGTTTCTTGTTTTTTCTCATACCAAGTTATAGAGTATGTGAAGCCAAGCTATTCCAACCTCTTTCCTACATTTGATTATCTCATTGGGTAACATCATATCCTGGGTCTTTGTTCATCGGGGCCTTTCTGATGTCTTCTCTGATTTCAGCTTGTAGTATGTCTAGTTCCAGTTATATGGGGCCAGATGTGTTGTTATCATGAGTCTGGATTGCCTTGGATAATATATTGTGTAACTTGGCAAACTACTGCCTCCATCGCTGTCCGACCCTCTCTGGTTCGCATACCAGATCACCATTATCATCTCCCACAATCTCTGTTGGGTTGAAGTGCTCTGGTCGCTTTCTCACTTCACTGATCTTTTTATTGAAGATTTTCGTAGCTTCTTTGTGTTTGTTGTTTAATGTCTCTCCGTATTAAGGCCATGATTTTGTCTTTGCTTTTTTATTACCCTCTTAGAGCGTCTTCTTGCAACTGGATATTCAGCGTAGTCTTTGCTTTTTATCCATTTAAAATGTTGTTCTACTCTGTGACTGCCTCTTTCACCTCACCAACCTCATCATTTCACTTTTTTGTTCTTTTCATTTCTATACCTCCTTTCCCCGTAGTTCTACATGTTTCCTTCGCTGCTTGTAAAAAGCTGGTTTGGAACAAGGCACATTTCTCTTCCACTGATTTTGTTTCTGTTGGTAAGTTTATGAACAATTCTCTTCTGTTCGTCTCATATTCTTTCACTTGTCTATGTTTTTCCTGTCTTCTAATGACCGCAACTTCTGCTTTACGCTCAGTACATTCTGTTTACATAAGTCCGTGTATTTGCCTGTGATTTCTGTTTACATAAGTCCGTGTATTTTCCTGTGATTTCTGTTTACATAAGTCCGTGTATTTTCCTGTGATTTCTGTTTACATAAGTCCGTGTATTTTCCTGTAATTTCTGTTTACATAAGTCCGTGTATTTGCCTGTAATTTCTGTTTACATAAGTCCGTGTATTTGCCTGTGATTTCTGTTTACATAAGTCCGTGTATTTTCCTGTAATTTCTGTTTACATAAGTCCGTGTATTTGCCTGTGATTTCTGTTTGCATAAGTCCGTGTATTTTCCTGTAATTTCTGTTTACATAAGTCCGTGTATTTTCCTGTAATTTCTGTTTACATAAGTCCGTGTATTTTCCTGTGATTTCTGTTTACATAAGTCCGTGTATTTTCCTGTGATTTCTGTTTACATAAGTCCGTGTATTTTCCTGTAATTTCTGTTTACATAAGTCCGTGTATTTGCCTGTAATTTCTGTTTACATAAGTCCGTGTATTTGCCTGTGATTTCTGTTTACATAAGTCCGTGTATTTTCCTGTAATTTCTGTTTACATAAGTCCGTGTATTTGCCTGTGATTTCTGTTTACATAAGTCCGTGTATTTTCCTGTAATTTCTGTTTACATAAGTCCGTGTATTTGCCTGTGATTTCTGTGTCTATTTTTTTCTGTGTATTTTCTGAAAAGAGATCTCCCCTGGTCAATTTGTCAGTGACAAGACAAGGTCTATAACTCTAGAATAACCAACATCAAGTATAAATTAGGAGATTTCCTTCCCTTGCTCTGGCATATCTTGACATGATAGTCAGCTCTGGTCGTTGGTTACACCAACTCACTTTCTACTTTCTTGTTATTCTACATTATTGTAACATATAAGATCAATAAGCAGAAAAATTCAAAAGCAGACTTTTGCCAAGCAGACATTAGCAAAGTAGACAGCAAATCCTAATGGAGCATTGAACGTAATTTCTACAGAAGAGCGATACATTTAACGAGAACAAAGTGACGTTCCTTTGGCTGTCTGCAGGACTCTCAGAATATGTGCACACATACAAACATACGTTCAAATATTCATAAAGCTGTGCACACTAACTTATGTCTATTCTTATATGTTACAATGTCCTCTGTTTATCATGATGTCTGACAGCACACCGTCTGTTTGGGAGACCGGTAAGTGAAGCCCAAACTGATAAGTTTGTTTCAGACAAGTTTAAAGATCAAATCTTTCACAAATTCTGAATTTTGAAAAAAAAAACAACTTTCTGAACAGCTGACAGTTTCCGAACAGTAAACAGTTTTGTCTTTTAAGTCTCTCAACAATAAACCTTTTGTGAATAACAAACAGTTTGTGAACAAATACATATTATCTGACTACAAATATTTTATAAACAAATAATAACTTTTAAAAAAGTTGCTGACTGAAATAATCTGTGAATAAACTGCACAGCAGTGTATATGTGGGTCGTATGTTTACAAGGCATGTAACTGCACAGCATCTTATATGTGGGGCGTATGTCTACAAGGCATGTAACTGCACAGCATCTTATATGTGGGGCGTATGTCTACAAGGCATGTGACGTCCATAAAAGTGAGGTCATGAGACATGACATGGCTGTGTACCACAGTCTAGGCGGATTCCGTCAGGCAAACTTGTAGGGGCAACTAGAACAGTCCAAGAAGGACTGTGATAGGATATATGAACAGAGACATGAGGTTGGTGTTAGGGATATGATTTGTGAACAGAGAAAAGAGGTTTGTGTTAGGGATAGGATTTATGAACAGAGAAAAGAGGTTTGTGTTAGGGATAGGATTTATGAACAGAGAAAAGAGGTTTGTGTTAGGGATAGGATTTATGAACAGAGAAAAGAGGTTTGTGCTGTGATACTGGAACAGAGGTCGAAACAAGAGGTTTATGCTCTGATACTAGAGCAGGGGTCCAAACAGGAGCTTCGTCCTTTTATACTAGAGCAGGGGTCCAAACAGGAGCTTCGTCCTTTTATACTAGAGCAGGGGTCCAAACAGGAGCTTCGTCCTTTTATACTAGAGCAGGGGTCCAAATAAGTCCGTGTATTTTCCTGTAATTTCTGTTTACATAAGTCCGTGTATTTTCCTGTGATTTCTGTTTACATAAGTCCGTGTATTTTCCTGTGATTTCTGTTTACATAAGTCCGTGTATTTTCCTGTAATTTCTGTTTACATAAGTCCGTGTATTTTCCTGTAATTTCTGTTTACATAAGTCCGTGTATTTGCCTGTGATTTCTGTTTACATAAGTCCGTGTATTTTCCTGTAATTTCTGTTTACATAAGTCCGTGTATTTGCCTGTGATTTCTGTTTACATAAGTCCGTGTATTTTCCTGTAATTTCTGTTTACATAAGTCCGTGTATTTGCCTGTGATTTCTGTGTCTATTTTTTTCTGTGTATTTTCTGAAAAGAGATCTCCCCTGGTCAATTTGTCAGTGACAAGACAAGGTCTATAACTCTAGAATAACCAACATCAAGTATAAATTAGGAGATTTCCTTCCCTTGCTCTGCCATATCTTGACATGATAATCAGCTCTGGTCGTTGGTTACACCAACTCACTTTCTACTTTCTTGTTATTCTACATTATTGTAACATATAAGATCAATAAGCAGAAAAATTCAAAAGCAGACTTTTGCCAAGCAGACATTAGCAAAGTAGACAGCAAATCCTAATGGAGCACTGAACGTAATTTCTACAGAAGAGCGATACATTTAATGAGAACAAAGTGACGTTCCTTTGGCTGTCTGCAGGACTCTCAGAACATGTGCACACATACAAACATACATTCAAATATTCATAAAGCTGTGCACACTAACTTATGTCTATTCTTATATGTTACAATGTCCTCTGTTTATCATGATGTCTGACAGCACACCGTCTGTTTGGGAGACCGGTAAGTGAAGCCCAAACTGATAAGTTTGTTTCAGACAAGTTTAAAGATCAAATCTTTCACAAATTCTGAATTTTGAAAAAAAAAACCAACTTTCTGAACAGCTGACAGTTTCCGAACAGTAAACAGTTTTGTCTTTTAAGTCTCTCAACAATAAACCTTTTGTGAATAACAAACAGTTTGTGAACAAATACATATTATCTGACTACAAATATTTTATAAACAAATAATAACTTTTTAAAAAAGTTGCTGACTGAAATAATCTGTGAATAAACTGCACAGCAGTGTATATGTGGGTCGTATGTTTACAAGGCATGTAACTGCACAGCATCTTATATGTGGGGCGTATGTCTACAAGGCATGTAACTGCACAGCATCTTATATGTGGGGCGTATGTCTACAAGGCATGTGACGTCCATAAAAGTGAGGTCATGAGACATGACATGGCTGTGTACCACAGTCTAGGCGGATTCCGTCAGGCAAACTTGTAGGGGCAACTAGAACAGTCCAAGAAGGACTGTGATAGGATATATGAACAGAGACATGAGGTTGGTGTTAGGGATATGATTTGTGAACAGAGAAAAGAGGTTTGTGTTAGGGATAGGATTTATGAACAG
The DNA here is from genome assembly GCA_009760885.1 of Achatina immaculata. Classification (NCBI taxonomy): domain Eukaryota; kingdom Metazoa; phylum Mollusca; class Gastropoda; order Stylommatophora; family Achatinidae; genus Lissachatina; species Lissachatina immaculata. The sequence goes on along the minus strand of CM019706.1, from coordinate 10,378,370 downwards.
AGAAAAGAGGTTTGTGTTAGGGATAGGATTTATGAACAGAGAAAAGAGGTTTGTGTTAGGGATAGGATTTATGAACAGAGAAAAGAGGTTTGTGCTGTGATACTGGAACAGAGGTCGAAACAAGAGGTTTATGCTCTGATACTAGAGCAGGGGTCCAAACAGGAGCTTCGTCCTTTTATACTAGAGCAGGGGTCCAAACAGGAGCTTCGTCCTTTTATACTAGAGCAGGGGTCCAAACAGGAGCTTCGTCCTTTTATACTAGAGCAGGGGTCCAAACAGGAGCTTCCTCCTTTTATACTAGAGCAGGGGTCCAAACAGGAGCTTCCTCCTTTTATACTAGAGCAGGGGTCCAAACAGGAGCTTCCTCCTTTTATACTAGAGCAGGGGTCCAAACAGGAGCTTCCTCCTTTTATACTAGAGCAGGGGTCCAAACAGGAGCTTCCTCCTTTTATACTAGAGCAGGGGTCCAAACAGGAGCTTCGTCCTTTGATACTAGAGCAGGGGTCCAAACAGGAGCTTCGTCCTTTTATACTAGAGCAGGGGTCCAAACAGGAGCTTCGTCCTTTTATACTAGAGCAGGGGTCCAAACAGGAGCTTCGTCCTTTTATACTAGAGCAGGGGTCCAAACAGGAGCTTCCTCCTTTTATACTAGAGCAGGGGTCCAAACAGGAGCTTCCTCCTTTTATACTAGAGCAGGGGTCCAAACAGGAGCTTCCTCCTTTTATACTAGAGCAGGGGTCCAAACAGGAGCTTCCTCCTTTTATACTAGAGCAGGGGTCCAAACAGGAGCTTCCTCCTTTTATACTAGAGCAGGGGTCCAAACAGGAGCTTCGTCCTTTTATACTAGAGCAGGGGTCCAAACAGGAGCTTCCTCCTTTTATACTAGAGCAGGGGTCCAAACAGGAGCTTCGTCCTTTTATACTAGAGCAGGGGTCCAAACAGGAGCTTCGTCCTTTTATACTAGAGCAGGGGTCCAAACAGGAGCTTCCTCCTTTTATACTAGAGCAGGGGTCCAAACAGGAGCTTCCTCCTTTTATACTAGAGCAGGGGTCCAAACAGGAGCTTCTTCCTTTTATACTAGAGCAGGGGTCCAAACAGGAGCTTCCTCCTTTTATACTAGAGCAGGGGTCCAAACAGGAGCTTCGTCCTTTTATACTAGAGCAGGGGTCCAAACAGGAGCTTCCTCCTTTTATACTAGAGCAGGGGTCCAAACAGGAGCTTCCTCCTTTTATACTAGAGCAGGGGTCCAAACAGGAGCTTCGTCCTTTTATACTAGAGCAGGGGTCCAAACAGGAGCTTCCTCCTTTTATACTAGAGCAGGGGTCCAAACAGGAGCTTCCTCCTTTTATACTAGAGCAGGGGTCCAAACAGGAGCTTCCTCCTTTTATACTAGAGCAGGGGTCCAAACAGGAGCTTCGTCCTTTTATACTAGAGCAGGGGTCCAAACAGGAGCTTCGTCCTTTTATACTAGAGCAGGGGTCCAAACAGGAGCTTCGTCCTTTTATACTAGAGCAGGGGTCCAAACAGGAGCTTCGTCCTTTTATACTAGAGCAGGGGTCCAAACAGGAGCTTCGTCCTTTTATACTAGAGCAGGGGTCCAAACAGGAGCTTCCTCCTTTTATACTAGAGCAGGGGTCCAAACAGGAGCTTCGTCCTTTTATACTAGAGCAGGGGTCCAAACAGGAGCTTCGTCCTTTTATACTAGAGCAGTGGTCCAAACAGGAGATTCGTCCTTTTATACTAGAGCAGGGGTCCAAACAGGAGCTTCGTCCTTTTATACTAGAGCAGAGGTCCAAACAGGAGCTTCTTCCTTTTATACTAGAGCAGGGGTCCAAACAGGAGCTTCGTCCTTTTATACTAGAGCAGGGGTCCAAACAGGAGCTTCGTCCTTTTATACTAGAGCAGGGGTCCAAACAGGAGCTTCGTCCTTTTATACTGGAGCAGGGGTCCAAACAGGAGCTTCGTCCTTTTATACTGGAGCAGGGGTCCAAACAGGAGCTTCGTCCTTTTATACTAGAGCAGGGGTCCAAACAGGAGCTTCGTCCTTTTATACTAGAGCAGGGGTCCAAACAGGAGCTTCCTCCTTTTATACTAGAGCAGAGGTCCAAACAGAAGCTTCCTCCTTTTATACTAGAGCAGGGGTCCAAACAGGAGCTTCGTCCTTTTATACTAGAGCAGGGGTCCAAACAGGAGCTTCGTCCTTTTATACTAGAGCAGTGGTCCAAGCAGGAGCTTCGTGCCGTGATTTCTGAATGTGAAGCAGGTACCAGCTGCCGAAACTCATAGTCAGTTGGTGAAAGTCTGTGGATAAAGAGTGGTGTGTCTGTGGAGACAGTGTGATGAGTCTGTGGAGACATTGTGGTGTGTCTGTGTAGACAATGTGATGAGTCTGTGTATACCGTGTGGTGAGTATGTGGAAACAGTGTGGGAGTCTGTGGAGACAATGTGGGAGTCTGGAGACAGTGTGGTAAGTCTGTGGAGACAGTGTGGTAAGTCTGTGGAGACAGTGTGGTAAGTCTGTGGAGACAATGTGGGAGTCTGGAGACAGTGTGGTAAGTCTGTGGAGACAGTGTGGTAAGTCTGTGGAGACAATGTGGGAGTCTGGAGACAGTGTGGTAAGTCTGTGGAGACAGTGTGGTAAGTCTGTGGAGACAATGTGGGAGTCTGGAGACAGTGTGGTAAGTCTGTGGAGACAGTGTGGTAAGTCTGTGGAGACAGTGTGGTAAGTCTGTGGAGACAGTGTGGTAAGTCTGTGGAGACAGTGTGATGAGTCGATAGCCTGTGTCAAAATGGTGTGAAGAATTTCGAACCCAGCGTGCGACAACCTATATTGTAAGGAAGAGTGGCAGACCCGTGGCAGCTGGTACAGCACTGAACAAAACGCGTGGAACATGAGATGTTGGAGATCAGAAGAGTGACCGTGGACTAACTGAAGTCTGACTTGAACCTGGCACGTGGAGCAGTGTCCACAATGACTGTCCAGTCAGATCTAATAAGATGCGTGAACGGTGAGTCCCTCCAGTCCTTTCCCAGTACCCAACACAAGGCAAGGACGCTGATAAATGTCCTGCTATTCCTGTAACAATAACCACTCATAGCCAAGACTTTCTGGAACATACTGTCATCAGTGACCAGACACATATTGTCATCAGTGACCAGACACATATTGTCATCAGTGACCAGACACATATTGTCATCAGTGACCAGACACATATTGTCATCAGTGACCAGACACATATTGTCATCATAGACAGGACAGTCATCAGTGACCAGACACATATTGTCATCAGTGACCAGACACATACTGTCATCAATGACAGGACACATATTGTCATTAGTGACAGGACACATATTGTCATCAGTGACCAGACACATATTGTCATCAGTGACCAGGCACATATGTCATCAGTGACCAGGCACATATTGTCATCAGTGACCAGACACATATTGTCATCAGTGACCAGACACATATTGTCATCAGAGATCGGACAGTCATCAGTGACCAGACACATATAGTCATCAGTGACAGGACACATATAGTCATCAGAGACCAGACAGTCATCAGTGACCAGACACATATTGTCATCAGTGACAGGACACATATTATCATCAGTGACCAGACACATATTGTCATCAATGACCAGACACATATTGTCATCAGTGACCAGACACATATTGTCATCAGTGACAGGACACATATTGTCATCAGTGACCAGGCACACACTGTCATCAGTGACCAGGCACATATTGTCATCAGTGACAGGACACATATTGTCATCAGTGACCAGGCACACACTGTCATCAGTGACCAGGCACATACTGTCATCAGTGACCAGGCACATATTTTCATCAGTGACCAGACACATATTGTCATCAGCGACCAGACACATATTGTCATCAGTGATCAGGCACATATTGTCATCAGTGACCAGGCACTAATTGTCATCATTGAACAGACACATATTGTCATCAGTGACCAGGCACATATTGTCATCATAGACTGGACACATATTGTCATCAGTGACCAGGCACATATTGTCATCATAGACTGGACACATATTGTCATCAGTGACCAGGCACATATTGTCATCATAGACTGGACACATATTGTCATCAGTGACCAGGCACATATTGTCATCAGTGACAGGACACATATTGTCATCAGTGACCAGGCACATATTGTCATCAGTGACAGGACACATATTGTCATCAGTGACCAGGCACATATTGTCATCAGTGACAGGACACATATTGTCATCAGTGACCAGGCACATATTGTCATCAGTGACAGGACACATATTCACTCCAGAATCAGGCAAGGAATGGAAGCATCGGGGCTCCCCGAGAACCAGGAAATTCAAAGTGATCAACCTTGGCTGTTGACAAACGTTTTTTTTACTCCTAACTCTAGCACATACATGGCCTCTATGATAGCTCTAGCACACACATGGCCTCTATGATAATTCTAGCACACACATGGCCTCGATAATAACCTCTAGCACACACATGGCCTCTATGATAATTCTAGCACACACATGGCCTCTATGATAATTCTAGCACATACATGGCCTCTATGATAACTCTAACGCGCACATGGCCCCTGTGATAATTGTAGCGTACACATGAACTCCGTTATAACTCTAGCACACGCGTGGCTTCTATAATAACTCTAGCACACATATTGCCTCTATGATAAATATAGCACAGAAATGGCCTCTATCATAACTCTAGCACACGCATGGCTTCTATAATAACTCTAGCACACATATTGCCTCTATGATAAATATAGCACAGAAATGGCCTCTATCATAACTCTAGCACACGCATGGCTTCTATAATAACTCTAGCACACATATTGCCTCTATGATAAATATAGCACAGAAATGGCCTCTATCATAACTCTAGTACACACATGGCCTCCAAGATAATTCTAGCACAGAGGTGGCCCTATGATAACTCTAGTACACACATGGCCCCCATGTTAACACTGTCGCACACATGACCACTTTGGTTTGAGAATTCTTGCAACATTTTGGGTGGGAGAAATTGGAGCATCCACCCTATAACCCTGACCTGGCACCAAGTGATGTTCATCTCTTCCCAGCTCTCAGTGGACATCCTGACGGCCACAGATTTCTGAGCCACGAGGAAGCCAAAACAGCGGCGACACAGTGGCTCTGTGTCCAGGACCCACATTCTACGAGATGGGCGTCAAACGTCTTCTGTGCTTAGACCAGTGCATCAGTCATCATGGCAGCTACGTGGAAAAATAAGATGTCCGCCATGGTAGAGTAGTTTGATTCACACAATAGTTTGTGAACAACAAGTAGTTTTTTCACACAATAGTTTGTGAACAACAAGTAGTTTTTTCACACAATAGTTTGTGAACAACAAATAGTTTTTTCACACAATAGTTTGTGAACAACAAGTAGTTTTTTCACACAATAGTTTGTGAACAACAAGTAGTTTTTTTTCAGACAACAGTTTCTGAATAAAAAGCAGTTTCTTAAAGAAAATAAACAAAGAATATCTGGGGAAACTAACAAGCTTATGAGGGTGGATTCTGGACAAATAAAACTTCGTGAACAGACAACAAATTTGAAACAGCAGAGTTTGAAAAGAAAATATTTTCGCACAAGTAATTTTCCAGCGAGCAACTGCTTATGGAAAACAATAATAAATTCTAAACAACCAATATTTTGTACAAAGAAAAAAGAACTAACTTCTAAACCAACATATTTTGTGGAATAAAAACAAACTAATTTCTAAAGAAACAATATTTTTTAGGAAAAAAAAACTAATTTCTAAAGCAACAATATTTTGTGGAAAGAAAAAAACTAATTTATAATCCAATATTATTTTGTGGAAAGAAAAAAATAAACTAATTTATAAAACACCAATATTTTGTGGGGAGAAAAATAAACTAATTTATAAAACAATATTTTATGCGAAGAAAAAATAAAACAGATTCATGAAACACAAAAAGTTTGTAGTGAAATCATGGCGGCACACGTCTGATAGCAAATATCTTGAGACCAGTCTGGAAATAAATTTTAATGTTTATAACCGCACAAATATATAACAGTATAATTCATGTATAACATTTTTCTTCAGTTATTCTTCATCGTTATCAAACAGAACAACCGTGACCCCTAGTTCTAGTTTATCAAATCACTGGGACAGATCACAGCCCGCTCCCTTACAACCATCCCTCCCCCAAATCAAACCTCCATTACATCACGTGTCAGTTCTTGGCAACTTACGTCTATCTGCTTACAAATTCGCTTTTTGTACATAGTAGTAAGATCACAGTTGTATGTCTCTGTTTTAGATTTTTGTACATGGTCGTAAGATCACAGTTGTATGTCTCTGTTTTAGATTTTTATACTTAGTCATTAAATCACAGTTGTATACAGGTGTTTTAGATTTTTGTACATGGTCGTAAGATTAAAGGTGGAAAGTTTTCCTGATTCTTTCATGGTCCAAGTTCTAGAATTTCTTTCTCTTGTGTGGTGGGGCGTGGACTTGCAGAACCTGCCTGTAAACAGACTCTGTGTTTGTGATCAGCTGGCAGTCCATCTATGGAGCAGATTCTGTGTTTGTGATCAGCTGCCAGTCCATCTATAGAACAGATTCTGTGTTTGTGATCAGCTGCCAGTCCATCTATGGAGCTGCCTATGGAAAGATGATCCACACGAAGGCCCCGCGTTCTTCAGCGAAATGATTGGCTGGTTCTGGCGGTGCAGGGATTGCTTGTAAGGATTTCTGATGGTAATGTCCCTCTTCTTCTGTACTGGCCCTAAAGCTGAGACCACAACACACGCAGAATCAGCTTTACTTTTATACGTTCTCGCCAAATTTATTTCTCTAATTTTTTATTCACCACTCAACAACAGTAACAACAACAACAAAACCCAAAACAACAACAACGGCAAAACCAACAACAACAATAACAACATTAAACCTTTGCTTGTTGAAATACTTCCCTGACACAGCTAAAATTGTGCCCATTTTTGGACAGGGTTTCTAACCTAACCACAATCTATTCTAGTAATGACACCAAACTATAACCACAATCTATTCTAGTGATGACACCAAACTATAACCACAATCTATTCTAGTGATGACACCAAACTATAACCACAATCTATTCTAGTGATGACACCAAACTATAACCACAATCTATTCTAGTGATGACACCAAACTATAACCACAATATATTCTAGTGATGACACCAAACTATAACCACAATCTATTCTAGTGATGACACCAAACTATAACCACAATATATTCTAGTGATCACACCAAACTCTAATAACAATCCATTCTGGCTCATATATTTTTATATTAAAATAAAACAAATGTATTTCTTAGTTTGCTCCACCACCTGGTAGACTGATTATTCAAATCTTTACCGCTTGGACAATCAGCGGAACCAGAAAGGTACTTATAAAGTAAGAGAACACAGTTGTGTGTCTATGTGTCACATAGGGCTCGCAAAGTATTTCGCCAATGTTTCATTTTGTATCATTAGACCTCGAAAAATTCGTAGACAAAGCCTCGTTTGGTCAAGGTATGTGTTTGTTTTGTGAAGTAACGAGAAAGGAGGAAAGCTGCTTCCAGCTGTAAATGCCAGGATTAACACAAACATCTAAAATTGCTTTACACAAGTTTGTACAGACGTGACATTTCCTTTCTGAAGATGGAAGTAACTGTTCAGGACATCACTGCTTTATTCGGATTTTTCATTTTAAAAGCAAATAGAAAATACGACGTATAAAATAAAAATAATAATCATAGACATAAAACCATTAGTCACAAGGTAGCACAAAAAAAAATTCTGCTTGAACAAAAGTTCCCGAATGATAAAAACTTAACAAAAAATAGTCCATGAACAATAAACAGTTTATATGTAAATATATGGTGTTATTGGTTACTAACACATCAATATTTCTATATCACCCACAGTCTGTTGACAGCCTTCTCTGTCACTCACAGTCTGTTGACAGCCTTCTCTGTCACTCACAGTCTGTTGACAGCCTTCTCTGTCACTCACAGTCTGTTGACAGCCTTCTCTGTCACTCACAGTCTGTTGACAGCCTTCTGTCACCCACAGTCTGTTGACAGCCTTCTGTCACCCACAGTCTGTTGACAGACTTCTCTACCGCAATGAACGTTTCTGTAAATCAATACACTTCATTGTTTTGTAATGATGGAGGTTAGACTGTGCAGGCTAGCAAGCTCGGATAGTCCACATGTTGTATGTGCATATCATCTAACATGTATAGAGAATAATAATGCAGAGGTCTGGGGGTAGGTGATGTGGCAGGCAGTTAGATAATGTGATAGACAATTAGATAATGTGATAGACAATTAGATAATGTGATAGACAATTAGACAATGTGATAGACAATTAGATAATGTGATAGACAATTAGATGATGTGATAGACAATTAGATAATGTGATAGACAATTAGTTAATGTGATAGACAATTAGATAATGTGATAGACAATTAGATGATGTGATAGACAATTAGATGATGTGATAGATAATTAGATGATGTGATAGACAATTGATAATGTGATAGACAATTAGATAATGTGATAGACAATTAGATAATGTGATAGACAATTGAATGGTGTTATATACAGTTAGATGATGTTATAGATAATTAGATAATGTAATAGACCATTTTGATAATCCGATGGAAAATTAGATGATGTAATAGACAATTAGATGATGCAACAGACAATTAGATAATGTGATAGATAATTAGATGATGTGATAGACAATTAGATGATTTGATAGACAAATAGATGATGTGATAGACAATTAGATGATGTGGGAGACAATTAGACGATGTGATAGACAGGTATATAGATGTGGTTTATCTACATAGAAAGGCATACACATGCGATGTATCTACACTGATAGACATATAGATACAATTTATCTACATAGACAGGCATATAGATACAATTTATCTACATAGGCAGGCATACAGATGTGATTTATCTACATAGACACAGCTTGCGAATAACATTCAAAGCAGAAAGACAAGCGTACTTTCCAAACAAAGACCCGTGAATAAGTCTGATTAAGTTGTAGACACAAACAGAAAAGTCTGACTAACATAAAAGTGACAAATAGACAGAACCGACTAATATACACAGCAAAATAGACTAGTTCGAGTAACATACAGAGAGAAATAGATTAATTGAACTAACAAACAAAGAGAAACAGACCAGGTCAACTAATATACAGAAACAGATTAGCTAGAATAACATACAGAAACAAACTAGCTAGATTAACATACATAAAGAGACCAGCTGAATTAACATACAGAGAGAAACAGACTAGCTAGACTAATTTACAAAGAAACAAACTAGATGAACTAACACACAGAGAGAAACAGACTAGCTGAATTAACACACAGAGAGAAACAGACTAGATGAACTAACGTACAGAAACAGACTAGCTGAACTAACGTATAGACAGAAACAGACTAAATGAACTAACGTACAGAGAGAAACAGACTAAATGAACTAACGTACAGAGAGAAACAGACTAGCTGAACTAACGTATAGAGAGAAACAGACTAGATGAACTAACGTACAGAGAGAAACAGATTAGCTGAACAAACGTACAGAGAGAAACAGACTAGATGAACTAACGTACAAAGAGAAACAGACTAGCTGAACAAACGTACAGAGAGAAACAGACTAACTGAACTAACGTACAGAGAGAAACAGATTACCTGAACTAACGTACAGAGAGAAACAGACTAGTTAAGAATTGGGCACGCAGGCTCGTCTGACATTCTGTCGTTTATCATACATCTTTCCTTTCACTCTATTTCAGACATTCTACATATATGCTGTTCATGTAACAAACATAACTAACATTGAAGCTGAGAGACATAAAATAAAATATAACATTTACGTTTCGCTCTTATCCATTCACTCAGTATAGAAGTAACTACGTGCATATATAAATGACTGTCTACTAAACAATAATTTGAGGACTATTCAGAATAAACAACTAACTGTATTTGGTGTCTGTAAGAATAATCTAAAATAACTTTTTAAGTTTTTTGATTAATGAAGGCATGTAATCGACATCAAATAGATATTGGGAAAGTTTGTGCTTGTAGGAAGGAGTATAATTTATATTTTTTATACAGGATGGGAGAGTATTCCAAAAATGAGCAGCAGAATAACTAAAGCTTTTCTTGTAAAGATCAAGTCTAGGTTTTGGAGGACATATGTTGTTCAAGCGTTGGCTGCATTTTGGGCTAAATTTAAACAGGTCACATAGATAAGGCAGGGCATGCCGTGAAAGAATTTGATATACTAACTTGGCTTTGTTGAAGAGGAACCTGTTCTTAAGAGGCAGTATTTTGATACGTTTGTGCTGGATCTTTGTCATTAATAAGTTTTACTGCTTCGCTTTTGGAGTGAGCAAAGGCTATTTGTATTTGACACTGAGCAACCATCCCAGAATGTTGAGCAATAGTCTAAATATGTTTGTATATGTGATATGTAGTATGTCTTCCTTGTGTCTTGACTAATGAAGTGCTTAATTTTGGCTAACCGGTATACTTTTTGTGCGATGAGTTTTGTTAGACCTTGCACATGAGAGTTCCAGGTTAGATGTTGGTTAGATAAGACCTAGTGTTTTGTGCTCGCTAACGTTTTCTTTCTGTGACGTTTCCGTGTTGAGCCGAAGTGTTGTTTTTGTTGCGTTTTGTAGTTTCTGTCTTGTTGTTATGAGCATTGATTTTGTTTTATCGGTGTTTATAATCATGCCACTGTTTTTGCTCCATCTAATTAAATTGTATAACTCGATCTGAAGAGTTGATTCTAGATTATCACAATCGTAGTCACTGGTGTAGGCTGTGCAATCATCGGCAAAAAGGTTACAAGAAGAGTTTTTAAGATGAAGTGGAAGATCATTGATATAGATAGCAAAGTGCAACGGGCCTAGAATAGAACCTTGCGGAACACCATTGTCAACTGTAGCAGAATTATGCTGCCTGTCTGTAAGAACTGATTCAGTTAATTTTATTATGTCAGGGTGCAATTTATAAGTCTTTATTTTTCTTACAAGAATATAGTGGTCAGTCATATCAAATGCCTTTTAAAGTCGATAAAGATGGCACCCCATAGTCTGCCGTCATTTATGTTTACTAACCAGTTTTCTGTCATTTTGGTAAGAGCTGTGTGGCAGGAATGATTGGGTCTAAAGCCTGACTGACTGTCTATGAGTAAATTGTTCTCTTGCATGTGTCGTAGAGTTATTTTGTGTATGTGTTTTTCGAGTGGTTTTGATAATGACGATAATATGGATATTGGTCTATAGTTGGTAAGATTGTTGGATGAGCCAGATTTAAAGCGAGGATACACCTTAGCAGTTTTAAAAGCCTTAGGGAAATAGCATTTTGCAATGCACTGGTTGTAAATTTATATTAGTGTATGTGAAATGACAAGTGCAGCATAACGTAAGATCTTATTACTAATATCATCAAGCCCAGCTGTATTGTTGTTTTTAAGGTTAAGAGATAACTGTGAACTTCACTGACTGTTAAGAATGGAATGTGCAACTGCTGTTTAAAATCAGTACATCTGCTGTCCAGGAATGTTTGTAGTTCATATAAGTCGCATACAGGAACTGATATTGATGATGTAAGAACAGACTATCTAAACTAACATAGTCTAGCTAACATACAGAGAGAAATAGACTATCTGAACTAACATGCAGAGAGAAATAGACTAGCTAAGCCAACATACAAAGAGAAAAGTCTACCTGAACTAACATACAGAGAGAAATAGACTAGCTAAGCCAACATACAAAGAGAAAAGTCTACCTGAACTAACATACAGAGAGAAATAGACTAGCTAAGCCAACATACAAAGAGAAAAGTCTACCTGAACTAACATACAGAGAGAAATAGATGACTGAGATGCAGAGACAAAGAGAAAAGTGTGACATAATGGACACAGAAAGAAATGCCAGTAAAGATGTAGATTATTGCTAACGTATACTCTACGTTTCTGTGTAGTCGTCTTTTATGATGGCCACTTTAGCTGACAGGGAAAACTGTAGGTGGTGAGAGAACCAGACATTAATTGCAGAATCAGTATATTTGTCACATAATCTAGACACTCATCAGAGACTCCAGACATTCACCACAAAAACCAGACATTCATCAGAGACTCCATACATTCATCAGAGACGCTAGGCATTTATCAGAGACTTCAGACATTCACCACAGAAACCAGACATTCAACAGACTCCAGACATTCATCAGAGACTCCAGACATTCATCACAGAAACAGACATTCATCAAAGACTCCAGACTTCATCAGAGACTCCAGACATTCATCAGAGTCTCCATAAATTCAACACAGATTCTAGACATTCACCAGAGAATCCAAACACTCATCAGAGACTCTAGGGATTCATCAGAACTCCATAAGTTCATCAGAGATTCCAGACATTCATCAGAGACTCCAAACATTCACTACATAATCCAGACATTCACCACAGAATCCAGATGTTCACCACAAAATTCAGACATCCACCACAAAATCCAGACATTGATCACAGAATCCAGATATTAACCACATAATCCAGACACTGATATTCACTGCAGTATCCAGACATTGACCACAGAATCTAGATATTCACAGCATAATCCAGACATTCACCACAGAATTCAGATATTCAACACAGCATCCAGATATTTACAGAGGAATCCAGATATTCACTTCAGACTGCAGACATTGACCACAGAATCCAGACTTGAACACAGAATCCAGACGTTCATAGCAGAATCCAGAAACTCAAAGAGAATCCAGACATTCACCGCAGAATACAGATAATCACCTAAGAATCGAAATATTCACCACAGAATCCAGCCAGACATTCACCCCAGAATTCAGACATTTACCACAGAATCCAGATATTCACAGCAAAATTCAGACATTTACCACAGAATCCAGATATTCACAGCAGAATTCAGACATTTACCACAGAATCCAGATATTCACAGCAGAATTCAGACATTTACCACAGAATCCAGATATTCGCTGCAGAGTCCAGATGTTCACCACAGAAACCAGATGTTCACTACACAATCCAGATATTCTCCACAGAATCCAGACATTCACCTCAGAATAAGATATTTAAAAGAGAATCCGGACATTCACCACAAAATCCGGACACTCGCCTCACATTTAATATATTCTGAATTTTGTCAGTAAATTTCTGCGTCGATACCAAAGTTCCGAGAAGATGGTATCGATATATTTAAGATGATCGATACTGTGCCCCAAGTGGGGACCACCGCCTCTCTTATTTGTCAGCCAGATCCACTGGGTCAGTTCTTCTGACAAACAGTCCAACCTCAGCAACTTCCAAGTTAGGACATCTTTAAACCAACCTTTGACATCTACACACAAATATTTCATACAAAGGTTAGTGCCATAGAACTTTTTCTACAAGAATTAGTGAGTCTCTTGTTTATTTGTTTCTGAGTTGTTGTTGTTTCTTTACTTAATGTTTGTTTAGTGTTTGTTTTGTTGTTGGTTTATTGTTTGTCATTGTTTTTTTGTTGTTTATTGTTGTTTTTTATTTTTAGTTTTCATTTATTTGTATTCTTTGTCCAGTTGTTTGTTTTCGGTTTGTTTAGTATTTGCTTCTTGCTTTTTTAAAAAGTGTTTGCTTTTTTATTGTTTGTTTGTTATATGTTTTATTGTTTGCACAATCTATTAGACGTTTGTCAGCGTTTCTATGTATGTGTATGTGTGTGCTTGTCTGTGTATATGTGCAATCATACTTTTGTGTTTAATTTATTAATCCTACGTTATAATCATCTTTATCTTCTCAATTTTCTTTGTCTCATTTTCATTATTATCTACACAAAACACAAAATACATCGAAGTTTCTCGTGTCGGTGTTTGTTATGCTAACAAGACGTGTTTGTGTTGTTTCAAACATCGGAATTTCAATATGAAAAAAAATGCGAAGAATAATTTGACATGAAAGTTTTAGAGCACAACGTCATAGATTAACATGTAAGACTTTTATTATCACAACATATTTTCACCTCAGCAAGTGTTACCTACAACATTAACATGACCTGTCTAACTCCCGCTTCCAATCTACAGAAAGTTTGTTACTTGATAAGAGTTCAGCAAACATGAGATGACAAAATGGTGCAATATTTGTAGCAGTAAAGAAGAAATTTTGAACGGAAAGTTTATAGCAATAAAGAAGAAAATTTGTAGCAGTAAAAGAAAGTTTGTAGAAGTAAAGAAGAAATTTGTAGCAATAAAGAAGAAGATTTGTACAGAGTCTGTAGAATAAAAAAAAAGAAATTTTGTAGCAGTAAATAAGAAAGTTTGTAGCAGTAAAGAAGAAAATTTGTAGCACTAAAGAAGAAAGTTTATAGAAGTAAAGATAAAAATCTGGGGCAGTAAAGAAAAAAATTTGTAGCAGTAAATAAGAAAATTTGTAGCAGTAAAGATGAAACTTGTAGCAGTAGAAAAGAACGTTTATACAGAAAGTCTGTAGAATTAAAGAAGAAAGTTTGTAGCAATAAATAAGAAAGTTTGTAGCAGTAAAGAAGAAAATATGTAGCAGTAAAGAAAAACATTTGTAGCAGTAAATAAGAAAGTTTGTAGAAGTAAAGAAGAAAATCTGTAACAGTAAAAAAGAAAATTTGTAGCAGTAAAGAAGAAAGTTTGTAGCAGTAAAGAAAAAAGTTGTAGCAGTAAATAAGAAAATTTGTAGAGGTAAAGAAGAAAGTTTATACAGAAAGTCTGTAGAATTAAAGAAGAAAGTTTGTAGCAGTAAATAAGAAAGTTTGTAGCAGTAAATAAGAAAGTTTGTACAGAAAGTCTGTAGAATAAAAGAAGAAAGTTTGTAACAGTAAATAAGAAAGTTTGTACAGAAGTCTTTAGCATAAATAAAAAGTTTGTAGCAGTAAATAAGAAAGTTTGTAGCAGTAAATAAAAAGTTTTTAGCAGTAAATAAGAAAGTTTGTAGCAGTAAATAAGAAAGTTTGTAGCAGTAAATAAAAAGTTTTTAGCAGTAAATAAGAAAGTTTGTAGCAGTAAATAAAAAGTTTGTAGCAGTAAATAAGAAAGTTTGTAGCAGTAAATAAGAAAGTTTGTAGCAGTAAATAAAAAGTTTTTAGCAGTAAATAAGAAAGTTTGTAGCAGTAAATAAGAAAGTTTGTAGCAGTAAATAAAAAGTTTGTAGCAGTAAATAAGAAGGTTTTGTAGCAGTAAATAAAAAGTTTGTAGCAGTAAATAAGAAAGTTTGTAGCAGTAAAGAAAAAATCCTTCATTGTACCTGCCGCTACTGCGGGTGGACAAGTCAATTTGTGAAAGTTTGTGTGCTTGTGTGTGTGTGTTTGCCTGTGTGTGTGTTTGTGTGTGTGCTTGTGTGTTTGTTTCTGTGTGAGTGTGTGTGTCTTTGTGTGTGTGTGTGTGTGCTTGTGTGTTTGTATGTTTGCTTGTGTGTGAGTGTGCGCGCTTGTGTGTTTGTGTGGGTGTTTGTGTGTGTGCGTACGTGCGTGCGTGTGTGTGTGTCACCGGGCGCTCAAAATCCTCAGAACAGACGCCGTAGAACTTCTCGATTCTCACGATATTAAAACTAGTATCAACTGTAACAGTTTTTCTTTTTGCTATTAATTTTACTAGAAAACGTTGGCAGATGCAAAAAGTCATAATTCTGAGATATTTTTCACATTTCTTTGATATATCTAGTAACTGTTCTTTGCAGCTTGTTCAGGCATGTGGCCATTATTTAATAAATATCATGTTCTCCGATTTATACATTGTTCCACAAATATCTTGTTCTGTGATGTTCCACAAACATCTTGTTCTGTGATGTTCCACAAATATCTTGTTCTGTGATATAAAACAAATATCATGTTCTGTGATGTTCTACAAATATCTTGTTCTGTGATATAACACAAATATCCCGTTCTGTGATGTTCCACAAATATCTTGTACTGTGATATAACACAAATATCCTGTTCTGTGATGTTCTACAAATATCTTGTTCTGTGATATAACACAAATATCCTGTTCTGTGATATAACACAAATATCATGTCCTGTGACGTAACACAAATATCCTGTTCTGTGATGTTCTATAGAAATCCTGTCACTTACTTGTATATCACGCCGACGGACTCAATTCAAAGACCGCAATGTTGCAACAGGCTGTTGTAGTAAATTATTCTGAAGCAGCTTTGTCATCTTGACATGATAACGATATCATCGTGCTAAGACAGCATTGTTATCTTCACTAGTTTAACGTAATTCACATGATAACATCATCATCTTCACTAGTTTACTTGATATTTCAGCTATGTTTTGATACTACAAATTCTGTTAGTAGTCATAGTAATGTTACAGATTAATAGCGACAGATTAGTAGTGATAGTAATGTTACAGATTAATAGCGACAGATTAGTAGTGATAGTAATGTTACAGATTAATAGCGACAGATTAGTAGTGATAGCAATGTTACAGATTAATAGCGACAGATTAGTAGTGATAGTAATGTTACAGGTTAGTAGCGATAGTGATGTTACGGGTTATTTCAGTCACATCAAAGAACATAGTACACTATTACAGTCACATCAAAGAACATATTGCAGTATTTCAGTCACATCAAAGAACATAGTACACTATTACAGTAACATCAAAGAACATATTGCAGTATTTCAGTCACATCAATGAACATCTTACAATATTTCAGTCACATCAAAGAACATATTATAATATTTCAATCACATCATAGAACATATTATAATATTGCAGTCACACCAAAGAACATATTACAATAAGTGAGATCATATATGACGGGAAAAGGTGTAAAGATGAGACAAGTAAGATGAAGATAGTGATGACAGAGATGACGTGTACGCGGATAACGTTAGAGTGAGGGAGTGAACGAATTGCAGATCTATTACGGCTACACTTCACTGGGTTACTCCACATTAAATTTCCCTCCAGCTACAAGCTGGTGTTCTTTGCAGCCGCAGCTGTGGAGATGTTGAGACACAGCTTCTTGTCCGCTGTGGAGCAGCTTTTTTTTGTTCCTGAGTACAACTAAACAGTAGGGGCATGCAGTACTTCTATAGCAAACTCCACCACCATGGGTACTATGGCGATCTCTGGCCTGACAGTCAGGCTAGGCCTGTTACTGAGGGTACCGTGGCGATCTCTGGCCTGACAGTCAGCCTAGGCCTGTTACTGAGGGTACTGTGGCGATCTCTGGCCTGACAGTCAGCCTAGGCCTGTTACTGAGGGTACTATGGCGATCTCTGGCCTGACAGTCAGGCTAGAATGTATAAAATCGGAAAAAAGTAGGAGCAGCTTTATTACTTAACGATTACAAAGTTGGGACGTTTCGGCGTGAGCCTTAATCATACAAAAACATACAGGACGAAGAAATAGAGAGAGGAGATAAAGTATAGATTCACATGAATACTGTTTAAAAAAAAATTTTTTTTAAAGGAATACTTAGTTGTAAATTGCAAGGTGTGGCTTGTCCGGCGGTGT
The DNA here is from genome assembly GCA_009760885.1 of Achatina immaculata. NCBI lineage: Eukaryota > Metazoa > Mollusca > Gastropoda > Stylommatophora > Achatinidae > Lissachatina > Lissachatina immaculata. Next base: position 10,360,785 of record CM019706.1, on the reverse strand, counting down.
GTGTCGGGAATGGATCTGGTGGGACGTGGAAATTGTTTAAATAGAGACCTGTGACATGTGGTCGGTGGGTTGTAACTGGGGGTGGTGGATGGGGAATAGGGGAGGAGAGAGAGAGTGACGCACTACTGGCCTAGCTAGGAGAAATTGAAACAGGTGATTGGGGAAGAGAGGTTGCAGAGAAGAGGGGTTGCAGAGAAAATAGCGGGATTGCAAAGTGATGCTGTGAGGAAGTTTAAAAAGTAAGAAGGGGTGGATTTAGAGGAGAGGTACTATAATGATTGAAGAAGATGATGTTACGTGTAACTAAACAACGAGTTTAACCCATGTGGTTCCAGCGTCCCATAATTTTGAATGCAGCGGTTCTCAAGTGCCAGGCGGCTTGTGTCATCTGCGTGACATTGTTTAATGGCTGTTACCAGAAAATCAGATTTGCCTCTGTGGTTGGGGCCATTGAAATGATTTGACACTGGTTTCGAAGCATGCTGGGCGATGTCGTACAGATGTTTTTGCATGCGGTCCCCTAATCTGAGGCCAGTCTCACCGATATATATTATCCTGCATCTTTTGCAAACGATGACATATATCACATTACGGGACTCGCATGTGAATCCCTCATGAAGAGTGAGGATAGTTTTGGGAAAGGTGATTGTTTTCGTTTCCCAAACTACAGGGCAGGTAACGCAGCAGGGGCGGTTACATTTTCTGGTGCCAACATACGTAAGGCTCTGCTTCAAGTGGCTGTGGACGAGGATGTCCTTAAGGTTTGGCTCACGTTTGTTACAACCCACCGACCACATGTCACAGGTCTCTATTTAAACAATTTCCACGTCCTACCAGATCCATTCCCGACACACACCTCCGGACAAGCCACACCTTGCAATTTACAGCTAAGTACTCCTTTAAAAAAAATTTTTTTTTTAAACAGTATTCATGTGAATCTATACTTATCTTCTCTCTCTATTTCTTCGTCCTGTATGTTTTTGTATGATTAAGGCTCACGCCCAAAACGTCACAACTTTGTAATCGTTAAGTAATAAAGCTGCTCCTACTTTTTCCGATTTTATACATTCTAGTATCACAGCTTTACTGCTGTGCTTTGTGTATAGTTGTATACTTATACACCAATTATTGTGTCAAGCAGGCTAGGCCTGTTACTGAGGGGACTATGGCGATCTCTGGCCTGTCAAGCAGGCTAGGCCTGTTACTGAGGGGACTATGGCGATCTCTGGCCTGTCAAGCAGGCTAGGCCTGTTACTGAGGGGACTATGGCGATCTCTGGCCTGTCAAGCAGGCTAGGCCTGTTACTGAGGGGACTATGGCGATCTCTGGCCTGACAGTCAGGCTAGGCCTGTTACTGAGGGGACTATGGCGATCTCTGGCCTGTCAAGCAGGCTAGGCCTGTTACTGAGGGGACTATGGCGATCTCTGGCCTGTCAAGCAGGCTAGGCCTGTTACTGAGGGTACTAGAAGAGAGCTTGAACATAGTCTTGGTCAACGGGTGGTCAACCTGCCGCTAGCACGTCAGATATATGTCGTCAACCCTGACTAGCACGTCAGCTATATGTTGTCAAAACTGACTCTAGCACGTTAGCTATATGTTGTCAACCCTGACTCTAGCACGTCAGCTATATGTTGTCAAAACTGACTCTAGCACGTCAGCTATATCTTGTCAACCTTAGCTCTAGTACGTCACTATATGTTCTCAACCCTGACCCTAGCACGTCAACTGTAGATCGTCAACCCTGACTCTAGCATGGCAGCTATATGTTGTGAATCATGACTCTAGCACGTCAACTAAAGATCGTCAACCCTGACTCTAGCACGTCAAATAAGTCAACCTTGACTCTAGCACGTCAGCTATATGTTGTCAAACCTGACTCTAGCACGTCAGCTATATGTTGTCAACCTTGACTCTAGTATGTCAGCTATATAGTGTCAACCCTGACTCTGGCACGTCAGCTAAATATTGTCAACCCTGGCTATAGCATTTCAGCTATATGTTGTCAACCCTGACTCTAGCACGTCAGCTATATGTTGTAAAACCTGACTCTGGCAGGTCAGCTATATATTGTCAACCCTGACACTAGCACGTCAGCTATTTGTTGTCAACTCTGACTCTAGCGCGTCAGCTATATTTTGTCAACCCTGACTCTAGCACGTGAGCTATATGTTGTCAACCTTGACTCTATCACGTCAGCTATATGTTATCAATCCTGACTATAGCATTTCAACTATATGTTGTCAACCCTGACTCTAACACGTCAGCTATATGTTATCAATTCTGACTATAGCATTTCAACTATATGTTGTCAACCTGACTCTAGCACGTCAGCTATATGTTGTCAACCCTGACTCTGCCACGTCAACTATAGATCGTCAACCCTGACTCTAGCATGTCAGCTATATGTTGTCAATCCTGACTCTAGCACGTCATCTATAGATCGTCAACCCTGACTCTAGCATGTCAGCTATATGTCGTCAACCCTGACTCTAGCACGTCAGCTATATGTTGTAAACCCTGACTCTAGCACATCAGCTATGTGTTGTCAACCCTGACTCTAGCACGACAGCTATAGATCGTCAACACTAACTCTAACACGTCAGTTATGTGTTGTCAACCCTGACTCTAGCAGGTCAGCTATAGATCGTCAACACTGACTCTAGCACGTCAGCTGTGTCTTGTCAACCCTGACTGTAGCACGTTAGCTATTAATCGCCAACCCTGACTCTAGCACCTCAGCTATAGATCGTCAACCCTGTCTCTAGCACGTCAGCTATATATTGTCAACCCTGACTCTAGCACGTCAGCTATATGTTGTGAACCCTGACTCTAGCACGTCAGCTATATGTTGTCAACCCTGACTCTAGCACGTCAGCTATATGTTGTCAACCCTGACTCTAGCACGTCAGCTATAGATCATCAACCCTGACTCTAGCACGTCCGCTATATGTTGTCAACCCTGACTCTAGCACGTCAGCTATGTGTTGTCAACCCTGACTACAGCCCTGGAGAGTGGCACACGATGATAGTTATTTGGACAGCAATCACTTGCAATGGTCTGATGGTTGTAGAATAGTGATAAAACTGAAGTAAGACAAAAAATGTTTGCAGGCAGACAAAGTAAAACAGTAAATGTTGCAGGCAGATAAAATAAGACAACAAATGTTGCAGGCAGACAAAGTAAGACAGTAAATGTTGCAGGCAGACAAAGTAAGACAACAAATGTTGCAGGCAAACAAAGTAGACAACAAATGTTGCAGACAGACAAAGTAAGACAACAAATGTTGCAGGCAGACAAAGTAAGACAGTAAATGTTGCAGGCAGACAAAGTAAGACAACAAATGTTGCAGGCCTACAAAGTACACTTGAATGACACAATGATAACCTCACCCTAAAAATGTGCGATATCTGTAACAGATTTGTAGCGCAGTTCTCAAACTGGTTCATTAAGAGTCCTCTACTATACGTTTTCATAGAACTAGCTCAAAGTTTGCAATAGAAAAGCTCAGATTATGCGGGCATGTTGCATGATATTAAAAGCTGTATACTGTAAGAAAGTTAATTGATGATACAATGTTGGATGATGTAAGGAAGTTTGATTATGTAGGAAAGTTGTACAAAACAGGAAAAAATTGGATGATATTGAAAGCTGAATGGTGTACGAAAGTTGGATTGTCTAAGAAAGTTAGATTATGCTGCTGGAAAGTTGAATGATGTATAAAGTTTCAATGAGTAGGAAACGTAGATGATATAGGAAAGTTAGTCTAGGAAGGTTAGATTATGGTGGAAAGTTGATAATGTAGGAAAGTTTGAATGCGTAGGAAAGTTGGACATGCAGGAAAGCATTATTATGTATGACTTTTGTTTTATGTAGGAAAGTTAAATAATGTAGAAAGTTGTATTACGTAGGGAAAGTTGATTGATATAGGAAAGCTTGATTATGTGAGAAAAGAGTATTCTGTTCAAGGAAAGAAGAAGAAGGAATGTTGACGTGCATGTGTACTTGTACGTGTATGTGTAAGTGTACGTGTATGTGTACTTGTACGTCTATGTGTATGTGTATGTGTTCGTGCATGTGTACATATATGTGTACGTGTATGTGTACGTGTATGTGTACTTGTATGTGTAGTATATGTCTACGTGTACGTGTATGTGTTCCTGCATGTGTACGTATATCTGTATGTGTATGTGTACGTGTATGTGTACGTGTATGTGTACGTGCATGTGTACGTGTATGTGTACGTGTATGTGTACGTGCATGTGTACGTGTGCGTGTATGTGTACGTGTATGTGTACGTGCATGTGTACGTGTACGTGTGCGTGTATGTGTACGTGTATGTGTACGTGTACGTGTACATGTGTGTGTATGTGTATGTGGAGCTCAGTAGAGTGACAGGTGGCAAACAAGATTTCTGATGTCGATAAATAAAACCAATCTAAAGTATGAGAGACAATCTGAAGTGTGAGACACAATCTGAAGTGTGAGAGACAATCTGAAGTGTGAGACACAATCTGAAGTGTGAGAGACAATCTGAAGTGTGAGAGACAATCTGAAGTGTGATAGACAATGTGAGAGACAATCTGAAGTGTGAGAGACAATCTGAAGTGTGAGAGACAATCTGAAGTGTGAGAGACAATCTGAAGTGTGAGAGACAATGTGAGAGACTATCTGAAGCATGAGAGACAATCTTAAGCTTGAGATACAATTTGAAGAGTGAGAGACAATGTGAAAGACAATCTAAAGCGTGAGAGACAATCTGAAGTGTGAGAGACAATGTGAGAGACAATCTGAAGTGTGAGAGACAATGTGGAAGACAATCTGAAGTGGGAGAGACAATGTGAAGGGGGGAGACAACCTGAAGAGTGAGACACAATCTGAAACGTGGGAGACAATCTGAAGTGTGAGAGACAATCTGAAGTTTGGAAGACACTATGACGTGTTGGAGACAATGTGAGAGACAATCTGAAGTGTGAGAGAAAAACTGAAGTATGAGAGACAATGTGAGAGACAATCTAAAGTGTGAGAGACAATCTGAAATGTGAGAGACAATGTGAGAGACAATATGAAGCGTGAGAGACAATCTGAAGCTTAAGAGACAATCTGAAACGTGAGAGACAATGAGAGAGACAATCTGAAGCGTGAGAGACAATCTGAAACTTGAGAGACAATCTGATATGTGAGAGACAATGAGAGAGACAATTTGATGTGTGAGATACATGAGAGACAATCTGATATGTGAGAGACAATGAGAGAGACAGTTTGATGTGTGACAGACAATCTGAAGTGTGGGAGACAATCTGAAGTGTGAGAGACAATCTGAAATGTGAGAGACAATCTGAAGCGTGGCTGACAGTCTGAAATGTGCGAGACAATCTGAAGTGTGAGAGAGAATCTGAAGCGTGAGAGACAATTTGAAGTGTGGGAGATATCTAAAATATGAGAGACAATCTGAGGTATAAAAGACAATCTGAATTATGAGAGACAATCTGAATTATGAGAGACAATTTGAAGTATGAGAGACAATTTGAAGTATGGGAGACAATATGAAGTATGAGGGATAATCTGAAGTGTGGTAGACAATCTGAAATATGAGAGACAATCTGAAGTGTGGTAGACAATCTGAAATATGAGAGACAATCTGAAGCGTGGGATACAATCTAAAGCATGCGAGACAATCTGAAATGTGATAGACAATCTGAAGTATGAGAGACAATTCGAAGAGTGAGAGACAAATTGAAAGACAATCTGAAGCGTCGGAGACAATCTGAAGCGTGGAAGATATTCTGAAGTGTGAGAGACAATCTGAAATCTGAGAGACAATCTGAAGAATGGGAAACAATCTGAAGCGTTTGAAACAATCTGAAGTGTGGGAGACAATCTGAAGTGTGAGAGACAATCTGAAGTGTGGTAGACAATCTGAAGTGTGAGAGACAGTCTGAAGTGTGAGAGACAATGTGAGAGATCATCTGAAGCTTGGGAGACATTCTGAAGTGTGGGAGACATTCTGAAGTGTGAGAGACAATCAGAAGCGTGAGAGACAATCTGAAGTGTGAGAGACAATCTGAAGTGTGAGAGACAATCTGTAGTGTGGAAGACAATCTGGAGTGTGAGAGACAATCTGAAGTGGAGGAGACAATCTGAAGAGTGAGACACAATTTGAAGCGTGGGAGACAATCTGAAGTGTGAGAGACAATCTGAAGTTGGAAGACAATATGAAGTGTTAGAGACAATGTGAGAGACAATCTGAAGTGTGAGAGACAATCTGACGTGTGAGAGACAATGTGAGAGGCAATCTGAAGTGTGAGAGACAATTTGAAGTGTGAGAGAAAATGTGAGAGACAATCTGAAATGTGAGAGACAATGTGAGAGCCAATCTAAAGTGTGAGACAATCTGAAATGTGAGAAACAATGTGAGAGCCAATCTAAAGTGTGAGAGACAATCTGAAATGTGAGAGACAATGTGAGAGCCAATCTAAAGTGAGAGACAATCTGAAATGTGAGAAACAATGTGAGAGCCAATCTAAAGTGTGAGAGACAATCTGAAATGTGAGAGACAATGTGAGAGACAATCTGAAGCGTGAGAAACAATCTGAAGTTTGAGAGATAATCTGAAGTGTGGGAGACAATTTGAAACGTGAGAGACAATCTGAAATGTGAGAGACAATGAGAGAGACAATCTGAAGTGTGAGAGACAATCTGAAGTATGGGAGACAATCTGAAGTGTGAGAGATAATCTGAAGTGTGGAAGACAATCTGAAGTGGGAGAGACAATGTGAAGGGAAGAGACAACCTGAAGAGTGAGACACAATCTGAAGCGTGGGGGACAATCTGAAGTGTGGTAGGCAATCTGGAGTGTGAGAGATAATCTGAAGTGTGAGAGACAAATCTGAAGTGTGGTAGACAATCTGAAGTGTGGTAGACAATCAGAAGTGTGAGAGACAATCTGAAGTGTGGGAGACAATCTGAAGTATGAGAGGCAATCTGAAGTGTGGGAGACAATCTGAAGTGTGAGAGACAGATCTAAAGAATGGGAAACAATCTGAAGCGTTTGAGACAATCTGAAGTGTGATAGACAATGTGAGAGACAATCTGAAGTATGAGAGACAATCTGAAGTGTGGGAGACACTTTTTATACGTAACAAATCAAGCTTGAAAGACATGTGACATGTGACGTGCCGTAACATATGTTAACATGATTATTACGCCCCGAAGTATGTGGTAGTCATGTCCACACGTAGACTACTGTGACGACCCCCCACACACACACATGCACAGTCACAACACACTAGACACACACACACATGCACACACACACATGCACAGTCACAACACACTAGACACACGCCACTTATTACACGCCTACAGAAGAGCAGAGAGACAAAGTATTTACAAGCAGCTGGAAGCAAGAACTCAGCGGAACAAATCCGAACATCAGCCTGGCGACATAACTTCCGGCATGAATCATTTTGCTGGTTCATTCCACTGTCACATACACACAGAATGTGCACTCTTTTCTCCGCAACATCTGTGACAGCATCAGCACGAGCTGCAGCAACAGCAATAATATCAGGAAATAATCATGGGACTGTGTGTGGGTCGCAGGCTTAAGTCCGTGGAAAACCAGGTTTGGATTATCATTTTCCTGTAGGATTAAATATGTGGACCAACATTTCCTCAATGTTATTTTATATAGGATTAATATTTTATATTAATATTTTAATATTTTTGAATATATTAATATTTTATGAATATTTTATATAGGATTAAATCTGTTGATAAATAGGCTCATAATGTTGCTCTGGATTTTGAAAGTTGACATCGTGTGCATTGTTACAAGGACATGACGTCAGCGGGCCAGAAATGTGAAAGTCCAGCACAAATAAAGTGTTATATTTTAGGCTACCCTGACGTTATAGAACGACGATCTAGTGTCCACATCTTAGCTTACATGTACATATTCAATCTTAGCTTACATGTACACATTCAGTCTTAGCTTACACGTAGTCATTCAGTCTTAGCTTACATCTGATATAAATCAAACATAAAAAGATGCAGAATAACTTACATTGGTGAAACTGGCCTCGGATTAGGGGACTGCATGCAAAAACATCTGTACGGTATCACCCAGCAAGCTTCGAAACCAGTTCTAAATCATTTCGGTGGCCCCAACCACAGAGGCAAATGTGACTTTCTGGCAACAGCCATCAAACAATGTCACGCAAACAAGCCGCATAGCGCTTGGGAACCGCTACATTCAGGAACATGGGACTCTGGAACCAATGGTTTGAACTCGTCATTCAGCTACACCTAACATTCTCCTCTTCCATCATCCTTCCTCACTAAGTTCCATTCTCTTCTCACTTGTTACACATAGCTCAGAACCTCTTCACAGCATCACACTACAACCCCTCTACTCCAACTATAATCACATATTTCATCTTCTCCTGGATAGATTACCATTGTATCACTCTTTCTCACCTCCAAGGTTTCCCTACCAACCACCCTCAGTTACAACCCACCTATTACACACCCCAAGTCTCCACTTAAATGCTCTCTACACTCCACCATGCGCATTTCTGACACACAGCGTCGGACAAGCCACAGCTTCTTACAAGTTACAGTTTAGTGCTCTATTCGTTTTATGTATTTATTTTAACATAGCATTCATGTGAATCTATACTTTATCTCCTCTCCATTTCTTCGTCCTGTATGTTTTTGTATGATTAAGGCTCACGACGAAAAGTCACAACTTTGTAGTGGTTAAGTATTAAAGCTGTTCCTACATTTGTTCCTAGTTTATACATGTTGGTATCACAGCTTCGCTGCAGTGGCTCCGTGTGTAGTTATACGCTCATACTAACTCATTATTGTACGAGACTTGTAGGCGGACTTGTTATCTACCGAGGTCATCTCGCCCTAAGCCTGGCCCACTAGTGACAGAAATGTTATTAAGATCAAAACTGTTGCCCTCTGGAGAAGACAGAATTGAAGTTTATTTTCCTTTCGGTTGTAACTTTGGCATGTGTCAATTATGTCAGTCAGTTCAGTCATCTAAGCCACATCAGTCATATCAACCATATCAATCATATAAGTCATATAAGTCTACGTCATACCAGTCATATAAGTAGTATCAATCATATCAAAGTTGTATCGATCTTATCAATCACCTCAGTCATATCAGTCTTATCAGTCATATCAGACAATAAGACATATAAAGCATATCAATATTTGCTAAATGATCATTTCATTTACTTCTTTGACATGATTTAAATTTTCTGTCTGTGAACAGATGTCTGATGCAGACAAAAAGAAAGCAGAATCCATCTCCTGGCCCCCGTCCGGGATGACGGCCGACGAGTACCGTGTCAGAGGTAGGAAGTTTTCTGTCGCTGTTCTGTGAGGCGCTTGACTGGGGTGTAATTTTTCTGTCGCTGTTCTGTGAGGCGCTGACTGGGGGTTAACTTTTCTGTCGCTGTTCTGTGAGGCGCTGATTGGAAGTTAAGTTTGCTGTAGCTGTTCTGTGAGGCGCTGATTGGAAGTTAAGTTTGCTGTAGCTGTTCTGTGAGGCGCTGACTGGGAGTTAACTTTTCTGTCGCTGTTCTGTGAGGCGCTGATTGGAAGTTAATTTTGCTGTAGCTGTTCTGTGAGGCACTGATTGGAAGTTAAGTTTGCTGTAGCTGTTCTGTGAGGCGCTGACTGCGGTGTAAGTTTTCTGTCGCTGTTCTTTGAGGCGCTGACTGGGGTGTAAGTTTTCTGTCGCTGTTCTTTGAGGCGCTGACTGGGGTGTAAGTTTTCTGTCGCTGTTCTGTGAGGCGCTGACTGGGTTGTAAGTTTTCTGTCGCTGTTCTGTGAGGCGCTGACTGGGTTGTAAGTTTTCTGTCGCTGTTCTGTGAGGCGCTGACTGGGTTGTAAGTTTTCTGTCGCTGTTCTGTGAAGCGCTAACTGGGTTGTAACTTTTCTGTCGCTGTTCTGTGAGGCGCTGATTGGAAGTTAAGTTTGCTGTAGCTGTTCTGTGAGGCACTGATTGGAAGTTAAGTTTGCTGTAGCTGTTCTGTGAGGCGCTGACTGGGGTGTAAGTTTTCTGTCGCTGTTCTGTGAGGCGCTGACTGGGTTGTAAGTTTCTGTCGCTGTTCTGTGAGGCGCTGACTGCGATGTAAGTTTTCTGTCGCTGTTCTGTGAGGCGCTTACTCGAGTGTAAGTTTTCTGTCGCTGTTCTGTGAGGCGCTGACTGGAGTGTAAGTTTTCTGTCGCTGTTCTGTGAGGCGCTGACTGGAGTGTAAGTTTTCTGTCGCTGTTCTGTGAGGCGCTGACTGGGGTGTAAGTTTTCTGTCGCTGTTCTGTGACGTCTAGGGCTAGCGGTGACATGGATAAATGTTCATTAAGATGTTACTCGCACTTGGGCATGTGTAACTTGATGATAATTCTGTACCACAATCAGAACACAGTATTTGGTGCGTTACTGGCAGAGAATGCAGAAATATTTTGGACATATTAAACGTCATAAGAATTTTAATAAGGCAGTCTGGGAAGGGTATATAATGGGAAAACAAGAGTATGACCAAGGCGAAGATTCTGAAAGATATCGTTGATGATCTGCGAATGGATGCATCAGCAGCATGGCATTTTGCTTACAACCGAGATGTCTACAGGAGAGCTGTTAAGGAGGATTGCGTGGGAGCTGATTAGGGAGGCCTGCAGGAGAGCTGTTGGGGAGGCCTACAGGAGAGCTGTTAGGGAGGCCTGCAGGAGAGCTGTTACGGAGGACTACATGAGAGCTGTTAGGGAGCCCTATAGGAAAGCAGTTAGGGAGGCCTGCAGGAGATCTAGGAGAGCTGTTGGGGAGGAAAGTTTCGCAAGGGACATGAAAATGACTGACTGACTAGCATAAATGGATTCAGGTCCTTAGTGTCAAGCCTAAAGTCAAGTTTCAAGTCAAGACTTAAGTCAAGTTTCCGGTCTCTGGGTGTAAATGTGTTCTGGTTACCATACCAGCAATGATTTATTACTTCAATCATAAATGGTTGTGAACATGAAAAAAATAAGCACATGTGTATGGTTCCAGTAATAGAGGTTGACGGAGGTGTATGGTTCGAGTAATACAGGCAGATAGAGGTGCATGGTTTCCAATAATACAGGTGGATAGAGGTGTATGGTTCCAGTAATACAGGCAGATAAAATATTTGGTTCCATTAATACAGGGAGATAGAGATGTATGGTTCCTGTAAGACAGGTAGATAGAGGTATATGGTTCCTGTAATACAGGTAGATAGAATGTTTGGTTTCATTAATACAGGTAGATAGAGGTGTATGGTTTCTGTATTACAGGTAGATAGAGTGTTTGGTTCCAATAATACAGGTAGATAGAGGTGTATGGTTTCTGTAATACAGTAGATAGAGTGTTTGGTTCCACTAATACAGGTATATAGAGTGTTTGGTTCCACTAATACAGGTAGATAGAGGTGTATGGTTCCTGTAATACAAGTAGATAGAGTATTTGGTTCCACTAATACAGGTAGATAGAGTGTTTGGTTCCACTAATACAGATAGATAGAGGTGTATGGTTCCTGTAATACAGGTAGATACAGGTGTATGGTTCCCTTTTATAAAACGACCGAGGAAGTGAGCAAAATGAGCAGAAACACAAATGACAGAAAAGAAGATGATAACATGTAAATGATGAACACACAACATCCAATATTTTGATATCAGCTTTTTATCAAGGATTACATACAAAAGCAATACAACACTAAAAAAAAAAAGATAAAAAACTTAGTTTTTTGGTGTTCTACTAGTTGGAAAGACGGGACTGAATGCTCCCAGATAGACGTAAATATAAAATGGGAAGAGTGATTGACTGACAGGTGACAACATGTAACAACTTGGACCAGTCGGATACCGGTAACGTAATAATAAAAAAAAGCTACACATGTGGCGTGGGTAGTAAAAGAGAGAGAACAATATGGGCCGGGGAGGGTGAGGGTAAGAAAGAGACAAGGAAGCTATAAATAGCTTTTAGCTGCTACAGAAGAAGAAGAAGAAGAAGAAGAAGGCTGGAAGATAAAGCTAAAACCTGGAAATGAAAAACTGCAGGGAAATGAGCGGAGCTAAGACACGAAAGTTGAGTTTGGACAGCAAAAAGAAGGTGGAAATCTAAAGAAGCTTAAAGGAAGCTGAATTTATTGTTAATTCCAGTTCTGGGCCGAGACAGCCAGCCGGGAAAATAAGGCGCTGTTCTAGAGCTTTCCAAGAACGCACATCAGAGCAGATTGCAGTAACAGAAATGTCCTGTTTTCCTTGGTGGTGTCTTTGATAGAAGCCTTTTGCTACTGGTGTCTGCGCCATCTTGGATATGTCGTTATGATGTTGGCGAAAACGATCTCCTAAGCGTAACTCAGTCCTCTTTATATACTTCATATCACAACGTTTCCACATAATGGCATAAATGACGTTTCGTGAAGTGCATGTGAAGCCCTTCCGAACTGATAACGTGGACTTAAGGAAACCTGGCTAGCCTCAACAACAAACGAACAAGTGTTACATCTATGGTGACCGCAGCGTCTAGTACCATCAAAAGTCGATTCCTCTGTCTTGAGGAGAGTTAGTAAGTCCTTGATGTTCTTGGCCCGTCTGTGGGAGTTCTGTATCTAGCTCGGTCTGGAGGAGATGGAGTTGACGAATCAGTATACTCTTAACTGCCAAGCTATGAGGGTGGTACGTGAGTACTATTTTGACTGTCTGAGCTTCAGTGCGGTTTAGGAGAGAGGGCTTGTTGTTGCGATATATGGCTGATGGTGTTCCAGGACGAAGTGAGAACATGCTCTGGATAACCGCGTTGGCTGAAGAATCCATGAGCCTGATCATGGAAATCACCATCCACAGTAAACAAACTGGCAACCTAAGAAGCTGGGAGAAGGGAACATAATCTTTACAAGATCTTGGGTGGGAGGAGGAGTACAAATCTAGAGCAGCAACTTGTGACTAAACTCAGCAAATCTTCTTCTAAACAAGTAAAAAGAAACAAATCTAGAGCAGCAACTTGTGACTAAACTCAGCAAATCTTCTTCTAAACAAGTAAAAAGAAACAAATCTAGAGCAGCAACTTGTGACTAAACTCTGCAAATCTTCTTCTAAACAAGTTAAAAAAATATATCTAGCAACTTTTGACTAAGCTTTGCAAATCTTCTTCTAAAAGAAGTAAAAAGAAACCAAAAAAAAATCCAGTGCAGGAACCTTTGAATAAACTCTGTAAATCTTCTTCTAAACATGTAAAAAAAATACAAATCTAGTGCAGGAACCTTTGAATAAACTCTGTAAATCTTCTTCTAAACACGTAAAAAACAAACAAATCCAGTGTAGCAACTTTTAAATAAACTTTCCAAATCTTCTTCTAAACAAACAAAAACAAAAACAAACCCATTGCCGCAAATTTTGAATAAACTTTGCAAATCTTCTTCTAAATAAGTAAAAAATATCCAGATTACCAAATTGTGACTAAAATCTGTAAACTTTCTTCTAAACAAGTAAAACACAAAAAAAATCTAGTGTAGCAAATTTGAACAAACTGCAAATTTTCTCCTAAACAAGTGAAAAAAAAAATACAGTGTAGCAACTTTTAACTAAACTCTGCAAATCTTCTTTTAAACAAGTTTTTAAAAAATCTAGCAACTTTTGACTAAATTCTGCAAATCTTATTCTAAACAAGTATAAATAAAACAAAGCCAGTGTAACAACTTTTAAAGAAACTTTGCTCATCTTCTTCTAAACAAGTACAAAAAAACCAAAACAAATCCAGTGTAGCAACTTTTGATTAAACTTTGCAAATCTTCTTCTAAACAAGTAAAATCAAAAACAAAAACAAACCCATTGCAGCAACTTTTTTGATTAAACTTTGCAAATCTTCTTCTAAATAAGTAAAAAAAAAATTCCAGTGCAGCAACTTTTGAATAAACTCTGGAAATGTTCGTCTAAACAAATAAAAAAAAAACAAATCCGGTGTAACAACTTGTGACTACACTCTGCAAATCTTCTTCTAAACAAATTTAAAAAATCAGATCCAATTTAGCAACTTTTCACTAAACTTTTCTTCATGACAACTCATGTCTAGTATAGATGAAGCCAGTCTGTCTCTGTTAAAACATATATAAGGAATAAATGACTCTCTTATTTTCTGCCGGAATACAAATGCTCTAGACTTAGAGCTTTCATGAAACAATATTTATCCATTCAAGTACACGTGTAGCAGGTGAGAGAGTGTTTTCATCATCTGGACATATTGTTATAGTTAAACACGCATGTCACAAAAGAGTTATTGCCGACTGACTCACTTTCTTAAGCCTAAACATTTGATAACAGTTGATAATCAACCAGATTCATCTACATGAATTAGCTTACTCATGTGGATACATTTATGTATATTTTTGCATAAATTTATGTATTTGGATAAATATTCTTTCTGTTTCTTCATCTGCGTTGTTTATATAAAAATAGTAAAATTATCGTGGATCGTTCTACGCATCTAAAATTTTGCTGAAGGTGTATCTGTTAAAGTTTCACTAGTGTGCTGTTCATTATGTCAGATAATACATACAGGCAATCTTGTTCCACATGTCACATACCACGTACAAGCAATCCTGTTCTACATGTCACATAATACATACAGACAATCTTGTTCTACATATCACATAACACATACAAGCAATCCTGTTCTGCATGTCACATAATACACAGACAATCTTGTTCTACATATCACATAACACATACAAGCAATCCTGTTCTGCATGTCACATAATACATACAGGAAATAGTGTTCTACATGTCACATAATACACACATACAATCTTGTTCCACATGTCACATAATACATACAGGCAGTCTTGTTCTACAAGTCACATAACACATACAGGCAATCTTGTTCTACATGCTGCATAACACATAAAGCAATCTTGTTCTACATGTTACATAAAACAAAATCTTTCTCTACATGTCAAATAACACATACAGGCACTCTTGCTCTACATGTCATATAATGCATACATGCAATATTGTTCTACGTGTCACATAACACATACAGGCAATATTCTTCTACATGTCACATAATACATACATACACTCTTGTTTTACGTGTCACATAATACATAGTCTAAATTTTGTTTTCTTAACCTTTTGAAAATAAAGATCAGTCAATCATTCAATCAGTCAATATCTGTCTCTTTCTGTCTCTTCTCTTTCTTTCTCTCCCGCTCTCTCTCTCCCTCTCATTTTCCTTTACAATTATGTCAGATAATACATACAGGCAATCTTGTTCCACATGTCACATACCACGTACAAGCAATCCTGTTCTACATGTCACATAATACATACAGACAATCTTGTTCTACATATCACATAACACATACAAGCAATCCTGTTCTGCATGTCACATAATACACACAGACAATCTTGTTCTACATATCACATAACACATACAAGCAATCCTGTTCTGCATGTCACATAATACATACAGGAAATAGTGTTCTACATGTCACATAATACACACATACAATCTTGTTCCACATGTCACATAATACATACAGGCAGTCTTGTTCTACAAGTCACATAACACATACAGGCAATCTTGTTCTACATGCTGCATAACACATAAAGCAATCTTGTTCTACATGTTACATAAAACAAAATCTTTCTCTACATGTCAAATAACACATACAGGCACTCTTGCTCTACATGTCATATAATGCATACATGCAATATTGTTCTACGTGTCACATAACACATACAGGCAATATTCTTCTACATGTCACATAATACATACATACACTCTTGTTTTACGTGTCACATAATACATAGTCTAAATTTTGTTTTCTTAACCTTTTGAAAATAAAGATCAGTCAATCATTCAATCAGTCAATATCTGTCTCTTTCTGTCTCTTCTCTTTCTTTCTCTCCCGCTCTCTCTCTCCCTCTCATTTTTCCTTTACAATTTTGTCAGATAATATAAGGCAGAGTCATACTATTACAAATATAGCAGATAATATACGATTGAGCAACACTGTTTCAACTACAGAAGGTAATAGACGATAGAGCCACACCGTTACAACTACCGAAGGTAATAGAAGATTGAGACACACAAATACAGTAGATAATACACGATAGACCCATACTGTTACAAATACAGTACATAATACACGATAGAGCCATACTGTTACAAATACAGTACATAATACACGATAGACCCATACTGTTACAAATACAGTACATAATACACGATAGAGCCACACTGTTATAAATACAGTACATAATACACGATAGAGCCACACCATTACAATTACAGAAGGTAATAGATGATAGAGTCACACTGTTACAATTACAGAAGGTAATAGAAGATAGAGTCACACTGTTACAACTACAGAAGGTAATAGAAGATATAACCACACTGTTATAACTACAGAAGGTAATAGAAGATAGAACCACACTGTTACAACTACAGAAGGTAACAGAAGATAGAACCACACTGTTATAACTACAGAAGGTAATAGAAGATAGAACCACACTGTTACAACTACAGAAGGTAATAGAAGATAGAACCACACTGTTACAACTACAGAAGGTAATAGAAGATAGAACCACACTGTTACAACTACAGAAGGTAATAGAAGATAGAACCACACTGTTACAGCTCCCTCAGCCTCAGTCATTTGCATGTCCCTTGCGGAACTTGGCCTCACTAACAGCTCTCCTGTAGGCTTCCCTAAAAGCAGTCATGTAGGCTTCCCGAACAGCTCTCCTGTAGGCCTCTCTATCACCTCTCCTGTAGGCCTCCCTATCAGCTCTCCTGTAGGCCTCCCTATCAGCTCTCCTGTAGGCCTCCTTAACAGCTCTCCTGTAGGCCTCCCTATCAGCTCTCCTGTAGGCCTCCCTATCAGCTCTCCTGTAGGCCTCCCTAACAGCTCTCCTGTAGGCTCCCTATCAGCTCTCCTATAGGCCTCCCTAACAGCTCTCCTATAGGCCTCCCTAACAGCTCCTGTAGGCCTCTCTATCACCTTCCTGTAGGCCTCCCTATCAGCTCTCTGTAGGCCTCCCTAACAGCTCTCTGTAGGCCTCCCTAACAGCTCTCATGTAGGCCTCCCTATCAGCTCTCCTGTAGGCCTCCCTAACAGCTCTCCTATAGGCCTCCCTAACAGCTCTCCTATAGGCCTCCCTAACAGCTCTCCTGTAGGCCTCTCTATCACCTCTCCTGTAGGCCTCCCTATCAGCTCTCCTGTAGGCCTCCTTAACAGCTCTCCTGTAGGCCTCTCTATCACCTCTCCTGTAGGCCTCCCTATCAGCTCTCCTATAGGCCTCCTTAACAGCTCTCCTGTAGGCCTCCCTAACAGCTCTCCTGTAGGCCTCCCTATCAGCTCTCCTGTAGGCCTCCCTAACAGCTCTCCTATAGGCCTCCCTAACAGCTCTCCTGTAGGCCTCTCTATCAGCTCTCCTGTAGGCCTCCTTAACAGCTCTCCTGTAGGCCTCCCTAACAGCTCTCCTGTAGGCCTCCCTAACAGCTCTCCTGTAGGCCTCCTTAACAGCTCTCCTGTAGGCCTCCCTAACAGCTCTCCTGTAGGCCTCCCTAACAGCTCTCCTGTAGGCCTCCCTAACAGCTTTCCTGTAGGCCTCCCTATCACCTCTCCTGTAGGCCTCCTATCACCTCTCTGTAGGCCTCCCTATCACCTCTCCTGTAGGCCTCCCTATCACCTCTCCTGTAGGCCTCCCTATCAGCTCTCCTGTAGGCCTCCCTATCAGCTCTCCTGTAGGCCTCCCTATCACCTCTCCTGTAGGCCTCCCTATCACCTCTCCTGTAGGCCTCCCTAACAGCTCTCCTGTAGGCCTCCCTAACAGCTCTCCTGTAGGCCTCCCTATCACCTCTCCTGTAGGCCTCCCTATCACCTCTCCTGTAGGCCTCCCTATCACCTCTCCTGTGGGCCTCCCTATCACCTCTCCTGTAGGCCTCCCTATCAGCTCTCCTGTAGGCCTCCCTATCAGCTCTCCTGTAGGCCTCCCTATCAGCTCTCCTGTAGGCTTCCCTATCAGCTCTCCTGTAGGCCTCCCTATCAGCTCTCCTGTAGGCCTCTCAGTTGTGAGCAAGATGGCCTGCTGCTGATGCATCCATCTGCAGATCATCAACGATGTCTTGCAGCCATCTTCACCTTTTTCTTCCTCTCTTTCTTTTTCCCACTACCCTTCCAAGACGTCTTCTCTAGATTATCATGACATTTAATGTGTCCAAAATATTTAAGTTTTCTCTCTTTGATCCTCTTTACTAGCCAGCCTTCTTCAATATTAAGTTCTTGTAGTATGGATATATTTGTTCTTTTCTGTGTCCATAATATTTGAAGAATTTTTCTTTAGCAACTATCATCATCATTATCATCAACATCATCATCATCATCATCATCAGATGGCGTTCCAACTGGCGTTTGCTATTATGCTTCTCCACAGTACACGATCCTTTATGCAGGCCATCAGGTTATTTGGTGATCTCCTCTCACACCATCCTGTCAGACTGTCCAGTATCATTTCTCTTGGTCTTCCTCTTGATCTTCTTCCTTCTATTTTTCCTGTTCTTATAATATTGTCAATGCCCCCTCTTCTCATTGCATGTTCTATGAAAGTACATTGTCTCTCTCTTATCTTTTTGACAATGTTTTTTGTCTCTCCAGCTCTTCTCATACATTCTTCATTAGTTATTTTTGCTCTCCATGGGATTCACAACATTCTTCTAATAAACCACATTTCTGCTGCTTCCAATGATTATCAGTGGCAGACCAGCTACAGCAGATAATATAAACATTAAGTCTTAAATAAGTAGCTGGAGATACCCGGATGTAACAACGCCCTCTGTTGACGTTCGTCAAGGGCAGAAACTGGAAATCCTTAGCTCGAGGTCTGTCTATAATGTGGGGGCTCTCTATTATCCCGAGGACTGTCTATAAATCTGGAAGCTATCCCTAATCCTGTACTCTGAGAACTAATCAGTCTCTATGTTCGCCGGGCCTGAGAGATTTCATTAATTCAGCACCTGCGCCAGAAGATAATGGGAACTTTGTGACAATCTGTGACCTGTGTGTGCTCACTAGCCCAGTTCAGAAAGATTGATAAGTTGAGTGTGTATGTTTGTTGATTGTCAGAGGTGATGTGTTCCTCTGTCACATGTTGTTGGTTGTCAGAGGTGATGTGTTCCTCTGTCACATGTTGTTGGTTGTCAGAGGTGATGTGTTCCTCTGTCACATTATGTTGCTTGTCAGAGGCGATGTGTTCCTCTGTCATATGTTGTTGGTTGTCAGAGGCGATGTGTTCCTCTGTCACATTATGTTGGTTGTCAGAGGTGATGTGTTCCTCTGTCATATGTTGTTGGTTGTCAGAGGTGATGTGTTCCTCTGTCACATGTTGTTGGTTGTCAGAGGCGATGTGTTCCTCTGTCACATTATGTTGGTTGTCAGAGGCGATGTGTTCCTCTGTCACATTATGTTGGTTGTCAGAGGTGATGTGTTCCTCTGTCACATTATGTTGGTTGTCAGAGGTGATGTGTTCCTCTGTCACATGTTGTTGGTTGTCAGACTTGATATATTCCTCTATCACATTTTGTTAGTTATCAGAGTTGAAATATTCTTCTGTCACATATCATAGGTTGTCAGAGTTGACATATTCCTCTGTCATATTTGTTAGTTATCAGAGTTAACACATTCTTCAGTCACATTTTGTTAGTTGTCACAGTTGGCATATTCCTCTATCACATTTCGTAGGTTGTCAGAGTTGCTATATTCCGCTGTCACGTTTTTCTGGTTGTCCGAGTTGACATATTACTCTGTCACTTTTTGTTGGCTATCGGAGTTGACATATGCCCCCTCTTCTCATTGCATGTTCTATGAAAGTACATTGTCTCTCTCTTATCTTTTTGACAATGTTTTTTGTCTCTCCAGCTCTTTTCATACATTCTTCATTAGTTATTTTTGCTCTCCATGGGATTCACAACATTCTTCTAATAAACCACATTTCTGCTGCTTCCAATGATTATCAGTGGCAGACCAGCTACAGCAGATAATATAAACATTAAGTCTTAAATAAGTAGCTGGAGATACCCGGATGTAACAACGCCCTCTGTTGACGTTCGTCAAGGGCAGAAACTGGAAATCCTTAGCTCGAGGTCTGTCTATAATGTGGGGGCTCTCTATTATCCCGAGGACTGTCTATAAATCTGGAAGCTATCCCTAATCCTGTACTCTGAGAACTAATCAGTCTCTATGTTCGCCGGGCCTGAGAGATTTCATTAATTCAGCACCTGCGCCAGAAGATAATGGGAACTTTGTGACAATCTGTGACCTGTGTGTGCTCACTAGCCCAGTTCAGAAAGATTGATAAGTTGAGTGTGTATGTTTGTTGGTTGCCATAGGTGATGTGTTCCTCTGTCACATGTTGTTGGTTGTCAGAGGTGATGTGTTCCTCTGTCACATGTTGTTGGTTGTCAGAGGTGATGTGTTCCTCTGTCACATTATGTTGCTTGTCAGAGGCGATGTGTTCCTCTGTCACATTATGTTGGTTGTCAGAGGCGATGTGTTCCTCTGTCACATTATGTTGGTTGTCAGAGGTGATGTGTTCCTCTGTCATATGTTGTTGGTTGTCAGAGGTGATGTGTTCCTCTGTCACATGTTGTTGGTTGTCAGAGGTGATGTGTTCCTCTGTCACATTATGTTGCTTGTCAGAGGCGATGTGTTCCTCTGTCACATTATGTTGGTTGTCAGAGGTGATGTGTTCCTCTGTCACATTATGTTGGTTGTCAGAGGTGATGTGTTCCTCTGTCACATGTTGTTGGTTGTCAGACTTGATATATTCCTCTATCACATTTTGTTAGTTATCAGAGTTGAAATATTCTTCTGTCACATTTCATAGGTTGTCAGAGTTGACATATTCCTCTGTCATATTTGTTAGTTATCAGAGTTAACACATTCTTCAGTCACATTTTGTTAGTTATCACAGTTGGCATATTCCTCTATCACATTTCGTAGGTTGTCAGAGTTGCTATATTCCGCTGTCACATTTTTCTGGTTGTCCGAGTTGACATATTACTCTGTCACTTTTTGTTGGCTATCGGAGTTGACATATTCCTCCGCTTGATTTTGTTGGTTGTCAGGGTTGACATATTACTCTGTCAAATTATGTTCGTTGTTAGAGTTGACATATTCCTCTGTCACATTGTGTTGGTTGTCAGAGTTCATATATTCATCTGTCACATTTTGTTGGTTGTCAGGTTCGACATATTTCTCTGTAACGTTTTGTTGATTGTTAGAGTTGACATATTCCTCTGTGACACTTTGTTGATTTTCAGAGTTGACATATTTCTCTACCACATTTTGTTGATTGTCAGAGCTGACATATTTCTGTGTCGCTTTTTTTTTTGGTTGCTAAAGTTGACGTATTACTCTGTCACATTTTTGTAGTTGTCAGAGTTGACACATTCCTCTGTCATTTTTTTTTGTTAGCTGTCTTATTTGACATATTATTCCTCTGTCACATTTTGTTAGATGTCAGAGTTTTTGTACTCCTTTGTTAAATTTTGTTGGTTATCAGAGTTGACGTGGTCCTCTGTCACATTTTGTTGGTTGTCACATGTGACATATTTGTCTGTCACATTTTCTTGGTTGTCAGAGTTGACATATTCATCAGTCAAATTTTGTTGGTTGTCAGAGTTGATATATTCCTTTGTCACATTTTGTTGGATGTCAGAGTTGACACATTCCTCTGTCACGTTTTGTTTGTTGTCAGAATTGACATACTCCTCTGTCACATTTTGTTGGTTGTCAAAGTGAACATATTACTCTGTCACATTTTTTAGTTGGCAGTGTTGACCTCTTCCTCTGTCAAATTTTGTTGGTTGTCAAAATAGACATATTCCTCTGTTACATTTTGTTAGTTGACATTTTTCTCTATCGCATTTTGTTGGTTGTCAGAGCAGACATATTCCTCTGTCACAGTTTTATTGGTTGTCAGAGTTGGCATATTCCTCTGTCATATTTGTTAGTTGTCAGAGTTGATATATTCTTTTGTTATATTTTCTTGATTTTCAGAGTTGACATATTCCTTTGTCACATTTTGTTAGTTGTCAGAGTTGACCTGCTCCTCTGTCAAATTTTGTTAGTTGTCAGAGTTGACTTGCTCCTCTGTCACACTTTGTTGGGCGTTAGAGTTGACATATTCTTTTGACAAATTTTGTTGGTTGTCAGAGTTGATATATTCCTTTGTCACATTTTGTTGGATGTCAGAGTTGACACATTCCTCTGTCACGTTTTGTTTGTTGTCAGAATTGACATACTCCTCTGTCACATTTTGTTGGTTGTCAAAGTGAACATATTACTCTGTCACATTTTTTAGTTGGCAGTGTTGACCTCTTCCTCTGTCAAATTTTGTTGGTTGTCAAAATAGACATATTCCTCTGTTACATTTTGTTAGTTGACATTTTTCTCTATCGCATTTTGTTGGTTGTCAGAGCAGACATATTCCTCTGTCACAGTTTTATTGGTTGTCAGAGTTGGCATATTCCTCTGTCATATTTTGTTAGTTGTCAGAGTTGATATATTCTTTTGTTATATTTTCTTGATTTTCAGAGTTGACATATTCCTTTGTCACATTTTGTTAGTTGTCAGAGTTGACCTGCTCCTCTGTCAAATTTTGTTAGTTGTCAGAGTTGACTTGCTCCTCTGTCACACTTTGTTGGGCGTTAGAGTTGACATATTCTTTTGACATATTTTGTTATTTGTTACAGTTGACATATTCCTTTGACATATTTTGTTAGTTGTCAGAGTTGACATAGTCCTTCTATATATTTTGTTGGTTGTCATAGTTGACGTGCTCCTCTGTCACATTTTAAAGTGTGAAGTCACACACCCAGGTCTACCTGGAACGTGCAGAGACCAAACCCCAAGTCTCTAGTTTTCGTGTATTAAGTGAGTTGTTAAGTCATATACCTAGGTCTGCCTGGGACCAAACCCCCAGTCTCTAGTTTTCGTGTATTAAGTGAGTTGTTAAGTCATATACCTAGGTCTGGCTGGGACGTGCAGGGACCAGACCCCAAGTCTCTTTTTCTCGTGTATTAAGTGAGTTACACACTCAGGCAGGGCTGGGGCGTGCAGGGACCAGATCTCGAGTCTCGTGTATTAAGTGAGTTCTTAAGTCACACTCGCAGACCTGGCTGCGGCGTTCAGGGACGAGACCAGGAGTCTCCAGTTCTTGTGTCTTAAGTGAGTTGTTAAGTCAATACACCCAAATCTGGTTGGAACGTGCAGGGACCAGACCCCGAGGCTCGTGTCCTAGTGTATTAAGGGAGTTGTTAAATCATTCACCCAGGTCTGGCTAGGACTTTCATGGACCGGACCGGGATTCTCGTGTATTAAGTGAGTTGTTAATTCACACACCTGGAAAATAGTTCATGGAAGTGTTTTTCTTAATTCAAAAAGATGACCAGCACCAAGAAAAGACTGAGAGAGAAGCAGATTTATGTCACTCCCTTGTTGTGTCACTACTTTGTTGTGTCACTCCTTTGTTGTGTCACTCCCTTGTTGTGTCACTACTTTGTTGTGTCACTGTTTTGTTGTGTTACTCCTTAGTTGTGTCACTGCTTTGTTGTGTTACTGCTTTATTGTGTAACTGCTTTGTTGTGTCACTCCTCTGTTGTGTCACTGCTCTGTTGTATCACTGCTTTGGTGTGTCACTGTTTTGTTGTGTCACTCCTTTGTTGTGTCACTCCTCTGTTGTGTCACTCCTTCCTTTGCTGTGTCACTCCTCTGTTATGTCACTCCTTCCTTTGTTGTGTCACTCCTCTGTTGTGTCACTCCTTCCTTTGTTGTGTCACTCCTTCCTTTGTTGTGTCACTCCTCTGTTGTGTCACTCCTTCCTTTGTTGTGTCACTCCTCTGGTGTGTCACTGCTTTGTTGTGTCACTCCTCTGTTGTGTCACTGCTTTGTTGTGTCACTGCTTTGTTGTGTCACTCCTTCAGTACTGTATTTACGTCACTGGTTCACTGTGTCTCTTCTTTGTTGTGTTACTCTTTCAGTTCTGTATTTATGTCACTCCTTCGTTGTGCCACTCCTTCAGTTCTGTATTTATGTCACTCATTCATTGTGTCACTCCTTCAGTTCTTTATTTATGTCACTCATTCGTTGTGTCACACTTTCAGTGTCAGGAAAAAAAAACTTTTTATAAATAGGAAATAACGAGGCTTTCATACGGTAAAGTAAGAAAATACAATTTTGTAGAATTAGACCTCGAAAAACTCGTAGACAAAGCATTTTAGTGAGAAAGATGAATCACAAGAGAATTACCTGGGATTCGAACCAGAGACTCCGGTAGGACAAATAGCCGTCTAGTCACGATCGAACAGCGTACTAACATACTGCGCTAACTCGCACCTCGCACCTCCTTGTGTCACTCCTTCAGTGATGTACTTATGTCACTCCTATGCTGTGTCACAAATTCAGATAAAAGGGAGGCGACTGGAGTAAAACTGGTTTAAATAAAAAAAAAGGTAGATAGAGGTGTATGGTGCAGTTTTACAAAGTGAGGGAAGGAGTGAGTAAAGTGCAAAAAAAAACGAATAGAAAGTATGAGAATATATAAATGAAAAACATACAACATCCAATATTTCGGGGTGAGCCTTTTTCAAGGATTACATACACAACGAGACAACAAAAATAAAGCAGGCCACATTAAGATAAGTTCTTCGTTTTTGACGAATATGAATGTCCACTATATCCTAGCTGGATGCCCACTATATCCCAGCAGAATGTCTACTATATTCTAGCAGTATGTCCACTATATCCTAGCTGGATGCCCACTATATCCCAGCAGAATGTCTACTATATTCTAGCAGTATGTCCACTATATCCTAGCTGGATGCCCACTATATCCCAGCAGAATGTCTACTATATTCTAGCAGTATGTCCACTATATCCTAGCAGGATGCCTACTATGTCCCAGCAGAATGTCTACTATATTCTAGCAGTATGTCCACTATATCCTAGCAGGATGCCTACTATGTCCTAGTAGAATCCTACTGTATCCTAGCAGGATGCACACTGAACAGCGTATAAATGGTTACATGATCTTCTGTACTTACCTGCAGGATGCCTAGAAATACCTGTGGAAACATACTGCATATATTCTAGGACACAATCATGTTAATAGTTTTAATGAACTTTCACTTTCTCAGATTTTCAAATATTCTGTCATCTCAGAATTGCTTGACAGTGTAGACATATCTGGAAATAAACATATGAATGATGAAACAATAACATCAATAATAATACTAATGATAACCGTGGTTGTTGAGATGGCAAATGAAAAAGAAAACAAGCGACACAGAAACTTCCAGGAAAATACATAACTCATTCTTCATGTGACTGACAGCTGCCAGCAAAATACATGACTCATTCTTCATGTGACTGACAGCTTCCAGCAAAATACATGACTCATTCTTCATGTGACTGACAGCTGCCAACAAAATACATGACTCATTCTTCATGTGACTGGCAGCTGCCAGCAAAATACATGACCCATTCTTCATGTGACTGACAGCTGCCAACAAAATACATGACTCATTCTTCATGTGACTGACAGCTGCCAGCAAAATACATGACTCATGTGATTGACAGTCACAGTTGCAGTTATTTTTTAAGGTTTATTTTTCACGAAATGTAACTCCCCCCTTCTCAAGTCACTACAGCACAGATGTATCTTCTCAGAGAAGTTCCTCACATAATAGATGAATATTCCAGGTAAGGTCATCACATAATAGACGTATGTTCTCAGGTAAGGTCATCACATAATAGATGTATGTTCTCAGGGAAGGTCACTACGCAATGATCAACTTTTCCTAATTATCCTTCCTTACTGTAGATTTATGAGAACCAAAGCGGACTACTTCATTAGCTGCTGTGAGTGATCCACTCTCTACGAAATTAATATCTGCAGATACAATGACAGATGCCAAAACTAGTGGCACAAACGCCGCCAGAAATCCTGTTATTATGTCCACGCCTGTCACTTGTGTCCTAGCTAATCTCAGTACTTGGCCGTACGAGCAGACGATACTATAGTTGTGATCGATACAAGATTTTTTCCGCTGCATTCGATTGAGCATTCTCTGTGGGTGACAAGAAGCAGAGCTTTTCATCTCTAAGTTGTCGTGAATATATTTAGTATCGTTGCCTAAGTGATTCATTCAGTACAAAAGTCGTGATTTACAGTAATCGTAACCAGTGATTAACGTTAAGCCTGAGGGACGAGTTCTAATCTGCAGGGTAGCGCCCACTCAGTTTAAGATCAATCTACTCAAGTTTTGGCACAACGATACCTAAAGATTCGGATCTTGTCTTTAGAAAATACGAGCATGTTTTCTCCCAGTCTTGTCCTCGTGTAGTGTCAGCTAAAGCCTTGCTACATTCATGTAGTGTCAGCTAGAGCCTTGCTACATTCATATAGTGTCAGCTAGAGCCTTGCTACATTCATATAGTGTCAGCTAGAGCCTTGCTACATTCATGTAGTGTCAGCTAGAGCCTTGCTACATTCATGTAGTGTCAGCTAGAGCCTTGCTACATTCATGTAGTGTCAGCTAGAGCCTTACTACATGCGTGTAGTGTCAGCTAGAACAGCGGTTCTCAAACCTTTTTGCTGCATGGCCCACATTTAAAAATCAAACATTTTTGCGGCCCACTAATAAAATGCTTTATATTTGCAAGGTATAAATCTAATTTTATAAAGTATTATGTAATATTTTCTCTACATGTTTAACTGTATATTCATTGCTACACAAAAGTTCTTTTCATTTACCTTAAATGTTTCCGGTTGGATAGCAAGTCTCTTCTGGCTGGAATTTGTGACAAACACATTCGAAGACCATCTTCCACGTTCATTCGTGAACGATATTTGGTTTTCATGCCAGTCAATGCAGAAATGGAACTTCGCATAAATAAGTTGTTGAAAAAGGTAGAAAAACTTTCATCGCCAGGGCTGACAACAACGGATGTTCCAGCGAAACAGTGCACCAAAAGGAAGAGATATCCACAGCGGGGTCGTTAAATTTGATTTTGTAATGTGCGATCGCTAGGCAGTTCCGCTAATTCTTCTTGTGTACGACCGGTTAATTCAGAGAATGCCCACTGAAAAGGATTACGAATCCAATCGTACGCTTTAATGTCTTCGGGCGTGAAGTATTAGTTAAAATATTCAGCAAGGATATCAGATGCCCTTTTATTACACCAGTGACCCCTTCCAGAATATCGCCATAACTTGATTGCTCTCTATAAATTCACAGAACAAGTGAAACATATCTTGTGATTTGTTCTAGAGTCGCGTGCGCCAAAGTCGTAGTTTCTTATTAAAGGCTGAAACTTTGTCGTATGTCTTGAGTATACTGGCATCTTTATCCTGGAGTGATATGTTCAGACTGTTCAAAAGGCTGAAAATGTCAGCAAGGTATGCCAGCATGGCAAGCCACTCAATATCAGCGACCTTACCTGCCAGGTCGAGATTATGTTCTGTCAAAAACTGCAACAATTCTAAACGAAGCTCAAACGTCCTTGCAAGAACTTTTCCCCTGGACAGCCAACGCACAGCCGAATGCAATAGGAGATACTTGTGTTCTGCATCTGACTCAATACAAAGTTGAGCAAATAATCGACTGTTCACTGTTCTAGTTTTTATGAAGTTTGCAATCTGACCACAGCCTTCGGGTACAGATCCCAGAGTTTCCTTCAACTTCTTTGAAACGAATGTCGCACGATGGATAATGAACTAGGTTGCTTACAATCTCGAGTGACACTTGCTTTATGCGAGTTACAACACCACTGTAGCGGCCAGTCATTGTGGCAGCGCCGTCAGTACAAACACCGATACAATTCGTCCACTGCAGTCCAAAGTTGTGAAAAAATCATTTAAAATGAAATATTTCATCGGCCGTCGTTCTCGCTGGCAGTGACTTGCAAAACAGAAATTCCTCTTGTATATTATTTTACCAACAATAGCGAACATAAACAAGCAGCTGTGACTCGTCGGCGATGTCATTTGACTCATCTAACTGAACAGCAGATTTAGTAGATTTTAATTGTTCAGTTAGCTGCGCGACAATGTCCTCGGACATTTCAGATATTCTTCTGCAGACAGCATCGTTCGAGGTGGGAATGCTTTTCAGTTTTGTAGCGTATTCTGAGCCGAACAATACGTAACAAATCTCAACAGCGACTGGCATGATACGATCTCTCCAATTGTGTACGGTTTCTTTGATTTTGCGATTCTCTGGGCAATCAGGTACGATGCTCTAAGAGCTTTTTTTTTTGTTGAAAATGGCTCTTGTTTTTAACGCTGTCTGCTGTTTATTATATTCCTCGGCTTTATGTTGGAAAAATTCTTTGGTTTTATTCTGTAGATCTGTATGTTTTGTAGTTAGATGACGTCGCAATTTCGTTGGCTTCATTGCCTCATTAGAGAGGATTTGTGAACAAATAACACACTGTGTCAGAGTTTTTTTCATTTGTTTATGGAACTAAACCGTACTTAATATACTCCACATCATATTTTTTTTTTTAGCGTATTTAGTTTTCTTACAAGTATCAACGTTAACGTCGTCTCGATCACAGTGACTTTCGCTGCCACTACTATCAATTTGCGCGCGCGAAGTCGAAGGTCTACATTCGTGAACGATATTTGGTTTTCATGCCAGTCAATGCAGAAATGGAACTTCGCATAAATAAGTTGTTGAAAAAGGTAGAAAAACTTTCATCGCCAGGGCTGACAACAACGGATGTTCCAGCGAAACAGTGCACCAAAAGGAAGAGATATCCACAGCGGGGTCGTTAAATTTGATTTTGTAATGTGCGATCGCTAGGCAGTTCCGCTAATTCTTCTTGTGTACGACCGGTTAATTCAGAGAATGCCCACTGAAAAGGATTACGAATCCAATCGTACGCTTTAATGTCTTCGGGCGTGAAGTATTAGTTAAAATATTCAGCAAGGATATCAGATGCCCTTTTATTACACCAGTGACCCCTTCCAGAATATCGCCATAACTTGATTGCTCTCTATAAATTCACAGAACAAGTGAAACATATCTTGTGATTTGTTCTAGAGTCGCGTGCGCCAAAGTCGTAGTTTCTTATTAAAGGCTGAAACTTTGTCGTATGTCTTGAGTATACTGGCATCTTTATCCTGGAGTGATATGTTCAGACTGTTCAAAAGGCTGAAAATGTCAGCAAGGTATGCCAGCATGGCAAGCCACTCAATATCAGCGACCTTACCTGCCAGGTCGAGATTATGTTCTGTCAAAAACTGCAACAATTCTAAACGAAGCTCAAACGTCCTTGCAAGAACTTTTCCCCTGGACAGCCAACGCACAGCCGAATGCAATAGGAGATACTTGTGTTCTGCATCTGACTCAATACAAAGTTGAGCAAATAATCGACTGTTCACTGTTCTAGTTTTTATGAAGTTTGCAATCTGACCACAGCCTTCGGGTACAGATCCCAGAGTTTCCTTCAACTTCTTTGAAACGAATGTCGCACGATGGATAATGAACTAGGTTGCTTACAATCTCGAGTGACACTTGCTTTATGCGAGTTACAACACCACTGTAGCGGCCAGTCATTGTGGCAGCGCCGTCAGTACAAACACCGATACAATTCGTCCACTGCAGTCCAAAGTTGTGAAAAAATCATTTAAAATGAAATATTTCATCGGCCGTCGTTCTCGCTGGCAGTGACTTGCAAAACAGAAATTCCTCTTGTATATTATTTTACCAACAATAGCGAACATAAACAAGCAGCTGTGACTCGTCGGCGATGTCATTTGACTCATCTAACTGAACAGCAGATTTAGTAGATTTTAATTGTTCAGTTAGCTGCGCGACAATGTCCTCGGACATTTCAGATATTCTTCTGCAGACAGCATCGTTCGAGGTGGGAATGCTTTTCAGTTTTGTAGCGTATTCTGAGCCGAACAATACGTAACAAATCTCAACAGCGACTGGCATGATACGATCTCTCCAATTGTGTACGGTTTCTTTGATTTTGCGATTCTCTGGGCAATCAGGTACGATGCTCTAAGAGCTTTTTTTTTTGTTGAAAATGGCTCTTGTTTTTAACGCTGTCTGCTGTTTATTATATTCCTCGGCTTTATGTTGGAAAAATTCTTTGGTTTTATTCTGTAGATCTGTATGTTTTGTAGTTAGATGACGTCGCAATTTCGTTGGCTTCATTGCCTCATTAGAGAGGATTTGTGAACAAATAACACACTGTGTCAGAGTTTTTTTCATTTGTTTATGGAACTAAACCGTACTTAATATACTCCACATCATATTTTTTTTAGCGTATTTAGTTTTCTTACAAGTATCAACGTTAACGTCGTCTCGATCACAGTGACTTTCCCTGCCACTACTATCAATTTGCGCGCGCGAAGTCGAAGGTCTACATTTCACAAATCGATCTATTTTAGGGGCTAAAGTTTTAAAGTTTAAACAATAAAAAAAAGCTATCCGAAAAGTCTCCACGATCACTACGTGAGTAACTGGAATCCGTTGATTAATCCAGTACGAATTACACCATCAAGACCGAATAGCGGCTCTCAAGCTAACGAATTATGATTTTTAAAATATTCAGCAAGGATATCAGATGCCCTTTTATTACACCAGTGACCCCTTCCAGAATATCGCCATAACTTGATTGCTCTCTATAAATTCACAGAACAAGTGAAACATATCTTGTGATTTGTTCTAGAGTCGCGTGCGCCAAAGTCGTAGTTTCTTATTAAAGGCTGAAACTTTGTCGTATGTCTTGAGTATACTGGCATCTTTATCCTGGAGTGATATGTTCAGACTGTTCAAAAGGCTGAAAATGTCAGCAAGGTATGCCAGCATGGCAAGCCACTCAATATCAGCGACCTTACCTGCCAGGTCGAGATTATGTTCTGTCAAAAACTGCAACAATTCTAAACGAAGCTCAAACGTCCTTGCAAGAACTTTTCCCCTGGACAGCCAACGCACAGCCGAATGCAATAGGAGATACTTGTGTTCTGCATCTGACTCAATACAAAGTTGAGCAAATAATCGACTGTTCACTGTTCTAGTTTTTATGAAGTTTGCAATCTGACCACAGCCTTCGGGTACAGATCCCAGAGTTTCCTTCAACTTCTTTGAAACGAATGTCGCACGATGGATAATGAACTAGGTTGCTTACAATCTCGAGTGACACTTGCTTTATGCGAGTTACAACACCACTGTAGCGGCCAGTCATTGTGGCAGCGCCGTCAGTACAAACACCGATACAATTCGTCCACTGCAGTCCAAAGTTGTGAAAAAATCATTTAAAATGAAATATTTCATCGGCCGTCGTTCTCGCTGGCAGTGACTTGCAAAACAGAAATTCCTCTTGTATATTATTTTACCAACAATAGCGAACATAAACAAGCAGCTGTGACTCGTCGGCGATGTCATTTGACTCATCTAACTGAACAGCAGATTTAGTAGATTTTAATTGTTCAGTTAGCTGCGCGACAATGTCCTCGGACATTTCAGATATTCTTCTGCAGACAGCATCGTTCGAGGTGGGAATGCTTTTCAGTTTTGTAGCGTATTCTGAGCCGAACAATACGTAACAAATCTCAACAGCGACTGGCATGATACGATCTCTCCAATTGTGTACGGTTTCTTTGATTTTGCGATTCTCTGGGCAATCAGGTACGATGCTCTAAGAGCTTTTTTTTTTGTTGAAAATGGCTCTTGTTTTTAACGCTGTCTGCTGTTTATTATATTCCTCGGCTTTATGTTGGAAAAATTCTTTGGTTTTATTCTGTAGATCTGTATGTTTTGTAGTTAGATGACGTCGCAATTTCGTTGGCTTCATTGCCTCATTAGAGAGGATTTGTGAACAAATAACACACTGTGTCAGAGTTTTTTTCATTTGTTTATGGAACTAAACCGTACTTAATATACTCCACATCATATTTTTTTTTTTAGCGTATTTAGTTTTCTTACAAGTATCAACGTTAACGTCGTCTCGATCACAGTGACTTTCGCTGCCACTACTATCAATTTGCGCGCGCGAAGTCGAAGGTCTACATTTCACAAATCGATCTATTTTAGGGGCTAACGTTTTAAAGTTTAAACAATAAAAAAAGCTATCCGAAAAGTATCCACGATCCCTACGTGGGTAACTGGAATCCGTTGATTAATCCAATACGAATTACACCATCAAGACCGAATAGCGGCTCTCAAGCCAACGAATTATGATTTTTAAACTAAAACACAGTTGCTGGGAATTCTATTTCACTTCTGCTCTCTGGCAGAATCTACGCCGACTGTTCTCTAAAATTACATGGTAAAACTGCACGTTTCAGCAACACGGCCAGAAAGACGCCGGTGTCGCACTTCAAAAGCGATCCCGTCTTTTTATGTAGGTCACATTTCTGTTTGATGCTGGAAGAAACGTTGTAGGGACTATCCTTTATCCAATAGCCGCACTGCGGACATACTAATAAAGCGACCTATAATTCTGCGGCTTGCATCCGTGCACTCTGCTAAGGTCTTGCTGCACACGTGTAGTGTCAGCTAGGGCCTTGCTACATTCATGTAGTGTCAGCTAGGGCCTTGCTACATTCATGTAGTGTCAGCTAGGGTCTTGCTACACGCACGTAGTGTCAGCTAGGGCCTTGCTACATTCTTGTAGTGTCAGCTAGGGCCTTGCTACATTCTTGTAGTGTCAGCTAGAGCCTTGCTACACGCGTATAGTGTCAGCTAAGGCCTTGCTACACGCACGTAGTGTCAGCTAGAGCCTTGCTACACGCACGTAGTGTCAGCTAGAGCCTTGCTACACGCACGTAGTGTCAGCTAAGGCCTTGCTACACGCGTGTAGTGTCAGCTAAGGCCTTGCTACACGCACGTAGTGTCAGCTAAGGCCTTGCTACACGCACGTAGTGTCAGCTAGAGCCTTGCTACACGCACGTAGTGTCAGCTAAGGCCTTGCTACACGCGTGTAGTGTCAGCTAAGGCCTTGCTACACGCACGTAGTGTCAGCTAGGGCCTTGCTACATTCTTGTAGTGTCAGCTAGGGCCTTGCTACATTCTTGTAGTGTCAGCTAGGGCCTTGCTACACTCACACGTCAGTCGTGGAAACTGTCATCTTGTCCACTTTCACCTGTAGTAGGTTACAGATAGTCACAGTTTAACAAAAACAGTAAAAATAAGGAAAAGTGACAAGGAATGGTACACGAGGCATTGAAACGAATATGTACAAGTGTAAAACAAACATTAAAAAATATTTCGGCGTAATGCCTTTATCAAAGCCGAGGAAAGTAACGAAACAACGGGTAGCTATTACCTGTCAGAGAACCTCTTAAATAGGACATCAGGCAAGTAATGTCATGTTAAAATACCACAGAAGTAATGTGGCTAGATAGAGACAGGTTAGTACATCAAGCAAGTAAAGTGGTTAGATAGTGTCAGGTTAGGATATCAAGCAAGTAATGTGGCTAGATAGTGTCAGGTTAGGAAGTCAAGCAATTAATGTGACTAGATAGATCCAGGTTAAGAAGTCAAGCAATTAATGTAGCTAGATAGGTTCAGATTAAGACGTCAAGCAATTAATGTGACTAGATAGATCCAGGTTAAGAAGTCAAGCAATTAATGTAGCTAGATAGGTTCAGGTTAAGACGTCAAGCAATTAATATGACTAGATAGTGTGCGGGTGGGAAGTCAAGCAAGTAAAGTATATAGATAGTGTCAGGTTAGAAAGTCAAGCAAGTAAAGTATATAGATAGTGTCAGGTTAGAAAGTCAAGCAAGTAAAGTATATAGATAGTGTCAGGTTAGAAAGTCAAGCAAGTAATGTGGCTCAACAGAGTCAGGTTAGGATATCAAGCAAGAAAAATGGCTACATAGTGTCATGTTAGGAAGTCAAGCAAGTAAAGTGGTTAGATAGTGTCATGTTAGGAAGTCAAGCAAGTAAAGTGGTTAGATAATGTCAGGTTAGAACGTGAAAATGTTATGTTGCTAGATAGTGCTAGATTAGAACGTCAATCACTTAATGTGGCTAGATAGAGTCAAGTAAGAGTTAAGACTTCAAGCAAGTAATGTGAATGATACTTTGTAACAGACATGCGTCAGTTCTGCATACAGCATCATCTTCCTACTACGATATTACTGCACGTATATTAAAATTGTATATGACAGGCGTAACTCTTGCAAATACTGCGCCATATTGAATCACTGAAATTATTTGTAAGCTAAGAAAGTAGGATGCTAGTGTTTCGCCTACTAGATATTCTCCAATGACAGCAAAGCTTTAGTAATGCTAAAACAGTTGCGTACCGTTAAGATGATTATCTATCTATCTATCTATCTATCTATCTATCTATCTATCTATCTATCTATCTATCTATATCTATCTATCTATCTATCTATCTATCTGTCTATCTATCTGTCTATCTATCTATCTATCTATCTATCTATCTATCTATCTATCTATCTATCTAATCTATCTATCTATCTATCTATCTATCTATCTATCTATCTATCTATCTATCTATCTATCTATCTATCCGTCTGTCTGTCTGTCTGTCTGTCTGTCTATCTTCGACTTGCTTCTGCTTCGCGCTCTTGGAGACATGTGACTTTTAATCAGGGGTGGAGCTGCATTTTCGATCCATCGGTAAGAGCTGGGCTATTACAATTTTTCATTGTAAACCAGTCTCCACAAAATTTCGTTCCAATTTTTGTTATCCAATGTCCTATATTTTTGCTGCGATGACACAAATTATGTTGTGCTGTGTCTTTGTAACACAAAAAGGAATGGAAAAACTAATTATGTCAGTCCGTAAGAAAAGTGAGGAGCAAAACCTGTATCTTAATAAGAAGAAAACTAAATTGATAACAACTGACAAAACAAACAAGGCAGCTGATATATGTATCAATGAGGAAAAACTGGAAGAAGTGGAGATTTTTGAATATCTTGGATCACTACTAACTAATAATGGAGATACAATGAGCGAAATTAAAAGGAGGACGTCTATCGCTCTTCAGAACGTCAATCACTTAATGTGGCTAGATAGAGTCAAGTAAGAGTTAAGACTTCAAGCAAGTAATGTGAATGATACTTTGTAACAGACATGCGTCAGTTCTGCATACAGCATCATCTTCCTACTACGATATTACTGCACGTATATTAAAATTGTATATGACAGGCGTAACTCTTGCAAATACTGCGCCATATTGAATCACTGAAATTATTTGTAAGCTAAGAAAGTAGGATGCTAGTGTTTCGCCTACTAGATATTCTCCAATGACAGCAAAGCTTTAGTAATGCTAAAACAGTTGCGTACCGTTAAGATGATTATCTATCTATCTATCTATCTATCTATCTATCTATCTATCTATCTATCTATCTATCTATCTATCTATCTATCTATCTATCTATCTATCTGTCTATCTATCTGTCTATCTATCTATCTATCTATCTATCTATCTATCTATCTATCTATCTATCTATCTATCTGTCTATCTATCTATCTATCTATCTATCTATCTATCTATCTATCTATCTATCTGTCTATCTGTCTGTCTGTCTGTCTGTCTGTCTGTCTGTCTGTCTGTCTTCGACTTGCTTCTGCTTCGCGCTCTTGGAGACATGTGACTTTTAATCAGGAGTGGAGCTGCATTTTCGATCCATCGGTAAGAGCTGGGCTATTACAATTTTTCATTGTAAACCAGTCTCCACAAAATTTCGTTCCAATTTTTGTTATCCAATGTCCTATATTTTTGCTGCGATGACACAAATTATGTTGTGCTGTGTCTTTGTAACACAAAAAGGAATGGAAAAACTAATTATGTCAGTCCGTAAGAAAAGTGAGGAGCAAAACCTCTATCTTAATACGAAGAAAACTAAACTGATGACAACTGACAAAACAAACAAGGCAGCTGATATATGTGTCAATGAGGAAAAGCTGGAAGAAGTGGAGAGTTTTGAATATCTTGGATCACTACTAACTAATAATGGAGATACAATGAGCGAAATTAAAAGGAGGACGTCTATCGCTCTTCAGAAAGTAAAACAACTAAAGAATCTGTGGAGAGGAACAGACAGAACTACAAAAATAAGATTTTTAAGGGCATGCATCTTTCCCATCGCAACATATGCCTGTGAGACCTGGACACTTAACAAAACAGCTGAGAAACACATAAATGCCTTTGAATGTAAATGCTACAGAAGAGTTCTCCAAATATCGTGGACACAAAAAAAGAACAAATATATCCATACTACAAGAACTTAATATTGAAGAAGGCTGGCTAGTAAAAAGGATTAAAAAGAGAAAGCTTAAATATTTTTGACACATTCATTATGACGATAATCTAGAGAAGACCGTCTTGGAAGGATACATAATGGGAAAAAGAAAAAGAGGAAGACCAAGGCGAAGATGGCTGCAAGACATCGTTGATGATCTGCAAATGGATGCATCAGCAGCAGGCCATCTTGCTCACAACCGAGAGGCCTACAGGAGTGCTGTTAGGGAGACAAAGTTCCACAAGGGACATATGAATGATTGAATGTGTCTTTGTAAAATTAAGATCTGTGTGTAAGAACAGACTTCTAGGATTAAATTACTCGTTTGTCCTGGAGTGATACATGTCACGTGGGACGAGTTTCCTATGTTTTTCTGGGGTGTTAGTGCTTCACATCTTTCTCTCTCTCTCTCTCTCTCTCTCTCTCTCTCTCTATTTCTTTGAACCTTAAGTGCCCAGGGCACATGGGGCTTCCGCAAGGGTTATCCACAGACGCCTGTCCTTTGCCTTTTTTCTGCTCTTGCCCAGGTGAGCCCTCTATTGCTCAACATCCTCTCTGTTGTTCTTCTCCATGTCTCTTTTGGTCTGCCCTTACTTCTGTTCCCCTGTGGTGTCCATCTTAGTGCTATTTTTGGTAGTGAGTCGTCAGTCATTCGGAGCACATGTCCCAACCATCGCCAGCGTCTTTCCTCAATAATTACTGTCAGTGGCTTATCTGCATTTCTACCAATAAGATGTTATTTCTTATGGTGTTTGGCCACAATATTTTTCTAATTCTTCTAAACATTTAGTCTGGAAAAAATTCAACTTGTTTTCTGTGGTTTTGGTGATTTTCCAGCACCTACTTCTACAGTAAATAGTTTTCTCTTTAGTTTAGAGGCGATTACAGAATCTATTGTTATACAGTATTTTGTCAGATATGGTCGTCGAGATATAGGATATTTTCTATGTGTGTGGCTAGCAGGTGTTCTGCTAAGGTATGTAAGCTAATAAAATACTGATTGGTCCACTTTAAGATATGTGAATTACACGGACATATAAGATTTAATTAGATTTAATATAACTTGTGTTTCTGACTGTCACAACATCCCTTGCATAATCTAACCTAAATCTGGCACTGGCGTCTAGAGCTGTCTAATTTACAAACGTTGAAAATCGTTTCTTTATTCGAGATTTATAGACGTGGCCCAGATTTATAGACGTGGCCCAGATTTATAGACGTGGCCCAGATTTATAGACGTGGCCCAGATTTATAGACTGTCGTAGTTTAGGAGTGTTTGTGTCTGGATGGCGTCTACTTCATGATTGGCCTGTCGTGCATCAGCGCTTCTGGCTAAACCAGGGACAGGGCGGTCATTCGGGGAATAAAGTCTGTTGTCCCTGGCAACCATCATCTTAATACGAAGAAAACTAAACTGATGACAACTGACAAAACAAACAAGGCAGCTGATATATGTGTCAATGAGGAAAAGCTGGAAGAAGTGGAGAGTTTTGAATATCTTGGATCACTACTAACTAATAATGGAGATACAATGAGCGAAATTAAAAGGAGGACGTCTATCGCTCTTCAGAAAGTAAAACAACTAAAGAATCTGTGGAGAGGAACAGACAGAACTACAAAAATAAGATTTTTAAGGGCATGCATCTTTCCCATCGCAACATATGCCTGTGAGACCTGGACACTTAACAAAACAGCTGAGAAACACATAAATGCCTTTGAATGTAAATGCTACAGAAGAGTTCTCCAAATATCGTGGACACAAAAAAGAACAATATATCCATACTACAAGAACTTAATATTGAAGAAGGCTGGCTAGTAAAAAGGATTAAAAAGAGAAAGCTTAAATATTTTTGACACATTCATTATGACGATAATCTAGAGAAGACCGTCTTGGAAGGATACATAATGGGAAAAAGAAAAAGAGGAAGACCAAGGCGAAGATGGCTGCAAGACATCGTTGATGATCTGCAAATGGATGCATCAGCAGCAGGCCATCTTGCTCACAACCGAGAGGCCTACAGGAGTGCTGTTAGGGAGACAAAGTTCCACAAGGGACATATGAATGATTGAATGTGTCTTTGTAAAATTAAGATCTGTGTGTAAGAACAGACTTCTAGGATTAAATTACTCGTTTGTCCTGGAGTGATACATGTCACGTGGGACGAGTTTCCTATGTTTTTCTGGGGTGTTAGTGCTTCACATCTTTCTCTCTCTCTCTCTCTCTCTCTCTCTCTCTCTCTATTTCTTTGAACCTTAAGTGCCCAGGGCACATGGGGCTTCCGCAAGGGTTATCCACAGACGCCTGTCCTTTGCCTTTTTTCTGCTCTTGCCCAGGTGAGCCCTCTATTGCTCAACATCCTCTCTGTTGTTCTTCTCCATGTCTCTTTTGGTCTGCCCTTACTTCTGTTCCCCTGTGGTGTCCATCTTAGTGCTATTTTTGGTAGTGAGTCGTCAGTCATTCGGAGCACATGTCCCAACCATCGCCAGCGTCTTTCCTCAATAATTACTGTCAGTGGCTTATCTGCATTTCTACCAATAAGATGTTATTTCTTATGGTGTTTGGCCACAATATTTTTCTAATTCTTCTAAACATTTAGTCTGGAAAAAATTCAACTTGTTTTCTATGGTTTTGGTGATTTTCCAGCACCTACTTCTACAGTAAATAGTTTTCTCTTTAGTTTAGAGGCGATTACAGAATCTATTGTTATACAGTATTTTGTCAGATATGGTCGTCGAGATATAGGATATTTTCTATGTGTGTGGCTAGCACGTGTTCTGCTAAGGTATGTAAGCTAATAAAATACTGATTGGTCCACTTTAAGATATGTGAATTACACGGACATATAAGATTTAATTAGATTTAATATAACTTGTGTTTCTGACTGTCACAACATCCCTTGCATAATCTAACCTAAATCTGGCACTGGCGTCTAGAGCTGTCTAATTTACAAACGTTGAAAATCGTTTCTTTATTCGAGATTTATAGACGTGGCCCAGATTTATAGACTGTCGTAGTTTAGGAGTGTTTGGATGCGTCTACTTCATGATTGGCCTGTCGTGCATCAGCGCTTCTGGCTAAACCAGGGACAGGGCGGTCATTCGGGGAATAAAGTCTGTTGTCCCTGGCAACCATCATCTTTATTTTAAGTCTTTCTCATTCTTATTAATTTTATTGTGGAGATGATGAGAGAATTCGTGTACTTTGGGATAGACATGATGACTGTAGAGAGGCAACAGGCCAGCTACCCTAGGAAGTCAGAAGTCGCCTGTCATACTCCAGCATGTAAGACTGGATGTTGTGTGTTGTGACAGTTGAAGCCCCAGAATGTAAGACTGGATGTTGCGCATTGTGACAGATGAAGCCCCAGAATGTAAGACTGGATGTTGCGTGTTGTGACAGTTGAAGCTCCAGCATGTAAGACTGGATGTTGTGTGTTGTGACAATTGAAGCTCCAGCATGTAAGACTGGATGTTGTGTGTTGTGACAGTTGAAGCTCCAGCATGTAAGACTGGATGTTGTGTGTTGTGACAATTGAAGCTCCTGCATGTAAGACTGGATGTTGTGTGTTGTGACAGTTGAAGCTCCAGCATATAAGACAGGATGTTGTGTGTTGTGACAGTTGAAGCTCCTGCATGTAAGACCGAATGTTGTGTGTTGTGACAGTTGAAGTTCCAGCATATAAGACTGGATGGTGTGTGTTGTGACAGTTGAAGTTCCAGCATATAAGACTGGATGTTGTGTGTTGTGACAGCTGAAGCTCCTGCTTGTAAGATGTAACTGTAATTTAATGCCATAGCACACTTAAGAGACTAGATGAAATAGTGCACGTAACTTGAGTGTTTGGTGAAAGGATACAAATAAACAAATACCCAAGCTGACGTCTTAATGAGGTCAGCCTGTCAGGGATTTGGAGAACTCTTCTCCCTGACCTTCTAGTCTGGTTTCCGGGCTACTAGCAGCAGGTTACTTCACTGGTCCACGATCTCTGCTTCAGGTGTCACTTAAAGAGGTCAACAATTTTAATTTCCCTGTCCTCAAACTCTGGTTAAAGGCAGACAAGACCTGTGTCCAAACATGAGATAGCAGACCTGAGTCCAGACAGAGAATGTCTGAGAGCAGCTATACTCGAACTGATGAAAGTCTTGGCTCTAGGTTCGAACGCGGTCTCGTTGTTGACGTTTTGTTTGGTTGGTTTAGCCTGGTGTTGCATGTACAACTTTCGCTGTCAGCAATGTTGAAACTTCAGCTCTTACTGCCGGTAATGTTGGATGTCTCTATCACTAATGTTGGATGTCTAGTTCATAATGTGACTGAGATTCCGGCCTTTAATTTTGTACTGCTGTCTCATAGTTGAAGACCATGCCAACAATTTATCAAGTACTCACACCAACAACACGAAGAATGTAGAGATAAGATGGCTAATCAAAACCTCAGATTTTATTTTTTTAAAGAAAGAGATAAAAGAGGATTTTCTCTAAAAGGAAGTAAGATGATGTGAGACAAAATGGCGGCAGATTCAAGTAGTTTTTTTAAAAACTTTATTCTACTGCTGTAACTTTTATTGTTGTAGTAGACAGTTGTAACTGTTGTTGTAGTGAGTAGACAGTTGTAACTGTTGTTGTAGTGAGTAGACAGTTGTAACTGTTGTTGTAGTGAGTAGACAGTTGTAACTGTTGTTGTAGTGAGTAGACAGTTGTAACTGTTGTTGTAGTGAGTAGACAGTTGTAACTGTTGTTGTAGTGAGTAGACAGTTGTAACTGTTGTTGTAGTGAGTAGACAGTTGTAACTGTTGTTGTAGTGAGGAGACAGTTGTAACTGTTGTTGTAGTGAGTAGACGGTTGTTACTGTTGTTGCAGCGATTAGAGCAGTTGTTGTAACTGTTGCTGTAGTGAATACAATAGTTGTAACTATCGTTATTGTCAGTAAAGCAGCTGTTGTAATTGTTGTTGTTGTTAGTACATCAACTGTTACACCAACAATAATACTAAAACTGCCGCTGTCTTTATCATGTCTGTTGTTTCATACATGAGCAAACAAAGGACATTCTTTACAGTTGCCACAGACAAAGTGATTAGCAATTGTCTGTTGTACATGGACGATTTTTTGTCTGTTTGTGAACCTAGATTCAGTGCCTGTTTTCTTTGCCTGTACCTGTCTGCAGACTCACACTCAGTGCAGGAAACTTAAACTTTCAGGCCTTAAGTCCCTGGACTACCACAAACTGTGCCTTAAGTCTCTGGACAACCACAAACTGTGCCTTAAGTCCCTGGACAACCACAAACTTTGCCTTAAGTCTCTGGACAACCACAAACAGTGCCTTAAGTCTCTGGACAACCACAAACTGTGGTTTAAGTCTCTGGACAACCACAAACTGTGCCTTAAGTCTCTAGACAACCACAAACTGTGCCTTAAGTCCCTGGACTACCACAAACTGTGCCTTAAGTCTCTGGACAACCACAAACTGTGCCTTAAGTCCCTGGACAACCACAAACTGTGCCTTAAGTCCCTGGACAACCACAAACTGTGCCTTAAGT
This sequence comes from Achatina immaculata, assembly GCA_009760885.1. NCBI lineage: Eukaryota > Metazoa > Mollusca > Gastropoda > Stylommatophora > Achatinidae > Lissachatina > Lissachatina immaculata. Next base: position 10,318,908 of record CM019706.1, on the reverse strand, counting down.
CCCTGGACAACCACAAACTGTGCCTTAAGTCCCTGGACAACCACAAACTGTGCCTTAAGTCTCTGGACAACCACAAACTGTGCCTTAAGTCCCTGGACAACCACAAACTGTGCCTTAAGTCTCTGGACAACCACAAACTGTGCACAGCCTAGCCCGAGGTAACAAAACAGACACGCATTTTTTCATGTCTTCAAAGATTTGCTTTAGGAGTTGTTGTAGGTGACAGTGACATCAAACTACACATCCAACATTTACCACACTGTCCAACATTTACCACACTGTCCAACATTTACCACACTGTCCAACATTTACCACACTGTCCACCATTTACCACACTGTCCAACATTTACCACACTGCCCACCATTTACCACACTGTCCAACATTTACCACACTGTCCACCATTTACCACACTGTCCAACATTTACCACACTGTCCAACATTTACCACACTGTCCACCATTTACCACACTGTCCAACATTTACCACACTGTCCACCATTTACCACACTGTCCAACATTTACCACACTGTCCACCATTTACCACACTGTCCAACACTCATAAAAGATGGTAAGGAAACATGAACACACTTTCTGAACCTCATAGTGCCGCTCACTCCGAGGCGCAAGCAATGAGCAGATCACAAGCTCTTTTTTTTATTTCTTAATTATAGTTTTTTGGTGGCGAAAGTATTCCTGAGAAATGTGAAATATTGTGATAGCAGATGTTGTGATAACAGAGATGTAATAACCGAGATGTTGTGATAATAGAAATGTTGTGATAACAAATGTTATGATAACAGCGATCTTGTGATAACAGAAATGTTGTGATAACAGAAATGTTGTTATAACACAGATGTTATGATAAAAGATGTCGTGACAAAAGAGATGTTTGATAACAGAGATGTTATGATAACAGATGTTGTGATATCAGAGATATTGTGAAAACAGAGATGTTGTGATAACAGATATAGTGTGAAAATAAAGATATTGTGTTATCAGATGTTGTGATAACAGAAATATTGTGATAACAGAGATATTGTGATAACAGAGATATTGTGATACCAGAAATATTGTATTAACAGAGATGTTGTGATAACAGATATTGTGATAACAGAAATATTGTGACAAACAGAGATGTTTTGATAACAGAGATGTTGTGATAATAGATGTTGTAATAACAGAGATGTTGTTATAACAGAGAAGTTATGCTAAAAGATGTTGTGATAGCAGAGATGTTGTGTTAACAGAGATGTTGTGTTAACAGAGATGTTGTGATAACAGAAATATTGTAATAACAGAGATGCTGTCATAACTGAGATGTTGTGATAAAAGAGATGTTGTGATAACAAGAATATTGTTATAGCAGAGATGTTGTGTTAACAGAAATGTTGTAATATAAAAACATTGTTAGTAACAGTATATTGTGATAGCAGAGATGTTATGATAACAAATGTTGTGATAACAGAAATATTTTCATAATAGGGATGTTGTGATAACAAATATTGTGATAACAGAAATATTGTGATAATAGATATATTGTGATAATATTGTGATATCAGAGATATTCTGATAACATAGATGTTGTGATAACAGAAATATTGTGATAACAGCGATGTTGTGATAACAGAGATGTTGTAATAACAAATGAAGTGATAACAGAGATATTGTGATAACAGAGATATTGTGATACCAGAAATATTGTATTAACAGAGATGTTGTGATAACAGATATTGTGATAACAGAAATATTGTGACAAACAGAGATGTTTTGATAACAGAGATGTTGTGATAATAGATGTTGTAATAACAGAGATGTTGTTATAACAGAGAAGTTATGCTAAAAGATGTTGTGATAGCAGTGATGTTGTGTTAACAGAGATGTTGTGTTAACAGAGATGTTGTGATAACAGAAATATTGTAATAACAGAGATGCTGTCATAACTGAGATGTTGTGATAAAAGAGATGTTGTGATAACAAGAATATTGTTATAGCAGAGATGTTGTGTTAACAGAAATGTTGTAATATAAAAACATTGTTAGTAACAGTATATTGTGATAGCAGAGATGTTTTGATAACAAATGTTGTGATAACAGAAATATTTTCATAATAGGGATGTTGTGATAACAAATATTGTGATAACAGAAATATTGTGATAATAGATATATTGTGATAATATTGTGATATCAGAGATATTATGATAACATAGATGTTGTGATAACAGAAATATTGTGATAACAGCGATGTTGTGATAACAGAGATGTTGTAATAACAAATGAAGTGATAACAGAGATATTGTGATAGCAGACATATTGTCATAATAGAAATATTGTGATAATAGAAATGTTACGCTTATTACAGAAATATCGTGATTATATGTTATGACAGCAGGTATGAAGTGATAATATAAAGGTGTGATGACAGAAAAGGAAAGATAATAGAAATGTTGTAGTTATTTTTTCTCCCTTTATTACATCTAATATAAATCAACATATTTTTCTCTTGGCCTGACAGTTTTTTCTGCTTGTCTTAACCTGTAGAATTTTTCTGAAAGGGAAGGAAGAAGAGAGAAAGGGCAGAGAGATGAGAGAACATCTTGACTGTATCGTTTTTGTGAATGATAACGTGACAACTGCAGGCGTAAACCATTGTAGAACTATGGGATCCGCGCCATAATACAGCTTACGTTTGTGGAAGGATTTAGCTGTGGTGCGGTGGCCTGTGCTGATTGGTGGGGATTTGATGAGTCGCCCAATCAGAAATTAATTGACATCTATCGGCAGGATCTAAAGACTTCGAATCTTCTCACAGAAGAGAAATAAGGGGGTGGGGGATGGGACTGGGGAATGAAGAGAGAGAGAGAGAGAGAGAGAAAAGAAAAAAATACTTGGAGCGAGAGAGAGAGAAAAAATAAAAAAATACATGGAGCGAGAGAGAGAGAGAGAGAGAGAGAGAGAGAGAGAGAGAGAGAGAGAGAGAGAGAAAAGAAAAAAATACTTGGAGCGAGAGAGAGAGAAAAAATAAAAAAATACATGGAGCGAGAGAGAGAGAGAGAGAGAGAGAGAGAGAGAGAGAGATAATAGACCAGCAGTGCACAGACATATATCCCTGAAAATAAGTTTCCTTTCTCATCTAGTATTATTGTTTTGTTGGTACTGTCAGTGGTAGGTCAGTGACACAATTTTTGTTATCTCTGTCAGTGGTAGGTTAGTGACACAATTTTTGTTATCTCTGTCAGTGGTAGGTTAGTGACACAATTTTTGTTATCTTTGTCAGCGGTGGGTCAATGACACAACTTTTGTTATATATGTCAGCGATGAATAAATGTTTCTACACATCACTTCAGTCATCGAACATTTCTGTAGACCATAACAAAGGTACATGCTTACATATCTTTCTCTGCTTCTTTGTCCTGTACGTTTTTGTGTGATGAAGTTGTAAAAGTAAACGTCATAATTGTGTGCTCTGTAAGCTGTCCTACTTTTTAAAAATTATTCTAACAACTTTTTATCACAAATTTACTACAGTGGCTTTGTGTATATTTATCTGTTTAGTTTTATGTGTATATTTATCTGTTTAGTTTTATGTGTATATTTATATGTTTAGTTTTATGTGTATATTTATATGTTTAGTTTTATGTGTATATTTATATGTTTAGTTTTATGTGTATATTTATATGTTTAGTTTTATGTGTATATTTATATGTTTAATTTTATGTGTATATTTATATGTTTAGATTTTTATGTGTATATTTATACGTTTAGTTTTATACGTTTAGTTTTATGTTTATATTTATACGTTTAGTTTTATGTTTATATTTATGTTTATATTTATACTTTTAGTTTTATGTTTATATGTATATGTTTAGTTTCACGTGCTTAGAGACAGGAACTGTTTGTGTAAACGCAGTTCGGACACTCTTTCAGTCTTCTTCTTCTCACTTAACGTAGCCACCAGCTTCCGCCGGACAACTTCCGCCACACACTGACCAGGTCTTGGCCCCAGAAGAGTGACGTACCCCAGTAATTTTATTGCTGAAATTGTTCAGTGATTGTGTCTTAATGTGTGTACTCTCTGGCCCGGTAAGGGGATCTAAGCACTGGTCGTGACAGAGATTTAAGAGGATCAGTCATCGGTTCAAGGTGACTGTCTAAAAAAGTGTTGAGAAACAAGAGATCGCAGACAATCTTCTCTGTTTGTTTCCTCTAACTCTGTTCTTTGTTAAGTTTTATGACTGTTGTTGGTGTCCTTTGGAAACAGTTTAGACTAAGATTTCGGAATATATAAATTATACATTCATAAACTGTAAACAGTTTAGACTAAGATTTCGGCATATGTAAATTATACATTCATAAACTGTAAACAGTTTAGACTAAGATTTCGGCATATGTAAATTATACATTCATAAACTGTAAACAGTTTAGACTAATATGTTAGCATATATAAATTATACATTCATAAACTGTAAGCAGTTTAGACTAAGATTTCAACATATATAAAATATACATTGATAAACTGTAAATGGTCTAGACTTAGATTTCAGCATATATAAATTATATTTTCCTACACTGTGGACAATCTAGACTAAGATTTCAGCATGTTTAAACTATACATTCATAAACTGTAAACAGTCTCCTCTAAGATTCAGCATATATAAATTATTGAGTCATAACCTGTAAACAGCTTAGACTTAGATTTCAGTATATATAAACTATATATGTATAAACTCTAAACAGTCTGGACTAAGGCAAGTACTTTCACTTTGGTTTTTAAACTTGTCAAACTCTTTTCTTTAGTAAACACGACGTGATGACATTTTACAAACATGATATGAGTATAGTTTACAAACATGATATGAGTATAGTTTACAAACATGATATGAGTATAGTTTACAAACATGATATGAGTATAGTTTACAAACATGATATAAAAATAGCTTACAAACATGATTTAAGAATAATTTACATACATGATATGGAAAGTGACAAACAACAACAAAGAGAAATATAAATCTTTTGTTAACGTACGCAGAAACATAAGAAAAGACAAAGAACAATACATACAAGATTGATGTGAAAGAATAGAAGAACATCAGAAGTGTGGAAGAGATAGTGAAATGTTTAAAGAAATAAAGACATTGACGAGAAATGTCACACCTAAGCTAAATGTAATTTGTGATGAGATGGGGAATACCTTGACAGAGACAGAGGAAGTTCTAGAAAGATGGAAGGTATATTGCAGAGGAATGTATGAAACAACCGACTGTGAAAGCAGAAATCAACAGTGTGAATTATTATTGGAGGAGAAAGAACCCGAACCGACAATAGATGAAGTTTTATGGGCAATAAAGACCACTGTGTAGTTTCAGCTGAGAAACACATAAATGCCTTTGAATGTAAATGCTACAGAAGACCGCTGTTGGCGAGATCTTCAGCTGCCGTGCGTGGAGCGGTGCTCCTCCCGGCCAATGAAGAAAAGTGCAAATGAGGTTGCCGCGCAGCATCACTGCGGAAAAGGTGGTAGAAAGGATAAAGCGAAGCAAACAGTCAAATCACAACACCTCTGATCTGGAGGTCGGCCACGTCCTGAATGCAGTCATATCGGGTGAAATGCATGAACCGGCTTGTCCCAGAGGTTAAGACACTGCTGGCGAGACTCTTCAAATGCCGTGCGTGGAGTGAAGCTCCTCCCGGTCAAGGAAGAAATGCGGAAAAGAAATAAAGGTTGCTGTGCGGAGCCGATGGGAAAAGCTGGTGGAAAGGATAAAGTGAAGTTTAATCGATATGTCCAGTAGTATCGCTACGAGAGCTATACCACGGCACCTCTGCTCTAGAGGCCGCCCACGTCCGAAATACACCTACACTGGTGAAATATGCCTAAACCGGCACACACCAGGGGTGGAACTTGATGGCTAGACATGTCATGCCACCTCCGCTCTAGAGGTCGGTCACGCCTGATATACACCCATACTGGTGAATTTTGCCTAAACTGGCTCACACCAGGGGTGAATCTTGAAGGCTATGCATGTCACAGTACCTCTGCTCTAGAGGTCGGTGACGTCCCAAACACGCCCATACTGGGATAATATGCCTAAACCGGCTCAACCCAGGGGTAGAAGTCATTGATGGCGAGGATTCGTCCTCCTGGACAAAAGCTCCATCCTGGTCACAACTAGGAAGGGTAGCGGCCACGACCGCAAAATGCTGAAGTCGGAGACACTGGACCAGGGAAGTCTAGATAGGCAACCACTTCTCACCCGGCGGGGATGTTTGCGTATCCTAATCGCGCTGAGGTTTTCCGGTGAGAAGGTCCAACCTTAGACTAAACTGGTGCAACGAAAACCACGGTGTCACGCAATCCCACTTCTGAGACCCACCAAGAATACAGGCTAAAGCCCTGCGATACTCTGAACCCCTTGTGGTCCTCTCGTGGATCTCGTGTGGTCCTTTTGGGGACCACACATGAGACCACGGGACCTAACCAGGACCACAGGCGTAAATTCAGTAGGATCACAGTGCGGTTTTGGTGGTAGAAGCGAACGAAGAAGAAGAAGAAGCTACAGAAGAGCTCTTCAAATATCATAGACACAAAAAAGAACAAATATATCCATACTACAAGAACTTAATATTGAAGAAGGCTGGCTAGTAAAGAGGATTAAACAAAGAAAACTTAAATATTTTGGACACATTAAACGTCATGATAATCTAGAGAAGACCGTCTTTGAAGGGTACATAATGGGAAAAAGAAAGAGAGGAAGACCAAGGCGAAGATGGCTGCAAGACATCGTTGATGATCTGCAAAAGGATGCATCAGCAGCAGGCCATCTTGCTCACAATCGAGAGGCTTACAGCAAAGTTCCGCAAGGGACATGCTAATGAATGATGATGATATGAGAATAACCTACAAAAATGATGCGAGAACAACTTACACACATAATATGAGAATAAATTACAAACATGACATGAGAATAATTTACAAATATGATACGAGAACAACTTACAAACATAATATGAGAATAATTTACAAACAACTTATAAACATGATATGTAAATGCTACAGAAGACCGCTGTTGGCGAGATCTTCAGCTGCCGTGCGTGGAGCGGTGCTCCTCCCGGCCAATGAAGAAAAGTGCAAATGAGGTTGCCGCGCAGCATCACTGCGGAAAAGGTGGTAGAAAGGATAAAGCGAAGCAAACAGTCAAATCACAACACCTCTGATCTGGAGGTCGGCCACGTCCTGAATGCAGTCATATCGGGTGAAATGCATGAACCGGCTTGTCCCAGAGGTTAAGACACTGCTGGCGAGACTCTTCAAATGCCGTGCGTGGAGTGAAGCTCCTCCCGGTCAAGGAAGAAATGCGGAAAAGAAATAAAGGTTGCTGTGCGGAGCCGATGGGAAAAGCTGGTGGAAAGGATAAAGTGAAGTTTAATCGATATGTCCAGTAGTATCGCTACGAGAGCTATACCACGGCACCTCTGCTCTAGAGGCCGCCCACGTCCGAAATACACCTACACTGGTGAAATATGCCTAAACCGGCACACACCAGGGGTGGAACTTGATGGCTAGACATGTCATGCCACCTCCGCTCTAGAGGTCGGTCACGCCTGATATACACCCATACTGGTGAATTTTGCCTAAACTGGCTCACACCAGGGGTGAATCTTGAAGGCTATGCATGTCACAGTACCTCTGCTCTAGAGGTCGGTGACGTCCCAAACACGCCCATACTGGGATAATATGCCTAAACCGGCTCAACCCAGGGGTAGAAGTCATTGATGGCGAGGATTCATCCTCCTGGACAAAAGCTCCATCCTGGTCACAACTAGGAAGGGTAGCGGCCACGACCGCAAAATGCTGAAGTCGGAGACACTGGACCAGGGAAGTCTAGATAGGCAACCACTTCTCACCCGGCGGGGATGTTTGCGTATCCTAATCGCGCTGAGGTTTTCCGGTGAGAAGGTCCAACCTTAGACTAAACTGGTGCAACGAAAACCACGGTGTCACGCAATCCCGCTTCTGAGACCCACCAAGAATACAGGCTAAAGCCCTGCGATACTCTGAACCCCTTGTGGTCCTCTCGTGGATCTCGTGTGGTCCTTTTGGGGACCACACATGAGACCACGGGACCTAACCAGGACCACAGGCGTAAATTCAGTAGGATCACAGTGCGGTTTTGGTGGTAGAAGCGAACGAAGAAGAAGAAGAAGCTACAGAAGAGCTCTTCAAATATCATAGACACAAAAAAGAACAAATATATCCATACTACAAGAACTTAATATTGAAGAAGGCTGGCTAGTAAAGAGGATTAAACAAAGAAAACTTAAATATTTTGGACACATTAAACGTCATGATAATCTAGAGAAGACCGTCTTTGAAGGGTACATAATGGGAAAAAGAAAGAGAGGAAGACCAAGGCGAAGATGGCTGCAAGACATCGTTGATGATCTGCAAAAGGACGCATCAGCAGCAGGCCATCTTGCTCACAATCGAGAGGCTTACAGCAAAGTTCCGCAAGGGACATGCTAATGAATGATGATGATATGAGAATAACCTACAAAAATGATGCGAGAACAACTTACACACATAATATGAGAATAAATTACAAACATGACATGAGAATAATTTACAAATATGATACGAGAACAACTTACAAACATAATATGAGAATAATTTACAAACAACTTATAAACATGATATGAAAACACTTAAAAACATGATATGAGAATAACTTACAAACATAATATGAGAATAACTTACAAACAACTTATAAACATGATATGAAAACACTTAAAAACATGATATGAGAATAACTTACAAATATAATACGAGAACAACTTATAAAGATAATATGAGAATAACTTACAAGCATGACATGAAAACAACTTACAAACATGATTTGAGAATAACTTACAAACATGATATGAGAATAACTTACAAACATGATATAAGAATAACTTACAAATATGATATAAGAACAACTTACAAACATGATAGAAGAATAACTTAGAAACATGATATAAGAATAACTTACAAACATGATATGAGAATAACTTACAAGCATGATTTGAGAATAACTTACAAACATGATATGAGAATAACTTACAAACATGATATGAGAATAACTTACAAACATGATATGAGAATAACTTACAAGCATGATTTGAGAATAACTTACAAACATGATATGAGAATAACTTACAAACATGATATAAGAATAACTTACAAATATGATATAAGAACAACTTACAAACATGATATAAGAATAACTTAGAAACAGGATATAAGAATAACTTACAAACATGATATGAGAATAACTTACAAGCATGATTTGAGAATAACTTACAAACACGATATGAGAATAACTTACAAACATGATATAAGAATAACTTACAAATATGATATAAGAATAACTTACAAACATGATATGAGAATAACTTACAAGCATGATTTGAGAATAACTTTAAAAAATGATATGAAGATAACTTACAAACATGATATGAGAATAACTAACAAATGCTAGAACTTCCTGGCTTCTTTAACGTATCTATTATTTCCATAAACCAATTTTAAAGATAAAAAAATAGTCTAGAATTAATAAGAAATGAATCTTGCCTGTGAAAGCACATCGAAATGAAGAAAGTGCACATTTTCTTTCTACTTGGTCTCGGAGGAGGTGAATGTTTGTTTAAAATCTAAAATCTATTCTTCAATTTTATCGCCATCTTATCCACGTGGTCAGACCCATGGACCTGTTGCCCCAGGCTATTGCTTCCTCATGTCTGTCATCATTTCACAATTTTTTTGTTTTTCACTGTCCTCATCCATTGGTTTCTTCTTTTATATGATCATCTTTTTAATCATTATTCTCTCTGTCTCTCTCTCTCTCTCTCTGTCTCTCTATCTCCCCTCATTTTATGTTTACTGTTTCATATTGTTAACTTGACTGCTCGGCTCTGGTTCATATGAGGATCGTACTTCTTTAAGAGTCCTATCATGTATCAATTCCTTTGTCTGTACTCTTTCTGCCTGTCTGTCTTTCTGCTCTTTCTGTCCCTCTGCTCTTTCTGTCGGTGCATTTTCTGTCTGTACTCTTTTTGTCTGTCTGTGCTGAGTGTTTGCTATTTCTATCCGTGTAATTTCTGTCCGTGGTCTTTCTGTTTGTGCTCTCTGTGTCTGCCTGTGTTCTTTCTGTCTGTGCTCTTTTTGTCTGTCTCCTCTTTTTTTATCTCTGTTCTTTATATATTCTCTATCTGTCTTTGTTTCTCTTTTCCTTCACTCTCTCTCTCTCTTTCCAATTTCCTCTTTTTGACTGTCTGTCTCATCATTCTCTCTCTGTCTCCTTTCTCTGTCTGTCTGTCTGGCACTGTCTTATCTCTCTAATATATGAGAAATATTACATATCTTTCTGTTTGTCTTTGTGTCTGTCTTGCCCTACAGTCTGTCTTGTTCTGTCTGTCTTATAAACCAATGATTGTCTTCTTATTGATACAGCGAAGCTGGACTTTACTTTCTGTCCTAACTGTACATTTTTCGAGTCTAACATCCACGGCCCTGCCTTCTTATCCAACTCTAACATCCACGGCCCTGCCTTCTTATCCAACTCTAACATCCACGGCCCTGCCTTCTTATCCAACTCTAACATCCACGGCCCTGCCTTCTTATCCAACTCTAACATCCACGGCCCTGCCTTCTTATCCAACTCTAACATCCACGACCCTGCCTTCTTATCCAACTCTAACATCCACGGCCCTGCCTTCTTATCCAACTCTAACATCCACGGCCCTGCCTTCTTATCCAACTCTAACATCCACGGCCCTGCCTTCTTATCCAACTTATTATTCATTTCTGTAACCGTTTCAGTTGTTTCTGTAAGAAAAAAAAAAGTCCAGGAGCCAGGCAGCTCCAAACAAAACTTTGACACAACCTGCTCCTGGGACGTGACAGGTCTGCCGTGCTGGTCATCTGCCAGCACGCCCAGGCCGAGAAGAGGGCGTGTTCTCACTAGAAGGCGTGCACAGAATATCAAACACAGAATTACAACATGCCAGTTCCTGAACTCTTCATGAATGTTACTGAATTGTGTTTGTGAAATCTTGGCTCCGTGAATGTTGTTGAACTCTGTTTGTGAAATCTGGTCTCTGTGAATGTTGTTGAATTCTGTTTGTGAAATCTGGTCTCTGTGAATGTTGCTGAATTCTGTTTGTGAAGTTTGAGCTCTGTGAATGTTGCTGAATTCTGTTTGTGAAGTTTGAGCTCTGTGAATGTTGCTGAATTCTGTTTGTGAAGTTTGAGCTCTGTGAATGTTGCTGAATTCTGTTTGTGAAGTTTGAGCTTTGTGAATGTTTCTGAATTCTGTTTGTGAAGTTTAAGCCCCACCAAGAAACACTCTCATGTGAAGCCGCCAAGAAAACTCATATGAAACCCCAAGAAACACTCTCATATGAAACCTCCAAGAAACACTCTCATATGAAGCAGCCATGATTCTGTTCCAGATAGCCACTAGACGGCCACGCCTACATAGTCGAGTTATGTTTTAGAGTCGAGTTACCAGACAAGACTAGTAAAAATGTCAAAATTACTGAAATCAAAGAGCCACCAAAAGCAAGTGTCAAGAACAATTATCAAGAAGAGTGTCCTGTCATAGTCTAATCTATTCTCACCATACAGTGAAGACAGCGTAACATGCATGACAAAGGTGAAAGAAATTAAAATAGGAGACCATAATATCAATAACCTGAGATATGTGGATGACATTGTTTTAATAGGAGGACATAATATCAATAACCTGAGATATGTGGATGACATTGTTTTAATAGGAGGACATAATATCAATAACCTGAGATATGTGGATGACATTGTTTTAATAGGAGGACATAATATCAATAACCTGAGATATGTGGATGACTCTGTTCTAATAGGAGGACATAATATCAATAACCTGAGATATGTGGATGACGTCGTCCCTACATCAGAAAGGGAAAAAAAACTGCAGAAACTTGTGAACAAAAATGGTTGAAGAGAACATTAAGAGAAGCTTAGATCTAAACAGCAACAGGGCAGAAACAGAGCTAATATGGAAAATACTAAACATACCAAAATGTAATATCCTTTCAAACGAGAAGACACTGACACAAGTAGATACGTTCATTTACCTGGGAACAACAGTAACAGTTGATGGCAGGTGCGCAAATGAAATAAAACCACGAACAGGTAAGGAAAAGCTGGCTTTTAATGAGACGAAGAAGAAAATAACAAATAAGATGTCCTTAAAAGTGAAGAAAAGAGTATTACAGTGCTATATAGAACAACATTGCTATATGGTTGTGAAACTTGGACATTTAGCAAAACGGTGACAAAGAAATTCAACCAACATAGATGTGGTTTTAGAGAAAGATGAAGCAGATAACGTAAACAGCAAGAGAAACAAGAAGATGAAGGAGAAGTAGCAAAACATGGGAAGTGTTAGAAACCATCAAAGTAGTAGAACATGGGAAGTGTTAGAAACCATCAAAGTAGTAGAAAATGGGAAGTGTTAGAAACCAGCAAAGTAGCAAAACATGGGAAGTGTTAGAAATCAGCAAAGTAGCAAAACATGGGAAGTGTTAGAAACCAGCAAAGTAGCAAAACATGGGAAGTGTTAGAAACCAGCAAAGTAGCAAAACATGGGAAGTGTTAGAAACCAGCAAAGTAGCAAAACATGGGAAGTGTTAGAAACCAGCAAAGTAGCAAAACATGGGAAGTGTTAGAAACCAGCAAAGTAGCAAAACATGGGAAGTATTAGAAACCAGCAAAGTAGCAAAACATGGGAAGTATTAGAAACCAGCAAAGTAGCAAAACATGGGAAGTATTAGAAACCAGCAAAGTAGCAAAACATGGGAAGTATTAGAAACCAGCAAAGTAGTAGAACATGGGAAGTATTAGAAACCAGCAAAGTCGTAGAACATGGGAAGTATTAGAAATCAGCAAAGTCGTAGAACATGGGAAGTATTAGAAACCATCAAAGTCGTAGAACATGGGAAGTATTAGAAATCAGCAAAGTAGTAGAACATGGGAAGTATTAAAAATCAGCAAAGTAGCAAAACATGGGAAGTGTTAGAAACCAGCAAAGTAGCAAAACATGGGAAGTATTAGAAACCAGCAAAGTAGCAAAACATGGGAAGTGTTAGAAACCAGCAAAGTAGCAAAACATGGGAAGTGTTAGAAACCAGCAAAGTAGCAAAATATGGGAAGTATTAGAAACCAGTAAAGAGAGAAAAGTAACAGAACATGGGAAGTGTTAGAAACCAGTAAAGAGAGAGAAAAGTAACAGAACATGGGAAGTGTTAGAAACCAGTAAAGAGAGAGAAGTAGCATACCTTGGGAAGAGTTAGAAACCGGTAAAAAGAGAGAAGTATCATAACATTGAAAGTGTTAGAAACCAGAAAAGAATGAGAAGTAGCATAACATGGGAAGTGTTAGAAACTAAAGATAGAAAAATAACATAACATGGAAAATGTTAGGAACCAGTAAAGTGAAAGAATCTATTTCTTTAAACACTCCAGGAGAACACGAAAATTACAAGCATAAGAAAAAATTAATGGAGAAAGAACAAAACTGTAAATAATGTTTAGCAATTCAGGAACTTTGCGAGAATACTTGTCTGACACGTCTCCTTGATCTGCCATAGAAAACATTCAACATCAATGACTACAAACATCTATACAACTTTACGTGATAACACTTGTATTTTCTGATCCACAAGTTTAATAACAGTAAATAACAAGAAACAGATGATTCAACGTTTCCTTCTACACTCATAGTTCTTCTGTCTCACTCACTCTCTCTCTCTCCTCTCTCTCTCTCTCTCTCTCTCTCTCTCTCTCTCCCTCACTACTCATGACAGTTGAGATTACAAAATGTTTGTTTGTTCTTTACGAAGAAAATTAGAGGTTATTAATTTACTGTTTATATGTAAGTGATGTAATTATGTTGTAAGTATGTAGGTGATGTAATTCTGTGTAAGTATGTAGGTGATGTAATTATGTGTAAGTATATAGGTGATGTAAATATGTGTAAGTATGTAGTTGATGTAATTATGTATAAGTATGTAGTTGAGGTAATTATGTATAAGTATGTAGTTGATGTAATTATGTATAAGTATGTAGTTGAGGTAATTATGTATAAGTATGTAGTTGAGGTAATTATGTATAAGTATGTAGTTGATGTAATTATGTATAAGTATGTAGTTGATGTAATTATGTATAAGTATGTAGTTGATGTAATTATGTATAAGTATGTAGTTGAGGTAATTATGTATAAGTATGTAGTTGATGTAATTATGTATAAGTATGTAGTTGATGTAATTATGTATAAGTATGTAGTTGATGTAATTATGTATAAGTATATAGGTGATGTAAATATGTGTAAGTATGTAGTTGATGTAAGTATGTAGTTGATGTAAGTATGTAGTTGATGTAAGTATGTAGTTGATGTAAGTATGTAGTTGATGTAATTATGCGTAAGTATCGAGGTGATGTAATTTTTACAAGTATATAGGTGATGTATTTATGTGTAAGTATGGAAGTGATGTAGGTATGCATAAATATATAAGTGATATAGTTATGAGGAAATATATAACTGATGCAATTATGTGTAAATATATGAGAGATGTAATTTTATGTAAGTATTAGGTCATGTAATTATGTGTAAGTATGTAAGTTATGTAGTTATGTGTAAGTATGTAAGTGATGTTGTTATGTGTAAGTATGTAAGTGATGTTGTTACATGTAAGTATGTAAGTGATGTTGTTAGTATGTAAGTGATGTTGTTATGTGTAACTATGTAAGTGATGTTGTTATGTGTAAGTATGTAGGTGATGTAAATATATGTATGTAAGTGATGTTGTTATGTGTAAGTATGTAAGTAATGTTGTTATGTATAAGTATGTAAGTAATGTTGTTATGTGTAAGTATGTAAGTGATGTTGTTATGTGTAAGTATGTAAGTGATGTTGTTATGTGTAAGAATATTTACAATTATGTGGTGAACGGTAACAGAATATGAGAAGGGAAGCAACTGCTGGCAGGACAGATTTCTTATAATGTTGTGAGACAATCAATCATGATATTCATAAGATGAGATCTGATTTATGAGATTCATTTCAGCTGGCAATCCGCTTGTGATGGGAGGTAACTGGCAGGAAGTTTATTGATTGAAGAATGAGAAGTTCTGTCCCTTATCTTGGGCCTGCAACTGGCAAATATATCCCGCATATCAAGGAGTTCTGCGGACCGGCCAGGCCAAGCCGATTTGATATTTGGCCTAGAACTAGGGTCACCTTTTTTACGGGTTTTTGGGACATACTTGAGACTGGGACAGTCAAAATGGCGATTTGTTTCTTTGATGTGAAAATGAAATTGGCAATGAAGTTCTCACTCATCATTTTGTGAACAGCAAATCTGAAATCTGATTGTTTATCTGGGCACTTGATAATCAGTTGTTTATATGGGCATTTGATAATCAATTTTTATCTAGGCACTTGATACTCAGTTGTTTATCTGGGCATTTGATAACTGTTTATCTGGACACTTGATAATCAATTGTTTATCTGAGAATTTGATAATTGTTTATCTGGGCACTTGATCATAAGTTGTTTATCTGAGCAATTACTAATCTACTGTTTATCTGAGCACTTGAAAATCAGTTGTTTATCTGGGCACTTAATAATCAGTTGTTTATCTGGGCGCTTGCTGGTCAATTGTTTATCTGAGCACTTGATAATCAATTATTTATCTGGGCACCTTATAATCAATTGTTTATCTGGGTGTTTGATAATCAGTTGTTTATCTGGGCACTTGATAACTAATTGTTTATCTTGGCATTTGATAATTATTTATCTGAGCACATGATAATCAGTTTTTCACCTGGGCACTTGATAATCAATTGTTTATCTGAGCAATTGCTAATATATTGTTTATTTGAGCACTTAATAATCAGTTGTTTATCTGGGCACTTAATAATCAGTTGTTTATCTGGGCACATGACGACCAATTGTTTATCTGGACAGGTGATAGTAAATTGTTTATCTGAGCATTTGATAATTTTTATCTGGGCACTTGGTAATCAATATTGTATATTTGGTATTTGATAATCAGTATTGTATTGGGCACTTGATAATCAACATTGTATTGGGCACTTGATAATCAGTTGTTATATGGGCATTTGATAATCAATTTTTATCTAGGCACTTGATACTCAGTTGTTTATCTGGGCATTTGATAACTGTTTATCTGGACACTTGATAATCAATTGTTTATCTGAGAATTTGATAATTGTTTATCTGGGCACTTGATCATAAGTTGTTTATCTGAGCAATTACTAATCTACTGTTTATCTGAGCACTTGAAAATCAGTTGTTTATCTGGGCACTTAATAATCAGTTGTTTATCTGGGCGCTTGCTGGTCAATTGTTTATCTGAGCACTTGATAATCAATTATTTATCTGGGCACCTTATAATCAATTGTTTATCTGGGTGTTTGATAATCAGTTGTTTATCTGGGCACTTGATAACTAATTGTTTATCTTGGCATTTGATAATTATTTATCTGAGCACATGATAATCAGTTTTTCACCTGGGCACTTGATAATCAATTGTTTATCTGAGCAATTGCTAATATATTGTTTATTTGAGCACTTAATAATCAGTTGTTTATCTGGGCACTTAATAATCAGTTGTTTATCTGGGCACATGACGACCAATTGTTTATCTGGACAGGTGATAGTAAATTGTTTATCTGAGCATTTGATAATTATTTATCTGGGCACTTGGTAATCAATATTGTATATTTGGTATTTGATAATCAGTATTGTATATTGGGCACTTGATAATCAACATTGTATATTGGGCACTTGATAATCAACATTGTATATTGGGAACTTGATAATCAACATTGTATATTGGGCACTTGATAATCAACATTGTATATTGGGCACTTGATAATCAACATTGTATATTGGGCACTTGATAATCAAAATCGTGTAAGTTCTACAAGGAATGATCTATATTTTGGTGCTCTTCTTGAAATCCTAGAATCCAAACCAAACTATTTTGTATACACCTTGCCTTATTTTTATAAACCTGTCTTAATGTACAGCTTAGAGCCAGGTGAGTGACCTATTTCTACCCATAAAATTTGTGTTCACACCATAATTGACTGAGATCTCTGTCACAGCCAAGGAAATGGTCGACTACATCGCAGACTACCTCCACGGACTACGTGACCGTCGAGTGTTTCCGGACGTGCAGCCAGGATACATGCAGACGTTACTACCTGACCATGCTCCTACTGGACCGGAAAAATGGGAAGCCATCTTTGCTGATATTGAACGAGTTATTATGCCAGGGGTACATTTGTGTTACTTTATGTCCTCAGCTGTTCGAGCTGAGGTTTATGTATATGTAGACATATATTGCTCAGTTGTATATGTAGTCATGTGTTCCCCAGTTGTATATGTAGTCATGTCGCTCAGTTGTATATGTAAACATATGTTGCTCAGTTCTATATGTAGTCATATGTTGTTCAGTTGTATGTGTAGCCATATGTTGCTCAGCTGTATATGTAGCCATATGTTTCTCAGTTGTATATGTAGTCACGTGTTGTACATGTAGCCATGTGTTGCTCAGTTGTATATGTAGCTATGTTGCTCAGTTGTATATGTAGGCATATGTTTCTCAGTTGTATATGTAGACATTCCTTTTACACAGTATATTTAGCTATATGTTGCTCAGTTGTATATGTAGACATATGTTGCTCAGTGGTATATGTAGTCATGTGTTGCTCAGTTGTATATGTAGACATATGTTGCTCAGTTGTATATGTAGGCATATGTTGCCCAGTTGTATATGTAGGCATATGTTGCTCAGTTGTATATATAGTCACATGTTACTCAGTTGTATGTGTAGTCATATGCTGCTCAGTTGTATATATAGTCACATGTTACTCAGTTGTATGTGTAGTCATATGCTGCTCAGTTGTATATATAGTCATGTGTTGCTCAGTTGTATATGTAGATATATGTTGCTCAGATGTAAATTATAAACATATGTTGCTCAGTTCTATATGTAGTCACATGTTGCCAGTTGTATGTATAGTCATATGTTGCTTAGTTGTATATATGGACATATGTTGCTCAGTTATATATGTAAACATATATTGCTCAGTTGTACATGTAGACATATGTTGCTAGTTCTATATGTAACCATACGTTGGTCACTGTATATGTAAATCTGTATATTTTCTTCTTCTACCACTTCACTTCTATTTGCCTGACACCTGAACACATACGAGATCGGAGGTCAAAGTTTGAGGCTCTGTTTTACACAGAAACCAGACAAATCTTTTAACTCTCTCTCTCTCTCTCTCTCTCTCTCTCTCTCTCTCTCTGAACCTTAAGTGCCCAGGGCACATGGGGCTTCCACAAGGGTTTTCCACAAATGCCTGTCCTTCGCCTTTTTTTCTGCTCTTGCCCAGGTGAGCCCTCTATTGCTCAACATCCTTTCTGTTGTTCTTCTCCCTGTCTCTTTTGGTCTACCCTTACTTCTGCTCCCCTGTGGTGTCCATCTTAGTGCTATTTTTGGTAGTGAGTTGACAGTCATTCGGAGCACATGTCCCAACCATCGCCAGCGTCTTTCTTCAATAATTGTTGTCAGTGGTTTCATCTGCATTTCTGCTAATAAGATGTTATTTCTTATGGTGTTTGGCCAAAATATTTTCTAATTCTTCGTAAACATTTAGTCTGGAAAGAATTCAACTTGTTTTCTATGGTTTGGGTGATTTTCCATCATTCACTTCCATAGAGTAGTACACTTAGAACATTACTCTTAAATATCTTGATTTTCATATTTATGCTTACTTTTTTTGATTTCCATATAGTCTGCAGTATTGCAAAAGCCTGGTTTGCTCTAGTAAGTCTGCTGTTGATGTCCTCTGTGCTGTCTCCATTTTCTACTACTCTGCTGCCAAGGTATACAAATTCGTTGACCTCCTCCACTAACTTGTTATCTACTCTGAGTACATTTCTGTTGTTCACATTTTGCTTCATTAACTTTGTCTTTTTCCTATCTTGATCTTTAGTACTTCACTGTTTGCATTCTGAGTTAGCTTGTTTATTTTATCTTGCATATCTTTGTGACTGCTTGATAACAGACAAATGTCGTCCGCAAAGTCAAGGTCTTCCAGCACTGTATTAAGGGTCCATTGTAATCCTTTGCGTTTGTCTGATATTGCCTCCTTCATTAACCAGTCTACTGCCAAGATAAATAATGTTGGTGATAGTACACATCCCTGTTTCACTCCTATTTGTACCCTAAAGATGCTGGAGGTATGTTCTCCACAGATAACTTTGCACTGAAAACCCTCGTATAGGGCTTTGATTACATTAACTATTTTATGGGGGAGGCCATGCCATCTTAGGATTTTCCACAGTGCATCTCTGTTGACACTATCAAAGGCTTTCTCAAAATCTATGAATAATGCATATGTTGTGCTATGCCACTCATTTGCCTGTTCTAATATTTGTCTAAGTACAAATATGTGGTCTATGCATGATCTTCCTTTCCTAAATCCTGCCTGCTCTTTCCGAAGTTTTTCCTCAAGTGTTGGTACAATTTTGTTGATGATTATTCTGCAAAATACTTTACTGGTGAGTGGCAGTAGGGTAATGCCTCTCCAGTTCCCGCAATCTCTGAGGTCACCCTTCTTTGGTAGTTTTACTATAAACCCAGTTTTCCACTCCTCTGGGGCTTTTTCTAGATCCCAAATTTGTTGTAATATGCGGCAAAGTTGTTTTGGTGTTTCTGTTTCTTCTGCTTTCAACATCTCAGCAGTCACTTCATCTTCACCTGGTGCCTTGTCTGATTTTAGCATCTTTATCACCTCCTTTATTTCATTTATTGTTATTGGTCCTATCTTGATCTTTAGTACTTCACTGTTTGCATTCTGAGTTAGCTTGTTTATTTTATCTTGCATATCTTTGTGACTGCTTGATAACAGACAAATGTCGTCCGCAAAGTCAAGGTCTTCCAGCACTGTATTAAGGGTCCATTGTAATCCTTTGCGTTTGTCTGATATTGCCTCCTTCATTAACCAGTCTACTGCCAAGATAAATAATGTTGGTGATAGTACACATCCCTGTTTCACTCCTATTTGTACCCTAAAGATGCTGGAGGTATGTTCTCCACAGATAACTTTGCACTGAAAACCCTCGTATAGGGCTTTGATTACATTAACTATTTTATGGGGGAGGCCATGCCATCTTAGGATTTTCCACAGTGCATCTCTGTTGACACTATCAAAGGCTTTCTCAAAATCTATGAATAATGCATATGTTGTGCTATGCCACTCATTTGCCTGTTCTAATATTTGTCTAAGTACAAATATGTGGTCTATGCATGATCTTCCTTTCCTAAATCCTGCCTGCTCTTTCCGAAGTTTTTCCTCAAGTGTTGGTACAATTTTGTTGATGATTATTCTGCAAAATACTTTACTGGTGAGTGGCAGTAGGGTAATGCCTCTCCAGTTCCCGCAATCTCTGAGGTCACCCTTCTTTGGTAGTTTTACTATAAACCCAGTTTTCCACTCCTCTGGGGCTTTTTCTAGATCCCAAATTTGTTGTAATATGCGGCAAAGTTGTTTTGGTGTTTCTGTTTCTTCTGCTTTCAACATCTCAGCAGTCACTTCATCTTCACCTGGTGCCTTGTCTGATTTTAGCATCTTTATCACCTCCTTTATTTCATTTATTGTTATTGGTCCTGTATTGATGTTTAGTTCCGCTTTTGCTTCAGGTATATCTATTGTTTGTGCTCCTTGTGTTCTGTTTAGTAGGGTGTTAAAGTGTTCCCTCCATCTTTCAGTTTTTTCTCTTTCTCCACTGACCAGTTGTCCATTTTGTGTTCTTACTGCACTTTCAAAATCTTTTAACACTTAGTTATTATTTGCTGTAGCAACTACATGAAATGTTAATACATCGTTTTTGCTATATGCAGTAGCAGCTACATGAAATGTTAATAAACAGTTTTTTTTCTATTTTATGTAGCAACTGCATAAAATATTGATAAATAGTTTTTACTATTTGATGTAGCAACTACATGAAATGTTAATAAATAGTTGTTACTATTTGCTGTAGTAACTACATGAAATGTTAATAAATAGTTTTTACTATTTGCTGTAGCAACTACGTGAAATGTTGATAAATAATTTTTTAATCAAACCCAAACCGAGCAGAAATAATCTATAATTCATGGTTTACAGAAAATATAACGTTTAGTTCCCTCACAAAATTCAAAATCTGCTTAGTGATTCCCCCACAAACCTCACGAAATTTAACATCTAATTAGTAATTCCAAAAATATCTCACAGAATGTAACATCTGATTAGTTATTCTCCAATATACATCACCAAATTTAACAGCTGGTTCTGATTCCCAAACAAACATCATAAAATTTAACATCTGCTTAGTGATTCCCCAACAAAACTCACAAAATTTAATATCTGGTTCCTTATTCCTCAGCATACATTACACACTTTAATGTCTGCTGATTGATTCCCCAACAAACATAAAAAAATGTAACATCTGATTCCTTATTCCCCTAAAAAACTCACAAAATTTTAAAATTTTGGTTAGTGATTCCAACACAAAGCTAAAAAAGTGTAACATTTATGTACCACCTTGGACACACAAAGGTAAAAAAATGTAACATTTGTGTACCTCATTGGACACACAAAGCTAAAAAAGTGTAACATTTGTGCACCTCCCTGGACACAGATCACACACTGGCAGAGCCCGTACATGCATGCCTACTTCCCAGCCCTCAACTCATACCCGTCCTTGCTGGGAGACATGCTGGCCAACGCCATCAGCTCTTTGGGCTTCACATGGGTGAGTTTATCTGTTGTCTTTGTCTTGGTAGACGCCGTAGTGGGGTGAGTTTATCTGTTGTCTTTGTCTTGGTAGACGCCGTAGTGGGGTGAGTTTATCTGTTGTTGTTGTCGTGGTAGACGCCGTAGTGGGGTGAGTTTATCTGTTGTCTTTGTCTTGGTAGACGCCGTAGTGGGATGAGTTTATCAGTTGTTTTTGTCTTGGTAGATGCTGTAGTGTGGGTGAGTTTATCTGTTATCTTTATTGTTATTGGTCCTGTATTGATGTTTAGTTCCGCTTTTGCTTCAGGTATATCTATTGTTTGTGCTCCTTGTGTTCTGTTTAGTAGGGTGTTAAAGTGTTCCCTCCATCTTTCAGTTTTTTCTCTTTCTCCACTGACCAGTTGTCCATTTTGTGTTCTTACTGCACTTTCAAAATCTTTTAACACTTAGTTATTATTTGCTGTAGCAACTACATGAAATGTTAATACATCGTTTTTGCTATATGCAGTAGCAGCTACATGAAATGTTAATAAACAGTTTTTTTTTCTATTTTATGTAGCAACTGCATAAAATATTGATAAATAGTTTTTACTATTTGATGTAGCAACTACATGAAATGTTAATAAATAGTTGTTACTATTTGCTGTAGTAACTACATGAAATGTTAATAAATAGTTTTTACTATTTGCTGTAGCAACTACGTGAAATGTTGATAAATAATTTTTTAATCAAACCCAAACCGAGCAGAAATAATCTATAATTCATGGTTTACAGAAAATATAACGTTTAGTTCCCTCACAAAATTCAAAATCTGCTTAGTGATTCCCCCACAAACCTCACGAAATTTAACATCTAATTAGTAATTCCAAAAATATCTCACAGAATGTAACATCTGATTAGTTATTCTCCAATATACATCACCAAATTTAACAGCTGGTTCTGATTCCCAAACAAACATCATAAAATTTAACATCTGCTTAGTGATTCCCCAACAAAACTCACAAAATTTAATATCTGGTTCCTTATTCCTCAGCATACATTACACACTTTAATGTCTGCTGATTGATTCCCCAACAAACATAAAAAAATGTAACATCTGATTCCTTATTCCCCTAAAAAACTCACAAAATTTTAAAATTTTGGTTAGTGATTCCAACACAAAGCTAAAAAAGTGTAACATTTATGTACCACCTTGGACACACAAAGGTAAAAAAATGTAACATTTGTGTACCTCATTGGACACACAAAGCTAAAAAAGTGTAACATTTGTGCACCTCCCTGGACACAGATCACACACTGGCAGAGCCCGTACATGCATGCCTACTTCCCAGCCCTCAACTCATACCCGTCCTTGCTGGGAGACATGCTGGCCAACGCCATCAGCTCTTTGGGCTTCACATGGGTGAGTTTATCTGTTGTCTTTGTCTTGGTAGACGCCGTAGTGGGGTGAGTTTATCTGTTGTCTTTGTCTTGGTAGACGCCGTAGTGGGGTGAGTTTATCTGTTGTTGTTGTCGTGGTAGACGCCGTAGTGGGGTGAGTTTATCTGTTGTCTTTGTCTTGGTAGACGCCGTAGTGGGATGAGTTTATCAGTTGTTTTTGTCTTGGTAGATGCTGTAGTGTGGGTGAGTTTATCTGTTATCTTTCTTGTGGTAGACGTCGAAGTTGGGTAAACTTGTCTGTTGTCGCTTTCTTGGTAGATGCTATAGTGGGGGTGAGTTTATCTGTTGTCGCTGTTGTGGTAGACGTTGCAGTAGGTTAAAGTATTCTACTATCGTTGTAGTGGTAGACGCCGAAGTGGGGTGAGTTTATTTGTTGTCGTTGTCTTGGTAGACGCCGAAGTGGGGTAAGGTTTTCGGTTATCATTGTCGTGGTAGACGCCGTAGTGGGGTGAGTTTATTTGTTGTCGTTGTCTTGGTAAACTCTGTAGTAGAGTGTGATTAGTTGATGTTGTCTTGGTAAAGTCTGTAGTAGAGTGTGATTAGTTGATGTTGTCTTGGTAAACTCTGTAGTAGAGTGTGATTAGTTGATGTTGTCTTGGTAAAGTCTGTAGTAGAGTGTGATTAGTTGATGTTGTCTTGGTAAACTCTGTAGTAGAGTGTGATTAGTTGATGTTGTCTTGGTAAACTCTGTAGTAGAGTGTGATTAGTTGATGTTGTCTTGGTAGAGTTGTAATGGAGTGTGGTTACTTGACGTTGTCTTGGTAAACTCTGTAGTAGAGTGTGATTAGTTGATGTTGTCTTGGTAAACTCTGTAGTAGAGTGTGATTAGTTGATGTTGTCTTGGTAAAGTCTGTAGCAGATTGTGATTAGTTGATGTTGTCCTGGTAAACTCTGTAGTAGATTGTGATTAGTTGATGTTGTCTTGGTAAAGTCTGTAGTAGAGTGTGATTAGTTGATGTTGTCTTGGTAAAGTCTGTAGTAGATTGTGATTAGTTGATGTTGTCCTGGTAAACTCTGTAGTAGATTGTGATTAGTTGATGTTGTCTTGGTAAAGTCTGTAGTAGAGTGTGATTAGTTGATGTTGTCTTGGTAAAGTCTGTAGTAGATTGTGATTAGTTGATGTTGTCTTGGTAAAGTCTGTAGTAGATTGTGATTAGTTGATGTTGTCTTGGTAAAGTCTGTAGTAGATTGTGATTAGTTGATGTTGTCTTGGTAAAGTCTGTAGTAGATTGTGATTAGTTGATGTTGTCTTGGTAAAGTCTGTAGTAGATTGTGATTAGTTGATGTTGTCTTGGTAAAGTCTGTAGTAGATTGTGATTAGTTGACGTTGTCTTGGTAAACTCTGTAGTAGAGTGTGATTAGTTGATGTTGTCTTGGTAAAGTCTGTAGCAGATTGTGATTAGTTGATGTTGTCCTGGTAAACTCTGTAGTAGATTGTGATTAGTTGATGTTGTCTTGGTAAAGTCTGTAGTAGAGTGTGATTAGTTGATGTTGTCTTGGTAAAGTCTGTAGTAGATTGTGATTAGTTGATGTTGTCCTGGTAAACTCTGTAGTAGATTGTGATTAGTTGATGTTGTCTTGGTAAAGTCTGTAGTAGATTGTGATTAGTTGATGTTGTCTTGGTAAAGTCTGTAGTAGATTGTGATTAGTTGATGTTGTCTTGGTAAAGTCTGTAGTAGATTGTGATTAGTTGATGTTGTCTTGGTAAAGTCTGTAGTAGATTGTGATTAGTTGATGTTGTCTTGGTAAAGTCTGTAGTAGATTGTGATAGTTGATGTTGTCTGGTAAAGTCTGTAGTAGATTGTGATTAGTTGATGTTGTCTTGGTAAAGTCTGTAGTAGATTGTGATTAGTTGACGTTGTCTTGGTAAACTCTGTAGTAGAGTGTGATTAGTTGATGTTGTCTTGGTAAAGTCTGTAGCAGATTGTGATTAGTTGATGTTGTCCTGGTAAACTCTGTAGTAGATTGTGATTAGTTGATGTTGTCTTGGTAAAGTCTGTAGTAGAGTGTGATTAGTTGATGTTGTCTTGGTAAAGTCTGTAGTAGATTGTGATTAGTTGATGTTGTCCTGGTAAACTCTGTAGTAGATTGTGATTAGTTGATGTTGTCTTGGTAAAGTCTGTAGTAGATTGTGATTAGTTGATGTTGTCTTGGTAAAGTCTGTAGTAGATTGTGATTAGTTGATGTTGTCTTGGTAAAGTCTGTAGTAGATTGTGATTAGTTGATGTTGTCTTGGTAAAGTCTGTAGTAGATTGTGATTAGTTGATGTTGTCTTGGTAAAGTCTGTAGTAGATTGTGATTAGTTGATGTTGTCTTGGTAAAGTCTGTAGTAGATTGTGATTAGTTGATGTTGTCTTGGTAAAGTCTGTAGTAGATTGTGATTAGTTGATGTTGTCTTGGTAAAGTCTGTAGTAGATTGTGATTAGTTGATGTTGTCCTGGTAAACTCTGTAGTAGATTGTGATTAGTTGATGTTGTCTTGGTAGACTCTGTAGTGAAGTGGGATTAGTTGATGTTGTCTTAGTAAACTCTGGAGTGTGATTATTTGATGTTATCTTGGTAGAGTCTATAGTGGAATATTATTAGTTGATGTTGTCTTAGTAAACTCTGGAGTGTGATTATTTGATGTTATCTTGGTAGAGTCTATAGTGGAATATTATTAGTTGATGTTGTCTTGATAGAGTTTATAGTGGAGTAAGATTAGTTGATGCTTTCTTGGTAGAGTCTGTAGTGAAGTAAGATGAGTTGATGTTGTCTTGATATAGTCTGTAATGGAGTAAGACTATTTGGTGTTATCTCTGGTAGTGTCTGCAATGGAGAAAGATTAGTTGATGCTGTCTTTGTAGATTTTATAATGGAGTAAGATTAGTTGATGTTGTCTTGGTAGACTTTGTAGTGAAGTGAGATTATTTAATTGTATCTTGGTAGACTTTGTAGTGAAGTGAGATTATTTAATTGTATCTTGGTAGACCTTGTAGTGAAGTGAGATTATTTAATTGTATCTTGGTAGACTTTGTAGTGAAGTGAGATTATTTAATTGTATCTTGGTAGACTTTGTAGTGAAGTGAGATTATTTAATTGTATCTTGGTAGACTTTGTAGTGAAGTGAAATTATTTAATTGTATCTTGGTAGACTTTGTAGTGAAGTGAAATTTTTTAATTGTATCTTGGTAGACTTTGTAGTGAAGTGAGATTATTTAATTGTATCTTGGTAGACTTTGTAGTGAAGTGAGATTATTTAATTGTATCTTGGTAGACCTTGTAGTGAAGTGAGATTATTTAATTGTATCTTGGCAGACTTTGTAGTGAAGTGAGATTATTTAATTGTATCTTGGTAGACTTTGTAGTGAAGTGAGATTATTTAATTGTATCTTGGTAGACTTTGTAGTGAAGTGACATTATTTAATGTTATCTTGGTAGAATCTGTAATGGAGTGAGATTAATTGATGTTTTCTTGGTAGTTTGTAGTGGAGTAAGGTTAGCTGATGTTGTCTTGGTAGAAATCGTTGTGGATTGAGATTAGTTGATGTTGTCTTCGTAGAAGCCGTAGTGGAGAGATTAGTTGACGTTCTCTTGGTAGACGCTGTAGTGGAGTGAGATTAATTGACGTTCTCTTGGTAGACTTTGTAGTTGTGCGGTATTAGTTGACATTGTCTTGGTAGACTTTGTAGTTGTGCGGTATTAGTTGACATTGTCTTGGTAGACTTTGTAATTATGCGGTATTAGTTGACATTGTCTTGGTAGACTTTGTAGTTGTGTGGTATTAGTTGATTTTGTCTTAGTAGACGCTGTTGTTACGTAAGATTAGTTGGTGTTGATAAAAAAAGCGGTAGCATATTGATGGTTGTGTTGTATAATCTAGTTAATTTAGGAATTGATGGCTGCAAGACATCATTGACGATCTGCAAATGGATGCAGCAGCAGCAGGCCATCTTGCTCACAACCGAGAGGCCTACAGGAGTGCTGTTTGGGAGGCAAAGTTCCGCAAGGGATATGCAAATAAATGAATGAATGATTGTTGATTTAATCAACTGCTTTGATTAATTCAAATAGATCTGTTATGTTTGACTTACTATTGATGATAATGATGTTGATACTGATGTTGGTTATAATTTTGATACTAACTATAATATTGTTGATATAATCTAGACAAGGTACAAAATCAGTCACCACGGATTATCACAGGTGCCATGAGGTCCACACCAATAGTAGAAATGCAGAAAATAGTTGGTGTTCAAGCGCTAAAGGAACGTAGAGACACAAAGGTCATGACCATGGGAGAGAAATTCCTCAGCTCTGTGAGCCATCCCCTGAAGAAGAGATTCAATAACTTAGCACTAAGACGGCTTAAAAGAAGCACCTTCATTCATCAGGCCAAGCGTATGCGTAAGCTGATACCTGACTTTCCAACTGTAGTCGCTCCATTATCATCTGTACCAGAGCATACACCATGGAAAGAAGCAGATTATACACAAATAACCATTCAGACTGAAGTGAAAGGTGTGCAGAATGATGAGATGCAGAGCAGTCTTGTAAGATCAACAGCCACACTTAGTGTGCCAGATGACAAATATCCACGTGACACCTGGATACGTGTATATACAGATGGATCTGTACACAATGCCATAAAAAATGGAGGGGCAGGAGCACATATTGAATATCCAAACAACACCACTGACAAGATTTCCATTCCCACTGGAAAATACTGCAACAACTATGATGCAGAAGTTAGGGCAATTATTGCTGCAATTGAAAAACTATCAGATTCCAGAATTGATACATGTCCTGTAGTAATTCTCACAGATGCAAGATCAGTACTGGAAGCTCTTCAGTGCAACAAACTACCGGATCTTAAGGATGCCTTGTCAAAAACTGGAGTCACCTTGCAGTGGATTCCCTCCCACTGTGGGATACCAGGCAATGAGAAAGCTGACCATCTGGCCAAAGAGGGCACTGAAATGGAGCAACCAGACATACCAATCACCTATAATCAGAAGAAACGCATGATAAAAACCTACAGGAAGCCACAAACACCACCACATGATGATTATCACATGCTAAACAGAAAGGAACAAGTCACCATTTTCCGTCTTCGAACAGAACACAGCCGACTCCGAAGACATATGTATACAAAGTTTAAGGTTGGTACTACTAATCTATGTACATGTGCCCAGGTGCCCCAAACTGTGGAACATATCCTCCAAATCTGCACCAACTACGAGACACAGAGAAATAATTACTGGCCCAGTGAAACCACTAAAGAAGATAAGCTCTATAGTTCTATACATGAATTATAAAAAACAGTGAAATTTATCCAAGAGACATTCATTCATTCAGTCATTCATTTGCATGTCCCTTGCGGAACTTTGCCTCCCAAACAGCACTCCTGTAGGCCTCTCGGTTGTGAGCAAGATGACCTGCTGCTGTTGCATCCATTTCCAGATCGTCAACGATGTCTTGCAGCCATCTTCGTCTTGGTCTTCCTCTTTTTCTTTTTCCCATTATGTATCCTTCCAATACGGTCTTCTCTAAATTATCATGACGTTTAATGTGTCCAAAATATTTAAGTTTTCTCTCTTTAATCCTCTTCACTAGCCAGCCTTCTTCAATATTAAGCTCTTGTAGTAAAGATATATTTGTTCTTTTTTGTGACCACGATATTTGGAGAACTCTTCTGTAGCATTTACATTCAAAGGCATTTATGTGTTTCTCAGCTGTTTTGTTAAGTGTCCAGGTCTCACAGGCATATGTTGCTATGGAGACAGGACTGCAGATATAGACAGACAGTGCGAACGAAGAAGAAGTAGAGAAGAAGAAGAAGAAGATAGTGTTGGTGTTAATGCCGATAATAATGTTGATGGTAAAGTTGATAGTGAAGTTGATAGTTGTGTTAATACTAATGTGATACTAATGCCGATAGTACTGTCGATGCTTATTTTGATAGTAATGTTGCTACCAATATTGATAATGCTAGTGATAACAACGTGTTATGATAATACTATTGTTGATACTAAATTTTTATACTGGTGTTAATTCTAATGTTTATACTAATGATGTCATCAGTGTTGATATTAATGTTGATATTTATGGTGATGCTGATTTTGACAGTGATGTTGATGATGATGTTGATTGTAATGTTGATACTAATGTTGATATTAATGTTTATGCTAATGTTGATGGGATTTTGAAAATGCTTGACAGCTCATAACAGCTATTTCAAGTTGTACTCGTGTAGATTATTTCTTCTTTCTGTAGATGCATTATTATCTAATATTAATCTATACATGCATTATTATCCAATATTAATCTATACATGCATTATTATCTAATATTAATCTATACATGCATTATTATCTAATATTAATCTATCCATGCATTATTATCTAATATTAATCTATACATGCATTATTATCTACTATTAATCTATACATGCATTATTATCTAATATTGAACTGGAGTCATAAATACAAAACTCATCTGTAGGTTATTTATAAATATTACATATACAAACTACACATTACATATATAGATCATATCTACATATTACAAATATAGATTGTATCTACACATTAGACCATATCTACACATTACATATATAAATCACTAAATCGCTAAAGACGCACTTCAAAGTTCAGTGCCAACTGGAAGATCATGGGTTCAATCCCAGGACAATAAAAAGCAACAACTCACAAGACCTCTGGGAGTCATGACCCAGAGGGCTCCCCCCCCCTTTAGAGTGTCAGGGGTTTAATAGGGCCGAAACACTTGTCTGAGGGGTGGGGGTACTTCATCTGATGATCTGAAGGAGTTGTGTTGTTGTTCCGCTCTCTACAGTAGAGAGTTTCCTGCATATTATAAATATTACATATACAAACTACACATTATATATATATATATAGATTATATCTACACATTACAAATATAGATTGTATCCCCTGGACAGCAAAAATAACTAATGAAGAATGTGTGAGAAGAGCTGGAGAGACAAAAAACCTTGTCAAAAAGATAAGAGAGAGACAATGTACTTTCATAGGACATGCAATGAGAAGAGGGGGCATTGAAAATATTATAACAACAGGAAAAATAGAAGGAAGAAGATCAAGAGGAAGACCAAGAGAAATGATACTGGACAGTCTGACGGGATGGTATGAGAGGAGATCACCAACTGAGCTGATGGCCTGCATGAAGGATCGCGTACTCTGGAGAAGCAAAATAGCCAACGCCAGTTGGCACAGCACCTGATGATGATGATGATGATCTACATATTACATATATAAATTATATCTACACATTACATATGTAGATTATATGTACACATTACATGTATAGACTATATCTACACATTACATATATAGATTATATCTACACATTATATATATATATATATATATATATATATATATATATATTGTATTTACATAATAACCCTAGCTCTCCCTGGATAAAATAAAATATTAAAGTAAAGTGCCCAGTGTTTCCCACTCTGGCAAATAAACAGGACAACAAGACTTGGCAGACAATACTAGAATATAAGATTGTGTTGTAATGCTTGTCTCCAGGCTTCGAGCCCTGCCTGCACAGAGTTAGAAACGATAGTGATGGACTGGCTAGGGAAGATGTTGGGTCTGCCAACTTGTTTCCTGCACGGAGATAGGAGCAGCAAGAGTATGGGTGGAGGCTGCATACAGGTAACTGTTGTTGTTTCATACAGATAACTGTTGTTGTCTCATATAGGTAACTGTTGTTGTTTCATACAGATAACTGTTGTTGTCTCATATAGGTAACTGTTGTTGTTTCATACAGATAACTGTTGTTGTCTCATATAGGTAACTGTTGTTGTTTCATACAGATAACTGTTGTTGTCTCATATAGGTAACTGTTGTTGTGTCATATAGGTAACTGTTGTTGTGTCATATAGGTAACTGTTGTGTCATATAGGTAACTGTTGTTGTGTCATATAGGTAACTGTTGTTGTTTCATACAGATAACTGTTGTTGTGTCATATAGGTAACTGTTGTTGTGTCATATAGGTAACTGTTGTGTCATATAGGTAACTGTTGTTGTGTCATATAGGTAACTGTTGTTGTGTCATATAGGTAATTGTTGTTGTGTCATATAGGTAACTTGTTGTTGTGTCATATAGGTAACTGTTGTTGTTTCATATAGATAACTGTTGTTGTGTCATATAGGTAACTGTTGTTGTGTCATATAGGTAACTGTTGTTGTGTCATATAGGTAACTGTTGTTGTGTCATACAGGAAACTGTTGTTGTGTCATATAGGTAACTATTGTTGTTTCATACAAGTAACTGTTGTTGTGTCATATAGGTAACTGTTGTTGTGTCATATAGGTAACTGTTGTTGTGTCATGTAGGTAACTGTTGTTGTGTCATATAGGTAACTGTTGTTGTGTCATATAGGTAACTGTTGTTGTTTCATACATGTAACTGTTGTTGTGTCATATAGGTAACTGTTGTTGTTTCATACAGGTAACTGTTGTTGTGTCTTATAGGTAACTGTTGTTGTTTCATACAGGTAACTGTTGTTGTTTCATACAGGAAACTGTTGTTGTGTCATACAGGAAACTGTTGTTGTGTCTATAGGTAACTGTTGTTGTGTCATATAGGAACTGTTGTTGTGTCATACAGGAAACTGTTGTTGTGTCATATAGGTAACTATTGTTGTTTCATACAGGTAACTGTTGTGTCTCATATAGGTAACTGTTGTTGTTTCATACAGATAACTGTTGTTGTCTCATATAGGTAACTGTTGTTGTTTCATACAGATAACTGTTGTTGTCTCATATAGGTAACTGTTGTTGTGTCATATAGGTAACTGTTGTTGTGTCATATAGGTAACTGTTGTGTCATATAGGTAACTGTTGTTGTGTCATATAGGTAACTGTTGTTGTTTCATACAGATAACTGTTGTTGTGTCATATAGGTAACTGTTGTTGTGTCATATAGGTAACTGTTGTGTCATATAGGTAACTGTTGTTGTGTCATATAGGTAACTGTTGTTGTGTCATATAGGTAATTGTTGTTGTGTCATATAGGTAACTGTTGTTGTGTCATATAGGTAACTGTTGTTGTTTCATATAGATAACTGTTGTTGTGTCATATAGGTAACTGTTGTTGTGTCATATAGGTAACTGTTGTTGTGTCATATAGGTAACTGTTGTTGTGTCATACAGGAAACTGTTGTTGTGTCATATAGGTAACTATTGTTGTTTCATACAAGTAACTGTTGTTGTGTCATATAGGTAACTGTTGTTGTGTCATATAGGTAACTGTTGTTGTGTCATGTAGGTAACTGTTGTTGTGTCATATAGGTAACTGTTGTTGTGTCATATAGGTAACTGTTGTTGTTTCATACATGTAACTGTTGTTGTGTCATATAGGTAACTGTTGTTGTTTCATACAGGTAACTGTTGTTGTGTCTTATAGGTAACTGTTGTTGTTTCATACAGGTAACTGTTGTTGTTTCATACAGGAAACTGTTGTTGTGTCATACAGGAAACTGTTGTTGTGTCATATAGGTAACTGGTGTTGTGTCATATAGGAACTGTTGTTGTGTCATACAGGAAACTGTTGTTGTGTCATATAGGTAACTATTGTTGTTTCATACAGGTAACTGTTGTTGTGTCATATAGGTAACTGTTGTTGTGTCATATAGGTAACTGTTGTTGTGTCATATAGGTAACTGTTGTTGTGTCATATAGGTAACTGTTGTTGTTTCATACAGGTAACTGTTGTTGTGTCATATAGGTAACTGTTGTTGTTTCATACAGGTAACTGTTGTTGTTTCATACAGTAAACTGTTGTTGTGTCATACAGGTAACTGTTGTTGTGTCATACAGGAAACTGTTGTTGTGTCATACAGGTAACTGTTGTTGTGTCATACAGGAAACTGTTGTTGTGTCATACAGGAAACTGTTGTTGTGTCATACAGGAAACTGTTGTTGTGTCATATAGGAAACTGTTGTTGTGTCATATAGGTAACTGTTGTGTCATATAGGTAACTGTTGTGTCATATAGGTAACTGTTGTTGTGTCATATAGGTAACTGTTGTTGTGTCACACAGGTAACTGTTGTTGTTTCATACAGGAAACTGTTGTTGTGTCATACAGGAAACTGTTATTGTGTCATATAGGTAAATGACTTGTGTCATACATGTAACTGTTCTTGTGTCATACAGGTAGCTGTTGTTGTGTCATATAGATAAATGATGATGTGTCATACATGTAACTATATCTATCACATATGTTGTGACATACTAGTAATTTCTGTCTTGTATTATGACATACAAGTAATTTCTGTCATATGTTGTGACATACCAATTGTTTCTGTGAAATATTCTGATATACAAGCAATTATTCATTGGCATAGATGCAGAGACAGGTTTTGTCTACAGTGAGTGAAATCCACTGTATAATGAGAAGAGTCAGTGTGGTGATGTCCACTGTATGATGAGAGAAGTTAGTGTGGTGATGTCCACTGAATGATGAGAGGAGTCAGTGTGGTGATGTCCATTGTATGATGAGAGAAGTTAGTGTGGTGATGTCCACTGAATGATGAGAGGAGTCAGTGTCATGATGTCCACTGTATGATGAGAGATGTTAGTGTGGTGATGTCCACTGTATGATGAGAGAAGTTAATGTCCACTGTATGATGAGAGAAGTTAATGTCCACTGTATGATGAGAGAAGTTAGTGTGGTGATGTCCACTACATGATGAGAGATGTTATTGTGGTAATGTCCACTGTGTGATGAGAGATGTTAGTGTGTTGATATTCACTGCATGATGAGAGAAGTTAGTGTGTTGATGTCCACTACATGATGAGAGATGTTAGTGTGGTAATGTACACTGTGTGATGAGAGAAGTTAGTGTGTTGATATTCACTGCATGACGAGAGAAGTTAATGTAGTGATATCCACTGTATGATGAGAGAAGTTAGTGTAGTGATATCCACTGTATAATGAGAGAAGTTAATGTCCACCGTATGACGAGAGAAGTTAGTGTGGTGATATCCACTGTATAATGAGAGAAGTTAATGTCCACCGTATGACGAGAGAAGTTAGTGTGGTGATATCCACTGTATAATGAGAGAAGTTAGTGTAGTGATCCACTGTATAATGAGAGAAGTTAGTGTGGTGATATCCACTGTATAATGAGAGAAGTTAGTGTAGTGATGTCCACTGTATGATGAGAGATGTTAGTGTGGTGATGTCCACTGTATGATGAGAGAAGTTAATGTCCACTGTATGATGAGAGAAGTTAATGTCCACTGTGTGATGAGAGAAGTTAGTGTGGTGATGTCCACTACATGATGAGAGATGTTAGTGTGGTGATGTCCACTGTGTGATGAGAGATGTTAGTGTGTTGATATTCACTGCATGATGAGAGAAGTTAGTGTGTTGATGTCCACTACATGATGAGAGATGTTAGTGTGGTAATGTACACTGTGTGATGAGAGAAGTTAGTGTGTTGATATTCACTGCATGACGAGAGAAGTTAATGTAGTGATATCCACTGTATGATGAGAGAAGTTAGTGTAGTGATATCCACTGTATAATGAGAGAAGTTAATGTCCACCGTATGACGAGAGAAGTTAGTGTGGTGATATCCACTGTATAATGAGAGAAGTTAATGTCCACCGTATGACGAGAGAAGTTAGTGTGGTGATATCCACTGTATAATGAGAGAAGTTAGTGTAGTGATATCCACTGTATAATGAGAGAAGTTAGTGTAGTGATATCCACTGTATAATGAGAGAAGTTAGTGTAGTGATATCCACTGTATAATGAGAGAAGTTAGTGTAGTGATATTCACTGTATAATGAGAGAAGTTAATGTCCACCGTATGACAAGAGAAGTTAGTGTGGTGATATCCACTGTATAATGAGAGAAGTTAGTGTAGTGATATCCACTGTATAATGAGAGAAGTTAGTGTAATGATATCCACTGTATAATGAGAGAAGTTAGTGTAGTGATATCCACTGTATAATGAGAGAAGTTAGTGTAGTGATATCCACTGTATAATGAGAGAAGTTAGTGTGGTGATATTCACTGTATAATGAGAGAAGTTAATGTCCACCGTATGACGAGAGAAGTTAGTGTGGTGATATCCACTGTATGACGAGAGAAGTTAGTGTGGTGATATCCACTGTATGACGAGAGAAGTTAGTGTGGTGATATCCACTGCACGATGAGATAAATTAATGCCCACTGTATGATGAGAGAAGTTAATGTCCACTGTATGATGAGAGAAGTTAATGTTCACTGTATGATGAGAGAAGTTAATATCCACTGCATGATGAGAGAAGTTAGTATCGTGATATCCACTGTATGATGAGAGAAGTTAATGTCCACTGTATGATGAGAGAAGTTAGTGTCGTGATATCCACTGCATGATGAGAGAAGTTAATGTCCACTGTATGATGAGAGAAGTTAATATCCACTGCATGATGAGAGAAGTTAATGTCCACTGTATGATGAGAGAAGTTAATGTCCACTGTATGATGAGAGAAGTTAGTGTGGTGATATTCACTGTATAATGAGAGAAGTTAATGTCCACTGTATGATGAGAGAAGTTAGTGTCGTGATATCCACTGCATGATGAGAGAAGTTAGTGTGGTGATATTCACTATATAATGAGAGAATTAATGTCCACTGTATGACGAGAGAAGTTAGTGTAGTGATATCCACTGTATGATGAGAGAAGTTAATGTCCACTGTATGATGAGAGAAGTTAGTGTAGTGATATTCACTATATAATGAGAGAAGTTAATGTCCACTGTATGATGAGAGAAGTTAGTGCAGTGATATCCACTGCATGATGAGAGAAGTTAGTGTGGTGATATCCACTGTATGATGAGAGAAGTTAGTGTGGTGATGTCCACTGTATGATGAGACAAGTTAGCGTCATGATGTCCACTGTGTGATGAGAGAAGTTAGTGTTGTGATGTCCACTGTATGATTAGAGGATTCAGTGTCGTTATGTCCACTTTATGATGAGAGAAGTTAGTGTCGTGATGTCCTATGTATGACGAGAGAAGTTATTGTGGTGATGTCCACTCTAATTTGACAGAATTTTTTGTGGTGAGGTCCACTTTATGATGAGAGAAGTTAGTGTGGTGATGTCCACTGTGTGAAGAGAAGGAATGAGTGTGATAATGTCAATCGAGTAATGAGAACGGGTTAATGTGATAATGTCAACTGTGTGATGAGAACAAGAGTCTGCGATAATGTCAACTGTGTAATGATAACGAGTGTGTGTGTGTGTTAATGTCGACTGTGTAATGATAACGAGTGTGTGTGTGTTAATGTCGACTGTGTAATGATAACGAGTGTGTGTGTGATAATGTCGACTGTGTAATGATAACGAGTGTGTGTGTGATAATGTCGACTGTGTAATGATAACGAGTGTGTGTGATAATGTCGACTGTGTAATGATAACGAGTGTGTGTGTGATAATGTCGACTGTGTAATGATAACGAGTGTGTGTGTGATAATGTCGACTGTGTAATGATAACGAGTGTGTATGTGTGATAATGTCGACTGTGTAATGATAACGAGTGTGTGTATGATAATGTCGACCAAATGATGGTAACGAGTCAGTGTGATAATGTGGACCGAATGATAAGAACGAGTGAGTATGATAAAGTCGACCGAGTGATGAGGACGAGTGAGTGTGATAAAGTCGACCGAGTGATGAGGACGAGTGAGTGTGATAAAGTCGACCGAGTGATGAGGACGAGTGAGTGTGATAAAGTCGACCGAGTGATTAGGACGAGTGAGTATGATAAAGTCGACCGGGTGATGAGGACGAGTGAGTATGATAAAGACGACCGAGTGATTAGGACGAGTGAGTATGATAAAGTCGACCGAGTGATGAGGACGAGTGAGTATGATAAAGACGACCGAGTGATGAGGACGAGTGAGTATGATAAAGTCGACCGAGTGATGAGGACGAGTGAGTATGATAAAGACGACCGAGTGATGAGGACGAGTGAGTATGATAAAGACGACCGAGTGATGAGGACGAGTGAGTATGATAAAGTCGACCGAGTGATGAGGACGAGTGAGTGTGATAAAGACGACCGAGTGATGAGGACGAGTGAGTGTGATGTTAACATCTGGTGACGGTGGCTGAGACTGCAGTAAAACTTTCAGCCGCTTGTGACGAGATAAACTGAAGTAGGATGACGAAGATGACACATGGCATGACATCTTCCCTTGACTCTACCCATGACATGACATCTTCCCTTGACTCTAAAAATGACATGACATCTTCCCTTGACTCTAAAAATGACATGACATCTTCCCTTGACTCTAAAAATGACATGACATCTTCCCTTGACTCTACACATGACACGACATCTTCCCTTGACTCTACGCATGACACGACATCTTCCCTTGACTCTACGCATGACACGACATCTTCCCTTGAATCTACACATGACACGACATCTTCCCTTGACTCTACGCATGACATGACATCTTCCCTTGACTCTACTCATTGTTCCTTTGACTCTACACATGACATAACACATTCCTTTGAAACTGCCCATGACAAGACACTTTCCTCTACCCATGACATGACATCTCAATAAAGATGCTGTCTGCAGTTCAGAGTTGCACATTGTTTACAGACAACAGCCAGCGACTGCACGTTTGTGACTCTTCTAGCTGCCAGAACTGAAGCTATCAGGCGCTACAAGACCATCTGCCCCGACCTAGAGGACGCAGACATCAACGGCCGCCTCATCGGATACTGTTCTGATCAAGTAATTCGTGATCTGCTGCTTCAGCCATGATCATTGCAAACATGACATCTAGCTACCATGATATCCACTTTGCCTCCCTAACAGCTCTCCTGCAGGCTTCTTGGTTGTAACCAAGATGGCTTGCTGCTGATGCATCCATTTGCAGATCATCAACGATGTCTTGCAGCCATCTTCACCTTGGTCTTCCTCTCTTTCTTTTTCCCATTATGTACCCTTCCAAGACTGTCTTCTCTAAATTATCATGACGTTTAATGTGTCCAAAATATTTAAGTTTTCTCTCTTTAATCCTCTTTACTAGCCAGCCTTCTTCAATATTAAGTTCTTGTAGTATGGATATATTTGTTCTTTTTTGTGTCCACGATATTTGAAGAGCTCTTCTGTAGCATTTACATTCAAAGTCATTTATGTGTTTCTCAGCTGTTTTGTTAAGTGTCCGGGTCTCACAGGCATATGTTGATTGGGAAAGATGCATGCCTTTAAAATCTTATTTTTGTGATTCTGTCTGTTCCTCTCCACAGATTCTTTAGTTGTTTTACTTTCTGAAGAGCGATGGATGTCCTCCTTTTAATTTCCCTCATTTTATCTAGCAAACACGTCTGCTAAATAAAAACAATATATGGCTTCTGTTATTGTTATTAAAGGTAGATAGAGGTGTATGGTTCCAGTAATACAGTCAGATAGAGGTGTATGGTTTCAGTAATACAGGTAGATACAGGTGTATGTTTCAGTTTTACAAAACGACAGAAGGAATGAGGAAAATGAACAGAAACACATATGACAGAAAATAAGAAAGGGATGTGAGAACTATAAGTGAACGACATATGACGTCCAAAATTTCGGCTTGACCCTTTTTCAAGGATTCCATACAAGGAAAACACAACACAAGGAAACTAGGTGAAACAACTGAGCTTTTTGGTCTGCTCCTTGTTCGAAAGACTGCCATAAATGGCACAGGTAGGCACTGAATGGAGGGACGCACTGGTTGAGAGATGACGTAGGATAACACATTACACCTATCATACACAAATTATATAAAACAAGTAACGCTGGTTGAAAGCGAGAGAACATTATGGGGGGGGGGGAGCGTAAGAAAGAGACTAGGAAGCTATAAATAGCTTTTCGCTGCTACATAAGAAGAAGAAGACGAAGAAGAAGAAGAAGAAGAAGAAGAAGAAGAAGAAGAAGAAGAAGAAGAAAGAAGAAAGAAGAAGAAGAAGAAGGAAGAAGAAGAAGAAGAAGAAGAAGAAGGCTGGAAGGTAAAGCTAAAACCTGGAAATGAAAAACTGCAGGCATCTTCCCTTGACTCTACACATGACACGACATCTTCCCTTGACTCTACGCATGACACGACATCTTCCCTTGACTCTACGCATGACACGACATCTTCCCTTGAATCTACACATGACACGACATCTTCCCTTGACTCTACGCATGACATGACATCTTCCCTTGACTCTACTCATTGTTCCTTTGACTCTACACATGACATAACACATTCCTTTGAAACTGCCCATGACAAGACACTTTCCTCTACCCATGACATGACATCTCAATAAAGATGCTGTCTGCAGTTCAGAGTTGCACATTGTTTACAGACAACAGCCAGCGACTGCACGTTTGTGACTCTTCTAGCTGCCAGAACTGAAGCTATCAGGCGCTACAAGACCATCTGCCCCGACCTAGAGGACGCAGACATCAACGGCCGCCTCATCGGATACTGTTCTGATCAAGTAATTCGTGATCTGCTGCTTCAGCCATGATCATTGCAAACATGACATCTAGCTACCATGATATCCACTTTGCCTCCCTAACAGCTCTCCTGCAGGCTTCTTGGTTGTAACCAAGATGGCTTGCTGCTGATGCATCCATTTGCAGATCATCAACGATGTCTTGCAGCCATCTTCACCTTGGTCTTCCTCTCTTTCTTTTTCCCATTATGTACCCTTCCAAGACTGTCTTCTCTAAATTATCATGACGTTTAATGTGTCCAAAATATTTAAGTTTTCTCTCTTTAATCCTCTTTACTAGCCAGCCTTCTTCAATATTAAGTTCTTGTAGTATGGATATATTTGTTCTTTTTTGTGTCCACGATATTTGAAGAGCTCTTCTGTAGCATTTACATTCAAAGTCATTTATGTGTTTCTCAGCTGTTTTGTTAAGTGTCCGGGTCTCACAGGCATATGTTGATTGGGAAAGATGCATGCCTTTAAAATCTTATTTTTGTGATTCTGTCTGTTCCTCTCCACAGATTCTTTAGTTGTTTTACTTTCTGAAGAGCGATGGATGTCCTCCTTTTAATTTCCCTCATTTTATCTAGCAAACACGTCTGCTAAATAAAAACAATATATGGCTTCTGTTATTGTTATTAAAGGTAGATAGAGGTGTATGGTTCCAGTAATACAGTCAGATAGAGGTGTATGGTTTCAGTAATACAGGTAGATACAGGTGTATGTTTCAGTTTTACAAAACGACAGAAGGAATGAGGAAAATGAACAGAAACACATATGACAGAAAATAAGAAAGGGATGTGAGAACTATAAGTGAACGACATATGACGTCCAAAATTTCGGCTTGACCCTTTTTCAAGGATTCCATACAAGGAAAACACAACACAAGGAAACTAGGTGAAACAACTGAGCTTTTTGGTCTGCTCCTTGTTCGAAAGACTGCCATAAATGGCACAGGTAGGCACTGAATGGAGGGACGCACTGGTTGAGAGATGACGTAGGATAACACATTACACCTATCATACACAAATTATATAAAACAAGTAACGCTGGTTGAAAGCGAGAGAACATTATGGGGGGGGGGGAGCGTAAGAAAGAGACTAGGAAGCTATAAATAGCTTTTCGCTGCTACATAAGAAGAAGAAGAAGAAGAAGAAGAGAAGAAGAAGAAGAAGAAGAAGAAGAAGAAAGAAGAAGAAGAAGAAGGAAGAAGAAGAAGAAGAAGAAGAAGAAGGCTGGAAGGTAAAGCTAAAACCTGGAAATGAAAAACTGCAGGGAAATGAGTGGAGCTAAGGCAAAAAAGTTGAGTTTGGACAACAAAAAGAAGGTGGAAATCTAAAGAAGCTTAAAGGAAGCTGAATCTATTGTTAATTCCAGTTCTAGGCCGAGACAGTCAGCCTGGAAAATAAGGCACTGTTCTAGAGCTTTCCAAGAACGCACATCAGAAAAATAGGAGCAGATTGCACTAACAGAAATGTCCTGTTTTCCTTGGTGGTGTCTTTGATAGAAGCCTTTTGCTACTGGTGTCTGCGCCATCTTGGATATGTCGTTATGATGTTGGCGAAAACGATCTCCTAAGCGTAACCCAGTCCTCTTTATATACTTCATATCACAACACATGCACATTGTGTGAAGTGCAGGTAAGTTCTCCTGAACCTTGAACTTACGGAAGCAAATCTGGCTAGCCTCAACAACAAACTCGCAAGTGTTACATCTACGGTGACCACAACATCTGGTACCATAAAAGGTCATGTCCTCTGTTTGAGGAGACTTCTAACTAGTAGGTCCTTGAAGTTCTTGTCCTCTGTCTTGAGAAGAGTTAATAGGTCCTTGAAGTTCTTGTTCTCTGTCTTGAGGAGAGTTAGTAGGTCCTTGTGGTTCTTGTCTTCTGTCTTGAGGAGAATTAGTAGATCCTTGAGGTTCATGTCCTCTGTCTTGAGGAGAATTAGTAGATCCTTGAAGTTCTTGTCCTCTGTCTTGAGGAGAGTTAGTGGGTCACTGTGGTTCTTGTCCCCTGTCTTGAGGAGAATTAGTAGATCCTTGAGGTTCATGTGCTCTGTCTTGAGGAGAATTAGTAGGTCCTTGAAGTTCTTGTCCTCTGTCTTGAGGAGAATTAGTAGGTCCTTGAGGCTCATGTCCTCTGTCTTGAGGTGAATTAGTAGATCCTTGAGGTTCATGTCCTCTGTCTTGAGGAGAATTAGTAGATCCTTGAAGTTCTTGTCCTCTGTCTTGATGAGAGTTAGTGGGTCATTGTGGTTCTTGTCCTCTGTCTTGAGGAGAATTAGTAGATCCTTGAGGTTCATGTCCTCTGTCTTGAGGAGAATTAGTAGGTCATTGAGGTTCATGTCCTCTGTTTTGAGGTGAATTAGTAGATCCTTGAGGTTCATGTTCTCTGTCTTGAGGAGAATTAGTAGATCCTTGAGGTTCATGTCCTCTGTTTGAGGAGAATTAGTAGGTCCTTGAAGTTCTTGTCCTCTGTCTTGAGGAGAATTAGTAGGTCCTTGAGGCTCATGTCCTCTGTCTTGAGGTGAATTAGTAGATCCTTGAGGTTCATGTCCTCTGTCTTGAGGAGAATTAGTAGATCCTTGAAGTTCTTGTCCTCTGTCTTGATGAGAGTTAGTGGGTCATTGTGGTTCTTGTCCTCTGTCTTGAGGAGAAT
The DNA here is from genome assembly GCA_009760885.1 of Achatina immaculata. NCBI lineage: Eukaryota > Metazoa > Mollusca > Gastropoda > Stylommatophora > Achatinidae > Lissachatina > Lissachatina immaculata. Next base: position 10,276,405 of record CM019706.1, on the reverse strand, counting down.
TAGTAGATCCTTGAGGTTCATGTCCTCTGTCTTGAGGAGAATTAGTAGGTCATTGAGGTTCATGTCCTCTGTTTTGAGGTGAATTAGTAGATCCTTGAGGTTCATGTTCTCTGTCTTGAGGAGAATTAGTAGATCCTTGAGGTTCATGTCCTCTGTTTTGAGGTGAATTAGTAGATCCTTGAGGTTCATGTCCTCTGTCTTGAGGAGAATTAGTAGGTCCTTGAGGTTCATGTCCTCTGTCTAGAGGAGAGTTAGTAGGTCCTTGAGGTTCATGTCCTCTGTCTTGAGGAGAGTTAGTAGGTTCTTGTCCCGTCTTGTCCTGTTATTGTTATTCCTGCCGTTAGAGATGTGTTATTGTTATTATTGCCGTTAGAAATAATGTTATTGTTATTACTTCCGTTAGAGATGATATTATTGTTATTACTGCGGTTAGAGATATGTTATTGTTATTACAGTGTTAGAGATGATTTTATTGTTATTACAGCCGTTAGAGATAATGTTATTGTTATTACAGCCGTTAGAAATAATGTTATTGTTATTACAGCCGTTAGAGATAATGTTATTGTTATTACAGCCGTTAGAGATAATGTTATTGTTATTACAGCCATTAGAGATAATATTATTGTTATTACTGATATGACTGTAGTTGACAAAATGAATCGTGCTGTAACTACAGGCGCACTCCTCGGTGGAGAAGGCTGGATTGATTGGACTCGTGAAGATGAGGTTCCTGCACTCGGATGAGAACCTGGCTCTGAGGGGGGACACGCTCCAAGACGCCATCAGCACGGACAGGGAGCGGAACCTCATCCCGTTCTACGTGAGTGCTCCACCAGCTTTTTATACTACAATTTCTTGTAGGAGTGCTCCACCAGCTTTTTTATACTACAATTTCTTGTAGGAGTGCTCCACCAGCTTTTTTATACTACAATTTCTTGTAGGAGTGCTCCACCAGCTTTTTATACTACAATTTCTTGTAGGAGTGCTCCACCAGCTTTTTATACTACAATTTCTTGTAGGAGTGCTCCACCAGCTTTTTTATACTACAATTTCTTGTAGGAGTGCTCCACCAGCTTTTTATACTACAATTTCTTGTAGGAGTGCTCCACCAGCTTTTTATACTACAATTTCTTGTAGGAGTGCTCCACCAGCTTTCTTATACTACAATTTCTTGTAGGAGTGCTCCACCAGCTTTCTTATACTACAATTTCTTGTAGGAGTGCTCCACCAGCTTTTTATACTACAATTTCTTGTAGGAGTGCTCCACCAGCTTTCTTATACTACAATTTCTTGTAGGAGTGCTCCACCAGCTTTTTTATACTACAATTTCTGTAAATGGTCATGATTTTTTCATATCACAGAATTTATACTTGAGAAAGCTGTGACGGACCCTATGACAGACCCTGTGACAGGCCCTGTGACAGACCCTGTGACAGGCCCTGTGACAGACCCTGTGACAGGCCATGTGACAGACCCTGTGACAGACCCTGTGACAGGCCATGTGACAGGCCCTGTGACAGACCCTGTGACAGGCAATGTGACAGACCCTGTGACAGACCCTGTGACAGGCCAGGACAAAGTAAAATACTCCTGTCTATGTTTGGGTGATTAGGGCAACTCCACCGACTTTTCTGTAAGAGACACTAATGGACTAACCACTTTTCTGTAAAAGACACTAATGTACTAACCACTTTTCTGTGAGACACTAGTACACTGACCATTTTTCTACTCTATCTTACGTGTACTAAGTTCAAAATTCAAAGTTTCAAAATCAGACTCCGCTTCCCTGCATTCAGAACAGCCCCATATATGCCCCGCCGCACGCCGCTGCATCCATCCAAGAGTTTGTTTGCTAATAGCTACCATCAAGTGTTTGTTGTTTACCACGCGTTTTCTGCCACGCAGTTCAGATTCCCTGCTAGCACGAGTAATTTACCCTAGCTTCAGCAATCTCTTCACAGCTTCACTGTTCTTCCATCCCCGCTCTTCATTTTCCTGCAGTCTGTCCAATACGGCTTTAACAACGTCCCCCTTGTCCATTCCCAGCCTGCCATTTATTTTAGCCTGTCCAGCAAGTCTATCTGCCATATCTTTGCCATGTACTCCCGCATGCCCTGGACAGTATAGCCAAGTTAGGCTTGTCACAGCTGAATGTCTTAACAGATGAACTCATTCTTTGCGAAGCAAATTCTTCTGTCTTACGAAGTTTACTCTGTGAATCCGTCACAATGACGCCGTGAACTACATCATGGGGAACTAACCGTTCAACTGCTATCTTCTCAACCTCAGTTTCCATCGCATGCTTGAAGTGCTGACTTCATAGGCTCCAGAAATCTGTGCTACTGTTCTTCCATTTCGGTAGACAACAACACCCAACCACTTCTGCTGTTCCCAGTCACTGGTATATATATATGTATATATATATATGTGTGTGTATTACCGTGTCAGAAGACCAACAGTGATGCTGGAAGACCCATAGTGATGCTGGAAGACCCACAGTGATGCTGGATGGGATCTTGAACCCAAAGTTAATCTGCCCCCTGTGTCCAGTCTCTACATTCGCGGCCCTTCTGTATAATACCTTTGTTAGCTGAAGTCGGTCCTGTACCCCTGACTAATCATCGCCTTTAGGCACCTCATCTAGATCGCACACTGACATTGTTGTATCCTCAGCCTCAGTCATCCAGTATCTGCCTCGTTTGACGCGCCTTCCCTCTATCACCCCCCAGCTCCTTATAGAGAGGATAGGCATTCATGCCAGCAAACCTGATGTATGCCTTTACCTGGGCATGCTTGTGTGTTGTCCTCACACTCAGCATACCAAGCAGAAAGCTTATGGCCAAGACCCCTTTCATTGCCTTGTTCTGTTCACGCTGTAGTTTATTCAGCTGTGTATTCCACAGGTTGAGTAGGCCTAGACCATCCTCCAATGATGACAGTACCAGCTTCTGCATCAGCAAGAACAGAGTGCGCTGTGGAAAGTTCGCTGCAGCTATTAACATAAATGCTTCCAATGCTTTCCTGGTTTTGTGTATTAGATTGTCCACGTATTGTGTAAAGGACAAGGATAGGTCAGATGTGATCTCTAGATACCTCATGAAATGTGTATATAATATTTCGGTACATATGTACTAGCTCTTAGATATTGACAAGAATGTAAGGCGCACCCAACATTCGAAGGCTAGCCTATCTCTGAACGTTAAAACATCCATACAAACAGTAACTGAACAAACACTGGACACATAAAACAGCCAAACAAACACTTACTGGACAAACAAATGAAACACCCATACAAACAGACACTGAACAAACAAATAAAACAACCAAACAAACACACACTGAACAAACAAATAAAACAACCAAACAAACACACACTGAACAAACAAATACAAAAGCCATAAAAAGTCACTGAAACAACAAATAAAAGTCATACAAAGAGTTACTTAACAAATAAATAAAACAGCCAAACAAACACACAGAACAAACACATAAAACAACCATACAAACAGTCACCGAAGAAACATTAGACAAATAAAACAGTTATATAAACACTCATCTAACAAACAAATAAACCACTCACTGAACAGACAAATAAAACAGCCATACAAACAATCGCTGAACAAACAAATAAAACAGCCATACAAACAGTCGCTGAACAAAAACAGCCGTACAAACAGTCACTGAACAAACACATAAAATAGACAAACAAACAGTCACTGAAGAAACATTAGAAAAATAAAACAGCCAAACAAACACTCACTGGAGAGAAAATGAATAGCCATACAAACAGTCTATAAACAAATTCCCAGCCTGCCATTTATTTTAGCCTGTCCAGCAAGTCTATCTGCCATATCTTTGCCATGTACTCCCGCATGCCCTGGACAGTATAGCCAAGTTAGGCTTGTCACAGCTGAATGTCTTAACAGATGAACTCATTCTTTGCGAAGCAAATTCTTCTGTCTTACGAAGTTTACTCTGTGAATCCGTCACAATGACGCCGTGAACTACATCATGGGGAACTAACCGTTCAACTGCTATCTTCTCAACCTCAGTTTCCATCGCATGCTTGAAGTGCTGACTTCATAGGCTCCAGAAATCTGTGCTACTGTTCTTCCATTTCGGTAGACAACAACACCCAACCACTTCTGCTGTTCCCAGTCACTGGTATATATATATGTATATATATATATGTGTGTGTATTACCGTGTCAGAAGACCAACAGTGATGCTGGAAGACCCATAGTGATGCTGGAAGACCCACAGTGATGCTGGATGGGATCTTGAACCCAAAGTTAATCTGCCCCCTGTGTCCAGTCTCTACATTCGCGGCCCTTCTGTATAATACCTTTGTTAGCTGAAGTCGGTCCTGTACCCCTGACTAATCATCGCCTTTAGGCACCTCATCTAGATCGCACACTGACATTGTTGTATCCTCAGCCTCAGTCATCCAGTATCTGCCTCGTTTGACGCGCCTTCCCTCTATCACCCCCCAGCTCCTTATAGAGAGGATAGGCATTCATGCCAGCAAACCTGATGTATGCCTTTACCTGGGCATGCTTGTGTGTTGTCCTCACACTCAGCATACCAAGCAGAAAGCTTATGGCCAAGACCCCTTTCATTGCCTTGTTCTGTTCACGCTGTAGTTTATTCAGCTGTGTATTCCACAGGTTGAGTAGGCCTAGACCATCCTCCAATGATGACAGTACCAGCTTCTGCATCAGCAAGAACAGAGTGCGCTGTGGAAAGTTCGCTGCAGCTATTAACATAAATGCTTCCAATGCTTTCCTGGTTTTGTGTATTAGATTGTCCACGTATTGTGTAAAGGACAAGGATAGGTCAGATGTGATCTCTAGATACCTCATGAAATGTGTATATAATATTTCGGTACATATGTACTAGCTCTTAGATATTGACAAGAATGTAAGGCGCACCCAACATTCGAAGGCTAGCCTATCTCTGAACGTTAAAACATCCATACAAACAGTAACTGAACAAACACTGGACAAATAAAACAGCCAAACAAACACTTACTGGACAAACAAATGAAACACCCATACAAACAGACACTGAACAAACAAATAAAACAACCAAACAAACACACACTGAACAAACAAATAAAACAACCAAACAAACACTTACTGAACAAACAAATACAAAAGCCATAAAAAGTCACTGAAACAACAAATAAAAGTCATACAAAGAGTTACTTAAATAAATAAAACAGCCAAACAAACACACAGAACAAACACATAAAACAACCATACAAACAGTCACCGAAGAAACATTAGACAAATAAAACAGTCATATAAACACTCATCTAACAAACAAATAAACCACTCACTGAACAGACAAATAAAACAGCCATACAAACAATCGCTGAACAAACAAATAAAACAGCCATACAAACAGTCGCTGAACAAAAACAGCCGTACAAACAGTCACTGAACAAACACATAAAATAGACAAACAAACAGTCACTGAAGAAACATTAGAAAAATAAAACAGCCAAACAAACACTCACTGGAGAGAAAATGAATAGCCATACAAACAGTCTATAAACAAACATTAGATAAATAAAACAGCCATACAGTCTATAAACAAACATTAGATAAATAAAACAGCCATACAAACAGTCTATAAACAAACATTAGATAAATAAAACAGCCATACAAACGGTCTATAAACAAGCATTAGATAAATAAAACAGCCATACAAACGGTCTATAAACAAACAGATAAATAAAACAGCCATACAAACAGTCTATAACAAACATTAAATAAATAAAACAACCATACAAACGGTCACTGAACCAATGTTAAAGAAAAAAAAAACATCCAAACAAACACTCACTAGACAAACATATAAAACAGTCATGCAAGCAGTCACTGGACAGATAAATAAAACAGACGCATAAACAGTCACTGATAAAACAGCCATACAAACAGTCACTGAACAAACATTAGAGCAAGAAAACCGCCAAACACTCACTGAACAAACAAATAAAACAACTAAACAAATGGTCACTTAACAGACAAATAAAACAGTCATACAAACAGTCACTAGAAAAGCAAATAACTAGCCATACAAACAACTACTGGAGAGACAAATAAAACAGTCATATAAACAGTCACTGGATAAACAAATAAAACAGCCAAACAAATACACACTGGACAAACACATAAAACAGCCAAACACACAGTCACTGGATAAGCATTAGACAAATAAAACAGCCATACAAACTGTCATTAAAGAAACATTAGAGTAATAAAACACCCAAACAAACACTCACCGGACAAACAAATTAACCAGCCATACAAACAGTTACTGGACAGACAAATAAACCAGCCATACAAACAGTTACTGGACAGACAAATAAAACAGCCATACAAACATTCGCTGGACAAACATAAGAGAAATAAAACAGCCATACAAACATTCACTGAACAAACAGAAGACAAATAAAACAGTTTACAGAAAATGTGGACACTAAAACAGAGATAAACCCACGGCCTTTATTCTCTGGCTTCCAGGTTTGCGCCACCCTGGGCACGACTGGCGCATGCGCCTTCGACAACCTCAAGGAAATAGGTCCAGTATGTGAGTATACATCATCATGTTAAATCAAATCTATATGCTGACTGCCGACTTCTGTACACCTAATCCTAAGTGGCTACACTATTTTTTTTTCGGCAAATTAAAGTCAAGTGACTCCAAGGCCCACAATTTGACAGGTAAAATATTGACAAGAATATGTCAGGGTTTTGGTGACTAGAGAACAAAATATTTGTAAAAAATCACTAGAACACTGACTACAACAATGTGACTGACGTGTCCGGGTGAGCTACAGACCAAAGTGAGACCTGGATCCAACACTGGGAGCTAAGAACAGATTTGTCTGAAGTGCTGCATTTTCCTTCTTATCTATCATTTCTTCAGGGAAAACACTCCAAATCAATGTTAACAACTTGCGGAAAAGACTGTACATCAATGTTAACAACTTGCAGAAAACACTCCAAATCAATGTTAACAACTAGAGATACTTAGCATAAAGAAGACTTAGCATAAAGAAGACTTAACATAAAGAAGACTTGACATGAATAAGACTTAACATAATGAAGACTTAACATAAAGAAGACTTAACATAAAGAAGACTTAACATAAAGAAGAGTTGACATGAAGAAGACTTAACATAAAGAAGAGTTGACATGAAGAAGACTTGACATAAAGAAGAGTTGACATGAAGAAGAGTTGACATGAAGAAGTCTTAACATGAAGAAGACTTGACATAAAGAAGACTTGACATGAAGAAGACTTGACATAAAGAAGACTTGACATGAAGAAGACTTGACATAAAGAATACTTGACATGAAGAAGACTTGACATGAAGAAGACTTGACATGAAGAAGACTTAACATAATGAAGACTTAACATAAAGAAGAGTTGACATGAAGAAGACTTAACATAAAGAAGACTTGACATAAAGAAAACTTGACATGAAGAAAACTTAACATGAAAAAAGAAAACATAACGTGAAGAAGACTTGACATAAAGAATGGTTAACATAAAGAAGAATTAACATAAAGAAGTATTGACATGAAGAAGACTTGACATGAAGAAAACTTAACATAAAGAAGACTTGACATGAAGAAGACTTGATATAAAGAAGATTTGTCATGAAGAAGACTTGACATGAAGAAGACTTGACATGAAGAGGACTTGACATGAAGAAAACTTGACATAAAGAAGACTTGACATGAAGAAGACTTAACATGAAGAAGACTTAACATAAAGAAGACAACACAAAGAAAACATAAGATGAAGAAGATAGTTATGATGGTGATCTCAAAAACTAAATCCCCCCCCTCCCCCAAGGTAACACTACACAAGCAAAAAACACAAAATGACACCAAGTTGACAGTTTTAAGTACTTAGTCACTCTGCTAACATCGGACGGGAGATGTATCATCGAAACAAAAAGCAGAATTGCACAAGCCAAGACCTTCTTTCAAAAGTTCAGCTTCGCACTCTGCATTAAATTAATATCTATAAGAGTCAGCAAGAGAGTGCTACAGTGCTACACTGAACCAGTCATGTTCTATGGACGCGAAGTAGATAGATACAAAGAAGACTGGACAGTAAGTAAATAGATACAAATAAGACTGGACATTAAGTAAATAGATACAAATAAGACTGGACAGTAAGTAAATAGATACAAAGAAGACTGGACAGTAAGTAAATAGATACAAAGAAGAATGGACAGTAAGTAAATAGATACAAATAAGACTGGACATTAAGTAAATAGATACAAATAAGACTGGACAGTAAGTAAATAGATACAAAGAAGACTGGACAGTAAGTAAATAGATACAAAGAAGACTGGACAGTAAGTAAATAGATACAAAGAAGACTGGACAGTAAGTAAATAGATACAAAGAAGCCAGGACAGTAAGTAAATATACACAAAGAAGCCAGGACAGTAAGTAAATATACACAAAGAAGCCAGGACAGTAAGTAAATATACACAAAGAAGCCAGGACAGTAAGTAAAGAGATACAAAGAAGCCAGGACAGTTAGTAAAGAGATACAAAGAAGCCTGGATGGTCAGTAAATAGATACAAATAAGACTGGAGTCGGCTGAAATGTGCTTGTTAAGAAGAATGATGAAGCTGCCATTGACAGCGAGAAAATCGAACGAGGAATTTCTGAAAGAGGCACCAAAAACAAAGAAAATTATAAGAAAGATAAAGAAGCGACAATCTAAATTTGTGGGACATGTTTGTCGGAGAGGCGGGCTACAGCACCTGACAGCAACAAAGAAGATGGAAGGTAAAAGAGACAGAGGTAGACGGAGAGAGAAGATGTTTGATGGTTTGACTTCCTGGTACGAGAAATGCTCAGTGACCTGCCTGTTGAGATGGATCGAGGGTTATGGAAGAACATGATAACCTACGCCTATCTGCAGAGAGAGAGAGAGAGAGAGAGAGAGAGAGACACACACACACAGGCAGGCAGGCAGGCAGGCAGGCAGGCAGACAGGCAGGCAGACAGGCAGACAGACAGACAGAGAACGTATAAAATCGGAAAAAAGTAGGAGCAACTTTATTACTTAACGATTACAAAGTTGTGACGTTTTGGCGTGAGCCTTAATCATACAAAAACATACAGGACGAAGAAATAGAGAGAGGAGATAAAAGTATAGATTCACATGAATACTGTTTAAAAAAAAACAATTTTTTTTAAAGGAATACTTAGTTGTAAATTGCAAGGTGTGGCTTGTCCGGCGGTGTATGTCAGGAATGGATCTGATAGGATGTGGAAATTGTTTAAATAGAGACCTGTGACATGTGGTCGGTGGTTTGTAACTGGGGGTGGTGGATGGGGAACCGGGGAGGGGAGAGAGAGAGACACACTACTGGCCTAGCTAGGAGAAATTGAAACAGGTGATTGGGGAAGAGGGGTTGCAGAGAAGAAGGGATGCAGAGAAAATAGCGGAGTTGCAGAGTGATGCTGTGAGGAAGTTTGAAAAGTAAGAAGGGGTGGACTTAGTGGAGAGGTACTATAATGATTGAAGAAGATGATGTTACGCGTAACTAAACAGCGAGTTTAACTCATATGGTTCCAGCGTCCCATAATTTTGAATGCAGCTGTTCTCAAGTGCCAGGCGGCTTGTGTCATCTGCGTGACATTGTTTAATGGCTGTTACCAGAAAACAAGATTTGCCTCTGTGGTTTGGGCCATTGAAATGATTTGGGACTGGTTTCGAAGCATACTGGGCGATGTCATACAGATGTTTTTGCATGCGGTCCCCTAATCTGAGGCCAGTCTCACCGATATATGTTATCCTGCATCTTTTGCAAACGATGACATATAGCACATTTCGGAACTCGCATGTGAATCCCTCATGAAGAGTGAGGATAGTTTTGGGAAAGGTGATTGTTTTCGTTTCCCAAACTACCGGGCAGGTAACGCAGCGGGGACGGTTACATTTTATGATGTCAACATATGTAAGGCTCTGCTTCAAGTGGCTGTGGACGAGGATGTCCTTAAGATTTGGCTCACGCCTGTATGCTAATAGGGGTGGATCAGAGAAAATGTCACGAGTGTCGGAGTCGAGTTGGATTATCGGCAGATGACGATAAAGGATTTTCTTAACCATCTGACCGTGTGGGTGGAAAGGCAGTACTAACTTAACTCTGTCAGATGGAGTAACAGGCTTTTTCCTGAATACTTCTTTGCGGCTCACTAGTTGGATACGGTTGAAGGCTTTACGAAGGACCCTTTCTGGGTAGTGGCGATGACGGAAAAATTCTAATAACTTGTTGGACTGATCTATAAAGTCCAAATTATCCTGACATATGCGGCGAAGACGGAGGAGTTGGGAATATGGGATGGAGTTCTTACAAGCCTCAGGATGGGAGGAGGTGTAAAACAAATAGGTGTGGTTATCGGTGGGCTTGTAAAATACAGAGGTGACAAGCCTGTTTGTGCCAATAGAAATTTTAATGTCTAAAAAATTAACAGACTTGTCAGAGATTTCATAAGTGAATTTTATGTTGTTATTGAGTGTATTGGCGAATTCAATAAATTTTTTAAGGTCTTCATGTGGCACACTTGTAATTCCAATGCCATCATCGATGTACCTTTTATAGAATTCTGGAAATCTGCCAGTGTAGGTGTCCCATAATTTGACTTCCAGAAAGCCCATAAATAGACATGCATAACTGGGACCCATTTTCGTTCCCATAGCAACACCACTGATTTGCTCGAAGTATTCGCCGTTGAATTCGAAAGAATTTTGGTTTAGTACTAGCTCTGTAAGTCTGATTATGGTGTAAGTGTTAGTTGTGGGGTGAGGGTCTTTGTCGAGAAAATGGCGGAGTGCTAAGAGTCCATCCTCATGGGGGATAGAAGTGTAAAGAGAGCAGACATCAAGGAGAAAGATGTGATAGGTGTGGTGTTGAGAGAGTGTGATTGTGTCAAAAGTTGTTAATGCGTGGTTGGTGTCTTTCAAAAAGGAGGGTAGTTTGTGTACAAGAGGCTGGAAAATGCTGTCCAAAAAATCAGAAATGTGCTTAGTGGGGCATGAACACGCTGATACAATGGGGCGTCCAGGGTTACCTGGTTTGTGGATTTAGGAAGAAGATAGAAAGTGGGTGTGCCTAAACAGCTGTCCTTAATGTGAAGAGAAATAGCTTGGGGTGGGAGGCCACCTTCTGTGATTAGATCTTTAATGGTTGCTTCCACTATGTCATTATTAGAACGGGTAGTATCGTTTTTCGCTAGGGCATATAATTTTGTATTTGCTGAGTTGGGACATTCCTTCCGCGATATATACATCTTTTTTTTCAAACTACGAGATACGTTTTTGTACGTCTATCTCTCATTCGATCTTCCAGCACGCCTCTCTCAGCACTTAGTCACATCTCCTCACCATATCCAAAGCATCCCAGTTGTAACTTACTAATCCCTTGCCATTATCACTAGCCTTCGTTCTTCCCGTCTTCACACTTCACCATGCCATCCGCTAAGGAATATCTTAAATCCCTCAAATCTTTCATTCGCTTTTCTTTCCGCCTTCTTCCGCCACATATATCTAGCACAGCCACAGAACTAGCTTTCACAGTCTACAAGAAGTCGAGATTCGCCCCCCACCTCCACTTTCTGAACTACTGTCTCCGCCACAAAATAATTCCTAAAGGTTTCTCGTCATCCTTTCACCCTGCAGCCGGCACACTCCACGTGGTTGAACAAAGACTTCTGGACAAGATCGAGAAAAATTGCTCGCGGCTCAGAATGAGCTGTATCATTCAGAATCACAGACGCCTGTTGTCCAACCTCGATCGGGTCAAAGATAACCTTGAACGCCGCCTTCACTCCTACACATCAGACAACCGTGTTCTCCTTCTTCTTATCAAACACATTATACACGTCACAAATCGCCAGCTTTACCAGTTCTGTGTCTCTGGCAAAGAACATAAACTTAACCGACTTCTACCACAGCCGGTCTCTTCTACTTCTAGAGGTGAACCACCTTCCAATCAGCCCCCCTCTTCTGCTACACCTGACCAACAGACTTCTATCTCACTTGACCATCAGACACTTGTAACACCCCCTGAACTACCTTCCGAGATTACACAGCATATTCAAGTACTCGCACCCCCATCCTCAGATGATACCCCATCTCCTCCTCATCCTCCTCTAGCCTCTAATGTAGTTTGTATTCCCCCCGACTTGCCCCTTTCTGATGATGAAAAACTAGTTCTCGCCAAGGGTCTTAAGTTTATTCCCACTCGGCCTCGTTGTTATCGCTATTTTTTACTCCGTGGTGTTAAACAGTTCCAGCGCCGACTACGACTTAAATATCACTTTGCTAACAAAGAGTCCAACCAACCCACACAAGACCCCGATAACCCATTTGCACGTTACGACCACCATAAATATAGCTGGACACCTTCCCCCGGGGCTTCCCAAGCTTTAGATCTTTATATTGATACGACGTGGCGTGAGATTCTTAACCTCCGACCACCAAGAATTCGACATTTTAACCTAAATAAGGGAGAGTCCAAGGCATTGTCCAGCCTCAGACATCAAACGATATCCTGATCAAACCAGCAGATAAGACCAGCAATCTCGTAGTTTGGAAAAAAAGATTTATATATCGCGGAAGGAATGTCCCAACTCAGCAATGCAAAATTCTATGCCCAAGCGAAAAACGATACTACCCGTTCTAATAATGACATAGTGGAAGCAACCATTAAAGATCTAATCAAAGAAGGTGGCCTCCCACCCCAAGCTGTTTCTCTTCACATTAAGGACAGCTGTTTAGGCACACCCACCTTCTATCTTCTTCCTAAAATCCACAAACCAGGTAACCCTGGACGCCCCATTGTATCAGCATGTTCATGCCCCACTGAGCACATTTCTGATTTTTTAGATAGCATTTTCCAGCCTCTTGTACACAAACTACCCTCCTTTTTGAAAGATACCAACCACGCATTAACAACTTTTGACACAATCACACTCTCTCAACACCACACCTATCACATCTTTCTCCTTGATGTCTGCTCTCTTTACACTTCTATCCCCCATGAGGATGGACTCTTAGCACTCCGCCATTTTCTCGACAAAGACCCTCACCCCACAACTAACACTTACACCATAATCAGACTTACAGAGCTAGTACTAAACCAAAATTCTTTCGAATTCAACGGCGAATACTTCGAGCAAATCAGTGGTGTTGCTATGGGAACGAAAATGGGTCCCAGTTATGCATGTCTATTTATGGGCTTTCTGGAAGTCAAATTATGGGACACCTACACTGGCAGATTTCCAGAATTCTATAAAAGGTACATCGATGATGGCATTGGAATTACAAGTGTGCCACATGAAGACCTTAAAAAATTTATTGAATTCGCCAATACACTCGATAACAACATAAAATTCACTTATGAAATCTCTGACAAGTCTGTTAATTTTTTAGACATTAAAATTTCTATTGGCACAAACAGGCTTGTCACCTCTGTATTTTACAAGCCCACCGATAACCACACCTATTTGCTTTACACCTCTTCCTATCCTGAGGCCTGTAAGAACTCCATCCCATATTCCCAACTCCTCCGTCTTCGCCGCATATGTCAGGATAATTTGGACTTTATAGATCAGTCCAACAAGTTATTAGAATTTTTCCGTCATCGCCACTACCCAGAAAGGGTCCTTCGTAAAGCCTTCAACCGTATCCAACTAGTGAGCCGCAAAGAAGTATTCAGGAAAAAGCCTGTTACTCCATCTGACAGAGTTAAGTTAGTACTGCCTTTCCACCCGCACGGTCAGATGGTTAAGAAAATTCTTTATCGTCATCTGCCGATAATCCAACTCGACTCCGACACTCGCGACATTTCCTCTGATCCACCCCTATTAGCATACAGGCGTGAGCCAAATCTTAAGGACATCCTCGTCCACAGCCACTTGAAGCAGAGCCTTACATATGTTGACATCATAAAATGTAACCGCCCCCGTTGCGTTACCTGCCCGGTAGTTTGGGAAACGAAAACAATCACCTTTCCCAAAACTATCCTCACTCTTCAAGAGGGATTCACATGCGAGTCCCGGAATGTGATATATGTCATCGTTTGCAAAAGATGCAGGATAACATATATCGGTGAGACTGGCCTCAGATTAGGGGACCGCATGCAAAAACATCTGTATGACATCGCCCAGTATGCTTCGAAGCCAGTCCCAAATCATTTCAATGGCCCAAACCACAGAGGCAAATCTGGATTTCTGGTAACAGCCATTAAACAATGTCACGCAGATGACACAAGCCGCCTGGCACTTGAGAACAGCTGCATTCAAAATTATGGGACGCTGGAACCACATGGGTTAAACTCGCTGTTTAGTTACACGTAATATCATCTTCTTCAATCATTATAGTACCTCTCCACTAAATCCACCCCTTCTTACTTTTCAAACTTCCTCACAGCATCACTCTGCAACCCCGCTATTTTCTCTGCAACCCCTTTTCCCCAATCACCTGTTTCAAATTCTCCTAGCTAGGCCAGTAGTGCGTCACTCTCTCTCCCCTCCTCGGTTTCCCATCCACCACCCCCAGTTACAACCCACCGACCACATATCACAGGTCTCTATTTAAACAATTTCCACATCCTATCAGATCCATTCCTGACACACACCGCCGGACAAGCCACACCTTGCAATTTATAGCTGAGTATTCCTTTTAAAAAAATTGTTTTTTTTAAACAGTATTATGTCAATCTATACTTTATCTGCTCTCTCTATTTCTTCGTCCTGTATGTTTCTGTATGATTAAGGCTCACGCCGAAATGTCACAACTTTGTAATCGTTAAGTAATAAAGCTGCTCCTACTTTTTTCCGATTTTATACATTCTAGTATCACAGCTTTACTGCAGTGCTTAGTGTATAGTTGTATACTTATACACCAATTATTGTGACAGAGAGAGAGAGAGAGAGAGAGAGAGAGAAAGAGAGAGAGAGAGAGATATCAAACATCTTATTACTGCCCTGTCTCCAACAAAACTACATTTTTTCCACCTTTACAGAGAAGATTATCTTGTCACACCGGCCGTAAATAATTCTAACATTTTTTAAAAAATTCTGTTAGCCATGAGACATTATCATTAACTTTTTTATGTTTTATTATGCCAGCTCGTATAAATATCCTGAAATTTATTACTTCCTTACGACTATCACCTAACCTAAGACTTACCTTATAGCTGTCATCTAACCTAAGACTTACCTTATAGCTATCATCTAACCTAAAACTTACCTTATAGCTATCATCTAACCTAAGACTTACCTTATAGCTATCATCTAACCTAAGACTTACCTTATAGCTATCATCTAACCTAAAACTTACCTTATAGCTATCATCTAACCTAAGACATACCTTATAGCTATCATCTAACCTAAGACTTACCTTATAGCTATCATCTAACCTAAAACTTACCTTATAGCTATCATCTAACCTAAAACTTACCTTATAGCTGTCATCTAACCTAAAACTTACCTTATAGCTATCATCTAACCTAAGACTTACCTTATAGCTGTCATCTAACCTAAGACTTACCTTATAGCTGTCATCTAACCTAATATTTATCTTATACCTATCACCTAACCTAAGATTTATCTTATACCTATCACCTAACCTAAGATTTATCTTATACCTATCACCTAACCTAAGATTTATCTTATAACTGTCATCTAACCTAATATTTATCTTACAGCTATCATCTAACCTAATATTTATCTTACAGCTATCATCTAACCTGAGATTTATCTTATAGCTATCGTCTAACCTAATATTTATCTTATAGCTATCATCTAACCTAATATTTATCTTATAGCTATCATCTAACCTAAAATTTATCTTTTGGCTATCATCTAACCTAAGATTTATCTTATAGCTATCATCTAACCTAATATTTATCTTATAGCTATCATCTAACCTAAGATTTACCTTATAGTTGTCATCTAACCTAATATTTATCTTATATCTATCATCTAACCTATCATTTGCCTAAAAAATATGATGAAAACTATGTGGTGCTTCGCAAAAATCTGTCCAACGTATTATTTACTTGTTATAAAATATGTTTGCTCCTAAATATCATCAAATAATGTTTGTCCCACAAATATCATTAAACCGGTATGTGACTTTCCAAATATCATAAAATAATTTTTCCCCACAAATATCGTTAAACTGTTGGGAGACTTTCCATATCATCAAATAATCATCTGTGCTTTCTCGGACAGTTATGGAAGAGAAGTTGAGTTAATATCACTTTTTCATTTTATTCTCTTGATGATGATGATGATGCCGATGCCATATTTCAGGCGAGAAAGAACATGTGTGGTTACACATTGATGCGGCTTATGCTGGCTCGGCCTTCATCTGTCCAGAGTTTCGTTCATGGATGGCAGGTAAGTAGAGAAAAGATGATGATGATGATGATGATAGGTGCTTATCTTCAGTTTTAGTTCACGCTGTTGAAGATGGATGATACAGATGTTGTTCTATCATTATCAACATCATCACCACCACACACACAGCGTTAGTCTTCTCTTCATGTTGCTTCATTTCATGGTCACTCCATATCCTTGTTTACAGGCCTCTTATCGCAATAATATATTTATTATTAACTTTCTCTGTCTGTCATATTTCCCCATTATCATTAACTTCCTCTCTCTCTAACATCTCTCTATTAACTTTAACTTTCTCTCTCTCTCTCTCTCTTACATCTCTCCTTTAACTTTAATTTTCCCTGTCTCTTACATCTCTATATTAATTTTAACGTTCTCTGTCTCTTACATATCTCTATTAACCTTAACTTTCTCTGTCTCTTACATCTCTCCGTTAACTTTAAGTTTCTGTCTCTTATATCTCCCTATTAACTTTAACTTTCTCTTTCATCTCTCTGTTAACTTTAAATTTCTCTGTCTCTTCCTATTAACTTTCATTTTTTGTCTCTCACTAAAACATTAACTTTCTCTTTCTCTACAGTCATAATCTCTTACAATTACACTTTCTCTATTGTCATAAGCTCTTACAATTACACTTTCAGTCTACTTATAATCTCTTACAATTACACTTTCTCTATTGTCATCATCTCTTACAATTACACTTTCTCTCTAGGAATCGAATCGTTTTCTTTTAGAATTGAGTACTCAACTTTTTCTGTCTCCAGAAATCGACGACACCGACTGGTTTTCTTTCTATCTCTGGCATTCGAGTATTCTATATCCTTTTCTTTCCATGCATAGGAATCGAGTAGGATAAAAGTTATGTGTTTTGTATACCCAGGAATCGAATACGCGGACTCGTTCGCTTTCAATCCTAGCAAGTGGTTGATGGTTCATTTTGACTGCAGTGCTATGTGGGTCAAGGACGCTACGGCCCTGCACAGAACCTTCAACGTGGAACCTCTGTACCTTCAGCACGAGAACTCCGGTACAGCAGCTCTTTCTGTTCTTCTTACTGCTGTTCTTTTTACTGCTGTTCTTCTTACTGCTGTTCTTCTTACTGCTGTTCTTGTTAATGCTGTTATTATTGCTATTCTTGTTACTGCTGTTGTTGTTATTGCTATTCTTGCTACAGCTGCTATTATTGCTGTCCTTGTTACTGCTGTTATTACTGATATTCTTGTTACTGCTGCTATTATTACTGTTCTTGTTACTGGTGCTATGATGATGATGATGATGATGATGATGATGCCATATTTCAGGCGAGAAAGAACACGTGTGGTTACACATTGATGTGGCTTATGCTAGCTCGGCCTTCATCTGTCTACAAACGTTAAAGTTCTTGTTACTGCTGTTATTATTACTGTTCGCGTTACTTCTGTTCTTGTTACTGCTGTTATTATTACTGTTCGTGTTACTTCTGTTCTTGTTACTGCTGTTATTATTACTGTTCGTGTCACTTCTGTTCTTGTTACTGCTCTCCATGTTCATGTTGTTACTGATGCATTGGCCATTCTGTTAGAAGTTCATTCATTCATTTGCATGTCCCTTGCGGAACTTTGCCTCCCTTACAGCACTCCTGTAGGCCTCTCGGTTGTGAGCAAGATGGCCTGCTGCTGATGCATCCATGTGCAGATCATCAACGATGTCTTGCAGCCATCTTCGCCTTGGTCTTCCTCTCTTTCTTCTTCCCATTATGTTCTCTTCCAAGACTGTCTTCTGTAGATTATCATGACGTTTAATGTGTCCAAAATATTTAAGTTTTCTCTCTTTAATCCTCTTTACTAGCCAGCCTTCTTCAATATTAAGTTCTTGTAGTATGGATATATTTGTTCTTTTTTGTGTCCACGATATTTGGAGAACTTGTTAGAAGTTAGTATGAGTATTAATCATGGCTAATTGTGAACTTGAAGTAGCAGAAACGATGGCGGTGAACATGAGTTGTCTCTCACTGTGTTTTAGTCACGTGATGTAAGGAACAAATTACGCGACATGAATGAGAGATTTTTGTTGGCTGGCATTTTTGGACGTTTTTTTTTTTCCTCAGGTGCAGCCATCGACTACATGGTGAGTCGTAGATTACTACAAGCCCAAACAACACACTCAGTCCACTTCCTTTCTGTGTTTAGTTTGTCTCTAGCGGTAAATACAAGTATCTCAAGTCTCTAAGTTGCTCAACACACACAGACCTGTGTCGCTGAGTAAATTTACGTGTGTCATTGAGTAAAATGACAGCGTCACTGAGTAAACTGAGGTGTGTCACTGAGTAAACTGAGGTGTGTCACTAAGTAAACTGACATGTGTCACTGAGTAAAATGAGATGTGTCACTGAGTAAACTGAGGTGTGTCACTGAGTAAAATGACGTGTGTCACTGAGTAAACTGAGATGTGTCACTGAGTAAACTGAGGTGTGTCATTAAGTAAACTGAGGTGTGTCACTGAGTAAAATGGCGTGTGTCACTGAGTAAACTGAGGTGTGTCATTAAGTAAACTGAGGTGTGTCATTAAGTAAACTGACGTGTGTCACTGAGTAAATTTACGTGTGTCACTAAGTAAACTGAGGTGTCTCACTGAGTAAAATGACGTATGTCACTAAGTAAACTGAGGTGTGTCACTAAGTAAACTGACATGTGTCACTGAGTAAACTGAGGTGTGTCACTAAGTAAACTGAGGTGTGTCACTGAGTAAATTGACGTGTGTCACTGAGTAAACTGAGGTGTGTCACTGAGTAAACTGACATGTGTCACTGAGTAAATTGACGTGTGTCACTGAGTAAACTGAGGTGTGTCACTAAGTAAACTGAGGTGTGTCACTGAGTAAATTGACGTGTGTCACTGAGTAAACTGAGGTGTGTCACTAAGTAAACTGACATGTGTCACTGAGTAAACTGAGGTGTGTCACTGAGTAAATTGACATGTGTCACTGAGTAAACTGAGGTGTGTCACTGAGTAAATTGACATGTGTCACTGAATAAACTCAGTTTTATTTCTCTTCCACTGATTTTGTTTCTGTTGATAAGTTTATGAACAATTCTCTTATTTCTGCTCATATTCTTCTTTCACATTCGCTTCCTTGAGCTTTGCTTAGTTTTATTGTTTAACTTTTCTTCTTGGGAGTTCTGTTACGGCTTTTCCTGTGTGTTCTGATGACTGCTACTACTGCTTTGAGGTCCGTGCTTGAACTCAGGTTGGCTACTGCTCTTCTGTCTATGCTTTGAGGTCTGTACTTGAACTCAGGTTGGCTACTGCTCTTCTGTCTATGCTTTGAGGTCTGTACTTGAACTCAGGTTGGCTACTGCTCTTCTGTCTATGCCTGATTTTTTCTTGTTGTCCCTTGCTAGTACGAAATCATTTCGGCTTCTGCATGTTAGATCATTCCACTTAACCCAGGTATATATTTGGGACTCTGTGTGTTTAAAGAAAGTGTTTGTTATTTTAAAAAAATGTCATGTAGACCTATATCACGCTGTAAAAAG